>OX422207.1:806500577-807798435 GCA_949130495.1 Sambucus nigra
ATTTTGAGCTTCCTCGGACACAAATTTTCAACACTTTACCCCTTCCTCCCCTTAGTGAAATATATGCAGTGGCTGAGTAGCATGAGAGGTGCCTCAAGATTACTTCCTCATATACTGTGATTTTTTAGTCAACTTATGCAGCAGTAGCTGACCAAATGACTTTCTTAGGAAATTCAAAAAATCATTTTTAGGGGCCTTCTCCTGCTATGTCTTGGGGAAAATGTTCTAAAAGGAAGAAATCGATATGTTAATATTATGGCAAGGAAGGACATGCAAAAGTTACCTGTTGGAAGCTATATCTAGAGTTAAGGAACGAGAAAGGGAAACCTTGTAAAAGAGATGTTGTTAAGGTTCATACTAATTCTCTTTCCTCCAATCCTAATGATCTGAATATCAGGATTGAAAAAGCCATATGTTCAAAGATGGATCGGATTCTCCATATGTTGAGTAATCGATTGTTTTTTTCTCCCGATCCTACTGCTATGACCACATTTACTTCAGGTACTCCTCTAGTATACCTTGCTCACACGATTGACACTCCATATACTTAGGTTATGAATTCATTATCTACTGATCATATGACAGGTGGAAAGAATCTTTTTACTTCACATGCTCAACCCTTGCATAAACACGTTCACCTTGCTTATGGGACTTTTACTCCTAATCCCAACAAAGGATATAAATGCCTCTCCACATTCATAACTTTAAACTAAGTTTGAAGTGTACATAATCATGTTATGAACTTGTTATCTATTAACTATTTAACTGGAAGTCTTAATTCTATTATTATTTTAATGTTATCTTTAGGACCTGCATACGAGGAGGATTTTTAACAGGGGATATGATCATGACGGGCTCTTCTACTTTGGGGATCCTCCACTACTAAGAAATTTCTCTTATACTTTTTATGCTAGCACGTTGCCTGATTCAAGGTGTTATGCATTTTCTTCAAAGATATTATTACTGTGGGATGATCGTTTAGGACATGTCAATTTTTAAAATCTATGTATGTTATTTCCTAACTTAAGCAAGGCTTGCATTTCTTCAAATTTTCAATGTGTCGTTTGCTCGTTATCTAGGCATACTCGAAACACTTACATACACCGCATGTATTGTACTCTTCGTGATTTTGACTTAATACACTCTGATGTTTGGGGTCTTTTGCCTGTTATAGCTTTTCTGGGCATCGATTTTATATCACTTTTATTGATAACTATTCGAGTTGTACTTGGGTATCTACTCCGTAAAAATTTAATGTGCTACCCCTTTTTACTCAATTCTTACAGGTTGTTAAAACTCAATTTAACATCGTTGTTAAAGGGATTCGTTTAGATAATGCTAAAGAGTGCATCTAAAATGAATGTGTCTCTCATCTTACTTAGCAATGTATTCTTTAGTGGCTCACTTGCCCATATACTCTCAAGAAAAAATTGGTTGCTGAATGAAAAAATAGCTTTCTCATAGGGGGGTTTCGTTATCTACTATGGGGAACGAGTTTCATTAATCTTATTGGCACTTGGATATTTTGACAGCTGCTTATCTTCTGAATCTTACTCCTAGTCGGGTAATAAAAAACAAAGCTCCGTTGTAGGTTATTTATCCTAATAAGATTCTTTTCCAGGAATAAGCGTGTTTTATTGTACATACTTTTTTAATAATAAATCTCCAACTCGTACTAATCTTGATGATAAAGCTATTCACTATAATTTTATAGGATACTCTAATATGTCCAAAGGTTATTGTTGTTATTATCGAATTACATGCCATATGCATCATACTTCAGATGTCTATTTTTATGAAAATGTGTGATTTTTTTATAACTCTAATTTTGTCCATCCTTTTACTTCACCCCTCGAGGATTCATATATTGTTTCCTTGTCCTTAATTCTACTTCCTCTCCAGCTAATCAATCTATGCAGGTGTATTCTCGTCGCCCACACTCACATATCACTCCTGTCATTATTTTGACCTCCCCAGGTAACATTGATAACACCTCTTATTCAATTAAAAATATTGTTCAGTCTATTATTGTGACTACTAGTGATCCCGCAAATGATGACTTTGTGGCTATAAACCTTGAGCCTCGATACCCTTCTCGGGAACGTAGAATGCCTCTCTGCTATATTCATGTTTGTTCTACATAACATCCTCTCTATATCTTTACATCTTATATCAGGTTCTTATCGATCATTTATTAAGAACAATTCATTCACTCATCCCTAGTGGCATTGTCATCTTCCTCGTAAAGCCGACTAAAGGAACAATTTCTTCCTTGAGGTCAGACATCTTCAGCTTAAGTTTATGGAAGATCTCTAAGTACATCACCTCAGAAGATCTCCCTTAATCAATTAGGAATCTTTTTGAATCTTTACAGCCCTCACACTGGGTTGACAAAATGCAATGTGAGATGAATGCTTTACGACATAATCATACATGGGATATGATTTCCTGGCCTAACGGGGCTACGCCATTAGTATTTAGCTAGGTATATAATCTCAAGCTCTTACTCGATTGGACAATGGATAGGTGTAAAGATCGAATTGTTGCAAAGGGCCTGGTCGATAACTGAGGCCCGAGTAGAACTCCTTGATTTAGTAATGATATGGAAAAGAATTCCCTAAAAAGGGGGGAAATAGATCATGGATTTTAGTGCTACCTTTGCCCATGTTATTAAACTCAACAATCCTCTTTTATTAATCTCCTAAGCTACTTCGTTCTCTTAGTTGCTTCACTAGCTTCATGTAATAAATGTTTTTCTTCATGGAAACCTTAAGGATGTCATCCACATGGATCCTCCACTGTAATTTAATGGTGAGGGGGAGTATACAGGGAAAGTACGATGTCTACGAAATCTCTGTATGGGTTGAAGGAGTCACCACGAGCCTGGTTTTCAAGATTTAGTGAAGTTGTCATTGGATTTGTACTGATGAGGTGCCATTATGATCATACTTGCATCATCAAGTAAGATTCATCTAGGAAAAGTGTGATTTTTCTTGCATATATTGATGATATTATTATTACTACTCGAGATGATTTTATTAGAATTACACAGGTTAAGACTGATTTGGAAAGGTATTTGATGTGAAATATCTTGGTCAACTTCAACACTTTTTGGGAATTGAAGTATCCAGGTCTTATCATGAGATTTTTCTCTCACATCAAAAGTATGTTATAGACCTTCTTGAGGATAATTCAATGATTGAGTGCAAAAAAACTTCATGTCTTATGATTCCTAATCTAAAGATTGTTGCTGATATTGATGAGCCTCTGAAAGATCCATTTATTTATCAGCATTTGGTGGGTCGCCTTATTTCCCTAGCCAGTACCAGAATGGATATATCAGTTTCTATTGGGAGAGTTAGTCAGTGTGAGACCCCTGCCTATTTCAATAAGGGTGGTCAATTCTCTACGAAAATAAAATAGGATCTCATCTGGTTCATTCTTAGCATCAGTGTCGAAAATATTTTAATTACTAATAACCTATTAGGCTTGGTATCAAATTTTTAAAACTTATTGACTTGATTATATAAAATTCTTATTCACATAACCAATCATTCAGATAACAAGATCCACATCCACCACTATAGCACATTGTGTACAAAATTAGATGGAATAAATAAATTAACCGATATTTCTCAAAAAAATTCCAATACACATCTGACTAATAAAGGAAATAATTAGAAATTGAAAAATGCATTAACAGACTAACTGGGCAATATGCCTGAGAAAACTCTGAAGCACCTCATATATAGATCACAATGACAGAAGCAACTAATCAATCCTTGCAGGCATCCACAGCTGCTACAGCATCGTCTGACTAGAAGGATGGCTAAGCAAGGTGTCCTTGTGACTGGGAACCTAAAAGTTTGAAAATATTTTGATGCGTGTAAGAGCCCAAAACCTTTTGAAAATATTTTGCAAGTGTTTAAAATACATTAATACATATGCAATGCACTCTTTCACATTTAAACCAGTGTTGTAATCCCATTAGATACCCCTCGCCCCTCATCTATAGTGCACACCTAATAAATGTATTTTAAACACCCTAGTAATCTTACCCAGCCTAATTAGTATCACTGCTCATTTTAGTCCCATACACTGCCTTATATCCCACGTATACATTTATTTAACTTGGATTTCACATTAAGCTTCCGCATCTTCTTATTCACAATAAATCTCATTTATAATCTTATCAATTCTTTTCACATAACTTCGCTAGTTATTAGTTCAGTATTCATGCATTAGTGTCACGTATCCGTATATATTTTTATCACACTTATATAAGTATTTACACACGTAGCATCCCCGAACTGTCCTCCCGGATGTATATAAATTTATTGTTCGTAATATCCTTTAATTCTCTCGTATATATATTCACACACACACATATATATATATACAAATCACGTCATGTATACACACATATATATCGTTATATACGTATTACCAACATCCCTCCAAGCATTACCTCACTGGATGAAAACATCCCTCCTAGAATTACCCCGTTGGATGCAAATCTCTAGTATGCTATCAGGCACCTGAGATATATAGATTTACCTAGGCCACCAGGTCATAATCACACCTATTGAATCCAAAGCGTAACATAAACTCATGGAGGTCATTTCCCTACATCTGTGGGTCATATGCAAATCACATTACCACACTTAACTCAAAACTCACATAGGGTGCTCGTGCGATCACACCTATGACCAGGGGATCGTAACTACACCAGGTGGGATTCTCCAGGGTAGACCGCCCACTACGTGCAACCTCCGTCGATAGCATCCCCTAGAGTAGGTATGTTTCACATATATCACACACACACACACAAACACACACGCACACACACACACACACACACACACACACACACATATATATATATATATATATATTGAGAATGCAATATCAACCTCAAATAATTAATTTCGCAAATTTCCAATTTCGAAACTTATTTAATTAGATTCGATCTTTAAACTTATTTGAACCTTAAACATGCATCTATATGGATTAAATCAAATCATGCAAAATCCAACAAATAGAGATTCAGGAAAAAAACATTTCAAGTAAAACCTTTTATTTCAATATGATCGCAACTTACATATACATAAAGAAATACAACAATGAACCTCACACAGCAGACTAACATAAGACATGCAACCTAATCAGTAATGAACTTCACTCAAAAATCCACATGAACCGCCATTCCTTTCTTCATCAAGTACCTCCCTCAAGAACCACCAAGTCAATAGTTGATATCTTCTTTACAAGGGAACCTTCAACAAAATTGTGTTCTTGGGTTCCATAACAATTCACATAAATTATTGGGATAATTTGTGAATTCAAAACAAAGGTTTTATGCACAAAAAGAGAAGACAAATAATTCTGTAGTTTGCAATTTTCGTACTCTGAAAATCTCAGGTCTTCTAATGAAAAACGAAGTTGAACAAAATAATTTATAGAAAAATTGAGTCGGCAAGTCGCTCGAAAGAAAGGGATATGTCGCTCGAACAAAATTCACATCTCGCTTGAACGAGACTTCGCACGACATTAACTCTCGTTTGAAGCAGCTTCACGCGATAACCCAATCCCGTTTGAATGTCAGGAAGGAAAAAAAAATTGTTTTTAAAACTCTATCTACAGGTCTTAAAAAAATTATTTTGATGAAAAACAACGCCTCAACACTTGGAAAATTTTCTAAATGAAAAGTTAAGGTACTAAAAACAAAACCTTACCAAAATCAATCTCGCAGAGGTTTGAATGTTGGAGAACCTTGATATTCGGATCCGTATTGATGTATGAATGATCTTGAACTTCTTCGTTGGTTGTAACAGTGTATGACATATTCTATGTAATGTTCAGACTATGGAAAATATGTCCTTACAAATCTCCCATATGTCTATGATGATACAAACTAAAAAATTTGAATTATCAAATTAAATTCCTATACAAATCTAATACCCTCCCATGAAATCAAAAGTGAAAAGTTACTTGAAATGAAATTCTTCAAATCTCCCCTATAATACAAAAATTCCCCCATAAAATCATAATTCTTTCTCACCCTTTTTAGTAGTCCGAAATAGACAAGGAAAATAATAAATCAAAATAAATCCGGAGTAGTCACGACAAAGCATAGCAAATATGGATATCAAATGCGCTCATGCAAGGAAATACTCAAAAAGTTTTCACAATCTCTTTTTGATTTTTTAAATTTTTCAAAGAAAAATTAATTTACAATAAAAACACACCATGAATTTTCACTAAGATAACCAAATCATGGAAAATGGAATGAATGGGTGTGAATAAATTCGATAGGTAAATTAACTCAATCAATCATACGTGCACGATGCATATGTGTACTCCTAGCGAATGAACATCAACATTGTCCTTATGTGTAAAAATATTGAATTTAAATGGCATCACCTTAACCAAATCGAAAAATCAAAGCCTAAGTGATTTCACACCAATAACGTCCAAAACTATTTAATGTTGCTTCACGAACTTTTCAATAGACGTGCAAACCCATCGAATTATTTCCAACCAAAACTCTCTCATAAATAATAATCTTTTATTTTTTTCTAATGAGGTTCTAAATTCTCAATTTAAAGAAAACCTATTGGCCCAAATATTCAACATATGATTCTTTTTAGTGTCTTAATTTTTTGTGCGACCTCTTTTCAAACGGTGGCTTTCACAACGAGATTATTATTCTCTCGCACCCCTTTTCCCATGTTTACTCATCATTTTTTATCCTAAATAATTTTATCACGGGCAATAGATATTACATGAACTACTTTTATTATTATCGTGCTATTTCATTTGGTTCGTTTTTCAAGACATGATTGAGATGAAAACATTCGACCAATATGTGATAGAGAAGAATAATAAACTGAAATTGCCCTTTTTGATTGTCTCAATTTTGAGACTTTATTTTTATTTTCTACAACATTTTGTGTGTATCCTTTAGGTTTTTTATCATTTCAAAATTTATATGAAAAATATATATTTGTATGCTTAAATATTTTTATATTTAATTATGTATTTTTTAAAAAATATTTTTTTTTTTTTATTTTTTCGTTTCTATTTTTGTGTTTTTTTAAGTGTTTAAACATTAATTCATTTAAACAAAAATCATTTTTGTTTAATAAAATGTTTGAACAAACATTAAAAGTCTGAGATTAGTTTGTGTGTGTTTAACAGTTTGGATGAGGGTTGTTTGCGTTTTCTCCCTTGATCCTTGTAGTACCGAATTTGTCAAATGGGGCTTGGAGGTGAAGTCCACGCGGCTTGACCACGCGTGGACTGTTCATCCATCCAGTCGACCGTTGTGGCTTTTAACCTATTTTTATATATATATACACACACACACACTTATATACGTTTCTGTGTGTGTTGGTACTATTGAGACTCTAGGTCTAAAAGGGTCTTGTTCTTGTATATGGTCAAGGCCCTATTTAAAACTTGGTGGTTAAATATTTGTTAAAACTTTGACTTAACTGAATTTGGGGTTAAATCTGATTTAAGGCTTGTGTGTGTGAGTTGTGTGTAACTCGATGTGTAGCTCGTGTTAACTCAGTGTGTGTTTAACTTGTGTGGTTAATTTTTTTTTGTATAAGTTAATTCATGTAGGTAACCAGGTTTTTCAGAACTGATTAAACTATTTGTTTTTCTTTTAGAATATTTTTTTTTAAACTGAGTTAAGTGTATATTAACATGAGAAATTTGGAGTGTATTTTGGCTTGTGCAAAAACCTGATTTATTATAGTGTTTGTGAGTGTGTTGTTTGGATCTGTACCAGTTAGACATTTTATCACCATTTGTCATTATTATTGTTAACTAAAATTAGACATAACCTGGTGTGTGTTTAGTCGAATTTTATAAACAAGATAATTTTTTATGTTCTAATTAAAGCAACTTTTTAATTAAATTTTGTGTTGCACAACTTCACTGGTTCTCGGGTGTTGAGTGCATTGTTGTGCGTGTGTTGCAGCCACTATCACCTGGGTTTTATTGGGTTGACTGATTGTCAGTCAAGTTGGGTTGTATTTAGACTAGGCTGGGTGTACGAATTGTATTTTCTTAGTTTAAATCATTGTAAACTGGTGGACTGTAATCTGTAACTAATAATTAGTAATAGTGGACTTGGGTGTATAAGTTATTTTGGGACTAAGGACACGGGATTTTCCATCATAGTGGTTTCCTCGAGAACAAATATTTGGTCAATTTTAGCTTTGCCTCATCCCATTCTACATTATTTTATTTGTGTGTGTACAACAGTTTCAATCATCTATTAAAACTGATTTTAAAAGAGTTAAGAGTTTTATTTATTAACTAAAATAAGTTAGGGTGTGTACGTTATTTTAAGTGGTATCGGAGCTTCAGGATTCAATTTTTAAAAGTTTTTATTTCGTAAAGATCCTGAACTCTTTTGTTTTCAATCAATCTTTTATTATGGGTGACCATAATGGTTCTTCCATACGTCCTCCCATGTTTGATGGTGACAACTTCGCTTACTGGGAAGTAGTAATGGTTGCACACCTCCAACAATTGGGAGATGAGGTATGGGATATGATTGAAACTGATTTTTCTATTCCTACTCATTTAGTTGGTGATGATAATGCTCAAATTTCTGTTAGAAACCCCCTTTTCAAATGGACTAAAGAGGAAAAGTTAAATTCTTTGTATAACAATAAAGGCAAAAATGTTATTTTTCAAGCGATGAATGCAACTGAATTTAAAAAATATCAACTTGGACCTCATCGAAAGAGGCTTGGGGCATTCTAATGACAACACATGAAGGAGACTCTAGGGTTCAAAGAGCTAAGTCTTAAATGCTAGTTAGAATGTACGATTCTCTTTTTATGAAGGATAGTGAGAAATTAAATATTTTTACCTTAATTTGTAAGATATTATTAATCACTTACATGCTAATGGTGTTGTTTATAGTGATTCTGAAATATGCGATAAAATCCTTAGGTCTCTTCCTAAGAGTTTTAACTTAATTTCCCATACTATAGGTGATAATTTAGATAGTTATGCCCCTCAACTTTTGTGTAGTAAAATTGAAACTTTTGAACTACAAAACTCACTTAGAGATGAAAAAAGAGGAAAAATTCCTACACAAAATATGACAATTTTTTGTTCAAATGTGAATAATCTTATTTTTTTCATCTTCCTTTTCAAACATTGATGATTTTGCCATTACTCTCTAGTCTTTGGACAAAGAAATTAATTTATTTTCTAATCACTTTAAAAAAATTCAAGTTTAGAAATAGTGTTGCTTCAAGGGAAAATCAACCTAGTTATACTCATAGGTCTTTTGATAAACAATTTGAAAAGAAACCAAATGAATTTATTAATCCTACCAAATATATTAGCCCTATTCAATGTAGGAAATGTATTTGGTCATTATTCTAATAACTATTTTTCAAAATCAAAAGGGGAATCCGCTAATAATGCCCATTTTTTTAAAACTTGGGATGATATTTTGGATAATGACAAAGATGAAGAAAATAAAAACTTTATGGCCTTTGCATCCTTTTGTGCTATTAAGTCTGAGAACATTTTTTTATAGCTTATCTACTGTTTCTGGTGATTCTGATTTACATGTAAATAATTTTGCTTTAGACTTTGTGAATTTATCTCATGTCTTACTTGCTCAATCTCACCCTACTTCCATAGCTTCTTTATCTCACTTTGGTAGTATTTTTGATGATGTGGATGAATCTAAAAATGTATATAATTATGTCATTATAGAAGGGTGTGTGAGTATGGGTTTAGAAGATTGTGTGAGTAATAAATCTTTTAATAACACAATTGAGGACTGCACTGATTTAGGCCAAATCAATTCTAGGTTAATGGCTAAAAATGACGCTTTCAATAATCGAATCAAGTCTTTAACTGAAGAATATATTTTTCAAGTAGGTGAACTTGAAAATGATATTTCATTTCTAGAGAAAAAGAATTGTCATGTTAATTGAACTTAATCACTTTTTAAAAATTACAAATAAGAAATTTTTGTTTAAATTTGATGAATCTCAAATTGAACTTAAGGCTGTTTTGAATAAATATGATGAATGTAAAAAGAAATTAGAGGTCACCTCGAAAAAGTTAAAGAGATATTGGAATGTTGGTAATGCAGTCAAGACTATTGATCAGAATACATGTTATGACCCAAGCAACTCTTATTCTGATTTTGTTCTTACAAAAAGGCTTGATTTTAAGGGAAAAGAATTTAATTTAACTAACTTTGTCAACTCTAAGGAGCAATATCCTTATTCAACTGAAATTAGAATGTCTTACAAGCATGTTGAAAATAAGGGTTGTTCTACTTCTGCTAAACATGTTTTTCTATACAGTTTCTGTCACAAATCTGGACATTTAGAAAAAATATGTTTTAAGAAATCTGGACAGAATAAAATAGGTTTAGGCAAATTTAGGCAAATTCAGAATATTGGAAATATTAAGACTGGTAAACCTATTTTTCAATGTAATTTTTGTTCTAAATTTGGACATTTAGAGAAATTTTGTTATAAAAAGCTGAATTTAAATAAGAATATTGAAGTTAAAAATTCGTGCCCTAAGTGTAATAATGCCAAGTGTCATGAAAGAAAAAAATTCCATTGTAATTTTTGTTCCAAATTTGGTCACTTAGAACATTTTTGCTTCAAGCGTTTGAACGTATCTCGACAAACTGAGAATGTTAAACAAGTGAACGTTCCTGTTAATGCTAAGTTGAAGTTTAGACATATCTACAAATCCAAGTTTTGTCTTAAAATGGGCCATTTAGGACAACTCTATTATAAGCATTTAAATAAACAGCAAAATGGTGTTAATACTATGCCCAGGATCCTTTTAAAATCTAAATTTCTTGTGAATCAAATCAAAATTATTTCCGGTAATACTCATTTTAAATTGTTGCTTCCAAAGTTGAAAATAAATGGATTAAGAAAGAAGACTTTGGATGTCAAAAGGATTATAATAATATTTCTACCTAATTTCATTTTAGTTTCCTCCTTTGTTCCTTTGAGACAAACAGGGGGAGAATTTGAGGCTAGTTGTGTCTTTCTTGGTCTTGTAGGATTTTTGTTGTTAGTTGAGTTATATACTCTTTTGTTTTATTTTGGTTTAGGTCTCAAAATGTGGTTAGTTGAGTTATGTATCATCTAGGACTCAAAATGTTGTTAGTTGAGTTATGTAGTTAGTCTCAAACTCTTGTTTGTCTCAAAATTAGCCAAAGGGGGAGATTGAAATTGCCATTTTTTATTGTCAAAATTTTGAGACTTTATTTTTATTTTCTACAACATTTTGTATGTGTCCTTTAGGTATTTTATCATTTCAAAATTTATTTGAAAAATATATATTTGTATTCTTAAATATTTTTATATTCAGTTATGTATTTTAAAATATTTTTTTATTTGTTTTATTTTTCGTTTGTATTTTTTTGTATTTGTTTTTTTTAAGTGTTTAAACATTTATTCATTTAAACAAAAATCATTTTTGTTTAATAAAATGTTTGAAAAAACATTTAAAGGCTGAGATTAGTTTCTGTGTGTTTAACGGTTTGGATGAAGGTTGTTTGTGTTTTCTCCCTTGATCCTTGTAGCATCGCCTTTGTCCAATGGGGCTTGGAGGTTAAGTCCACCCAACTTGACCACGCTTGGACTGTTCATCCATCCAGTCGATCGTTGTGGATTTTACCCTATTTGCCCCTTATCTTAGATGCAAGATGTCGCATGTGCCCCTGATATTTTGCTTTCCCTATTTATCCCCAACCGCCTATGCAAATGGACGTATTTACCCTTGTAAGCGTGGTTTATTATTTACGTACCTATGCCATTTTGGGTTTGATATTTATATCTTGCGATGAGGTTTTCTGTGGGTTGGGGTTTTTAACATTTCTTCTCAGCCGATATCGTTTTATCTCCTCTCTTTCTCTCTCCACATTTCACCATTATTGAGAGTGTTTGTTCGAGTTATGTGTGTTAAATCTTTACCCTCTTTATACACTCTTGTTCGTATGTCTGAGTAGTGTTTGATTTGAGAGATTGAGTTGCGTTGCTGTCTTATTCTTTCATGATATTTTGGAGGCCTATGAGTTTGGGTTTCGATGTTTAAATACTCTAGCTCTCTTAGTTGTTGAATCTGTATTTGGTGTGGATCGGGTGGATTGAAGAGGTCTTGCCATTTGGTGTTCGCGTACTGACTAGCTGGATCATTTTTTCTCTTTTCAAACATTGTCTGTTAAGCCTTCTTTAGGCTTGACTGTGAGATCTCTCTTCCGGTTTTCTCTTCGTATATTTACATACATACATACATACATATATATATATATATATATATATATATATATATATATATATATATATATATATACACATACATATATATATATATATATACACATACATATATATATATATACACTCATATGGATATATATATTTATACTTATATACGTTTCTGTGTGTGTTGGTACTATTGAGACTCTATATTTAAAAGGGTCTTGTGCTTGTACGTTGTCAAGGACCTATTTAAAACTTGAACTTAACTGAACTTGGGGTTAAATCTGATCTAAGGCTTGTGTGTGTGAGTTGTGTGTAAGTATAACTCGGTGTGTAACTCGTGTTAACCCAATGTTTGTTTAACTCGTATGGTTAATTTTTCTTTTTATAAATTAACTTATGTAGGTAACCAGGTTTTTCAGAACTAATTAAAATATTTGTTTTTCTTTTCAGAATATTTTTTCTAGAAACTGAGTTAAGTGTATTTTAACATAAGAAATTTGTAGTGTATTTTGGCTTGTGCAAAAACCTAATTTATTATAGTGTTTGTGAGTTTGTTGTTGGATTTGTACCAGTTTGACATTTTTTCACCAATTGTTAACTAAAATTAGATATAACCCGGTGTGTGTTTAGTCTTATTTTATAAACAAAATAATTTTTTATGTTCCAATTAAAGCAACTTTTTTATTAAATTTTGTGTTGCACAACTTCACTGGTTCTCGGGTGTTGAGTGTGTTGTTGTGCATGTGTTGTAGTCACTATCACCTAGGTGTTATTGGGTTAACTGATTATTAGTCAAGTTGGGTTCTATTTAGACTGGGCTATGTGTACGACTTGTATTTAAATTGTTGTAAACTGGTGGACTGTAATCTGTAACTAATAATTGGTAATAGTGGACTTGGGTGTGTTAGTTTTCCAGTGACTAAGGACACGGGGTTTTTAATCACGGTGGTTTCCTCGAGAACAAATACTGTGTCAATTTCAGCTTTCCCTCATCCCATTTTACATTATTTTATTTGAGCAACATCATCACAAGTCTCTTTTTATTTGTGTGTCCACAACAGTTTCAATCATCTATTAAAATTGATTTTAAAAGAGTTTAGAGTTTTATTTATTAACAAAAAAACGTTAGGGTGTTTAGGTTATTTCATAATCAAACAAATTCATGCACGTGTGCAACAGAGGAAATTATAAGTCAAACATGTAGGAAGTAACAACTAATTACATCTCAATGACTCCAAACATTGTAAAGCAAAAAATAGAATGAGATATTGTCTCAAAACACTATCAAATCATCACATGGATATTGAATAAAATTGTGACTCGGTCATCCTAAATGTCCATTCATATATGGTGTAAAATAAAATACAAAACTCTTTTTGGATTTTAAATTTTTTTTATCAAAATAAAATCTTTTTGTATTTTTCAATTTTTCATAAAAAATAGAAAATCGTTTTGTATTTTTTCAAAAACAAAAATCTTTTTGGTGTTTAGAAAAATATATCAAAAATGAAAAACGTAAATACAAATGGTGGTACACACTAGAGATAGGAATAAAATATCATCATGAACGTCATCCTATGCTAGCAAAAGTCTAAACTTCAACCGTTAGGTCCAGAGCAGTTTTCCAAAGATGGTGACAGCTTATGAATTTTCTCACTCGAAACACTCAAAACCTCCTCATCAGTACTCTCACGTGTACAAGTGTCCTCATCGGAGTGGGACAAACTAGGTGCACTCACGTGACTCGCCAAAAACACAACACACATCCCATGTGAAGATCCATCCCCCTAATTGTTCACGTCGTCGTCACTATCGCTAAGAATGGCTACGTTGGCAATCTTCTTGCCCTTTCTCCTAAGCATAGTGGGACACTCAAATGACTTATTCCCTTTACCCTCACATTCAAAACACCTCACCTTATATAAATCTTCCTCTTCCTCTTCCTCTTTCTCTTTCTCTTTCAATTTATCTTTCTCTTTCCCACCGCTTTCTTTAGCCTCTTCTTTCTTTTTATTTTTCTCAAAAAATCTTTTATTGGAAGAATTTTGTTTTGAAAATTTTAGAAACTTTTTTAACAAAATCGCAAACGTGGCCACATCGTCGAAATTAAACTCACCCTCAGAATCAGAATCACAAACTCTCTCTTTCTTTTTCATAACATGAGACTTTAAAGAAACGCCTTTATCCTTAGCCTTAATCATTTTGGGAAACATGTCAACTTTATAAATTTGTAGGTCTCCTACGAGCTCTTCTAACTTAAGTGAATTTAATGTTCCCAAAGAATCTAAAACAGTGTCTTTAGGAATAAAGAATTTAGGGAGTGATCTCAAAATATTTTTAACAACTCTCATGTTATCTACCACCTCACCCAAATTAAAACTCGTGTTAACAATGTCCGACAACCTAGCATAAAAATCGTCAAAATATGCAGACTCAGACATGGTCATAGTCCAAACTGGGTGGTCAAATTTTGTAGTTTCGACGCCTTCATGGTATTAGTACCCTTATGTACTAATTGGAGGACATCCCAAACCTCTTTAGACATGATACGCATCATAATTCGAAGGAACTCGTTGGGAGTGACTGCTCCATAAATAGCACTCAGTCCATGGGAATTAAAATTGGATAGTCTTCAGTCCAGTCACACACGGGTTTTAGAGAAGAAATATTATTAACGGTGACAGTGGGAGGAGTCCACCATTTTTCACAAAGTAACCAAACACGTTCGTCAATTGCTTTTAAACTCGATTTCATTTGAGCTTTCCAATAGGCATTATTATTACCGTCAAAGATTGTCATCGAAAAATATGCGATTTTTCCAAAATCAAAATTTTCAAAATTAATTGATATCACAAAAAATTGCGAAAAAGGTGAAAAAATTGTATCACTCAATAACTTAGAGCAACAAGCTCTCACACCAATTTGAGAATGCAATATCAACCTCAAATAATTAATTTCGCAAATTTCCAATTTCCAAACTTATTTAATTATCTTCGATCTTTAAAAAAAATTATTTGAACTCTAACCATGCATCTATGTGGATTAAATCAAATCATGCAAAATCCAACAAATAGAGATTCAGGAAAAAAAAACTTTCAGGTAAAACCTTTTATTTCAATATGAATTCGTAAATCGCAACTTACATGTGCATAGAGAAATACGACAGTGAATCTCACACAGTAGACTCATATAGACATGCAGCCTAATCAGCTATGAACTTCACTTAGAAAAATGAACCACAACTCCTTTCTTCAGCAAGTAGCTCCCTCAAGAACCACCAAGTCAGCCGTAGAGATCTTCTCTACAAGAGAAACTTCAATAAATTTGTGTTCTTTGGTTCCAAAATAATTCTCATAAACTATTGGGATGATTTGTGAATTAAAAACAAAGGGTTTATACCCAAAAAGGGAAGACAAATAATTTTGCAGTTTGCAGTTTTCGTACTCTAAAATTCTCAGGTTTTCTAATGAAAAACGGAGTTGGAAAAAATAAATTATAGAAAAATTGAGTCGGCAAGTCGCTCGAACAAAATCCATATCTCGCTTGAACGAGGCTTCACGCGACATTCACTATCGTTTGAAGAAGCTTCGTGCGACAACCCAATGTCGTTTGAAAGACATAAGGATGTCGTTTGAACGACACGAACGAAAAAAGTTTTATTTTTAAAACTCCGTCTACAAGTCTTGGAAAAATTATTTTGATGAAAAACAACGCCTCAACACTTAGAAAATTTTTAGAAAAAATATCCTAATACTCTAAATGAAAAGTTAAGGTACTAAAAACACAACCTTACCAAAATCAATCTCGCGGAGGCTTGAATATTAAAGAACCTTGATATTCAAATCCGTCTTGATGTATGAATGATCTTGAACTTTTTCGACGGTTGTAAATGTGTATGACAGACTATGAAAAATATGTCCTTACACACACACACACACATGCACATATATATATATATATATATATATATATATATATATATATATATACACACACAATAAAAATCAGTTAACTGTGCCCATGTCACTCATAGCACTAGCCTAACTTTTCTGAGTTTAAATCTGACTCCCAAATCATAAGTAGTCACTTACTTATTTATTCTTCACGATTAACTTTCTCGAGTCTAAATGAAAGGGTGAAAATAGTATAGAGATAGGAGAAAGTGATAAATTATTTTATTCCGCGGGGGGGAGGGGGGGGGGGGGGAGATAATTGTAAAAATGGGGTGGGTATTTATTGGTGTTGATCACTATATGAAAGATAAAGTTGTGGATGTTAAAAGATTGTGAGATAGACAATGAAAATTAAGATTATTTTAGATAAAACAATATCGAATGTTATTAATGTCTACGCGCCCCAAGGAGCATTAGATGAAAATGTAAAGAAACTATTTTAGTAATTATTGGATGAAGTACTACAACAAATTCCTACGCATGAAAACATATTTTTAGGAGGTGACTTAAATGGACAGGTGGGAGTAGAACTCAACGGTTATCCAAGGATACACGGAGGTTGTGATTTTCGTTAGAAAAATAAAAGAGGGAAAACTATCTTAGATTTTGCTAAGGCATATGATCTAGCGTTAACGAACACATTTTTTTTAAAAAGGGAAGAACATTTAATAACAATTAAAAGAGGAAATAAGAAACTAAAATAGATTATTTCTTACTTAGAAGAAGAGACTTGAACACATGTAAAGACTGTAAAGTTATACCCGGTGAAAGCGTAACATATCAACATCGCCTACTAGTAATAGATTTAGTCATTAAAGGATTTAAGTATCGAAAAGAGAACATAGGTTATCAAAATATAAAATGGAAGGTTTTAAAATAATGCAAAGAGATAAAATTAACATTACGTGGAATTGAGACAATAATATTAACAACATTTGGTCAAGAACAAACGATGATATTGAGAAAATAGATAAGCAAATTTTAGGTGAAACTAAAGAAAAAAGATTCATTAGAAAAGAGACATGGTGGTGGAATGAGGAAGTGAAAAAGATAATACAAAAGAAACGAGTAAGTTTTAAAGAGTGGCAAAAGAGTACAAATTAAGAAGATTTAGAAAGGTATAAGAAGATAAGTGAGTTAAAAATATTGTTTGAATTGCGCAACAAAACGCAACAGATAATCTATGTATCTATATATACTCTAAAATGCAATACAAGAATTAAAAGTCTTTTTTTATTAGAATGTCCACGTGGACCTCTATAACTCTCTGAAAATACAATGCTATTTCCCCCAAATGTTTGCCTCTCCTTTTCTCGCCTCTAGAACTTCCATACCCGACCCTTCTCATTCTCTAACTATTCCACAACCTGACCATACTGTATAAGATATAAATGCCCCTCTTTATTTAAGCTATCCACGTGAGCACTAATAATCCAATCTCAGGTTTCACCCACCGACTTTGTACAAGAGATAAATGCGCCTCTTTGTTTAAGTTGTCATCTTATATGTAATCTAAAAACCTTTCATCTTCAAAAGTGTTTCATCTGCCCGTCCTTTACCATCCATAATCATCTTTCTCTCACATATCTTCACGGTCCATTTTCTTTATTTTTATGCCTTATTTGTTCTCCATCCACATACCCCCTTTCTTTTCACTGTTTTGTACCTTCCTCGCCCATCAAATTCAATTAGCGATTTCTAATTTTTGGATTTAGGTTGTGTTTGTCTTTTTATCTTAATCTGAAGTCTGAATCTGAAATCTGAAGACTGAATCTGAAGTCTGAAATCTGAATCTGAAAAATATGTTTGTTTTTATGTCTGAGTGTACCTCTGAATGAATGTATTTATATTGATTCGGATTTTAGATTCATACTTCAGAGGTAGCTCTACCTCTTAATCATTAAGAGCCAAATATAGTCCTTAGCCTCTTAATCATTTAAAAAACAAACACTTTTTGATACCTCTTAAGTCTGAATGGTTCAGATTCAGACTTAAGAGGTAAACACAAACAACACCTTAGTCTCTCTCTCTCTCTCTCTCGCTCGCTCGTTCACCCTCCCTCTCTCCCATGAAGCGGAATACAGTACCTTCTCCTTTAGTGACCATACTTGTTTTACACCTTCTCAATGATGGGGTGTAAGGAAGCAAAAGATAGATTGTGAGCAACTGAAAATATGAGGGATTTACATTCCTCACAGCTCAGGGTGATTTTTTTTCAAACTATTAATTGTGCTTTTATGATTTAATTAATATGAGATAATTTGAGATATTTGTGTTCATATTTTCAGATCATGTTATTCTGTTTAATTAATTTGGTGAAGTTTTGGGTTGTTCATATTTGTATTTTTCGGAAACATTTCTGAATGTAATCCATCATAGTAATTTGGGATATGGCAGGTGAGGTAGAGATAAGTTTCGGGTTAAACCAGTTGGGTCGACAAAGGGGTAAAAGGGGTTCCCCGATCTGAGTTGAGAGCAATGCCGGGTTGAAGATTCAGGTTGGGGTTTGGTACGATCCGAGTTGGGCAGCCGAAATCCATGAGTTTCGGGCTTGGATTTGGGTGTTTTGAAATCGGGTTGTGGATGGGTTTATAGATGGTGGGACCTCGGGTATAGGCCGGGTTTATTGTGGTCTGTTGTTATGCAGCTCCGGGATATGATGGCTCGGGTATGGAGGTTACGGTTTTAACTCGGGAGAGGCAGGTTCATTCTATGTTTACTAATAGGCTAAATCCACCCATTTTCTTTTCTCAATCTAACTACATCATATACACAAATTGGGGTCATGGAGATTTGGAGGATGATGGTGTGTTAGTGGGTGTATGGTTTGTTAATGGAGGTGAGAGGAGAGAGAGTGATTGGTGAAGAAGATGATGGGTGTGAGAGTGATAGGTTATAAGTGAGGTGTATGGTAATTAGGTGAGGGTGGGTGATTTAGGTGTATTTAATGCGTGTCTTGTGATTGTACCCTAAAAAAATAATAATAAAAATTAAAATTATCTAAAAATAAAAAATAAATAATAAAAAAAATCCTAACTAAAAAAAATATCAACACCTATTAAACTAAAAGGACTCTAAATAAAAAGAAAATAAAAATAAAAATTAACAATCTATAAAAATTAAAACAAAATCTAATAAAACTATCAAAATTAGCAATTAATTTATTTATCAGTCTCACTTTTTCTCCACTTTCTCGATGTTGAGGTTTTCTTCTTTGAGTTGAGAAATGAATATTATATTGGTGTTCACTGCATATAAAACATATATGGCTATTGCATAATTGTTTGGTGCATTAAATATATCTAAATTATGGGACTTAGTTTGTTACTGATTGAATTGGATTTTTTTAAATTGTTAATTTTACGGGGTAATTATTTTAAAGTCCTATTCACTTGGTTAATGAGGCAAGAGATCATTTGACTGAATCAATGGTGTCAAATGTCCTATTTTGCCAACTCAACACATTAAAATGACAAATACAGTCTCAAAACAGGTCATATTTTGCCAACTCAACGCATTAAAATGACAAATACACCCTCAAAATACATTCAACCAACTGCTACGTCGTTTTTAAAAAAACACCAAATCTTTACAAGTCCATACCTTCCAATCTACAAATCCAAAATTCAGAAAATTTATATATTTGGAATCTACTCGTCAAGATCTATCAAAAAACACCAATATTCGATATTTTTTGACAAAAAAAACAAATAGATAAATTAACTGTTTCGACGAAACCTCCATTTTTTCGGAGAAAACTCTTCTTCTCCAGCTCGGGAGATGATGCCGCTGGCGTGGACCAGAAAAAATAAAGAAATAGATAGATAGATAGATAGATAGATAGATAGATAGAGAGATAGATAGATAGATAGAGAGAGAGAGAGAGAGAGAGAGACGACGAGAGAAAAACACTCCGATGAGAAATTCAGCGAGATTTTCCAATGAGCTGTTCTCGGTGAGTCTCAGATGGGGTCGGGGTGGGGGTGGAGGTGGAGGTGGAGGTGGGGCTATTAGAGAGAGAAAAAATGTGAGATTATGTGTTTATTTTTAGAGAGAGAGTACGTGGGTTTAAAATGGGTATATGTAACGGTATATTTGTCTAAATATATGTAGTCTATAATGAAAAAGGACTTAGTGCATTAGAAAAAAGTCAATGGGATTTGATGCATCTTTGACCCAATAAATAAGACTATCCTTGAATTATCTCAAATTTTATTATTGATACTTTTTTATTCATATAGGTAAAAATGTAATTTGACAATCGGGTTTCAGATTCTCCACCAAAGTTTGTTTTATTTCGATATTCATTTAGATCTGATACGAAGCTTGGTTCAGTCGGTTTGTTGTGTAATTAATTTTTGTAAATAGTTTCGGCTATTAAAACTCATTGGTTTAACTTCACAGTCATGTTACTTTACCTATAGTATTGTCATGATTTTGTTTAATTTTTATGTAAACACTCATAAAAATTTCCAAATTACATTTAATTTTATTTTTTATTGATTTTTTTGGGATGCATTATTTATGATTTTATTTCTTTTTGACTAAATTTTTATGTTGTATTGGTTATGATTTTTGGATAGGTTAGTTTCTAAGGGGATCGAAGTTTCTAAGAGAGAAATAATAAGCGGGTAAAAAATATGCATTCCATCATGTATTACAAAATTAATATGATACCTAACTCACATGGAAAGATATATTTCCGATTTTTAACCGGTCATTTTTGTCCATTTCTTTTGGTCTCAATTAGTTTTAAAAATTTGAGATGTTTTTTAGTAATTTGTTTGATGTTAAGTTTACACGCTCACTTGGGGCCATAAGTTCTTGGAATGATGTTTGTGGCGGCAATTGTGGATTCCCAATTGCCATTTATGGTCCATTTGGTTCGGAATGAAATATGTTATAACGAGTTGAAAAGTAGTATGGTAAAATATGCTTCACCTATTTAAAGTCAAATTATATTCTCTATTTTTAACTAAAGTTTCATAATTATAGAACGTGCACTTATTCACAATGTCGATCCAACAAAAATTTAATTTTAAATATGTGAAAAAATATTTCATCATTTTGCTTTTCACTGCGTTAAAACATATTTCACCCCGAACCAAACGGACCCTTAAGGTAAATTCTTCAAACTTTGCTCTGTTTCGTTTTTGAATTTGATTTGTTGATTTTCAAAGGCTTTTTTAATTTTTTTACATTAGATCTGGACACCTAATGGGCTAATTTAGAGTATCGGATAACCATAACATTGCAATAATTATGTTTTCTTTATTTAATATCTCATGCACTACACTTGCATATCGTATTGATCTAAATTTTCGATCCCCGTTTTTTTTATTAATTATGTTCCGTATATTGCGTCTCGCCCGCGCATCGTGCGGATTTTCAACTAGTTTATATAAAATTGTAGCCTTAAATACTTTTTATAGTACCACGTGTCAACAATATTTAATATCTCTTCAGTTTTATAAATATAAATAAATTTTTCTTTTCCCCATCCCAACCTTCATTGACACACTCCAATTCCCAAGATTCGAAGCACAACTCTCCCATTTTTTTTTCTTGGTCTCTCCACCTCCCTCATTTTACTACGTTTAACCTTCCCCATCCAATGATTAAAAAAAACTTCCTTCTCCCTTTGATAATTACGATATATATCTCTAGCCTCACTCTGAAATTACCTTGGCCTTTATCCTCATATATACAAAACACACATCTCTCTCTCTCTCTCTCTCTCTCTCTATATATATATATATATATATATATATACACACACACACACACACACACTGGGGTGTACCCGTACCGATGTCACAGTTGTAAAAACGATCCAAATATTTCTAGGTATTGATTACTTCCAAACACGGTTTAAAAAACGTTCTGGAGATTTCATAATAGTTATTACATCCAAAAGAAAGCACAACGCGATAATATGATACGAAGTGACATGAAATTATGTCATGCGTAAACCCTTAATAATTTCAAATTATAGCAACGCCACTAATAAAACACAATAATTAACTGATTGGGATTGCGTTGACCCGCTTCTATCGTTAGTAACTCTTAGGAACCATTAATTTTGGTAAAATAAGAAAAATTATTGGAGCTTCTAATATTTTTTATAGCTTAACCATAAGTCTAAATGATCTAATATGTCAACCTATATACGATTTAAACTAATTCATTGCCTTAATTGGTAATAACGGACTAACACGACACTACACGACACATTAAGATTGCTCGTGCCGATAACACAATAAAAAATAAAATCGTGGATGAAAATAAAAGCATGAAACCCTACCCATTTTTGTTTAATTTAGTATAAAATTTATGAAATCGAGTTTGTCGTATCTTGTCATTTTCTATTGGGATGATGTTAATGTCAAATAACAAAATATGAAATCGTGTCGCATTGGTTTAAAAAATACTTCTCATGTTGTGTCGACCCGTGACCCAACCCATCAATAGGAATTGCCACCCCTATGTGTTTCACCTCAATTTCACATGCACGATGTTCAAAACTCAATTATAATGACA
The DNA here is from genome assembly GCA_949130495.1 of Sambucus nigra. Classification (NCBI taxonomy): domain Eukaryota; kingdom Viridiplantae; phylum Streptophyta; class Magnoliopsida; order Dipsacales; family Adoxaceae; genus Sambucus; species Sambucus nigra. The sequence goes on from OX422207.1 coordinate 806,523,358, forward strand.
TTCATATAAACTTTATCTTTATTTTTTAAATGGCAAATACTATTTTTAAATGACTAAAATAATATTTATGTTTTTTTTGTACCAAAGTAATATTACAATTGTTTAAATGATAATATTAATTCAAAAATTAAAAATGAATTATGTGAAAAAGAAAATTGGTAATTTAGGTGGAAATATTTGTATGAAATTATAATAGTGGAATTGTATTAATATCACCTGGATAAAAAAACCATAATAGTGTTTTAAAAAATCAATTGTTTCATTTTATGCTATAAATTAATAATAATGATCACCGAACGACTATTTGAAAAAAAATAAAGGATCTAGAAAATCAATACAATACTTTTGAAAAAAAAAAGTTGCATACACTAATAAATAAACATATAAAAAAAAATTGTCCTTGCAACTTTAATAAAATTTACTATGTCAAACTTTGACATTTAGTTCTCTACCTCGACAGTTATTCTTCATAAAATAACAACTAACGGGTATGTCTATTAGCACTCCTCAAATTCTGTAAACACTCCGGGCAAACAAGCCCCATTTCATTCTTTCTTTTCTTCACCTCGGTTCACCACCATTTCACTCATTCCTTTAATATATTAGTTTTTTTTTTAACTTAAATGGATTGACCTTATGTGAGTTAATAATAGGAAAATTCTAAGTGTACACATAAATTAAACACACATATTAGACACACTCACTAAAAGACGAGAAAATGTTAAAACTTGTTAAAAAAAATGCTAAATTTTTTTTAAAACAATTAAAAAAATTGTTGAAACCTTTTTTTTTAAAAAACAGATTTTTATTTCTTAAAAGTTATTTCTTCTAAAACAGTTTTTTATTAAAAAAAAGTGAAAAACAGTTTACTAAAAAATTAGCAGCACATATTTTTTGATAAAAAAAATTAGCCTAATAATGTAGAATTTTTTTGTAATAATTTTTTTTTATGTAAAAGCAATTTACTGCCTTGGACTCACATTCATTAAATAATATGGGTCTGCACATAAATATTCTGTTTCATAAATTTTTAAAACTATTTTTTTAAGTAGCACGGATTTCTTGATAAAAAAAATATAATCTAATAAACGTAGAGTTTTTTTGTAATAAAAAATATTTTTTATATAAAAGCAATTTGTTGACGTGGACTTACATTCATTAAGTGATACGAATCCGCACCAACGACATAACATGATTTTTTTTAACAAGCACAAACACGATCCGATGTAATTTATCAAACACAAACATTACTTTTCATAACTATAATGGCGGTTTCTGATGAATTTATATAAAAAAAATACTTTCATAACTATCCGGTATAAGATTATACATTTATGGTGAATTTTAATCCTGTTCGGTATAAAATAATACTTTCATAATTGTCTCGTGTAAAATTACTTTCATAACTATCCAATATCAAACACATTTGAAATATTTTATTTTATAAATTTAATTATTTTATAGGAGTCGTGTTCAAACCAGTGCAAAAAATATTTCTCCACTTTTATAGGAGTCATGTTTCGTTTTAGGTAAAAGTAAAATCAACATGACACAAAATTATTTTTCTATCAAGTACAAACACGACACAATTATTTTTCTTTTTCTTTAACATGACACAAACATGATCAAATTAAAATACGAAACGAAATATATTTGTCTTGTATAGATTTTATTTGGGTCGTGTTTCTACTTGGTAAAAGAATAAGATTGGGTGTCAAGTTTTTTTGGTTCGTGTAGTTTTAATTAGATCGTATTTTTTATTAGTAAACATGATCAAATTATATTAATGTAAATATTAATATACATTTGTGTAGTTTTAATTTTGTGTCGTGTTGCTTTTATTTCGTATCGTGTTCGTATTTATGTGTATTAAATATATTGATGTAAATATATATATATATATATATATATATATATATATATATATATAGGGCTTCTCTTAAACGGACGTCCGTTTTTTAGACAAAAAACAGACCAAAATGGTCTGATTTTTTAAAAATAGTAAAATGCATTTTTTTGAGTTGATTTTTTTTAGATGTATAGACATACATGGCTACCCCTACAAAAAAAAATCAGCTCAAAATGAATTTATTTGTTATTTTAAAAAAATATTTCAAAATCTGTCAGATTTTGGTGATGCAAACCCAAACATATATTGACAGATTTTGAAAGATTTTTTTAAAATAGCAGACAAGTTCATTTTGAGTTGATTTTTTTTGTAAGGGTACCCATGTATGTCTATATATCTCAGAAAAAAAACAACTTAAAAAAATGCATTTTACTATTTTGAAAAAAATGGACTATTTTTGTCCGTTTTTGGGTGGACGTCCGTTTTTGAGAATTCCTATATGTATACATATATATAATATAAAGTATTAAGAAATAAATAAAAATATTAAGTGTACACTTGTCCACAAAAAGAAAAGACATAGTTTTATCCATATAAAAATTAACATAAAGTTGACAAGGGATGGGAGATGATGATATGTGTTGCAAACCAAAGGGTTTTATGATCAATTTTCTTTTGGCTCTGAGAGCCCTAGCTCCAAAATCTGTTTTAATTATACAAATTTGATTATAAAAATAGGATTTTGCATTTTGTCGTGTCGCTCCACCCATTTTATTTTGGAAAAATAGTTTTTTTTTGTCATTTTACTTGAAAACTCATATGCTTGATAAATGGGATTGTTTGTTGAGTTTTTTTTTTTACTTTAGCTATTTTTTATTTGTTGGGAATATTTGTTGGTGCTCTTTTTTACTTTTACTGCTTTTTTATTTGTTTAGATTTTTTTTTACTTTTGCTGTTTTTTTATGCTTTACATAAATATTTAGTTTCATAAATTTTTGCTAGAATATTTTTGTTGAAATGTTGATATTTATGCATATGTTTAGTAATGTTTGTAGAGAAAAGCAATTCTTAAATGAGAAGGAAATGGATGTTTAATTCTATTTGAAGAGACATAAAAGGAATGAGGATAAATTTGTAAGTATCAAAAGTTTTAAGGTGCTAAAAGAAATGGGTGAAGTGCCAATAACTCTACTCACAACTAACATATCATGGACTCAAATTTATCATGAACACTGGACTATTAACGATAAAAGCAAAAAGACTATACCGCTCCAAAGACAAATTATATATACAGTGCTTAATAATAATTTGTTTCTGAATTGTGACAGTCCGGTGGTAAGCCCTTGCCCTATCACTAATTATTGCATTAGTCACATCTCATATCGTACAACCTTGAGCCATGTGCAGAATTTTTTTTTTTTTTGGTTTAAAGGAAATTAATTAACTAAATTAAAGTTCTATAGACACAAGACACATGAGCCACCAACGGCTTAACAAAGCAACATGCAAGATGCCAATAACACCATATATGTAAGCACTTACTAAAACAATTTGTTTGAATCAACATCTTCAACTTGGCTCTTATTCTTCTCGTCGTCGATGATTTGTTGGAGACATTCCGGGGGTTCCTCCAACGTGAAAAAATCTGCCGCACGGGATTTAGCATAATTGGTCAGCCAATCAACACATTGATTAGCCTCTCTCGGAATGAATGTCACATCGGCGTTTAGCTCCGTTTTCATATCTCTGCAATCCAGAATGATAGCCGAGTGCGGGTGGTTAGTCCAGTCTCCCTCATTGATCATATCCACCGCCACTTTGCAGTCAGATTCGAGTGTGAAGCTTTTCCATCTCCTATCTTTAGCGGTGAGCAACCCATAGAAAATTCCTTCTAATTCTGCTCTTAACAGTTCAGCACATATGATTTTCCCGAAGAAGCCAGTAATCCATTCACCTCTCCAGTCCCATACTATACCTCCAATGGATCCCGCTTTGGTAACGTGGTCCAACCCTCCATCAGTATTTATCTTCAGCATACCTGCACAAGGATGTTTCCAATTAATCAAAACATTAGTAGACGACCCCTTATGCTTGACAGGTTTAATGTATGCAAGGGTAATCTCCTGTGCATATTTTACACTAAACATGGCAACCATACAGGGCATAGTATTTTTATCCTCGAATATTCGATTGTTTCTCCCCATCCAAAGATGCCAAATCGTGGAGATGAAAAAAGTGTAATCATTTTTACCTAACCTAAATTTGATAATCCACTCCTCAAAACTTTCAGTATTAGCACCTATAGTATTAACCCATTTTTTCATTCATGTCCAAGTCTCTTTAGCAACAGAGCATTCTCGAAACACGTGTTCCATATCCTCTCTATTGCCACACAACTTACATCCCGCCTCAATAGTCATGTTTCGGGTAAATCTATGCTGGTTAGTGAGGAGTTTTCCGTGTAGGATAGTCCAGAGAAAAGTTTTTAACTTTTGGGGGATTCTTTTTCTCCATACCTTGTTCCATTCGGAATGTCCGGGAATATTGAGGTCTCTTCCAATAAGTTGATTATAACAGGAATTGATAGTGAATTTACCATTAGGGTTAGGAGTCCATGTCGGTCTATCCTTACGCAAACTAATTTTAGGTAACTCCGTATCAAGTACGAAAATCATCTCCGAGGGGTGTATCCAATGGTTAATAGCATTATGATTCCATTGCCCTGTTGATCAAGAAGAACCTCAACATTGATCTCCTCCATGTCTTCATTTTCAAAATTAGGTTTGATTTTTCCATTCCCGCACCACTAGTCCTTAAATATATTTATGCTTTTCCCATTTCTAATGTTCCATTTTGTGTTTTTTTGAAGGATCGACTTGCTCTTGAAAATTCCCCTCCATATATGAGAAGTTTTTTTCTTTTTGGGCCATGTTCTCGGGTTTGGCTTATTGGCATATTTTTTGCTCACTACATTCAACTAAAGTGAGTTGTCCTCATTTTGAATTCTCCATCCAAGCTTGGCCATAGCCGCCATGTTATTTAAGGAATCTTTTCTAATTCCTAGTCCACCCAACTTTGTCGGACGACACACAATGTCCCACCTCACGAGATGGACCTTTTTATCATCACCATAATCTCCCCATAAGAAATTCTGATTAATCTTGTCGATTTCTTTACACACACTTACCGGGAAAGGTATAGTTTTCATATTATAGCTTGGTATGGCGGTGGTGGTGGTTTGTATGAGAGTCGCTCTCCCGGCCATGGAGAGGAGATTGGTCTTCCAGCCCGTAAGCCTTTTCTTCATTTTATCAAGGATCTCTGAGAATTGACCTTTACTCACACGCCCATTGAGTAGGGGAGTTCCCAAATACTTCCCAAGGTCATTAGTAATGTTCATAGAGCAAATGTGGCTGAGGTCCAAGGCCTATTTTTTGGGAATGTTTGGAGAGACAAACATTTTTTACTTGTCAAAATTTATAGTCTGTCCCGCTAGCAAACAAAAATCTTTAAGTGTCTCCATTACCGTGTAGCAAGCAGAGATAGTTGCTTCAGTGAAGAGGATAAGGTCATCAGCAAAGAAAAGGTGAGATATGATGGTGCCTCCAGGAGAGGCTTTGAGACCTCTCCATTCTTTACTATCAACCTTTCTAGTGATGGCGCAAGACAGATACTCCATGCATAGCACGAAAAGGTACGGGGATAGCGGGTCTCCCTGTCGAAGCCCTCTTTCGGGCTTAAACTCTGTAAGGGGCGATCCATTCCACAATATGGAAGTTTTCATATGAGTAACACAATTCATGATAAGCTTAATCAGGTTTGCTTGGAAGTCAAAAGCAGTGAGAACTTTTTGTAGGAACTCCCAACTGATTTTGTCATAGGCTTTTTCAAGATCGATTTTGAATATGATCCCCCCCCCCCCCACTTTCCTTTTTGTATTTTGAAGTGTATGAAGAATTTCTTGGGTAATGATGATATTATCCATTGTCTGCCTACTCGGGAGGAAACTAGCTTGGTATGGGCTAATGGTTTTCATGAGAATGGGTCGTATTCTATTGACAATGACTTTGGCGAGGATTTTATAAGTTACATTGCAGAGGGTAATAGGCCTGAATTGGCGAATAGTCTCCGGATTATCCACCTTAGGGATAAGAGTAATGTGACTCCGATTCAAATGATCCGGGACAACTCCCTCCTTAAAGCTCTTATTAATCATTGCGTCAAGATTGAGCGCAACCGTGTTCCAAAAAGTTTGATAGAACATGGGTTGGAAGCCATATGTACCGGGGGATTTTAGGGGTTTCATACTAAACAGAGCTCTTCTAACTTCACTAGTGCTAACCTCCAAATTAAGTCTACGGGAATCGTCCCCGCTCACTTTGGGTAAAAGAGAATTATCGACCCAGTTGTCACTATCAGTGGTGGGGGGTGTCGAAAAAAGATTTTTAAAATAATCATTTATATGACTACCAATAATATAAACATCGTCCGACCACTCGCCATCAGCATTGAGCCTGTCAATTTTATTTCTTCTTCTTCTAATGATAGTGGAAGTATGAAAGAATTTAGTGTTTTTATCTCCTTCTAGAAGCCATTGAACTCTCAACTTTTGTTTCCATAGCATGTCCTCATCTTGAATAATAATGTTATATTCGTTTCTAAGGTCAGACTCGAGCCGATCTAAATTATGGGAGAAGCTATTTTGTTGAGCGATTTGTATCCCTCTTAATCGATTTAGTAAGCGTCTTTTATGATGAAAGATATTGCCATACACAATTTTATTCCAAATTTTTGCCTTTTGGGTCACAAAAATAATATTATGGTCTATGTTGCGGAGCGGACTCCAACTAGCTCTCACGAGCTCATCGAAGTCTGCCCTCTCGAACCAACTAGCAAGGAATCTAAACGGTCTATTAGTGTTATTAGTAGTAGGTTTACCTTCAGTGTGTATGATCATCAGATTGTGATCAGAAGCAGTACGAGGAAGGTTATCCACAACAGCTTCTGGGAACATAACTCTCCAATCAGCATTAGCCATGGCTCTGTCAAGTCTTACCATCGAATTAGCAAAACCCCGACGACCATTAGTCCAGGTGAGTCACGTCCCCGTGCTATTAATCTCAGAGAGTTTGCAATTATCAATAATTCTAGCGAAAGAAGAACGGCTGCTGCTAGCATGATTATTAGTGAAACTTTTCTTCTCATTGCTATCGAGGTGGTCGTTAAAATATCTGGTGATCATCCAAGGAGCATTAGAATGATCAACCAGTTTGTAGAGGTTCTCCCACAACTGCCTCCTAAGGGTGGGGAGAGGGATGGCATAGACAGCAGCGAGAAGCCAATCATCATAGTTATTTCTAATCAATATGAGGTGTATAGCTTGCCTAGACACGACGATGGGAGTGATTGAAACAGACGGGTCCTTCCAAAGCACCCAAATGCCACCAGCCCTGCCAATCGGGTCCGCTTTTTCACTCTCGTTGAATCCCAGGTCGCCGAAGAAATTTCCCATGTCAACAAGTGGAATTTGAGACTCCAAAATGATTAAAACCTCCGAGGAATACATGTTATTAAGCTCAATCAATGTGAGTTTAAAAATGGTTTTACCCGCTCCCCTGACGTTCCATACCAGCATCTTCATAGAATACAATTTATTAGGGATCGAAAGCCTTTATTTTTCAGGCCATGGAAGTTGATTTTTCACCATTCTTATTATTTCCTCTGTTGATATTGTTGACGTAATCTTCGCCATTACCTTTCGGTCTTCTCGTGGGAGAAATAGCTCTAGTTGTATTTGCAATATCACTTATGCAAATTTCCATATTGTTTGTACCACCACGGCTTCGTCCACCATGGTTTCCACCAGAAATTTCATTTCCTCCTTTCTCACCTCCAAGTGTAGCATCTGGGTATCCCCTATCATGGCCAATGGAAATTTCTCTATAATCGTGGCGACTTCCATTCAAACTGTTTGAGTTACTAGGCAGAGAAGGGTGTTCGTTGGTAAGTGTGGTATTTTCCTTAGAAATTATAACTGTGATATTTGCATTTAAAAGGGTTTTTGTTTGGTGATTGCAGTTGGGTGGTTGGGGTTTATTTATTGGTATTGATTGGGATTGGACAAGAATAGATTTAGGACCCCTACTGACATCCGTCACCCTATCAACTGCTTGCGCAGTCCGTTCACTCATGGTATTCTCCTCGGGCAATTTTGCTTGTCGTATAGTAGAATTTTCCTCATTGGCTACCCTACTGGGTCCCATTAAATCGTTGTTCCTACCCTGTTGGTTAACACCCACTTCCCTACCACTTTTATTGAGATTAAACATCGCACTGCCAACCAGGATGCCCCACTCTCTTCCACTGTCAGTATTAGTACGGGCCAACTGTTCCCCCAACCCGCTAGCTGTCGACGTGTTGCTGATATTTCGTTTCTCATTTAATACAGTAAAGCGATTAGACTGCCTTTGATTGGAGTAGGACCCTATGGCTTGCGTGTAACCATAGTTATTAATTTGGGCCGGCGGTTTCCTGTTTCTCCTCTGTACCATCATCCAAGGTCCAAAACTTACTTCAGCATCTGATGTGATGGGTTTCCTAGGTTCCTTGCTTCCCTCATCGTAGGTACTAGTCGTTGGGTTTTGACCGTTGGCCCCACTTCTATCCACAGCCCGATCGTTTTCCAGTGTGGTAGTCAGGTTGTTCGCCGGAGTAGTAAATGAAGAACAAAATTCTTGCATGTGTCCAATCTTTCCACATTTAAATCATAAAGAAGGCAGAAACTCATACTCAAAATCATATTCCGCCCCATTAATTAGATATTTCGGTATGAGTGGTTTGGAGATATCCACCACTATACAAATTCTAGCGAATTTTCCCCTATGTGATTCCGCTGAGTTAGTGTCGATTTTGATAGGTTCGTCAATGAGTTTTCCAATATCATGGAGCACCTTCTCATGGAAAAACTCCAAAGATAAGTAAGGCAGTCTCACCCACAAGGTTGTGTGAGTTTCATAAGCTTTTTTTGGGTTGAAGAAAGGTTCCTATTTTCTTACAGTGAGGTAGTGGTTATTTATAATCCAAGGTCCATTTGTTAGTACATGGTTATGATCACTCTTCATATCAAACTTGAAAAGGTAGTGGACTTCTTCAAGGTCGATGATTTCATAATCACCTTGAAGGTTCCACAAAGATGGAATTTTGTTAATGAGAGCTCTGTACCCAATGACTCCCCCTAAAAGCCTCAGAATGATACTATCCTTCCACTTACTTTGAAGTTTCTCTAGGTGTTTAGTGGGAATGATAAACTCCGATTTTAAAGGATTGTCAAGCTTAGGGTAGGCGTTTAAGTCAAGGCACGGTGATTTATTTGTAGCTCTTTCCTTTGTGCTTTCATCATCCGACCAGTAAAGAATAGACTCTTCAAAGAATACATCTTTGTTTTCTTTTCTGATAACAACATCGCGATATGAGGTTTTTTGTGTTGGTCTGCCATCTTCGTGCTCCATAAGGATAGTATTGTTGATGAACTGGTTTCCATCTTCATTTTGTTCTTTTGAGTTTGTAGCAGTGCACCTTTCTTCATGAGTATCCATGATTTCCACAAATTTATTCTTCTTTTTCTTGTTACTTTGTATGAAAGCATCTTCTTCCTAAGTGGAGAGAGGGGCAGTATATTGGGGAGTAATATCGGTCATTTTTTCTTGTCTGTTAGCAGTATATTGGGGAGAGTACAATTATACAGTTTTCGTTGATGAAGACACTTTGTGCAGAAATTTTGAATGCCTTGAGCATGTGCATAAATTAGCTAGCTGAATTTTGGTGGGAAGTCTTGTTTTGATGTGGGTAACAGGGAACTACCAGAGACGTGTTGTCACTATGACAAACATGTGCCTGGTCGCTAGAGTTTCTAGCGTCGTCTGATGGATTGACCACTCCTTCCTTTTACCCATTATCAATCAAACGGCTCCTTAATTTCTCATTCATTGTATCATAAACACATTTCAAATCGTTGACAGCATTCAAATATTCAGACGTTGTCAATGAACAAACAAATGTTGTCAAAGGTACTAGCCTTTGCTGTTAGGTAACCATCTCCATTGTTGACAACATTGAATGCAATATGCTTTGTATAACAAAGGCTTGTATACATGACATGACCAAATCCCCTTCTCAAAACAAAGGCAAGTAACTTTGACAACCATGTACCTTTTGAGCAAAGCTTCTTGAATGGAGGAGGTTACCAAACAATAAACAAATCTAAGAAATTAAAATGATGTCTCGATCAGAGAAAAAAAATATAGCACCAATAACTTAAAGTAACTGACTATAGATTTCAAAAAAAGCAAAACTAATCATTTGCAGAAAAAGTACCATCTATAGCAGAAAAAAAATCTTCAATTGTTCGAAAAAAATAATATCTGAAAAGAAGATTCTAGAACTAAAATAATATCAATATTTGAAAACAAATCATTTTTGGCCCAATATTTAAAACTCTATGACAAAGAAAAATAGTTTTAAAATTCTTAGATCTCAAAACAATATATGAAAATTATTCTTTTTAATGTATCTGTAACACAACCTCAAGATCCAGAACAAAGAAAAATAACCTCTCAAAATTCTCAGTAATGCAATAGTAAAAATCGATGCATCAGAATATAAAGACTCCCCATCGGAAGCACTGCCCCAGGAACACAACCAGAACCATCATCGTCAGTAATAGACTATGCTGGTATGAGCAAATACAGTGGTGTAATTGTTATTCCAGACTCTTTTGTTTTTCATAAATCGAATATAAATCATAATGTTCCATCATGTTTAAAAACAGTTTTGTAATGAATCCAGGACGTTTAATCTTCATGCAATCACATAATAATTGGTATTTATAACTATGATCGAAAAACCAACATTTGTCCATTGTAGCTGATTGGAATAAAGTGACTTGAATGCTTTTATTAATTTCTCCCTTTGAATCCCTTGAAGAACGACCCAGAATGGTCTTCTTGTGTACCCAGAATTTTTATGAGAAAATATAAACAAAGGGAATTTTGGATTTTATCTCTCACCTCAGAAATAGTGTATAAGATAACCCTATATCGTGCAGGGCTCCTCTATTTATAAGGGGAAGAGGGCCGAAAATCCTTATCAAGATAAGACTTTATTTCAAGTTTCCTACTCATCCAACCAACCACCAAGTGACTAACAGATTCCTCTAATATTTTCATTTATCACGTGCCTAATTACTTATCTTATATTTATCAAGACCACATAATTGGGAAATTCATAATTTTGAAATTTAATATACATGAAATTAAAATTTGATTTCAGACTTTAATTATTAATTTTCAACAGTCTCCCACTTGCTCTTAATAATTCTTATAATAAGATGAGGTATCATAAGGTGCACAATAATTGATAAATATAGTTTTCTAAATCAAACGATTCACGAATGCGAGTCATGGTGGTTCCATGCTATTCAAGACCATGGTTCCTTCCATGTACCACAACACCAATGTTTCATTCAACTAAGTCTTTAATATTGGATATAATAACGGCCTTATAATATCCTTTTGAATAAGGACTATTTCTGTCAAACAATAATTCATAATCATATGCCTGCATTCAAAAAGACAGAAATAATAGAAATCATAAACACATTTTATTGAATTCAAGTAATAATAGAAATTAGAAACTCCTTTTATTGAATTCAAGTAATAGTATCAAACAACTAAGCCAAAAAGCAATCATAATCTAACTAATCGAGACCCACCTCTTTGACATGTTCCATAAAAGTCTTTGGAAATAGTCCTTTCATAAGAGGATATGCTATGTTATCACTCGTACTAGTGTGATCAATTGACAATCTTTATTTTTTAACCTCTTCTTTCATGAATAGGTAATTCATCTCAATATTCTTAGCTGCCTTAGTATACCTATCGTTCTTCGAGAAGAAGACTGCTACGACATTATCATAATAAATTTTCAGCGGCTTAGATATTGATCCCATAATTCTAAGTCCTGAAATAAAGTTTTACAGCCATAATCAATTATTTGTAACTTCGAAGCAAGCTGCGCATTCATCCTCCATAGCAGACGATGCAATAACGCTCTGCTTAGAAATTTTCCATGAAATGACTCCTATATCCATGAGGAAAACATAACCCGAAGTGATTTTTCTACTATCAAGGCATCCCCCAAAATATGATTTTGAATAACCAATCACCTCAAGGTGATCAGCCTTCTTATATGTGAGAATGTAATCCTTGGTCCCTTACAGGTACCTCAACATTTTCTTTGCAGTTTTCCAATAGTATATCCTCGAATTACTGTGATATCTGCCTAGCATCCCAATGGCAAAACTAATGTTTGGCCTAGTGTAGACTTGTGCATACAACAAGCTCCCTATGAGCGAAACATAAGGCATGCCTTTCACGTAATCCCTTTTTAAATCACTTTTGGGGCATTGACTTAAGCTGAACTTATCCCCTTTTAGAAGCGAAACATTAACGGGATTGCAACTTTGCATGCTGAATCTTTCCAAAAATTTGCTAATGTAAGCTTTCTGAGACAATCCCAATGTTCCTCATAATCTATCCCAAGATATTTCTATCCCAATCACGAAGGATGCCTCACCTAAATCTTTCATTTCAAAGTTTTCAAAAAGGTATTTCTTGGTTTCACGTAAAAAACCAAGATCACTACTGGAAATAAGCAAGTCGTCAACATATAGTACTAAAAACACAAACTTGCTCCCACTGATCTTCAGGTATATACACCGATCAATAGTGTTTTCCTTAAACCCAAAGGATGTAAATGTATCATGCAACTTAATGTACCATTGACGAGAAGCTTGATTTAGACCATATATTGATTTCTTTAACATACATACCATGTTTTCCTTTCCTTCCTTTATGACACCTTGTGGCTGTGCCATGTAGACTTCTTCTTCTAAACTCCCATTTAGAAAATCTGTTTTCCTATCCATTTGGTGAAAATCTAGATCATAATGAGCCACCAAAGCTAATATGATTATGAATCCTTCTTAGAAACTGAAGAGAATGTCTTATTATAATCAATGCTTTTTCTTTGATTAAAACCTTTGGCAACAAGTCTATCTTTATGTCGTTCGATATTGACTTTTGAGTCAAGTTTAGTCTTAACACTACACCAAAAAGGGAGATTTGTGAGTGCTGTTAGCACTCACAAATGACCTTTATAACTGCTATTTATAGTCATAATTTAGGGAGTGACAAAAGAAAATTTATAACTCCTAACAACAGTCACAATTTTTTATAACCCCTATGGAGTTATGACTGGTGACCCCAATTTGTAACTGCTATTCGTAACTGCTGTCAGCAGTCACAAGTATAACATTCGTAACTGCTGTGAGCAGTTACGAATGTTATATTTGTGACTGCTGACAGCAGTTACTAATCATATATTTGTAACTGCTATTTGTGACTGCTGACAGCAGTTACTAATCATATATTTGTAACTGCTATTTGTGACTGCTGACAGCAGTTACTAATCATATATTTGTTAAATGTTGTAAAAGTTATTACAAATATCTTTATATTTTCACAAAATGATGAAATAATGAAAGTAAAATAAATATCATGATCACAAGTCTAAAATTTTTGACAACATTTCATTTATATTTCTCATATTCCAAATATCCAGTACACATAAAACTTGTTTAAACTTAATTTAACATCAAACAACCCCAAAGTGGGCGCCAAGTACAAAATGAACATAGAATAAAAAATAAATTAAAAAAAATAACGACACAATACTTCGATGACATGGAATGTCATGAACATGTAACAAATCATTCTAAATCTAGACCAGGAGTCACCACGTAGTGGATACGTTTCGTGAAGTCTAGGTATATCAGCTGTGGGGGGTATTGATGCGGTGACATCCCCCCTCGTGTACTCGGAGTATGCCTGTTGAGCAAGTTCAATGGACTCAAATTTTTTGAATACGGTGCCTCGGTATCCATTAACTTGTGCTTGTGTTGCTTGCCACGAAGTCTAAACACCTGGATTTAGGCCTTTGAATACTACGTATGCTGGGTATGCCATGTGTATGCCTGCAAATAATAAAATGTGATTAATATATATATATGTATATATATATATATACATTCATATTTTGTGATAAAGAAACTACCATAGCTTATATATATATATATATATATATATATATATATATATATATACTAGCGTATGCCCGTGCCTGAAGGCACGACGAAAATTGCAAAAAAAAATCGTTACCCGACAACAAAGTGAAATAAAAAAAATCATACTCGGTTGACTCACAGTACATATTACTATATTCATACTCGGTTGGCACTATAATCAATAAACAACCCAAATCCATGGCAATAATATTCATTTACATTAAAATTACAAAAAAATGTACATCTAAATAAATGTACAATATTTTTGTTCTAATTTTAAAAAAATTGGACAGAGTTCCCTTTATTTATAGGCCTATCCACCTTGTTCAAAAAAATAAAAATACTCCACAACAGCAATACTACAATACTCGAGGTCCATATTGGACCTCATTTCAACCACTTCCCCAAATATCTACAAAGTAATCTATATAAGGGGTGGTGGTGGATATGATAGGAATGATACAAACAAACAACTTCCCCAAAGTTGGGTAAACATATATGAATTTCATTACCATCATCTTACCTTTTCTCGTCGTTAAATAATAGATGATAGCTTCACTTATATCTTACCTACTCCTTCACCTGAAATAAGACATGTGAATTGATAATTAAAAACGATAGCACAACTTGAACCAAAAACCATCCATTTTACTTGAATACAAAAATCATTGTAAAACAGAAGCATTTAAAAGATGGGGGGGGGGGGTGTAATGTAATTAACGGGAAGTAGGAAATGAGGAAATGTATGATTTCATTTGGTAGAAATAAATTATTGTTTTCAAAATATAAAAATTACCAAACAGTCTTAGATATGAATATACGAAACAAGTAGTTTCCAATGGTTTCACTATTTACCGTCATAATATATATATATATATATATATATAAATTGGTTCGAGATGTAGAAAAGTAACATCTTATTCATAGTTTCTTATATGTTGATTGGTTATAACTGTGTATATATTCAATTGACTATCAAGAGCATTCACGAGCCTTACCATTCCAAAATCCGATACCCTGGCCTCGAAATTTTCGTCTAGGAGGACATTGCTGGACTTCATATCACGGTGAATAATGTGAGGTATGCAGCTGTGGTGAATAAATGCAAGTCCCCTTGCTGATCCAATAGCAATCTTTTTTCTAGCAGCCCATTCGAGGTTTGAACCCGCTCCTCCTCCTCCTCTGGGCCTGTCATGAAGAACAGTCTCAAGACTTCCCCATTTCATGCATTCATACACAAGAAGCCTCTCCTCTCCAATCTTGCAGTAACCGAGCAAGGGGACCAAATTTCGATGTTTGATCTTTCCTATAGTTTCCATTTCTTCCATAAATTCTCTATCTCCTTGGCCCGTAACATGGATGAGCTTTTTTATAGCAACGACACAGCCGTCTTTCAGTTGGGCCTTGTAGAACTCATCAAACCCACCAGACCCGATTAGGCTGTCGGTGCTGAACCCATTGGTGGCCTCGAGCAGATGAGCAAAAGTTAACTTTCTCAGAGGTTTTTCGAATGCGGCGACATTGATGCTGAGAGGCTCAGGAACACTGGAGAATTTCCAGCTGCTGCTGCCTGACGTTGGAAGGCTTTCGATGTATTTGTCTCTTTTCTCTTCCTCATGCTGGTATTTCTTCATTTTGTAAAGAGAAAATGTGAGAATGAGAACGCAAAAGAGAGATATAGCAATGCCAATGAATACCCCTGCTGCCACCGACCGTTTCCTACCTCCGTGACTAGAGTTTAGCGGACGGCGCCCATTTCCAGAGCCGCAAGGAGGCAAGGGAAGCCCGCAAAGGCCCGAATTGTTCTCGTATCTGGAATATGGGAATGTAGTCAACTGGCCACCTGAAGGGATTGACCCGTCAAGATTGTTGTTTGACACGTCAAGGTCACTGAGAAATAAGAGACTCCCTAATGAACCCGGGATGAATCCCTGGAGATTATTGTGAGAAAGATCAAGAACACCAATAGCTTTGAGACCTCCAAAGCTGAAGGGAATATTTCCAGTAAGATTGTTGTGTCCCAAATTCAAGACTTGTAAAAAGCTCATCGAACCAAAGTTGTCGGGTATGGTTCCTGATAAAAAATTATAGGACAGATCAAGATAAATCATGCTGCCATTGTTCGTGAATGTGTAGACCGTCACCCCCGAGTAAATCCTCGTTGTTAGACAAGAGTGCACCATAGGAAAATTAGCAAGATTTTCAGCCCGCATGCCTTCAAATTCAATTAGCCCTCCTGCACCTCTGCACGATGTCCCACCCTCATTTCTCACGAATTCAAACTGCTTACCCGAAACAGGCCCAGGGGTAACAAGCCCAGATTCATTAGCAATCTCTGTAGGTACAGGACCGATAAGGAGATTGCTATTCAAATCGAGCCAAATTAGGCTCGTGCTTTTACCTAGCCCTTGTGGGATTGTTCCAGTAAGTGAATTGTTACCCAACTGCAGGATAGCAAGGTTACGGAGACTACCAATTCCAGCAGGGATCTCACCTGTAAGACGGTTGCTGGAGAGCGAAATCCAAATCATATTCGTACAGTTTACAATGGACTATGGGATGGTTCCAGTAATAAGATTGTTGTTGAGAATCAGCGTCTGAAGATTTCCTCCTCTAACACAAATCCCCTCTGGGATTTCACCAGTGAGGCTATTTGCCCAAATAATCACGTCTGAAATATACGGTAGGTTCCAAATTTCCATGGGAATTGAACCTGTAAGGTTGTTGAAACTAAGATCAATTGTCTTCAAGTTCTTGCAGTTTCCAAGCTCAGATGGAATTGTCCCTGTGAGATAATTATTTGGCAACAATATCTATGATTATACATAGAGTTACATCTATGTATAATCAAAGCCCACGCACTGCAATATGCATATAGAAGAATATTGCTAATTGATTACTAATTGATTCAAAACAGATAGACACTGGATAGACACTGGATAGACACTGGATACATTCAAAACAGATTACTAATTGATTCAAAACCGATTACTAATATTCAAAATAGAGTTCAAACACTACTAATTGTTCACTTTGACAATTTGTTCAAATTTCTCAAGACAAATTACTCTGGATCACTTAAGGATAAGACAAAGCAATGGCCAAACCACCCAAGATTTCTCGACATCCTTAATAGTGTCCGCCCCATGACTTCGACGATACAATGGATGATTCTCTTCTCCTGGCTCAACACTATTAACGTAAACCTTACGTTCAAATATCAGCAATTGATGGCCATGCACCACCATTCCAGTAGCAGCTGAAGCAACAACTTGTCCACTTGCAATTTTTCTCTGATTTGAAAAATCTAATAAATCGACATAAGGATCATGTGGAGGATCAGTTAAATCTCCAATGTTTGGCTCAGTTGAATCTCCAAAGTTTGGCTCAGTTGACGGGGGGGGGGGGGGGGGGTAGGAATGTAATCATGGAGACTTGAATGCGGAACTTGAGTGTAATCATGGGAACTTGAATGCGGAACTGGAGTGTAATCATGGGGACTTGAATACGGAACTGCAGTGTAATTACGAGGACTTGGATGTGGGACAGGACTATAATTGCGAGGACTTGGATTTGGTATTTTCAATCCATTCGATTCAAAAGCACTTAAAAATATGGTAACGGATGATTTGAGAAATTCCATATCCTCATCATGTTTTTCTTCTCGTGTCTTTGCTCTAGTCAACTGTGATACTATAGGAGCAATTTCCTTAAGTTTACTTTTGGACACGGGTCCAACACCACGAGTCGCCCCCCTAGTATCTTTTCCTCTAAAGGCAGTCAATGCATCTGTATCAATATTGTTTTGGCTTGAAGAACCTTGGCTACTTCTCAGCTCACTCAATTTTTGCTGCAAAATTATTTATGAATCGATTAAAACCATTGAACGACGAAACTTGAAGGAATTTAATTATTACAACTGAGATTACGAAACTCACCATATCATCAGCTACCTTTGGGTGAAACTCCCCAGGTTTTCGCCTACGACTTTCGAGATACACTTTCGAACGATCAACAGGTCGTTTATTGTTAAGCACCTATAAATTAATTTTCCATTAACTATTTGAGCAAGACATATAATATGTATACACATTAAAATAACAAAGGGTTTATACCATCTCCTCGGTTTTCTCAGCATACGACATCCGACCAAGACAATGGACGTCGGTCTTTTTAGCCCTGTTCACCCGGCCTTGGTGTCGTTGTTTCAATTTTGTCTCAGATGCTTCACGCGAGACGAATTCATTCCACTCACGAACAGGGATATGCTCTTTCTCCGGTACTTGATCCTTCAGAGCCTTTATCCCATCACTGTCCAATCCCTTAAAATAAGTCGAGCGGAGGTTACTTCTAAAAGTCTTCAATTGAATACCAATGGCTTTCATGCACCCCTCCTTCTGGTCGGCCGAAAGATTGAACTCTTTCATGAGAGTATTCCACAAGTCGTCCTTTTTTACTTGCTCAACCGTATCCCAACTCTCATATTTTAAGCCAATACAAGATTTTAACAAAGACAAGGCTCGAGCTTTAAAAGGATTCTTTCTACCTATTGGCAAACCAAATAGGTTAAGGGAAACGTGAGCACGAGAATCAATGGTAGAATGTTCATCATGACTTGAACTTTCTGGCCTGGATGATGTAATTGTATTCTCGGACGCCATTTTCTGCATTTTTATATTTATGCATTAGTTCATATGTTAATACAAGAGTAAGGAAATAATATAAAAAAATATAATATAAGTTATACCTTTTCAACATATTCTAAAAGTTTTGATAATTCAACCATGTCATAAGTTTCATACTTCATCATTTCACGCAAAGTTTTTATTGGCCATGTCTGCGGAAGTGTGTTGATAATTGCATTTCTGACACTAAACATATTGGGACGTATGCCTTCTCTCCTAAGCCGATAATAGATGTTAACTTTGTTATGCATATGTTTTCTCACAATAGAGTCTGAACGCATCCTTGTCCTCTTCAGTTCTATCCACAAAGGATGAATTTGTCTTTCTTCGAGTTCTAAAAACTCTACTAACTGCATCGCATTACTTGGATTGTGTTTTATGAAAACCCTTTCAACTGCTTCATCCCAACTTTGAGGTAGTGTGCGTAGAATTGATTGAAATAAATATGCTTCAGGTATGTTCCACCCACGATCTCGCAAGTAATTGCATTGTTTGATTTTTCGATAGCCGTGCCAATAAATTGACGTGTTCTCTATAAAAGACCCGTTTTGAAAATCGTTGCATGTATATACAGTATATGACATCCTGGAAAAAGTAATAATAAACTTGTGAAAAAAAGTCACTATGAATATATGCTACGAAATAATTGAAACATGCTATTATACATAATTTTCAAGTCAACATTTAAAACAACATAACATGCCACAATTAAACACCTACTCCTCTAATGCGTTTAATAATTTCTTTAATTCTGGGTTGTCATCCAGAATAGACTGAATCTCGATTGGTGCCTCTATATCGTCTACTGATGTAGTCAAGCGCTGAGGAGAATGTAAAAAAACAGACCATGGATCATTGTTGGGGCTCTTTGCATAAAACACTTGCTTTAAGTTTTGGAATGCACAAACGAATGGCTCATCATTAACACTGTCTTTACTCTTCAACTTGGCCAAATCAACCTTCACCATGTGGGTGTCAGGGTCGACCATACATGCATTCTTGTCCTCCACTCTCACCCAATCACAGTAAAATACAGGTATGCTGAAAGATATATAATCTAATAGGATAATTTGTTTTATAATCCCATAATACGTCATCTCAGCTTCTATCAAGTTTTTATCTTTCACGCCTGCCCTGAAATGAGTTAATGCTTTATATGAAATGCCGCTGTTTTGTTTCCCAATGAGTTTTAACTCGTGTGTGCTTGAAGAGAACACAAAACCATTGACACGATATTGTCCAAACTCCTTGGCTACAAAACTAGGCCCATTTGCTAGACGTCCAAGCCTCGTCGATACTTCACCAGCTTTCAATAACTGAAACCAAGAAAGTATTTGCATTGTGAATATGTTGCAAAGACAGTAAATAAAAGTGAGGTATTACTGTAGTCACCTCGGAAGCTACCCAATGCCTAAAGTCATTGTCTGCGCTCGCGCCTCCCTTCCTCCTCTTGGCATGCCCGCACTCATTATATTGCCTAGGTTAAAACACTAAAAATATTAATTTCTAATGAATATAACATCGAACATATTACATTATTTTACAAAACACTTTAAATAAACTCACATTTTCCATTTATCTCTGTCTTCATGCGTCTCG
This sequence comes from Sambucus nigra, assembly GCA_949130495.1. Classification (NCBI taxonomy): domain Eukaryota; kingdom Viridiplantae; phylum Streptophyta; class Magnoliopsida; order Dipsacales; family Adoxaceae; genus Sambucus; species Sambucus nigra. The sequence goes on from OX422207.1 coordinate 806,543,672, forward strand.
AATACATATCGAGCCACCTGGTTATATTGTGTACTTGTTAGCTTCACTACCTTACCTTTCCCCAGGGCCTCCTCATCAGCAAACTCTTCTAATTCATCAATAAAGCGTTCACGACCTCCAACGTTTGGGTTAGGCATATATTCCTTTGCATACAAGGAAGCCTCTTCCATAATGTACTCCTCAGCAATGGACCCCTCAACGTACCGTGTATTCTTAACGTAATCTTTAAAAGTTTTCATTAATCGTTCGAACGGATACATCCATCGGTACCTTACTGGTCCACATAAAAGTGCTTCATCGCACAAATGCACTAAAAGGTGGATGCTTATGTCAAAGAATGAGGGAGTAAAGTGCTTCTCCAAAACACATATAGCCTCGACCAAAGTTTCTTTCGCTGCCATTATGTGCGTCTTGTTGACAACTTTCTCACACAATAGGAAGAAACATAAGCTAATTTGTAGAATGGCCCTTCGAAGATCCTTGTGTTCTGAAAAACAGTGTCCGAACAACAGAGGGATAAGTTGCATTATCACATGCCAACCGTGGGACTTGCACTTTTTCAAATCTTTTGTTGCATCGCAGACAATCCTGCGTAAGTTGGATGAGAAATTAGAAGGGACCTTTAAGCCCTTTAATGTTTCTAAGAACATATTTCTTCCTTCAATGCTCAAAGTATAAGATGCAACTGGCATATGCTTTTTTCCAGTGTTTGTATCTTCTTTCAACCATAATGATCTTTTAATCTTCAAATCACGAAGATCTTCACGGGCTTTTTCTCCATCCTTGGAATGAGAACCACCAATGCATGTGCTTACGAGATGCTCAATGATATTTTTCTCAGCGTGCATTATGTCTATCACATGTCGCACATGATGTTCCTTCCAGTATGGCAAATCAAACATTATTGATCTCCTCGACCACGCCGTTTTCACATCAAGATCCTTTCTTTTACGCTTTTGGGCCAAAATTATGGGGTGTTTCCCCCTCAACTTTTGATCAGCCTTTAATGACCTTTCTTCAATTTCCAAACCAGAAAGTCTTGGTGGAGGTGGTCGCGTCTCGGTGCCTTCTGGGAGAAAATTTCTTCGTATTGACCTGAATTTGTGACTTTGGGGCAGAAATCTTCGATGACTATGATAAAAAAGTTTACCACTTTTCTTAAGCCAGCTGGCTTCAGTCTCCTCTCCACATATAGGACAACCTAGGTAACCATGTACATTGTACCCAGATAAGGTCCCATAAGCAGGAAAATCATGAATTGCCCATATCAACATAGCTCTCAAAATGAATTCCTCCTTTTTGTATGAGTCGAATGCTCTCACACCTTCAACCCATAACTCATTCAATTCATCTATTAGTGGCGATAAGAAAACATCAATGTCACTACCCGGTGCTTTTGGACCCGGTATCAACAACGACAAAATTGAAAACTCCTTTCTCATGCACAACAACGGCGGCAAATTTAAAGGCGCCGTAAACACAGTCCATATACTCTTATCTGTGCTCAATTTGCCAAACGGGTTAAACCCATCGGTTGATATTCCAAGGCGAACATTGCGTATTTCTGTAGCAAAGTCCGGGTATCGCTGATTTGCAGATTTCCACACAGATGAATCAATCGGATGTCGCATGAGATTCTCACCCACCTCCGCTCGACCATGCCAAGTCATTGCCTCTGCTATCCAAGGTATAGTGTACAGTCTCTTCAATCGAGGACCTAAAGGGAAATACTTTAACACCTTCTTAGGTATTTGCGTATCTACTTTCAACAAACGTTTATTATGTACTATCATCTTTTGTTCATATCTAGGTTCCTTACATACAGGACAAGCCCGTTTGTCCTTATGCTCCTTATAGTATAAAATGCAGTCATACTTGCAGCAATGAATAGATTTGTATTTCATACCCAAACCTTTTAAATTATCCTTCATGATCGGATAATTGACTGGCAGTGTATTTTCTTTGGGGAGCAAATCTTTTGCCCAGAGGAGTATTGCCGTCACACTTTTTCCCGACAAGCCAAATTTGCTCTTTAAGTTGTGCAACCCAACCATGGCATATAACTTTGTGTGGTCGGGGTTGGAGTTATGGTATAATGGTGTTGCGGCTGCTGCTTTTAACCGTATATAATCCTTAACTTGGTCCGTATCGTTGCCAACATGATCCTCACATCCTAAAGCATTCCCTCTACTATCTTGCTTTTCTTGTGCTGCGTGCACTTCATACGTATCATTTAAGAGATCGTTTAACCTAGCATGTACTAACGGGTCACCATTTGTGTGAATGGTTTCATTGACAAGTATTTCTTCTGGAATATACTTAAATTCCCTCTCCCCATGGAAATGCCAAAACGTGTAGTCAGCTTGCATACCCCAATGAAACAAATGTACTTTTACATCTACCCCTTTCAAGCGTTTCCCATTTTTACAACGATTGCACGGGCATGGGATAATATCAGTTTCGAGATTCTTCGTTGCATAATTCATAAAGTCTTTAACCCCATTAACGTATACTTGCCCCACTCTACAACTTTCACCCATCCACTCTTTATATTGTGGAAACCCCATTAATTCTACAATACAAACAAATAGAAACTCAGTAAATTATAAAACTCCATCCACTCTTTATATTGTGGAAACCCCATTAATTCTACAATACAAACAAATAGAAACTCAGTAAATTATAAAACTAAATGAAGTTTGAGCTAATATTTAGAACATAATCTCTGGCTTATCATTGCATTAATACTATCATTGCATTAAAACTCACAGGAAAACCCAACCAAGCACAAAACGTCAAAACTTCAACGAGCAGAAAACAATGGTTATTTAATTAATTTTTAGATAAAATAAATATGAATAGTATAAAATGATTATTTAAAAAAATCTAACATATTCCCAAACAAGATAATATTCAAAAAACGAAAGAGGTTAAACGATGTGTAGATATACTCACAACAAAACAATCAGATTTGATTATATTTTGTCTAGAGAACGTTGATCACAAAGCTCGGGCAAAACTCGTAATATTAAAAATCCATTTGATTATATTTTGTCAAAAAAATATAATGTCTAGAGTTTTTGAATAATATTTTGTCAAAAAAATAACCTCAATACAATTTCTAGGGCTTATTAACATAAAATACAATTTGTATATAGATACACTCATAAACACACATATAAACAGAAATCTATGCATACACATACATACACACACATGTAAACATAAATCTATACATACACATACATACACACATATAAACAAATATTTCTACATACACACAAATATACACACATACCCACACATAATAAGAATCGAAATGCGCACACACACAATGAGAATTGAAATTAGGGCTTTAGACAGCAAAAATACCCAAAAATATACCTTCACAATTAAGAAAAAGTCTTTAATTCTGGAACACCCAACAGCAAATGACGTTATTGATGAAGAACAGCTCTCACCCAATAGCAAATATATCTGAAACCCAAATGATTTAAGCATTTTATTGTTTTGGGGTAATATTCATTTTTTTTGTTATCAAAGTAAGAAAAGCAAGCCCTATAATAGAACTTGCGAAGCACAACCTCAGGTAATAAGTTCCGAAACTGTAATCTAGGGTTTGCTTTCAAGACTAAAAGCATATGAAAATTAAAAGCATATGAAAATTAAAAGCAAACAAACGAAAAATGGAACTTGCGAAGAGGTATACGAAAAATGGAACTTGCGAAGAAGTTCCGAAACTGTAATCTAGGGTTTGCTTTCAAGATTCGTAGAGAGAGGGAAATACCTTCACCGATCGAAATGATTCGTAGAGAGATGCGTACAGAGGGAAATGAAAGAGAGAGAAGATGGCGGGAGCTCGATCTTCACGTATAGAGGGAAAGGTGAAAAATTATGTGACCGCCAATAGCAGTCACAAATTTGTGACCGCTAATAGCAGTCACAAATTGAGTATAAGAACAAAATTTGTGACTGCTGGGAGCGGTTATAAATTTATGACTGCCAATAGCAGTCATAAATTAAGTTTTAGACCAAAATTTGTGACCGCTAATAGCAGTTACAAATTTGTGACCGCTAATAGCAGTCATAAATTAAGTCTAAGACTAAAATTTGTGACTCCTCATAGCAGTTATAATTTCGTGACTGCTCATAAGAGTCATAACTTGTGTCTACTAATAAACTTGTGAGGGCTTGTGATAGTTATAAATTTGTGACTGCTTATAGGAGTCACAAATTAATTATATGGTAACATTTGTGACTCCTATTAGCGGTAACAAACTAATTGACTCAAATTTTTTTTAACCAATTAATTTTATCACCCTTAATGGCAGTCACAAATAATTTTGTGACTGCTCCCAGGAGTGACTAGTTTGTCACCCCTATTGGGAGTCACAAAAAGGCAGTCAAAAAATTCACATTTTGGTGTAGTGTAAAGATCCACTTGCACCCAACTCATTTTTGTCCTTCTAGCAATTCGACCAACTCCCAAACTTTGTTGTCATTCATATATTTTATTTCATCATTCATGGCATTAATCCATTTATCGAAATCATCATTATTTACAGCTTTTTCATACGAAACTTGATCATTAATATTCCCTAAGTTAAATTCGATCTCTTGAAGGTATACCACATAATCATCCAAAATTGCTGATCCCCTTTCTCTTTGAGATCTTTTTAAATTCACTTCCTGTGGTGATTCAATAGGTTCATCGGTTGCAGTCTCATTATGTGGTTGTTCAGTTGGTTGATCATTCACTTGTTGTTCATTGTTATTTATTGGGCCAATGATCGGTTCAATAACTACATTAGGGATAATAGGTATGTTATGAGCCCGGGGTATAGGAATTTGAACCCTGACCTCATGAATGATTACCTCCTTTCTTTTATACTCCCACTGACTTCATCTTCTTCGATGAATTTATCATTTTCAGTTTCTATTATTCTAGTTGTATGATTAGGACAGTAGAATTTATATCCCTTCGACTTCTCGGGATACCGAATAAAATGACAAGATAATGGCCTAGGATCCAATTTCTTTTTATAAGGGTTGTAAATTCTAGCTTCCGCTGGGCAGCCCCACATAAGTAAATACCTTAAATTGGGTTTCCAACATTTCCAACGTTCTAAAGGGATTTTTTTAAACTGACTTACTAGGAACCCGATTTAAGATGTGTAGAACGGTCAATAAAGCATGTGTCCATAAAAATGTAGGCAATTGAGTCCTACTTATCATACTTCTAACCATTTCTATGAGGGTACGATTACGCATTTCAGCTACACCATTCTGTCAAGGTGATCCCGACATTGTGTATTGTGTGCTAATACCTAATTTTTCAAGGAGTTTAGCAAATGGGTCAGGGTATCATCATAACTACCATAATATTCACCACTTCTATCAGACCTAATAATTTTCAACTTTTTACCTAGTTTCCTCTCAACCTCATTAATGTATATTTCAATAACATTCATCGACTGAGATTTTTAATGAAACGAGTACAACATGCAATAACGTGAAAAGTCATCTATAAAGGTGATGAAATATTTTTCTCCAGCAATGGATGGAATATCAAAAGGTCCACATATATTTTTATGTATTATTTCAAGTAGCTGGGTGCTTCTTGCGGCTTCTTTATTTGTATGTTTGGTCTGTCTTCCTTTAATACAGTCCACACATACATCATAATTGGCCCAATCCGGGTTATGGAGTATTCTATCTTCAATAAGCCTTTTAATTCTTGGCCTGGATATGTGCCCCAATCTTTTATGCCAAAAATAAGCAGATTTTTCATCATTTAGTGTATGTTTCATTACAACATTAGAATTGAGGGTTACAAGGGTGTCAGAAAAATTCTTTTCAAGATTCAATTGATTAAACCAACTAATAAAAATTTGGAACCAACATTAATAGAGTTTTTAATCAAACTAAAACCATTATCCTTAAATTCAATCACAAATCCATCTAAAGTAAGTTTGGAAACAAAAATTAAATTCCTAGAAGCTTTGGGAACATAAAAAGCCTCTTGTAAATCTAAAATAAATTCAAAACTTTAAGTCAGGCGAAAGACTCCAATAGCTTCTATTTTAACCTTCGTTTAATTACCTATATAGAGAAAATTATCATTTGAATTTGTTTTGCGGATCGAAGTGAAGACTTGAATCGAACTAGAAACATGACACATAGAACCAGAATCAATCCACCAAGTGTTAGAAGGAACATTAATAAGGTTTTATTCGAAACAAACATAAATAAAAAGGCTTACCCTTTTCTCGAACCATGCCTTTCGTTTATAAAAATCATTCTAGAAATGGCCCTTCTTTTTACAGAAGTGACACTTGTCGTTCTTTTCCTTCTTCACAGCAGATGAAGGCTCATCTTGATAAAATGACCTAGGACCTTTCTTAATGACCTTTCCGAACTTCTTCTTAAAACAAGCTGCTTTGACTATGAAATTTTCCACCTTTTCTTTAGCCACATGGCCATTCTGTTGCTTGAGTTTGCCTTCCTCCTGTACTAACACACTTTGCAAATCATTTACTTTCCACTTATCTTTGATAGTGTTGTAATTGATTTGGAATGTTCCATACTCAGGAGGTATGGAGTTTAGGATGAATTGGATGAAAAAAAGACTCGCCCACTTCCATGCCCAAAACTCTAAGTCTAACAGCCAGATTGGTCATCTCTATAATGTGCTCGCTCATGGTTCGATTACCATCGAACCTCATAGTGGTTAGGTTAGCCATTAATTTCCCAGTAAGGGACTTATCAACCGTACGAAAACGTTCCTTAATATTTTTCAAATACACTTTCGCTTTCGTAGTTTCAGGTTGGAAGGTCTTAATGTTAGTAGCAGCGCACATTCGCAAAAACATAAGGGTCAGCCTATTGGATCGAGACCATGCCTCATGGACTATCATTTCATTCTCGCTACTGGTATCAGTAATAGTAGAGGGTTCATCACACATAATTGCCATGTCCCGGTCAAGAAACCTTCGGTTGAACTAGGGCTATGTTTCGACCGGATCGGATGAAAAAATGCATCTTTGGAAAAAAAATTGATTTTTTCGAAAATAAAATAATTATTCCGATTTTCGATTCAATTTTTTCGAAAAAGTAAAAAAAATTATGAATTCAAAAAAATAAAAAATTCCCAAATTATACTAAAAATACAAAAATTTCAAAAAAATAAATTATGGATTTTCGATTACTTGAAATTCTCATTTTAAAGAAACAAAGAAAATGGCTTAACCCAACAGGTAAATACATGAGGATTTACCCCATTTTTTCATTTGTGTAGAAGTTATGAGGATACTCCCCTTTTATAGAGCACATTTTGGAGCCCTCAACCTCTCCCAATCGATGAGGGATATGGAAAACTTTCAAAAAATCGAATGAACAAATCAAAAAATTTATAAATAAAAAATAATTCGAAAAAAAATAAAAAAAATCGGATCGAAAAAATTAGAAAATCGAAAATTCATAATTATTTTCGATTTTTTTCAAAAACATCAAAAATCGAAAATCGGCAAACCAAAATTTCATTCCAAATTCGGAAAAAATCGAAAGTTCGAAAAAAAAAGCCTAGGCTGAACTCAATTTGCTCATTCCATTCAGAAAAATTAGTTCCATCAAATTTGGAATAGGACTGAGCATGCGAATACAAGTTAAGGAGAACTGTAATTAATAACAATGTTCACAAATTAACTTTTTTTACACAACAATAATTGCAAGGGTCAAATAATGAATTGTTGAGTAAATAAAAATTTTAGCAGATTTCTTAAATAGTCCAAATATCACGGAATCTGTGTTAGTCCTCACATAATATTTAGATTATAAAGATGTACTACCCTTTAATTCATTTATCATGGTCCCACAATTTTGGCATCGGTGTTTGTTGCCGAAATATTTTATACCATGATAAAAGGACTTAATGTCATCTATTCAATTTTCACAAAAATAGTTCTAATGTAGTTTAATCCAGATATTATCATGTGTTGCGCCTCAATTCAATTTTATAACGAACATTAGAATAAACCTTTATGAATGTAAGTGTAATATTCGTACAAATAGTCTCGCCTGTATTTGGCCTTTGACTTAACTTAAATGAATATTTTCTTACATGTCTCAACTTAAATATAATTAATGATGCATTACTATCAACTATAATATGTAATCTACAAGTAATCATAAAGATACGAACAGTAGATTAAATTCCTCAAAACAGAATTGCCTAGGTATAGGAAAAAAACACATAATACATGAATTTTGCCAAAAATGGCAAAAATGAGTTTTCACCATTGAATCGAAGTAAAACACGCCAGAAAACCAAAACTTTTTGCGGAACGTTAAAATCAATTTTCTGTCAAGAGTTCTAAGACCTAAGGTTATTTTCCAAAATGGCAAAAATGAGTTTTTGAGGGCCTTAACACACTCAGATCGCCAACAAACACATTACATCACGACCAAAGGCGGTGAAATTTGATCATTGGCCCATTTCCAATCAACCCACCAAGTTTCAACTCAATCGAACACCAAAAATTTTAAAAAACACTATTCACTACTGCCAAAAAAAAAAATTTATACCCCAAAATCTGTTTTGCTCTAAATCACAATTTTTATCCAATTAATCTTAAAAGCATATTCATTTTCTTATCATGATTAATATATGAGTTTTCCAGACTGCTTAGCAGCCTTGAAACATATGAATCAATAATGGGATAGATTACGGTTCTAATTATCACAAAAGGGGTAACAATAATGGGATTAAAATCATAAAATTAAGGACTGTTTTCCTTAATTTCGTTCTCAACTTCACACAAACATGATGATCTAAAATTTTGAAATACTAATTCTAAATTAGTTGTTTGAGTTCCAGATTACCAAGATTCCAGATTTACAAAATTCCAAATTATGAGCATATAATAGATCAATACTTTAAAAAAATTATATGTGGATAACATGAGATTGTAAATCGAAAGCTCTGACACCACATGTTATTCAAGACTGTTTTGTTTATCATAAATTGGATATAAACCATAATGTTGCATCATATTTAAAAATAGTTTTTTCATGAATCTAGGATGTTTAATCTTCATGCAATCACATAATAATTGTTCTTTATAACTATGATTGAAAAATCGACCTTTGTCCATTGCAGTTGATTGGAATAAAGTGGATTGAATGCTCCTATTAATTTCTCCCTTTGAATCCCTTGAAAAATAACCCTGAATAGTCTTCGTGTGTGCCAAGAATTTTTATGAGAAAATATGAACAGAGGGAATTTGTAATTTTCTCTCCCATCTCAGAAATAGTGTATTATGAGATAACCCTAGATGGTGCAGGGCTCCTCTATTTATAAGGGAAAGAGGGAAAAAAATCCAAATCTCGATAGGACTCTATTTCATGTCTCCCACTGATTCCACTAATCATCAAGCAACTAACAGATAAGAATAACCCAATCCTCTAATATTTGCATTTATCACGTGCCTAATTAATTATCTAATAGTTATCAAGACCACATAAGTGGGAAATTCATAATTTCGGAATATAATATATTTGAAATTAAAAATTAATTTCGGACTTTAATTATTAATTTCCAACAGTACTTGGCAGAGGATCCCGATTGAGGTTGAGCCGTGAGTAGTATCACCCTAGCGCCGTAGATGGAATCAATTGTAGAGAACCCACCTGGCCCTACAGATGCTATTAGGAGATCCTATGAAGAAATTTGAGGAGTGAACAAATATTATGACGCCCCGTTCCACCACCGATGGATTTCAGTTCTCATAGAAGAAAACCATCTGCTAAAATAGAGAGAGAAAGTGGGACTTTTATTTGAATGAGTTCTCATAAAATCTAGGTGTGTAAGATGGTTGTTTAAGATGTTAGATCTAAAAACGTGCATGTGAGAGAGAAATACCTTTCGTGCTTGTTGTTTCAAATGGAGGGAGAGAGATGTTTTAACTATAATTTTTTTTAGAGTGGAAGGGTTTGAGTCTCAAGGAATATCTTTCAATTGCAAAAATTTCTGCCAGATTTTTGGTGTTGCATGTACAGGTATAATGCTCAGTTTTGAGACTCGTAAAATTTAAGACAATCTCCAATCAAGCTATTTCCAAACCTATTTTTATCCCACGTGTGAAGTGATGTCTGAGACACTTTCTAATCTACATGGAACCATATTTACCATAATAGAAAATTGAATGAAAATCCATCTCCAATAATACCAATTTGTATAACTATTGAGCAATTTTCTTATCATGTATTTTCAAAATTTATTTCAACTACTCAATGAAATTCATGCAAATCCGACACTTTTCAACCAAAAATCAAGGCCACGTTAGAGAGAAAACTTGTTGGGGAATTTCTACATGAAGAAATTCTACCTAAAAATTTCTAAAATGTATTTATGCCATGTCATATTGGGATACCCATAGAAACTATTGTTGGAGAAGGTTTTGCTTTATTGGAATTTCTAAAATAGAACTTCACTCAATAGAACTGACTATTGGTTAAGGTATAACACACTCGATTTTCCAATGAAGTCCTCACTAGTAGACGCGTGGCACTCAATTTAACCATTAAGATACAAATACTCACATTAAAGCTGAGCCACAAGTTGACAAAGACAAAAAATCCCTTCTTCTTTATTATATAGATATAGATATAGATATAGATATAGATACATAGATTCTCCTTTATCTCTTTATGATTTTGATTTCATCCATGGAAGGTGAGTTTTGATTTTATTTTTTTCATTAACTCCGATTTGATTTTCGATTAGTTGATTATTTTTCAATTTTTTTTATAATTTTCCCAATGATTACATTTTTGTATGCGTTTATCAAACTACTTCAAGACCTATCAGTTGTGGATCGGGTGCCTATGGAGAGATTTTTTTAATGAATCTATAAGCAAATCAATATAGGTAGGTATTTTCTTCATCCCTTATACTATTTCTAAATCCATGTCCACTTTGTCATGAAAAAATTGAAGATTGTTGTTCTTCCATTTTTATTAAATCATTGGGTAGGCCTAATTTTTTTATTGGGATAAAATCATTTTTTTTAATTTACTCAGATCAAAAGCTCCATAACTTTATTCAGGTAAAATGATGATATCACCGCTTTTGGTGCTTGAATAATGTCAAACTAGTAGATATGAGTCTTCTCCTGAGTTTATTTCAACCTAATCGGTCGTCGAAATTGGGGCCTCACCTTCAACTCCATAGTTGCGCGCCTAAAAGACATGTTAGCCCATGTAATCGAGACATTCATTGTCGAATAATAACTTTTGATAAATGGTTTTGCACAAATTGACATTGGCGGACTCATCGTGTTAGTCAACCTTGCAAGGTTTTTGTTCAGTTCATCCTTTTTGGGTCTATTAATGTCCACACACTGGTTAGGTCATATTTTTAATTCTTAACCTTCATATAGGTAGTATCACTTTGTAATGGAAAATATATAGGCTAATTGTATGCCTTGATTTTGTTGAACTACTCTACTCTAATTAGAACTACTATCTACGTAGATAATGGTTTTACAAACAGTTGGAATTTCATTTTATGGTTTCCTTATTTATTTTTTTTTATTTTTCACTTAGTTTACAATTTAATTTATACATCAATTAGACTAATTTCTAATGTTTTGTTAAATAAACACTTTAGTTGATTACATATAGATAAAAATTCTAGATATGAAGTTCACCGAGGTAATTGATATTTTTTAGTATTTCTTTTCCAGATCGAGATAAGGTATGTGAAGTTGACATTGTTATGCTAAATTAAATATTGTTCAAAGCTCAAAGGCAAACCCTAAATGTGTCTTAAATTTTTTCATTTGCAAGAAATGTACCAAATTTGTATTTGACTATATTGGAATCATAAATGGGCTTTTGATTGGTTTACAAGAGAATGGGTAAAATGGTTATTATTTATTTACAAAATGATGTTTCTTATTATGTAAATTTGTTATTCTTGTTGCTATTAGTTTATAGTGTTGTTGTTGAGATTGCAAAAACGAAGATTATTGGCTTGAAGTTTGAAGTTTATTTTCTGACTTCCATTGGATTAAATATAACTACTTTCTTTGGTTACTTAATTCTCACTGATTTGTACACAAGTCAGTTATCTCATCCTACTGATCTCTCTCCATCTCTTATCTTATAAATAAGTAAAATGTTGTCAATAACAATAAACTATAGTCTTCGTATTACATGATAACTAAAAGGATACTATCTTATATATTTATGACACATATATAATTCACTTTTACTTTCAAGTGATTTTGGAATTGGTCATAAATATTTAATGATTTTTTTTCTCTCGAAAGAATGCAATCGCCCGCGCATCGTGCGGGTCTACATGCTAGACTTTATAATAAATTAGGTATCAAGGAAGGTGAAAATGAGATATATAAATTAGCAAAGAATATAGATATATTGACAAGGGATATAGGTCCAGTTAAGTGTAATAAATACATAAATCAAAATATATTAATTAACGATAAAGAAATTATAGATAGATGGAAAAAGTATTTTCAAGGATTATTGAATGAAGAACATCCCAAAAAAGATGTCGAGAATATATAACCAAATATATAAATGGTATGTTTGATTACTGTAAAAGAAGTAGAAATATTAATAAGAAAAATGGGAAGGAATAAATCGGTTGGCTCGGATAAAATACTCATAAAGGTAGATGACCCTTAGAAGTATAGGGGTAGAATGGTTAACATGTTCATTTAATAAAATTTTAAAAGAAGAAAACATGCTAGATAAGTGGAGGAAAAGCACCAAAATACCTTTGTATAAAAATAAAAGGGATATACAAAACTACAATAATTATAGACGAATCAAACTGATGAATCACACTATGAAATTATGGGAGAAGGTTATGGAACAAAGATTGAAAAATGAGTCAACTATTTCGGACACTCAATTTGGATTTATACTAGGGAGATCCACCACGCAAGCTATTTACTTATTAAGACAATTAATGGAGAAATGTAGAAGTAAGAATAAAAATTTACACATGGCCTTTATAGAGTTAGAAAAGGCATATGATAGAGTTCCTAAAGATATAATATGGTGGGAATTAAGGAGTAAAAGAATCCCAATGATTTATATTAAAGTTATTGAAGATATGTATGATAACACAAAGACTAAAGTAAGAACTATTTGTGGAGAAACTAATGATTTTATGATTAACGTGGGTAGTCTACATCCAGGATCTGCCTTAAGTCCTTACTTATTTGATGTAGTATTAGATGAGATTACAACGAATGTACAAGAAGATGTCCCATGGTGTATGTTGTTTGCAGATGATATACTTTTAGTATACACTTCAAATGAGGCCTTAACGATGAGAGTAGATACTTGGAGAAATGCCTTAAAGTCTAAGGGACTAAAAATTAGTGAAACTAAAATTGAATTTATGGAATGTAAATTTAATAATAAGGCGTCTGATAGCATAATGTTAAAGATTGAAGAAAAGATGATAAACTAAACTAATAAATTTTGTTATTTAGGTTAAGTCATACTAAGTAATGGGAATATTGATGAGGATGTTACGAGTAGAATATCAACTGGTTCAATGAAAAGGAGACAAGCAAGTGGGGTGTTATGCGATAAGAGAATAACTAATAAATTAAAATGAAAATTTTATAGAACAATTGTTAGGCTAGTAACTCTATAAGGATAGGAATATTGGGCGTTAAAGAAAAACATGAACAAAGTCTCCATTTTAGTGAGATGAGGATACTCCGATGGATGATAGGAATTACTTTAAAGGACACGATTAAAAACCGTTATGTAAGAGAAAAGTTGGGAGTAGCTCCCATTAGCGATAAATTAAGGGAAAGTGGACTTAGATGATACAAACATGTGTTGTGTAAACCAATATATTCACCTATAATAAGAGGAAGATTATTGGAAATAGGGGGTAAAAGATAAAGGGGTTGCCCTAAGATATCGTGAGAAGAAATTATTAGGAGAGATCTTAAGGTATTAAACTTGAATGATAATATTTTTTTATAATAGATTAGAATGGAAAAGGAGAATCCATGTGGCCGACCTCTTTTCATAGGATTAAGGCAAGGATGATGATGATGATGATGATGATATTTTATTCTGGGCAGTAAGCCTATCGCAATCCAAATCGTATCCCAATTCCATCTGAAATTCTAATTCGAATGCATTAATATATTTTTGAGTGTCGTTCATCCTAAATAATCTTAATTTCACACCCCACATTTATCCCAACTATCCCAAGATTGCTCAGTTGGAGGCCGCTCGAACATCTTATGAACTGTTTGTGTTGTCTCAGAGGTTATCTCAAGATGATTGTCTAGGATTGGGGTCCCTCGAGGAGGTTCCCCCAAGACATGGTAACTCGAGCAATTGTGCTTTCTAACCAAGGTTTTACCGAAGTGTGCTAAGAAGGTTGGTTAGTACTTTCCCAATGTTGCCTTGCTCCCAACCCTCCAAACCAAATACCTATGAGGTTCCCAGGGTGAGGTTGTTCAATAGAGCATTTAAGCTCTCCCATGCCTTATCGGGCATGGTTCTTCGAGGGTACCAAAACATCCTCATAAATATTACAAACTAAGCTTTTACAAGTAAGGCTCAAGCATAAGATTAAGTACAAGTACATCATAATTATTGTAACAAATGTTGTCTTTCGAATGGGATTGATCTCTGAGTGAGATCTTTTGAATAACCTCGGTCTTCATTGTGTTATTGGCCTCTCAGTGAGTTGAAGATCGTCTCAGCTAATCAATCTTGAGTCTGGACTTCCCCCCTACAATCTGTAATTATTTTAATAAGTATTAATCTCATCTACGGACATCTCGAACCAACCCGGACCCAACCCGAACAACAAAACCATGTAAACAACCAAACCTGGCCAAGTAGGTCAGCCGGATCGGTTCTACTAGGGGGCGCACGAGTTCACCCCTATTTGTCCTAAACGAAGTTCTACCCAATTTATCAACCAAAATTAGTCCCAATAATCATCCAAACACAATATAATACTACCCTGTCAATCTTAATAACAATGGTACATGTTTTATGGATTCAAATCATGGGTTTAACATCAAATTATGCATAATTAATCCTCACTTGAATTCTAATACAATTCCCAAATTCATAAATCAAGATCACCTTTTTTCATAATTCAATTTCAGATTTCTTTATCAAGAATATATCTTTCATATAGGGTTCAATTCTCAAATTTCAATCGGTATAATCATCAATCAAAATTTATGAAATCATTTCCCAAAAATCCATTTTGACATGTAAATCCCACCCAAAAGTTTATATTTATCTCACTAGTTATGATATGAACTAAAACTCAACATATAGTATCAAAGAAAGTTAAACACTTGCTTCTAATTGTAGAAAAATCTTATCTTGTTCCTAGAGATCCTCAACAAGCAATGATCCAAGCTCCAGAATTATTTATTCTACTCCTGAAATGGTGTTCTTTGGTTTTCTCTTGAGCTTCCCATCTCTTTTTACCCATCTCTCAAGTCTAGGTGATTTATAATGAGTATTTGGCTGACTCCCTCGTCTAATAGACTAGAATATCCCCTTTACGGGTCCCGTATAACTTAAAAAGTCCCGAAACTCATTTACAACCCTCGGGTACCTAATTTTGACAATCTCTACCCATCTCGGATCATTCGTGCACTCAAAATCACCATACGGGTCATCTACCATCAATTTACCATCTAATTCCTAACATGACTCTGCACGCACGTTCCGTATAAGATACTGTCAACCCGTCACTTTTACCCACTTATGACATAATATAAAAAGTACAATTTCATTTGATTATCACACAAGTAAATATAATAACACATAAATATTAGTCCAATATTCTCTAATTAATATATATTCCCTTCACTTTATTTATCAAATTAATTAAATTACGAGTACATGTGTAATTTAAATATTCCTAAAATTATAATATGTTATAGTCAGTTTATGCATAAACCCCATCAACCTCACTTGGATGTTGTGTATCACATTTTTCTATATATCAAGTTTTCCCTTGGACTTAGGTTATTTTATACAACAAGATCACAACTTGGAGGATTAAAAATCTACAATGATTTAGATTATGGAGGATCATGTGATGATCGCACCACTACGAGATTTTGTTATTTTTGTGGGAGTCATCTCATCTCCTAAAAAAGTAAAAAACCAGATGCCATTTAACGTTCTTCTGCAAATGAAAACTATTAAGCCTTGGTATTAGGAACTTGCAAGGTCATATGCATTTGTTCTCTTCTTGGGGAGTAGGATTTCCTGAGAAATATCCTTCTGTTTTACATTTTGATAATAAATCGTCTATACAAATTTCTTTCAATTCAGTTCTTCGTGAAAGGACAAATCATATTGAGATAGGCGTTCATTTTCTAAGAGGTAACATTTTTCATTGGGTCATCATTTCGTCGTTTGTTTCTTCGGGAGAACATGTTACGAATATTCTTACCAAAACTGTTACTCCTTATCTTATTGCCACTTCTATTATAAAACCTGACTTGATTGATATCTACACACCAACTTTAGGGGGAGTGGTGTAATAATTAGAAAATGTCCAACACTAATGCACAAATTGCTCTCCATGTTTCCCTCTCCTTATTTTCCTCCTTATGTTCCCCCAGGTTTAATATAAATTCGGTCTTAAGGTGAGGGAAATACTCACTAATTTACACATTTCTAATACAAACAATATTATTTCTATATTTCTAGTAAATAAAGAAGCTTTTAAATCACTTAAAGCGACTCATTTGTGAAACAAGTGTACTGTATTCATCTTTTTACTTTCTAGTGGCATTTTACCATCAGGGTTGGAGAAGCGAAAAGTTAATACTAATACAATTCACTTTGTATGACTACCCATCTTTAAGGAGGTGGATAGAGTTAGATCCCGGGGTGGACAACTACACAACACTTAAACGCCCATTAAGAATACAAGTGATTAGTCTTAATTATATACCTCATCTACTTTATGCAATAAAATAGTGACTTTAGTTAGGATTATTTTCCAAGCAATGCTATATGGGTCAACCAATTGAACTGACCAACTTATTGAACCAAGTGTTGTGTCAAGAAATATATATATGAAAATGTTTAAACTAACATGTGGTGCACAAGCGATAGTATGCAATAAATATTAAAAGTGAAAATAAAAACAAATTTTGTAACTATTAAATTATAATTCAATAATATGTGAAATTATTTATTTTTAATAAATAATTGTAAACCCATTTAAATAAAGGAATGTGTATGTAATAAAAATTAAAAGACTATTCTTTGGGTTTTAATAGAATTTGGGTAATAGGGAATTGTTTAACAGTGTGTATTTGAGTTAATTTAAAGGTAGAACAAAAATTCAAGAGCCCTCAAATGGATCATGAGATTTCTCTCCTTCCCCAGCTCCACCCTCCTAATCACCAAACCCCACTTCCCCGATGCCTTCAACTAGTAGTGACAAAATGTGATCCAAATAATAAAACAACCCATATTAGCCCACCCATCTAAATATGGTGTCCATATTTAAAAGCTATGAGTTAAATATGGGCCCCATATTTCAAAGCTATGAGTTAAATATGGGCTTATATTTGAAAGCTAGGAATCAAATATAGAGCCCAATTTTAAAAGATACAAATCAAATATAATGCTCATTTTTAAAAGTTATGAGTAAAATATGAGTTTTTTTTACATATACCTCGAATTGTAATACTTACTTTAGTAGAAAAACAATGGGTTGGCCCAACCTATATTTGACCCGTCCAAATTAGGCCCAATCCATAATTTTGCCAACCCTACCTTCAACGTAACCTCGTCGGGATAAAAACCCTCTGACTGAATTGCCTAGTTTGACTGAACCTACTAGCAATGGGATGAGTACATAAAGAGATAAATAGTGTTTCGTTATCCAGTCAGGTGAGTAGACTTCCTAGTTCTAGTTTGTAAGCCATGGTGAGGGATATTCCCACCACTATTTATAAATAAATCTATATTATGGGGGAAAAAAAAGAAGAAGAGTAGACTTCCTAGGGGAAAAGATACCATGCAAAAAAAAAATAGGACACACGTTATTCTCTACATGGGAATTGGAAATCAACCAAAAGAAATATGAGTAGGATGATGAAGCATTGAATGGTGAGGAGTTACTACAAAATACACCCGTGGTTCCAATTATGAGCTAAAAGTTGCAGTTGCTTCACCAAAAATGGAAAACCACACTTATAATTAAACTTTTAGGTAAGTATTTGTCGTTTCAACGTTTGGGTTTGCGGCTATCTAGGCTATGGAAATTAAAGGCTAGTATCTACATAATGGACATGGGAAATAATTTTTATCTTGTCAAATTATCATCGTCCGGAGATTATTTGGCCCTTTTTTTTCTGGAGGACTGTGGTTTTTATAAGACCACTATCTTTCAGTTCAAAGGTGGAGAAAGAATTTCAGGCCGCCGACAACTTCTATTAAACACATGAGTTTATGGATCCAAATTCTGGAATTATCGGTGGAATATTATGACAGGAACGTTCTTCATCGTGTGGCATCCTACCTGGGGAAGCCTTTAAAAATAGATATGCACACTGAGTCGGTGGGTTGTCCTCGTTACTCTCAGGTATGTGTCGAAATTAATTTAAACAACCTCAGCAAAACAAATTAAAACCGGCCACATTCTATGCAACTTAGTGTATGAATTAAAGACAAATATTTGTTTCCCATGTGGTATTAGAGTTTTATTTAGCATTAAGGCTAGTTTAGTATTTTCCTTTTTATTTTATTATTAGGTGGTTGTAGTAGGATATATATCTATCTTCTTCTTTTCATTTGTATTGTATTCTAGTTCATGTCAAGATGAAACCATATCCCCTCTCTTTCTCTTTTCCATTTGATTATAGATCTTTGATATATTATCATGGTATCAGAGCGGGATCAAAGCTTAATCTCATCAACACATTCGGAGGTACTTTTTCTGTTCGCTCGACTGTTTTGAAGGTAATTATGGTCGTTTTCCTCCTATTTGTTCGATTAATTGTTTAGTTCGTTCGATTTGGTTCTGTTTGGGTGCTGTTTGATTGTTTATTTTCGCAATGGCTGGTGAAATATATGATTCACTGTAATCAATAAGTGTCAGATTAGATGGAAAAAATTATACGTATTGGAGTTATGTTATGAAGAATTTTTTGAAAGGGAAGAAGCTTTGGGGTTACATTAATGGCGATTTCAGTAACCCTAATGATAAGACGAACGTTGAAAAATATGCGGAGTTGTTGGATATTTGGGAGGCAAACAACTCGAAAATCATCACTTGGATCAACAACTCCGTTGCACCTTCTATAGGTATGCAGTTGGCTAAGTATGATTATGCAAAGGATGTTTGGGATCATTTGGGCAGATTGTATACCCAATCTAATTTCGCAAAAAAGTACCAGTTGGAGTGCGATATTCGGGATCTTGAGCAAAAAAAATTGAGTATTCAGGAGTTCTATTCTGCTATAACGGATCTATGGGATCAGTTGGCTCTCACAGAGTCGGCTGAATTGCGGGCCTTTGCACCATATGTTGCTAATAGGGAGGAACAACGTCTGGTTCAGTTTCTAATGGCATTGCGTGATGATTTTGAGGGTCTTCGTGGGTCGATTCTTCATCATAGCCCACTTCCAACTGTTGATTCCGTTGTTCACGAGTTGTTAGCCAAGGAGATTCGTCTCAAGACTCAGTCAGGGAAGGTAATTTCTTCGGACCCTAATCCATCTATTTTCGCAGCCTCCTCTCGGCCAATTTCCAGTAATCAGAACAAGCCTTATTCGAGAGTTTCAAGTGATGAATGTAGCTACTGTAAGGAGAAGGGTCATTGAAAGTCTCAATGGCCTAAGTTGCGAGCACAACAACAACAACAATAACAACAATCAAATAGTCGACCACCTCAGCAGCAATTTTCTGGTTGGAAATCCAATAACCAATCTCAGCAGCGTTCATATAGGCCTTCACAGCCTAATACTGCAGCAGTTGTACCGCCATCAGACTCATTTGCATCAGGTTCTTCATCATTAACTCCATCCATGTCTTCTCTTGCTGAGCAGTTTCGAAAGTTTCTTGCCACACAGCCTCACGCCATGTCCATCTCTTCACCAGGTAAGTCTTCAGGTATTTGGATTCTAGACTCCGACGCTTCTAATCACATGTCACCAAATTTGTCCTCTTTTGGTTTTTTTTGTCCTACTTCTTCGTTTGCCCGTTATAACTACTGATGGTACTGCCATGCCCTCAACGGGTGTTGGGACTATTGACTCACCCAACTTATCTCTCTCTAATGTTTACCACATTCTTAAGCTCACAATGAATCTTGTCTCTGTTGGTTAACTATGTGATGCCGATTACTCAGTTTCCTTTTCTTCTACCTTTTGTCATGTGCAGGATCCGCAGTCTCAGAAGGTGATTGGGACAGGCCGTATGCAGGAGGGATTGTACATCATGGAGAAACTCAATGTACCAATTGTTGCAGCTTCCAGTGTTGACTTGTCATCCTTTCGTTTGAGTTCAGATTTATCTAGATTTTATTTATGGCACTCTCGTCTTGGTCATGTCTCAGGTTCACGATTAAAATATTTGGCTTCTACAGGAAAATTGGGAAATTTGCATTGTCATGATATCTCTGATTGTAGCGGTTGTAAACTTGCAAAATTTTCAGCTTTACCGTTTAATAGAAGTATTTCCTCTACTTTTGCACCCTTTGATCTTATTCATTCTGATGGTGGGGACCGTTTCCTATTATTACAAGAGGAGGGTCTAGATATTATGTCTCCTTTATTGATGATTATACGCGTTACTCTTGGGTTTTTCTCATGAAACGACGTTGTGATTTTTTTTATATTTATAATAAATTTCGTGCCTTTGCCAAAACTCAACATTCTACTATTATAAAATGTTTTAGATGCGATTTGGGTGGGTAATATACTTCTCAAAATTTCGATGAGTTGCTTGATTTAGATGGAACTATTCACCAATCATCTTGTACTAACACTCCTGAGCAAAATGGTGTTGCTGAAAGGAAACATCGGCACATTGTTGAAACTGCTCGCTCTCTCTTATTATCCACATATGTCCCTAGTGAGTTTTGGGGAGAGGTTGTCCTTACTGCTGTCAATCTGATTAATAAGATTCCGACTTCTCATTGCTCAGGTTTGTCACCTTTTGAAAAGTTGTATGGGTGTGCCCCTGATTATTCTTCCTTAAAGGTGTTTGGTTGTACTTGTTTTGTTCTTCGACCTCGTGTGGAACGTACCAAAGTATCTCCAAAATCAGCTATTTGTGTCTTTTTTGGTTATGGTGAGGGTCAAAAGGGACATCGTTGTTATGATCCAGTTATAAAAAAATTATATGTCTCTCGCCATGTTGTGTTTCTTAAGCATATTCCTTTCTTTTCTATTCCTGATAGCCCTCATGAACTCACTAAATCTGATCTCTTCAATATTGATCCGTTCTCTGATAATGATGAGAGTGTGCTATCTGAAGTACCTTGCACCATCGATAGTATGCCACCCCATGTTGCTCATGTTCCTATTATTTCTATTGATGCAGGTACTTTGCCATTCGATGTTCCTGATGCTCCCCTTCTCGTGTGGCCACCCAAGCACCTGCTGAAACGGTGGAACCTCCTTCTCGCTATCCAAAACGTCCACGTAAGTCCACCCAGTCACCAAATTTTGTTTATTCTTGTTATTTGAAATTCTTTTGCTTCATTTTTATCCTCTATTCACTGCCACTCTGAGACTTTGTCTTATAAAGAGGCAGTTCTTGATCCTCTTTGGCAACAGGCGATGGCTGAGGAACTCTCTGCTTTGCATCAGACAGATACTTGGAGTTTGGTCCCCTTACCTGCTGGTAAGCGGGCAATTGGATCTCGTTGGGTATATAAAATTAAAACCAGGTCAGATGGGTCAATTGAGCGGTATAAAGCAAGATTGGTTGCTCAGGGTTTTTCTCAGCAATATGGTATGGATTATGACGAAACCTATGCTCCTGTTACGAAATTGACTACTATTTGTACTCTTATTACTGTTGCATCTGTCCGTCAGTGGCATATATCGTAAATGGATGTTAAAAATGCGTTCTTAAACGGCGATCTTCATAAGGAGGTTTATATGACTCCTCCTTCGGGTGTTCCACATGGTCCTAGTGAAGTTTGTAGGTTTAAGAAAGCCTTATATGGTCTGAAACAGGTACCATGGGCTTGGTTTGAGAAGTTTTCTGCAGTGATTACCTCTCTTGGGTTCATTCCAAGTGAGAATGATACAACTCTCTTTATCAGGTGCACCTCGGGTGGTCCTATTCTGGTATCTTTGTATGTTGATGATATGATTATTACTGGGGATGATGTTGGTGGAATTACAACATTGAAGTCTGAATCCTCTCGTTGTTTTGAGATGAAGGATTTGGGGCCTCTACGTTACTTTTTGGGTATTGAGGTAGCTCACTCTCCAAATGGTTATCTTATCTCACAATCTAAGTACATCGGGGACATTCTTGAGCGTGCCCGCCTCACTGATACTAAGATTGTTGAGACCCCTCTGGAGCTTAATGTTCATCTTTCCCCGTATGATGGTGTTCTTTTGCCTGATCCCACCTTATATCGCACTATTGTGGGCAGCTTGGTTTATTTCACTATTACTCGTCCAGATATAGCTCATGCAGTCCATGTTGTTAATCAGTTTGTTACTTCTCCTACTACAGTTCATTGGGCAGCTGTTCATTGTATATTGCGATACTTCAGAGGCACTCGATTTCAGAGTCTTTTACTTCCTTCATCTTCTTCTTTGGAGTTGCGTGCATACTCTGATGCTGATTGGGCTGGTGATCCTACAGATCGCAAATCAGTTACTGGATTTTGTGTGTTTTGGGGTGATTCTCTTGTTTCTTGGAAGAGCAAAAAGCAAGTTGTTGTTTATGTGTCTTCCACGTAAGCCGAGTATCGTGCTATGGCTTCTACCACTCGCGAGGTTGTTTGGCTACGTTGGTTACTTGCAGATATGGGTGTCTCTCTTTCTCAGCCCACTCCTATGTACTGTGATAATAAGAGTGCTATTCAGATTGCTCACAATTCGATTTTTCATGAGAGGACTAAGCACATCGAGATTGATTGTCATATCACTCGTCATCATCTTACGCATGGCGCCATCACTTTGCCTTTTGTTTCTTCTTCCGCACAGATAGCTGATTTGTTTACGAAGTCTCATCCAGTTCAACGTTTTCGTTTTTTGGTTGGCAAACTCTCAATGCTTCTCGCTGCAGCATCGTGAGTTTGAGGGGGGGGGGGGTATTAGAGTTTTATTTAGCATTAAGGGTAGTTTAGTATTTTCCCTTTTATTTTATTATTAGGTGGTTGTAGTAGGATATATATTCTCTCTTCTTTTTTTCATTTGTATTGTATTCTAGTTTATGTCAAGATGAAACCTTAGCCCCTCTCTATCTATTTTCCATTTGATTGTAGATCTTTGATATATTATAGTATTGTGGGAATACTCGTATGGGGTGTCCTAGAAATATAGTTAAAGACATGGAAATATAGTTCGTCGTCCGCAATAGAGGAGAATGCAGGGATAAAAATAAGTTTGATAATTTTATTAGTCCAAAAATTATGTTAAAGGAATTGGGCACACCTCGACCGAGTATGGGGGTTACGGACTCACCTACGGATGACACTCAAAGCGAGACACCTAAAAATGGCGATTAGCATGGCAATTCTAAAAAACATTAGAATCAAAATAGTGGCAGTGATTGTATGGGACCAAGGGAAGCGTGTGGCAATGATTCTCTGATTTGGTCTCAAAATAATAACATCACACAAACTAAGCAGTTTATATTGACCAATGTGGCAACAGAATTAGGTTTAGAAATGGAGCAAATGTGGGACGTTCATACCAGACAAACCCAGGTGACAAGTGTGGATAATTCCACAGCTTCGAAGCGGAAGCAAGTGGAGATGACGTGTGAGTCGTCCAGCCCACGTGGCGATTGTGTGTCTTTTCCTCCGGAACAGATTATGAATAATACCCCATGGATGCTTCATCTAAATTTTAACTTACCCTCTACATCCTAATCTCTCTTTGGCCTCACCAAAGCACACAGTTACAAACCCTAAAACGAACCATGGAACGTCTGAGGATGACCCCTGACTCTCCGACCATCACCCACAGCCCACTGAAATCACCCAGTTTTGAACTATTTCAATATCCTCCCCCAAGGCCACTGTTGGTACAGCCAAAATTTCAGAACCTATTCTTCCACCCAGGTTCGAGTTCTCGGCCCAAAAACTTTTCACAACTCCTACGGCCTCCACGCCTCCACGTGTTAACATAGGAAGTCACCAATCATCGGGACCTCGCCTAAATCCGAACCAAGATAGAATTATTCAATGAGTTCTAAACAACCTTCTCATGGTATATTATTGCTATATATATTTATTTTGAATGAAATAAATAAGTTAATGGAAGTGGCTAACTAGTAAGTTAGTGAGAGTGTGTGCATGAAGTCATGGATTCAAACCCTAGGGAGCACACTAATTATTAAGGATAAAAGATTAGGCCTTGGAATTGTTTTAATTTTAATTAAACCGTTTTTAAGTCTTTGACTGTTTCTTCCACTATAACTGTTAGTGGATATATTAGTGGGTTAGTTGGCTAAAACCTCTACCCACATTTTTTACCATTTCCCTTATATAAGAAAAGGTTACAGAGTCAAAAACGTATTAAAAATATCTCTCACGTTATCTGCAAAAATTCTTTTGCTATTTTCTGCAAATCACTTTCTCTACAAAAATTCTTTTGCTATTTTCTGCAAATACATTTATGTTCGTCATGTTTTTGGGAGTGCTGGAGTATCTTGAGAGTTCGAAGATTTAACACCAACCTGGTGTTTAAATCTGATCGTTGAATCCTGTGAGGTGTATGTTCACGAGGTTGACGGCTCCAAATATCAGCGAGCAATTTCACCTTTAGGACTTTGTGTTCAACACAAACCTTGATCGATAAGTCCTTCTAATTTTATCTATTTTGAATTTGGGTTATTTCGTTTATTCTGCAATTGCTATTTCCAACAATCTAAAGATGAAATTTTCTTGGTGGTTATTCTACAATCTACTATGGAAAATTCTAATGCAAAATACTCTGAAAAACCTAAATTGTTTGATGGAAAGAATTTTAAGCGATGGCAAATGAAACTGCAATTTTACCTAACAACTCGTAAGGTCATCGATGTTATTGCATCTGATAGACCTTCTACACCTGAAGAACTGGTTGTTTGGAAATAAAGGGATTATATGTATAGGAATTATATTCTGAATTGTCTCTGCCTTGAACTGTATGATGTTTATTGGTCATGTCCTACTGCTAAAGAATTATGGAATTTACTGGATAAAAAATATGCAACTAAAGATGCTGGGTCTAAAAAATTTGTAGTTGGAAAAATTTTGGGATTTTAAAATGGAAGATAATAAATCTGTTGTGTCGCAACAGGAAGAACTACAAATTATTATTCATGAAATTATGGCCGAGGGTTATACTATATGTGAGGGATTTCAGGTTTCAGCTATAATGGAAAAACTGCCACCGTCTTGGAAAGATTAAAAAAATGGTCTTAAACATAAGAAAAATGAGATGTCACTAAAAGATTTGATAGTTCATTTGAGAATTGAGGAAGATAATAGGAATGCAGAATTTAAGGAGAAAAATTCTAAATTCGGTTCAAAGGCTAATTTGGTAGAGGGAAAATCAAATGGAAACCAAAAACAGAACCAGTCCAAGCCTAACCATTCAAACCAGAAACATGGGCACCATAAACCAAACCAGAATTCGAGGTCCAACCATAAATTCAAACCTAACGATAAGAATAAAAATTTTAAATCTCAGTTTAAATCTAAACCTGCAGGTCAATTCTATGTATGTGGAAAACCAGATCATTACGCTAAAGATTGCAAGTTTATGAAGAGTCAAGATGTGAAGTCTCAAGCAAATGTAACCGAGGAGGGTAAATTTTCTGCTATTGTGACCGAGGCAAACATTGTGAGTAACATGACAGACTGGTGGCTTGATTCTGGCGCCACCAAACACATTTGCGGCATGAGAGGTGCCTTCACTACCTTCAATGTTGTGGGTGAGGATGAACGTCTGTACATGGGAAACTCTCTTCGTCTAAGGTTGAGGGCAAGGGAACCGTAGTTTTAAAGTTCACTTCAGGAAATGTTCTGACCTTAAAAGATGTTTTATATGTCCCTGAGGTTAGGAAGAATTTGGTGTCCGGTTTTGTCTTAGTTAAGAAGGGTTTTAAAGTTCTTCTAGAGAGTGATAAGGTAGTTGTGACTAATGGAGGTGCTTTTGTTGGGAAAGATTATGTTCATGAGGGTCTTTTCAAACTAAATGTAACTGTGGTTGATAATAATAAAACATATACTTCTTCTACTTATTTGATTGACTCTTGTGATATGTGGCATTTTAGACTTGGTCATGTAAATAAGTCATCCATTAAAAAATTAATATTTTTGGGAAACATACTAAAATATGATATTTCTACCAACTCTAAATGTGAAATATGTGTTGAATCAAAATATGCTAAAAATCTTTTCCAAGTATCGAAAGAAGTTCAACTGTTTTAAGTTCAATACATTCTGATCTTTGTGATTTAAAAGGTTATGTGACACGTGGTGGAAATAAGTATTTTGTTACTTTTATTGATGATTACTCTCGTTATTGTTATATTTATCTCCTTACGAGTAAAGATGAGAGTTTCTCAAAATTTATTTCTTATAAATTACAAGTTGAAAAACAATTGGAGAAATCCATTAAAACATTAAGATCCGATAGGGGAGGAGAATACACCGGTGATCTTGATAAATATTGTAAAGAAAATGGAATAATTCATGAAGTTACTCCTGCTTATTAACCCCAATCTAATGGTGTAGCTGAAAGAAAAAAACAGACCTCTTAAGCGTATGGTAAATTCTATGTTAAGCACTTCGGGATTACCTTATAATATGTGGGGTGAGGCACTTCTTACTGCTTGTTATATTCTTAATAAAATACCTTTTAAGAATAATGATAAAACTCCTTATGAAATGTGGAAAAATAGAAAACCTTCTTATAAACACCTTAAAGTGTGGGGGTGTCTTGCTAAGGTTTCAATACCAGTACCTAAGAGAAGCTGAGAGCAGGTAATCTGTACCATTACGATCCCACCATCAACCCTAGTCTCGGTTCTCCTCGCTGCCCTCGTTATCTTTCTCTCTTAAACCCCAACTAAGGAATCGGGGAATGGACTATCACTTCAGTCTTACATAATGCCACTAGTCTTGAGGCGCTATATCTTGGAAATCTACCAAGAAAACGTGCATAGCTAGATCCAATATGGAGTCAGAGTTCATAGCGTTGGATAAAGAAAGTGAAGAGGCTGAATGGTTAAGGAACTTCATATTAGATATTCATTTGTGGCCTAAACGAGTTCCAGCTTGTCCATTAACTGTGACAGATAAGCAGCGATCGCAAGACCACATAATAACTCCTGCAACGGAAAGTCTAGACATATCAGGAGGAGACACAGCACAGTGAGACATTAATTGAAAGATGGAGTTATAGCAATCGATTATGTCAAGTCAAAGGAAAACCTGGCGGATCCATTAACTAGAGGGTTTGCTAGAGAACTAGTTTATCAAACACCGAGGGGAATGGGCCTAAAGCCTATTAATATCTAAATCACCTACAATGAAAACCCAACCCATATGACTGGCGATCCCAAGATCTGGGTTCAATGGGATAAAAAAGTTATACGAGTATTTTGTGGGGATACAAACTTATGTTTTACTTTAAAACCCATTCCTATGATGTAGTACCTCTGTATCGATGGAGGATGAGATTTAATCTCTTAATGCTATCTATAGTTTTTATTCAGTGGGGTGTGAGATACAGTACACACTTGATAGAAGCACCTATATGAGTGTGGTAGTGGGGTCACTTCCTATGAGAATTAAGGTGATTCTCTAGAGCACTCAAGAAACCTGGGCATGCTCAAGGCCAAAACGAGCACAACTGTGGGAACTCGATGATGATTTTTGGGTGTCACGTGTGTGTTCTATTGACTTAAGTTTGCAACAACGGTGAAATAGTTCAACACATTTGTACACTATCAATCGGTAAACTCAATAGATCAACACAAAGCAAAGGTTCAAATCGAATGACACCTTTGCCTTATACGTCACTCCTTATGATACTCCAGAGCATCATTTTATTTTAATCATTCATTTATTTCATTCATGTGGGGGATTGTTGGGTATATTATTGCTATATATATTTATTTTGAATGAAGTAAATGAGTTAGTGGGAGTGGTCAAGTGGTAAGTTAGTGGGGTGTGTGCATGAGGTTATGGGTTCAAATCCTAGGGAGCACACTAATTATTAAGGGTCAAAGATTGGGTATTGGGCCTTATGGCCTCCGGCTCTTGAGGATTTCTAATGTGCATTAAATCTTTTCAAAATTGTTTTAATTTTAATTAAAGCATTTTTAAGTCTTTGACTGTTTCTTCAACTATAGATGTTAGTGGAGATATTAGTCGGTTAGTTGGCTAAAATCTCTACCCGCGTTTTTTACCACTTCCCTTATATAAGAAAACGCTACAGATTCAAAAACGTATTGAAAATCTCTCACGTCATCTGCAAAAATACTTTTGATATTTTTAGCAAATCACTTTCTCTGCAAAATTTTTTTTTCTATTTTCTGCAAATACATTTATGTTCGTCACGTTTTTGGGAGTGCTGGAGTATCGTGGGAGTTCGAAGATTTAACACAAAGCTGGTGTTTAAATCTGATCGTTGAATCCTGGGAGGTGTATGTTCACGAGACTGACAGCTACAAATATCTGCGAGCAATTTCACCTTTTGGACTTTGTGTTCAATACAAACCTCGATCGATAAGTCCTTCTAATTTTATCAATTTCGAATTTGGGTTATTTCATTTATTCTGCAATTGCTATTTCCAACAATCTAAAGGTGAAATTTTCTTGGTTGTTATACTACAATCTGCTATGGAAAATCCCAATGCAAAATACTCTGAAAAACTTGAATTGTTTGATAATAAGAATTTTAAGAGATGGTAAATGAAAATGCAATTTTACCTAATAACTCTTAAGGTCGTTGACGTTATTGCATCTGATAGACCTTCTACACCTGAAGAACTGGTTGTTTGGAAACAAAGGGATTATATGTGTAGCAATTATATTCTGAATTGTCTCTGGCTTGAACTGTATGATGTTTATTGGTCATGTCCTACTGCTAAAGAATTATGGAATTTACTGGATAAAAAATATGCAATTAAAGATGCTGGGTCTAAAAAATTTGTGGTTGGAAATTTTTTGGGTTTTAAAATGGAAGATAATAAATCTGTCGTGTTGCAACTGGAAGAACTACAAATTATTATTCATGAAATTCTGGCCGAGGGTTATAGTAAATGTGAGGGATTTCAGGTTTCAACTGTAATTGAAAAACTGCCACCGTCTTAGAAAGATTACAAAAATAGTCTTAAACATGATAAAAAGGAGATGTCACTAGAAGATTTGATAGTTCGTTTGAGAATTGAGGAAGATAATAGGAAAGCAGAACTTAAGGAGAAAAATTCTGAATTCAATTCTAAGGCTAATTTGGTAGAGAGAAAATCAAATGGAAACCAAAAATAGAACCAGTCCAAGCGTAACCATTCAAACCAGAAACATGGGCACCATAAACCAAACCAGAATTCGAGGTCCAACCATAAATTCAAATCTACCGATAAGAATAAAAATTCTAAACCTCAATTTAAATCTAAACCTGCAGGTCAAGGCTATGCATGTGGAAAACCAGGTCATTACGCTAAAGATTGCAAGTTTAGGAAGAGTCAAGATGTGAACCCTCAAGCAAATGTAACCAAGGAGGGTAACTTTTCTGTTGTTGTGTCCGAGGAAAATATTGTGAGTAACATGACAAACTGGTGGCTTGATTCTGGCGCCACCAAACACATTTGCGGCACGAGAGGTTCCTTCAATACCTTCACTATTATGGGTGAGGATGAACGTCTGTACATGGGAAACTCCTCTTCGTCTAAGGTTGAGGGCAAGGGAACCTTAGTTTTAAAGTTCACTTCAGGAAATGTCCTTACCTTGAAAGATGTTTTGTATGTCCCTGAGGTTAGGAAGAATTTGGTGTCCGATTTTGTCTTAGTTAAGAAGGGTTTTAAAGTTGTTCTAGAGAGTGATAAGGTAGTTGTGACTAAGGGAGGTGCTTTTGTGGGGAAAGGTTATGTTCATGAGGGTCTTTTCAAACTAAATGTAACCGTGGCTGATAATAATAAAACATCTACTTCTTCTGCTTATTTGATTGACTCTTGTGATATGTGACATTTTAGACTTAGTCATGTAAATAAGGCATCCATTAAAAAATTAATGTTTTTGGGAAACATATTAAAATCTGATAATTCTACCAACTCTAAATTTGAAATATGTGTTGAATCAAAATATGCTAAAAAAACTTTTCAAAGTGTCGAAAGAAGTTCAATTGTTTTAAGTTTAATACATTCTGATCTTTGTGAATTAAAAGGTTATGTGACACGTGGTGGAAATAAATATTTTGTTACTTTTATTGATGATTACTCTCGTTATTGTTATATTTATCTCCTTACGAGTAAAGATGAGAGTTTCTCAAAATTTATTTCTTATAAATTAGAAGTTGAAAAACAATTGGAGAAATCCATTAAAACATTAAGATCCGATAGGGGAGGAGAATACACCGGTGATCTTGACAATTATTGTAAAGAAAATGGAATAATTCATCAAGTTACTCCTTCTTATTAACCCCAATCTAATGGTGTAGCTGAATGAGAACTCTTAAGGATATGGTAAATTCTATGTTAAGCACTTTGGGATTACCTTATAATATGTGGGGTGAGGCACTTCTTACTGCTTGTTATATTCTTAATAAAATACCTTTTAAGAATAATGATAAAACTCCTTATGAAATGTGGAAAAGTAGAAAACCTTCTTATAAACACCTTAAAGTGTGGGGGTGTCTTGCTAAGGTTTCAATACCAGTACCTAAGAGAATCTTAAAATGAGTAATCTATACATTTACGATCGCACCATCAACCCTGGGCTCGATTCTCCTCGCTGCCCTCGTTATCTCTCTCTCTTAAACCCCAACTATGGAATCGGGGAATGGACTATCACTTCAGTATTACATAATGCCACTAGTGTTGAGGCGCTATATCTTGGAAATCTACCAAGCAAACGTGCATATCTACATCCACTATGGAGTTAAAGTTCATAGCGTTGGATAAAGTAAGCGAAGAAGCTGAATGGTTAAGGAACTTCATATTAGATACTCATTCGTGGCGTAAACCAGTTCCAGCCTTGTCCATTCACTATGACAGATAAGCAGCGATCGCAAGAGCACATAATGACTCCTACAACGAAAAGTCTAGGCATATCAGGAGGAGACACAACATAGTGAGACATCTATTGAAAGATGGAGTTATAGCAATCGACTATGTCAAGTCAAAGGAAAACCTGGCCGATCCATTGACTAAAGGGCTAGCTAGAGAACTAGTTTATCAAACATCGAGCGGAATGGTCCTAAAGCCTTTTAATATCTGAAGCACCCATAATGGAAACCCAACCCATATGACTGGCGATCCCAAGATCTGGATTCAATGGGATAACAAAGTTATACGACTAATTTGTGGGGGTACAAACTTAAGTTTTACTTAAAAACCCATTCTTATGATGTAGTACCTCTGTATCGATGGAGGATGAGATTTAATCTCTTAATGCTTTCTACAGTTGTTATTCAGTGGGGTGTGAGATACTGTACAATCTTGGCAGAAGAACCTATATGAGTGTGGTAGTGGGGCCGCTTCCTATGAGAATTAAGGATGATTCTCTAGAGCACTCTAGAAACCTGGGCATGCTCAAGGCCGAAACGAGCATAATTATGGGAACTCGATGATGATTTTTGGGAGTCATGTGTGTGTTATATTGACTTAAGTTTACAACAACGATGAAATAGTTCAAGACATTAGTTCAATATCAACCGGTAAACTCAATAGATCAACACAAAGCAAAGGTTCAAGTCGAATGACGCCTTTGCCTTATACGTCACTCCTTATGATACACCAGAGCATCATTTTATTTTACTTATTTATTTATTTATTTCACGTGGGGGATTGTTGGGTATATTATTTCTATATATATTTATTTTGAATGAAGTAAATAAGTTAGTGGGAGTGGCCAAGCGGTAAGTTAGTGGGGGGTGTGCATGAGGTCATGGGTTCAAATCCTAGGGAGCACACTAATTATTAAGGGTCAAAGATTGGGCCTCGGGCTCTTGGGGATTTCTAATGTGCATTAAATATTTTCAATTTTTTTTTAATTTTAATTAAACCGTTTTTAAGTCTTTGACTATTTCTTCCACTATAGCTGTTCGTGGAGATATTAGTGGGTTAGTTGGCTAAAACCCCTACCCAAGTTTTTTACCATTTTCCTTATATAAGAAAAGGCTACAGAGTCAAAAACGTTTTGAAAATCTCTCTCACGTTATCTGCGAAAATTATTTTGCTATTTTCTGCAAATACATTTATGTTCATCATGTTTTTGGGAGTGCTGGAGTAGCTTGAGTGTTCGAAGATTTAACACAAAGCTGGTGTTTAAATCTGATCGTTGAATCCTGGGAGGTGTATGTTCATGAGGCTGACAGCTACAAATATCAGCGAGAAATTTCACCTTTAGAACTTTTTGTTCAAAATAAACCTCGATCGATAAGTCCTTCTAATTTTATCCATTTCGAATTTGGGTTACTTCGTTTATTCTGCAATTGCTATTTCCAACAATCTAAAGGTGAAATTTTCTTGGTTGTTATTCTACAATCTGCTATGGAAAATCCTAATGCAAAATACTCTAATAAACCTGAATTGTTTTATGGAAAGAATTTTAAGAGATGGCAAATGAAACTGTAATTTTACCTAACAACTCTTAAATTCGTTGACGTTATTGCATCTGATAGACCTTCGACACCTGAAGAACTGGTTCTTTGGAAACAAAGGGATTATATGTGTAGGAATTATATTCTGAATTGTCTTTTTCTTGAACTGTATGATGTTTAATTGTCATGTCCTACTGCTAAAGAATTATGGAATTTACGGGATAAAAAATATGCAACTCAAGATGTTGGGTCTAAAAAATTTGTGGTTGGAAAATTTTTAGATTTTAAAATGGAAGATAATAAATCTCTTATGTCGCAACTGGCAGAACTATAAATTATTATTCATGAAATTATGGCCGAGGGTTATAGTATCTGTGAGGGATTTCAGGTTTCAGCTATAATTGAAAAACTGCCACCGTCTGGGAAAGATTACAAAAACGGTCTTAAACAAAAGAAAAAGGAGATGTCGCTAGAAGATTTGATAGTTCTTTTGAGAATTGAGGAAGATAATAGGACTGCAGAACTTAAGGAAAATTTTTTTTAATTCAGTTCTAAGGCTAATTTGGTAGGGGGAAAATCAAATGGAAACCAAAAATAGAACAGTCCAACCCTAACCATTCAAACCAGAAACATGGGCACTATAAATCAAACAAGAATTCGAGGTCCAACCATAAATTCAAACCTAATGATAAGAATAAAAATTCTAAACCTCAGTTTAAATCTAAACCTGCAGGTCAATGCTATGTATGTGGCAAACCAGGTCATTACGCTAAAGATTGTAAATTTAGGAAGAGTCAAGATGTGAAGCCTCAAGCAAATGTAACCGAGGAGGGTAACTTTTCTGGTATTGTGATCGAGGCAAACATTGGGAGTAACATGACAGACTCGTGGCATGATTCTGGTGCCACCAAACACATTTGTGGCACGAGAGGTTCCTTCACTACCTTCACTGCTGTGGGTGAGGATGAACGTCTGTACATGGGAAACTCCTCTTCGTCTAAGGTTGAGGTCAAGGGAACCATAGTTTTAAAGTTCACTTCAGGAAATGTTCTTACCTTGAAAGATGTTTTGTATGTCCCTGAGGTTAGGAAGAATTTGGTATTCGGTTTTGTCTTAGTTAAGAAGGGTTTTAAAGTTGTTCTAGAGAGTGATAAGGTAGTTTTGACTAAGGGGGGGGTGCTTTTGTGGCGAAAGGTTATGTTCATGAGGGTCATTTCAAACTAAATGTAACCATAGCTGATAAGAATAAAACATCTACTTCTTCGGCTTAATTGATTGACTCATGTGATATGTGGCATTTCAAACTTGGTCATGTAAATAAGGCATCCATTAAGAAAATAATGTTTTCGAGAAACATACCAAAATATGATATTTCTACCAACTCTAAATGTGAAATATGTGTTGAATCAAAATATGCTAAAAACCCTTTTTTAAGTGTAGAAAGAAGTTCAACTGTTTTAAGTTTAATACATTTTGATCTTTGTGATTTAAAAGGTTATGTGACACGTGGTGGAAATAAATATTTTGTTACTTTTATTGATGATTACTCTCGTTATTGTTATATTTATCTCCGTACGAGTAAAGATGAGAATTTCTCAATATTTATTTCTTATAAATTAGAAGTTGAAAAACAGTTGGAGAAATCCATTATAACATTAAGATCCGATAGGGGAGGAGAATACACCGGTGATCTTGATAAATATTGTAAAGAAAATGGAATAATTCATCAAGTTACTCCTGCTTATTCACCCCAATTTAATGGTGTAGCTGAAAGAAAAAACAGAACACTTAAGGATATGGTAAATTCTATGTTAAGCACTTCGGGATTACCATATAATATGTGGGGTGCGGCACTTGTTACTTCTTGTTATATTCTTAATAAAATACCTTTTAAGAATAATGATAAAACTCCTTATGAAATGTGGAAAAATAGAAAACCTTCTTATAAACACCTTAAAGTGTGGGGGTGTCTTGCTAAGGTTTCAATACCAATACCTAACAGAAGCTTAGAACGGGTAATCTGTACCATTATGATCCCACCATCAACCCTGGTCTCGGTTCTCCTCGTTGCCCTCGTTGTCTCTCTCTCTCTCTTAAACCCCAACAAGGGAATCGGGGAATGGACTATCACTTCAATATTACATAATGCCACTAGTGTTGAGATGCTATATCTGGGAAATCTACCAAGCAAACATGCATATCTAGATCCACTATGGAGTCAAAGTTCATACCGTTGGATAAAGCAAGCGAAGAGGCTGAATGGTTAAGGAACTTCATATTAGATATTCCTTTGTGGCCTAAACCTGTTCCAGCCTTGTCCATTCACTGTGACGGATAAGCAGCGATCGCAAGAGCACATAATAACTCCTACAACGGAACATCTAGACATATCAGGAGGAGACAAAACACAGTCAGACATCTATTGAAAGATGGAGTTATAGCAATCGACCATGTTAAGTCAAAGGAAAACTTGGCAGATCCATTGACTAAAGGGCTAGC
Organism: Sambucus nigra; assembly: GCA_949130495.1. NCBI lineage: Eukaryota > Viridiplantae > Streptophyta > Magnoliopsida > Dipsacales > Adoxaceae > Sambucus > Sambucus nigra. The sequence continues at coordinate 806,579,188 of OX422207.1, forward strand.
TAGAGAACTAGTTTATCAAACATCGAGGGGAATGGGCCTAAAACCTATTAATATCTAAATCACCTATAATGGAAACCCAACCCATATGACCGGCGATCCCAATATCTGGGTTCAATGGGATAACAAAGTTATACGAGTAATTTGTGGGGGTACAAACTTAAGTTTTACTTAAAAACCCATTCCTATGATGTAGTACCTCTGTATCGATGGAGGATGAGATTTAATCTCTTAATGCTTTCTATAGCTGTTATTCAGTGGGGTGTGAGATACAGTACACTCTTGATAGAAGCACCTATATGAGTGTGGTAGTGGGTCCGCTTCCTATGAGAATTCTTTTGCTATTTTCTTGGTTGACACTTTCTCTACAAAAATTCTTTTGCTATTTTCTGCAGATACATTTATGTTCATCATGTTTTTGGGAGTGCTGGAGTATCGTGGGAGTTCGAAGATTTAACACAAAGCTGGTGTTTAAATCTGATCGTTGAATCCTGGGAGGTGTATGTTCATGAGGCTGACAGCTACAAATATCAGCGAAGCAATTTCACCTTTAGGACTTTGTGTTCAAAACAAACCTCGATCGATAAGTCCTTCTAATTTTATCCATTTCGAATTTGGGTTATTTCATTTATTCTGCAATTGCTATTTCCAACAATCTAAAGACGAAATTTTCTTGGTTGTTATTCTACAATATGCTATGGAAAATCCTAATGCAAAATACTCTCAAAAACCTGAATTAGTTTATGGAAAGAATTTTAAGAGATGGCAAATGAAACTGCAATTTTACCTAACAACTATTAAGATCGTTGACATTATTGAATCTGATAGACCTTTATGGAATTTACTGGATAAAAAATATGCAACTGAAGATGATGGGTCTAAAAAATTTGTGGTTGGAAAATTTTTGGATTTTAAAATGGAAGATAATAAATCTGTTGTGTCGCAACTGGAAGAACTACGAATTATTATTCGTGAAATTCTAGCCGAGGGTTAGAGTATATGTGAGGGATTTCAAGTTTCAGCTATAATTGAAAAACTGCTATTGTCTTGGAAAGATTACAAAAACGGTCTTAAACATAAGAAAAAGGAGATGTCACTAGAAGATTTGATAGTTCGTTTGAGAATTGAGGAAGATAATAGGAATGCATAACTTAAGGAGAAAAATTATGAATTCAAATCTAAGGCTAATTTGTTATAGAAAAAATTAAATGGAAACCAAAAAGAGAACCAGTCCAAGCCTAACCATTCCAACCAGAAACAAGGGCACCATAAATGAAACCAGAATTCGAGGTCCAACCATAAATTCCAACCTAACGAGAAGAATAAAAATTCTAAACCTCGGTTTAAATCTAAACCTACAGGTCAATGCTATGTATATGGAAAATCAGGTCATTACGCTAAAGATTTCAAGTTTAGGAAGAGTCAAGATGTGAAGCCTCAAGCAAATGTAACCGAGGAGGGTAACTTTTCTGTTGTTGTAACCGAGGCAAACATTGTGAGTAACATTACAGATTCGTGGCATGATTCTGGCGCCACCAAACACATTTGCGGCACGAGAGGTGCCTTCACTACCTTCACTGCTGTGGGTGAGGATGAACGTCTGTACATGGGAAACTCCTCTTCGTCTAAGGTTGAGAGCAAGGGAACCATAGTTTTAAAGTTCACTTCAGGAAATGTTCTTACCTTGAAAGATGTTTTGTATGTCCCTGAGGTTAGGAAGAATTTGGTGTCCGATTTTGTTTTAGTTAAGAAGGGTTTTAAGGTTGTTCTAGAGAGTGATAAGGTAGTTGTGACTAAGGGAGGTGCTTTTGTGGTGAAAGGTTATGCTCATGAAGGTCTTTTCAAACTAAATGTAACTGTGGCTGATAATAATAAAATATCTACTTCTTCTGCTTATTTGATTGACTCTTGTGATATGTGGCATTTTAGACTTGGTCATGTAAATAAGGCATCCATTAAAAAATTAATGTTTTTGGGAAACATACCAAAATCTGATATTTCTACCAACTCTAAATGTGAAATATGTGTTGAATTAAAATATTGTAATACCCCGTATTTCTGAATATTCCAAATATTCCATTTAATTAGATTGGAGAATTAAATGAGAAAATATCGTCTTGATTTAAATTACGTAAGAGTAGTAATTTAAAGAGTTTTATTTAAAATTGTAATTATGGTATATTAATCGGAAGATAGATACCGGTATATATTGCATCATTTTTATTTACTTAGTGCGAGTGGTAAATAGTTACTTAACGCGTGTAGACCGTGTTGGGGTGAGAATGAGTAATATTTTTTAAGTGACTCAAATGATAATTTAGAGGTCACCAATGAGTCCGGAAGGGTCAAATTAGTCAAAATAGTATACCCGGGGGTACTAGTTGAGTCCCGGGGCAATTTTGGACTAAACCGAGACCGTTCGGGGGCGTTTTGGTCTTTTAACATAAGAGGGTATGGAGAACTACGAAATCTAGAGTTTATATCAGCCGTATGATAGAGGAATTAGGGTTAGAACACCCATGACAAACACCAATACCATTAGAGAGAAGAGAGGCACAACTTTCTAAAGCAAAAAGAAGATTTGGGAAGGATTCAAAGGGATTTCTACCATCTACTTGTTGGAGAAGAAGGATTGAAGGATGAAGATCATCAATCATCAACAAGAACCACGAAATCAGACCCTACTGATCACAAGGCAAGTTGTTTATTGCAAAAATTATAAAGTTATAATACCCATGTGTAGGGTTTATGAATAGTGTTGTTTAAATCATTATTTTGATTGGAGAAAGATGATATTTATACATGTTGGGATAGGAATCGAATGTAGAATGATTTACCTTATGTAGAGGATTAAGATTCAGATTAGACTTGATGATTTTTTCGGATTAAAATCTGGGTTTTTAATGATAATATGGGAAGAACACCATAACTAGGGTTTTCAAGAAATTCTGGGTTTAATTCATTGTTTCTTCAAAGGAATTGGAGTTTTGATGTATTTGATACCTTAGGAACTGTCCTAGTATACGTGGTAACATGTTAGGATCATTGGGTCAAAGTTTGGTGGACAATAATGGAGTTTGGAAATTTGTTAATGGAGGAGAGGATCAACGAAGAAGACAGACTGCGTCTGTCCCTGTTCGATCGATCGATCTTGAACTATCAATCGATCGACTATGTCGATCGATCGAACCCAGCCGTCGATCGATCGACGCAAGCTGTTTTCCAAAAATTTTGTGTTTAATCCTTCGTTGAGTTCGGGAATGAATGAGTATTCTAGGATTTACATTATACTTATATGGGAGTAAGAATAAGACCAGTAGGAATATTGTTGAGGTCCAATAAGGCCATTGGGTGTAGGTCTTGGATTACGGACCGAGGAGAATAATCCGATTTAGTAGAGTATCGGGGACTTCGGAAATTGAGTTACGGGGCGAAGTAAATTCAATTTAAGTAATAGACCAGTAGGGTAAGCAATAACTACTGAAATTATATGTAAGGGGTAACTAGGACCCTTAGAGTTGTGTGTATACTCAAATAAATACGATTAATGAGATAAATCGTAAAGCGAATATTGTACGATAAATATATGAGATTAAAATATTACGTACGTATATGATTAATAGGTCGAGCGTGTACCTACTGAATTATGTGATCTTTTAGGTAGAGAGATTAATTAATTATGTTAGGGTCGATGAGACATTCCGAACTAACATAGAGTTATTATATGTTTGGGGTCGATGAGAAATACCGAACCAAACTTTGAACTGGTGTTGCGATGAGAGAGTCCCGAACCAGAATATGTGTATATATATATATTTTTAAATAGTTGGGGTCGATGGATAATTTCGAACCAACTCTCACTTGGGGTCGATGAATCATTCCGAACCAAGAGTCCTTTACGTGTATAAAAAGGACAAAATAGAAATGACTGATATTTAGTATATATTGTGTGTGAAACATATATACTGGATGATATTCTACTTCCGTGTGTTACTAGATTGATATATTTGATGTATTTGAAGATACATACTGAATTGGTAAGTTAAGTAGTGAAACTTAATTACGAAATGAACCTTTAGATAGAGAAAATCTATTTAGTAATTCAAGTAGCGAAACTTAATTACATAAGTGGGAAAGTTAACAAGTGTGAGAATTGTAGTAATTTTAGTAGTAAAACTAAATGGGAAATCTTGAAAAATAACATAGATGAAATGTTACTTGAGAATTAATTAACATACGCGAGATGTCAGTGAAAAGGTTGTACTGTATGGGCGGTACTGGAACTTGGGTATAGATAAGTTCAGTTGACTACTTTGGTTTTAGTTAGCTTGGGAAGTATGGCTAGATAAACTAAGTGTATAACGTTAGGTGTGCACAAAAGATGAGGGGTGAGTTAACTCTAGAGAGTGTACGAGAACCTAACATGTGTAATCAATAACCGCATTTTATATTGTGATAAACGCTTGCTAAATATTTTCAAAATGTTTTGAGTACTAACTCTTGCTATAAAATATTTTCAAAACCTTTTAGGTGTCCAGCCACAGGGTGCCATGTATGATGATTCCATTCCAGATACTCGGAGCTGTAGCACAGTGGATGCTTACAGGATTTGACTAGGCGATATCTCTCATTCAGATCTAGTACAGGATCTCACACTCTTCAATGTATGGACTTGTTGTCCGATATTAGTCTCAGATATTAGATTCAGACTAGTGGTTACTCTATTGTTGTTTGGGATTTTGAGCCGATGGTTTATTCGGTAATACTTTTGTTCTGTTGTACTTTTACTTTGTTGTTTGAATTATAGTACATGATTATTTGTACTTTGTTCCGCAGGGTTGATTTATATGTTTTAAGAAAGATAAAATTTGGCACCGGTCTAATTTTACTTAGGGGATTAGTAATTAAAAAGTTTTCGACAGTGATGCTAAGAATGAACCATTTAAGAAACCTGTTTTAATTTAATGAAGGCCTGATCACCCGATGTTTAATTAGGCGGGGTGTTACAGATGGTATCAGAGCATCAGGTTCTAGTGTCCATAGGATCTGTATGGCTTACTACGTTTTCAGTGTATCGTTTGATTGATATAGAGCCCTATCTTAGGATGATTGTACTCCTCTACGTACGTAGTTTACATTCTCCTGCTATTTAATAGACGTAGTGTTATATATACGAGTCCGATTGGGCACAGTACGTCGAATATGGTGGTAGGTCCAGCATTGGCGTTAGCAGGGCTACAGGAGGGAGGAGCTCGGCATAAAGCATGGGGTGTTCGAAGATAGCAATCTTAGGAGAGATGACCGTGGTTTAGGTCACTCCTAGCGTGTAATGGAAGTAAATGCTGCAAGGGTTGTTGAGGCATAGCAGGCATTTTCCAAGTGTCGCGACGGCAAGAGTAATGCTAGTCTAGACCGCCCAATGCAGTGATAGTGGGAGTAGGTCTGAAGAAAATTTGATGAGAACGAGTCGTAAATGTGATGAAACGGCGACTGCGTAGGTTAACCAATGGAAGTAGTATGTCCAGAGGTTTTGGCATTTAGGACGGAGTAGAAATGCTCAGAAGTGAGAAATTTGAGTAAATTTTCAGGCAACATGGCGGGGATACCAGTTACTACATTCGGACCGAGGGTCCGTATATATAAATAGAAGAACTTTACGTATAGTTTAACCGCAAAGTTCTCCAATGATGATTCAGAAGCATAGTGAATGGGAATATATGAACCCCTCACGTGAAAGCCTGGTGGAGGCCAATCGTGAGAGAAAAATTTATCTTATGAAGTGAACTTGTACCGGTGAGATATGTATAAGGGAAAAGAGCCCTTGAGAAAATGGACTCCCGAGTCATAGCTCGCAATTTTTGGTAAAACTCTTCTTGAACGACTTATGTATATGAAGACAATATGGTACTTCCTACAAGGTTGAGGTTAATGCTCCTGTGTGGGCGGAGCTAAGGGAGTTAGAGATTTAGTCAAAGAGTAAGACTGAATGTAATGGAGCTGGTGCAAGCCATAAGTGAAAACCCACTAGAGGATTTAATGATTAGATCCTAAGTCGGGACTGTTAAGTCCCATAGTGCGTTCCTCTTGGTCAGCAGAACTAAGGGAACCAAGATGATAGTGTTTAGGATCGAGACTACCCAGTCCAAGAGGAGGGGTACCCAAACCGGTCAGCATGGCCTGGAGTCAGGAATTTTTGAAAAGATGTCTAGTGTGGATTCTAGGGCCACGCATTTTATTTTTAGCTGGAAGTTATTTGAAGAAATAATAACTCCAATAAGTTTTGCATTCTGGAGAGGACAAGCGTGTTATGTCCGGGAACCATCTAAATCACCAGAGCGATGGATAAGGAAGTATATGAGTTTTAGCCTCAAGTGAATGGGGTATATGACGACTCCTCACCTGAAAAAGGGTCGAGTTGTCATTATTCATCAAAATGTGAGAAACTTCGGAGATTATGAACATCTCTTAGTAATTGATTTCGTTGTGTGGGGACCTAAATGATGTGAGTCAATGTTTGTGGTATGACTGCTGAGCGGAGAGATCGAGATCGCTGTTGTAGTTAGTGCTAAAGACTTAGCAATAGTATAAGCGCGGTGCCACTTGACTCCTTTAGCAATATTGGAGTATGGTTGCACATATTGTCGAGAAATCGAATTTGAGCATATCGACTATGTGTTGTTCCGATAATGCTCAGTAAGAATACATGGGGAGAAGTCCCTTATTTAAGTTCGGTTGCGAAAGGGAATACGACTGAATTTTTATGCACGTCAGGAGAAGAGACATTGTTAGATGCTAGGACATCACTGGAGCCGGTAGTGTTGTGGAGAAACACTGAAAGGCTTACCTCACCATGAAGGGATGAGTGGGACTTTGTGGGCAAAGATTTGATTCTTTGTCTCTAGGGTATTGAGAATACCCACAAGATTGTAGTCTCGTCATGTAGACTAGGCTAGGGTTGAGGAAAAGCATGTTACGGGTGCGGCATTTGCAATGTTTTTGCAAATGTACCCGGAGAAAAGGGTGTATGGGCACCCTAGTCAATTGGATTCCTTAGACATCCGAGATAGAGGGATGAGGAATATTTTGTACAACGTTGGGGAAATTAGGAAACAAGTCGTATCGATGAAATGGGTTGAACGTCATGGGAGATTGACGATGATCCAAGATTATATGTGTTGAGAAATCCAGCACACCCTATGGGATGAAAGCCGGTGGGAAACCGTTTAAAGGTTATCTTTTGATATGGGAGACCTAACTGTGGTGAAGAAGTAGCGCAAGGTGCTACTTGACTGAGTGTTGTGAGTGACTTACGTGTTACTAAAATGTTGATCCTTATAAAGTAACCAACCCAAAAAGTGCGCCAATTGCGAAGAGTGCACGAATTGTAAAGTATAATAAACCCGGAGAGAAAGGGGAATAGAGTACCACTTCAGGAAAGATGACGTAAGTGGGAAGCGATGTTGAGGAGAGACGTAGTGAGATTGTCTCCAGATACACCTCTAGTTAATAGACAAGTTAGACTCGATATGAACAACCGGAATGTGGTAGTGAACCCACATTCCCAATGATGGAATGAGGAGACAGACTTCTAAATTATTGATGGGTTGTGAACATCATAATTAAGCCAACATTTCGTTGGGGGTAGCGAAATGGGTGACCGAGATGGATTAGTATGTAGTTGATAAGGGAGAGTGCACAGTGCCGCTCTACATGATTGTGAATCAGGATGAAATCCTAAAATTCCACCCTGTGAGAGAAGGTCAGAAAGGAATAGAGATAAAGTTTTATATTGAGTACGTTGTGCTACCTACGACTCAATGTTAGTGAGAAAGAATGATGATACGCCCTTATGATAGTGGAATTTTGGAGAAGCCACTGATCAATTCATAGGTTGAATGTATGCCTATAAGAGCATATTTATAGGTAGAGTAAGCACCTATATGGACTGTACATGAGGATTAGGTTCGTGGGTACCGATTACGAACAATACATGTACTTTGGGTGTGGTTCGAGGAGACATTTCGAACTTTTAGTCCTTAACGCGTGATATGAGGACATTCTATTGGAGTGTGACATTTTAAGGTATATGAAATGTGAAAAATATGGCTCACAAATTGTCTACTCATGTGCGATGAGATATATATACATATATTAGTGCTCGAGATGTGATCCCGAGACAAGTAATTAATAACTATTGGTGATCGAGGTGGAATTCCGAGCCAATAACCCCAAAAGTGTTATAGAAGGGTGGTGATTATAAAATAAGTCTTGGTAGTATATGTTATGTGTAAGATATATATACCTATTGATTTTTCCTACTTATGTGCGATAGTAAGTGTGCTTAATCTCTGTATTGGGGTCGATGATGTTCCGGACCAATACATGGGGGATCGAGTTGGGATCGATGATTTTCCGAACCAAGTCGATGATAAATATTGGGATCGACGGAAGGTCTGAACCGACATGTGCATTACATTTACCTTGGGGTCGAGGAATTTTCGGACCAATGTAAATGATAGGATTATTGGGGCCGGTGATTTTTGCCAGACCAATTTTCCTTAAAGTATATATAGTGTGTGAAATATATACCTTATAATATTCTACTTATGAGTGATAGTAGACACTTAGATGTTATATAGAGATATACGTCAAATGGGTAAATTAAGTAGGGAGAAACTTAATTTCAAGAATCAACGTTGGATTGGGAAAATCTATGGAGAAATTAAGTAGTGAGACTTAATTATGTTATGTGGCATGGGCAAAGTGCGATAAGGATTTATAATGAAGCAAGGCATGTACTTGGGGGCGACCGTTAGGATGTTATGATTTGGTATTGGGTATTAGAGGATACAATTTTATTTAAGGTCCTTAGCCTTAATACCCGCCTTATCCTAATTTCGAGGACGAAATTCCTTTTGCAAGGGGGGAAGTATGTAATACCCCGTATTTCTGAATATTCCAAATATTCCATTTAATTAGATTGGAGAATTAAATGAGAAAATATCGTCTTGATTTAAATTACGTAAGAGTAGTAATTTAAAGAGTTTTATTTAAAATTGTAATTATGGTATATTAATCGGAAGGTAGATACCGGTATATATTGCATCATTTTTATTTACATAGTGCGAGTGGTAAATAGTTACTTAACGCGTGTAGACCGTGTTGGGGTGAGAACGAGTAATATTTTTTAAGTGACTCAAATGATAATTTAGAGGTCACCAATGAGTCCGGAAGGGTCAAATTAGTCAAAATAGTATACCCGGGGGTACTAGTTGAGTCCCGGGGCAATTTTGGACTAAACCGAGACCGTTCGGGGGCGTTTTGGTCTTTTAACATAAGAGGGTATGGAGACCTACGAAATTTAGAGTTTATATCAGCCGTATGATAGAGGAATTAGGGTTAGAACACCCATGACAAACACCAATACCATTAGAGAGAAGAGAGGCACAACTTTCTAAAGCAAAAAGAAGATTTGGGAAGGATTCAAAGGGATTTGTACCATCTACTTGTTGGAGAAGAATGATTGAAGGATGAAGATCATCAATCATCAACAAGAACCACGAAATCAGACCCTACTGATCACAAGGCAAGTTGTGTAGTGTACCCCCCATGCATGCAATGAACATGTGTGTGTTGATCTAGCCAATATGATGAAGATAGCTGTCCATGCACATATAGATAATGATGATGAAATGTTCCCCCCACGTGAGGAAAATGATTTGTTATAACTGATTTGTGTACATGTGTCCTCATCCAAGCACATGCACATAAGAGCTCGGCCTTCTGTGCCTGGTCACAACCTCGGCCTAGAAGAGTACGAGGTTGGTAAACTTTAGCTATTATCCGATTCGAGGTTAGTCCTGATGACCTCGACCTAAACAGAGCCGAGGTTAGGTAAGCACTGTCACAAGGTCGGCTTGGGCCGAGGTTGAACTATAACAAACTGGGAGTATCGGCTGATCTTCTGCCGAAGCTGAATTTGGATGGAAGAATTGATGTAACCTAGGCCTACTCCCAGTCGAGGTTTCCATCCCCTGGTCGGCCTGATGAATAACCGTTCCAAATGATCTTGAAGGCCTCTCCTGATGAGGTTGGTAGTAACGTCGGTCATGGCCTACCTTGCTTGGGATGAGGTCGTTGGTCATGGATCTAAGGCCCTTCCAATCCTCGGCCACATCCATAGCTGAGGTTGATGTCTCTGAGCCGAGGTGGTACACTCGGGGCATATCAATCACCCCCTAGCACTTAGTTACCTGTGTGGTCAGATATCTAAGGGTTGTATTAGTCCGAGGCTTAATTTCCTCAGGTGTCAAATATCCTCTTGACAAGTGTCAACCGTTGGAGTAGGTAACGTGCCTGACAAGTTTGATGATGGCTGTCTTTTGGGCTCCCAAGGCAATGATGGGCCTTGGGACGCATGCACTCACGCTTAAGGATTAAACCCCCATTCTTCTATTTCTTCCTCATTTCTCTCCTTCCCTAACCTTGAGCAATTTCTGTTATTTTCTCTTTCTAGAAGAATTTCTTGGTTTCGAAGTGCGTTTGGGTGCTCCTTCCCCTGCTTCTCTTCGCTCTTCTTCAGGTATTGCTTGCCACCCTTCTTCTTCATTTTTCTGCCTTGGTATTGTTTTTTCTTTTCCGGTGAATTTTAAGAGTTTTTCGGTGAGGTTTTCATTTTTTCGGTGAACTGTTCTTGCATGTTCTTCGTGGTTATTGCTCAAAATTTAGTAGTTTGATCCTTCATTCCATCATTCCTTTTTCCAATCTTTGTTTGTAATTAAAGAGAGTGGTACAAGTCTAACGTATGCCTCATATGCTCAGACCCCTCTACCAACTCTTAGTGGAATTCCTCTCTCTTAGGGAGAAGGCCTTAGAGAAAATTAGACAAGTAGAAAGAGCCCAAGATAAATCTCGTAGGTCAGAGGTGTTCCCCCTCAGACCTATTTTTCCACAACCTCTAAAGGTTATATACCCTAAAAAATCCAAACCAGCTAACCCAGCAGAGGCCCCAGCCGAACCTTCACCAATGTCTGAGTCTGAGTCGTCTACCTCAGACCCTATGTCTGTGGACTCTTTTCAAGAGGCCATGAATTTCTCAACTCGACAAGACCAGATCCTTGACCAGGCAAAGGTTTCCAGTCGGGCCTCATCCCACAAAAGTTCAAGTACGTCAACCTATTCCTCAGAGGTTGAAATTATTGGACTAAGTGTGGTTGTTCTTCCAATTCTTAAAGCCATTACTCTGTCGGCTGTCACAGGGGGGCTGAGTTCGCTCAGAGATTTCCGAGTAATCCCCCACCATCTGCTCAAGCCGACGTTGAGTTAGATGATGACGATGGTGCTGAGAGTGATGTTGATACCTCTGAGGCGGCCGATAATGAGAGTACAGTCAGTGAGGTCAACCTTCTTTGCTTCAGATACATATATTCCATAATCCCCTCCATACAACTTAGGAGACCTCTGAGGGAAGAGAGGGCTTACGACGGCCGGGATGGTGAGATCTGCCTATACGAGCAGATGTTCAAGTTGGGCTTTTGTCTTCCCATCCATCCTATCATCAGGTCTATACTGGCCTATATCAACTTGGCCCCTTCCCAATTGTCACCCAATGCTTGGAGGGTGATAATTGGTGCCATCGTCTTATGGATGGTTGTTCATCATTCAGACCTTCCTGTCCAAGTCTTTATAGGATGCTATGTCCATTCGTCTGCCCAAAATCATCCGAGCTATTATCATTTTGTAGCTCAGAAGCCAGAAAAGAAGATTCTTCAGATAACCCAAACCTCAAATCATAACTGGAAGCCACGATATTTCTTTGCTTCAGGTCCATGGGAATTTAGTCCATGTGTCCCCTCTTCCTCATTAGAGCCGAGGATGCCTATAAGATGGGGAAAAATTACAATGGTTACTAGGGCCGACCCTGGTCTGAGCTAGTAAAATCTTCAGAAGGTCAAAGACCTTCAGGATCAGAGGGAGCATGGTTTGCTCGTAAGATTTGAACACTTGATGACCCCCTATTACCTGTCTGAGACTGGTCTAGGAGGGGGTCCAATGGCCGAGCTTTGTAAGTGTTTTTTATTCCAAGTTATACCTATGAAATGTTATATATGATTCTCTAACTCAGGCCTTTATAATTTGCAGTGCGTCCAAAAGGAGTTTCAGACAAGTTGTGGGAGATGTCCGCTCCAAGTCTTACAAGGCTCGTCAAGAAGAAAGGTCTGAATGCTCCTCCTCCCTCTCCATCTACATCGAGGGCTGAGGTCATAAAAAAGAGGAAGGTTGCTGACCCTACCCCTGAGGATCGGATGCAGAAGAAGAAAGGTGGGGACTGTGCCATCCCCATTTCCTCTGAGGATGCTTTGATTGCTCGTCTGGAGCAACTAAAGATCGGTGATAGCATTATTGGCCAGAGTCTGAAGGCCTTGGATGCTATCGGTGGTGTCATAACCGAGTTTGACAAGCGCTTATGCCGGTCCATGGATAAGCCTTTTCTTGTTGAGTTCTCTCTTCACCGCTCTATCCAAGTAAGACCCTTTAAGTTTATGTTTGAGTTTTCACGTGTAACATCGGTATTTGAACTATATCAGGCCCTAGACTGACTTCTTTGCATATGTTCTGCAGGGTCTTGTCACAATGTATCACTACGTTAACTGGACCTTGGGGAAACTCCCTCTGATAGAGAAGCGCCAAGAGGCTGAGAAGACAGAGGCCACTTTAATTGCTGAAGTGGATCGTCTGAAGGCTGCTCTGAAGAAGGCCGAGGCAAGTGTTAAGGGGATGAATAAGGACCTAGACAAGAAAAAGGAAGATCATGACACTGCCATGAAAGCTCAGGCTGACTCCCTTCAGCACAAGGTCGATGTTGCAGTCAAAGCAACCTTGGAAGATGCATCTGAGAAGATCTTGGAGGAATACAAGGTCTCTGACAAGTTTTTCGACTTTGACTTTGAGTATTTGGAGAGGGGTGTCAAGGTAACTGGCAGATGGGCTTCCATGAAAGATAAGGAATCAGGGAGTCTTGCAGCTGCTGACTTCATCGGCCTGGGTTATGCCGACCCTAAATTTGCTCAGGCCCTGCAGGAGGTTGAAGAGGAGGGAGGTGTTGCCCCCACCGAGACTGCCCAATAAGGAGACACCATGACTGAAGATGTCGATGCTCAAGATGAAGGGGTCAAAGTAGCTACCTCCGGTCAGGGTCATGAAGGCGTGACCACCAATCCTGAAGCTGTGAACACTTAGATTTTGTGAAGCAATTTTTTGTAACCCCTGATTAGTTGTAACGTTTGAAGAACATTGTCACTTTATATTTTTGCATTTTACAATTGGATGACAACCTCTGAGGAGGATTTTTATTTCTTCATTTGTTGATTTATTTGTTGAATGCTTCTCTTTGCCATGTGATGTTTTCAGTTCTAAAGTCTTGGTGTAATGATGTCTGTTTACTCAATGAATGGTCTTACCTCAGACCTTGTCATCACATTATGATGTTATAAGGTCTGAGTTCACCACTAAGATGTTATCCTCATGAATATTTTCACCAAATTAATGATGTTAAGGGTCTGAGGTCATCTCAGTATGATGTCTTACCTCAGACCTTGTCACCATATTATGATGTTATAAGGTCTGAGGTCATCAACTAAGACGTTATCCTCATAAATAATTTCACCAAATTAATGATGTTAAGGGTCTGAGGTCATCTCAGTATGATGTCTTACCTCAGACCTTGTCACCAGATTATGATGTTATAAGGTCTGAGGTCATCAACTAAGACGTTATCCTCATAAATAATTTCACCAAATTAATGATGTTAAGGGTCTGAGGTCATCTCAGTATGATGTCTTACCTCAGACCTTGTCACCAGATTATGATGTTATAAGGTCTGAGGTCATCAACTAAGACGTTATCCTCATAAATAATTTCACCAAATTATTGATGTTAAGGGTCTGAGGTCATCTCAGTATGATGTCTTACCTCAGATCTTGTCACCAGATTATGATGTTATAAGGTCTGAGGTCATTGATTAGGCACATATTCTTCATATTTATCCCCTTAATTTCGATTTTTTTATGATCCCGTGCAGTGTAAATAGCTTGGATTTGTCTCGTATTTATGCTACTAACCCCTTTTGGCAAGTATTTCGTGTTTTGTGTATTTCTCATGTGTTTTACAGGTATTTCATGCAAGTTAGTGCGAAGGAGAACTCAAAACAGTGAAAGAAACCTAGAAACGGAGAGTTGAAGGGCATTTTCGTTATTTTTCCGCCTTATTCCGGAGGTGGGACCAACTATAAAGTTAAAGATCTCTAAATTACAAGAACATTGGAAAAAACGGCACCTCAATCCGAGCTACGGTGAAGAAGTTACGATGTTTTGAAGTTGCGCGATAATGAAGAGAAATGGACCAGAAACCAAACCAATCCGGATGGAACAGGACCGATCCGGTGGGGACCGGACCGGTCCGGTCAGGAAAAAAAAAGAACCGATCCGATACCAAACCGATCCGGACCGGTTCGGCTGTGCAAATTGCTGTCATTAATTATGCAGATTTTAAGGTGATTGGCTGGTAAAAACTTGTGCCACAAGCGAAATTTGATGTCAAATTCGTGCAACTTGGTGCTATAAAAGACCAAGCCCTAACTCATTCAAAGGGGGGGGGGCTCAAAATTAGAGAGATAAAGTCATTTTTTTAGAAATCCTTTTTATTTTTTCATATTTTTAGAGAAACCCTAGTTTGTATGTTTGAAGAACAAGTAGCATTCTGGATTCAAGTTTATCTAGTGCAGATTTCAAGTATCAATTCTTCAATTCAATTCAAGTATCAAATTCCCTTCTCTTATTTAGTCTCAATTCTATTTTCAATTTTCAATTGTTTTGCAATTTGTTACCAATGTTTGTTAGATCCATAATTCCATGTATTGATATGAATTTGTTTTCTAGAAAAATCATGTCTAGCTAAATTCTTAAGGGATGGGGTACATAAACTCATTCCGAGGTGAATTACCCATTTAGAAAATAGAGAGTAAATTAAATATTGACCGAATCGTGTATGGAAATTATACAAACATAGCCAATCTTTTAATCTCTCTTGCCCTAGGTACTTGGGATGTTTAAGAACGTTATGCAAGTGTATTTGTCCATTCACCGCTTTGTATTTACCTTTGATTTCATATGATGCGGGCAAGATCCCCCATATATGTAATGCTTAGGATCTACAAAGATTGGATTTAGTCAAAATTTCAATTTACAATTCTAGTATTCTATACGATAATTTACTAAGGTTTGAGGGATTGTACTCCACCCTATTTTCTCTCATTTTCAACTCTAATTTCTTTACAATTCTTACTATTTTTGTGCACATTTTATTTCTTCACCAATTGGAAATTTAAACCCATCAATCATTTTTTTTTCTTTTATTTTAATATCAAATTGAGGATTAAACTACCTTACCTTTGTCGTCACGTTCACACGCCCTAATTCCCTGTGGATTCGATACCTGGACTTGCCGCTATACTCCTTAAGAAGTGTAGTTACAAGTTTAGGTTTTTTTGTATTGAGGTTGGAAGCCAATAACAACGACTAGCGTATTACACGAACGCTCGGTTTTTCCACTCGATCAAAAATGGCGCCGTTGTCGGGGAATTAGGTAGACTTTAGTTTAGGTTGGTTAATCCCGAATTTGACCTTAAAAAAATAAAAATAAAAAAATAATTTCTTATCTCATCTTTCACAAGCTGTTCATGCAAACTCCTCCGTTGTCTCCATCCTAATTTCACGAAAATCCCCTTGCTTAAGCTAACTCTGAAAATTCTCATACTATTGACGCTCCACACTTTTGAGTCAAACACTGAGTGAGAATTCTGAATCTTTCGGTAGCAATATGTCTGTGCACGGTAGTGTTGGTGTTGGGGCTGGAGAGGATGAGATACCATACCTTCCCATGAAAGATCTTTTATTTCCGGAGCGAACTGTTACCCCTGGTTGCATTTTACTCCCGTATAATGCCGGTCAGTTTCACTTTCGAAATGGTATGATCCAAATTCTTCCCACATTTCATGGGATGGATTCGGAAAAACCATATCTCCATATTCGATAATTTGAAGATACATGTGAGACGTTTGGTGATCAAGCTTGTCCACAAGATGTAATCCGGTTAAAGCTTTTCCCTTTTTCCTTAAAGGATAAAGCTAAAACTTGGTTATGGTCCCTTCCCCCAAATTATGTGTTATCTTGGAGAGATATGCAAGCCAAGTTTCTATCAAAAATTTTCCCACAACACAAAACCAATTCTGTTAAAGCCCAAATTCAAGCTTTTCGACAAAATGAGAATGAGGCTTTTGACAAATGTTGGGAGAGATTTCAAGAGTTAGTTAGTGTGTGCCCACATCATGGATTTGAAAAGCATCATATGATTTTATTTTTCCATCAAGGCCTTACTTTGGCGTCTAAACAACTCGTCAAGGTTCTAAAAAACGCGGGGTGTGATTGAGGCGTGGAGGCCAAGCCTTAAGCCTTAGAAGCCTAGGCGGGCCTAGGCATAAAAAGGCGTGAAAAGGCGTTTAGGCCTTCTTAATATATTTTAATATTTTTTAACCATAACAAGGCTATTAAAATACAAAAATTGCACGTACCATAAAAATATGTCTGAATATATGCCAATTAAAATACTATTTGATTATTTTGGATGAGGTAATGGTCCGGTTTGTAAAGAAATTCTTTAAAAGACGACATCGTTTCACTAAAGCATTGTTGTTTTTAGAAAAAAGTGCACCTTAAGGGTTTTACTAAGAATAAGGCGTGAAAAGCGTAAGGCGAGGCGTTTCTCCCAAGCCTTAAGCCTAGGCGGAGCCTAGGCGGGTTTTTTAGAACAGTGCAACTCGTGCAGACCATGTGCGAGAGACCTTTTTGGGAGTTAGATTCAAGCGATGTTGAGGCTCATCTGAGATATGTAGCAGAGACTACCCAAGCATGGGATGTTTCTGATCCCAATAGTCAAAATAGAAATCGACAAGTGTCCAACTTGCCTGCTGCGTCCGGTATCTATCACTTGGATAAGGACACTTTGTTAGATAAAAAATTTGACCAATTGGAAAAGAATTTCAGAGACATGCTTGAAGTACGATTGAGAGAAGTAGCTGGACCCGTGCAAGCCAGGAAGGAGAAAGTGTGTGCCATTTGTGTTGCTGGTCATTCTACCAAAGGATGTCCTACCATCCCTTCATACAAGGCATTGTACACTAAACAAGTTGAGACAATAGGGGGGTTTCGCGAAAATTATAATGTACCACCTCAAGGGGGGGTGGTTCCTAACCCACATGTGACTTTACCACCACCACCCCCTCAATTTCAGCAAGTGGTTCCTCCTATGCATGTACCACCTCCTGGTCCTTATGTTGCTCCACCGAGGCGATCTCTTGAGGAAAACTTAAATCACCTCATCCAATCTCAAAAGGAAAATAGTGCTTATTATGATCGAATGTTCAATGAAATACATACTAGCATCTCAAGGTTGAAAACTGCATTGAATGTCCAAGAGAAGGGAAAATTTCCTGCTCAAAGCCAACGACCACCCCAAGGACAAACCAGTGTTGGAACTATATCCCACGACCATCGAGAGCAATGTAGCGCTATTACCACTCTTCGTAGTGGGAGAGTAATTGATTTGTTACCTCCCCCACGCAATCCATCTAAAGATAAAGAGGTTTTGCCCGGCACAAGAGAGGCCGAAGATGCCCCTTTAATTGAGAGTAAGGAGGAGGAAAACACTAGTGGACCCAAGGCCATCACCACTACCGCTGGCCCATACCCTCAACGGTTGGTCTCTCACTCCAAAACGACCTCCCGTGATGAAGTTCTGGAAGTCCTTAAGCAAGTAAAAATTAATTTACCTTTTCTTGAGACTATAAAGAGAATTCCCGCGTATGCTAAGTTTATTAAGGACTTACTCACGGTGAAACGCAAGATAAAGGTAAACCAGAACGTCTCTTTGGCCCAAAATGTCAGCGCAGTCTTGTCGAGTGACTTTCCATTAAAATATAAAGATCCGGGTGCACCCACTATTTCGTGTATCATGGGGAAGAATCGAATCAAGAGACTTCTAATAGATCTAGGGGCGAGTGTTAACATTATGCCCTATTCCATCTATCGGCAACTAGAACTGAGGGCCCTTAAGCCCACAAATATGACTCTCCAGCTCGCAGATCGTTCTGTGAAGCTTCCTTGGGGAATTGTTGATGATGTGATTGTCCAAATAGACACTTTCTACTTCCCGGTGGATTTTGTCATCTGGGACAAAGAACCCTTCGTTCTCCCAAGTAATCATGTTCCCGTTATCCTTGGCCGCCCATTTTTAGCTACAGCTAATGCTCTTATCAATACCCGAAGTGGGCGTATGCAATTAACTTTCGGGAACATGACCCTCGAAACAAATATCTTTAATAATTCCAAGAGAGAGGGTGATGAAGGGGAACCGCGAGGGATGGATCTTTTGGGGGAAGCACACGTACAAGAAAGAAATTACAAGGAAGAGCCATAAGGGGAAGGTTGTGTTAAACACAGTGAGAGGAGTGTTTGCAACATCGAGAGCAAAGTAGGGGAGGTATGTTTAGTTAATGCATTCGAAAGCATGAGTGAGCCAATGAACAAGAGTGAAAGAGGAGACTTAGAGTGTGTCGAGAGAGGCTCATCGAAATACTTAGAGAAAAGCGAATGGCAGGACACTATCGATACATTTCTCCTCGATTATTACCCACCCACGCCACCCTATCATTCGGCGAGTGAGAACGAAAGGAAGGTTGAGGACACCAAGCAAGAGAGAGAGTTCGGACAGGTGGATGCACGCCTAAATGTTGAAGTCCAATCTTCCTGGGCCTCATTTCCTCATTTAGACGAAAGCGAGTGGGATAATAGAATTGATGCATTTCTCCTTACCAAACATCAACCCATACCATTTGAGTCTTCGGAGGTACTTAAAGATAAGAATCAAATCTCGTCCGATTTAGAGACCAACCCACGTGCTACGCAACAAGAGGATCCTTTTCCGGTTTATCATAATGCATCTCCCGGTCTTTCCTTTATCTATGGGCACGGGCCCAATTTGTTTCGGCTATTCACTTATGATGGTAAGATGGGAGAGACGAGGAGAGCATCGTAACCAGTGAAAGGGGTCAGGTTATTTATGGAGAGAAATGAGAGGTCGTCACACCCCCGACGCGTATGGGGTGATTTTTGTATTTTTGAGTCATGTATAAGTGTTATATAGTGTTTTGTTGCATTTTAATAATTTGCTTGTTTTATTTGTCGCACTTATTCTTTTTCTTCTTTAGATTTTAATCCTTTTGATTGAGGACAATGCAAAAGTCTAAGTTAGGGGGGTGATAAGTGCGTCTTTCTAAAACTTCACAAATTTTTAAAATGCCAAAAAAAAAATTGAAAAATGTTCAAAAAACAAAAATATTTTTGTTCAAAATAAATAAAAATTGGAATTTAAATTTTTCAAAAACTATCACTTTTATTCTGTTTGAAGTCTCAAATTGTTAAATCTCAATTGCACTAAGCCGAAATTGACCAAAGATGGAAATTGAAAGAAAATTGACGACTTAACGAATAAGTGTGGAGATTGATCCAACCCGGTGAGATTTCGAGCCTATCGATCTTTTTGAGTTTTTAAATCAATCCGAGTTTATGATTAACTCAAAGATCTTTTCAGCCTTTTAAGAAGTCATTGATGATCTCAATCCTTTGTTTTGATCGGTTATGAGAAATGTGTGAAATGTTATCTCGAAATTCGTGCTAAATATATCTCTAAACTTAATTAATCTCGAGATGCAGATGGTAATGTGATTAGCAATTCGGACAATGAAGTAGGCCCTTATTTGTTACCCAAAAATATTAGCCATAAAAAGTTGTGAAAAACAAAATTATCCCTTTGCAACCCAATTTGAGCCTAATAAAATATTCCCTTTCGTTTGATAACCCGAAAAATCCAAATAACCCGGAATTGTGAAAATTGAGAAAATTCATCAAGTAAGTCCAAATTGTGCAATAAAAAGGTGCAAGAGAAAAAAAAGGAAGAAAAAAAGAAGAAAAAAAAATGAAAATAGAAAAAAGAAAGAGAAAAATGAGCAAATTCCCGAAAAAGCACTAATGGACGTCATAAGGACATTTTCCAATTCCGAACATTCCATCCATTCCCATTTTTACCCTTTACACTTTTTAACCCAAAAAGTCCTAACCGAGTCCGAATGGTGAAATTAATTACCTCATGGAGAGCTAAGACATGAAAAGATAATAAAAGAGATTAAAAGGGTGTGATTAAGAGATGATGTTTCCCATTTCCAAATAACTGTATTCCGATGATGAGATCTTTTCACCATATATTTCCTTCTTTTCAATTTTGTATGCATGAAATTGTGTCCATTATATTTACTCTTTATATCATGCATACCGAGAGAAAATAGCCACAATCCGAGTGATTCGTTTGTGAGTACATCCGTAAGAATTTGAATCAAAACGAATTTTCGGAAAGTAACGTAATGCTCAATCGGTGGAAATTTGAGGTTTAATTTCTGGCTTTGCACACACACGCTATGGTTTGAAACATTTGAATATGAATTTATGATGATTATTTTTTGAAAAGTTTAAATTGCACAATTTCTAAGTATTTTCATATTTATTTGAGTCAATAAAGAATTTTGTGGGTATATTCACTGCAAACCCTCACGAGACAAAACTCGTCCTACTAGGGTAACCTAGGGGTTTAAAGGCTTGTTGTATACGCTAAATGCAATCGCTTGCTTGCGAAAGTGGAATTTATTTTAATAAAGGAATTTTCAAGAGTGGAATTTTGGTTAGATTTATTTACATTGCTCGGGACGAGCAAAGTTCTAAGTTAGGGGGTGTGATTAGGCACATATTCTTCATATTTATCCCCTTAATTTCGGTATTTTTATGATCCCGTGCAGTGTAAATAGCTTGGATTTGTCTCGTATTTATGCTAATAACCCCTTTTGGCAAGTATTTCGTGTTTTATGTATCTCTCGTGTGTTTTACAGGTATTTCATGCAAGTTAGTGCGAAG
This sequence comes from Sambucus nigra, assembly GCA_949130495.1. Classification (NCBI taxonomy): domain Eukaryota; kingdom Viridiplantae; phylum Streptophyta; class Magnoliopsida; order Dipsacales; family Adoxaceae; genus Sambucus; species Sambucus nigra. Next base: position 806,600,259 of record OX422207.1, read on the forward strand.
GAGAACTCAAAATAGTGAAAGAAACCTAGAAATGGAGAGTTGAAGGGCATTTTCGTAATTTTTCAGCCTTAGTCTGGAGGTGGGGCCAACTAGAAAGTTGAATATCTCTAAATTACAAGAACACTGGAAAAAACGGCACCTCAATCCGAGCTACGGTGAAGAAGTTACGATGTTTTGAAGTTGAGCGATAATGAAGAGAAATGGACCAGAAACCAAACCGATCCGGATGGAACAGGACCGATCCGGTGGGGACCGGACCGGTCCGATCAGAAAAAAAAAAACCGATCCGGTACCAAACCAATCCGGACCGGTCCGGCTGTGCGAATTGCTGTTATTAATTATGCAGATTTTAAGGTGATTGGCTGGTAAAAACTTGTGCCACAAGCGAAATTTGATGTCAAATTCGTGCAACTTGGTGCTATAAAAGACCAAGCCCTAACTCATTCAAAGGGGGGGACTCAAAATTAAAGAGATAAAGTCATTTTTTTAGAAATCCTTTTTAGTTTTTCATATTTTTAGAGAAACCCTAGTTTGTATGTTTGAAGAACAAGTAGCATTCTGGATTCAAGTTCATCTAGTGCAGATTTCAAGTATCAATTCTTCAATTCAATTCAAGTATCAAATTCCCTTCTCTTATTTAGTCTCAATTCTATTTTCAATTTTCAATTGTTTTGCAATTTGTTACCAATGTTTGTTAGATCCATAATTCCATGTATTGGTATGAATTTGTTTTCTAGAAAAATCATGTCTAGCTAAATTCTTAAGGGATGGGGTACATGAACTCATTCCGAGGTGAATTACCCATTTAGAAAATAGAGGGTAAATTAAATATTGACCGAATCGTGTATGGAAATTATACAAACATAGCCAATCTTTTAATCTCTCTTGCCCTAGGTACTTGGGATGTTTAAGAACGTTATGCAAGTGTATTTGTCCATTCACCGCTTTGTATTTAGCTTTGATTTCATATGATGCGGGCAAGATCCCCCATATATGTAATGCTTAGGATCTACAAAGATTGGATTTAGTCAAAATTTCAATTTACAATTCTAGTATTCTATACGGTAATTTACTAAGGTTTGAGGGATTGTACTCCACCCTATTTTCTCTCATTTTCAACTCTAATTTCTTTACAATTCTTACTATTTTTGTGCACATTTTATTTCTTCACCAATTGGAAATTTAAACCCATCAATCATTTTTTTTTCTTTTATTTTAATATCAAATTGAGGATTAAACTGCCTTACCTTTGTCGTCACGTTCACACGTCCTAATTCCCTGTGGATTCGATACCCAGACTTGCCGCTATACTCCTTAAGAAGTGTAGTTACAAGTTTAGGTTTTTTTGTATTGAGGTTGGAAGCCAATAACAACGACTAGCGTATTACACGAACGCTCGGTTTTTCCACTCGATCAGTCATCAACTAAGATGTTATCCTCATACATTCTACCATTAGAGCACAATGAAGTAAGAATTGACATAGAAACTAATCTCTCATTAATAATCTCTTCATAAGATAATAAATTTACATAGACTTTTGCAACATCTTTTATAATACTTCTTTAGATGATCAGCATTCCAGGGGTTGGAAAAAGGTTCTCCTTCTAAGTTTTCTAACCTGTAGGTCCCGGGCACAACCTCTTCGATCACTTTATAGGGACCATGCCAGTTTGGGTGGAGTTTGTTTGTTTTCTGTAATGTCTTCTTCAGTACTAAGTCTCCCAAGGCAATGGGTCTTGATTTTACCCTCTGATTGTAGAAATTTGCAGCTCTCTGTTGGTAAGCTGCTTGTTTGATTTCTGCTTCTTCCCTTCTCTCTTCAATCAGATCTAGGTCTAGTCTTCTCTCTTCTCCATTTTTATCAGGGTCATAGGTCTGGACCCTATGAGTAGGGAGTCCCACTTCTGTTGGTATGACGGCTTCTGAGCCATGTACTAGCATGAATGGGGTTTCTCCTATCGGTGTTCGTGTCGTTATCCTGTAAGCCCATAACACAACATAAACCTCTTCAGTCCATCTCCCCTTAGCTTCTTCTAACCTCTTCTTGATTTCGTCGAGGATTGTTCTGTTTGTGACTTCGGCCTAACCGTTTGCTTGAGGTCGACTAGGAGAAGAGAAAAACTGCTTTATCCTGACTCTTTCGCAATATTTCTCTAAGGAAGAGTTCTTGAACTGGGTTCCATTGTCTGAGATGAGAGTGTTTGGGAGGCAATGTCTACATATGATGTTCCTCCAAATAAATTGGAAGGTCTTATGTTCTGTAATCGTTATCATCGGCTCTACCTCCACCCACTTTGAGAAGTAATTAATGGCAACTATCAGAAACCGGTAATTATTGGCAACCCTTAGCAGTGGTCCTACTAAGTCAATTCCCCACACTGCAAATGGACAAGGGGAAGTGATTGACGTCATAGGTTGATGAGGTTGGTGAGGAATAGTGGAGAATCTCTGACATTTATCGCACCTCTATATGTAAGCTACAGCATCTTTGGCCAGTGTTAACCACCAGTACCCCTGTGTAATAATTCTCTTGAACAAGGGTCTTCCTCCTATGTGACTGGAGCAAGAACCCTCATAAACTTCCTGTAAGATGCGAGGAACTTCTGTGGGATGAACACATCTGAGGAGAGGCAATGGAAATCCCTTCTTATATAGGACCTCTCCTACTATGGAGAATTTGGCAGCCCTGTATCTTAATCTCCTCCTCTCTATCTTGGATTCCGGTAGCTCTCCCTCTTTGATATATCTGACGAGGGGGTCCATCCATGAGTCTCCTAGGTTCAAATTGAGGCAAGCTTTGCTAACCTCTTCATCCTCAATGATCGCCTTTGGTAAAACCTCGACTGGAACTATCCTTCTGATGTCTGTCTTCATCGCTGAAGCCAACCTTGCCAATGCATCTGCATGGCTGTTGTTTTGCCGAGGTACTCTCTTCAGTTTTATCTCTTCAAAATATCCTAAAATCATTCTTACCCTCTTCAGATATTTAGCCATCCTTTCATCTTTGGCATCATAGACCCCCAATACTTGATTGACTACGAACCTTGAGTCGCTATGAAGTAGGAGTCGTCTTACTCCCAAATTCTTTGCTAATGAGAGACCTGCTATCATGGACTCATATTCTGACTCGTTGTTAGATACTTTGAAGTTAAACCTCAAAGCGTATTCAATGTTGGTACCATCTGGAGCTGAAAGTATTAGCCCTGCACCGCTTCCACTATGACGGGAAGAATCGTCAATTAAGAGGTTCTAAATGTCTTTATCCGATGAGAAGGCCCCTTCCGACATGATTCCTTGCATGAAGAGGTATCGATCCTCCTCATTCTCTTATATTCCGTTCCTGATCTTCTTGGTTACATCCTCTTCCCGGTCCCAAAAGACGTTTGGTGCAACCTCTTTCGGTTCCCGAAAGACATCGTTGTTTGACCCTTCGGCATTCTCTAGGTCATTCTCTATCTCAGCCTCTTCCCATGTGAACTTAGTAACGAAGTCTCCGAGGTCTGCCCTTTGATGGCTACCCTAGGCTGATAAGTAAGGTCACACTCCCCCAACTCCATGGCCCAGGTCATCAATCTTCCAAACTTCTCAGGTTTATGGAGGACCTGTCTTAGTGGGGAATCCATGAGGACAACCATAGAATGGGCTGGGAAGTAGGTCTTCATCTTCCTTGAAGCATGTATCAAGGCGTAGGCTAACTTTTCCATACGAGGATAATTTTTCTCAGACCCTTGAAGGGATTTACTGTTGAAATACACAGGCCTTTGGATCCCAACATCTTCCCGTACTATTGATGTACTTATTGCCGATTCGGAGACTGCTAAATAAACATACAGTTTCTCTCCTACTATGGGCCGAGATAATAACAAGGAAGACCCAAGGTAAGACTTGAGTTAGTTAAAAGCTTCTTCGCACTCTTCATCCCACTGGAAGGCCTTTCTAAGCACTTTAAAGAATGGAAGACACTTGTCCGTTGCTCTGGAAATAAACCTGTTGAGTGCAGCCACTCTCCCCGTGAGCCTTTGGACGTCCTTGTTACTCCTTGGCGTCTTCATGTCAAGCAAAGCCTTGATTTTCTCAGGGTTTGATTCGATTCCTCTTTGATTTACGATGAACCCCAGGAACTTCCCAGCTCCTACCCCGAAAACACACTTCGTTGGGTTGAGTTTCATTCCGTATAGGTCCATGGTATCGAAGGTCTTTTCCAGGTCTTCCACGTGAGTGCAGGCCCTTAAGCTCTTCGTCAACATGTCGTCTACGTACACCTCCATAGTCTTGCCTATTTGGTCTTCAAATATCTTATTTACAAAACGTTGATATGTTGCTCCTGCATTTTTCAAACCGAAGGGCATCACCTTGTAGCAATATTTCCCTTTGTCGGTGATGAAGGTTGCCTTCTCTGAGTCTTCTGTATCCATGAAGATCTGATTGTAGCCTGAATACGTGTCTATGAAGCTCATGAGCTCATGCCCTGCATTAGCATCTACCATCTGATCTATCCGGGGTAAGGGATAGTTGTCTTTCGGGTAAGACTTGTTCAGGTCAATAAAATCAACGCACATTCTCCATTTTCCATTTGCTTTGGGCACAATGACTGCATTCGATATCCACTCTGGATATATGACTTCTCTGATAAATTCAGCCTCTTTTAATTTTTTAACCTCTTCCCGTATGACGTCGTACTTCTCCCTGGAGTAAACTCTTCGCCTTTGTTTGATTGGACTGGCATCTTTAGTCACGTTGAGCTTGTAACACATAACTTCAGGGTCGATGCCGGGCATGTCTGCGTGACTCCAAGCGAAGACACTTTGTCTCTTCCTCAGGAAGTTTATCAGCTCTTCCTTAATCTCCGTTTTTAAGGCTTTGCCAATCTGGATGGTTTTTTCCGGCTCGTCCTCATTGAGGACGATGGATTCTACCTCTTCCGCGGCCTCTCCCTTCTTCAACTTTGTTTCATATCTTGGGTTAAGTATATCAATGTTATAAGTGGTGGTTGCCCTCTTGTGGGCCTCCCTCTCTTCGGCCGAGTTGAAGTAGCATTCCCGTGCTATAATCTGGTCACCTTGCACTTACTCTACCCCATAGGGGGTCGGGAATTTTAGCATCTGGTGAACCGTTAATGACACGGCCTCAAATAACTTAAGGGCTACTCTTCCTATGATGAGGTTATAGGCCGAGAAGACGTTTTCATCCATAATGAAAAAATTGATCTTCCGGGTTAACCTCTTAGGCCACTCATCACCCATCCGTACCTCCATCTCATACATGCCCAATGGGTGGACCTTTTCACCGCTAAATCCCATTAAAGGATGGTGATAGGGTACCAGGCTAGCTTTGTTAAGACCTAGGCTCTTGATACAAGGCCAAAACATCACGTCTGCTGAACTCCCCCATCCACAAGGATTCTCTGCACCTCGCATCCATGCACTCTTGTTGTTATTACCAAAGGGTCATCATGTGGGTCTAAGATGCCTTTGAAGTCGATTAGGGAGAACCCAACTATAAGAGTGTCCATGTCCACATTCTTTCTCTTCTGCGCTGTATCAGAAGACGTTAGATTTACAACTTCAAGTTTCGCCACTGACTTGGCCTCTGCCACATGAGCTTTTATGTCAGCCACTTCGAAGCCACCCCTCGCGAGTCCTCCGCATATGGTGTCAACACCAAAGGAGATCATGCCAACCCTCTTCACCGGGGTGTTATCATCTTTCGGCGAAAGGTTGGGATCGTCTTCATCATCACCTTTCGAATCATTGTCTCTCTAGCTGGGGCATCATCACGGCATCTGTCATTTCTCCTCTTCTTAGGGTCATCTCTTCCACCTTTAGGAGCCTTGCCATAAACATACTTCCTCAACTTTCCAGACTTTAACATATTTTCAATCTCATCCTTCAAGGCGAAGCACCTGTCTGTAACATGGCCATGATCTTGGTGGAACTCGCACCATAAGTTCTTGTTCCTCTTATGCGGAGGGGCCTTCAGTTTTTTCGGCCATCTGAGTGACCTGTCATTCTTGATCTCATTGAGATATATACACAACTCATAGTTAGAGGAGTATAGTGAGTGAACTTTTCATCGACCGACCTCTTCTTTCCATCTTTCTTTCTTTGGGACTTCCCGCCATTACCGTGGTTCTTATCCTCATACTTGGCGGCCATTGCCTCTTCGATATTCATGACTTTTCTAGCAGTTGCCAATAGCTCTGCCATAGACCTAGCAGGGTCTTCGGCGAGCTTCCACAACAACTTCCCTTTCTAAAGACCTCTTATGAGGGCGGTCATGGCTATATTTTCTTCATAATCTTCAACCTCAAGATTTTCTTTGTTGAACCTGGCGATGTAGTCTCTTAGGCTCTCGTCTTTGCCTTGCTTAACATACAGTAGATGAGTGGTCTTCTTTTGAGGTCTTACCCCAAAGCAAAAGTTGTGAATGAATAATTCAGCTAAGCCCTTGAAATTCTCAATTAAACTTTTCGGAAGAGAAGTAAACCAACTGTGTGCTGCTCCTATCAAAGTCCCATAGAAGACCCTACACTTCATCTCATCAGGTATTGAGTAGATTTCCTCCACTGACTGATACATCTCAATGTGATGTACATGATTGGTGCTTCCGTCATACTTGGTAGACACCATGGGTGGCTTAAACTTAGCAAGGGTTGCAAAACTCACTATCCTGGCCACAAACGGGGAGCCTTCAGAGAAACCTCTTTGCAATGGGTCTCGGATTTTGATGAGGTCTCCTATATTCTCCTCAAGACGTTGAATAAATTCATTCCAGGGTCTTACGACGTTGGACTGGTCGAGGTTGTCCCCAGCCACCTCCAAGGGGTGGACTGAGGGTTCCCCATCCACAACACAACGTCGGTTGTTGACCTCTTCCTGGTCTCTACCTCTTCCTGTATGAGGTCGGCCTTGATGACGCCGACGTTGTTCGTCTTCTCTTTGCGATCCGGCTGCGCTTCTCGACCTTGATAACCTCTGTCTTAGGTCATTTACTGAGCCTAACCTTTCAAAGGCCGACCATCTGCTTAATCAATCAAATGTTGATCCTCGTTGTTGGGCCTCTTCACCTCTTCTGCCACCACAACCTTGGCTCTACTGAAGAGGACGCACTGTATTATTTGAAACCTCATTCAGCTCCCAACAGTCTTTTGGAACATATTCAGCGTCCACGTCATCATACCTATCCTCAGGGCAAGGGTGTCCTTGCCTCCCCAGGCCTAAACGCCTAGGGTCAGCAACGTCTCTCCTCTGCTGGGGAGTAGGCTGGTCTTTTTGTGGTGCCTGGGGTGGTCCCCTGGCTTCAGGATGGGGCTGAACCGCCGTTGGAGCAATCATCTCCGGTGAGACCCTCGGTTGCCTCATGATGTTTTGGCTGAGTTGGGCAAATTGCTCCTTCATTGCCCGTTGTGTTACTGCCAGAGACCTCAAAGCAGCAGCCACCTCTGCCATTTTGGACTGAGGCGATGCCTGGATGGAACTAGGTCCTCCCGCACCAGGCGGTGGTAATTCTGGTGCCATATATAACACTAAAGAGCTTGGGTAGCAGATGAGCTTAATACCTTACAGGACCTCTTTTAATGGTGAAGAAGCTCCACGCAAGGGGTGGTGCCTGGTTCACCACCAGAGTCTCCGGTGAGGTTAAGCAGAAAAAGAGGAAGAGACAGCTTCTCTCTTCCCACAGATGGCGCCAAAATGATGATGCTGGAAACAGCACCACCCTTTAAGGTGTTTGTGGCCTCAATTCAATGTTAACAATGGAAATATAGGGTTTATACACACAGTAGAAGGAGGTGAGGAGAAGAGGATTCATACCGAAATATAAGTGGTTCAGCCAATCAGGCCTACGTCCACTATGCAAGTGTATAATGTGTATCACTGTATGAGGGCTCTAATGGCCATAGATACAATCTCTCAAGCTTTCTCTCTCTACTGTGTATTTGAACAGAATTTCAGCTAGGGTTGCTAATTTCGAATCCCTTTCGAGAAGGACAAGACAAGTATATATAGTAGCTGGGGGTGTAGTGTACCCCCCATGCATGCAATGAGCATGTGGTGTTGATCTAGCCAATGTGATAAAGACAGTTGTCCCTGTCACATGTACAGAATGATGATGAAATTTTCCCCCCACGTGAGGAGAATGATTTGTTATAACTGATTTGTGTACACGTGTCCTTATCCAAGCACATGCGCATAAGAGTTCGGCCTTCTATGCCTGGTCGCAACCTCGGCCTGGAAGAGTACGAGGTTGGTAAACTTTAGTTGTTATCTGATTTGAGGATAGTCCTGATGACCTTGGCCTAAACAGAGCCGAGGTTAGGTGAGCACTGTCACAAGGTCGGCTTAGGCCGAGGTTGAACTATAACAGACTGGGAGTATCGGCTGATCTCCTGCCGAAGCTGGCTTTGGATGGAAGAATTACTGCAACCTCAGCCTACTCCCAGCCGAGGTTGCCATCCCCTGGTCGGCCTAATGAATAACCGTTCCAAATGATCTTGAAGGCCTCTCTTGACGAGGTTGGTAGTAACATCGGTCATGGCCGACCTTGCTTGGGACGAGGCCGCTGGTCATGGATCTAAGGCCCTTCCAATCCTCGGTCACATCCATGGCCGAGTTTGATGTCTCTGAGCTAAGGTGGTACACTCGGGGCATATCACTCCTGCTTATTCACCCCAATATAATGGTATAGCTGAAAGAAAAAATATAACTCTTAAGGATATGGTAAATTCTATGTTAAGCACTTCGGGATTACCTTATAATATGTGGGATGAGGCACTTCTTACTTCTTGTTATATTCTTAATAAAATACCTTTTAAGAATAATGATAAAACTCCTTATCAAATGTGGAAAAATAGAAAACCATCTTATAAACACCTTATAGTGTGGGGGTGTCTTGCTAAGATTTCAATACCAGTACCTAAGAGAAGCTTAGAACGGGTAATCTGTACCATTACGATCCCACCATCAAACCTGGTCTCGGTTCTCCTCGCTGCCCTTGTTGTCTCACTCTCTTAAAACCCAACCAGGGAATCGACGAATGGACTATCACTTCAGTCTTACATAAACCCCAACAAGGGCTAGCTAGAGAACTAGTTTATCAAACACCGAGGGGAATGGGCCTAAAGCCTATTAATATCTAAATCACCTACAATGGAAACCTAACCCATATGACTGGCGATCCCAAGATCTGGGTTCAATGGGATAACAAAGTTATACGAGTAATTTGTGGGGGTACAAACTTAAGTTTTACTTAAAAACCCATTCCTATGATGTAGTACCTCTGTATCGATGGAGGATGAGATTTAATCTCTTAATGCTTTCTATATCTGTTATTCAGTGGGGTGTGAGATACAGTACACTCTTGATAGAAGCACCTATATGAGTGTGGTAGTGGGGCCGCTTCCTATGAGAATTAAGGCTGATTCTCTAGAGCACTCAAGAAACCTGGGCATGCTCAAAGCCGAAACGAGCACAACTGTGGGAACTCGATGATGATTTTTCGGAGTCACGTGTGTGTTCTATTGACTTAAGTTTACAACAATGGTGAAATACTTCAAGACATTAGTTCACTATCAACCGGTAAACTCAATCGATCAACACAAAGCAAAGGTTCAAGTCGAATGACACATTTGCCTTATGTGTCACTCCATATGATACTCCAGAGCGTCGTTTTATTTTACCTATTTATTTATTTCATTCATGTGGGGGATTGTTGGGTATATTATTGCTATATATATTTTTTTAAAGAAGTAAATAAGTTAGTGGGAGTGGACATGTGGTAAGTTAGTGGGGGGTATGCATGAGGTCATGGGTTCGAATCCTAGGGAGCACACGAATTATTAAGGGTCAAATATTGGGCATTGGGACTTATGGCCTCGGGCTATTGGGGATTTCTAATGTGCACTAAATCTTTTCAAAATTGTTTTAATTTTAATTAAACCGTTTTTAATCTTTGACTGTTTCTTCCACTATAGCTGTTAGTGGAGATATTAGTGGGTTAGTTGGCTAAAACCTCTACCCACGTTTTTTACCATTTCCCTTATATAAGAAAAGGCTATATAGTCAAAAACGTATTGAAAATCTCTCTCACGTTATCTGTAAAAATTCTTTTGCTATTTTCTGCAAATCACTTTCTCTGCAAATACATTTATGTTCGGCATGTCTTTGGGAGTGCTGTAGTATCCTGAGAGTTCGAAGATTTAACACAAAGCTGGTGTTTAAATCTGATCGTTGAATCCTGGGAGGTGTATGTTCACGAGGCAGACGGCTACAAATATCAGCGAGCAATTTCACCTTTAGGACTTTGTGTTCAACACAAACCTCGATCGATAAGTCCTTCTAATTTTATCTATTTTGAATTTGGGTTATTTCGTTTATTCTGCAATTGCTATTTCCAACAATCTAAAGATGAAATTTAATACTGTTGATACCAAAATTAGTCTGCTGACATGGACCAAACACATGAAGACACGTGTCAGTTTACGTGGTAAATACGAATACTCCATACGAGCAAATTAAGACCACCGAGCAACTAAGAAACCACGAGGAACTCAGGGGCCCCGAGTATCTTAAGTGTGTCAATCTACTTAGGCGGTCCGATTAGCTTAGAAAGATCGAGTAACTGATGAGCCCGAGAAGCTCAAGCGGTGCGAGCAACTTAAGCGGTCTGAGCTGCTTAGTGTACAGCGCACCAAAATCAAGAGAGACGATTACGCATTAAATGCCATTTATTATCGTACAGATGTATATGTCTACTAGATAACAGCGCATTGTCCTTTCATTTTTACAGCCTCAAGGCTATAAATACATTGTAACCTCCTCATTAGCAAGGGACTCGGAATTGTTTGGTAAACCCATTATCGAGAATTCTGCAAACAGTCAGCAATAACAAATAAAGTGGACGTAGGCCATTCTTACAAGGCTGAAACACTTTAAAAACATTTTGTCTTATATTTATATATTCATTTTTATCTTTGATTAAATAATTAGATCAAATCTAGTTTTTTACATCAACAGATTGGCGCCGTCTGTAGGAAATCGACTGTAATTAGCATTTTTCACCAAAACAAATCATCGTCAATGGATGATCATCCAGAATACAGTAATCGAAACGCTGGGATTCCTCCAAATCCATCTACTCCTCCAAATGTCCAAGATCTAGCAGGTATAATGTCTAATTTGGCCTAGGGCCAGACGGCCATGCAAGAGACCATGCGACAACTCATGCAAACTATCCAAGCTGGAGCACCGACCCAGTCAGGACAGCGAAGCATTCAGAGAAATCCTCGGTTACCTTCTAGGGGAACACCATTCCCAGAGGAATATCAATCCAGACGCACCTATTCATATCGTACTGAGAGATCTAATGATCCTTCTTATCAGCTTGGAAGGACTTCCTCGGTACGAGCCACAAACACTCAACAAAACATCACTTTATCTCTAGAAAGGATAAGTGCTCTCGAAAGGTTGAGTAGAGTCTCTCCTTTTGATCGTCTAGGTCCTAGGAGGAATAGAAGTCCTCCTAGGATTTTATCGAGGAACTCTCAACAATCATTTGATATGAAGGAAGGATCTGCCCAATCACGACCAGTTGCTCGTCATGAAATATCCCAAGAGGTTAATTCAACACGATCAGTTGCTCGAACTAACAGGATCGAGGAAGGAAATGAGGCTTGGAAAGGCTCAATTTAAAGGTTGGAGGATAGATTAGGGGAGATGGTTAAAAACAAGAATCCTCTGCAAAGGACTTTTGTCCGAGGGACACCATTTGTACAAGAAATCGTGGATTTTCCTACTCCATCAAAATTCAAAGCTCCTGTCGTGACTCCAAAATATGATGGAAAAACTGACCCTGTTCTTCATATAGAACAATACCAAGTTGCTGTTAATATCTATGCGGTTCTAGCTGAGATGAGGTGCAGGCATTTTCAGGAACTCTTATCAGATCTGCTCAAATATGGTATAATAATCTTCCCCGTGGGAAGGTTACGACGTTATTTCAATTGGCCGAGCTCTTTATTGGGAATTTTTGTTTTGGAGCAAAACCTGTTAAACGAGTAGCACACCTGTTGAGTGTTAGACAAAAGGCAGGTGAAAGCACTAGGGATTACATTACTCGTTTCAATAACGAGAAACTGAAAGTAATTGATTACGAGGAGAAAACTGCGATCACTGCTCTGATGAATGGACTGTTGCCAAATAAATTGTACTACACTCTAGCCAAATATCCGCCTACAACCATGGCAGAGTTAATGACAAAGGTAACCAAAATTATGAACGCCGAGGAAGCTATGGCTGTGAAGAAGAATATGGCCACCAAAGAGACCAAGGTTGAGGGTGATAAGATTGAGAAGAAGGAGAAGAAGAACAATGGTGGTAACAGGCAGTCAAAAGAAAAGCAAGCATTAGAACAGTTGAAGAAATTTGGAAACTATACTCCTTTGAAAGTAGACATAAACCATGTTCTGGAAGAAATCAAGAACAGCGAGGAGCTAAACTGGCCTGAAAAAAATGAAGACAGATCCTCACAAGAGGAATAAATCCAAATATTACGAGTTCCATAAGGATCATGGTCATACGACCAAAAACTGCATAGCTCTCCAAAATGAAATTGAGGAGCTCATCAGGCGAGGAAAATTGAACAAGTATGTGGATCGTCGAAATGGTGGAAAGAGCAACGACCGAGCAAGGCAGAGGTCTAGATCTCCTTGTCGACTAAACGAAGATAAGAAAAGAAGTCATGAAGAAGACCCGAATGATGACCAAGATGACCCCGATCTCCCCAAAAGACCAAAACAGCCAGAACATGAGGTATTTTCAATCCATTTTGGATCATTTGAATATAATGTTATTACAGGTGGAGATGCAGGAGGTGGAAATATGACTGCCGATAGAAAAGCTTACCTCAATGAGGCTCAAGCTTGCTCGTACATTCAACGAATAAATCTGGTTGAAGATGAACGCCTGAGGAAGGTGAATAAGGACAAACTGGCCATTGGTTTTTCTAAGAACGACCTGGAAGGAGTACTATATCCCCATGATGACCCATTGGTGATCAAGATGAGAATGAAGGAAGTGGTGATTTCACGAGTACTAGTGGATAATGGTAGCTCGACAGATATCATGTTCTATCCATGCTTTGACAGTTTGAATTTGAAGCTATCACAGTTGGAACCATATCATAGGCCCCTCCTTGGTTTCACTGGCGAAAACATTTTTCCACTTGGGACAATCAAGTTGGATATGATTATTGGTACATGGCCTGCTTGTCAAACAGAAAGAGTCCGCTTCTTCGTAATGGATAAAAATGTCCAATCAGCTTACAATATCAACATGGGAAGGGTAGGACTAAAGAAATTCGAAGCAGTACCATCTACTGTCCATCAATGTTTGAAATTCCCAACCAATTTTGGAGTGGGAGTGGTGAAAGGCGAACAGAAAGTAGCTCGGGAATGCTACTATTCATCTGCCGAGCAGGAAGAACATTAAGAATCCAAAAAGAAGACTACTACCTACCAAATAGAAGATGCGGAGATTGAAACATTGGACCCTAGAGACGAGTCCCAACTCGTAAAAGGGCAGGTTATGGAAGCTACTGAAAATGTCATTCTGGACGACGAGCATCCAGAACGAACAACTCAAATTGGTGCATCCTTGGATGAATCAATAAAACAAGAATTGATAGCATTCCTAAGATGAAGAAAGCAGACTTTTTCATGGAGTCATGAAGACATGCCAGGAATAGATTCGAATTTCTTGTGTCACGAGCTTAATGTGAATAAGGAAATCAAGCCTGTAAAGCAACGAAGAAGAGTGTTCATCCGTGAGAAAAATCAAGCTATACAGGAGGAAGTAGAGAAGCTACGAAAATCCTCTTTCATTGAGGATGTTAAATATCCTGAGTGGCTAGAAAATGTGGTGATGGTAAAGAAGAAAAATAACAAATGGAGGATGTGTGTAGACTTTATCGACCTTAACAGGGCATGCCCAAAGGATCATTTTCCTTTACCCCAAATTGATCAACTGGTGGATGCTCCCTCGGGGCACGAACTATTAAGTTTCATGGATGCTTATTCTAGTTACAACCAGATTAAAATGAAACCTGAAGACAGGGAGAGTACCTCTTTTATCACCCCCAGGGGAACTTATTGTTATAATGTTATGCCTTTTAGATTGAAAAATACAGGTGCAACATATCAGCGGATGATGAACAAGGTGTTTATAAAGAAAATCAGTCACAATATGGAAGTTTATGTTGACGATATGCTGACGAAGAGCAAGAAAGCTGATGATCATCTAGTTGACTTAGGCCAGACCTTTGATCAATTAGAAAGATATCAAATGAAGTTGAACCATATTAAATACATATTCAGAGTATGAGAAGGCATGTTTCTCGGGTATATTGTCAATCAAGGAGGTATTGAAGCAAACCCTGAAAAGATCAAGGCTCTATTGGGGCTACGATCTCCAACGACGAAGAAGGAAGTGCAAAGTCTCACAGGGCGAGTTGCACCACTTAACAGATTTGTATCACGAGCAACTGATAGATGTCTCCCATTCTTCAAAACACTCCGAAAAATATTTGAATGGAATGATGAATGCGATAAGGCCTTTTAAGAATTGAAGAAATACCTAGGAGCACCTCCATTATTATCCAGACCAGTGATGGGAGAAAAACTATACTTGTATCTAGCAGTTTCAGAAATGCAGTATGCTCGGCGTTGATAAGAGTGGAGGATGGAGTAAAAAAACCAATATATTACACTAGCAAGGCCTTTCGAGGAGCAGAGATCAAATATCCGAGGCTGGAAAAGTTAGCACTGGCGTTGATCGAAGCAAGTAGACGGATGAGGCCCTACTTCTAAGCTCATACTATAGTTGTGTATACAGACTTACCGTTAAGGCAAGCTCTGCACAAACCAGATAAATCAGGAAGATTGATGTACTGGGCGGTAGAATTGGGTGAATACGATATAATTTATGAGCCTAGGTCATCAGTCAAAGGGCAAGCAATGGCAGATTTTATTGCAGAATTCACTTATCCAGACACCTCCGAAGAGCAGAAGTTGAATATCGACCAGCCTGTGGATGTTACAGGATCATCGAATTTAAATCCCGACCAACTTAAATTAGTAGACGAGCAAGAGAAGATGATCGATGAGCAACAAGAAGTTCTAGAGGAGGATATGAGGAAGCATCAAATATTCCACCGAGGAACTCTATCTGACCAAGAGTTTGATAATGAGATACCTATGTGGAATTTATATGTAGATGGCTCTTCTTGCACTACGGACAGTGGAGCAGGAGTTATTTTAAACAGCCCCGATGAGATCGATGTGGAGTATGCTTTGCGTTTTCAATTTAAGGCTTCAAATAATTAGGCTAAATATGAAGCTATGATCGTGGGTCTCAATCTAGCCAAAACTATGAAAGCAGAGCAGGTCGTTGCATTCAGTGACTCACAGTTGATTGTAAATCAAATGATGGGGGTGTATGCAGCAAAAGGAGAATTAATGATCCAATATCATGCGAAAGCAATGGAGATTGTATCAAGCTTTAGTGAGGTACAGTTGATTAGAATACGAAGATTGGAGAATGCAAGAGCAGATGCCTTAGCTCGGTTAGCCTCAGCCACATGCACCGAGCTACGAAGAACAATCCCAATAGAAATCTTGGCTAATCGAAGCATTGACAAAGATCTAACGATGAACTTCATTGCCCTTGATTTAGGACCATCTTGGATGGATCACATCAGGGCCTATATTGAAGAGGGGTCTTTACCAATTGATAAACTCGCAGCCAAGAAACTAAAGTTTAAAGTTGCTCGTTATGTATTGACTAATGGTATTTTATATAGACGAGGAATTATAGCAGGTTTGGAAAGATGTGTCCACCCCTCCGAGGTGAGAAATTTGATTGAGGAGGTCCATGAAGGGTCTTGTAGAGCCCATGTAGCAGGACGGACACTCTTGCAAAGAATGACAACCTAAGGGTATTACTGGCCAACGATGAGAGCTGATTATATAGCTTATGCCAAAAAAAATGTGACAAATGTTAATGCTTCTCTTCTATCCGAAGAACTCCCCAAGCATTATTAATGCCCATTACTTCCCCTTGGCCATTTTTCATGTGGGGAATAGACTTGGTCGGGCCACTTCCAACAACTAGGGTAAGATTTAAATACCTTGTGGTCGATGTGGATTATTTTACTAAATGGGTACAAGCTGAGCCTCTTATTGATATGACATATGACAAGGTGTATCAATTTATTTGGAAGAATATCATTTGTAGATATGGTCTTCCCCATGCATTCATCACAGATCATGGAACCCAGTTTGATAACGAGGAGTTTACCGCATATTGTCATCAGTCAAACATATTGAAAACCCAGTCTGCACCAGGTCATCCCCAGAGCAATGGGCAAACTGAGGTGACGAACAGAACGTTGCTGAATGGTTTGAAAAAACGACTAGAAGATGCAAAGGCAAATTAGATTAAAGAGATACATTCTGTGTTGTAGGCTTATCGTACTACGCCACGAACAACAACAGGAGAATCTCCATACATGCTGGCATTTGGAAGTGAAGCAGTTATACCTGCTGAGTTGGGCCTACCCACACATAGAGTGCTGAATTTTAATTCTCCTATTAGTGATTTAATGAGGCGATTAGACCTAGATATGCTCGAAGAAGTTAGAGAAGACGTAGCAATCAGGAATGTTGCATACCAACAGCGAACAACTCTATTTTACAACAAGAGGGTAAAGAAGTGTGATTTGAAGGAAGGAGACTGTGTTGAAGAAAGTAATTCAAAAGCACAACAAACTGGAAGCTAACTGGCATGGACCCTAGAGAGTAACAGAAGTTGTTCGACCAGGGACCTAAAGGATTGAAACCTTGGAGGGAGAAGAATTTAAGAATGCATGGAATGCAGAGCATCTACGCAAGTATTATCAATAGTTGGGATTCCTATGTAAATGCAGTTTTCTTCAGTATAAATAAAGTGTCGAACTTTTTACCCAGTTCTCTCTTTTTGATGAAATTTTTTGGAGTATTAGTGCTACACACTACGCATCAAATTCAGAATGATATCCACCAACTACGGTTGGTCGGTAAACTAAAATACACCAGCTACGGTTGGTCGGTAAATAAAAATCCACCAGCTACGGTTGGTCGGTAAATAAAATCCACCAGCTACGGTTGGTCGGTAAATAAAAATCCACCAGCTACGGTTGGTCGGTAAATAAAAATCCACCAACTACGGTTGGTCGGTAAATAAAATCCACCAACTACGGTTGGTCGATAAATAAAAATCCACCAACTACGGTTGGTCAGTAAATAAAAATCCACCAGCTACGGTTGGTCGGTAAATAAAAATCCACCAACTATGGTTGGTCGGTAAATTAAAATCCACCAACTACGGTTGGTCGATAAATAAAAATCCACCAACTCCAGTTGGTCAGCAAAATCAATTTACAATCAACTCAGGTTGGTTAACTAAGCAGGATCATGGGATGTAAGTCATTTTACTGCTTTAGATCAAAGAAGTGATAAGTCACTATGGTCAAAAAATAAAACAGAATGGACATATCAAAATATATTCACAAATAAAGATATTCTGTAGAATGTTTAGAAGAATATGGAATAGCAGAAGACTAAATTTATTCATTTAAAACAAAAATAATTACCTATGCTGTGAAAAGTACAAGTTATTACATAAAAATCCTACTCTATGGGTTTCTTTCCATCTGCACAGGTTCTACTCCAGCAGGAGGATCATCTAAGGCATAAGGAGAGTTTATAAAATTTATATCTCGGAGCATCCTAACATTCATTATAGATGGTCGATCGAGAAAGTGCTCCGGGCAAGATATCTCAAAATTAGAATGAAGATTGTAGTCGCCGAGATACTTGGAGATTAAGCATTGAGGAATTGCCCGAGCAGGAATCCAGCTCATATCAAGATTAAAAGGTGGCACGGGCAACTCAAACAATCCAAGGTCATAATAATCCCATAAATAGTGGCCCTGCTCCAACTTTAACACCCCCAGTGCATTCAGCCATCCTTGTTTGTAACCCTCGTTATTTGACTGTTGGATCCGATCATCGAGATAATAAAGGGCTTCATTATATCCAGCCATCCAAAACTCTCTGGGCTGTTTGTGGAATTCGTAGCTCAACCTCTCCAGTTGATCGTGAAGATTCTTTACTAAAATTTCCTTATTATCCAAGGTCGAGCTTTGTGTAGAAAGTTGCTCGTCGAGGTTCAGAATCTTCTTGGATATCTCTGCTAAGGCTTGATTCTTCGCCATTAACTGGAATGCCTGATTCTCTAAGGCTAATTGGGTCCTCGCCTCTTCAATTGAGATCCAAGCAGCTCTTGATCGTCCCCGAGAAGATCTTGCTCGACCATGAGTAGAAGTGGAGGGTCCAACTTTTTTCAAAGTTTCCAAATCATCTCTTAAGTTGGCATTCTCTACCTCTAAGAAAGAGAAACCTTCGTCATTGATAGGGACCAAGGCTCCCGAGGTAGATGTTGTAGATTTCAGTTGGGATATCTCTCCTCGCAAAACATTATTTTCCTGCTCCAGCAGTTTCATGATTTGCCTATGTTCCTCGACCTCAACCCTTAGAATTTTCTCTTTCTTCTCGTAAGCAGCGATGAACTTATCATATCCTTTGTTAGCGTTTAGTTGCTGATATTTTTTCTCATACCCCTGATGCAAAAGGGAAGAAGATTCCTTATATTGTTGTTAGAGCTCCTCGATGGTACCCTGGAGATCTTCAATCATCTTGTAATATGCTAGATTGTTGGCAACTGAACGGTCGAGCAAGCACTTCAAATATTGGTAGGCTTCAACTGCTCGTTCAGAAGTATCTGGACCAAGGATGTCAATGATTTGAGCTTCATTCAGATCTGCATGACCAGCTTTGAAGTAGTCATTGCATTTTTTTCATCAATTCTGTGTCATGAGCCGATAATAGCTCCATCCTGGCCATAAACTAGCAAAGAAAAGCCATAAACAGGATCAATAATGATAAAGACAGGGCAAGAAGAAGGGAGTCAATATGAACAACCAAAAATTTAAATTTTTATTCATCAAAAAGTAAATACAAAGCTCCATGTTACATTCAAAAGAAATAACAAAATTAAAGCCCGAGCAACTTTACACCTTCTCCTTGTGTTTTACACCTTCCTCGAAAAGCTGGGACGAGGAGGTTGGTTGCTCGGAAGATAGTGGCAGTTGCTCGACTGAAGTACTGATGGGCTGAAGTTGCTCGTAGAAAGTCTGAACAACTGGAACAGGAGGAACTTGGTCTCCAATCATCATGGAAGATTCCTGTGAGGCAGCTTCGTCCTCTTCTTCTTCTCCAGGAGAGGGAGGAGGACCATGAACATGTCGCTGGAACAGTTCAAAATTCTCAGCGATCTTTAACTCATGCAGAGCAGTAACCCATCCATCCCTGAAGTACTTGATGCTGGCATACTCCATTTGCGAGGTCATCGCAGTCAGGCCCTTATTCCATCCTTTATCCCAGCCAGCACTGAATGATTTCTTGACAGCCTTTTTCCTCTTTTCTTTCTCCGAGGAGGTCCTTTCCCTAAGGAGCTCCTCGACAGCTTTTAACTTCCCTTCCACCTCGTCCTTCTAGCGATCAACCCCATGAAGTCTACCTATTTCCTCTTCAGCAGTTTTTAGCTTGTTCTCAAGCTCTCCAGCATTCTTGAACTTCTCCTCAAACTCTTTATTATTCTTCTCAAACTCTTTCATCTTCTTCTTTAATCCCTTAGAGGCCTCCACAACTCGATCTCTCTCTTGCTCGATGGACTTGAGTTGCTTCTCCCAAGCCACTTTATCTTCTTCATATTTCTGACGAGAGTCCTTTAAGGACTGAGTCAGACCTATAAAAGCTTCCTCTACACCTCTCGAGGATCCCGAAGCTTTAATAGCCTCATCCTTCTTTAGAATACTGTTGAAACAGGTTACCAGCTAAAGAAAGAAATAATTTTGAGTCAATACAGGGACATATCAATGAAAAATGAAAACTTAGACTAGTAATACTTACTGAGGCAATATATTGAGCTGCTAAGGTAGTGACCCTGTCCCGAGGAAGAGTGTCTTCAATACCTTGGATTTTCGAGATAATCCAAGACTTCACAGAGCCCATGACAGAAGTCGGAGGAACAAAAGTGGGAATACCACTTTCAGCATTTAAAGCCTGAGAGACAGGTCCAACAGGTCTCTCGGACGAACTTTTCTTTGATTTCTTTAGAGGAACAGGAATATCTTCAACCAAAGAAGAAGTCTTAGTTGGTGATATGACAATAACCTCACTAGGAGGAGAGATAACCACAGCCTTGCTCGGAGCCATTGGGGGCTTCTCAGCAACTTTCTTGGCAGCAACTGGAGGGGGTACGTCAATGTTTCTCGTTCCTTCCACTGGAACATCCTGCTTATTTTTCTTTACCTCCACATTGGCAGAGTCTGATTTGTCAAAGAAAGCAGGAGCTCTTCTTCTCTTCATTATGTTACTAATTGGAATATTCGACTCTGAAGAAGAACCCTCTACACTAGTATCAGCAGCTGGTACTTGGTCGTTGTCAACCACCACTGGACAAGCAGTAAAGGATGAAGTATAGCTCTTGTACTGCAACAAATAGGAGGTTGATCTAATATGTTCATCAGCAACAGTTTGGTGTAAACTCCAGATAAGTTTCAAATGCCTTAAATTAACCTCTGTCTCCTTTGGAGACTTTCTTTTACTGTCAATCGTAAATAATAAAAATTAAATGTCAGTGATACATTTTATCAAACATCAAGAAAATGAGATCTCAAAAAAATAAAAAATAACCTATTCCATTGCCATAAGGAGGACATCTAGGACCTTGATATACATCATCTCCATTTAATGGAGGATGTTGCCAATTTTTCATTACCACTCCATGTTCAAAATAATCCCTGTTGGCATCAGGAAGATTGACAACCAATGCCCTATTCAAAAACCTAGTTTTTAAGTAAAAAGTACTATCACTAACGACCCATCTATAATAGTACATTATCTCTGGAATCCCTAAACGGGTTCCATGAAGTTGATTTAACCTATGAACTCCATTGACTATTCTCCAAGTATTTAGTGCTATTTTTGCAGGAACAACGTCAAAATACTGACAGAATTTCAAACATAAAGGATTGGGAGGAAAAGAGAAGCCACATTCGGCCACAAAGAGACTGGGGAACCAATGTCCCTCAGCCAAAGAAAAATAGTCAGAAGGTTCAGAAAGCTCTTCCAAGGTGACCCATGAAGGAATTGAAAATTCAGAACGAAATTTGTCAATCGATTCAACAACATAAACCATGATGATCAAAGCAAAATAAAGGAAAAGGAAAAAAATCTTACAGGAAAGGAGTGAATCAGTTGACAACGAACGATGGAAGAAAACGAACGGACAAGCTAGAGAAGAAATGAATAATTCAAAGATACAGATTTGAAAAAGTAAAAGACGATAGGATTTTCTGCAGTGCTTAAATACCTTACCTTGGGAATGGGTAAAAATAATGATTATAAAGAAAGACGTATGCGTTATCGGCGCCTAAAAGGAGAAAAAGGGCACAAAAACCGAAGCAGTTAGAAAAAATCAAAATATTCGTGAAGTCTGATTCTATGAATCCAAAGAAGAAATAAATGCAAGGAAAGCACTCCTAAAATTTAGAATGACAATTTAATCCCGCCATATTTCGAGAAGAATGTTCCACACTCCTCCTCAACCTTGAACTGTGAAACATTGGGGGCTTCTGTTGATATCAAAATTAGTCTGCTGACATGGACCAATCACATGAAGACACGTGTCAATTTACGTGGTAAATACGAATACTACAGACGAGCAAATCAAGACCACCGAGCAACTAAGAAGTCACGAGGAACTCAGGGGCCCCGAGTAGCTTAAGCGTGTCAAGCTACTTAGGCGGTCCGAGCATCTTAGAAAGACCGAGCAACTGATGAGCCCAAGCAGCTCAAGCAATGCGAGCAACTTAAGCGGTCCGAGCTGCTTAACGTATAGCGCACCAAAATCAAGAGAGACGATTACGCATTAAATGCCCTTTATTATCGTACAGATGTATATGTCTACTAGATAACAGCGCATTATCCTTTCATTTGTACAGCCTCGAGGCTATAAATACATTGTAACCTCCTCATTAGCATGGGACTAGGAATTTCTTGGTAAACCCATTATCAAGAATTCTGTAAATAGTCAGCAATAACAAATACAGTGGACGTAGGCCATTCTTATAAGGCTGAACCACTTTAAAAATCTTTTGTCTTATATTTATATATTCATTTTTATCTGTGATTAAATAATTAGATAAAATCTAGTATTTTACATCAACAAATACATTCTGATCTTTGTGACTTAAAAGGTTATGTGACACGTGGTGGAAATAAATATTTTGTTACTTTTATTGATGATTACTCTCGTTATTGTTATATTTATCTCCTTACGAGTAAAGATGAGAGTTTCTCAAAATTTATTTCTTATAAATTAGAAGTTGAAAAATAATTGGAGAAATTCATTAAAACATTAAGATCCGATAGGGGAGGAGAATACACTGGTGATCTTGATAAATATTGTAAAGAAAATGGAATAATTCATCAAGTTACTCTTGCTTATTCACCCCAATCTAATAGTGTAGATGAAAGAAAAAACAGAACTCTTAAGGATATGGTAAATTCTATGTTAAGCACTTCAGGATTACCTTATAATATGTGGGGTGAGGCACTTCTTACTGCTTGTTATATTCTTAAAAAAATACTTTTTAAGAATAATGATAAAACTCCTTATGAAATGTGGAAAAATAGAAAACCTTCTTATAAACACCTTAAAGTGTGGGGGTGTCTTGCTAAGGTTTCAATACCAGTAGCTAAGAGAAGCTTAGAACGGGTAATCTGTACCATTACGATCCCACCATCAACCCTGATCTCGGTTCTCCTCGCTGCCCTCATTGTCTCTCTCTCTTAAACCCCAACCAAGGAATCGGGGAATGGACTATCACTTCAGTCTTAGATATTGCCACTAGTGTTGAGGCGCTATATCTTGGAAATCTATAAAGCAAATGTGCATAGCTAGATCCACTATGGAGTCAGAGTTCATAGCGTTGCATAAATCAAGCGAAGACGCTAAATGGTTAAGGAAGTTCATATTAGATATTCATTTGTGGCCTAAACCAGTTCCAGCCTTGTCTATTCACTGTGACAGATAAGTAGCGATCGCAAGAGCACATAATAACTCCAACAATGGAAAGTCTAGACATATCAGGAGGAGACACAACACAGTGAGACATCTATTGAAAGATGGAGTTATAGAAATCGATTATGTCAAGTCAAAGGAAAACATGGCGGATCCATTGACTAAAGGGCTAGCTAGAGAACTAGTTTATCAAATATCGAGGGGAATGGGCCTAAAGCCTATTAATATCTAAATCACCTATAATAGAAACCCAACCCATATGACTAGCGATCCCAAGATCTGGGTTCAATGGGATAACAAAGTTATACGAGTAATTTGTGGGGGTACAAACTTAAGTTTTACTTAAAAACCCATTCCTATGATGCAGTACCTCTGTATCGATGGAGGATGAGATATAATCTCTTAATGCTTTCTATAGTTGTTATTCAGTGGGGTGTGAGATACAGTACACTCTTGATAGAAGCACCTATATGATTGTGGTAGTGGGGCCGCTTCCTATGAGAATTAAGGATGATTATCTAGAGCACTCAAGAAACCTGGGCATGCTCAAGGCCGAAACGAGCACAACTGTGGGAACTCGATGATGATTTTTGGGAGTCACGTGTGTGTTCTATTGACTTAAGTTTACAACAACGGTGAAATAGTTCAAGACATTTGTTCACTATCAACTGGTAAACTCAATAGATCAACACAAAGCAAAGGTTCAAGTCGAATGACACCTTTGCCTTATACGTCACTCCTAATGATACTCCAGAGCGTCGTTTTATTTTACTTATTTATTTATTTCATTAATGTGGGGGATTGTTGGGTATATTATTGCTATATATATTTATTTTGAATGAAGTAAATAAGTTAGTGGGAGTGGCCAAGTGGTAAGTTAGTGGGGGGGGGGGGGGTGTGTGCATGAGATCATAGGTCCAAATCCTAGGGAGCACACTAATTATTAAGGGTCAAAGATTGGGCCTCGGGATCTTGGGGATTTCTAATGTGCATTAAATCTTTTCAAAATTGTTTTAATTTTAATTAAACCGTTTTTAAGACTTTGATTGTTTCTCCCACTATAGCTGTTAGTGGAGATATTAGTGGGTTAGTTGGCTAAAACCCTTACCCACGTTTTTTTACCATTTCCCTTATATAAGAAAAGGCTACAGAGTCATAAACGTATTGAAAATCTCTCATGTTATCTGCAAAAATTCTTTTGTTATTTTTTGCAAATCACATTCTCTGCAAAAATTCTTTTGCTATTTTCTGCAAATACATTTATGTTCGTCATGTTTTTGGGAGTGCTGGTGTATCTTGAGAGTTCGAAGATTTAACACAAAGTTGGTGTTTAAATCTGATCATTGAATTGTGGGAGGTGTATGTTCACGAGGCTGATAGCTACAAATATCAGCGAGCAACTTCACCTTTAGGATTTTGTGTTCAACACAAACCGCGATCGATAAGTCCTTCTAATTTTATCTATTTCGAATTTGGGTTATTTCATTTATTCTGCAATTGTTATTTCCAACAATCTAAAGGTGAAATTTTCATGGTTGTCATTCTACAATCTTCTATGGAAAATCCTAATGCAAAATACTCTGAAAAACCTGAATTATTTGATGGAAAGAATTTTAAGAGATGGCAAATGAAACTGCAATTTGACCCAAGAACTCTTAAGGTCGTTAACGTTATTGCATCTGATAGACCTTCTACACCTGAAGAACTGGTTGTTTGGAAACAAAGGGATTATATGTGTAGGAATTATATTCTGAATTGTCTCTGCCTTGAAATGTATGATTCTTATTGGTCATGTCCTACTGCTAAAGAATTATGGAATTTACTGGATAAAAAATATGCAACTGAAGATGCTAGGTCTAAAAAATTTGTGGTTGGAAAATTTTTGGATTTTAAAATGGAAGATAATAAATCTGTTGTGTCGCAACTGGAAGAACTACAAATTATTATTCATGAAATTCTGGCCGAGGGTTATAGTATATGTGAGGGATTTCATGTTTCAGCTATAATTAAAAAACTGCCACCGTCTTGGAAATATTACAAAAATGGTCTTAAACATAAGAAAAAGGAGATGTCACTAGAAGATTTGATAGTTCGTTTGAGAATTGAGGAAGATAATAGAAATGCAGAACTTAAGGAGAAAAATTCTGAATTTAGTTCTAAGGCTAATTTGGTAGAGGGAAAATCAAATGGAAACAAAAAACAGAACCAGTCCGAGCCTAACCATTCAAACTAGAAACATGGGAACCATAAACCAAACCAGAATTCGAGGTCCAGCCATAAATTCAAACCTAACGATAAGAATAAAAATTCTAAACCTCAGTTTAAATCTAAACCTGCAGGTCAATGCTATGTATGTGGAAAACCAGGTCATTACGCTAAAGATTGCAAGTTTAGGAAGAGTCAAGATGTGAAGCCTCAAGCAAATGTAACCGAGGAGGGTAACTTTTCTACTGTTGTGACCGAGGCAAACATTGTGAGTAACATGACAGACTGGTGGCTTGATTCTGGCGCCACCAAACACATTTACGGCACGAGAGGTGCCTTCACTACCTTCACTGCTGTGTGTGAGGATGAACGTCTGTACGTGGGAAACTCCTCTTCGTCTAAGGTTGAGGGAAAGGGAACCGTAGTTTTAAAGTTCACTTTCGAAAATAGTCTTACCATGAAAGATGTTTTGTATGTCCCTGAGGTTAGGAAGAATTTGGTGTCCGGTTTTGTCGTAGTTAAGAAGGGTTTTGAAGTTGTTCTAGAGAGTGATAAGGTAGTTGTGACTAAGGGAGGTGCTTTTATGGGGAAAGGTTATGTTCATGAGGGTCTTTTTAAACTAAATGTAATTGTGGCTGATGATAATAAAACATTTACTTCTTCTGCTTATTTGATTGACTCTTGTGATATGTGGCATTTTAGACTTGGTCATGTAAATAAAGCATCCATTAAAAAATTAATGTTTTTGGGAAACATACCAAAATCTGATATTTCTACCAACTCTAAATGTGAAATATGTGTTGAATCAAAATATGCAAAAAAACCTTTTCCAAGAGTCAAAAGAAGTTCAACTGTTTTAAGTTTAATACATTCTGGTCTTTGTGATTTAAAAGGTTATGTGACACGTGGTGGAAATAAATATTTTGTTACTTTTATTGTTGATTACTCTCGTTATTGTTATATTTATCTCCTTGCGAGTAAAGTTGAGAGTTTCTTAAAATTTATTTCTTATAAATTAGAAGTTGAAAAATAATTGGAGAAATCCATTAAAACATTAAGATCCGATAGGGGAAGAGAATACAACGGTGATCTTGATAAATATTGTAAAGAAAATGGAATAATTCATCAAGTTACTCCTGCTTATTCACCCCAATCTAATGGTGTAGCTGAAAGAGAAAACAGAACTCGTAAGGATATGGCAAATTCTATGTTAAGCACTTCGGGATTACCTTATAATATGTGGGGTGAGGCACTTCTTACTGCTTGTTATATTCTTAATAAAATACCTTTTAAGAATAATGATAAAACTCCTTATCAAATGTGTAAAAATAGAAAACCTTCTAACAAACACCTTAATGTGTGGAGGTGTCTTGCTAAGGTTTCAATACCAGTACTTAAGAGAAGCTTAGAACGGGTAATCTGTACCATTACGATCCCACCATCAACCCTGGTCTCGGTTCTCCTCGATGCCCTCGTTGTCTCTCTCTCTTAAACCCCTACCAGGGAATTGGGGAATGGACTATCACTTCAGTCTTACATGATGCCACTAGTGTTGAGGCGCTATATCTTGGAAATCTACCAAGCAAACGTGCATAGCCAGATCCACTATGGAGTATGATTTCATAGCGTTGGATAAAGCAAGCGAAGAGGCTGAATGATTAAGGAACTTCATATTAGATATTCATTTGTGGCCTAAACCAGCTCCAGCCTTGTCCATTCACTGTGACAGATAAGCAGCGATCGCAAGAGCACATAATAACTCCTGCAATGGAAAGACTAGACATATTTGGAGGAGACACAACTCAGTGAGACATCTATTTAAAGATGGACTTATAGAAATTGACTATATCAAGCCAAAGGAAAATTTGGCGGATCCATTGACTAAAGGGCTAGCTAGAGAACTAGTTTATCAAACATCGAGGGGAATGGGCCTAAAGCCTATTACTATCTAAATCACCTACAATGGAAACCCAACCCATATGACTGACGATCCCAAGATCTGGGTTCAATGGGATAACAAAGTTATACGAGTAATTTGTGGGGGTACAAACTTAAGTTTTACTTAAAAACCCATTCCTATGATGTGATACCTCTATATCGATGGAGGATGAGATTTAATCTCTGAATGCTTTCTATATCTGTTATTCAGTGGGGTGTGAGATACAGTACACTCTTGATAGAAGCACCTATATGAGTGTGGTAGTGGGGCCGCTTCCTATGAGAATTAAGGATGATTCTCTAGAGCACTCAAGAAACCTGGGCATGCTCAAGGCCGAAACGAGCACAACTGTGGGAACTCGATGATGATTTTTCGGAGTCACGTGTGTGTTCTATTGACTTAAGTTTACAGCAATGGTGAAATAGTTCAAGACATTAGTTCACTATCAATCGGTAAACTCAATCGATCAACACAAAGCAAAGGTTCAAGTCGAATGACACCTTTGCCTTATACGTCACTCCTTATGATACTCCAGAGCGTCGTTTTATTTTACTTATTTATTTATTTCATCCATGTGGGGGATTGTTGGGTATATTATTGCTATATTTATTTATTTTGAATGAAGTAAATAAGTTAGTGGGAGTGGCCAAGTGGTAAGTTAGTGAGGGTGTGTGCATGAGGTCATGGGTTCAAATCCTAGGGAGCACACTAATTAATAAGGGTCAAAGATTAGGTCTCGGGCTCTTGGAAATTTCTAATGTGCATTAAATCTTTTCAAAATTGTTTTAATTTTAATTAAACCATTTTTATGTCTTTGACTGTTTCTTCCACTATAGCTGTTAGTGGAGATATTAGTAGGTTAGTTGGTTAAAACCTCTACCCACGTTTTTTACCATTTCCCTTAAATAAGAAAACGCTACATAGTCAAAAATGTATTGAAAATCTCTCTCACTTTATTTGCAAAAATCCTTTTGCTATTTTCTGCAAATACATTTATGTACGTCGTGTTCGAAGATTTAACACAATGCTGGTGTTTAAATCTGATCGTTGAATCCTGAGATGTGTTTGTTCACGAGGGGGACAGCTACAAATATCAACGAGCAATTTCACCTTTAGGAGTTTGTGTTCAACACAAACCTCGATCGATAAGTCCTTCTAATTTTATCTATTTCGAATTTAAATTATTTCATTTATTCTGCGATTGCTATTTCCTAACACCTTCTAATCCTGCCTTATTTCACAACGCCACACATTTTACCTTAACATTTTACAACACCTTCAAAGACAACGATCATTTAGAAGTCGCCCCACATTGGAATAGGTTCTAGAGGGAGTAGAGTCAATTTACGCACACCAAATCCAAATGAGGGACAACTCATGATGAGTCCTCTTCAGCCAAACGAGTTTGTGTACATCCTGCTGGAGAGGAGTCTAAGGACGTCCCACCTGCCAATACAACTCATGTGGATTCTGATGTGGAATTCTAATGGAATGGGGATACCTACTTTCTATCTGGAGCTTATGAACTCTATACATTTTCACCGTCCTCATCTACTGGTTATTTTTTATATTCGTATAGATGCTAGACGATCTAATAGCGAGATTGGTTAGTTGTCATTTGAGAACAATATTATTTCTCCATCTATGGGGCGGTCGGGTGGTATTTGGATACTTTGGTTGGACGGCCTTATCACGGCGCATGACCTGGTAGTGCCTCCTCGGTTTATTCATCAATTAGTGGAACATGATCCTGCAGCAGGACCTAGTGAGTTTACGGCTATATATATGCCACCATAGTCGGTGAACCAAACTCAGTTTTGGCACTCACTTCACCAACTCTCTACTACGGTTCAGCACTCGTGGCTTCTTTTAGGTGATTTCAATACTATTTTAGGCCCTCATGAGAAGCTAGGTGGCCGCACTTTTCAAATGTCCCGTGGCATCTCACTCTGTAATTTTATGCATTTTTGTTATGTTTATAATTTGGGTTTTGTGGTCCATCCTTTACATGGAAAGCCAACACCTCATTTGGGCATCATGTTCGTGAACGCCTAGATCTAGGCCTTGGGAATGATAAGTGGATGGCCCTATACCCGCATACCCTTATCACTCATTTACCAAATGCGGGTGCGGATCATTATCCTTTGTTGCTGGATAACTTGCCTACTCGTTTTAAGCCTCCACAGAGGTTTAACTACTGCAAAGAATGGGCACAATATTCTTCCTTTCATGCTTTTCTTCACAGGCAGTAGAATTACATGGTGCATGGTTCGCCTGCCACTTGTTTCCTCTATAAATCATATTTTTTTTCGGCAAGCTGCTATTGCCCGAAAACGCAATCAATTTGGCAATATGGCGATTGCCATTACTAATTTTTGGTGCCAACTTCAGACTCTTCGACATCGTATTGACATTAATCAGACCAAGCTTCTCTAGATCAAAAAAACCATTTATAGTCTTAACTTTCCCATTGCCTTGTACTAGAGAGGCAGTATTGGCAGAATAAAAGCAAAATCCAGTGGACGCTTCAGGCTGACAGTAACACTAAGTTTTTTCACACTTGTATCACACCGTCATCGGGTAAATGCTATTCACTCTACTTTTAACCCGGACACAGGCCGGTATCAGTCTCAAAATGAAATCCAGACTCAATTTCAACAGTTTTACAGAAGTCTTTACACTACAACTCATCTGCCTGCAGTGGCTGCAGACTATCCCTTCGTGCCTTAGCACCAACTGGACCAGTTCCGGCTCCTGGAACCAGTGAAGAATGAGGAAATTTGGTGTACATTGCATTATATGGGGAAAAATAAAAGTCCCGCTATTGATGGTCTTACGGTTAAATTCTTTCAAAGTCATTAGTTGTTCGTGGGATCGACAATTTGTAATATTATTCATAATTTCTTCTCCACTGGTTTTATGCCCCGTGAACTTAATCGCACTCTTCTTATTTTTATTCCTAAAATTCAGAACCCCACGCAGATAAAACATTTCAGAACCATTAGTTTATACAATGTTATTTACAAACTTATTTTATCTATTCTCATTTCAAGGATACGCCCTATTCTGCAATATATTGTATCTTCATACCAAACTTCGTTCATTGCTAATAGCCACATTGAGGATAATATTCTTATCACTCATGAAATTCTACATTCCATGAAGAAACCCAAGTCTAAGAAGAGAAGTTATGTGATTAAACTTGATTTAACAAAGGCCTACGATCAGCTAGAGTGGCCCTTCATTCAATGGGTACTCAAGCAACATGAACTCCTGGATTTGTGGATTAGATCTATTATGGATTGTGTTTCTTCTACATCATATCACACATTTATTAATGGATATGTTGGGGAGATTTTATACCCTTCAAGGGGAATTCGCCAATGGGATCCGATCTCACCTTATTTCTTTATCTTGGCTCTTGACGTGTTGTCACGTATGGTTGAGTGGGAGTGCATCCTGAAGAACATGATAGAGCTTAGGGATTTTAAAGGTCTTAAGATCCATTGCCTGACTTTTGTTGACGACTGCATTTTCTTCATTCAACCTATGCCAAGTACTCTCTAACTTGGTTCAATTTTCTTCTCACAGAGTTTCAGACTCTCTCGGGCCAATCCATTAATAGTGATAAGTCGACAATTACTTTTGCCCCCTCCACTCCATTGTCCTCCAACATACAATGCGTCAACTTGGATTCCATCACCACCAGGGATAAGATAAGTATCTCGGACTTTCACTTATTACGGGGGTCACTCGTTAGTTGTTCTCAGAACTGACACCGACCCTTGACAATAAACTCAAGTTTGGTATAATAATTTGTTATCATATGCTAGCTGGGCAACGCTTATAAATGCGGTTTGTATTGCCATGACTTTTATCTTTTATGTCTGCATACCCACTCCCTACTCTTACTCTTAAGTTATTAACGCGAAAGATCAAGTCATTCTTCTGGAATGCCTCTCATTTGTCGCATAAAACGTCGATTGTTCTATGGTCGACGATCAGTTTACCAAAGAAGCTGGGGGATTAGGGATTAAAAACCTTCACATGTTAAACACGGCCTACATGCTTAAACTTTCGTGGAAGACCTTTAATTAGCCAGAGAACCTTTGGTCTCAAATAATTAAACAAAAATATTTTCCCCGCACTACCCGGTTGATGGATCCACGACATGCACGAGCCTCTTGATCCTGGACTAAGATATCAAAATTGTTGCCTTTATTTCAACAAGGTATTAAATGGAGTGTTGGGGCGGTAATATTTCCTTCGGTCACCACATATGAGTTTTACACGAAACTTTGGCTTGGATATTCCCAATGTTACCTCAGGGTGTGCTAGATGCTCCTCTCAACATATTTGTTATCCATTCTCAGTGGAATTTACCTCGTCTTGCCGAGTGGCATCCTGTGGACTTCTTACCGTACATTCAATCCATTTTCATACCCACTCGTTATTAAGAACACGTACTGTATTGATGGCCAAGCCAGTGGGGTTTTTTCTATCAAATATACTTACCATTGACTTAGTTTTTTGCTCTACGAACAAGATTGTCAACCTCTACCCTGACAATGGCTGTGGGAGAGTAAGCTTCCCTCGAAGCTTCATATGTTCCTCTGGTTTTTACTCCAAGGGGTTCTGCCCAAGGCAAATTAACTTTTATACTATTATAAACTTCCATCACAGCTTTGCTCACTATGTAAATTGGAAGACAGTAATACTCATATTTACACTAATTGCCCTGCTCTCTTCCAACTGCACACCCAGGGTGTTCTGAGATATTTTTCGATTGTGCAACTGCTTTGGCAGCTGGCATCATTGCACCACTCCATTACTATGACCTACTAAACCCTTAGGTCACTGTTCTTACTATGAGCTCGCTGGCTTACCAGGAAGAAGGCTATTTATAGACACTAGACTGTTACCCGATAACTCGTGCTCTGTACTCTTTTCTACCAAATTGCACAGTATTTAAGTGCACAACCATCCATTCGTCCCAGATAATTTATTTATGTCGCAAATGGAATTGCTTATAGGCTGCACCCGGCATGATCCTCCTTTTTTCAAATGTAACACGGACGGGGCGAAGTCCCATAAGACGGGTCTTGACTTTGCCGATGGAATTCTTTGTAATGTTTTAAGCGAATTTATGGGTGTTTTCTGGAAAAATATTGGGTATGTGTCCTCAGTGTTTCAGGAAATTTGGGCCATCGAAATCGGGTTAGATTTGGCTTCTCATATGGGTATAAAATGTATTGAACTGAAACCGATTGCCAATTGGTTTTTAATATGATTTACAGGAACTCAACCTAGACTTCAGCTCACAGGGCGTTAATTTAGGACATCCGTGAAGGGTTCTCAAGGTTCTTACATGTTTCGTTGTGTCTGTGTTTCCGTAAAACAACTATGTATGCAGATGTCCTTGTTGCTGACTGAGTGTCGGGTCGTTTTTTCCTATTATTATGTTCAGGCCCCGTCCTTTTTTCCTTC
The DNA here is from genome assembly GCA_949130495.1 of Sambucus nigra. Taxonomy (NCBI): domain Eukaryota; kingdom Viridiplantae; phylum Streptophyta; class Magnoliopsida; order Dipsacales; family Adoxaceae; genus Sambucus; species Sambucus nigra. The sequence continues at coordinate 806,633,131 of OX422207.1, forward strand.
CAGTTTTGTTAGTGACGGTTGTAGCTGCCTTAGAGTTGGGCTGGCAGCAAGAAACATCACTTGTAAAATACCCATAGTTTGAATCAAAAAGCAGCTAAACTCTTCTCTATTAATATATATATATATATATATATATTAGCTAATATTTTCTAACACATCAGTTGTTATAATAAGTTGCTGAGTTTATTCATCACCTGTCTTTTATTTTCTTGGTGGGAGAAAACTGTAAAAGGCCACAAAGTCATTTTACATCACCCACGGAGATGTTCTTCAAGTTCTACCAAGCTTGCAAAGTGAGTTAATAATAGTTAGCCCTTAGTTTAAAGATGGTCTTATAAAAATAACTATAAATCTAGTTTTGGGTAACTCTAATTGAAATCCAAACACTGAAATCATAACCAGTTTGACTTCTTAATTTACTCGATCAAAAACAACTTGTCTCCTACCCATTCTTGTACCGCCACATGAAAGGTTCAAAACACTCTACCTAGCCTAATAATCCAGACTCTTGTCACTTCTCTCTAAAAACAAACAAATCAATAGAAGATGCTTAAGAATATACCCTTCATATCTTTCAACCCCTAATCAAAGCCAAGCCAGATAAGCTCCTTATATACACTAATCCATATCATTTTAAGGGTGTGCATGTCTATTCGTGTATACATATCCTACAAGTACTTGTTAGATTCTCACAAGTAAACCTGTGAATTGAGCGGGGCAAACCTGAATTTCATCTATTCGGCTTGCTATTTTCGAATCAAGTTTGAGTCGAGTCGAAATTGAGCCAAAATTTTAAGTCCGAATGAATTTCGAGCCAAGTTTGAGCCAAACCTTGCCAAGGTTGAATGGGATTCGAAGTTCCAACTTTGAATGAATAAATAAATAAATAATTTTATATAATATCACATATTTATGTTAACTTTCTTTAATTAGGCTTTACTATTTTATTTTATTTGTTACTTTTTAAAAAAAAAAGTTCATTTGCCATAATCCATTAGATTACAAGTGGTTTTTAATTTTGTAATTTTATTGTTAAATATCATTGTGGCCATTTGACTTATCAATTGCTCAAGTCACAATAAGCCTCTTTTAGTGATCAAATAATGATATATGTATGAAATTTAAAAGGCTTTTGCAGGTTTTCACTCTAATTTCTTTTATTTTTTTAATACATTTCATAATTATATACTTTATTTTATGAAATATTAATTAGATTTCAGTGTAGACATTTTTCCATGATGGAAATATAAGAAAAAACACTAATTCATACCTTGTTAAGAAAAAAAAAAATTGGTCCTGTTCAAAATCAAGCCTGAAGCCCGTAATATTTACGAGCCGAGTTCGAGCTTAGGTGGAAAACGTTAGTTTGGGTCGAGCTCGAGCTTGAGCGTGAGTATGATAGTTCGGACCAAGCCTAAGCAACCCTAATCCCAACTAACCCAACACAATTTCTAGTCGTACTCACAAGTCTCGCTACAAGATAAAAGATACATTAACACATAAAAATAGACACACGCTAAAGGATAGAAAAATTAAAGACTCATTCAGTTAGCAAAAGGGATTAAAAAAAAATTTCTTTTTTAATAGATTGATTATGAAAAATGTGTAACTGTAAAAATTATCTTTTTATTAACCATAAAACTATTTTTATTAATTGTTAAAACCTTTTATTTTTATTTTTTATTAATCGTAAAATTATTTTTTAACAATATAGAGTCTAGTTAATGTTATTAACCATTCATGATTTTTTTATCATATTTGTTCCTTGTTTTAATGATTTACCTTGCAAGTCATGCTTTTTAGTGGAGAAATTTTGTTTATTAACTACATTTTAGAAATGGATGTTTGATTAGGCATAAATATTTCATATTTATCCCCTTAATTTTGGAAGTTTTACGATCCCGTACATTGCATTTTGAAAGTGCGGAAGCCCCCAATTTTTAAATTCAAATATAATGAAATGGTTCAAATATTAATTTTTCAAAAGTTATTTAAAATTTTCTTTTCTTAAAGAGAACAAACCAACTTATAAAAAAATAAAACTAAACTAAAAGTGAAATTAAAACTACACACACAATTTTCATTTCGACTTAAACACACATTAATCCAATTCAAGTTAAACTTGTATGTTATCTAGATAAAGTAATTTTGCACTTGAATTAAATTGAACATACTCAAACATTAAATTTGCACCAAATTAAATAGATTGTGATTTTGAACTAATTTTATCTTTTAGTCCTAAGCATGCATCTACGTGATTTAAGAAAGATAAAATTAAACAATATCACACGACGTGCCGATGTACGAGGAAAACCCAAATGGAAAAAATCTCGGATGGCCCTAGCCACGAATCCACTAAGTATGGTAGTTTTTACAAAGACTCGACACAAGAGGACTTACACAAACTGACTTGAGTCCGTCCAAGCCTTGACGCGCTCCTTCGGTCTTCAACCTCCGCCTAGTGAATAACCGTGGACTCCTCCACAGTCTCGGACTCCACCGATGGGGCTATGGTCATCGTCAACCCACACGCGAAGCCTTTCTTCGAGTGAGAACACCGTAATAAACTTTTCTCCTTTTTGGGGTAGAGAAGAACCCAAACTCTCTTCTTGTTGGTGTAGAGAAAACTAGGTGTCAAAACTCTCCAAGCAATGATATATCAATAGGTACTTGGAATAAACTAAATAAATGGGTGTGTATGTATTTTTGATGAGTTTAATCCATAAAAATCAAACACAAAACATGAAACTTTTTTTTGAAAGTTTTGCTTTCAAAAGACTCTTAGAATGTGAAAAAGTTGTCTTCTAAAAGTTAGTTCCCGCACTTAAGAAGTATGTCAAAAAGGAAGTGGGGTAAAGTAGTGGAAAAGTGGAAAAAACTGGCTTAAAACTGTTCCCGCTGTTTTTTTCGTTAGAAATCTCATTCGAACGAGACTTCTAACGAAGAGACAGAAAGAAAAAAAAAATCTCGTTCGAACGAGGTCGTTTGAACGACCTATCTAACGAGATCTCAGGCCATGGTTCTAGATAATTTCGATACGAACGCGTGGCCGCCAGTTTCGTATCATTCTGATATTTTTTGGATTTGATATGATTTTTTTACTGAAAGGTGTCCGAGAACAAAATATTTAGAATTATGAATTCAAAAAAGTTTACAAAAAAATTCTAACACCCAAAATAAATTTCTAACATACACCCAATAAATATTGTTCCAAGCTCCTATATATATACATATATTAAAAATGCATTCATACCTTAGGAGCAAGGAACCATAGTTGATGACGTAGAAACGAGGCATGCAAACCGGCATATTGGATGAAGCTTTATACTCTTTGCCGCTACGTCTTCAACAAACACTTCATAGGCTTGAGAGTATTACAATTACATACTATCCTATGAATAAATGTTTTTGTCCGGAATTGAGCCAACACTATACATGGATTCTATTTGGAAATTTGTGTCCTTACAAATCTCCCCCTTTGGCTATTCCGGGACAAAAACCAAACAAAAATCCTAAAGGGTCGTCTAGCTCTACAAGACTCAAAACATAACCCACCCAAACTTGACTCAATCCAAGGATTAAACGCTTTGCCATTGAAAGATTCCGCTTTAGAAGAATTCATGCACACTTAAACAAACTATCAAACGCAGATTGAATATCAAAATATTAAATGCAATTAATTAATTACTCCCCCTAAATTAATTCTCCCCTTTATCAAACAAATGACATACTTAGAAAGACGTCTCCCCCTAAGATAAATCTCCCCCAATCTAAGATAATAATAATAGGATTATATACCATTTCTCTCCCTATCATTTTCTCCCCCTTTTTGTTCAAGAATAGACAAAGGCTAAAGAACAAATATAAAAGCATGTTGAAGCTTAAAGTGATAAGACATGAAAGCATATGGGCAACAAAAGTAAGGCAAAGGCAAAACACAATATCATATATATATGTACTATAAATATATCAAAAATGCATATGCACATATGTATAGATATAAACACACATATGACACAAAATATAATAAGTTTGCACACTCGTATGGCAAAAATGTGTCATATGGAAACGGAAGCGTTGGGGTGTGAACTAGTAACGATTAAATTTAGACCCAATCACTTAAAACATGTTCACGGAGTTCTTAATTGATTGCAAACTTCATCACATTTGAATATAACTTCATGTGACAATATAAATTGAACTCAATGAACAAACATACACAATGCATACAAACCTAGCATATTGATGATTCTACAAACCAATAGAGTCATGACATGAAATACGCAACTAGGATAAACGGACATTGTGCAAACCGTTGATATACCATCCAATCTCCCTCAATATGCATTTATATTAAATTTGAATGAATATATCAATCAAACATAGGCCTTGACAATTTATTTTCTTTTTAATGCCATATTTTCTGTTTTTAGGCTTTTGGACCACGTATTTCTTTTAGGTCCATTCAAAACGGTGGCTTACAATCGCAAAGGATCACTTAGTCCTTTCGGAGGCCTTCCCCGTGCACATTTATATTTATCATGTTTTCATTTTTCACACAAATCTCACATGCAACGAATTTTGACATGCACTAGTCCTCCTAAGTCACAAATATGTAGATGACAAGATTGGAAGGAGAACACCTCACATAGCTCAAATATACATATGAAATTAAAAATTCAAAGGAGCTCGTGCATGTGTGAATAGAGGCATATAAAAATAGAATCCATTTAAACAACACAAAATCCAACTACTCCATAAAATATGGTAAAGAACATAATAAGGATTGATATTCTAAACCAAAAGTTCTAGCCACGTGGGAGCGTAAAATATGGAATTCAAAACACAAGTATATGCCACATAGAGTGTGTCAAACTAAAGACCACACAAAATAAAATCTTTTTGAGTTTTTGAAATTTTTAGCCAAAAATAAAAAATATACACTCAAAAGACAAACACAAATCATTTGAATCTTTCATTAAGCTTAAATTATCGAGAGATAAAACTCAAACAAAATGAAGGAAATATAATACAAAAGATAAACAAAAATCATTATTCTAGCATGTGATAAGCATAGAGCATAGACTAGAAAATGATTAAACAAGCATACATTTAGCATGTGAATATAGCATGAAGTACAAAAGCTAAAGTATGCAAACACTAACACATTCATCCTTTAGATTTAACAAGGGAGGAAGCATGTGAAAGTAAATGAGAATCAAAAACCCTATTTTGCAAGGCAACCAAGTCAGATTTCCTGACCCAAATTAATGAAGAATGACTATTATGGGGTGTAGGAATTTTAAATACATTGGTTGCTTTACGTTGGGATTTTCTAGAAATTCGTTTACGATCAAAACAAAATTTCTTAAGATGACCTTTTCGACCACAATGAGCACAAGTGAAAACATGTCGAAAAGATTTACCTAAGGAGTGATCTTTAAAAGCATTCCTAGTAGATTCTTCTAAAACGTTGGTCTTGGCTTTATGAGTAGATTCATTACAAGTATTGAAGCCTAAACCACATGTGTCATTTTTAATTTGGACCGTTCCTAAGATTTTATCTAATTTTTCCGAACGACACTCCAAATCAAATTTGACATTACTAGAGTCTTTTAATTTATTTTGCAATTCTAAAATGTTAGACTCTAATAAAACATTTCGCTCTTCAAAAGCAAGAAGCTCCCTTTTCAAGGATTCCATTAAACCCCTAAGGCTATCTCTTTTGCCTTCTACATATTCTAGCTTCTCTTGAAGAGTCCTCTCACGTGTCCTAAGGTCTTCTATTAAAGAATTTTCATTAACGACCTTGACACTCTCTCTTAAACTAACTTCTAACTTCAAATTAGCTCTTTTCAATTTAATAGATTCTTTATAAATCTCTTGAAAAGCATTTTGAAGTTCACTCACATTAACCTATTCTTCATTTTCACTCTCTCTTTCTTCTCCACTCTCACTATCATCAGAAACAAAAGAATCATAAACAATGACCTTGGAAGTATCATGTGTTAAAGTTTCATCAATCGATGAGTTCTCACTATCACTCACATGACTAGCCATAAAAGCCACAAAAATTTTCTTAGTGGGGGAATCGGGTCCCTCTTCCTTATCACTATCACTAAGGGTCGTATTATATGAAATGGGTCGCTTACCCTCTTTCCTTAGTTTAGTGGGGCACTCAAAAGCCCTATGGCCATAACCTTCACAACCAAAACACTTATTAGACTCGTCCCTATCTAAATTTTCATTACTAGGTTTAGGGATTTTCTCGGCTTTAGGGATCTTTTCGGCTTTAGAAATCTTCTCGCCTTTGTCATGCTTAGAAGATTCAAATTTCTTAAAATAATTTTTAAATTTATCTTTGTTAATTTTAAGAAATTTTCAAAATTTACGAGCAAACAAAGCCTGAAAGAGTTGGCGCTTGAATTCAAATGATCAAATTATATTTAAAACACCTTTTAACCCAAATTAACCCTAAACATGCAACTAGGTGTGATTGAAACAATATGAAATCATGCAAGAATAATTCAACACACAAAGTTTAAGGAAAAATCCCCTACAGGGGCAAAACCATTTGTATATCACTATAATTTGTAAGAGAAACGGCTTACAATCGGATTACACTGAAATACAAGTTTTTTTTTACTAAGAATTACCCGCAGGCATCGGATTCTGTAGTCGCGGCTGGAATTATCCCTTTCCAGTAGGGCTGCAATGAAGAGGAAGAAACGGTCCACTTCACAAGGGTTGAACAACAGCAATGGTGTTCTTGGGTTACCAAACTTGATTCACATAGATATGGAAGATGTGTGAATCTAAAAACCTAGAATCATAGGACTCAATAGGTGAAGACTTTAGGGTTAATATGCTCTTGAAAAACGTGGGAAAGTCTTGTGGAAACCATCTTCTGATCGTGGTTTAAATAGGAAGCCAAAACCCTAAAAAATCTACTACACGATCTGGCAGAGTTTATCCTCGGCGGACCGGTCCGGGCCTTAGGCGGATCGGTCCGATAGCGGACCGGTTCTTTTAATTTGAAGCTGATTCGGTTCGCATTCGGTTCGGGGCTCACTGGCTTCAAAAAGCAGGGCGGACCGGTCCGGGACTGGGCAGATCGGTTCGCTGGCGGATCGGTTCCTTTATTATTTCAGCGGATCGGTCCGGTTGCCTGGGCGGATCGGTTCTTTTTAATTAGAGGCGGACCGGTCCGGATTTCTGGATTTCTGATTCCTTCTTCTTTTGATCTTCGGATTCCGTTGATGATGAATGGACTTTGAATCTTTGCAACGGTGTTATGGCTAATGACATATACCAGTATGTTGGACAAAAATGTCCTTACAAATCTCCCCCTATGTCTATGCCGGAACAAACATAAAAAATCCGAATTATCTATAATCACAATGCCTATACAAATCTACCCTTCCATGAACCCAAAAACTGAAAGTGGTACAAATGACTAAGGCTGCATCGTTTGTTCTTCGAATCTTCAGAAATCTCACCGCTTTTCTCATCAGCTTTTCTCATCAGGGCGTGCAACATGGGATTATCAAAAGATGTACCTACACACATGAGACAAAGCAAATACCAAGTGACGTATCGAGTTTGAAATGAGATAAACATAAGCATATATATCAATTTAAGATGATATTCTCAGAATTTCAAAACTCCCCATAATCAGATAATTCATTCTCCCCCTTTTTTATGATGTCCCCAAATAGACAAATGAGAGAAATAAATCAAGCAATCAAGAACCGGGGTGACACAAGGCATAAAATCACACCATGAATGAACATAAAACAACCAAGTCGATGATAGCGTAAAAGAATTGGTGTGATCAAATTCGATAGGAAAATCAATGCATACAAACATGAAATATGTGCACGATGAATATTGGATATTCCTAACGAATGAACTCAAATGCGTCCTTTGGTGTAAAAGATTGGAAATATAAGACATTGACTATATCAAATCTACAAATCAAAGCTCAAAGTGATTTCTACACCAATAACGTCCAAAATGATTTTCATGCTTTTTCAGGACTTTCAAGGAAGTGCAAACCCGTTATCAATCTCCAACCAAACTCCCTCAGATTTATATTTTGAATAGAGGTATACTAAATTCTCAAACTTTGGAGAATTGATGGTGAATCCTACAATGGCCCATATTTGGCATGAATTGCTTTTTATTGCCTTTAAATTTTTTCGGGCTCTTTTAACCTCTTAGGACCTCGGATATTACAATACATCCATTTTTAGGTCCTTTTTAACAGTGGCTTTTGCGCAAAGGATAAGAATCAACTTTCGCAGCCCCTCCCCGTTATGCAAATAATCACACAGTCTCACCAAAACGGTTTTTACATGCAATCCAATCTTGTCAAGTTTTATCGCATATTGTACATTGTATAGACAGAATTGAGATAGAAACATTCAAGCTAATATGTGATAGACAAGTGCAATAGACAAATACAGCCGTGCATGTGTGCAATAAAGGATATAGGAGTCAAGCATGTAGGAAATATCACTAATTACATCTCAAGGACTCCAATCAATGTTAAGCACATGGATGAAATGATGTAGCCTCTCAAATCTCTATCAAGCAGTCACATGGATATATGGAATGAAGTTGTGACTTGGCTAACTTAAATGCTCATCCATAAAAACAAAACTCTTTTTGAATTTTTCAAAAAAATTTATCAAAATAAAATCTTTTTGTATTTTTCAAAAATTTTCAAAACAAAAATATATACAAAATGATACATACTAGCAATAGGCAAACAATGTCATCATGAAAATCACCCTATGCTAGTAAACAAGTCAAACCTCAATCATTAGGTGCAGAGGGGTTTTCCAAAGGTGGTGACAACTTATGAAAAACCTCCATCAATTCTTGTGAAGATTTGACTAAAAACTTAACTTGCTCACCTAAATGTGCAAACTCTCTCATTTAGTCTCCGGGAGCATGTAAAGTATCATGTGTGGGTGCATGTGTGCCAGAAACACGTGTAGAAGCAAAACGTGACACATACCCCAACTTAAAGCAAAATTCCCTAAGGTGTCCTCTCCTCTTGCAATGTGAGCAAACATAAATAGGCCTAGGAACACCTCTCTCAAAAACTCTAGGACGTACTTTCCTAATAGGAATGGGACGTCTAGGTGGGTTAGGGTGAGACACATGTGAAACTGTCACTAAAGTGGGAACCGGCTCGGGTGCTAATTGGGAAGAAGAAGCACCGTCATGACTTATTCCTAACTTCTCACCTTTACCCTTAAGAACCACCTTTTCAACCTTGTTAGGTGCGTTCTCAAACTTGACTTTGACCACCCTGGCACGTTCGAGATCACTCTCGAGTTGGGATACACGTGTCGTCAGACTAGACAACGTGTCGGTCAAATCACACTTCTTCTTTCTCAAAACCTCCTTCTCTTTCTCCAAATCTAAAACCCGACGACCTAAATCCCTATTATACTTCTTTGTTTTCAAGGTCTCGGTGTACAAATATCTAAAAGCTTTTTGGAGCTCACTTTCATCTCCACTTTCACTCTCACTTTCTCCCTCACTTGAAGTGCTCAAACCATCACTATCACTTTCGTGTGCACTATTGTGGGACAAGGTGGGTGTGCTCACACGACTAGAAAAAGCTACAAACTTCTCACCACTAGTCTCATCACCCTCACCTTCATTACTATCACTAAGTGTGGCGGGCATAGCTACTTTCTTTCCTTTCTTTCTAAGCCACGTAGGACACTCAAACGACTTATGTCCCTTACCCCCACATTCAAAACAAGTGACGTTCTCAAAATCTTCCTCACACTCCTCATCGGAGTCATTCTCTTTTTCCCTCTCACCACTTTCTTTGGCCTTTCCTTTCCTTTTATTTTTCTCAAAAAAATTCTTTTTATTGGAAGAATTCTTTTTGTTCATGTTGAGGAATTTTTTAAAATTTTTCGCAAACAAGGCCATATCATCAAAATCTCCCTCAGAATCGGACTCACAAACTTTTTCTTTCTTTTCTTTAAAATGAGTCTTTAAAGCAATGCCTTTATCCTTAGCCTTAGTGATTTTGGGAAACATGTCAATCTCATAGGTTTGAATATCTCCTACAAGTTCTTCCAACTTAAGTGATTTCAAATTTCCCAAAGAGTTTAAAACAGTGACTTTAGGAATAAAGCGTTTTGGGAGAGATCTCAAAATCTTTTTAACGACACGCGTGTTATCAATCACTTCACCCAAATTAAAACATGTGTTAACAATGTCCGACAATCGTGCATAAAAATCATCAAAGCATTCGGACTCAAACATGGTGATAGTCTCAAATTGGGTGGCCAAATTTTGTAATTTTGACTCTTTAACCGCGTTCGTACCCTCATGTGTCAATTTCAAAACATCCCAAGTCTCTTTAGACGTGGTGCACGTCATAATTCGGCGAAACTCATCAGGAGAGACAGCTCCAGAAATAGCACTCAGACCACGGGAATTAAAATTGGACAATTTATAATCATCTTCAGTCCAGGCTGACACGGGTTTTAAAGTGGTGATGTTATTAACAGTGACCGTGGGAGGAGTCCAACCATTTTCGCAAATCAACCAAACACGCTCGTCAATAGATTTTAAAATCGATTTCATACGAGCTTTCCAGTAGGCATAATTATACCCGTCAAAAATAGGCATCTGATTATAATATGACTTCTCCATTTGAACACGCACTTTTTCAAAAATCAATTTTGTTCAGAAAATTGGTATCTTAGAAAAAATTTTGCGGAAAAAGGAATACGCAATAGATTAGCGTAACCTGCTCTGATACCAATTTGAAAGAGTTGGCGCTTGCGTTCAAATGATCAAATTATATTTAAAACACCTTTTAACCCAAATTAACCCTAAACATGCAACTAGGTGTGATTGAAACATTATGAAATCATGCAAGAATAATTCAACACACAAAGTTTAAGGAAAAATCCCCCATAGGGGCAAAACCATTTGTATATCACTATAATTTGTAAGAGAAACGGCTTACAATCGGATTACACTGAAATACAAGTTTTTTTTACTAATAATTACCCGCAGGCATCGGATTCTGTAGTCGCGGCTGGAATTATACCTTTCTAGTAGGGCTGCAATGAAGAGGAAGAAACGGTCCACTTCACAAGGGTTGAACAACAGCAATGGTGTTCTTGGGTTACCAAACTTGATTCACATAGATATGGAAGATGTGTGAATCTAAAAACCTAGAATCATAGGACTCAATAGGTGAAGACTTTAGGGTTAATATGCTCTTGAAAAACGTGGGAAAGTCTTGTGGAAACCATCTTCTGATCGTGGTTTAAATAGGAAGCCAAAACCCTAAAAAATCTGCTACACGATCTGGCAGAGTTTATCCTCGGTGGACCGGTCCGGGCCTTAGGCGGATTGGTCCGATAGCGGACCGGTTCTTTTAATTTGAAGCTGATTCGGTTCGTATTCGGTTCGGGGCTCACTGGCTTCAAAAAGCAGGGCGGACCGGTCCGGGACTGGGCAGATCGGTTCGCTGGCGGATCGGTTCCTTTATTATTTCAGCGGATCGGTCCGGTTGCCTGGGCGGATCGGTTCTTTTTAATTAGAGGCGGACCGGTCCGGATTTCTGGATTTCTGATTCCTTCTTCTTTTGATCTTCGGATTCCGTTGATGATGAATGGACTTTGAATCTTTGCAACGGTGTTACGGCTAATGATATATACCAGTATGTTGGACAAAAATGTCCTTACAAAGCCATGTCTTCTGAGTCACTATCACTCTCGCTCTCTACTACTTGTTTGACCTCTTTTCGGGCTTTTAAAGCAACGCCCTTTTAGACTTTCTTTTCAGTTTTAGAGGGAAACATATCTAGTTCATAGGTTTGTAAATCACCTACAAGCTCTTCTAATTTCGTAGAGGCTAAAGTTGGTAAAGAATTTAAAACGGTCACTTTTGGAATAAATCTATCGGGAAGGGACCTTAAAATTTTCTTTACAACGCGTTCGTCAGGTATTTTCTCTCCCAAGTTAAAAGATGAATCAACAATATCAGAAAGTCTAGCATAAAATTCATCAAAAGTTTCTTTTTCATTCATTTTAATAGTTTCAAATTGAGTGGTGAGGTTTTGGAGTTTTGAAGCTTTAACGACACTAGTTCCTTCATGAGTTAATTGTAAAATATCCCAAGCTTCTTTAGCGGTTTCACACATCATAATGCGTCGGAATTCATCCGGTGTGACAGCGCTAAACAAGGCATTTAAACCACGGGAATTGAAATTAGTAAGTTTAAACTCATTTTCAGTCCATCTATCGGCGGGTTTGGGAACACGTTCATTTTCAACTAAGTAAGTTGGTGGGACCACCCGTTAACAACAGACATCCAAACTCTCTCGTCGATAGATTTTAGTGCCGATTTCATTCGCGCTTTCCAGTACGCGTAGTTTGAACCATCGAAAATAGGAAATTTTGAAAATGGGAAAAATTCCATTTTAACCAAAAATTATTTAACGGATCTTAAACGAAATAATTTATCGCTTTGGCTCTGATACCAATTTGAAAGTGCGAAAGCCCCCAATTTTTAAATTCAAATATAATGAAATGGTTCAAATATTAATTTTCCAAAAGTTATATAAAATTTTCTTTTCTTAAAGAGAACAAACCAACTTATAAAAAAAATAAAACTAAACTAAAAATGAAATTAAAACTACACACACAATTTTCATTTCGACTTAAACACACATTAATCCAATTCAAGTTAAACTTGTATGTTATCTAGATAAAGTAATTTTGCACTTGAATTAAATTGAACATACCCAAACATTAAATTTGCACCAAATTAAATAGATTGTGATTTTGAACTAATTTTATCTTTTAGTCCTAAGCATGCATCTACGTGATTTAAGAAAGATAAAATTAAACAATATCACACGACGCGCCGATGTACGAGGAAAACCCAAATGGGAAAAAACTCGGACGGCCCTAGCCACGAATCCACTAAGTATGGTAGTTTTTACAAAGACTCGACACAAGAGGACTTACACAAACTGACTTGAGTCCGTCCAAGACTTGACGCGCTCCTTCAGTCTTCAACCTCCGCCTAGTGAATAACCGTGGACTTCTCCACAGTCTCGGACTCCACCGATGGGGCTATGGTCATCGTCAACCCACACGCGAAGCCTTTCTTCGAGTGAGAACACTGTAATAAAATTTTCTCCTTTTTGGGGTAGAGAAGAACCCAAACTCTCTTCTTATTGGTGTAGAGAAAACTAGGTGCCAAAACTCTCCAAGCAATGATATATCAATAGGTACTTGGAGTAAACTAAATAAATGGGTGTGTATGTATTTTTGATGAGTTTAATCCATAAAAATCAAACACAAAACATGGAACTTTTTCTTAAAAGTTTTTCTCTCAAAAGACTCTTAGAATGTGAAAAAGTTGTCTTCTAAAAGTTAGTTCCCGCACTTAAGAAGTATGTCAAAAAGGAAGTGGGGCAAAGTAGTGGAAAAGTGGAAAAAACTGTCTTAAAACTGTTCCCGCTGTTTTTTCGTTAGAAATCTCGTTCGAACGAGACTTCTAACGAAGAGACAGAAAGAAAAAAAAATCTCGTTTGAAAACTCGTTCGAACGAGAAGTCGTTCGAACGAGAAGTCGTTCGAACGAGAAGTAGTTTGAACGAGGTTGTTCGAACGACCTATCTAACTAGATCTCAGGCCATGGTTCTAGATAATTTCGATATGAACGCGTGGCCACCAGTTTCGTATCATTCTGATTTTTTTTGGATTTGATATGATTTTTTTACTGAAAGGTGTCCGAGAACAAAATGTTTAGAATTATGAATTCAAAAAAGTTTACAAAAAAATTCTAACACCCAAAATAAATTTCCAACATACACCCAATAAATATTGTTCCAAGCTCCTATATATATATATTAAAAATGCATTCATACCTTAGGAGCAAGGAACCATAGTTGATGACGTAGAAACGAGGCACGCAAACCGGCATATTTGATGAAGCTTTATACTCTTTGCTGCTACGTCTTCAACAAACACTTCATAGGCTTGAGAGTATTACAATTACATACTATCCTATGAATAAATGTTTTTGTCCGGAATTGAGCCAACACTATACATGGACTCTATTTGGAAATTTGTGTCCTTGCACATTTCATTCGAATTTATCTCATATTTATTATACTATACCTTTTCAGCGAGTATTTTTTACTTTGTGTATTTATCTCTTGTTTCACAGGTAATTAGTGCAAGTGGATGGAAGAGAAACGCCGAAAGAGTGAAAGAAATGCAAGAAAAGAAAGTCAAGGGTAATTTTGTAATTTTTAATCTAGAACCCAAAGGAGGATACAACTGTAAAGTTGAAGAGTTTGAAGTCACGATAATATTAGAAAAAATAGCACCTCAATCTGAGCTAAGGTGAAGAAGTTATGCGCATTTGAAGTTGAGAAGAAAATCCAGGGCATAATTATAAATAACAACACTCAGAGCAAAGAAGGCAAACTTGGGCAGAAACTTGGGAAGAACTGTTTCAGATATAAGTAGAACCGGTTTGCCTAGTAGAAACGATTCGCGTAAAATTAAAAGCGGTTTGGCAAACCTGATGCGGGAATTTTATTTTAAGCCTTATTTTTAGCCCAAATAGTTGTATGTCTCGGGGACTCTTCCAAATGACTTGTGACTCATAGACACCTATTAGGAGTCTTTTAACATACATTTCATTCAATGAAAATCTCCTAATCAAGAAGCAACATTTACAACAATAATTGAAAAAAAATCACCTTCAATTCAATAGTTTTTTTCGGTTCTTCTTCGAGCTTTGATTTCTTCTTGCATGCTTATGTTCTTATATCTTTGTAACCTTTATTTCCATCAATTTATTATTATTTTATTATGTTTACATGCATGTTAATGGATCCTTACATAAATATTTATAATATCATATACGGCTAGATAATTAGAGATTTGGGATACATGAACTCAACCTAGGTATAAAAGTTGGATAAAATTATATGAATAATTCGTAGGTTTGATATTTTTTCAGAACGAGTGTTATAGGTCTCGTTACTTCATTTGTCGTAGATAATCGGAGTATTTGAGGATATAATACGCGTGTCGTCAATCTTGTTATTCACGTTGAATTATTTATTAACTTGGTATTGTGCGGAGTAAAATTCTCATATGTTTGCTTCCAAAAATTTAATGTTTTCTCCTAATTGTAAATATAGTTCTTGAAAATTTTGTATCCAACGAAATTACCGACGGCACGGGGGATTGAATTTCGTCTCCACTTTTCCCAAATAGTTTTTCAAAAATAAAAAGGTTTTGGTTTTTGCATACTTTTATTTAATCCACACTTGCTAGGTTAGATTGCTTAAGTTAAATAGAATTTTCGCATAAAGATCATCACATTTTCCTTTCTCTTTCGAGAGTCAATAATTGGTTCTAGACACCTTCTGTGTATTTTTCGTTACATTTTACATCCTATTCCCTTAGTATTCAACCCCGACTTACTAGTATTATTACTTGAGCGACCGGCTTGCACTTGAGCTGTAAATACACGCACTGAACACACTTTTAGTGTTGCGTCAAGTTTTTCGCACCATTGCTTGGGATTAGGTACACACTAGGTTAGGTTTTATTAATCTAAGAATTTGACTTTGAATCCTAAAAAGACAAAAAAATCATAAAACCCAAAAATTCAAAAAAAAATCAAAAGTTTCAAAAATATCCAAAAAATAAGAAAAATAAAAATAAAAAAGTCCTCTCGAAGCGTTAAATGAAAAAAAACTCAACTCAATCCACATCATGTGCCCATACTCGAACTTCCCCCCTCTAGTAATAATAATCCAAAAACCTAGAATTTTTAGGTACCACCTCCAACACCGAGTAGTCACACCACGAGCAATACGTCTAGGAAGTTCGGTGAGGAGAGTGATTCTATAAGTGTGACTACGATGTCTATTCGAGCTAGTTTTAGAACGGGCGAGGGAGTTATGTCTATCGTCCCATAAGAGACCTCTTATAACCCGAGCGAACCGTCGCTCTGGCATGCATTATATTCCCGTATAATGCAGGGAAATTTCACTTTAGGAATGGGATGATTCTAATTCTCCCAACTTTTTATGGTTGGAGTCGGAGAAGCCCTACCTCCATATTAGAGAGTTCAAGGAGGCATGTGAGATGTTTAATGATCATGCTTGCACCAAAAATGTAGTGCGCCTCACGCTTTTTCTTTTCTCTCTTTAGTGTAAGGCTAAGACTTTTCTGTGGTCACTACCACCAAGCTCGATAGCCACATAAAAGGATATATAGGCTAAGTTTCTCCAAAAGTTCTTTCCCACACATAGGACTACGAGGCCTTCGATATATGTTGGGAGAGGTTCAACGAGTTAGTCAATTTGTACCCACATCATGGCTTTGAGAAGTGGAGACTCATCTCTTACTTCCACTACGAGCTTAGCCTAAGCTCCAAGCAACTAGTTGAAACTGTGTGTCCGGGAGTGTTCTTAAGCTTAGATGCGGATGATACGGAGGTCCACTTTAAGTATGTCATCAAGACTACTCAAACGTAGGACACATCGGATCCGGATGCTCAACCCAAATCTAGAATCACGTCCACATCTCTTTCCTCATTCGATCTCTATCAATTGGACAAAGAAGTCGAGTTGAAATTCCAATTTAACCAACTTAGGACGTGGTCGAAGCTAGGGGAGAGATGTATATGTCTCCTCCCTTGCAATTAAGGAGGAGAGTTGTGCAATTTGTGATATGGGACATTTAACGAAGGAATGTCTGATGATACCCCTTAAAGTTATGCTCCAAGAGCAAGTTGATGAAGTGGGAGCCTATAAGGGCAATTTTGATGCCCTAATGGGAGTTGTTTTAATCCCTCATGAAAAAACCATCCCGTTTTTAGTTGTGGGCCACCGATTGCGGCGATGAGCACGAATCCACAGGTTTCCCAACAACCGCTACTACTCCCACCTTATCAACAAGCACCACCCATGCATGAGCATCCTCCCATGAATTATTTGATCCCACACTCTTGCCCAATTTTGGTAAACTCAGTAAGCGATCAATGCCCAAAATGCTCAAACTGTTGCAGACTCAAAAGGAATCACTTTCTAAGCTGCAATCTTCCTAAAGTGTCCAAGATAAGGGAAAGTTTCCCACCCAAGGCCAACGACCTTACCAAGGTCAAAATTGGGTTAGCTTTAATCTCGATAAAAATTAAAGGCAATGTAGCGCGATAAACACTCTACGTAGTTGAAGACTTGTTTACTTGTCACATCCTCCACACGATGTGCAAAAAGATAAAGGAGGTTTTTCCTGACACAAAAGAGGTTGAAGATGCCCCCTTGGAAGAGAGTGAAAAAGAAAACACAGTCAGGCTCTAGGTGGTAGTGAAACCCCTTATAGTCGCACCATACCCTCAACGGTTCGTCCCTCCTCCTAAAAGGGCCTCCCATGATGACATTCTAGATGTTCTTGAGAAAGTGAAGCTTAATTTACCTTTTCTTGAGGCTATGAAGCAAATACCCATGTATGCATAGTTTCTCAAGGACTTCCTCATGGTAAAACGTAAATTAAAGGTAAAGAAGAAGGTATTCTTAACATAAAATGTGAGTTCGGTACTTTTGAGCCACCCAAGTATAAAGATTCGGGTGCGTCCACCATTTCATGCATTATTGCATATAATAGAATTGAGAGAGATTTAATAGATTTAGGGGCGAGGGTCAACATTCTCCCTTACTCTATCTATAAAAAGATAAATTTGGGAGATCTAAAGCCCACCAAAATCACTCTCCAAGTTGCGGATCATTCCCTGAAGTAGCTCGTGGGGTAGTTAAGGACATGATCATCCAAGTCGACACATTTTACTTTTCGATAGATTTTGTCATTTCCGATATGAAACCCTCATACCCATTGAGTCATCATGTTCCCGTTATTCTTGGCCACACTTTCCAAGCCACGGATAACGCATTGATTAACATGCGTAATGGGAAAATGCAACTAACATTCGAAAACATGCACTACACCATACTGGGCGATTGGTCACAAATTTTGTCCCTGACCAAAACTATGGGTCGCGGATTTGGTCTGTGACCAAATCGGGCGCGACCATTTTCAGTGGTCACGACCCATGTCCCTGATCCTATGATGGTAAGGGATCTTAGTGGGTCACGGAACTTGGTCGCGAATGAAGACTGTGACTCATCTATCATGCTAGTTAGGGCCCTAGACCGTGACCCAACCTTAAATTTTGTTGCATGGTCATATCACTCCTCATGGACCTAGACCATGAAGAAACCTTAAATTGTGTTAGATGGTCACATCACTGGTCAAGGCCCTAGTCCGTGACCCAACCTTAAATATAGTTTGATGGTCACATCACTTGTCACGGCCCTAGGTCGTGACCCAACATTAAATATAGTTGGATGGTTATATCACTAGTCACGACCCTAGACCGTGACCCAAACTTAAATTTTATTGGACGGATACACCACTGGTCAGGGCTAGAGTTCGTGACCCTAATTATTCATTACTACAAATAAATATGGTCACGGCCTTTAGCCGTGACCAGTTTTAGCTATATTAGAAAAAATTGGCAGAATTTTCTCATTTTTCTCTGTTTTGAGTCGTGCTCTCAAATCGAGGGTCTCGTGATCATGCGGTCGATTCCTACGAGTTACGTTACACCCATGAGAGGTGTTGGATCCACTCACGGGACCATGTGGGGGCGCTAAGGGGTTTTAACCCCCCAACGGCATGTTTTCAAGCCTAAGTGTGGATTTTCTCTGTTTTGGGCCGTGCTCTCGAATCAAGGGTCCCATGACCACGCGATATGTTCCTATGAATTAAACTGGACCCGTGCGAGGTGTTGTCACCACTCATGGGGTCGGGGGGGGGGGGGGGGGGGGGGGGCGCTAAGGGGTCCCCCCCCCCCCAATGACACATTTTTAAGACTAAGTGTGGATTTTCTCTATTTTGGGTCATGCTCTCAAACCGAGGGTCATGTGACCACGCGGTCGGTTCCTACAAGTTACACTGGACCCTTGTGAAGTATTGGCTTTGCTCACGGGGCCATGTGGGTGGTGATTTGGGTTTTTTCCCTCTAAAGGGTTGTTTGGCAAGAAAATCTGTCTTTTTTGTCCTGGTAAAATGCGGCGTGTTTTAAAGCTCATTGAAATTGTTTTGGAAAGGTGTCCCGGATAAAATGATACGTTTTCTCGATTAGAGTTTGATAGAGTATTCCAAATACGACTCCTCTAAAGGCATGTTTAGTGGATTTTGATGAAGGACACAATCCCCGTAATGATAGATATTCTCATTACGGGGAGTGTGTCCTTCATCAAGATCCACCAATCCAGGACACTCCAATAGAGGATTCATATTTGAACACTCTATCAAAATTCAAACTGGAAAATGCATCATATTATTCGGGACTCCTTTCTAGAATAATTTCAATGATCTCTACAACACGGAGGAACCGACCGCCTGGTCACGGGGCCGTTTGGGGGGCGCTAAGTTATTTCTCCCCCCAAAGGCACGTTTTCAAGCCTAAGTGTGGATATTCACAAATTTGTGTCGTGCTCTCAAACTGGGAATCTTGTGACCATGCGGTCAGTTCCTACGAGTTACATTGGACTCGTGCGTGGTGTTGACGCCGCTTACGGGGCCGTTTGGAGGGGGGGGGGCTTGGTATTTTTAGCACTGAGGTGAAGAAAATGGAGTGTTTCATTAAGGGGTTGTCTTGGTCGATTAGGCAGATGGTGTTGGGGAATTCGGCGTACACTACCTATGCTCAGGTGGTGGACATCGCAATGTTGATATGGAAAGAGAAGGCCAATTATCAAAAGAAGTTGGGAAAGAGACAAGACTCAAATGGACAAGGAGGTGAGAATAAGGGTCTCAATGACCAAGCATGGAATAGAAAAATAACAAATCAAGGACAACATGGTGAGCAAAACAGGGGTGTGAATTTAGGAGGTATTAGGGGTGCATGCTTCGTTTGTGGAAAGATGGGGCATCGAACGTCTCAGTGTTACAAGAGAGAGGGCCAATAGGGCCAACAAGATCAAGGCACACACGGGTAACAATGTCAGGGACAACAGGGAGTGAGGCCTCCAGTTCTAGCAATAGTAGGTGTTCAGGGAGCACCAGTAGTACCAGTAGTGTCAGGTGCACGGGGTGGCCACAGCACCAACCAATATCGATTATGGGAGGTGCTATGTGCCTTAACCTCAGGCAGAGCAGGATGGATTGTGTGGCAAGTAGAGTACGGCAGTACGTAATATCTTCTTAGATACTTATATATATATATATATATATATATATATATATATATATATATATATATATATATGTGTGTGTGTGTTATATATATTGTATTTTTGTTAAGAATTGTGTTCGGGTAGCTTAGGTGTATGGGCGCCTAATTGTTGTACTTTATGGGTAGGCATATGTGAGCCTTATTTTATTTGGCGCGATAACGATTTACTGAATTTCAAGGGAGAAATTTCTTTGCTAGTGGGCAAGTATGTAACACCCCATGTTTTTACTAATCAATTTAATTAATTAATTGGAATATTCGAGAAAAATAAAATTTTGGATTTAATGATTTTTATTAGTAAAATATGTTATTTTTAATATTAGAAGATTAAAACTTGAAGCAGAATTGAAATCAGATTAAAAAGGAGTTTTTAATTATTTTTGCCTTATAATTTTTTTGGGGGGGAATTGCCGCCAACTTTGCTCGATCGATCGACATGTCAGTTTTTGGCGCAGATCAACTTCTTAGTTTTGAGAGTTTGAGTTGGTTTAGGATTCTTAATTGGTATTTAACCATTCTAATTCGTGGGGGGACTTCTCATAATCACTTTTTCCTAAGTTTTTCACCAGAGATCTCCTCCAAAATTTTTCCTCTCCACCATAATCATCAACCTCCAACATAATCAAGTTTTTGTCACAAGTTTTGGGAGGCTTAATTGGTGTTTAATGAAGTTTGTTCCAGAACACTTCTTTGTTAATTTTTCGAGAGGAATCCAACCGTGCTACCAGTTTTTCTTCATATTAATCTCAGGCATGAATAATCTATTCCTTTCCTTTAGTAATATTCATTTTAAGTGTCGCCTAAACACTTAATTACATGTTTTCTTAAAATCAATTAGTAACTTAATTTGAGAAAGTGGACACTAACTATGGATTTATTTTTATTAAATCTTTTAATCTGAATAATATTCATAACCCTTGGGTACATAGGATTGATGAGTGGATTTTGGATTTTATTGGTGTAGGTTGCATGTAGAAAAACCTTGGTTTCAAATTAAATGAATTTAGAAACATATAACTCATGTAAATTGTGTAGAGATAATGAAATTGGAAATATGATGTATTAATGATGAAATCTCGGTGTATTTAATTTAATATAATTAAATAGGATTAATTGGGTGTTTATGATGATGTGATAATTAAATTAAGATTTAATGGAATTGGACTAAGATGCGTAATTTTATACATTAATTAATTATGCTTGTTTGTGTGACTTATTGATATTATTAATTGCCATTGTGACGACGGGTTGTTGGGTATCTTTTCTCTACCTATATTTTTAGGATGCCTTTTAGGTATAGGACTAGTGGGTAGGCCTTTTGATGATTTTCGCCTTCTAGGTATGGGACTAGTAAGGGTAGATTATTACGATTTTATTATGTCGGGGGTGGGCTGATTTCTGATATTTATCGTCGTTATACTAGCCTAGGAATGAGACTAGGTCGAGAATTATTGTAGAAATTCATCCTATACATAGGGTAGGACGTATTGATGACTTGGGGACCCTTAGGTATGGGACTAAGGGATATTTTGAGGATATCACATTGATTAAAAGGGTGGGATAAATTGTTAATTGTGAAATTGAGAATTAATGCTTAAGATAAAAATGGATATTAAAATATGGACGACATAAATAGCGAGGGCTGATAGTTTAAACGGGTCAGCCAACGTTTTATGTTGTGTCGTGCATGGAACCTTGTCAAATTGAGGGATCGAAAATTTAAATGGATCAGTTGTCGTTTTGACAAGGGGAGGTGTTAAACTTTGGTGGAAATTATCACCCGGGGCGGGAGGACCGCCATAATAAAATGTGAGAACAATGATAAATTGAGTTAATTTAATTAAATCAACAATGTGGGACTGTGGGATAATTAAAATTATATTGGTGTGATTTCTATAAGAATCTTTGGGGGTGGTTAGTAATTTATCTTTCTTGCGTTTAATTATCTCGTATTAATTAAAATACTCTGTTGTGATATTTATTGCGTATAATGCTACTATCTGGGTTCACGAACCCTATTTGAGGGGAGTTGTGTGTATTCATGCTCGGGGCTCTGACCTCATGCGTTGACTAACTTTTTCAGGATAAGTTTTGGAGAAGCTGCATAGGATTATCGGAGTTATCGTTTGGATGTGCAGCTGGAGTTTATTCATTTTATTTATTTATTTAGTTAGACTTTCTTTTCAGTCGTATTTCATTATGAGACTTCATTTGGGTTTTTATTGGGTCTTTCGGTTCCAAAGTTGTTAGGGGATTTCAGTTGGATTATTCACATTTGATTATTGTTTAGTTTTTAATTAAATCATAATTGGAGATTGGATTTATTTGGAGTTTTAGCATGTGATGGATCTTTTACAGTTCAATTATTATTATCAGTTGGGATTGATTCAATTATTTATCTTGTGGATTGATTTATTTATGTCTCATATCTGTCTCATGCTAAGAATGGTATTTATTTATTTCACACCCGACACGGTTCGATGGCGGTGGCTGGCCACCCTGTTTGCTGAATTTTACGATATGGGACATTCGTGGGTCTTGACTTCAGTGACCCTCTCCTTGAGACAGCTCTCACCGATGTTGAAATGCCTGGTGGGGGTGTCGAGGTCAACCTTTACACTCATAAGGTTCAGGAAGACATCGCTGAGTTGGATGCCGATGTTGAGAGGATTGAGGTTGTTGATGTGGTCAAGGCTTCTGTTGCTGATGCCCTTGGATATGCCAACACTACACTCGATCAGTACATTTAGGATTGAATTTTTTCTTTTTGGCCAGGGCGGTCGTCTGTGACCTATTCCCCTTTATCCGATGTAACACATGAACACTTTTAACTTCTTTTGTTTTGATCAATTCTTGAAATATGAACGTTTTCTTGCTTGGATGTTTGCTTGTTTCTTCTATTATATGTTGTGTTGTGGTAGTAACCTCAACACCAAATTTCACAATGTTTGGAATCTCGTCTCATCATTAAGGCGAGATAAGTATAGCCACTCAATTATTCTATTATATATATATATATATATATATATATATATATATATATATATATAATAGGAATGATTCCCAGATTTTATTAGTAATAAAGATGGGGAAAATCCCCCCACCGGTGGCTTCCATAAGAAAATGATCAATGTGAGCACCTATAAGTGACAAAACCTTTATAATATGAATACAAAATCTAGATTGTATGCCTAAAATAGGAAAATTCCTAAACGCCATTTTAATCTCCCCACAAATCAGAATAAGTATCGATGATTCTTTCATTGGAACTCCCTCGTACATGCTTTTGTTTCTCGTGCACCATAAATGCCAACAAATGTAAGCTGGGATAATTCGACATAGAATTCCTCTAATCTTGTCACATTTAGAATTAATCCACCAATTCATTAAATTTCCACTAAAGTTTGAAGAGATAAACTTTAGACCAAGAATATTGTAGAACCGACGCCAAATAGATTGTGCAATATGACTACCCCAAAGAAGATGATCTTTTTTCTCTTCACAGACCACTATACATCATCTACATTTCGAGACAAGAGGTATATGAATTCTTTTGATGTTCTCGTCAATTGCAATTCCTTTATGGAGGAGCCGCCACATGAAAACTGAAATTTTTTGGTAAATCCTCTTATCCAAAATTAGAGAAAATGAACGTTGAATGCAACCCTTATCTCTCACCAAGTGCCAAGCTGATTTAATTATAAAATCTCCTTTCTTTGACAAAGTCATTTTCTGGAGCCAATTTCAAAATTTTCAAAAAATTCCTCCCAAATATTTTGCATTCGGTTCCATATCTGAGAAGATGAAGAAATAGTTCCTCTGAAATTTTGAGCCTCCAATTTTTTTTTACTTGGAATGTATGAATCGAGACCATAAAGAATTGGAATTAAAACATTTCCACCACAAATTATGAACCTAAGCAAGAGCAAGATCAATCACGGATCTTAGATTGAGGCCACCTTCTTCCTTTGTAGTGCAAATGTCTTTCTAGTTCACCCATTGGAATTTTGTATTCTCTTCCTGTTTTCCCCATAAAAAATGAGCTAGCAATCTATTTATGTCGTGGAGAACATTTATTGGTGGATTAATCACCGCAAGTAGATGGAGATATATAGATTCTTCCACTGATTTGATAAGAATTACCCTCCCCGCTTGAGATATACTTTGGTGATTCCAGTAATTAAGCTTCCCAACCATCTTGTCGATAAAATTAGAGAAGTATGATTTATTTTTCCTCCCTGAGAATAAAGGGATCCCCAAATAAATGATAGGAAGATTTCTGCATTTAAAACTGGTGAAACTTTCCACTATTTTTTTTGTGCCACGTGACTCATTTCCTGACATATAGAATGAGGATTTGTTGCAGTTTACCACTTGACCCGATTCTTTTTCATACTCTTTCAAAAATTCCATGAGATGCTTTAGGGACCGTCTATCACCATTTGCAAAGATAAGAGTGTCATCTTCCAAAGAAAGATAAGAGATAATTGGGCAACCAATGATTCATTTTTCCACTTTCCATCATTTTTTAGATTCCCCGATTAAGCACTTCTGAGGCTAACACAAATAACGCCGGTGATAGAGGATCTCCTTGTCTCACCCCATTTTTTTATTTAAAAATCCACAGGACTTCCCGTTAACGACTATAGAATACCAACAATTTGAGATCAATATCCAGATTAAGTCAATCATTGTTTCTGAGAAGCCAAAACTCCTAAGCATTTTGACGATGAACATCCATGATAATCTATCGTACGCTTTCGACATATCCAGCTTAATGATAAGGTTTGATCCCCTCACTTTATTTTTAAATGACGACATCATCTCTTGAGATAAAAGAACATTTTCTAATAATGAACGACCCTTGATAAAATTGGATTGAGCTGGAGAGATTATATTGGCTAAAATTTGACCAATTCTTTTCGTAAAAAATTTTGAAATAATTTTAGACGAAAAGTTACAAAGACTGATAGGATGAAGATAGCCACATGATTTAGGATTGTCACTTTTTGGAATTAATACCACGTTAGTTAGGGTCCAACTAACTGGTAGTTCTTCACCAACAAAAAAAGATCTTATAGCCTTGTGTAGATCAAATTTGATAATATGCCAGTAAACAGTTAAAAAATTACCATTAAAACCATCTGGACTTGTTGCCCCATCTTTGTTCATATCCCCAATTACCTTGTGAATTTCCTATATAGAAGGTATATTGTTGATCAGCTCATTGTCTTCTGTTTGAACTATATTGGGAATGCATTCCTAAATATCTTTGGCCCGTAGGTGTTAACTCGGCAGCTACTGGAACCTTGCTGGATCGGATTGGTTTTCGAGTAAGCTTGAGCTAAGTTCCTTCTAGAGTAACGAGAATTCATAGCTGAACCTGTGTGCCTAAGCGCTGTCATAGCAGCGTACTGCTGCAGCCCGGATCTGTTGTGGTTGTTTCTACTGTCAACAAACAGGTTATTCGAGCTAAGGACTTGTTCAAACCAACTCACAATTTCATTCTCGACCTCTTGTTCATCCGTTATCCATTGACCTTGGTTATTCAGAATTCTGGATATGTTAATCTTAGCCCTCTTCTTCCTCATGACTGCATGAAACAACTTAGTGTTCGCATCCCCTTCTTTGGCTCATCTTGTTCTAGACTTTTGCTTCCAGTATTCTTCTTCTCTATTTAGAGCTGTTATGTATTCCGCTTGGGTTTTATGGAATTTAATCATATTTTCTAAATAAGGATTGGCATCAAATTCAATTTCAACCTCCAACATATCATCTTCTACCTTTCTATCCATTTGAATAACATCTCCGAATTTACTTCTCGACCAAATTTTGAGGAAATATTTTACCCTTTTAAGTTTCTCCGCAAAAACATTTAAGCATCTACCCTTAACATCGTGATTCCAAGCTTGTTCCACCACCTTAAAGAATTCTTCATTTTTATGCTAGAATGACTGATATTTGAATGGTCTAGAACTGGTGTTGTTTTCTACTTTAATTCTAAGTAGAAGGGGATTATGATCTGATTTCGTCCTATTGAGATGTTGCACCGAGCTTAAAAAATTCCCATTCATCCATTCGGTATTACCCAACACTCTATCAAGTCGAGCCTATATGCGAGCGTTACCTTCTCGATTATTACACCATGAAAACCAGGAACCTTTGAAATGAATTTCTTGCAACCCAACATTTAAAAGCATCATGTTGAAGTCCATCACCCCTTCCCAATTGATTTCATTCCCACCAAATTTTTCGTCATTCGAAGCCACAATATTAAAGTCTCCTACAACTACCCATTTCATATCTCCCAGAGTTGACAAATATTAGTGATCATCCCACAATGACATTCTTTTAACCTTATTGCAATTCGCATATACTGTCGTGAAAAGGATCGGATTGCCAAAAAAATAATTAGATAATCAAAGAGAAAGCGATTGAGACCCGTCATGAGCTAAAGTCACCTTCTAATTATTTTTCCAAAAGATCCAAATTTTGTTATTGCTATTGTCCATGCCACCCTCAAATTTTAACTTCCTACACACCTTTTAAAGTTTATTTTCTTCAATTTTTGGTTCAAGTAAAGCCACAATGGAAATCGAATGAATGCGAATTAATCTTTTAAGTCTTCGAATTGAGGGACCATTTCCCATACTCTAATATTCGAAAAAAGTCCTTAGATCATTGAGAAATTGTAAAGGTTGAAGTTTTAGAATTCTTACCTCCAGAACGGGTTTGAATTTTAGGAGCATTCATGGCTGAATAATTCTTTCTTGGTCTTCTCTTTTTTACTACTCTAAATTCTTCTTCGTTCACAACTATTTCTTCCACCAATATTTTCTTGTCAAGTCTTGGGAATTTTTTGGATATGCCTTTTGAAAAAGATTCCCACTCATCATTTACCTCTCTCACCAAGTGAGTTTCCGAATCTGAAGCATATAGGTGTCTCTAGTCTTCTGCAATATTCCTGTCAGTTGAGAGTCTTGGTGCCTTAGGAGATAGGAAAAAAAATCATGGTTGTGGGGTCCATAATAACTTTTCTAAGTTTTGGAATATTAGCCATATCAAAATACCAATCATTTGTATTATTCTCCACATCTTCATGCAAACTAGGGTTAACTCTAATTCAATTATTTTTCGGTTGAATTTCTCCTTCTTTCAGCTCCAAATTTTTTATTGCTAATAGATCAAAAGAGTTAACCAATGCAAGAGCAGTTTCCTGCTTAGAGGTGTATATTTCTGTTGATCCCATGACAATTTCACTAGAAGAGGGTAATACAGAATCATCTTGCACTCTATTTCGTACCGTTCCCATTGCATCTTGATTCTTCTGAATTGATTTCCAAATACATTTTAATGATGGCTGATCTTCTTGGATGGGTTCATATTTCTTATCCACCATGGAAGTGTATTCGTCTTCCTTCTTACAGCGTATGCTGTCATGGCCTAGCTTCGAATAGATATGACAATAGGGTGGAAGGTTTTCATAGCAGATTTTATGCCAAAAACTTGATTCTGTCGTCCCTAACCATATCCTCTTGGGCAGTTGCTTCAACACATTTACTTCGACACAAACCCTAGCCATGCTAGGTCGAGAAAGTGATCTCGTAGCCTTATCAAGCTTAATGGTATTACCAATCGATTTTGCAATGGAAAAGAGTGTAGACTTGGAAAAAATAGATAGGGAGATATGGAAAGTAAACCGAGACAGGGACTAGAGGACTATGTATATTGGCTTTAAATTTCGGGGACCATTTTATAACTCTCATTGGGAACCTGTGGATATACCAAAGGTCTCTCATCCACATACGATGAAAGTATTCCTCGCATTGGAGATGGATCAAAACATGTTTGGAATCCAACAGTCCTAGTGAGAATCTAGTTTTAAGCGAAAATCTCAAGAAAGTTTTCCTGATATTTCAAGCGATGGTCTCCCATGATGAAATTGTCCTATCATAGCGTATTTGAAAGGAGCAGGTAGAGTGCTTATGTCTTCGTTGGAAACGAAAAGGGCTATCTCCCCTTTATGTTGCGAAGCAGGAAGAATGGGAATATGAGCCTCTGGAGCAGTTTTGTTCGACAGGATATCAACAAAAGTTTTCACTGCATACCTTTTATTGTGTTTAGCATCAGTCTTTGTGGCGTCAGGTGGTTTAGAACAAGAGTTAGGGTCCAGCGCTGCCATGCTGGTAGGGTTTCCACGATTGTGGGAGGGAAGGGAGAGAGAAAACGAGGGAGAAATACGTTATATCAAATTCTTCTATTATATATGGACACCAAATTTCATAATTCGGTTTCACCAAATTATGGTATTATACCATACCCCTCTCATCATTTTGAGAGTGCATGGTTGAGCATCGTCTCGTCCACGCACTGTCGTCTTGACCTAAAGAGGTTTTTTCACCAAGTATGCACCAAATTAATGATGTTTAAGGTCTGAGGTCACCAAACTAATTATGATTAAGTAATGAACCACACCCAAGTGATTTTCAATTCGGACTCACCAAATCATGGTGTTATACCATACCCCTCTCGTCGTTTTGAGAGCGCATGGTCGAGCATCGTCTCGTCCATGCACTGTTGTCTTAGCCGAGCGAGGTTTTTTCACCAAGTATTCACTGAATTAATGATGTTTCATCGCATATTCACCAAACTAATGATGTCTAAGGTCTGAGGTCACCAAACTAATGATGTTTCATCTCATATTCACCAAATTAATGATGTTTGAGGTCTTAGATCACCAAACTAATGATGTTTCGACTCATATTCAGCAAATTAATGATGTATAAGGTTTGAGATCACCAAACTAGTGATGTTTCATCTCATATTCACCAAATTAATGATGTTTTAATAATTAAGCTAACCCTTCTTGGTGTTATTGAAAGTCCATGGATGGCGTCGACCCCTTTTCCAGGTTATTATTTCACTAAGGTTAGGTTTTTACTATCTCACCACGAATGATGTTTTATAGCTTTAAGGGTATTTGAAACAAATCATTCAAAACAAAGTATATAAGATATGAGGGAATAAACCATTTTTATTTTTCACATTCATAATAATCCCCTTTTTACAATGATTCATAATGAAAAGCTCATATACAATCATCAATTAGTAGTACCTTTTTAAGTGGTTGACGTTCCATGGGTTGGAGAATGGTTCCCCCTCTAGGTTCTCCAGCCGATAGGTGCCTGGGAATACCTCATCAGTAACCCTTTAAGGACCATGCCAGTTGGCATGCAGCTTATTTGGCTTCTGCTAAGTCTTTTTCAAAACAAGGCCTCCCACTGCTATCAGCCTCAGTTTTATCCTCTTATTATAAAAATTGGCCATCCTCTGCTGATAGGCTACCACTCTGACCTCAGCATCCTCTCTTCTTTCTTCAATTAGATCTAGGTCAAGTCTTTGCTCTGTTATATTTCCCTCGGGGTCATACATCTGAACTCTGTGGGTGAGGATACCAATCTCTGTTGGCACCACAGCTTCTGATCCATAAGCCAACATGACGGGGGTTTCCCCTATCGATGATTTCACCATCGTTCGGTAAGCCCATAGTACATCATGTACCTCTTAATTACATTACCCCTAGCCTATTCTAACCTTTTCTTAATTCCATCAAGAATAGTTCTATTGGTGACATCAGTCTGACCATTGGCCCGGGGTCATCCAGGCGATGAGAAGAACTATTTGATGCCAACCCTTTTACAATATTTTGCTAGGGAAATGTTTTTGAATTGGGTACCAATGTCTGAGATGAGTGTATTAGGCAAGCCGTATCTATAAATGATATTCTTCCACATGAACTGAAAGGTCTTCTTTTCTGTGATCTTGATCATAGCCTCGGCCTCTACCCACTTTAAAAAGTAGTCTATCCCCATAATAAAATATCTTTAGTTGCCCATGGCCCTTGGCAGAGGTCCAACCAAATCAATCCCCCGTACTGCAAATGGCAATGGTAAGGTGATAGACATCAGAGGTTAATGGGGCCGGTGAGGGATGGTGGCAAATTACTATCATTTGTCACATTTCTTTACGTATGCAGTCGAGTCCTTGGACAGGGTCGACCACCAATATCCTTGAGTGATAATCCTCTTTGACAACGATCTACCCTCAATATGGCTTAAGAAATATCCTTCATGAACATCATTTAAAATATATCCCACCTCGGCTGGATGGACACATCTGAGCAGAGGTAAAAAAAACCTTCTTGTCTAACACGTCCCCTAGGATAGAGAATTTAGCGACCTTATATTTCAACTTTCGTCTTTCGGGCTTCGACTCCGGTAAGCTACCCTATTTGATATACTGAATAAGGAGTCCATCCAAGATGGTCCAAGGTTTAAATGGAAGCAAAAATTTAGCTTCACGTCATCCTCCTCTATTTTCGTCCAAGAAAGGATTTCTATTGGCACCAATCTCTTAGTCTTTGTCTGTGTTGCCGAGGCTAACCTTGACAGAGCATCAACTCAACTATTATCCAGTCAAGGCACCTTTTTGACTTTGATCTCACCAAATTCCTTCATAATATTCTTCACTTTTGCTAGGTATCTTTCCATTCTATCGTCTTTAGCTTCATAATTCCGCAGGACCTGATTAACCACAAGCAGAGAGTCGTTGTGGACTAAACGTTAGACGACGTTGGGAGCTTTGGCGAGGGAGATTTCGACTATGACGGCCTCATACTCTGACTCATTGTTGGAAGCCTTAAAACTGAACCTTAACGCGTACTCTATATCTGTTATGTCTGGGGTCGACACAATCAGGTCGGCACCACTCCCATTTTCACAGGATGAACCATCAATAAACAAGTTCCATACTGCCCCTTCTAAAAATGTCCCCTCTTCAATAAATGCATTTCTGAGCAAAAATGTGCCAGTCTCGGCTGTTAGATTTCTCGCCACGCTTGTCTCGGCCTTTTTCGGTTCGGTACTAGTTTTGACCGACCTTTCAAGGTTGTTTGCTTTTTTACTATCGGCATCGGCCCCGCTGAACTCTTCCAAAAAGTCTGCTAGGGTTTGCCCCTTAGTTGCCACCCTCGATTGATAAACTATGTCATATTCTCCTAGCTCAATGGCCCAGGTCATCAATCTACCTGATTTCTCAGGTTTATGGATGACTTACTTAAGGGGAGAGTCCGTCAAGACAACCATTTTATGAGCTTAAAAATAAGGCTTCATCTTTCTTGAAGCGTGGGTGAGGGCATAGGCTAATTTTTTCATCTTAGGATACCTGTGTTCAGTCCCCGGGAGGGCCTTGCTGTTGAAATACATTGGTCTTTATATACCCTCATCATCTCATATTATCGTCGCGCCGATAGCCGACTCAAACACGACCAAGTAAAGATAAATCTTCTCTTCTTAGACAGGATGAGACAACAAAAATGGAGAGCCGAGATAAGACTTCAACTCCATAAAAGCTTTATCACATTCCTCGTCCTACTCAAAAGCCTTTCTAAGAATCTTATAAAAAACAAAGACATTTATTAGTGACTCTTGAGACAAACCTGTTTAATGTGGCTACCCTTCCGGTCAGCCTATGAACTTCCTTGATGTTCCTTGGTGTCTTCATCTCTAGCAGGGTCTTTATCTTCTCTGAGTTAGCTTTTATACCCCTCTGATTGACAATAAAACTCAAGAACTTTCCAGCTCCGACGTCAAAGACACACTTTGCGGGATTTAGCTTCATCTTATACTCATCCATTGCGTTGAAAGTTTTTTAAAGGTCAGCCATATGAGTGTCGGCCTTCAGACTCTTGGTCAACATATCGTCAACATAAACCTCCATAGACTTTCCAATCTAGTCTTTAAACATCTTGTTCACCAACCGCTGATATGTTGCCCCAGCGTTCTTCAAATCGAAGGGCATAACCTTATAGCAATAGGTCCCCTTGTCGGTGATTAAGGTTATCTTCTCTGCATCAATCAAGTCCATAAAAATTTAATTGTAGCCGGAGTATGCATCCATGAAACTCATCAATTCATGACCTGCCGTAGTATCTACTATCTGATCAATTCGAGGGAGTGGGAAGCTGTGTTTAGGACAAGACTTGTTCAAATCAGTGAAGTCCATGCATATTCTCCATTTTTCATTGGACTTAGGCACTATAACAGCATTTGAAATCCATTCAGGGTATACCACTTCTTTGATGAACTCGACCCTCTCCATCTTTTTGACCTCGTCCCTAATAACCTCCTATTTCTCCCTCGAGTAGATTCTCCTTTTCTATTTTATCGTCTTCGCACCATCAACAACGTTCAACTTGTGAGACATTACTTTTGGGTCAATCCCAGGCATGTCATTGTGACTCCACACGAAGATGGTTTGTCTCTTCCTCAAAAATTCAATAAGCTCATCCTTGATCTCCTGTTTAGGGCTTTGCCAACCTGGACATTTTTTTTTTGCTCATCCTTATTGAGGAAGATGGATTCTACCTCTTTTGCGGCCTCCCCTTTCTTATGTTTTGTCTCGTCTCTGGGATCAAGGGTATTAATTTTGTACGTGGTGGTTGTTTTCTTCTATGCTTCTCCCTTCTCTACGAAGTTAAAGTAGCATTCTCGTGCCGATGTTTGGTCACCTTGAACTTCTCCTACCCCATATGGAGTCAGGAATTTTATCATTTAGTGGACCATTGAAGGCACGGCCTCAAACTCCTTGAGAGCTACTCATCCCTTCTCATCCATAAAAAAAAGTTGATCTTCTTGGTCAGCCTCTATGGACACTCATCCCCCATTCTGACATCAATTTCGTACATCCCCAGAGAGTGAACCTTTTCCCCACTTAATCCAACAAGAGGATGATGATACAGGACAAGCCTGGCTCGGCTAAGTCCTAGGCCTTTGAAGCACAGCCAGAATATGACATCTGTAAAGCTTCCTCCATCAACTAATATTCTCAGCACCTCACACCCATGTACTCTGGTGGTAATAATGATCATGTCATCGTGAGGAGATAGGATACCCTTTAAATTTAGTCTAAAAAATACGACTATGAGGGTTTCCATGTCCACTTTCTTTCTCTTCTCGGGCTTAACATCAATAGAGGCTGAGTTTACAACCTCGACCTTGGTTATTGACTTAGCCTCGGCAACGTGCACTTTGCGATCAGCCACCTCAGAGGCTCCTCCTGCTAGTCCTCCACATATTATTCCCACATCAAATGAGATCATGTTGACCCTCTTCATGAGGATGTTATCATCCTTTAGTGGGAGATATAGATCATCATTGTCATCATTCGACGGGTAATTCCGCTTGGTTGGAGCGTCCTCTCTACACCTATCATTTCCCTTTTCTGGGGTCGTCTCGGCCTTTTTCATCTCAACCTCAGCCTGAACTATCCTTATCAACATATTTCCTTAACTTAGCAGATTTCAAGATTTTTTCAATTTCATCTTTGAGGGAGAAGCATTTTTTGGTAATGTGCCCATGGTCTTAGTAAAATTCGTACCAAAGATTTCTATTTCTCTTGTGAGGAGCTATCTTCAGCTTTTTTGACCACCTAAGAGACTGATCATTTTTTATCTCATTCAGAATATGCTCACAGCTTAGATACATAAAGTTCGTAAACTTTTCGTCTATTGGCATTTTCTTACTATCCTTCCCCTTAAACTTCGGACCCTTTCCATTAACATGGGCTCTTTTTTCTTCATCTTATTTGGCATCTATTTCCTCTTCTGCGTTCATACTCTCCTAGCCGTAGCTAGGAGTTCAGCCATGGACTTTGGAGGGTCCTCGCCTAGCTTCTATAGTAGTTTTCCTTTCTGAAGACCTACCAAAAGGGTTGTCATCGTGATACTTTCTTTGTAGTCTTCTACTTCCAGCTTCTCCTTGTTAAAATGATTTATATATTCCCTCATAGTCTCGTCCTTCCCCTGTTTGATGTACAATAGGTGGGTCGTCTGCTTCTTAGATTTTACCCCAAAGCAGAAGTTATGGACAAAACTATAGACCAATTGCTTAAAACTTCCTATAGAGTTCTTAGGAAGGGAGGCGAACCATACGTGGGTTGCCCCTGTCAACGTTCTTGAGAATGCTCGGCATCTCATCTCATCTGAATGGGTCGAGAGTTCCCTCTCTGGACACTTAGGTCGGCTGATGACCTCTCTTTTCTCCTCTCGATCTTGGGGAGGTCTGCAATCATCTCTCCTCTTATTTCTTCTTGAACCGACAACACTCACTACAAGAAAAATGAATATTAGGGACGAGAGTATTAGGGACGGCCGTGTCATTTTGTCCCTAATGCTATACCAAAAGGGACGTTTTTTTAAAAGCCGTCCCTTTAGTATTTATCAAAAGGGACGGTAAATAAAACCATCCCTTAAAGTATAGACGAATTTTAGCGATAATTTTTTTCGGGCTAATATGAGGGAGAGATTTTAAAAACCGTCCCTTTTGCTATACCAAAAGGGACGGATTTTTACAACCGTCCCTTTTGCTATACCAAAAGGGACGATTTTAAAATCCGTCCCTTTTATTATATCTCAAAATTTTAGACTTTGGACAAACAAATATAAGGTACGGTTAATAAAATCCGTCCCTTTTGCTATACCAAAAGGGACGGTTATTAAAATTCGTCCCATTTGCTATACCAAAAGGGACGGATTGTAATAACCGTCCCTTATATTTGTTTGGCAAAAAATAAAAAATCAATGTATAGGGACGGATTTAACAGTCCCTTTTCATCAAACGCAGCTTAATTTTTATTTTCCCACAAAATTTTTTCCCCATTCCCCCGCTTTCTCTCTCTCTCAGCGCGACTCGCCGCTCTATCTCTCTCTCTGCTCTCTCTCAGATCTCGCTCCCCCATTCACCCTCTTTTTCTCTCTCTCGGCCGGACTCAGAGCTCTCTCGCTCTCTCTTCCTCTTCTTGAGCGGTTACTCTTCTTCAGAGCTCGCTCCCTCTGCCCTAGCCCACCCCTGCTCCGCCTCAGCTCTGCCCTAGCTGCCGCCCCTGTCCCAGTCGCTCCCCCGGTAAATTTTATTTCTTTTCTCCATTAATTTATCTAGATTCCATTAATACATGTATATACAGATTATATAAGATTATATATGTTTTTACAAAGTATATATAGTATATATATACATAATTTATATCATTAGAATCTAGGATAATAGGTGTTGGTTGAATTTTTTATTAGAATTTGGGATAATAGTTGTTGGTTGATTTTATGATTATAAATTCCACTTGTAATTTGGGATAAAAGGTGTTGGTTGATTCAATGGCTGATGGAATGAAGTTGATGGCAGGTGCGTTTAAGACTGTTATAAAGGTATTCTTAGTCAATTTCATGATTGAAAAATGGACAAAGAGGAACAATATTTATTAGAAAAAGAAACATAAAAGAAAAATATAAATTGTTACAAATCTTTATACTCATATGCTCTGGGTGTGTTTTCATCTTTATAGTTTTTGTTTATTTGATGATTGGAGTTTGTGATATCAGGTATTTTAAAGAGCATGGTTGACCATCTTGAACAATCTTAGAGACGCTTCCTAAGGATTACACCGATATGGAAAATCTAATTGATAGTCTTCAGCTATGTATTCTTATTTGTACATTACAATTTGGTTGTTGATAAATTATAGGAAATGAATTCCTTATTTGTGTTTGTGGTGTGATTCAATCTTTTATATTTTTATTTTGTCTAGGTATATATATTTAGATAACGTCTTCGAGGATCACATTGGCGTAAAGGTTTTTTTTGTCTAGGTATATATTTTTATTTTGTCTAGGTATACTCATCTCTTTCTCCCCATTTTTTTGAACGCACGATGCTATATAAGGGGTTTTCGGGTTAAAATGAAATATCATGATGCAAAAATTAGTTTAACCTCAAAATTTGTGTGTTTTCTTTGTAGAAGAGAATAGTAATCCCAGCTCTGGATTCAGTTCTGTAAATGGTTTAGATGTTTAAGATACTACAATTTTTTAATGTTGTTTCAAGTTCACACTTTGTAGCGCTATATCAAGATGTTAGGTGTGTGTGCCCCTTTTGAACAAGCTCTGGTTTTCTTCCTTTGGTTTTGAATTTATTTTTTTGGTTCTACCATTTTTTTAATTGAACACTGTTTGCATAAAATTCATTATTTTTTCACTGTCATAGGATACATTGACGTTGGGGTCAAACTACTATCAAACATAATCTGAAATTGCATCGCTGCTAGCATAGGGAAGGTTCTGATTGCATTGGGTGTAACAATATATCCAGGTAATGGATAGACCTATGATGAACTTTATATTAAGGTTAAATATGCATTGATTCAATTTTTTAATTATTTTGGGTTTGGATCCTAATTATGTCTAAACCCCGTAATTTTAATTCTTTTGTGCCCCCTTATAGCTTGGGTATTGTTGGCGCATTTGTTTCCTGTCACTTCCAGTTGGTGGGGTGGGGGGGGGGGGGGGGGGGGCAGTACATAACTTTTGAACAAAGAATAGTTAGGGTGAACACTATAAAAAAAAGGCATTATCCAACGGATTGCCACTTTCTAGGTTTAAGGCGTGTCAATTTCTCTGCAATGGTCCAAATCAAACTAATTAGTAAGAATTTGTTTATTAGCTTAAAGATATTCTTGATTAGTCTGAATATAAAACATGTCATCGAATGGTTAAAATGTAAAACAAACCCAAAACGGTCCCGTAAGAGTCACGAACACCTCGCACGGGACCAATATGACTCGTAGGAACAGATGGCGTAGTTCCTCGTCTCCCGGTTGGAGTGTACGACGTAAATTTGCAAAAAAATAAACTTAAGCATAAAAACATGCCATCGAAGGGTGAAAATGTAAAACAGACTTAAAACGGTCCTGTAAGAGTCACGAACACCTCGCACGGGACTAATGTGACTCATAGGAACCGACCGCGTAGTCACGGGACTCCCGGTTTGGGTGTACGACGTAAATTTCCCAAAAAATAGACTTAAATATAAAGCCATGCATCGAAGGGTGAAAATGTAAAACAGTCACAAAACGGTCCCTTAAGAGTCACGAACATCTCGCACGGGACCAATGTGACTCGTAGGAGAAGACGACGTAGTGCCTAGGCTCCCGGTTGGAGTGTACGACGTAAATTTGCAAAAGGTTAGACTTAAGCATCAAAACTTGCCATCGAAGGGTGAAAACGTAAAACAAATAGAAAACGGTCCCGTTAGAGTCACGAAAACCTCGCACGGGACCAATGTGACTCGTAGGAACTGACCGCGTAGTCACGGGGCTCCCGGTTTGAGTCTACGACGTAAATTTGTAAAAAATAGACTTAAAGCATAAAAACATGTCATCGAAGGGTTAAAACATAAAACAAACCCAAAATGGTCCCGTAAGAGTCACGAACACCTCGCACGGGACCAATGTGACTCGTAGGAACCGACCGCGTAGTCACGGGACTCCTGGTTTGAGTTTACGATGTAAATTTGTAAAAAATTATACTTAAGCATAAAAACATGCCATCGAAGGGTAAAAACGTAAAACAGCCTTAAAACGGTCCCGTAAAAGTCACGAACACCTCGCGCGGGACCAATGCGAATCGTAGGAATAGACGGCGTAGTTCCGAGGCTCTCGATTGGAGTGTACGATGTAAATTTACAAAAAAAAAACTTAAGCATAAAAACATGCCATCGAAGTATGAAAACGTAAAACAACCTTAAAACGGTTCCGTAAGAGTCACGAACACCTCGTGCAGGAACAATGTGACTTGTAGGCACCGATCGCGTAGGCATGGGACTCCCGGTTTGAGTGTATGACGTAAAGTTGCAAAAAATTAGACTTAATAATAAAAACATGCCATCGAAGGGTGAAAACACAAAACAGCCTTAAAACGGTCCCGTAAGAGTCACGAACACCTCGCACGGGACCAATGTGACTCGTAGGAACAGACGGCGTACTCCCGAGGCTCCCGGTTGGAGTGTACGACGTAAAGTTGTAAAAAAATAAACATGAGCATAAAAACATGCCATCGAAGGGTGAAAATGCGAAACATCCTTAAAACAGTCTCGTAAGAGTCACGAACACCTCGCACGGGACCAAGGTGACTCGTAGGAACACACAGCGTAGTCCCGCGGCTCCGGATTGGAGTGTACGACGTAAATTTGTAAAAAAATAAACATAAGCATAAAAACATGCCATCGAAGGGTGAAAATGCAAAACAACCTTAAAACGGTCCGGTAAGAGTCATGAACACCTTGCACGGGACCAATGTGACTCGTAGGAACAGACGGCCTAGTCCCGAGGTCCCTGGTTGGAGTGTACGACTTAAATTTGTAAAAAAATAAAATTAAGCATAAAAATATGCCATCGAAGGGTGAAAACGTAAAATAGCCTTAAAACGGTCCCGTAAGAGTCACGAACACCTGACACGGGACCAATGTGACTCTTAGGAACAAATGGCGTAGTCCTGCGTCTCCCGGTTGGAGTGTACGACGTAAATTTACAAAAAAATAAACTTAAGCATAAAAATAAGCCATCGAAGGGTGAAAATGAAAAACAGCCTTAAAACGGTCCCGTAAGAGTCACGAACACCTCGTACAGGACCAATGTGACACGTAGGAACCGATCGCGTAGTCACGGGGCTCCCGGTTGGAGTGTACGACTTAAATTTGCAAAAAAATAAACTTAAGCATAAAAACATTCCATCGAAGGGTAAAAATGTAAAACAGCCACAAAACGGTCCCGTAAGAGTTACGAACACCTCGTACGCGACCAATGTGACTCGTAGGAACAGACGACGTAGTCCCGATGCTCCCCGTTGGAGTGTACGACGTAAATTTGCAAAAAAATAAACTTAAGCATAAAAACATGCCATCGAAGGGTGAAAATGTAAAAAAGCCTTAAAACGGTCCCGTAAGAGTTACGAACTCCTTGGACGGGACTAATGTGACTCGTAGAAACAAACGGCATGGTCATGGGGCTCCCGGTTGGAGTGTACGACGTAAATTTATAAAAAAGTATACTTAGGGTATAAAAACATGTCATCGAAGGGTGAAAACGTAAAACAGCCTTAAAACGGTCCCGTAAAAGTCATGAACACCTCACACAGAATCAATGTGACTCGTAGAAACTGACCGCGTAGACACAGGACTCCCGGTTGGAGTGAACGACGTAAATTTGCAAAAAATTATACTTAATCATAAAAACATGCCATCGAAGGGTGAAAACATAAAACAGCCATAAAACGGTCCCGTAAGAGTCATGAACACATCGTACGGGACCAACGTGACTCCTAGGAACCGACCGCGTAGTCCCGAGGCTCCCGGTTGGAGTGTACGACGTAAATTTCCAAAAAAATAAACTTGAGCTTAAAAACATGCCATCGAAGGGAGAAAATGTATAACAGCCTTTAAACAGTCCAGTAAGAGTCGAACACCTCGCATGGGACCAATGTGACTCGTAAGAACAGACGGCGTAGTCCCGAGGCTCCCGGTTGTAGTGTACGACGTAAATTTGTAAAAAAATAAACTTAAGAATAAAAACATACCATCAAAGGGTTAAAATGTAAAACAAACCCAAAACGGTCCTGTAAGAGTCACGAACACCTCGCACGGGACCAATGTGACTCGTAGGAACCGACCGCGTAGTCACGGGAGTCCCGGTTTGAGTTTACAATGTAAATTTGCAAAAAATGGACTTAAGCATAAAAACATGCCATCGAAGGGTGAAAACATAAAATGGCCTTAAAATAGTCCCGTAAGAGTCACGAACACCTCGCACAGGCCCAATGTGACTCGTAGGAACAGGCGGCGTACTCCCGAGGCTCCCGGTTTGAGTGTACGACGTAAATTTGTAAAAAAATAAACTTGAGCATAAAAACATGCCATCGAAGGGTGAAAATGCAATACTGCCTTAAAACGGTCCCGTAAGAGTCACGAACACCTCGCACGGGACCAATGTCACTCGTAGGAACAGATGGCGTAGTCCCGCGGCTCCCTATTGGAGTGTACGACGTAAATTTGCAAAAAAATAAACTTAAGCATAAAACATGCCATCGAAGGGTGAAAATGCAAAACAGCCTTAAAACCGTACCGCAAGAGTCACGAACATCTCGCACGGGACCAATGTGACTCGTAGGAACCGACGGCCTAGTCCAGAGGTTCCCGGTTGGAGTGTACGACGTAAATTTGCAAAAAAATAAACTTGAGCATAAAAACATGCCATCGAAGGGTGAAAATGCAATACAGCCTTAAAACGGTCCCGTAAGAGTCACGAACACCTCGTACGGGACCAATGTGACTCGTAGGAACAGATGTTCTAGTCCCAAGGTTCCCGGTTGGAGTGTACGACGTAAACTTGCAAAAAAATAAACTTGAGCATAAAAACATGCCATCGAAGGGTGAAAATATAAAATGGCCACAAAACGGTCCCGTAAGAGTCACGAACACCTCGCACGGGACCAATGTGACTCGTAGGAACAGACGGCGTAGTGCCGCGGCTCCCGATTGGAGTGTACGACGT
Organism: Sambucus nigra; assembly: GCA_949130495.1. Classification (NCBI taxonomy): domain Eukaryota; kingdom Viridiplantae; phylum Streptophyta; class Magnoliopsida; order Dipsacales; family Adoxaceae; genus Sambucus; species Sambucus nigra. Next base: position 806,673,894 of record OX422207.1, read on the forward strand.
AAATTGGCAAAAAAATAAACTTAAGCATAAAAATAAGCCATCGAAGGGTGAAAACGTAAAATAGCCTTAAAACGGTCCCGTAAGAGTCACGAACACCTCACACGGGACCAATGTGACTCTTAGGAACATACGGCGTAGTCCCGCGTCTCCCGACTGGAGTGTACGACGTAAATTTGTATAAAAACAAGCCATCGAAGGGTGAAAATGGAAAACAACCTTAAAACGGTCCCGTAGGTGTTACGAAAACCTCGTACGGGACCAATGTGACTCGTAGGAACCGACCGCGTAGTCACGGGGCTTCCGGTTGGAGTGTACGACGTAAATTTGCAAAAAAATAAACTTAAGCATAAAAACATGCCTTCTAAGAGTGAAAATGTAAAACAGCTATAAAACGGACCCTTAAAAGTCACGAACACCTCGCCCGGGACCAATGTGACTCGTAGGAACAGACGGCCTAGTCCCGAGGTTCCCGATTGGAGTGTACGATGTAAATTTGCAAAAAAATAAACTTAAGCATAAAAACATGCCATCGAAGGGTGAAAACGTAAAATAGCCTTAAAACAGTCCCGTAAGAGTCACGAACACCTCGCACGGGACCAATGTGACTCTTAGGAACATACGGCGTAGTCCCGCGTCTCCCGACTGGAGTACGACGTAAATTTGTATAAAAACAAGCCATCGAAGGGTGAAAATGGAAAACAACCTTAAAACGGTCCCGTAGGTGTTACAAAAACCTCGTACGGGACCAATGTGACTCGTAGGAACAGATGGCCTAGTCCCAAGGTTCCCGGTTGGAGTGTACGACGTAAACTTGCAAAAAAATAAACTTGAGCATAAAAACATGCCATCGAAGGGTGAAAATATAAAATGGCCACAAAACGGTCCCGTAAGAGTCACGAACACCTCGCACGGGACCAATGTGACTCGTAGGAACAGACGGCGTAGTGCCGCGGCTCCCGATTGGAGTGTACGACGTAAATTGGCAAAAAAATAAACTTAAGCATAAAAATAAGCCATCGAAGGGTGAAAACGTAAAATAGCCTTAAAACGGTCCCGTAAGAGTCACGAACACCTCGCACGGGACCAATGTGACTCTTAGGAACATACGGCGTAGTCCCGCGTCTCCCGACTGGAGTGTACGACGTAAATTTGTATAAAAACAAGCCATCGAAGGGTGAAAATGGAAAACAACCTTAAAACGGTCCCGTAGGTGTTACGAAAACCTCGTACGGGACCAATGTGACTCGTAGGAACCGACCGCGTAGTCACGGGGCTTCCGGTTGGAGTGTACGACGTAAATTTGCAAAAAAATAAACTTAAGCATAAAAACATGCCATCGAAGGGTAAAAATGTAAAACAACCACAAAACGGTCCAATAAAAGTCACGAACACCTCGCACGGGACCAATGTGACTCGTAGGAACAGACGGCCTAGTCCCAAGTTCCTGGTTGGAGTGTACGACGTAAATTTGCAAAAAAATAAACTTAAGCATAAAAACATGCCATCGAAGGGTGAAAATGTAAAACAGCCTTAAAATGGTCCCTTAAAAGTTACGAACACCACGTACGGGACCAATGTGACTCGTAGGAACAAACGACATAGTCACGGGGCTCCCAATTGGAGTGTACGACGTAAATTAGGAAAAAAAATAGACTTACAGCATAAAAACATGCCATCGAAGGGTGAAAATATAAACGGCCTTAAAACGGTCCCGTAAGAGTCACGAACACCTCGCACGGGACCAATGTGACTCGTAGGAACAGATGGCGTAGTCCCGCGGCTCCCGATTGGAGTGTACGACGTAAATTTGCAAAAAAATAAACTTAAGCAAAAAAACATGCCATCGAAGGGTGAAAATGCAAAACAGCCTTAAAACCGTCCCGTAAGAGTAACGAACATCTTGCACGGGACCAATGTGACTCGTAGGAACAGACGGCCTAGTCCTGAGGTTCCCGGTTGGAGTGTACGACGTAAATTTGCAAAAAAATAAACTTAAGCATAAAAACATGCCATCGAAGGCTGAAAACGTAAAACAGCCTTAAAACGATCCCATAAGAGTCACGAACACCTCGCACGGGACCAATGTGACTCTTAGGATCAATCGACGTAGTCCCGCGTCTCCCGACTGGAGTGTACGATGTAAATTTTTAAAAAAGTAAACTTAAGCATAAAAACAAGCCATCGAAGGGTGAAATCGTAAAACAGCGTTAAAACGGTCCCGTAAGAGTCACGAACACCTCGTACGGGACCAATGTGACTCATAGGAACCGACCGCGTAGTCACGGGGCTCTCAGTTGGAGTGTACGACGTAAATTTGCAAAAAGATAAACTTAAGCATAAAAACATGCCTTCGAAGGGTGAAAATATAAAACAACAACAAAACGGTCCCTTAAAAGTCACGAACACCTCGCACGGGACCAATGTGACTCGTAGGAGCAGACGGCCTAGTCCGGAGGTTTTGGGTTGAACTGTACGACGTAAATTTGCAAAAAAATAAACTTAAGCATAAAAACATGCCATCGAAGGGTGAAAATGTAAAACAGCCTTAAAATGGTCCCATAAGAGTTACGAACACATCGGACGAGACTAATGTGACTCGTAGGAACAAACGACAAGGTCACGGGGCTCCCGGTTGGAGTGTACGACGTCAATTTGCAAAAAAATAGACTTAAAGTATAAAAACATGCAATCGAAGGGTGAAAACGTAAAATGGATTTAAAACGTTCCCGTAAGAGTCACGAACACCTCACACGGAACCAATGTGACTCGTAGAAACCGATCGCGTAGACATAGGACTCCCGGTTGGAGTGTACGACGTAAATTTGTAAAAAATTAGACTTAAGCATAAAAACATGCCATCGAAGGGTGAAAACATAAAACAGCCTTAAAACGGTCCCGTATGAGTCATGAACACCTCGTACGGGACCAATGTGACTCGTAGGAACCAACCGCGTAGTCTCGAGGCTCCCGGTTGGAGTGTACGACATAAATTTGTAAAAAAATAAACTTAAGCATAAAAATATGCCACCGAAGGGTTAAAATGTAAAACAAACCCAAAACGGTTCCGTAAGAATCACGAACACCTCGCACGGGACCAATGTGACTCGTAGGAACAGACGGCGTAGTCCCGAGGCTCCCGGTTGGAGTGTTCGACGTAAATTTGCAAAAAAATAAAATTAAGCTTAAAAACATGCCATCGAAGGGTGAAAATGTAAAACAGCCTTTAAACGGTCCCGTAAGAGTCACGAACACCTCGTACGGGACCAATGTGACTCGTAGGAACCGACCGCGTAGTCACGGGGCTCCCGATTGGAGTGTACGACGTAAATTTGAGTTTAAAATAAACTTAAGCATAAAAACATGCCATCGAAGGGTGAAAATGTAAAACAGCCTTAAAACGGTCCCGTAAGAGTCACGAACAACTCGTACGGGACCAATGTGACTCTTAGGAACAGTCGGCGTAGTACCGCATCTCCTGACTGGAGTTTACGACGTAAATTTGCAAAAAAAATAAACTTAAGCATAAAAACAAGCCATCGAAGGGTGAAAACATTAAACAGCCTTAAAACGGTCCCGTAAGAGTCACGAACACCTCGTACGAGACCAATGTGACTCATAGGAACAGACCGCGTAATCACGGGGCTCCCGGTTGGAGTGTATGACATAAATTTGTAAAAAAAGAAACTTAAGCATAAAAACATGCCTTCTAAGAGTGAAAATATAAAACAGCTACAAAACGGACCCTTAAAAGTCACGAACACCTCGCCCGGGACCAATGTGACTCGTAGGAACAGACGGCCTAGTCCCGAGATTCCCGGTTGGAGTGTACGACGTAAATTTGCAAAAAAATAAACTTAAGCATAAAAACATGCCATCGAAGGGTAAAAATGTAAAACATTCTTAAAATGGTCCCGTAAGAGTTACGAACACCTCGGACGGGACTAACGTGACTCGTAGGAACAAACGACAAGGTCACAGGGCTCCTGGTTGGAGTGTACGACGTAAATTTGCAAAAAAATAGACTTAAAGTATAAAAACATGCCATCGAAGGGTGAAAACGTAAAACATATTTAAAACGGTCCCGTAAGAGTCACGAACACCTCACACGGAACCAATGTGACTCGTAGAAACCGATCGCGTAGACACAGGACTCCCGGTTAGAGAGTACGACGTAAATTTATAAAAAATTAGACTTAAACATAAAAACATGCCATCGAAGGGCAAAAAACAGCCTTAAAACGGTCCCGTACGAGTCATGAACACCTCGTACGGGACTAATGTGACTCGTAGGAACCGACCGCGTAGTCCCGAGGCTCCCGGTTGGAGTGTACAACGTAAATTTGTAAAAAAATAAACTTAAGCATAAAAACATGCCATCGAATGGTCAAAACGTAAAACGAACCCAAATTGGTCCCGTAAGACTCACGAACACCTCGCACGGGACCAATGTGACTTATAGGAACTGATCGCGTAGTCACGGGACTTCCGGTTTGAGTTTACGATGTAAATTTGCAAAAAATTAGAATTAAGTATAAAAACATGCCATCGAAGGGTGAAAATGTAAAAGAGCCTTAAAACAGTCCCGTTAGAGTCACGAACACCTCGCACGAGCCCAATCTGACTCGTAGGAACAGACGGCGTAGTCCCGCGGCTCCCGATTGGAGTGTACGACGTAAATTTACAAAAAAGTAAAGTTAAAGTATAAAAACATGCCATCGATGGGTGAAAATGCAAAACAGCCTTAAAACGGTCCTGTAAGAGTCACGAACACCTCGTACGGGACCAATGTGACTCGTAGGAACAAATGGCCTAGTCCCGAGGTTCCCGGTTGGAGTGTACGACGTAAATTTGCAAAAAAATAAACTTGAGCATAAAAATATGCCATCGAAGGGTGAAAATATAAAACGGCCACAAAACGGTCCCGTAAGAGTCATGAACACCTCGCACGGGACCAATGTGACTCGTAGGAACAGACGGCGTAGTCCCGCGGCTCACGATTGGAGTGTACGACGTAAATTTGCAAAAAAATAAACTTAAGCATAAAAACATGCCATCGAAGGGTGAAAATGTAAAACAGCCATAAAACCATCCCGTAAGAGTCACGAACACCTCGCACGGGACCAATGTGACTCGTAGGAACAGGCGGCCTAGTCCCGAGGTTCGCGGTTAGAGTGTACGACGTAAATTTGCAAAAAAATAAACTTAAGCATAAAAACAAGCCATCGAAGGGTGAAAACATAAACAGCCTTAAAACGGTCCCGTAAGAGTCACGAACACCTCGCACGGGACCAATGTGACTCTTAGGAACAGACGGCGTAGTACCGCGTCTCCCGACTGGAGTGTACGACGTAAATTTGCATAAAAACAAGCCATCGAAGGGTGAAAATGGAAAACAACCTTAAAACGGTCCCGTAAGAGTTACGAACACCTCGTACGGGACCAGTGTGACTAGTAGGAACCGACCGCGTAGTCACGGGGATCCCGGTTGGAGTGTACGACGTAAATTTGCAAAAAAAAAAACTTAAGCATAAAAACATGCCATCGAAGGGTGAAAATGTAAAACAGCCACAAAACGGTCCATTAAAAGTCACGAACACCTCGCACGGGACCAATGTGACTCGTAGGAACAGACGGCCTAGTCCCGAGGTTCCTGGTTGGAGTGTACGACGTAAATTTGGAAAAAAATAAACTTAAGCATAAAAGCATGCCATCGAAGGGTGAAAATGTAAAACAGCCTTAAAATGGTCCCGTAAAAGTTACGAACACCACTTACGGGACCAATGTGACTCGTAGGAACAAACGACATAGTCACGGGGCTCTCGATTGGAGTGTACGACGTAAATTTGGAAAAAAAATAGACTTACAGCATAAAAAGATGCCATCGAAGGGTGAAAATATAAAACGGCCTTAAAACGGTCCCGTAAGAGTCACGAACACCTCGCACGGAACCAATGTGACTCGTAGGAACAGATGGCGTAGTCCCGCGGCTCCTAATTGGAGTGTACGACGTAAATTTGCAAAAAAACAAACTTAAGCATAAAAACATGTCGTCGAAGGGTGAAAATGCAAAACAGCCTTAAAACCGTCCCGTAAGAGTCATGAACATCTCGCACGGGACCAATGTGACTCGTAGGAACAGACGGCCTAGTCCCGAGGTTCCCGGTTGGAGTGTACGACGTAAATTTGCAAAAAAATAAACTTAAGCATAAAAACATGCCATCGAAGGGTGAAAACATAAAACAGCCTTAAAACGATCCCGTAAGAGTCATGAACACCTCGCACGGGACTAATGTGACTCTTAGGATCAATCGGCGTAGTCCCGCGTCTCCCGACTGGAGTGTACGATGTAAATTTTTAAAAAAGTAAACTTAAGCATAAAAGCAAGCCATCGAAGGGTAAAATCATAAAACAGTCTTAAAACGGTCCCGTAAGAGTCACGAACACCTCGTACGGGACCAATGTGACTCGTAGGAACCGACCGCGTAGTCACGGGGCTCTCAGTTGGAGTGTACGACGTAAATTTGCAAAAAAATAAACTTAAGCATAAAAACATGCCTTCGAAGGGTGAAAATATAAAACAGCCACAAAACGGTCCCTTAAAAGTCATGAACACCTCGCACAGGACCAATGTGACTCGTAGGAACAGACGGCCTTGTCCGGAAGTTCCGGGTTGGAGTGTACGACGTAAATTTGCAAAAAAATAAACTTAAGCATAAAAACATGCCATCGAAGGGTGAAAATGAAAAACAGCCTTAAAACGGTCCCGTAAGAGTCACGAACACCTCTTACGGGACCAATGTGACACGTAGGAACCGACCGCGTAGTCATGGGGCTCCCGGTTGAAGTGTACGACGTAAATTTGCTAAAAAATAAACTTAAGCATAATAACATTCCATCCAAGGGTGAAAATATAAAACAGCCACAAAACGGTCCCTTAAAAGTCACAAACACCTCGCACGGGACCAATTTGACCCGTAGGAACAGACGGCCTAGTCCCCAGGTTCCCGATTGGAGTGTACGACGTAAATTTGCAAAAAAATAAACTTAAGCATAAAAACATGCCACCGAATTGCGAAAATGTAAAACAGCCTTAAAATGGTCCCATAAGAGTTACGAACACCTCGAACGGGACTAATGTGACTCGTAGGAACAAACGACAAGGTCACGGGGATCCCGGTTGGAGTGTAAGACGTCAATTTGCAAAAAAATAGACTTAAAGTATAAAAACATGCCATCGAAGGGTGAAAACGCAAAACGGATTTAAAACGGTCCCGTAAGAGTCACGAACACCTCAAACGGAACTAATGTGACTCGTAGAAACCGATCGCGTAGACACAGGACTCCCGGTTGGAGTGTACGACGTAAATTTGTGAAAAATTAGACTTAAGCATAAAAACATGTCATCGAAGGGAGAAAACATAAAACAGCCTTAAAACGGTCCCGTACGAGTCATGAACACCTCGTACGCGACCAAGTGACTCGTAGGAACCAACCGCGTAGTCCCGAGGCTCCCGATTGGAGTGTACGACATAAATTTGTAAAAAAATAAACTTAAGCATAAAAACATGCCACCGAAGGGTTAAAATGTAAAACAAACCCAAAACGGTCCCGTAAGAATCACGAACACCTCGCACGGGACCAATGTGACTCGTAGGAACCGACCACGTACTCACGGGACTCCCGGTTAGAGTTTACGATGTAAATTTGCAAAAAATTAGACTTAAGCTTAAAAACATGCCATCGAAGGGTAAAAACGTAAAACAACCTTAAAACAGTCCCGTAAGAGTCATGAACACCTCGCACGGGCCCAATCTGACTCGTAGGATCAGACGGCGTACTCCTGACGCTCCCGGTTTGAGTGTATGATGTAAATTTGCAAAAAAATAAACTTGAGCATAAAAACATGCATTCGAAGGGGGAAAACATAAAACAACCTTAAAACGGTCCCGTAAGAGTCACGAACACCTCGCACGGGACCAATGTGACTCGTAGGAACAAACGGCGTAATCCCGCGGCTCCCGATTCGAGTGTACGACGTAAATTTGCAAAAAAATAAACTTAAGCATAAAAACATGCCATCGAATGGTGAAAATGAAAAACAATCTTAAAACCGTCCCGTAAGAGTCACGAACATATCGCATGGGACCAATGTGACTCATAGGAACAGACGGCCCAGTCCTGAGGTTCTCGGTTGTAGTGTACGACGTAAATTTGCAAAAAAATAAACTTAAGCATAAAAACATGCCATCGAAGGATGAAAATGTAAAACAGCCTTAAAATGGTCCCGTAAGAGTCACGAACACCTCGCACGGGACCAATGTGACTCTTAGGAACAGTCGACGTAGTCCCGCATCTCCTGACTGGAGTTTACGACGTAAATTTGCAAAAAAAATAAACTTAAGCATAAAAACAAGCCATCGAAGGGTGAAAACATTAAACAGCCTTAAAACGATCCCGTAAGAGTCACGAACACCTCGTACGAGACCAATGTGACTCGTAGGAACAGACCGCGTAGTCACGGAGCTCCCGGTTGGAGTGTATGACGTAAATTTTTAAAAAAAGAAACTTAAGCATAAAAACATGCCTTCGAAGGGTGAAAATGTAAAACAGCCACAAAACGGACCCTTAAAATTCACGAACACCTCGCACGGGACCAATGTGACTCGTAGGAACAGACGGCCTAGTCCCGAGGTTCCCGATTGGAGTGTACGACGTAAATTTGTAAAAAAATAAACTTAAGCATAAAAACATGCCATCGAAGGATGAAAATGTAAAACAGTCTTAAAATGGTCCCGTAAGAGTTACGAACACCTCGGACGGGACTAACGTGACTCGTAGAAACAAACGACAAGGTCACGGGGCTCCCGGTTGGAGTGTACGACGTAAATTTGCAAAAAAATAGACTTAAAGTACAAAAACATGCCATCGAAGGGTGAAAATGTAAAACAGATTTAAAACGGTCCCATAAGAGTCACGAACACCTCACACAGAACCAATGTGACTCGTAGAAAACGACCGCGTAGACACAGGACTCCCGGTTAGAGAATACGACGTGAATTTATAAAAAAATTTACTTAAGCATAAAAACATGCCATCGAAGGGTGAAAACATAAAACAGCCTTAAAACGGTCCCGTACGAGTCATGAACACCTCGTACGTGACCAATGTGACTCGTACGAACCGACCGCGTAGTCCCGAGGCTCCTGGTTGGAGTGTACGACGTAAATTTGTAAAAAAATAAACTTAAGCATAAAAACATGCCATCGAAGGGTCAAAACGTAAAACAAACCCAAATCGGTCCCGTAAGACTCACGAACACCTCGCACGGGACCAATGTGACTCATAGGAACTGACCGCGTAGTCACGGGACTCCCGGTTTGAGTTTACGTTGTAAATTTGCAAAAAAATTAGAATTAAGTATAAAAACATGCCATCGAAGGGTGAAAATATAAAACAGCCTTAAAACACTCCCGTTAGAGTCACGAACACCTCGCACAGGCCCAATCTGACTCGTAGGAACAGACGGCGTAGTCCCGCGGATCCCGATTGGAGTGTACGACGTAAATTTAAAAAAAAATAGACTTAAGCATAAAAATAGGTCATCGATGGGTGAAAATGCAAAACAGCCTTAAAACGGTCCTGTAAGAGTCACGAACACCTCGTACGGGACCAATGTGACTCGTAGGAACAGATGGCCTAGTCCCGAGGTTCCCGGTTGGAGTGTACGACGTAAATTTGCAAAAAGTAAACTTGAGCATAAAAACATGCCATCGAAGGGTGAAAATATAAAATGGCCACAAAACGGCCCCGTAAGAGTCACGAACACCTCGCACGGGACCCATGTGACTCGTAGGAACAGACGGCGTAGTCCCGCGGCTCCCGATTGGAGTGTACGACGTAAATTTGCAAAAAAATAAACTTAAGTATAAAAATATGCCATCGAAGGGTGAAAATGTAAAACAGCCTTAAAACCATCCCGTAAGAGTCACGAACACCTCGCACGGGACCAATGTGACTCGTTGGAACAGACGGCCGGGTCCCGATGTTCCCGGTTGGAGTGTAGGACGTAAATTTGCAAAAAAATAAACTTAAGCATAAAAACAAGCCATCGAAGGGTGAAAACGTAAGACAGACTTAAAACGGTCCCATAAGAGTCACGAACACCTCGCATGGGACCAATGTGACTCTTAGGAACAGACGACGTAGTCCCGCGTCTCCCGACTAGAGTGTACGACGTAAATTTGCATAAAAACCAGCCATCGAAGGGTGAAAATGGAAAACAACCTTAAAACGGTCCCGTAAGAGTTACGAACACCTCGTACGGGACCAATGTGACTAGTAGAAACCGACCGCGTAGTCACAGGGCTCCCGGTTCGAGTGTACGACGTAAATTTGCAAAAAAATAAACTTAAGCATAAAAACATGCCATCGAAGGGTGAAAATGTAAAACAGCCACAAAACGGTCCATTAAAAGTCACGAACATCTCCCACGGGACCAATGTGACTCGTAGGAACAGAGGGCCTAGTCCCGAGGTTCCTGGTTGGAGTGTACGACGTAAATTTGCAAAAAAATAAACTTAAGCATAAAAACATGCCATCGAAGGGTGAAAATGCAAAACAGTCTTTAAACCATCCCGTAAGAGTCACGAACATCTCGCACGGGACCAATGTGACTCGTAGGAACAGACGGCCTAGTCCCGAGGTTCCCGGTTGGAGTGTACGACGTAAATTTTCAAAAAAATAAACTTAAACATAAAAACATGTCATCGAAGGGTGAAAATGTAAAACATCCTTAAAACGATCCCGTAAGAGTCACGAACACCTCGCACGGGACCAATGTGACTCGTAGGAACAGACGGCCTAGTCCCGAGGTTCCCGGTTGGAGTGTACGACGTAAATTTGCAAAAAAATAAACTTGAGCATAAAAACATGCCATCGAAGGGTGAAAACATAAAACAACTTTAAAACGGTCCCGTAAGAGTCACGAACACCTCGCACGGGACCAATGTGACTTGTAGGAACAGACGGCGTAGTCCCTCGGCTCCCGATTGGAGTGTACGACATAAATTTGCAAAAAATAAACTTAAGCATAAAAACATGCCATCGAAGGGTGAAAATGTAAAACAACCTTAAAACGGTCCCGTAAGAGTCACGAATACCTCGCACGGGACCAATGTGACTCGTAGGAATAGACGTCATAGTCCGGCGGCTCCCGATCGGAGTGTACAACGTAAATTTGCAAAAAAATAAACTTAAGCGTAACAACATGCCATCGAAGGGTGAAAATGCAAAACAGCCTTAAAACGGTCCCGTAAGAGTCACGAACACCTCGCACGGGACCAATGTGACTCGTAGGAACAGACGGCGTAGTCCCGCGGCTCCCGATTGGAGTGTACGACGTAAATTTGAAAAAAAATAAACTTAAGCGTAAAAACATGCCATCGAAGGGTGAAAATGCAAAACAGCCTTAAAACGATCCCGTAAGATCACGAACACCTCGCACGGGACCAATGTGAGTCGTAGAAACAGACAACATCGTCACGGGGATCCTGGTTGGAGTGTACGATGTAAATTTCCAAAAAAGTAGACTTAGAGTATAAAAACATGCCATCGAAGGGTGAAAACATAAAACAGCTTTAAAACAGTCCCGTAAGAGTCACGAAGACCTCGCATGGGACCAATGTGACTCCTAGGAATAGACGGTGTAGTCCCGGGTCTCCCGGTTGGAGTGTAAGACGTAAATTTGCAAAAAAATAAACTTGACATAAAAACATGCCATCGAAGGGTGAAAACCCTAAACAGCCTTAAAACGGTCCCGAAAGAGTCACGAACACCTCGCACGGGACCAATTTGGCTCGTAGGAACAGACGGCATAGTCCCGCGGCTCCCGATTGGAGTGTACGACTTAAATTTGCAAAAAAATAAACTTAAGCACAAAAACATGCCATCGAAGGGGGAAAATGTGAAACAGCCACAAAACGGTCCCGTAAGAGTCACGAACACCTCGCACGGGACCAATGTGACTCATAGGAACAAACGACGTAGTCCCGAAGCTCCCGGTTGGAGTGCACGAAGTAAATTTGCAAAAAAATAAACTTAAGCATAAAAACATGCCATCGAAGGGTGAAAATGTAAAAGAGCCTTAAAACGGTTCCGTAAGACTTACGAACACCTCCTACGGGACCAATGTGACTCGTAGGAACAGACGGCGTAGTCCCAGGGCTCCCGGTTGGAGTGTTCGACGTAAATTTGTAAAAAAATAAACTTAAGCATAAAAACATGCCATCGAAGGGTGAAAATGTAAAACAGCCGCAAAACGGTCCCGTAAGAGTCACGAACACCTCGCACGGGACCAATGTGACTCGTAGGAACAGACGGCGTAGTCCCAAGGCTCCCGGTTGGAGTGTACGACGTAAATATACAAAAAAATAAACTTGAGCATAAAAACAGGCCATCGAAGGGTGAAAATGCAAAACAACCTTAAAACGGTCTAGTTAGAGTCACGAACACCTCGAACGGGACCAATGTGACTCGTAGGAACCAGCGGCGTAGTCTCGCGGCTCCCGATTGGAGTGTACGACGTAAATTTGCGAAAAAATAAACTTAAGCATAAAAACATGCCATCGAAGGGTGAAAACGAAAAACAACCATAAAACGGTCCCGTAAGAGTCACGAACACCTCGCACGGGCCCAATGTGACTCGTAGGAACAGACGGCGTACTCCCGAGGCTCCCTGTTTGAGTGTACGACATAAATTTGCAAAAAAATAAACTTGAGCATAAAAACATGCCATCGAAGGGTGAAAATGTAAAACAGCCTTAAAACGGTCCCGTAAGAGTCACGAACACCTCGCACGGGACCAATGTGACTCGTAGGAACAGACGGCGTAGTCCCGCGGCTCCCGATTGGAGTGTACGACGTAAATTTGCAAAAACATAAACTTAAGCATAAAAACACGCCATCGAAGGGTGAAAATGCAAAACAGCCTTAAAACGGTCCCCTTAAAGTCACGAACACCTCGCACGGGACCAATGTGACTCGTTGGAACAGACGGCGTACTCCCGAGGCTCCCGGTTTGAGTGTACGACGTAAATTTTCAAAAAAATAAACTTAAGCATAAAACATGCCATCGAAGGGTGAAAATGCAAAACAGCCCAAAAACCATCCCGTAAGAGTCACGAACACCTCGCACGGGACCAATGTGACTCATAGGAACAGACAGCCTAGTCCCGAGGTTCCCGGTTCGAGTGTACGACTTAAATTTGTAAAAAAATAAACTTAAGCATAAAAATATGCCATCGAAGGGTGAAAACATAAAACAGCCTTAAAACGGTCCCGTAAGAGTCACGAACACCTCGCACTGGACCAATGTGACTCTTAGGAACAGACGACGTAGTCCCATGTCTCCTGACTGGAGTGTACGACGTAAATTTGGAAAAAAATTAACTTAAGCATAAAAACAAGCCATCGAAGGGTGAAAACGTAAAACAGCCTTAAAACGGTCCTGTAAGAGTCACGAACAACTCGTACGGGACCAATGTGACTCGAAGGGACCGACCGCGTAGTCACGGGGCTCCCGGTTGGAGTGTACGACGTAAATTTGCAAAAAAATAAACTTAAGCATAATGACATTCCAACGAAGGATGAAAATGTAAAACAGCCACAAAACGGTCTTATAAAAGTCACGAACACCTCGCCCGGGACCAATGTGACTCGTAGGAACAGACGGCCTAGTCCCGTGGTTCCCGGCTGGTGTGTACGACGTAAATTAGTAAAAATTTAAACTTAAGCATAAAAACATGCCATCGAAGGGTGAAAATGTAAAACAGCCTTAAAATGTTCCCGTAAGAGTTACGAACACCTCGTACGGGACCAATGTGACTCGTAGGAAAAAACGACATAGTCGCGGGGCTCCCGATTGGACTGTACGACGTAAATTTGTAAAAAATTAGACTTAAAGCATAAAAACATGCCATCGAAGGGTGAAAATGTAAAACAGCCGCAAAACAGTCCCGTAAGAGTCACGAGCACCTCGCACGGGACCAATGTGACTCGTAGGAACAGACGACGTAGTCTGATTGCTCCCGGTTGGAGTGTATGACGTAAATTTGAAAAAAAATAAACTTAAGCATAAAAACATGCCATCGAAGGGTGAAAATATAAAATAGCCTTAAAAGGGTCCCGTAAAAGTTACGAACACCTCGTACGGGACCAATGTGACTCGTAGGAACAGACAGCATAGTCATGGGGATCCCGGTTGGAGTGTACGACATAAATTTGCAAAAAAATAAACTTAAGCGTAAAAACATGCCATCGAAGGGTGAAAATGCAAAACAGCCTTAAAACGGTCCGCTAAGAATCACGAACACCTCGCACGGGACCAATGTGACTCGTAGGAATAGACGGCATAGTCCCGAGGCTCCCGGTTGGAGTGTAAGACGTAAATTTGTAAAAAAATAAACTTAAGCATAAAAACATGCCATCAAAGGGTGAAAATATAAAACGGCCACAAAACGGTCCTGTAAGAGTCACGAACACCTCGCACGGGACCAATGTGACTCGTAGGAACAGACGGCGTAGTCCCGCGGCTCCCGATTGGAGTGTACGACGTAAATTTACAAAAAAGTAAAGTTAAAGTATAAAAACATGCCATCGATGGGTGAAAATGCAAAACAGCCTTAAAACCATCCCGTAAGAGTCACGAACACCTCGCACGGGACCAATGTGACTCGTAGGAACAGACGGCCTAGTCCCGAGGTTCCCGGTTGGAGTGTACGACGTAAATTTGCAAAAAAATAAACATAAGCATTAAAATATGCCATCGAAGGGTGAAAGCATAAAACAGCCTTAAAACAGTCCCGTAAGAGTCACGAACACCTCGCATGGGACCAACGTGACTCTTAGGAACAGACGGCGTAGTCCCGCGTCTCCCAACTGGAGTGTACGACGTATATTTGCAAAAAAATAAACTTAAGCATAAAAACAAGCCATCGAAGGGTGAAAATGTAAAACAGCCTTAAAACGGTCCCGTAAGAGTCACGAACACCTCGTACGGGACCAATGTGACTCGTAAGAACCGACCGCGTAGTCACGGGGCTCCCGGTTCGAGTGTACGGCGTAAATTTGCAAAAAAATAAACTTAAGCATAATAACATTCCAGCGAAGGGTGAAAATGTAAAACAGCCACAAAACGGTCCCTTAAAAGTCATGAACACCTCGCACGGGACCAATGTGAATCGTAGGAACAGACGGCCTAATCCCGAGGTTCCCGGTTGGTGTGTACGACGTAAATTTGCAAAAAAAATAAACTTAAGCATAAAAACATGCCATCGAAGGATGAAAATGTAATTCAGCCCTAAAATGTTCCCGTAAGAGTTACGAACACCTCGTACGGGACCAATGTGATTCGTAGTAACAAACGACATAGTCGCGGGGCTCCCGATTGGAGTGTTCGACGTAAATTTGTAAAAAAGTAGACTTAAAGCATAAAAACATGTCATCGAAGGGTGAAAATGTAAAATAGCCACAAAACGGTCCCGTAAGAGTCACGAGCACCTCGGTCGGGACCAATGTGACTCGTAGGAGCAGACGACGTAGTCCCGATGCTCCCGGTTGTACTGTACGACGTAAATTTGCCAAAAAATAAACTTAAGCATAAAAACATGCCATCGAAGGGTGAAAAAGTAAAACAGCCTTAAAAGGGTCCCGTAAGAGTTACGAACACCTCGTACGGGACCAAAGTGACTCGTTGGAACAGACAGCGTAGTCATGGGGATCCCGGTTGAAGTGTACGACATAAATTTGCAAAAAAATAAACTTAAGCATAAAAACATGCCATCGAAGGGTGAAAATGCAAAACAGCCTTAAAACAGTCCGGCAAGAATCACGAACACCTCGCACGGGACCAATGTGACTCGTAAGAATAGACGGCGTAGTCCCGAGGCTCCCGGTTGGTGTGTAAGACGTAAATTTACAAAAAAATAAACTTGAGCATAAAAACATTCCATCGAAGGGTGAAAATGTAAAACAGCCATAAAACGGTCCCGTAAGAGTCACGAACACCTCGCACGGGACCAATGTGACTCGTAGGAACAGACGGCGTAGTCCCGCGGCTCCCGATTGGAGTGTACGACGTAAATTTGCAAAAAAGTAAAGTTAAAGTATAAAAACATGCCATCGATGGGTGAAAATGCAAAACAGCCTTAAAACCATCCCGTAAGAGTCACGAACACCTCGCACGGGACCAATGTGACTCGTAGGAACAGACGGCCTAGTCCCGAGGTTCCCGGTTGGAGTGTACGACGTAAATTTGCAAAAAAAATAAACATAAGCATTAAAATATGCCATCGAAGGGTGAAAGCTTAAAACAGCCTTAAAACAGTCCCGTAAGAGTCACGAACACCTCGCATGGGACCAACGTGACTCTTAGGAACAGACGGCGTAGTCCCGCGTCTCCCGACTGGAGTGTACGACGTAAATTTGCAAAAAAAATAAACTTAAGCATAAAAACAAGCCATTGAAGGGTGAAAATATAAAACAGCCTTAAAACGGTCCCGTAAGAGTCACGAACACCTCGTACGGGACAAATGTGACTCGTAGGAACCGACCGCGTAGTCACGGGGCTCCCGGTTCGAGTGTTCGACGTAAATTTACAAAAAAATAAACTTAAACATAATAAAATTCCAGCGAAGGGTGAAAATGTAAAACAGCCACAAAACGGTCCCTTAAAAGTCACGAACACCTCGCACGGGACCAATGTGAATCGTAGGAACAGACGGCCTAGTCCCGAGGTTCCCGGTTGGTGTGTACGACGTAAATTTGCAAAAAAAATAAACTTAAGCATAAAAACATGCCATCGAAAGGTGAAAATGTAATTCAGCCCTAAAATCTTCCCGTAAGAGTTACGAACACCTCGTACGGGACCAATGTGACTCGTAGGAACAAACGACATAGTCGCGGGGCTCCCGATTGGAGTGTACGACGTAAATTTGTAAAAAAGTAGACTTAAAGCATAAAAACATGTCATCGAAGGGTGAAAATGTAAAATAGCCACAAAACGGTCCCGTAAGAGTCACGAGCACCTCGCTCGGGACCAATGTGACTCGTAGGAACAGACGACGTAGTCCCGATGCTCCCGGTTGTAGTGTACGACGTAAATTTGCAAAAAAATAAACTTAAGCATAAAAACATGCCATCGAAGGGTGAAAATGTAAAACAGCCTTAAAAGGGTCCCGTAAGAGTTAGGAACACCTCGTACGGGACCAATGTGACTCGTAGGAACAGACAGCGTAGTCATGGGGATCCCGGTTGGAGTGTACGACATAAATTTGCAAAAAAATAAACATAAGCATAAAAACATGCCATCGAAGGGTGAAAATGCAAAACATCCTTAAAACGGTCCGGTAAGAATCACGAACACCTCGCACGGGACCAATGTGACTCGTAGGAATAGACGGCGTAGTCCCGAGGCTCCCGGTTGGAGTGTAAGACGTAAATTTACAAAAAAATAAACTTGAGCATAAAAACATTCCATCGAAGGGTGAAAATGCAAAACAGCCATAAAACGGTCCCGTAAGAGTCACGAACACCTCGCACGGGACCAGTGTGACTCGTAGGAAGAGACGGCGTAGTCCCGCGACTCCCGATTGGAGTGTACGACGTAAATTAGCAAAAAAGTAAAGTTAAAGTATAAAAACATGCCATCGATGGGTGAAAATGCAAAACAGCCTTAAAACCATCCCGTAAGAGTCACGAACACCTCGCACGGGACCAATGTGACTTGTAGGAACAGACGGCCTAGTCCCGAGGTTCCCGGTTGGAGTGTACGACGTAAATTTGCAAAAAAATAAACATAAGCATTAAAATATGCCATCGAAGGGTGAAAGCATAAAGCAGCCTTAAAACGGTCCCGTAACAGTCACGAACACATCGCATGGGACCAACGTGACTCTTAGGAACAGACAGCGTAGTCCCGCGTCTCCCGAATGGAGTGTACGACGTAAATTTGCAAAAAAATAAACTTAAGCATAAAAACAAGCCATCGAAGGGTTAAAATGTAAAACAGCCTTAAAACGGTCCCGTAAGAGTCACGAACACCTCGTACGGGACCAATGTGACTCGTAAGAACCGACCGCGTAGTCACGGGGCTCCCGGTTCGAGTGTACGACGTAAATTTGAAAAAAAATAAACTTAAGCATAATAACATTCCAGCGAAGGGTGAAAATGTAAAACAGCCACAAAACGGTCCCTTAAAAGTCACGAACACCTCGCACGAGACCAATGTGAATCGTAGGAACAGACGGCCTAGTCCCGAGGTTCCCGGTTGGTGTGTACGACGTAAATTTGCAAAAAAAATATACTTAAGCATAAAATAATGCCATCGAAGGGTGAAAATATAATTCAGCCCTAAAATGTTCCCGTAAGAGTTACGAACACCTCGTACGGGACCAATGTGACTCGTAGGAACAAACGACATAGTCGCGGGGCTCCCGATTGGAGTGTACGACGTACGTTTGTAAAAAAGTAGACTTAAAGCATAAAAGCATGTCATCGAAGGGTGAAAATGTAAAATAGCCACAAAACGGTCCCGTAAGAGTCACAAGCACCTCGCTCGGGACCAATGTGACTCGTAGGAACAGACGACGTAGTTCCGATGCTCCCGGTTGTAGTGTACGACGTAAATTTGCAAAAAAATAAACTTAAGCATAAAAACATGCCATCGAAGGGTGAAAATGTAAAACAGCCTTAAAAGGGTCCCGTAAGAGTTACGAACACCTTGTACGGGACCAATGTGACTCGTAGGAACAGACATCGTACATGGGGATCCCGGTTGGAGTGTACGACATAAATTTGTAAAAAAATAAACTTAAGCATAAAAACATGCCATCGAAGGGTGAAAATGTAAAACAGCCTTAAAACGATTCGGTGAGAATCACGAACACCTCGCACGGGACCAATGTGACTCGTAGGAATAGACGGCGTAGTCCCGAGGCTCCCGGTTGGAGTGTAAGACGTAAATTTTCAAAAAAATAAACTTGAGCATAAAAACATTCCATCGAAGGGTGAAAATGCAAAACAGCCTTAAAACGGTCCCGTAAGAGTCAAGAACACCTTGCACGGGACCAATGTGACTCGTAGGAACAGACGGCGTACTCCCGCGGCTCCCGATTGGAGTGTACGACATAAATTTACAAAAAAAAATTAACTTAAGCATAAAAACATGCCATCGAAGGGTGAAAATACAAAACAGCCTTAAAACGGTCCCGTAAGAGTCACGAACACCTCGTACGGGACCAATGTGACTCGTAGGAACAGACAACATAGTCACGGGGCTCCCGGTTGGAGTATACGATGTAAATTTATAAAAAAGTAGAGTTAAAGTATAAAAACATGCCATCGAAGGGTAAAAATGTAAAATAGCTTTAAAACGGTCCCGAAAGAGTCATGAACACCTCGCACGGGACCAATGTGACTCGTAGGAAAAGGCGGCGTAGTCCGGAGGCTCCCGGTTGGAGTGTACGACGTAAATTTGCAAAAAAATAAACTTATGCATAACAACATGCCATCGAGGGGTGAAAATTTAAAACAGCCTTAAAACGGTCCCGTAAGAGTCACGATCACCTCGCATGGGATCAATGTGACTCGTAGGAACAGACGGCGTAGTCCCGCAGCTCCCGATTGGAGTGTACGACGTAAATTTGCAAAAAAACAAACTTAAGCATCAAAACATGCCAGTGAAGGGTGAAAATGCAAAACAGCCTTAAAACGGTCCCGTAAGAGTCACGAACACCTCGCACGGGACCAATGTGATTCGTAGGAACAGACAACATAGTCACGGGGCTCCTAGTTGGAGTGTACGATTTAAATTTGCGAAAAAGTAGACTTAAAGTATAAAAACATGTCATCGAAGGGTGAAGCTTTAAAACGGTATCGTAAGAGTCACGAAGACCTCGCACGGGACCAATGTGACTCTTAGGAACAAACGGTGTAGTCCCGCATCTCCCGGTTGGAGTGTACGACGTAAATTTGCAAAAAAATAAACTTGACATAAAAACATGCCATCGAAGGGTGAAAACCCAAAACGGTCCCGAAAGACTCACGAACACCTCGCACGGGACCAATTTGACTCGTAGGAACAGACGGCGTAGTCCCGCGGCTCCCGATTGGAGTGTACGACGTAAATTTGCAAAAAAATAAACTTAAGCACAAAAACATGCCATCGATGGGTGAAAATGTAAAACAACCACAAAACGGTCCCGTAAGAGTCACGAACATCTCGCATGGGACCAATGTGACTCGTAGGAACAAACGACGTAGTCCCGATGCTCCCGGTTGGAGTGCACGACGTAAATTTATAAAAAAATAAACTTAAGCATAAAAACATGCCATCGACGGGTGAAAATGTAAAACAGCCTTAAATCTATTCCGTAAGAGTTACGAACACCTCCAACGGGACCAATGTGACTCGTAGGAACAGACGGAGTAGTCCCGGGGCTCCCGGTTGGAGTGTTCGACGTAAATTTGCAAACAAATAAACTTAAGCATAAAAACATTCCATCAAAGGGTGAAAATGTATAACAGCCTTTAAACAGTCCCGTAAGAGTCACTAACACTTCGCACCGGACCAATGTGACTCGTAGGAACAGACGGCGTAGTTCCGAGGCTACCGGTAGGAGTTTACGACGTAAATTTGCAAAGAAATAAACTTGAGCATAAAAACATGCCATCGAAGGGTGAAAATGCAAAACAACCTTAAAACGGTCCCGTTATAGTCACGAACAACTCGAACGGGAAGAATGTGACTCGTAGGAACAGACGGCGTAGTCCCGCGGCTCCCGATTGGAGTGTACTTCGTAAATTTGCAAAAAAATAAACTTAAGCATAAAAACATGCCATCGAAAGGTGAAAATGCCAAACAACCAAAAAACGGTCCCGTAAGAGTCACGAACACCTCGCACAAGCCCAATGTGACTCATAGGAACAGACGACGTACTCCCGAGGCTCCCTATTTGAGTGTACGACGTAAATTTGCAAAAAAATAAACTTGAGCATAAAAATAAGCCATCGAGGGGTGAAAACATAAAACTGCCTTAAAACGGTCCCGTAAGAATCACGAACACCTCACACGGGACCAATGTGACTCGTACGAACAGACGGCGTAGTCCAACGGCTCCCGATTGGAGTGTACGACGTAAATTTGTAAAAACATAAACTTAAGTATAAAAACATGCCATCGAAGGGTGAAAATGGAAAACAGCCTTAAAACGGTCCCGTTATAGTCACGAACACCTCGCACGAGACCAATGTGACTCGTAGGAACAGACGACGTACTCCCGAGGCTCCCGGTTTGAGTGTACGACGTAAATTTGCAAAAAAATAAACTTAAGCATAAAAACATGCCATCGAAGGGTGAAAATACAAACCAGCTATAAAACCATCACGTAAGAGTCACGAACACCTCGCACGGGACCAATGTGACTCGTAGGAACAGACGGCCTAGAACCGAGGTTCCCGATTGGAGTGTACGACGTAAATTTGTACAAAAATAAACTTAAGCATAAAAATATGCCATCGAAGGGTGAAAATGTAAAACAACCTTAAAACGGTCCCGTAAGAGTCACGAACACCTCGCACGGGACCAATGTGACTCTTAGGAAAAGACGGCGTAGTCCCGCGTCTCCCGGCTGGGGTGTACGACGTAAATTTGCAGAAAAATAAACTTAATCATAAAAACAAGACATCGAAGGGTGAGAACGTAAAAAAGCCTTAAAACGGTCCCGTAAGAGTCACGAACACCTCGCACGGGACCAATGTGACTCGTAGGAACCGATCGCGTAGTCACGGGGCTCCCGGTTGGAGTGTACGACGTAAATTTGCAAAAAAAAAAACTTAAGCATAATAAAATTCCAACGAAGGGTGAAAATGTAAAACAACCACAAAATGGTCCCTTAAAAGTCACGAACACCTCGCACGGGACCAATGTGACTCGTAGGAACAGACGGCCTAGTCCCGAGGTTTCCTGTTGGTGTGTACGACGTAAATTTGCAAAAAAATAAACTTAAGCATAAAAACATGCCATCGAAGGGTGAAAATGTAAAACAGCCTTAAAATGTTCCCGTAAGAGTGACGAACACCTCGTACGGGACCAATGTGACTCGTAGGAACAAACGACATAGTCGCGGGGCTCCCGATTGGAGTGTACGACGTAAATTTGTAAAAAAATAGACTTAAAGCATAAAAACATGCCATCGAAGGGTGACAATGTAAACCAGCCACAAAACGGTCCCGTAAGAGTCACGAGCACCTCGCACGGAACCAATGTGACTCGTAGGAACAGACGACTTAGTCTCGATGCTCCCGGTTGGAGTGTACGACGTAAATTGCCAAAAAAATAAACTTAAGCATAAAAACATTCCATCGAAGGGTGAAAATGTAAAACAGCCTTAAAAGGGTCCCGTAAGAGTTACGAACACCTCGTACGGGACCAATGTGACTCATAGGAACAGACAGCGTAGTCATGGGGATCCCGGTTGGAGTGTACGACATAAATTTGCAAAAAAATAAACTTAAGCATAAAAACATGCCATCGAAGGGTGAAAATGCAAAACAGCCTTAAAACGGTCCCGTAAGAATCACGAACACCTCGAACGGGACCAATGCGACTCGTAGGAATAGACGGCGTAGTCCCGAGGCTCCCGGTTGGAGTGTAAGATGAAAATTTGCAAAAAAATAAACTTGAGCATAAAAACATTCCATCGAAGGGTGAAAATGCAAAACAACCTTAAAACGGTCCCGTAAGCGTCACGAACACCTCGCACGGGACCAATGTGACTCGTAGGAATAGACGGCATAGTCCCGCGGCTCCCGGTTGGAGTGTACGACGTAAATTTGCAAAAAAATAAACTTAGGCATAAAAACATGCCATCAAAGGGTGAAAATTTAAAACATCCTTAAAATCGTCCCGTAAGAGTTACGAACACCTCCTACGGGACCAATGTGACTCGTAGGAATAGACGGCGTAGTCCCGAGGCTCCCGGTTGGAGTGTAAGACGTAAATTTTGCAAAAAAATAAACTTAAGCATAAAAACATGCCATCGATGGGTGAAAATCCAAAACAGCCTTAAAACGGTCCCGTTAGAGTCACGAACACCTCGCACGGGACCAATGTGACTCGTAGGAACTGACGGCGTACTCCCGAGGCTCCCGGTTTGAGTGTACGACGTAAATTTACAAAAAAATAAACTTAAGCATAAAAACATGCCATCGAAGGGTGAGAAAGCAAAACAGCCCTAAAACCATCTCCTAAGAGTCACGAACACCTCGCACGGGACCAATGTGACTCGTACGAACACACGACCTAATTCCCAGGGTTCCCGGTTGGAGTGTTCGACGTAAATTTGCAAAAAAATAAACTTAAGCACAAAAACATGCCATCGATGGGTGAAAATATAAAATAGCCTTAAAACCGTCCCGTAAGAGTTATGAACACCTACTACGGGACCAATGTGACTCGTAGGAATAGACGGCGTAGTCCCGAGGCTCCCGGTTGGAGTGTAAGACGTAAATTTGCAAAAAAAATAAACTTAAGCATAAAAACATGCCATCGAAGCGTGAAAATGCAAAACAGCCTTAAAACGGTCCCGTTAGAGTCATGAACACCTCGCACGGGACCAATGTGACTCGTAGGAACAGACGACGTACTCCTGAGGCTCCCGGTTTGAGTGTACGCCATAAATTTACAAAAAAATAAACTTAAGCATAGAAACATGCCATCGAAGGGTGAAAATGCAAAACAGCCCTAAAACCGTCCCGTAAGAGTCACGAATACCTCGAACGGGACCAATGGGACTCGTAGGAACAGACGACCTAGTCCCGAGGTTCCCGGTTGGAGTGTATGACTTAAATTTGCAAAAAAATAAACTTAAGCATAAATATTTGCCATCGAAGGGTGAAAACATAAAACAGCCTTAAAACGGTCCCGTAAGAGTCATGAACACCTCGCACGGGACCAATGTCACTCTTAGGAACAGACGACGTAGTACCGTGTCTCCCGACTGGAGTGTACGATGTAAATTTGCAAAAAAATAAACTAAAGCATAAAAACAAGCCATCGAAGGGTGAGAACGTAAAAAAGCCTTAAAATGGTCCCGTAAGAGTCACGAACACCTCGCACGGGACCAATGTGACTCGTAGGAACCGATCGCGTAGTCACGGGGCTCCCGGTTGGAGTGTACGACGTAAATTTGCAAAAAAATAAACTTAAGAATAATAACATTCCAACGAAGGGTGAAAATGTAAAACAGCCACAAAACGGTCCCATAAAAGTCACGAACACCTCGCACGGGACCAATATGACTCGTAGGAACAGACGGTCTAGTCCCGAGGTTCCCGGCTGGTGTGTACGACGTAAATTTGCAAAAAATTAAACTTAAGCATAAAAACATGCCATCGAAGGGTGAAAATGTAAAACAGCCCTAAAATGTTCCCGTAAGAGTTATGAACACCTCGTACGAATACAATGTGACTCGTATGAACAAACGACATAGTCGCGGGGCTCCCGGTTGGAGTGTACGACGTAAATTTGCAAAAAAATAAACTTAAGCATAAAAACATGCCATCGAAGGGTGAAAATGTAAAGCAGCCTTAAAAGGGTTCCGTAAGAGTTACGAACACCTCGTACGGGACCAAAGTGACTCGTAGGAACAGACAGCGTAGTCATGGGGATCCCGGGTGGAGTGTACTACATAAATTTGCAAAAAAATAAACTTAAGCATAAAAACATGCCATCGAAGGGTGAAAATTCAAAACAGCCTTAAAACGGTCCGGTAAGAATCACGAACACCTCGCACGGGACCAATGTGACTCGTAGGAATAGACGACGTAGTCCCGAGGCTCCTCGTTGGAGTGTAAGACGTAAATTTGTAAAAAAATAAACTTGAGCATAAAAACATTCCATCGAAGGGTGAAAATTCAAAACAGCCTTAAAACGGTCCCGTAAGAGTCACGAACACCTCGCACGAGACCACTGTGACTCGTAGGAACAGACGGCGTAGTCCCGCGGATCCCGATTTGGGTGTACGACGTAAATTTGCAAAAAAAATAAACTTAAGCATAAAAACATGCCATCGAAGGGTGAAAATGCAAAACAGCCATAAAACGGTCCCGTAAGAGTCATGAACACCTCGTACGGAACCAATGTGACTCGTAGGAACAGACAACATAGTCACGGGGCTCCCGGTTGGAGTGTACGGTGTAAATTAGTAAAAAAGTAAAGTTAAAGTATAAAAGCATGCCATCGATGGGTGAATATGAAAAACTACCTTAAAACCATCCCGTAAGAGTCAGGAACACCTCGCACGGGACCAATGTGACTCGTAGGAACAGACGGCCTAGTCCCGAGGTTCCCGGTTGGAGTGTACGACGTAAATTTGCAAAAAAATAAACTTAAGGATAAAAATATGCCATCGAAGGGTGAAAACATAAAACAACCTTAAAACGGTCCCGTTAGAGTCACGAACACCTGGCACGGGACCAATGTGACTCTTAGGAACAGACGGCGTAGTCCCGTGTCTCCCCACTGGAGTGTACGACGTAAATTTGTAAAAAAATAAACTTAAGCATAAAAACAAGCCATCGAAGGGTGAAAACATAAAACAGCCTTAAAACGTTCCCATAAGAGTCACGAACAACTCGTACGGGACCAATGTGACTCGTAGGAACCAACCGCGTAGTCACGGGGCTCCCGGTTGGAGTGTACGACGTAAATTTGCAAAAAAATAAACTTAAGCATAACAACATTCCAACGAAGGGTGAAAATGTAAAACAGTCACAAAACGGTCCCTTAAACGTCATGAACACCTCGCACGAGACCAATGTGAATCGTAGGAACAGACGGCCTAGTCCGGAGGTTCCCGGTTGGTGTGTACGACCTAAATTTGCAAAAAAATAAACTTAAGCATAAAAAGATGCCATCGAAGGGTGAAAATGCAAAACAGCCTTAAAACGGTCCCGTAAGAATCACGAACACCTCGCACGGGACCAATGTGACTCGTAGGAATAGACGGCGTAGTCCCGAGGCTCCCGATTGGAGTGTAACATGTAAATTTGCAAAAAAATAAACTTGAGCATTAAAACATTCCATCGAAGGGTAAAAATGCAAAACAGCCTTAAAACGGTCCCGTAAGAGTCACAAACACCTCGCACGGGACCAATGTGACTCGTAGGAACTGACGGCGTAGTCCCGCGGCTCCCGATTGGAGTGTACGACGTAAATTTAAAAAAAAATAAACTTAAGCATAAAAACATGCCATCGAAGGGTGAAAATGCAAAATAGCCTTTAAACGGTCCCGTAAGAGTCACGAACACCTCGTACGGGACCAATGTGACTCGTAGGAACAGCCAACATAGTCACGGGGATCCCGATTGGAGTGTACGATGTAAATTTGTAAAAAAATAGAGTTAAAGTATAAAAATATGCCATCGAAGGGTAAAAATGTAAAAGAGCTTTAAAACGGTCCCGTAAGAGTCACGAAGACCTCGCACGGGACCAATGTGACTCTTAGGAACAGACGTCGTAGTCCCGCGTCTCCCGGTTGGAGTGTACGATGTAAATTTGTAAAAAAGTAAACTTAAGCATAAAAACAAGCCATCGAAGGGAGAAAATGCAAAACAACCTTAAAACAGCCCCGTTAGGGTCACGAATACCTCATAGGCGACTAATGTGACTCGTAGGAACCGACCGCGTAGTCACGGGGCTCCCGGTTGGAGTGTACGACGTAAATTTGCAAAAAAGTAAACTTAAGCATAAAAACATACCATCGAAGGGTGAAAATGCAAAACAACCTTAAAACGGTCCCGAAAGAGTCACGAACACCTCGCACGGGACCAATGTGACTCGTAGGAAAAGATGGCGTAGTCCCGAGGCTCCCGGTTGGATTGTACGACGTAAATTTGCAAAAAAATAAACTTAAGCATAAAAACATGACATCGAAGGGTGAAAATGTAAAACAGCCTTAAAACGGTCCCGTAAGAGTCACAAACACCTCGCACGGGACCAATGTGACTCGTAGGAACAGACGGCGTAGTCCCGCGGCTCCCGATTGGAGTGTACGACGTAAATTTGCAAAAAAATAAACTTAAGCATAAAAACATGCCAGCGAAGGGTGAAAATACAAAACAGCGTTAAAATGCTCCCGTAAGAGTCATGAACACCTCGCACGGGACCAATGTGACTCGCAGGAACAGACAACATAGTCACGGGGCTCCCAGTTGGAGTGTACGATTTAAATTTGCAAAAAAGTAGACTAAAAGTGTAAAAACATGCCATCGAAGGTTGAAAAAATAAAACAGCTTTAAAATGGTCCCGCAAGAGTCATGAAG
The DNA here is from genome assembly GCA_949130495.1 of Sambucus nigra. Lineage (NCBI taxonomy): Eukaryota > Viridiplantae > Streptophyta > Magnoliopsida > Dipsacales > Adoxaceae > Sambucus > Sambucus nigra. The sequence continues at coordinate 806,701,272 of OX422207.1, forward strand.
ACCTCGCACGAAACCAATGTGACTCTTAGGAACAGACGGTGTAGTCCCGCATCTCCCGGTTGGAGTGTACGACGTAAATTTGCAAAAAAATAAACTTGACATAAAAACATGCCATCGAAGGGTGAAAACCCAAAACAGCCTTAAAACGGTCCCGAAAGAGTCACGAACACCTCGCACGGGACCAATTTGAATCGTAGGAACAGACGGCGTAGTCCCGCGGCTCCCGGTTGGAGTGTACGATGTAAATTTGCAAAAAAATAAACTTAAGCATAAAAACATGCCATCGAAGGGTGAAAATGCAAAACAGTCTTTAAACCGTCCCGTAAGAGTCACGAACATCTCGCACGGGACCAATGTGACTCGTAGGAACAGACGGCCTAGTCCCGAGGTTCCCGGTTGGAGTGTACGACGTAAATTTTCAAAAAAATAAACTTAAGCATAAAAACATGCCATCGAAGGGTGAAAATGTAAAACAGCCTTAAAACGATCCAGTAAGAGTCACGAACAACTCGCACGGGACCAATGTGACTCGTAGGAACAAACGGCGCACTCCCGAGACTCCCGGTTTTAGTGTACGACGTAAATTTTCAAAAAAATAAACTTGAGCATAAAAACAAGCCATCGAAGGGTGAAAACATAAAACAACTTTAAAACGGTCCCGTAAGAGTCACGAACACCTCGCACGGGACCAATGTGACTCGTAGGAAAAGACGGCGAAGTCCCGCGGCTCCCGATTGGAGTGTACGACTTAAATTTGCAAAAAAATAAACTTAAGCAAAAAAACAAGCCATCGAAGGGCGAAAACGCAAAACAACCTTAAAACAGCCCCGTAAGAGTCACGAACACCTCGTAGGCGACTAATGTGACTCGTAGGAACCGACCGCGTAGTCACGGGGCTCCCGGTTGGAGTGTACGACGTAAATTTGCAACAAAAAAACTTAAGCATAAAAACTTACCGTCGAAGGGTGAAAATGCAAAACAGCCTTAAAACGGCCCCGGAAGAGTCACGAACACCTCGCACGGGACCAATGTGACTCGTTGGAAAAGACGGCGTAGTCCCGAGGCTCCCGATTGGAGTGTACGACGTAAATTTGTAAAAAAATAAACTTAAGCATAACAATATGCCATCAAAGGGTGAAAATGCAAAACAGTCATAAAACGGTCCCGTAAGAGTCACGAACACCTCGCACGGGACCAATGTGACTCGTAGGAACAGACGGCGTAGTCCCGCGGCTCCCGATTGGAGTGTACGACGTAAATTTGCAAAAAAATAAACTTAAGCATAAAAACTTGCCAGCGAAGGGTGAAAATGCAAAACATCCTTAAAACGGTCCCGTAAGAGTCACGAACACCTCGCACGGGACCAATGTGACTCGTAGGAACAGACAACATAGTCACAGGGCTCCCAGTTGGAGTGTACGATTTAAATTTGCAAAAAAATAGACTAAAAGTATAAAAACATGCCATCAAAGGGTGAAAATATAAAACAGCTTTAAAACGGTCCCATAAGAGTCATGAAGACCTCGCACGGGACCAATGTGACTCATAGGAACAGACGATGTAGTCCCGCATCTCCCGGTTGGAGTGTACGACGTAAATTTACAAAAAAATAAACTTGACATAAAAACATGCCATCGATGGGTGAAAACCCAAAACAGCCTTAAAACGGTCCCGAAAGAGTCACGAACACCTCGCACGGGACCAATTTGACTCGTAGGAACAGACGGCGTAGTCTCGCGGCTCCCGATTGGAGTTTACGACGTAAATTTGCAAAAAAATAAACTTACGCATAAAAAAATGCCATCGAAGGGTGAAAATGTAAAACAGCCACAAAACGGTCCCGTAAGAGTCACGAACACCTCACACGGGACCAATGTGACTCGTAGGAACAAACGACGTAGTCCCGATGCTCCCGGTTGGAGTGTACGATGTAAATTTGAAAAAAAATAAACTTAAGCATGAAAACATGCCATCAAAGGGTGAAAATGTAAAACAGCCTTAAAACGGTCCCGTAAGAGTCACGAACACCTCGCACGGGACCAATGTGACTCGTAGGAAAAGACGGCGTAGTCCCGAGGCTCCCGGTTGGAGTGTACGACGTAAATTTGCAAAAAAATAAACTTAAGCATAAAAACATGCCATCGAAGGGTGAAAATGTAAAACAGCCTTAAAACGGTCCCGTACGAGTCACGAACACCTCGCACGGGACCAATGTGCCTCGTAGGAACAGACGGCGTAGTCCCAAGGCTACCGGTTGGAGTGTACGACGTAAATTTGCAAAAAAATAAACTTGAGCATAAAAACATGCCATCGAAGGGTGAAAATGCAAAACAACCTTAAAATGGTCCTGTTAGAGTCACGAACACCTCGAACAGGACCAATGTGACTCGTAGGAACAAACGGCGTAGTCCCGCGGCTCCCGATTGGAGTGTACGACGTAAATTTGCAAAAAAATAAACTTAAACATAAAAATATGCCATCGAAGGGTGAAAACATAAAACAGCCTTAAAACGGTCCCGTAAGAGTCACGAACACCTCGCACGGGACCAATGTCACTCTTAGGAACAGACGACGTAGTCCCGTGTCTCCCGACTGGAGTGTACGACGTAAATTTGGAAAAAAAATAAACTTAAGCATAAAAACAAGCCATCGAAGGGTGAAAACGTAAAATAGCCTTAAAACGGTCCCGTAAGAGTCACTAACACCTCATACGGGACCAATGTGACTCGTAGGAACCGATCGCGTAGTCACGGGCTCCCGGTTGGAGTGTACGACGTAAATTTCCAAAAAAATAAACTTAAGCATAATAACATTCCAACGAAGGGTGAAAATGTAAAACAGCCACAAAACGGTCCCATAAAAGTCACGAACACCTCGCACGGGACCAATGTGACTCGTAGGAACAGACGGCCTAGTCCCGAAGTTCCCGGCTGGTGTGTACGACGTAAATTTGCAAAAAATTAAACTCAAGCATAAAAACATGCCATCGAAGGGTGAAAATGTAAAACAGCCCTAAAATGTTCCCGTAAGAGTTACGAACACCTCGTACGGGACCAATGTGACTCGTAGCAACAAACGACATAGTCGCGGGGCTCCCGATTGGAGTGTACGACGTAAATTTGTAAAAAAGTAGACTTAAAGCATAAAAACATGCCATCGAAGGGTGAAAATGCAAAATAGCCACAAAACGGTCCCGTAAGAGTCACGAGCACCTCGCACGGGACCAATGTGACTCGTAGCAATAGACGACGTAGTCTCGATGCTCCCGGTTGGAGTGTATGACATAAATTTGCAAAAAAATAAACTTAAGCATAAAACATGTCATCGAAGGGTGAAAATGCAAAATAGCCTTAAAACGGTCCCGTAAGAGTCACGAACAACTCGTACGGAACCAATGTGTCTCGTAGGAACAGACAACATAGTCACGGGGCTCCCGGTTTGAGTGTACGATGTAAATTAGTAAAAAAGTAAAGTTAAAGTATAAAAAAATGCCATCGATGGGTGAATCTGCAAAACAGCCTTAAAACCTTGACCAGTGTGACTCGTAGGAACAGACGGCCTAGTCCCAAGGTTCCCGGTTGGAGTGTACGACGTAAATTTGCAAAAAAATATACTTAAGCATAAAAATATGCCATCGAAGGGTGAAAACATAAAACAGCCTTAAAACGGTCCCGTAAGAGTCACGAACACCTCGCACGGGACCAATGTGACTCTTAGGAACAGACGACGAAGTCCCGTGTCTCCCGACTGGAGTGTACCACGTAAATTTACAAAAAAATAAACTTAAGCATAAAACAAGACATCGAAGGGTGAAAACGTAAAAAAGCCTTAAAACGTTCCCGTAAGAGTCACGAACACCTCCTACGGGACCAATGTGACTCGTAGGAACCGATCGCGTAGTCACGGGGCTCCCGGTTGGAGTGTACGACGTAAATTTACAAAAAAATAAACTTAAGCATAATGACATTCCAACGAAGGGTGAAAATGTAAAACAGTCACAAAACGGTCCCTTAAACGTCATGAACACCTCGCATGAGACCAATGTGAATCGTAGGAACAGACGGCCTAGTCCCGAGGTTCCCGATTGGTGTGTACGACGTAAATTTGCAAAAAAATAAACTTAAGCATAAAAAGATGCCATCGAAGGGTGAAAATGAAAAACAGCCTTAAAACGGTCCCGTAAGAATCACGAACACCTCGCACGGGACCAATGTGACTCGTAGGAATAGACGGCGTAGTCCCGAGGCTCCCGGTTGGAGTGTAAGATGTAGATTTGCAAAAAAATAAACTTAAGCATAAAAACATTCCATCGAAAGGTAAAAATGTAAAACAGCCTTAAAACGGTCCGGTAAGAGTCACAAACACCTCGCACGGGACGAATGTGACTCGTAGGAACACACGGCGTAGTCCCGCGGCTCCCGATTTGAGTGTACGACGTAAATTTACAAAAAAATAAACTTAAGCACAAAAACATGCCATCGAAGGGTGAAAATGCAAAACAGCCTTAAAACGGTCCCGTAAGAGTCACGAACACCTCGTACGGGACCAATGTGACTCGTAGGAACAGACAACATAGTCACGGGGCTCCCGGTTGGAGTGTACGATGTAAATTTATAAAAAAATAAACTTAAGCATAAAAATAAGCCAACGAAGGGCGAAAACGGAAAACAACCTTAAAACAGCCCCGTAAGAGTCACGAACACCTCTTAGGCGACTAATGTGACTCGTAGGAACCGACCGCGTAGTCACGGGGCTCCCGGTTGGAGTTTTCGACGTAAATTTGCAAAAAAAAAAACTTAAGCATAAAAACATACCATCAAAGGGTGAAAATGCAAAACAGCCTTAAAACGGTCCCGAAAGAGTCACGAACACCTCGCACGGGACCAATGTGACTCGTAGGAAAAGACGGCGTAGTCCCGAGGCTCCCGGTTGGAGTGTACGACGTGAATTTGCAAAAAAATAATCTTAAGCATAAAAACATGCCATCGAAGGGTGAAAATGTAAAACAGCCTTAAAACGGTCCCGTAAGAGTCACGAACACCTCGCACGGGACCAATGTGACTCGTAGGAACAGACGGCGTAGTCCCGCGGCTCCCGATTGGAGTGTACGACGTAAATTTTCAAAAAAATAAACTTAAGCATAAAAACATGCCAGCGAAGGGTGAAAATGCAAAACAGCCTTAAAATGCTCCCGTAAGAGTCACGAACACCTCGCACGGGACCAATGTGACTCGTAGGAATAGACAACATAGTCACAGGGCTCCCAGATGGAGTGTACGATTTAAATTTGCAAAAAAGTAGACAAAAAGTATAAAAACATGCCATCGAAGGGTGAAAATATAAAACAGCTTTAAAACGGTCCCGCAAGAGTCACGAAGACCTCGCACGGGACCAATGTGACTCGTAGGAACAAACGGCCTAGTCCCGAGGTTCCCGGCTGGTGTGTACGGCGTAAATTTGCAAAAAAATAAACTTAAGCATAAAAACATGCCATTGAAGGGTGAAAATGTAAAACAACCCTAAAATGTTCCTGTAAGAGTTACAAACACCTCGTACGGGACCAATGTGAGTCGTAGGAACAAACGACATAGTCGCGGGGCTCCCGATTGGAGTGTATGACGTAAATTTGTAAAAAAGTAGACTTAAAGCATAAAAACATGCCATCGAAGGGTGAAAATGTAAGACATCCACAAAACGGTCCCGTAAGAGTCACGAGCACCTCGCACGGGACCAATGTGACTCGTAGCAATAGACGACGTAGTCTCGATGCTCCCGGTTGGAGTGTACGACGTAAATTTGCAAAAAAATAAACTTAAGCATAAAAACATGCCATCGAGGGGTGAAAATGTAAAACAGCCTTAAAAGGGTCCCGTAAGAGTTACGAACACCTCGTACGGGACCAAAGTGACTCGTAGGAACAGACAGCGTAGTCATGGGGATCCCGGCTGGAGTGTACGACATAAATTTGCCAAAAAATAAACTTAAGCATAAAAATAAGCCATCGAAGGGCGAAAATGCAAAACAACCTTAAAACAACCTCGTAAGAGTCACGAATACCTCATAGGCGACTAATGTGACTCGTAGGAACCGACCGCGTAGTCACGGGGCTCCCGGTTGGAGTGTCCGACGTAAATTTGTAAAAAAATAAACTTAAGCATAAAAACATACCATCGAAGGGTGAAAATGCAAAACAGCCTTAAAACGGTCCCGAAAGAGTCACGAACACCTCGCACGGGACCAATGTGAATCGTAGGAAAAGACGGCGTAGTCCCGAGGCTCCCGGTTGGAGTGTACGACGTAAATTTGCAAAAAAATAAACTTAAGCATAAAAACATGACATCGAAGGGTGAAAATGTAAAACAGCCTTAAAACGGTCCCGTAAGAGTCACAAACACCTCGCACGGGACCAATGTGACTCGTACGAACAGACGGCGTAGTCCCGCGGCTCCCGATTGGAGTGTATGACGTAAATTTGCAAAAAAAATAAACTTAAGCATAAAAACATGCCACCGAAGGGTGAAACTGCAAAACAGCCTTAAAATGCTCCCGTAAGAGTCACGAACACCTCGCACGGGACCAATGTGACTCGTAGGAACAGACAACATAGTCACGGGGCTCCCAGTTGGAGTGTACGATTTAAATTTGCAAAAAAGTAGACTAAAATTGTAAAAACGTGCCATCAAAGGGTGAAAATATATAACAGCTTTAAAACGGTCCCGCAAGAGTCACGAAGACCTCGCACGGGACCAATGTGACTCTTAGGAACAGACGGTGTAGTCCCGCATCTCCCGGTTGGAGTGTACGACGTAAATTTGTAAAAAAATAAACTTAACATAAAAACATGCCATCGAAGGGTGAAAACCCAAAACAACCTTAAAACGGTCCCGAAAGAGTCACGAACACCTCCCACGGTACCAATTTGACTCGTAGGAACATACGGCGTAGTCCCGCGGCTCCCGATTGGAGTGTACGACGTAAATTTGCAAAAAAAATAAACTTACGAACAAAAACATGCCAACGAAGGGTGAAAATGTAAAACAGCCACAAAACGGTCCCGTAAGAGTCACGAACACCTCGCACGGGACCAATGTGACTCGTAGGAACAAACGACGTAGTCCCGATGCTCCCGGTTGGAGTGCACGACGTAAATTTGTAAAAAAATAAACTTAAGCATAAAAAAATGCCATCGAAGGGTGAAAATGTAAAACAGCCTTAAAACGGTCCCGTAAGAGTCACGAACACCTCGCACGGGACCAATGTGACTCGTAGGAAAAGATGGCGTAGTCCCGAGGCTCCCGGTTGGAGTGTACGACGTAAATTTGCAAAAAAATAAACTTAAGCATAACAACATGCCATCGAAGGGTGAAAATGTAAAACAGCCTTAAAACGGTCCCGTAAGAGTCACGAACACCTCGAAGGGGACCAATGTGACTCGTAGGAAAAGACGGCGTAGTCCCGCGGCTCCCGAATGGAGTGTACGACGTAAATTTGCAAAAAAATAAACTTAAGCAAAAAAACAAGCCATCGAAGGGCGAAAACGCAAAACAACCTTAAAACAGACCCGTAAGAGTCACGAACACCTCGTAGGCGACTAATGTGACTCGTAGGAACCGACCGCGTAGTCACGGGGCTCCCGGTTGGAGTGTACGACGTAAATTTGCAAAAAAATAAACTTAAGCATAAAAACATACCGTCGAAGGGTGAAAATGCAAAACAGCCTTAAAACGGTCCCGGAAGAGTCACGAACACCTCGCATGGTACCAATGTGACTCGTAGGAAAAGACGGCGTAGTCCCGAGGCTCCCGGTTGGAGTGTACGACGTAAATTTGCAAAAAAATAAACTTAAGCATAACAACATGCCATCAAAGGGTGAAAATGCAAAACAGTCATAAAATGGTCCCGTAAGAGTCACGAACACCTCGCACGGGACCAATGTGACTCGTAGGAACGGACGGCGTAGTCCCGCGGTTCCCGATTGGAGTGTAGACGTAAATTTGCAAAAAAATAAACTTAAGCATAAAAACTTGCCAGCGAAGGGTGAAAATGCAAAACGGCCTTAAAACGGTCCCGTAAGAGTCACGAACACCTCGCACGGGACCAATGTGACTCGTAGGAACAGACAACATAGTCACGGGGCTCCCAGTTGGAGTGTACGATTTAAATTTGCAAAAAAGTAGACTAAAAGTATAAAAACATGCCATCAAAGGGTGAAAATATAAAACAGCTTTAAAACGGTCCCGTAAGAGTCATGAAGACCTCGCACGGGACCAATGTGACTCTTAGGAACAGACGGTGTAGTCCCGCATCTCCCGGTTGGAGTGTACGACGTAAATTTATAAAAAAATAAACTTGACATAAAAACATGCCATCGAAGGGTGAAAACCCAAAACAACCTTAAAACGGTCCCAAAAGAGTCACGAACACCTCGCACGGGACCAATTTGACTCGTAGGAACAGACGGCGTAGTCCCGCGGCTCCCGGTTGGAGTTTACGACGTAAATTTGCAAAAAAATAAACTTACGGACAAAAACATGCCATCGAAGGGTGAAAATGTAAAACAGCCACAAAACGGTCCCGTAAGAGTCACGAACACCTCGCACGGGACCAATGTGACTCGTAGGAACAAACGACGTAGTCCCGATGCTCCCGGTTGGAGTGCACGACGTAAATTTGAAAAAAAATAAACTTAAGCATAAAAACATGCCATCGAAGGTTGAAAATGTAAAATAGCCTTAAAACGGTCCCCTAAGAGTCACGAACACCTCGCACGGGATCAATGTGACTCGTAGGAAAAGACGGCATAGTCCCGAGGCTCCCGGTTGGAGTGGAGGACGTAAATTTGCAAAAAAATAAACTTAAGCATAACAACATGCCATCGAAGGGTGAAAATGTAAAACAGCCTTAAAACGGTCCCGTAAGAGTCACGAACACCTCGCACGGGACCAATGTGCCTCGTAGGAACAGACGGCGTAGTCCCAAGGCTACCGGTTCGAGTGTACGACGTAAATTTGCAAAAAATAAACTTGAGCATAAAAACATGCCATCGAAGGGTGAAAATGCAAAACAACCTTAAAACGGTCCCGTTAGAGTCACGAACACCTCGAACGGGACCAATGTCACTCGTAGGAACAAACGGCGTAGTCCCGCGGCTCCCGATTAGAGTGTACGACGTAAATTTACAAAAAAATAAACTTAAGCATAAAAATATGCCATCGAAGGGTGAAAATATAAAACAGCCTTAAAACGGTCCCGTAAGAGTCACGAACACCTCGCACGGGACCAATGTCACTCTTAGGAACAGACGACGTAGTCCCGTGTCTCCCGACTGGAGTGTACGACGTAAATTTGGAAAAAAATAAATTTAAGCATAAAAACAAGCCATCGAAGGGTGAAAACGTAAAATAGCCTTAAAACGGTCCCGTAAGAGTCACTAACACCTCGTACGGGACCAATGTGACTCGTAGGAACAGACGGCCTAGTCCTGAGGTTCCCGGCTGGTGTGTACGACGTAAATTTGCAAAATATTAAACTTAAGCATAAAAACATGCCATCGAAGGGTGAAAATGTAAAACAGCCCTAAAATGTTCCCGTAAGAGTTACGAACACCTCGTACGGGACCAATGTGACTCGTAGGAACAAACGACATAGTCGCGGGGCTCCCGATTGGAGTGTACGACGTAAATTTGTAAAAAAGTAGACTTAAAGCATAAAAACATGCCATCGAAGGGTGAAAATGTAAAACGGCCACAAAACGGTCCCGTAAGAGTCACGAGCACCTCGCACGGGACCAATATGACTCGTCGCAATAGACGACGTAGTCTCGATGCTCCCGGTTGGAGTGTACGACGTAAATTTGCAAAAAAATAAACTTAAGCATAAAAACATGCCATCGAAGGGTGAAAATGTAAAACATCCTTAAAAGGGTCCCGTGAGAGTTACGAACACCTCGTACGGGACCAAAGTGACTCGTAGGAACAGACAGCGTAGTCATGGGGATCCCGGCTGGAGTGTATGACATAAATTTGCAAAAAAAATAAACTTAAGCATAAAAACATGCCATCGAAGGGTGAAAATGAAAAACAGCCTTAAAACGGTCCGGTAAGAATCACGAACACCTCGCACGGGACCAATGTGACTCGTAGGAATAGACGACGTAGTCCCGAGGCTCCCGGCTGGAGTGTACGACTTAAATTTGTAAAAACATAAACTTAAGCATAAAAATATGCCATCGAAGGGTGAAAACATAAAACAGCCTTAAAACGGTCCCGTAAGAGTCACGAACACCTCGCACGGGACCAATGTGACTCTTAGGAATAGACGGCGTAGTCCCGTGTCTCCCGACTGGAGTGTACGACGTAAATTTGCAAAAAAATAAACTTAAGCATAAAAACAAGCCATCGAAGGGTGAAAACGTAAAACAGCCTTAAAACGTTCCCGTAAGAGTCACGAACACCTCATACGGGACCAATGTGACTCGTAGGAACCGATCGCGTAGTCACGGGGCTCCCGGTTGGAGTGTACGACGTAAATTGGCAAAAAAATAAACTTAAGCATAATAACATTCCAACGAAGGGTGAAAATGTAAAACAGACACAAAACGGTCCCTTAAACGTCATGAACACCTCGCACGAGACCAATGTGAATCGTAGGAACAGACGGCCTAGTCCCGAGGTTCCCGGTTGGTGTGTACGACGTAAATTTGCATAAAAATAAACTTAAGCATAAAAAGATGCCATTGAAGGGTGAAAATGCAAAACAGCCTTAAAACGGTCCCGTAAGAATCACGAACACCTCGCACGGGACCAATGTGACTCGTAGGAATAGACGGCGTAGTCCCGAGGCTCCCGGTTGGAGTGTAAGATGTAAATTTGCAAAAAATTAAACTTGAGCATAAAAACATTCCATCGAAGGGTAAAAATGCAAAACAGCCTTAAAACGGTCCCGTAACAGTCACAAACACCTCGCACGGGACCAATGTGACTCGTAGGAACAGACGGCGTAGTCCCGCGGCTCCCAATTGGAGTGTACAACGTAAATTTACAAAAAAAATAAACTTAAGCACAAAAACATACCATCGAAGGGTGAAAATGCAAAACAGCCTTAAAACGGTCCCATAAGAGTCACGAACACCTCGTACGGGACCAATGTGACTCGTAGGAACAGACAACATAGTCACGGGGCTCCCGGTAAGAGTGTACGATGTAAATTTGTAAAAAAGAAGAGTTAAAGTATAAAAACATGCCATCGAAGGGTAAAAACGTAAAAGAGATTTAAAACGGTCCCGTAAGAGTCACGAAGACCTCGCACGGGACCAATGTGACTATTAGGAACAGACGTCGTAGTCCCGCGTCTCCCGGTTGGAGTGTACGATGTAAATTTGTAAAAAAATAAACTTAAGCATAAAAACAAGCCATCGAAGGGCGAAAACGGAAAACAACCTTAAAACAGCCCCTTAAGAGTCACGAACACCTCGTAGGCGACTAATGTGACTCGTAGGAACCGACCGCGTAGTCACGGGGCTCCCGGTTGGAGTGTACAACCTAAATTTATAAAAAAATAAACTTAAGCATAAAAACATACCATCGAAAGGTGAAAATGCAAAACAGCCTTAAAACGGTCCCGGAAGAGTCATGAACACCTCGCACGGGACCAATGTGACTCGTAGGAAAAGACGGCGTAGTCCCGAGGCTCCCGGTTGGAGTGTACGACGTAAATTTGCAAAAAAAATAAACTTAAGCATAAAAACATGCCATCGAAGGGTGAAAATGTAAAACAGCTTTAAAACGTTCCCGTAAGAGTCACGAACACCTCGCACGGGACCATTGTGACTCGTAGGAACAGACGGCGTAGTCCCGCGGCTCCCGATTGGAGTGTACGACGTAAATTTGCAAAAAAATAAACTTAGGCATAACAACATGCCATCGAAGGGTGAAAATGCAAAACAGCCTTAAAATGCTCCCGTAAGAGTCACGAACACCTCGCACGGGACCAATGTGACTCGTAGGAACAGACAACATAGTCACTGGGCTCCCAATTGGAGTGTACGATTTGAATTTGCAAAAAAGTAGACAAAAAGTATAAAAACATGCCATCGAAGGGTGAAAATATAAAACAGTTTTAAAACGGTCCCGCAAGAGTCACGAACACCTCGCACGGGACCAATGTGACTCGTAGGAACAGACGGCCTAGTCCCGAGATTCCCGGCTGGTGTGTACGACGTATATTTGTAAAAAAATAAACTTAAGCATAAAAACATGCCATCGAAGGGTGAAAATGTAAAAGATCCCTAAAATGTTCCCGTAAGAGTTACGAACTCCTCGTACGGGACCAATGTGACTCGTAGGAACAAACGACATAGTCGCGGGGCTCCCGATTGGAGCGTACGATGTAAATTTGTAAAAAAGTAGACTTAAAGCATAAAAACATGCCATCGAAGGGTGAAAATGTAAAGCATCCACAAAACGGTCCCGTAAGAGTCACGAGCACCTCGCACGGGACCAATGTGACTCGTAGCAAGAGACGACGTAGTCTCGATGCTCCCGGTTGGAGTGTACGACGTAAATTTGCAAAAAAATAAACTTAAGCATAAAAACATGCCATCGAAGGGTGAAAATGTAAAACAGCCTTAAAAGGGTCCCGTAAGAGTTACGAACACCTCGTACGGGACCAATGTGACTCGTAGGAACAGACAGCGTAGTCATGGGGATCCCGGCTGGAGTGTACAACATAAATTTGCAAAAAAATAAACTTAAGCATAAAAACATGCCAGCGAAGGGTGAAAATGCAAAACAGCCTTAAAACGGTCCCGTAAGAGTCACGAACACCCCGCACGGGACCAATGTGACTCGTAGGAACAGACAACATAGTCACGGGGCTCCCAGTTGGTGTGTACGATTTAAATTTGCAAAAAAATAGACTAAAAGTATAAAAATATGCCATCAAAGGGTGAAAATATAAAACAGCTTTAAAACGGTCCCGTAAGAGTCATGAAGACCTCGCACGGGACCAATGTGACTCTTAGGAACAGACGGTGTAGTCCCGCATCTCCCGGTTGGAATGTACGACGTAAATTTGCAAAAAACTAAACTTGACATAAAAACATGCCATCGAAGGGTGAAAACCCAAAACAGCCTTAAAACGGACCCGAAAGAGTCATGAACACCTCACACGGGACCAATTTGACTCGTAGGAACAGACGGCGTAGTCCCGCGGCTCCCGATTGGAGTGTACGACGTAAATTTGCAAAAAAAAATAACTTACGCACAAAAACGTGCCATCGAAGGGTGAAAATGTAAAGCAGCCGCAAAACGGTCCCGTAAGAGTCACGAGCACCTCGCACGGGACCAATGTGACTCGTAGCAATAGACGACGTAGTCTCGATGCTCCCGGTTGGAGTGTACGACGTAAATTTGCAAAAAAATAAACTTAAACATAAAAACATGCCATCGAAGGGTGAAAATGTTAGACAGCCTTAAAAGGGTCCCGTAAGAGATACGAACACCTCGTACGGGACCAAAGTGACTCGTAGGAACAGACAGCGTAGTCATGGGGATCCCGGCTGGAGTGTACAACATAAATTTGCAAAAAAATAAACTTAAGCATAAAAACATGCCAGCGAAGGGTGAAAATGCAAAACAGCCTTAAAACGGTCCCGTAAGAGTCACGAACACCCCGCACGGGACCAATGTGACTCGTAGGAACAGACAACATAGTCACGGGGCTCCCAGTTGGAGTGTACGATTTAAATTGGCAAAAAAATAGACTAAAAGTATAAAAACATGCCATCAAAGGGTGAAAATATAAAACAGCTTTAAAACGGTCCCGTAAGAGTCATGAAGACCTCGCACGGGACCAATGTGACTCTTAGGAACAGACGGTGTAGTCCCGCATCTCCCGGTTGGAGTCTACGACGTAAATTTATAAAAAAATAAACTTGACATAAAAACATGCCATCGAAGGGTGAAAGCCCAAAACAACCTTAAAACGGTCCCGAAAGAGTCACGAACACCTCGCACGGGACCAATTTGACTCGTAGGAACAGACGGCGTAGTCCCGCGGCTCCCGATTGGAGTTTACGACGTAAATTTGCAAAAAAATAAACTTACGGACAAAAACATGCCATCGAAGGGTGAAAATGTAAAACAGCCACAAAACGGTCCCATAAGAGTCACGAACACCTCGCACGGGACCAATGTGACTCGTAGGAACAAACGACGTAGTCCCGATGCTCCCGGTTGGAGTGCACGACGTAAATTTGAAAAAAAATAAACTTAAGCATAAAAACATGCCATCGAAGGGTGAAAATGTAAAATAGCCTTAAAACGGTCCCCTAAGAGTCACGAACACCTCGCACGGGACCAATGTGACTCGTAGGAAAAGACGGCGTAGTCCCGAGGCTCCCGGTTGGAGTTTAGGACGTAAATTTGCAAAAAAATAAACTTAAGCATAACAATATGCCATCGAAGGGTGAAAATGTAAAACAGCCTTAAAACGGTCCCGTAAGAGTCACGAACACCTCGCACGGGACCAATGTGCCTCGTAGGAACAGACGGCGTCGTCCCAAGGCTACCGGTTCGAGTGTACGACGTAAATTTGCAAAAAAATAAACTTGAGCATAAAAACTTGCCATCGAAGGGTGAAAATGAAAAACAACCTTAAAACGGTCCCGTTAGAGTCACGAACACCTCGAACGGGACCAATGTGACTCGTAGGAACAAACGGCGTAGTCCCGCGGCTCCCGATTGGAGTGTACGACGTAAATTTACAAAAAAATAAACTTAAGCATAAAAATATGCCATCGAAGGGTGAAAACATAAAACAGTCTTAAAACGGTCCCGTAAGAGTCACGAACAACTCGCACGGGACCAATGTCACTCTTAGGAACAGACGACGTAGTCCCGTGTCTCCCGACTAGAGTGTACGACGTAAATTTGGAAAAAAATAAATTTAAGCATAAAAACAAGCCATCGAAGGGTGAAAACGTAAAATAGCCTTAAAACGGTCCCGTAAGAGTCACTAACACCTCGTACGGGATCAATGTGACTCGTAGGAACCGATCGCGTAGTCACGGGGCTCCCGGTTGGAGTGTACTACGTAAATTTGCAAAAAAATAAACTTAAGCATAATAACATTCCAACGAAGGGTGAAAATGTAAAACAGCCACAAAACGGTCCCATAAAAGCCACGAACACCTCGCACGGGACCAATGTGACTCGTAGGAACAGACGGCCTAGTCCCGAGGTTTCCGGCTGGTGTGTACGACGTAAATTTGCAAAATATTAAACTTAAGCATAAAAACATGCCATCGAAGGGTGAAAATGTAAAAAAGCCCTAAAATGTTCCCGTAAGAGTTACGAACACCTCGTACGGGACCAATGTGACTCGTAGGAACAAACGACATAGTCGCGGGCCTCCCGATTGGAGTGTACGACGTAAATTTGTAAAAGAGTAGACTTAAAGCATAAAAACATGCCATCGAAGGGTGAAAATGTAAAACAGCCACAAAACGGTCCCGTAAGAGTCACGAGCACCTCGCACGGGACCAATGTGACTCGTAGCAATAGACGACGTAGTCTCGATGCTCCCGGTTGGAGTGTACGACGTAAATTTGCAAAAAAATAAACTTAAGCATAAAAACATGCCATCGAAGGGTGAAAATGTAAAACAGCCTTAAAAGGGTCCCGTAAGAGTTACGAACACCTCGTACGGGACCAAAGTGACTCGTAGGAACAGACAGCGTAGTCATGGGGATCCCGGCTGGAGTGTACGACATAAATTTGCAAAAAAATAAACTTAAGCATAAAAACATGCCATCGAAGGGTGAAAATGCAAAACAGCCTTAAAACGGTCCGGTAAGAATCACGAACACCTCGCACGGGACCAATGTGACTCGTAGGAATAGACGACGTAGTCTCGAGGCTCCCGGTTGGAGTGTAAGACGTAAATTTGTAAAAAAATAAACTTGAGCATAAAAACATTCCATCGAAGGGTGAAAATTCAAAACATCCTTAAAACGGTCCCGTAAGAGTCACGAACACCTCGCACGGGACCAATGTGACTCGTAGGAACAGACGGCGTAGTCCCGCGGCTCCCGATTGGAGTGTACGACGTAAACTTGCAAAAAAATAAACTTAAGCATAAAAACATGCCATCAAAGGGTGAAAATGCAAAACAGCCTTAAAACGGTCCAGTAAGAGTCACGAACACCTCGTACGGAACCAATGTGACTCGTAGGAACAGACAACATAGTCATGGGGCTCCCGGTTGGAGTGTACGATGTAAATTAGTAAAAAAGTAAAGTTAAAGTACAAAAACATGCCATCGATGGGTGAATATGCAAAACAGCCTTAAAACCATCCCGTAAGAGTCACGAACACCTAGCACGGGACCAATGTGACTCGTAGGAACAGACGGCCTAGTCCCGAGGTTCCCGATTGGAGTGTACGACGTAAATTTGCAAAAAAATAAACATAAGCATAAAAATATGCCATCGAAGGGTGAAAACAAAAAACAGCCTTAAAACGGTCCCGTAAGAGTCACGAACACCTCGCACGGGACCAATGTGACTCTTAGGAACAGACGGCGTAGTCCCGTGTCTCCCGACTGGAGTGTACGACGTAAATTTGCAAAAAAATAAACTTAAGCATAAAAACAAGCCATCGAAGGGTGAAAACGTAAAACAGCCTTAAAACGTGCCCGTAAGAGTCACGAACACCTCCTACGGGACCAATGTGACTCGTAGGAACCGATCGCGTAGTCACGGGGCTCCCAGGTTGGAGTGTACGACGTCAATTTGCATAAAAATAAACTTAAGCATAATAACATTCCAACGAAGGGTGAAAATGTAAAACAGTCACAAAACGGTCCCTTAAAAGTCATGAACACCTCGCACGAGACCAATGTGAATCGTAGGAACAGACGACCTAGTCCCGAGGTTCCCGGTTGGTGTGTACGACGTAAATTTGCAAAAAAAATAAACTTAAGCATAAAAACATGCCATCGAAGGGTGAAAATGCAAAACAGCCTTAAAACGGTCCCGTAAGAATCACGAACACCTCGCACGGGACCAATGTGACTCGTAGGAATAAACGGCGTAGTCCCGAGGCTCCCGGTTGGAGTGTAAGATGTAAATTTGCAAAAAAATAAACTTGAGCATAAAAACATTCCATCGAAGGGTAAAAATGCAAAATAGCCTTAAAACGGTCCCGTAAGAGTCACAAACACCTCGCACGGGACCAATGTGACTCGTAGGAACAGACGGCGTAGTCCCGGGGCTCCCGATTGGAGTGTACGACGTAAATTTACAAAAAAAAATAAACTTAAGCATAAAAACATCCCATCGAAGGGTGAAAATGCAAAACAGCCTTAAAACGGTCCCATAAGAATCACGAACACCTCGTACTGAACCAATGTTACTCGTAGGAACAGACAACATAGTCACGGGGCTCCCGGTTGGAGTGTACGATATAAATTTGTAAAAAAGTAGAGTTAAAGCATAAAAACATGCCATCGAAGGGTAAAAAAGTAAAAGAGCTTTAAACCGGTCCCGTAAGAGTCACGAAGACCTCACACGGGACCAATGTGACTCTTAGGAACAGACGTCGTAGTCCCGCGTCTCCCGGTTGGAGTGTACGATGTAAATTTGTAAAAAAATAAACTTAAGCATAAAAACAAGCCATCGAAGGGCCAAAACGCAAAACAACCTTAAAACAGTCCCGTAAGAGTCACGAACACCTCGTAGGCCACTAATGTGACTCGTAGGAACCGACCGCGTAGTCACGGGGCTCCCGGTTGGAGTGTACGACGTAAATTTGCAAAAAAATAAACTTACGCATAGAAACATACCATCGAAGGGTGAAAATGCAAAACAGCCTTAAAACGGTCCCGGAAGAGTCACGAACACCTCGCACGGGACCAATGTGACTCGTAGGAAAAGACGGCGTAGTCCCGAGGCTCCCGGTTGGAGTGTACGACGTAAATTTGCAAAAAAATAAACTTAATCATAAAAACATGCCATCGAAGGGTGAAAATGTAAAATAGCTTTAAAACGGTCTCGTAAGAGTCACGAACACCTCGCACGGGACCAATGTGACTCGTAGGAACAGACGGCGTAGTCCCGCGGCTCCCGATTGGAGTGTACGACGTAAATTTGCAAAAAAATAAACTTAAGCATAAAAACATGCCAGCGAAGGTGAAAATGCAAAACAGCCTTAAAATGCTCTCGTAAGAGTCACGAACGCCTCGCACGGGACCAATGTGACTCGTAGGAACAGATAACATAGTCACGGGGCTCCCAGTTGGAGTGTACGATTTAAATTTGCAAAAAAGTAGACAAAAAGTATAAAAACATGCCATCGAAGGGTGAAAATATAAAACAGCTTTAAAACGGTCCCGTAAGAGTCACGAAGACCTGGCACGGGACCAATGTGACTCTTAGGAACAGACGGTGTAGGCCCGCATCTTCCGGTTGGAGTGTACGACGTAAATTTGCAAAAAAATAAACTTGACATAAAAACATGCCATCGAAGGGTGAAAACCCAAAACAGCCTTAAAACGGACCCGAAAGAGTCATGAACAACTCGCACGGGACCAATTTGACTCGTAGGAACAGACGGCGTAGTCCCGCGGCTCCCGATTGGAGTGTACGACGTAAATTTGCAAAAAAAATAACTTACGCACAAAAACATGCCATCGAAGGGTGAAAATGTAAAACAGCCACAAAACGGTCCCGTAAGAGTCACGAGCACCTCGCACGGGACCAATGTGACTCGTAGCAATAGACGACGTAGTCTCGATGCTCCCGGTTGGAGTGTACGACGTAAATTTGCAAAAAAATAAACTTAAACATAAAAACATGCCATCGAAGGGTGAAAATGTAAAACAGCCTTAAAAGGGTCCCGTAAGAGATACGAACACCTCGTACGGGACCAAAGTGACTCGTAGGAACAGACAGCGTAGTCATGGGGATCCCGGCTGGAGTTTACAACATAAATTTGCAAAAAAATAAACTTAAGCATAAAAACATGCCAGCGAAGGGTGAAAATGCAAAACAACCTTAAAACGGTCCCGTAAGAGTCACGAACACCCCGCACGGGACCAATGTGACTCGTAGGAACAGACAACATAGTCACGGGGCTCCCAGTTGGAGTGTACGATTTAAATTTGCAAAAAAATAGACTAAAAGTATAAAAACATGCCATCAAAGGGTGAAAATATAAAACAGCTTTAAAACGGTCCCATAAGAGTCATGAAGACCTCACACGGGACCAATGTGACTCTTAGGAACAGACGGTGTAGTCCCGCATCTCCCGGTTGGAGTGTACGACGTAAATTTATAAAAAAATAAACTTGACATAAAAACATGCCATCGAATGGTGAAAGCCCAAAACAACCTTAAAACGGTCCCGAAAGAGTCACGAACACCTCGCACGGGACCAATTTGACTCGTAGGAACAGACGGCGTAGTCCCGCGGCTCCCGATTGGAGTTTACGACGTAAATTTGCAAAAAAATAAACTTACGGACAAAAACATGCCATCGAAAGGTGAAAATGTAAAACAGCCACAAAACGGTCCCGTAAGAGTCACGAACACCTCGCACGGGACCAATGTGACTCGTAGCAATAGACGACGTAGTCTCGATGCTCCCGGTTGGAGTGTACGACGTAAATTTGCAAAAAAATAAACTTAAACATAAAAACATGCCATCGAAGGGTGAAAATGTAAAACAGCCTTTAAAGGGTCCCGTAAGAGATACGAACACCTCGTACGGGACCAAAGTGACTCGTAGGAACAGACAACGTAGTCATGGGGATCCCGACTGGAGTGTACAACATAAATTTGCAAAAAAATAAACATAAGCATAAAAACATGCCAGCGAAGGGTGAAAATGCAAAACAACCTTAAAACGGTCCCGTAAGAGTCACGAACACCCCGCACGGGACCAATGTGACTCGTAGGAACAGACAACATAGTCACGGGGCTCCCAGTTGGAGTGTACGATTTAAATTGGCAAAAAAATAGACTAAAAGTATAAAAACATGCCATCAAAGGGTGAAAATATAAAACAGCTTTAAAACGGTCCCGTAAGAGTCATGAAGACCTCGCACGGGACCAATGTGACTCTTAGGAACAGACGGTGTAGTCCCGCATCTCCCGGTTGGAGTGTACGACGTAAATTTATAAAAAAATAAACTTGACATAAAAACATGCCATCGAAGGGTGAAATCCCAAAACAACCTTAAAACGGTCCCGAAAGAGTCACGAACACCTAGCACGGAACCAATTTGACTCGTAGGAACAGACGGCGTAGTCCCGCGGCTCCCGATTGGAGTTTACGACGTAAATTTGCAAAAAAATAAACTTACGGACAAAAACATGCCATCGAAGGGTGAAAATGTAAAACAGCCACAAAACGGTCCCGTAAGAGTCACGAACACCTCGCACGGGACCAATGTGACTCGTAGGAACAAACGACGTAGTCCCGATGCTCCCGGTTGGAGTGCACGACGTAAATTTGAAAAAAAATAAACTTAAGCATAAAAACATGCCATCGAAGGGTGAAAACATAAAACAGCCTTAAAACGGTCCCGTAAGAGTCACGAACACCTCTCACGGGACGAATGTGACTCTTAGGAACAGACGGCGTAGTCCCGAGGCTCCCGGTTGGAGTGTAGGACGTAAATTTGCAAAAAAATAAACTTAAGCATAACAACATGCCATCGAAGGGTGAAAATGTAAAACAGCCTTAAAACGGTCCCGTAAGAGTCACGAACACCTCGCACGGGACCAATGTGCCTCGTAGGAACCGATCGCATAGTAACGGGGCTCCCGGTTGGAGTGTACGACGTCAATTTGCATAAAAATAAACTTAAGCATAATAACATTCCAATGAAGGGTGAAAATGTAAAACAGTCACAAAACGGTCCCTTAAAAGTCATGAACACCTCGCACGAGACCAATGTGAATCGTAGGAACAGACGGCCTAGTCCCGAGGTTCCCGATTGGTGTGTACGACGTAAATTTGCAAAAAAATAAACTTAAGCATAAAAACATGCCATCGAAGGGTGAAAATGCAAAACAGCCTTAAAACGGTCCCGTAAGAATCACGAACACCTCGCACGGGACCAATGTGACTCGTAGGAATAGACGGCGTAGTCCCGAGGCTCCCGGTTGGAGTGTAAGATGTAAATTTGCAAAAAAATAAACTTGAGCATAAAAACATTCCATCGAAGGGTAAAAATGCAAAATAGCCTTAAAACGGTCCAGTAAGAGTCACAAACACCTCGCACGGGACCAATGTGACTCGTAGGAACAGACGGCGTAGTCCCGCGGCTCCCGATTGGAGTGTACGACGTAAATTTACAAAAAAAAATAAACTTAAGCATAAAAACATCCCATCGAAGGGTGAAAATGCAAAACAGGCTTAAAACGGTCCCGTAAGAGTCACGAACACCTCGTACTGGACCAATGTTACTCGTAGGAACAGACAACATAGTCACGGGGCTCCCGGTTGGAGTGTACGATATAAATTTGTAAAAAAGTAGAGTTAAAGTATAAAAACATGCCATCGAAGGGTAAAAAAGTAAAAGAGCTTTAAAACGGTCCCGTAAGAGTCACGAAGACCTCACACGGGACCAATGTGACTCTTAGGAATAGACGTCGTAGTCCCGCGTCTCCCGGTTGGAGTGTACGATGTAAATTTGTAAAAAAATAAACTTAAGCATAAAAACAAGCCATCGAAGGGCGAAAACGCAAAACAACCTTAAAACAGTTCCGTAAGAGTCACGAACACCTCGTAGGCCACTAATGTGACTCGTAGGAACCGACCGCGTAGTCACGGGGCTCCCGGTTGGAGTGTACGACGTAAATTTGCAAAAAAATAAACTTAAGCATTGAAACATACCATCGAAGGGTGAAAATGCAAAACAGCCTTAAAACGGACCCCAAAGAGTCATGAACACCTCGCACGGGACCAATGTGACTCGTAGGAAAAGACGGCGTAGTCCCGAGGCTCCCGGTTGGAGTGTACGACGTAAATTTGCAAAAAAATAAACTTAAGCATAAAAACATGCCATCGAAGGGTGAAAATGTAAAACAGCCTTAAAATGGTCTCGTAAGAGTCACGAACACCTCGCACGGGACCAATGTGACTCGTAGGAACAGACGGCGTAGTGCCGCGGCTCCCGATTGGAGTGTACGACGTAAATTTGCAAAAAAATAAACTTAAGCATAAAAACATGCCAGCGAAGGTGAAAATGCAAAACAGCCTTAAAATGCTCCCGTAAGAGTCACGAACGCCTCGCACGGGACCAATGTGACTCGTAGGAACAGATGGCGTAGTGCCGCGGCTCCCGATTGGAGTGCACGACGTAAATTTGCAAAAAAATAAACTTAAGCATAAAAACATGCCAGCGAAGGTGAAAATGCAAAACAGCCTTAAAATGCTCCCGTAAGAGTCACGAACGCCTCGCACGGGACCAATGTGACTCGTAGGAACAGATAACATAGTCACGGGGCTCCCAGTTGGAGTGTACGATTTAAATTTGCAAAAAAGTAGACAAAAAGTATAAAAACATGCCATCGAAGGGTGAAAATATAAAACAGCTTTAAAACGGTCCCGTAAGAGTCACGAAGACCTGGCACGGGACCAATGTGACTCTTAGGAACAGACGGTGTAGTCCCGCATCTCCCGGTTGGAGTGTACGACGTAAATTTGGAAAAAAATAAACTTGACATAAAAACATGCCATCGAAGGGTGAAAACCCAAAATAGCCTTAAAACGGGCCCGAAAGAGTCACGAACACCTCGCACGGGACCAATGTGACTCGTAGGAAAAGACGGCGTAGTCCCGAGGCTCCCGGTTGGAGTGTACGACATAAATTTGCAAAAAAATAAACTTAAGCATAAAAACATGCCATCGAAGGGTGAAAATGTAAAACAACCTTAAAACGGTCTCGTAAGAGTCACGAACACCTCGCACGGGACCAATGTGGCTCGTAGGAACAGACGGCGTAGTCCCGCGGCTCCCGATTGGAGTGTACGACGTAAATTTGCAAAAAAAATAACTTACGCACAAAAACATGCCATCGAAGGGTGAAAATGTAAAACAGCCACAAAACGGTCCCGTAAGAGTCACGAGCACCTCGCACGGGACCAATGTGACTCGTAGCAATAGACGACGTAGTCTCGATGCTCCCGGTTGGAGTGTACGACGTAAATTTGCAAAAAAATAAACTTAAACATAAAAACATGCCATCGAAGGGTGAAAATGTAAAACAGCCTTTAAAGGGTCCCGTAAGAGATACGAACACCTCGTACGGGACCAAAGTGACTCGTAGGAACAGACAGCGTAGTCATGGGGATCCCGACTGGAGTGTACAACATAAATTTGCAAAAAAATAAACTTAAGCATAAAAACATGCCAGCAAAGGGTGAAAATGCAAAACAACCTTAAAACGGTCCCGTAAGAGTCACGAACACCCCGCACGGGACCAATGTGACTCGTTGGAACAGACAACATAGTCACGGGGCTCCCAGTTGGAGTGTACGATTTAAATTTGCAGAAAAATAGACTAAAAGTATAAAAACATGCCATCAAAGGGTGAAAATATAAAACAGCTTTAAAACGGTCCCATAAGAGTCATGAAGACCTCACACGGGACCAATGTGACTCTTAGGAACAGACGGTGTAGTCCCGCATCTCCCGGTTGGAGTGTACGACGTAAATTTATAAAAAAATAAACTTGACATAAAAACATGCCATCGAATGGTGAAAGCCCAAAACAACCTTAAAACGGTCCCGAAAGAGTCACGAACACCTCGCACGGGACCAATTTGACTCGTAGGAACAGACGGCGTAGTCCCGCGGCTCCCGATTGGAGTTTACGACGTAAATTTGCAAAAAAATAAACTTACGGACAAAAACATGCCATTGAAGGGTGAAAATGTAAAACAGCCACAAAACGGTCCCGTAAGAGTCACGAACACCTCGCACGGGACCAATGTGACTCGTAGGAACAAACGACGTAGTCCCGATGCTCCCGGTTGGAGTGCACGACGTAAATTTGAAAAAAAATAAACTTAAGCATAAAAACATGCCATCGAAGGGTGAAAATGTAAAATAGCCTTAAAACGGTCCCCTAAGAGTCACGAACACCTCGCACGGGACCAATGTGACTCGTAGGAAAAGACGGCGTAGTCCCGAGGCTCCCGGTTGGAGTGTAGGACGTAAATTGGCAAAAAAATAAACTTAAGCATAACAACATGCCATCGAAGGGTGAAAATGTAAAACAGCCTTAAAACGGTCCCGTAAGAGTCACGAACACCTCGCACGGGACCAATGTGCCTCGTAGGAACAGACGGCGTAGTCCCAAGGCTACCGGTTCGAGTGTACGACGTAAATTTGCAAAAAAATAAACTTGAGCATAAAAACTTGCCATCGAAGGGTGAAAATGAAAAACAACATTAAAACGGTCTCGTTAGAGTCACGAACACCTCGAACGGGACCAATGTGACTCGTAGGAACAAACGGCGTAGTCCCGCGGCTCCCGATTGGAGTGTACGACGTAAATTTACAAAAAAATAAACTTAAGCATAAAAATATGCCATCGAAGGGTGAAAACATAAAACAGCCTTAAAACGGTCCCGTAAGAGTCACGAACACCTCGCACGGGACCAATGTCACTCTTAGGAACAGACGACGTAGTCCCGTGTCTCCCGACTGGAGTGTACGACGTAAATTTGGAAAAAAATAAATTTAAGCATAAAAACAAGCCATCGAAGGGTGAAAACGTAAAATAGCCTTAAAACGGTCCCGTAAGAGTCACTAACACCTCGTACGGGATCAATGTGACTCGTAGTAACCGATCGCGTAGTCACGGGGCTCCCGGTTGGAGTGTACGACGTAAATTTGAAAAAAAATTAACTTAAGCATAATAACATTCCAACAGAGGGTGAAAATGTAAAACAGCCACAAAACGGTCCCATAAAAGTCACGAACACCTCGCACGGGACCAATGTGACTCGTAGGAACAGACGGCCTAGTCCCGAGGTTCCCGGCTGGTGTGTACGACGTAAATTTGCAAAATATTAAACTTAAGCATAAAAACATGCCATCGAAGGGTGAAAATGTAAAAAAGCCCTAAAATGTTCCCGTAAGAGTTACGAACACCTCGTACGGGACCAATGTGACTCGTAGGAACAAACGACATAGTCGCGGGGCTCCCGATTGGAGTGTACGACGTAAATTTGTAAAAAAGTTGACTTAAAGCATAAAAACATGCCATCGAAGGGTGAAAATGTAAAACAGCCACAAAACGGTCCCGTAAGAGTCACGAGCACCTCGCAGGGGACCAATGTGACTCGTAGCAATAGACGACGTAGTCTCGATGCTCCCGGTTGGAGTGTACGACGTAAATTTGTAAAAAAATAAACTTAAGCATAAAAACATGCCATCGAATGATGAAAATGTAAAACAACCTTAAAAGGGTCCCGTAAGAGTTACGAACACCTCGTACGGGACCAAAGTGACTCGTAGGAACAGACAGCGTAGTCATGGGGATCCCGGCTGGAGTGTATGACATAAATTTGCAAAAAAATAAACTTAAGCATAAAAACATGCCATCGAAGGGTGAAAATGAAAAACAGCCTTAAAACGGTCCGGTAAGAATCACGAAGACCAATGTGACTCGTAGGAATAGACGACGTAGTCCCGAGGCTCCCGGCTGGAGTGTACGACTTAAATTTGTAAAAACATAATCTTAAGCATAAAAAAATGCCATCGAAGGGTGAAAACATAAAACAGCCTTAAAACGGTCCCGTAAGAGTCACGAACACCTCGCACGGGACCAATGTGACTCTTAGGAATAGACGGCGTAGTCCCGTGTCTCCCGACTGGAGTGTACGACGTAAATTTGCAAAAAAATAAACTTAAGCATAAAAACAAGCCATCGAAGGGTGAAAACGTAAAACAGCCTTAAAACGTGCCCGTAAGAGTCACGAACACCTCCTACGGGACCAATGTGACTCGTAGGAACCGATCGCGTAGTAACGGGGCTCCCGGTTGGAGTGTACGACGTCAATTTGCATAAAAATAAACTTAAGCATAATAACATTCCAACGAAGGGTGAAAATGTAAAACAGTCACAAAACGGTCCCTTAAAAGTCATGAACACCTCGCACGAGACCAATGTGAATCGTAGGAACAGACGGCCTAGTCCCGAGGTTCCCGGTTGGTGTGTACGACGTAAATTTGCAAAAAAATAAACTTAAGCATAAAAACATGCCATCGAAGGGTGAAAATGTAAAAGAGCCTTAAAACGGTCCCGTAAGAATCACGAACACCTCGCACGGGACCAATGTGACTCGTAGGAATAGACGGCGTAGTCCCGAGGCTCCCGGTTGGAGTGTAAGATGTAAATTTGCAAAAAAATAAACTTGAGCATAAAAACATTCCATCGAAGGGTAAAAATGCAAAATTGCCTTAAAACGGTCCAGTAAGAGTCACAAACACCTCGCACGGGACCAATGTGACTCGTAGGAACAGACGGCGTAGTCCCGCGGCTCCCGATTGGAGTGTACGACGTAAATTTACAAAAAAAAATAAACTTAAGTATAAAAACATCCCATCGAAGGGTGAAAATGCAAAACAGCCTTAAAACGGACCCGTAAGAGTCACGAACACCTCGTACTGGATCAATGTTACTCGTAGGAACAGACAACATAGTCACGGGGCTCTCGGTTGGAGTGTACGATATAAATTTGTAAAAAAGTAGAGTTAAAGTATAAAAACATGCCATCGAAGGGTAAAAAAGTAAAAGAGCTTTAAAACGGTCCCGTAAGAGTCACGAAGACCTCACACGGGACCAATGTGACTCTTAGGAATAGACGTCGTAGTCCCGCGTCTCCCGGTTGGAGTGTACGATGTAAATTTGTAAAAAAATAAACTTAAGCATAAAAACAAGCCATCGAAGGGCGAAAACGCAAAACAACCTTAAAACAGTCCCGTAAGAGTCACGAACACCTCGTAGGCCACTTATGTGACTCGTAGGAACCGACCGCGTAGTCACGGGGCTCCCGGTTGGAGTGTACACGTAAATTTGCAAAAAAATAAACTTAAGCATAGAAACATACCATCGAAGGGTGAAAATGCAAAACAGCCTTAAAACGGCCCCGAAAGAGTCATGAACACCTCGCACGGGACCAATGTGACTCGTAGGAAAAGACGGCGTAGTCCCGAGGCTCCCGGTTGGAGTGTACGACGTAAATTTGTAAAAAAATAAACTTAAGCATAAAAACATGCCATCGAAGGGTGAAAATGTAAAACAGCCTTAAAACGGTCTCGTAAGAGTCACGAACACCTCGCACGGGACCAATGTGACTCGTAGGAACAGATGGCGTAGTGCCGCGGCTCCCGATTGGAGTGCACGACGTAAATTTGCAAAAAAATAAACTTAAGCATAAAAACATGCCAGCGAAGGTGAAAATGCAAAACAGCCTTAAAATGCTCCCGTAAGAGTCACGAACGCCTCGCACGGGACCAATGTGACTCGTAGGAACAGATACGTAGTCACGGGGCTCCCAGTTGGAGTGTACGATTTAAATTTGCAAAAAAGTAGACAAAAAGTATAAAAACATGCCATCGAAGGGTGAAAATATAAAACAGCTTTAAAACGGTCCCGTAAGAGTCACGAAGACCTGGCACGGGACCAATGTGACTCTTAGGAACAGACGGTGTAGTCCCGTATCTCCCGGTTGGAGTGTACGACGTAAATTTGCAAAAAAATAAACTTGACATAAAAACATGCCATCGAAGGGTGAAAACCCAAAACAGCCTTAAAACGGACCCGAAAGAGTCACGAACACCTCGCACGGGACCAATGTGACTCGTAGGAAAAGACGGCGTAGTCCCGAGGCTCCCGGTTGGAGTGTACGACGTAAATTTGCAAAAAAATAAACTTAAGCATAAAAACATGCCATCGAAGGGTGAAAATGTAAAACAGCCTTAAAACGGTCTCGTAAGAGTCAAGAACACCTCGCACGGGACCAATGTGACTCGTAGGAACAGACGGCGTAGTCCCGCGGCTCCCGATTGGAGTGTACGACGTAAATTTGCAAAAAAAATAACTTACGCACAAAAACATGCCATCGAAGGGTGAAAATGTTAAACATCCACAAAACGGTCCCGTAAGAGTCACGAGCACCTCGCACGGGATCAATGTGACTCGTAGCAATAGACGACGTAGTCTCGATGCTCCCGGTTGGAGTGTACGACGTAAATTTGCAAAAAAATAAACTTAAACATAAAAACATGCCATCGAAGGGTGAAAATGTAAAACAGCCTTAAAAGGGTCCCGTAAGAGATACGAACACCTCGTACGGGACCAAAGTGACTCGTAGGAACAGACAGCGTAGTCATGGGGATCCCGGCTGGAGTGTACAACATAAATTTGCAAAAAAATAAACTTAAGCATAAAATCATGCCAGCGAAGGGTGAAAATGCAAAACAACCTTAAAACGGTCCCGTAAGAGTCACGAACACCCCGCACGGGACCAATGTGACTCGTAGGAACAGACAACATAGTCACGGGGCTCCCAGTTGGAGTGTATGATTTAAATTTGCAAAAAAATAGACTAAAAGTATAAAAACATGCCATCAAAGGGTGAAAATATAAAACAGCTTTAAAACGGTCCCGTAAGAGTCATGAAGACCTCGCACGGGACCAATGTGACTCTTAGGAACAGACGGTGTAGTCCCGCATCTCCCGGTTAGAGTGTACGACGTAAATTTATAAAAAAATAAACTTGACATAAAAACATGCCATCGAAGGGTGAAAGCCCAAAACAACCTTAAAACGGTCCCGAAAGAGTCACGAACACCTCGCACGGGACCAATTTGACTCGTAGGAACAGACGGCGTAGTCCCGCGGCTCCCGATTGGAGTTTACGACGTAAATTTGCAAAAAAATAAACTTACGGACAAAAACATGCCATCGAAGGGTGAAAATGTAAAACAGCCACAAAACGGTCCCGTAAGAGTCACGAACACCTCGCACGGGACCAATGTGACTCGTAGGAACAAACGACGTAGTCCCGATGCTCCCGGTTGGAGTGCACGACGTAAATTTGAAAAAAAATAAACTTAAGCATAAAAACATGCCATCGAAGGGTGAAAATGTAAAATAGCCTTAAAACGGTCCCCTAAGAGTCACGAACACCTCGCACGGGACCAATGTGACTCGTAGGAAAAGACGGCGTAGTCCCGAGGCTCCCGGTTGGAGTGTAGGACGTAAATTTGCAAAAAAATAAACTTAAGCATAACAACATGCCATCGAAGGGTGAAAATGTAAAACAGCCTTAAAACGGTCCCGTAAGAGTCACGAACACCTCGCACGGGACCAATGTGCCTCGTAGGAACAGACGGCGTAGTCCCAAGGCTACCGGTTCGAGTGTACGACGTAAATTTGCAAAAAAATAAACTTGAGCATAAAAACTTGCCATCGAAGGGTGAAAATGAAAAACAACCTTAAAACGGTCCGGTTAGAGTCACGAACACCTCGAACGGGACCAATGTGACTCGTAGGAACAAGCGGCGTAGTCCCGCGGCTCCCGATTGGAGTGTACGACGTAAATTTACAAAAAAATAAACTTAAGCATAAAAATATGCCATCGAAGGATGAAAATATAAAACAGCCTTAAAACGGTCCCGTAAGAGTCACGAACACCTCGCACGGGACCAATGTCACTCTTAGGAACAGACGACGTAGTCCCGTGTCTCCCGACTAGAGTGTACGACGTAAATTTGGAAAAAAATAAATTTAAGCATAAAAACAAGCCATCGAAGGGTGAAAACGTAAAATAGCCTTAAAACGGTCCCGTAAGAGTCACTAACACCTCGTAGGGGATCAATGTGACTCGTAGTAACCGATCGCGTAGTCACGGGGCTCCCGGTTGGAGTGTACGACGTAAATTTGCAAAAAAATAAACTTAAGCATAATAACATTCCAACGAAGGGTGAAAATGTAAAACAGCCACAAAACGGTCCCATAAAAGTCACGAACACCTCGCACGGGACCAATGTGACTCGTAGGAACAGACGGCCTAGTCCCGAGGTTCCCGGCTGGTGTGTACGACGTAAATTTGCAAAATATTAAACTTAAGCATAAAAACATGCCATCGAAGGGTGAAAATGTAAAAAAGCCCTAAAATGTTCCCGTAAGAGTTACGAACACCTCGTACGGGACCAATGTGACTCGTAGGAACAAACGACATAGTCGCGGGGATCCCGATTGGAGTGTACGACGTAAATTTGTAAAAAAGTAGACTTAAAGCATAAAAACATGCCATCGAAGGGTGAAAATGTAAAACAGCCACAAAACGGTCCCGTAAGAGTCACGAGCACCTCGCACGGGACCAATGTGACTCGTAGCAATAGACGACATAGTCTCGATGCTCCCGGTTGGAGTGTACGACGTAAATTTGTAAAAAAATAAACTTAAGCATAAAAACATGCCATCGAAGGATGAAAATGTAAAACAGCCTTAAAAGGGTCCCGTAAGAGTTACGAACACCTCGTACGGGACCAAAGTGACTCGTAGGAACAGACAGCGTAGTCATGGGGATCCCGGCTGGAGTGTATGACATAAATTTGCAAAAAAATAAACTTAAGCATAAAAACATGCCATCGAAGGGTGAAAATGAAAAACAGCCTTAAAACGGTCCGGTAAGAATCACGAACACCTCGCACGGGACCAATGTGACTCGTAGGAATAGACGACGTAGTCCCGAGGCTCCCGGCTGGAGTGTACGACTTAAATTTATAAAAACATAATCTTAAGCATAAAAATATGCCATCGAAGGGTGAAAACATAAAACAGCCTTAAAACGGTCCCGTAAGAGTCACGAACACCTCGCACGGAACCAATGTGACTCTTAGGAATAGACGGCGTAGTCCCGTGTCTCCCGACTGGAGTGTACGACGTAAATTTGCAAAAAAATAAACTTAAGCATAAAAACAAGCCATCGAAGGGTGAAAACGTAAAACAGCCTTAAAACGTGCCCGTAAGAGTCACAAACACCTCGTACGGGACCAATGTGACTCGTAGGAACCGATCGCGTAGTCACGGGGCTCCCGGTTGGAGTGTACGACGTAAATTGGCAAAAAAATAAACTTAAGCATAATAACATTCCAACAAAGGGTGAAAATGTAAAACAGACACAAAACGGTCCCTTAAACGTCATGAACACCTCACACGAGACCAATGTGAATCGTAGGAACAGACGGCCTAGTCCCGAGGTTCCCGGTTGGTGTGTACGATGTAAATTTGCAAAAAAATAAACTTAAGCATAAAAAGATGCCATCGAAGGGTGAAAATGCAAAACAGCCTTAAAACGGTCCCGTAAGAATCACGAACACCTCGCACGGGACCAATGTGACTCGTAGGAATAGACGGCGTAGTCCCGAGGCTCCCGGTTGGAGTGTAAGATGTAAATTTGCAAAAAATTAAACTTGAGCATAAAAACATTCCATCGAAGGGTAAAAATGCAAAACAGCCTTAAAACGGTCCCGTAAGAGTCACAAACACCTCGCACGGGACCAATGTGACTCGTAGGAACAGACGGCGTAGTCCCGCGGCTCCCAATTGGAGTGTACGACGTAAATTTACAAAAAAAATAAAGTTAAGCACAAAAACATGCCATCGAAGGGTGAAAATGCAAAACAGCCTTAAAACGGTCCAGTAAGAGTCACGAACACCTCGTACGGGACCAATGTGACTCGTAGGAACAGACAACATAGTCACGGGGCTCCCGGTAAGAGTGTACGATGTAAATTTATAAAAAAGTAGAGTTAAAGTATAAAAACATGCCATCGAAGGGTAAAAACGTAAAAGATCTTTAAAACGGTCCCGTAAGAGTCACGAAGACCTCGCACGGGACCAATGTGACTCTTAGGAACAGACGTCGTAGTCCCGCGTCTCCCGGTTGGAGTGTACGATGTAAATTTGTAAAAAAATAAACTTAAGCATAAAAACAAGCCATCGAAGGGCGAAAATGAAAAACAACCTTAAAACAGCCCCGTAAGAGTCACGAACACCTCGTAGGCGACTAATGTGACTCGTAGGAACCGACCGCGTAGTCACGGGGCTCCCGGTTGGAGTGTACAACGTAAATTTGCAAAAAAATAAACTTAAGCATAAAAGCATACCATCTAAGGGTGAAAATGCAAAACAGCCTTAAAACGGTCCCGAAAGAGTCACGAACACCTCGCACGGGACCAATGTGACTTGTAGGAAAAGACGGCGGAGTCCCGAGGCTCCCGGTTGGAGTGTATGACGTAAATTTGCAAAAAAAAAAACTTAAGCATAAAAACATGCCATCGAAGGGTGAAAATGTAAAACAGCCTTAAAACGGTCCCGTAAGAGTCACAAACACCTCGCACGGGACCATTGTGACTCGTAGGAACAGACGGCGTAGTCCCGCGGCTCCCGATTGGAGTGTATGACGTAAATTTGCAAAAAAATAAACTTAAGCATAAAAACTTGCCAGCGAAGGGTGAAAATGCAAAACAGCCTTAAAATGCTCCCGTAAGAGTCACGAACACCTCGCACGGGACCAATGTGACTCGTAGGAACAGACAACATAGTCACGGGGCTCCCAGTTGGAGTGTACGATTGAAATTTGCAAAAAAGTAGACAAAAAGTATAAAAACATGCCATCGAAGGGTGAAAATATAAAACAGCTTTAAAACGGTCCCGCAAGAGTCACGAACACCTCGCACGGTACCAATGTGACTCGTAGGAACAGACGGCCTAGTCCCGAGGTTCCCGGCTGGTGTGTACGACGTAAATTTGCAAAAAAATAAACTGAAGCATAAAAACATGTCATCGAAGGGTGAAAATGTAAAACAGCCCTAAAATGTTCCCGTAAGAGTTACGAACACCTCGTACGGGATCAATGTGACTCGTAGGAACAAACGACATAGTCGCGGGGCTCCCGATTGGAGTGTACGATGTAAATTTGTAAAAAAGTAGACTTAAAGCATAAAAACATGCCATCGAAGGGTGAAAATGTAAAGCATCCACAAAACGGTCCCGTAATAGTCACGAGCACCTCGCACGGGACCAATGTGACTCGTAGCAAGGGACGACGTAGTCTCGATGCTCCCGGTTGGAGTGTACGACGTAAATTTGCAAAAAAATAAACTTAAGCATAAAAACATGCCATCGAAGGGTGAAAATGTAAAACAGCCTTAAAAGGGTCCCGTAAGAGTTACGAACACCTCGTACGGGACCAAAGTGACTCGTAGGAACAGACAGCATAGTCATGGGGATCCCGGCTGGAGTGTACGACATAAATTTGCAAAAAAATAAACTTAAGCATAAAAACATGCCATCGAAGGGTAAAAATGCAAAACAGCCTTAAAACGGTCCGATAAGAATCACGAACACCTCGCACGGGACCAATGTGACTCGTAGGAATAGACGACGTAGTCCCGAGGCTCCCGGTTGGAGTGTAAGACGTAAATTTGTAAAAAAATAAACTTGAGCATAAAAACATTCCATCGAAGGGTGAAAATTCAAAACAGCCTAAAAACGGTCCCGTAAGAGTCACGAACACCTCGCACGGGACCAATGTGACTCGTAGGAACAGACGGCGTAGTCCCGCGGCTCCCGATTGGAGTGTACGACGTAAACTTGCAAATAAATAAACTTAAGCATAAAAACATGCCATCAAAGGGTGAAAATGCAAAACAACCTTAAAACGGTCCAGTAAGAGTCACGAACACCTCGTACGGAACCAATGTGACTCGTAGGAACAGACAACATAGTCATGGGGCTCCCGCTTGGAGTGTACGATGTAAATTGGTAAAAAAGTAAAGTTAAAGTACAAAAACATGCCATCGATGGGTGAATATGAAAAACAGCCTTAAAACCATCCCGTAAAAGTCACGAACACCTCGCACGGGACAAATGTGACTCGGAGGAACAGACGGCCTAGTCCCGAGGTTCCCGGTTGGAGTGTACGACGTAAATTTGCAAAAAAATAAACGTAAGCATAAAAATATGCCATCGAAGGGTGAAAACATAAAACAGCCTTAAAACGGTCCCGTAAGAGTCACGAACACCTCGCACGGGACCAATGTGACTCTTAGGAACAGACGGCGTAGTCCCATGTCTCCCGACTGGGGTGTACGACGTAAATTTGCAAAGAAAAATAAACTTAAGCATAAAAACAAGCCATCGAAGGGTGAAAACGTAAAACAGCCTTAAAACGTGCCCGTAAGAGTCACGAACACCTCCTACGGGACCAATGTGACTCGTAGGAACCGATAGCGTAGTAACGGGGCTCCCGGTTGGAGTGTACGACGTCAATTTGCATAAAAATAAACTTAAGCATAATAACATTCCAACGAAGGGTGAAAATGTAAAACAGTCACAAAACGGTCCCTTAAAAGTCATGAACACCTCGCACGAGACCAATGTGAATCGTAGGAACAGACGGCCTAGTCCCGAGGTTCCCGGTTGGTGTGTACGACGTAAATTTGCAAAAAAATAAACTTAAGCATAAAAACATGCCATCGAAGGGTGAAAATGCAAAACAGCCTTAAAACGGTCCCGTAAGAATCACGAACACCTCGCACGGGACCAATGTGACTCGTAGGAATAGACGGCGTAGTCCCGAGGCTCCCGGTTGGAGTGTAAGATGTAAATTTGCAAAAAAATAAACTTGAGCATAAAAACATTCCATCGAAGGGTAAAAATGCAAAACAGCCTTAAAACGGTCCCGTAAGAGTCACAAACACCTCGCACGGGACCAATGTGACTCGTAGGAACAGACGGCGTAGTCTCGGGGCTCCCGATTGGAGTGTACGACGTAAATTTACAAAAAAAAAATAAACTTAAGCATAAAAACATCCCATCGAAGGGTGAAAATACAAAACAGCCTTAAAACGGTCCCGTAAGAGTCACGAACACCTCGTACTGGACCAATGTGACTCGTAGGAACAGACAACATAGTCACGAGCTCCCGGTTGTAGTGTACGATATAAATTTGTAAAAAAGTAGAGTTAAAGTATAAAAACATGACATCGAAGGGTAAAAAAGTAAAAGAGCTTTAAAACGGTCCCGTAAGAGTCACGAAGACCTCACACAGGACCAATGTGACTCTTAGGAACAGACGTCGTAGTCCCGCGTCTCCCGGTTGGAGTGTACGATGTAAATTTGTAAAAAAATAAACTTAAGCATAAAAACAAGCCATCGAAGGGCCAAAACGCAAAACAACCTTAAAACAGTCCCGTAAGAGTCACGAACACCTCGTAGGCCACTAATGTGACTCGTAGGAACCGACCGCGTAGTCACGGGGCTCCCGGTTGGAGTGTACGACGTAAATTTGCAAAAAAATAAACTTAAGCATAGAAACATACCATCGAAGGGTGAAAATGCAAAACAGCCTTAAAACGGTCCCGGAAGAGTCACGAACACCTCGCACGGGACCAATGTGACTCGTAGGAAAAGACGGCGTAGTCCCGAGGCTCCCGGTTGGAGTGTACGACGTAAATTTGCAAAAAAATAAACTTAAGCATAAAAACATGCCATCGAAGGGTGAAAATGTAAAACAGCCTTAAAACGGTCTCGTAAGAGTCACGAACACCTCGCACGGGACCAATGTGACTCGTAGGAACAGACGGCGTAGTCCCGCGGCTCCCGATTGGAGTGTACGACGTAAATTTGCAAAAAAATAAACTTAAGCATAAAAACATGCCAGCGAAGGTGAAAATGCAAAACAGCCTTAAAATGCTCCCGAAAGAGTCATGAACACCTCGCACGGGACCAATTTGACTCGTAGGAACAGACGGCGTAGTCCCGCGGCTCCCGATTGGAGTGTACGACGTAAATTTGCAAAAAAAATAACTTACGCACAAAAACATGCCATCGAAGGGTGAAAATGTAAAACAGCGACAAAACGGTCCCGTAAGAGTCACGAGCACCTCGCACGGGACCAATGTGACTCGTAGCAATAGACGACGTAGTCTCGATGCTCCCGGTTGGAGTGTACGACGTAAATTTGCAAAAAAATAAACTTAAACATAAAAACATGCCATCGAAGGGTGAAAATGTAAAACATCCTTAAAAAGGTCCCATAAGAGATACGAACACCTCGTACGGGACCAAAGTGACTCGTAGGAACAGACAGCGTAGTCATGGGGATCCCGGCTGGAGTGTACGACATAAATTTGCAAAAAAATAAACTTAAGCATAAAAACATGCCATCGAAGGGTGAAAATGCAAAACAGCCTTAAAATGGTCCGGTAAGAATCACGAACACCTCGCACGGGAGCAATGTGACTCGTAGGAATAGACAACGTAGTCCCGAGGCTCCCGGTTGGAGTGTAAGACGTAAATTTGTAAAAAAATAAACTTGAGCATAAAAACATTCCATCGAAGGGTGAAAATTCAAAACAGCCTTAAAACGGGCCCGTAAGAGTCACGAACACCTCGCACGGGACCAGTGTGACTCGTAGGAAAAGACGGCGTAGTCCCGCGGCTCCCGATTGGAGTGTACGACGTAAATTTGCAAAAAAAATAAACTTAAGCATAAAAACATGCCATCGAAGGGTGAAAATACAAAACAGCCTTAAAACGGTCCCGTAAGAGTCACGAACACCTCGTACGGAACCAATGTGACTCGTAGGAACAGACAACATAGTCACGGGGCTCCCGGTTGGAGTGAACGATGTAAATTTGTAAAAAAGTATAGTTAAAGTATAAAAACATGCCATCGATGGGTGAATATGAAAAACAGCCTTAAAACCATCCCGTAAGAGTCACGAACACCTCGCACGGGACCAATGTGACTCGTAGGAACTGACGGCCTAGTCCCGAGGTTCCCGATTGGAGTGTACGACGTAAATTTGCAAAAAAATAAACTTAAGAATAAAAATATGCCGTCGAAGGGTGAAAACATAAAACAGCCTTAAAACGGTCCCGTAAGAGTCACGAACACCTCGCACGGGACCAATGTGACTCTTAGGAACAGACGGCGTAGTCCCGTGTCTCCCGACTGGAGTGTACGACGTAAATTTGCAAAAAAATAAACTTAAGCATAAAAACAAGCCATCAAAGGGCGAAAACATAAAACAGCCTTAAAACGTTCCCGTAAGTGTCACGAACACCTCGTACGGGACCAATGTGACTCATAGGAACCGATCGCGTAGTAACGGGGCTCCCGGTTGAAGTGTACGACGTAAATTTGCATAAAAATAAACTTAAGCATAATAACATTCCAACGAAGGGTGAAAATGTAAAACAGTCACAAAACGGTCCCTTAAAAGTCATGAACACCTCGTACGAGACCAATGTGAATCGTAGGAACAGACGGCCTAGTCCCGAAGTTCTCGGTTGGTGTGTACGACGTAAATTTGTAAAAAAATAAACTTAAGCATAAAAACATGCCATCGAAGGGTGAAAATGCAAAACAGCCTTAAAACAGTCCCATAAGAATCACGAACACCTCGCACGGGACCAATGTGACTCGTAGGAATAGACGGCGTAGTCCCGAAGCTCCTGGTTGGAGTGTAAGATTTAAATTTGCAAAAAAATAAACTTGAGCGTAAAAACATTCCTTCGAAGGGTAAAAATGCAAAACAGCCTTAAAATGGTCCCGTAAGAGTCACAAACACCTCGCACGAGACCAATGTGACTCGTAGAAACAGACGGCGTACTCCCGTGGTTCCCGATTGGGGTGTACGACGTAAACTTACAAAAAAATAAACTTAAGCATAAAAACATGCCATAGAAGGGTGAAAATGCAAAACAGCCTTAAAACGGTCCCGTAAGAGTCACGAACACCTCGTACGGGACCAATGTGACTCGTAGGAACAGACAACATAGTCACGGGGATCCCGGTTGGAGTGTACGATGTAAATTTGTAAAAAAGTAGAGTTAAAGTACAAAAACATGCCATCGAAGGGTAAAAACGTAAAAGAGCTTTAAAACGGTCCCGTAAGAGTCACGAAGACCCCGCACGGGACCAATGTGACTCTTAGGAACAGACGTCGTAGTCCCGCGTCTCCCGGTTGGAGTGTACGATGTAAATTTGTAAAAAAATAAACTTAAGCATAAAAACAAGCCATCAAAGGGCGAAAACGCAAAACAATCTTAAAACAGCCCCGTAAGAGTCACGAATACCTCGTAGGCGACTAATGTGACTCGTAGGAACCGACCGCGTAGTCACGGTGCTCCCGGTTGGAGTGTACGACGTAAATTTGTAAAAAAATAAACTTAAGCATAAAAACATACCATCGAAGGGTGAAAATGCAAAACAGCCTTAAAACGGTCACGAACACCTCGCACGGGACCAATGTGACTCGGAGAAAAAGACGGCGTAGTCCCGAGGCTCCCGGTTGGAGTGTACGACGTAAATTTGCAAAAAAATAAACTTAAGCATAAAAACATGCCATCCAAGGGTGAAAATGCAAAACAGCCTTAAAACGGTCCCGAAAGAGTCACGAACACCTCGCACGGGACCAATGTGACTCGTAGGAACAGACGGCGTACTCCCGCGGCTCCCGATTGGAGTGTACGACGTAAATTTGCAAAAAAATAAACTTAAGCATAAAAACATGCCAGCGAAGGGTGAAAATGAAAAACAGCCTTAAAATGCTCTCGTAAGAGTCACGAACACCTCGCACGGGACCAATGTGACTCGTAGGAACAGCCAACATAGTCACGGGGCTCCCAGTTGGAGTGTACAATTTAAATTTGCAAAAAAGTAGACTTAAAGTATAAAAACATGCCATCGAAGGGTGAAAACATAAAACATCTTTAAAACGGTCCCGTAAGAGTCACGAAGACCTAGCATGGGACCAATGTGACTCTTAGGAACAGACGGTGTAGTCCCGCATCTCCCGGTTGGAGTGTACGACGTAAATTTGCAAAAAAATAAACTTGACATAAAAACATGCCATCGAAGGGTAAAAACCCAAAACAACCTTAAAACGGTCCCGAAAGAGTCACGAACACCTCGCACGGGACCAATTTGACTCGTAGGAACAAACGGCGTAGTCCCGCGGCTCCCGATTGGAGTTTACGACGTAAATTTGCACAAAAATAAACTTACGCACAAAAGCATGCCATCGAAGGGTGAAAATGTAAAACAGCCACAAAACGGTCCCGTAAGAGTCACGAACACATCGGACGGGACCAATGTGACTCGTAGGAACAAACAACGTAGTCCCGATGCTCCCGGTTGGAGTGCACGACGTAAATTGGCAAAAAAATAAACTTAAGCATAAAAACATGCCATCGAAGGCTGAAAATGTAAAACAGCCTTAAAACGGTCCCGTAAGAGTCACGAAAACCTCACACGAGACCAATGCGACTCGTAGGAAAAGACGGCTTAGTCCCGAGGCTCCCGGTTGGAGTGTACGACGTAAATTAGCAAAAAAATAAACTTAAGCATAACAACATGCCATCGAAGGGTGAAAATGTAAAATAGCCTTAAAACGGTCCCGTAAGAGTCACGAACACCTCGCACAGGACCAATGTGACTCGTAGGAAAAGACGAGATAGTCCCACGGCTCCCGATTGGAGTGTACGACGTAAATTTGCAAAAAAATAAACTTAAGCATAAAAACAAGCCATCGAAGGGCGAAAAGGCAAAACCACCTTAAAACAGCCACGTAAGAGTCACGGACACCTCGTAGGCGACTAATGTGACTCCTAGGAACCGACCGCGTAGTCACGAGGCTCCCGGTTGGAGTGTACGACGTAAATTTGCAAAAAAATAAACTTAAGCATAAAAACATACCATCGAAGGGTGAAAATGCAAAAAAGCCTTAAAACGGTCCCGAAAGAGTCACGAACACCTCGCACGGGACCTATGTGACTCGTAGGAAAAGACGGCGTAGTCCCGAGGCTCCCGGTTGGAGTGTACGACGTAAATTTGCAAAAAAATAAACTTAAACATAAAAATATGCCATCGAAGGGTGAAAACATAAAACAGCCTTAAAACGGTCCCGTAAGAGTCACGAACACCTCGCACAGGATCAATGTGACTCGTAGGAAAAGATGGCATAGTCCTGCGGCTCCCGATTGGAGTGTACGACGTAAATTTGCAAAAAAATAAACTTAAGCACAAAAACAAGCCATCGAAGGGCGAAAACGCAAAACCACCTTAAAACAGCCCCGTAAGAGTCACGGACACCTCGTAGGCGACTAATGTGACTCGTAGGAACCGACCGCGTAGTCACGGGGCTCCGGGTTGGAGTGTACGACGTAAATTTGCAAAAAAATAAACTTAAGCATAAAAACATACCATCGAAGGGTGAAAATGCAAAAAAGCCTTAAAACGGTCCCGAAAGAGTCACGAACACCTCGCACGGGACCTATGTGACTCGTAGGAAAAGACGGCGTAGTCCCGAGGCTCCCGGTTGGAGTGTACGACGTAAATTTGCAAAAAAATAAACTTAAGCATAAAAACATGCCATTGAGGGGCGAAAATGTAAAACAGCCTTAAAAGGGTCCCGTAAGAGTTACGAACACCTCGTACGGGACCAAAGTGACTCGTAGGAACAGACAGCGTAGTCATGGGGATCCCGGCTGGAGTGTACGACATAAATTTGCCAAAAAATAAACTTAAGCATAAAAATAAGCCATCGAAGGGCGAAAATGCAAAACAACCTTAAAACAACCTCGTAAGAGTCACGAATACCTCATAGGCGACTAATGTGACTCGTAGGAACCGACCGCGTAGTCACGGGGCTCCCGGTTGGAGTGTCCGACGTAAATTTGTAAAAAAATAAACTTAAGCATAAAAACATACCATCGAAGGGTGAAAATGCAAAACAGCCTTAAAACGGTCCCGAAAGAGTCACGAACACCTCGCACGGGACCAATGTGACTCGTAGGAAAAGACGGCGTAGTCCCGAGGCTCCCGGTTGGAGTGTACGACGTAAATTTGCAAAAAAATAAACTTAAGCATAAAAACATGCCATCGAAGGGTGAAAATGTAAAACAGCCTTAAAACGGTCTCGTAAGAGTCACGAACACCTCGCACGGGACCAATGTGACTCGTAGGAACAGACGGCGTAGTCCCGCGGCTCCCGATTGGAGTGTACGACGTAAATTTGCAAAAAAATAAACTTAAGCATAAAAACATGCCAGCGAAGGTGAAAATGCAAAACAGCCTTAAAATGCTCCCGAAAGAGTCATGAACACCTCGCACGGGACCAATTTGACTCGTAGGAACAGACGGCGTAGTCCCGCGGCTCCCGATTGGAGTGTACGACGTAAATTTGCAAAAAAAATAACTTACGCACAAAAACAAGCCATCGAAGGGTGAAAATGTAAAACAGCGACAAAACGGTCCCGTAAGAGTCACGAGCACCTCGCACGGGACCAATGTGACTCGTAGCAATAGACGACGTAGTCTCGATGCTCCCGGTTGGAGTGTACGACGTAAATTTGCAAAAAAATAAACTTAAGCATAACAACAAGCCATCGAAGGGTGAAAATGTAAAACAGCCTTAAAACGGTTCCGTAAGAGTCATGAACACCTCGCACGGGACCAATGTGACTCGTACGAACAAACGGCGCAGTCCCGCGGCTCCCGATTGGAGTGTACAACGTAAATTTGCAAAAAAATAAACTTAAGCATATAAACATGCCATCGAAGGGTGAAAATGCAAAACAACCATAAAACGATCCCGTTAGAGTCACGAACAGCTCGCACGAGCCCAATGTGACTCGTAGGAACAGACGGCGTACTCCCGAGGCTCCCGTTTGAGCGTACGACCTAAATTTGCAAAAAAATAAACTTGAGCATAAAAACATGCCAACGAAGGCTGAAAACATAAAACAGCCTTAAAATGGTCCCGTAAGAATCACGAACACCTCGCACGGGACCAATGTGACTCGTAGGAACAGATGGCCTAGTCCCGAGGTTCCCGGTTGGAGTGTACGACGTAAATTTGCAAAAAAGTAAACTTGAGCATAAAAACATGCCATCGAAGGGTGAAAATACAAAACAGCCTTAAAACGGTCCCGTTAGAGTCACGAACACTTCGCACGGGACCAATGTGACTCGTAGGAACAGACGGCGTACTCCCGAGGCTCCCGATTTGAGCGTACGACGTAAATTTGAAAAAAAATAAACTTAAGCATAAAAACATGCCATCGTAGTGTGAAAATTCAAAACAGCTATAAAACCATCCCGTAAGAGTCACGAACACCTCGCACGGGACCAATGTGACTTGTAAGAACAGACGGCCTAGAACTGAGGTTCCCGATTGGAGTGTTCGACGTAAATTTGTAAAAAAATAAACTTAAGCATAAAAATATGCCATCGAAGGGTGAAAACGTAAAACAGCCTTAAAACGGTCTTGTAAGAGTCACGAACACCTCGCACGGGACCAATGTGACTCTTAGGAACAGACGACGTAGTCCCGTGTCTCCCGACTGGAGTGTACGACGTAAATTTGGGAAAAAATAAACTTAAGCATAAAAACAAGCCATCAAAGGGTGAAAACGTAAAATAGCCTTAAAACGGTCCCGTAAGAGTCACGAACACCTCGTACGGGACCAATGTGACTCGTAGGAACCGATCGCATAGTCACGGGGCTCCCGGTTGGAGTGTACGACGTAAATTTGCAAAAAAATAATCCTAAGCCTAATAACATTCCAACGAAGGGTGAAAATGTAAAACAGCAACAAAACGGTCCCATAAAAGTCACGAACACCTCGTACGGGACCAATGTGACTCGTAGGAACAGACGGCCTAGTCCCGAGGTTCCCGGCTGGTGGGTACGACGTAAATTTGCAAAAAAATTAAACTTAAGCATAAAAACATGCCATCGAAGGGTGAAAATATAAAAAAGCCCTAAAATGTTCCCGTAAGAGTTACGAACACCTCGTACGGGACCAATGTGACTCGTAGGAACAAACGACATAGTCGCGGGGCTCCCGATTGGAGTGTACGACGTAAATTTGTAAAAAAGTAGACTTAAAGCATAAAAACATGCCATCGAAGGGTGAAAATGTAAAACAGCCACAAAACGGTCCCGTAAGAGTCACGAGCACCTCGCACGGGACCAATGTGACTCGTAGCAACAGACGACGTAGTCTCGATGCTCCCGGTTGGAGTGTACGATGTAAATTTGCACAAAAATAAACTTAAGCATAAAAACATGCCATCGAAGGGTAAAAATGTAAAACAGCCTTAAAAGGGTCTCGTAAGAGTTACGAACACCTCGTACGAGACCCAAGTGACTCGTAGGAACAGACAGCGTAGTCATGGGGATCCCGGCTGGAGTGTACGACATAAATTTGAAAAAAAAAGAACTTAAGCATAAAAACATGCCATCGAAGAGTGAAAATGCAAAACAGCCTTAAAACGGTCCCGTAAGAATCACGAACACCTCGCACGGGACCAATGTGACTCGTAGGAATAGACGACGTAGTCCCGAGGCTCCCGGTTGGAGTGTAAGACGTAAATTTGTAAAAAAATAAACTTGAGCATAAAAACATTTCATCGAAGGGTGAAAATTCAAAACAGCATTAAAACGGTCCCGTA
This sequence comes from Sambucus nigra, assembly GCA_949130495.1. NCBI lineage: Eukaryota > Viridiplantae > Streptophyta > Magnoliopsida > Dipsacales > Adoxaceae > Sambucus > Sambucus nigra. Next base: position 806,744,839 of record OX422207.1, read on the forward strand.
AGAGTCACGAATACCTCGCACGGGACCAATGTGACTCGTAGGAACAGACGGCGTAGTCCCGCGGCTCCCGATTGGAGTGCACGACTAAAATTTGCAAAAAAAAATAAACTTAAGCATAAAAACATGCCATCGAAGGGTGAAAATGCAAAACAACCTTAAAACGGTCCCATTAGAGTCACGAACACCTCGTACGAAACCAATGTGACTCGTTGGAACAGACAACATAGTCACGGGGCTCCCGGTTGGAGTGTACGATGTAAATTTGTAAAAATGTACAGTTAAAGTATAAAAACATGCCATCGATGGGTGAATATGCAAAACAGCCTTAAAACCATCCCGTAAGAGTCACGAATACCTCGCACGGGACCAATGTGACTCGTAGGAACTGACGGCCTAGTCCCGAGGTTCCCGGTTGGAGTGTACGACGTAAATTTGCAAAAAAATAAACTTAAGCATAAAAATATGCCATCGAAGGGTGAAAACATAAAACAGCCTTAAAACGGTCACGTAAGAGTCACGAACACCTCGCACGGGACCAGTGTGACTCTTAGGAACAGACGGCGTAGTCCCGTGTCTCCGGACTGGAGTGTACGACGTAAATTTGCAAAAAAATAAACTTAAGCATAAAAACAAGCCATCGAAGGGTGAAAACGTAAAACAGCCTTAAAACGTTCCCGTAAGAGTCACGAACACCTCGTACGGGACCAATGTGACTCGTAGGAACTGACCGCGTAGTCACGGGGCACCCGGTTGGAGTGTACGACGTAAATTTGCAAAAAAATAAACTTAAGCATAATAACATTCCAACGAAGGGTGAAAATGTAAAACAATCACAAAACGGTCCCTTAAAAGTCATGAACACCTCGCACGAGACCAATGTGAATCGTAGGAACAGACGGCCTAGTCCTGAGGTTCCCGGTTGGTGTGTACGACTTAAATTTACAAAAAAATAAACTTAAGCATAAAAACATGCCATCGAAGGGTGAAAATGTAAAACATCCTTAAAATGTTCCCGTAAGAGTTACGAACACCTCGTACGGGACCAATGTGACTCGTAGAAACAAACGACATAGTCGCGGGGTTCCTGATTGGAGTGTACGACGTAAATTTGTAAAAAAGTAGACTTAAAGCATAAAAACATGCCATCGAAGGGTGAAAATGTAAAACAGCCACAAAACGGTCCCGTAAGAGTCACGAGCACCTCGCACGGGACCAATGTGACTCGCAGGAACAGACGACGTAGTCCCGATGCTCCCGGTTGGAGTGTACGACGTAAATTTGCAAAAAAATAAACTTAAGCATAAAAACATGCCATCGAAGGGTGAAAATGTAAAACAGCCTTAAAAGGATCCCGTAAGAGTGACGAACACCTCGTACGGGAACAATGTGACTCGTAGAAACAGACAGCGTAGTCATGGGGATCCCGGTTGGAGTGTACGACATAAATTTACAAAAAAATAAACTTAAGCATAAAAACATGCCATCGAAGGGTGAAAATGCAAAACAGCCTTAAATCGGTCCCGTAAGAATCACGAACACCTCGCACGGGACCAATGCGACTCATAGGAATAGACGGCGTAGTCCCGAGGCTCCCGGTTGGAGTGTAAGACGTAAATTTGTAAAAAAATAAACTTGAGCATAAAAACATTTCATCGAAGGGTGAAAATGCAAAACAGCCTTAAAACGGTCCCGTAAGAGTCACGAACACCTCGCACGTGACCAATGTGACTCGTAGGAACAGACGGCGTAGTCTCGCGGCTCCCGATTGGAGTGTACGATGTAAATTTACAAAAAAATAAACTTAAGCATAAAAACATGCCATCGAAGGGTGAAAATGCAAAACAGCATTAAAGCGGTCACGTAAGAGTCACGAACACCTCGCACGGGACCAATGTGACTCGGAGGAACAGACAACAGAGTCACGGGGCTCCCGATTGGAGTGTACGATGTAAATTTGTAAAAAAGTAGAGTTAAAGTATAAAAATATGCCATTGAAGGGTGAAAATGTAAAATAGCTATAAAACGGTCCCGTAAGAGTCACGAAGACCTTCCACGGGACCAATGTGACTCTTAGGAACAGACGGCGTAGCCCCGCATCTCCCGGTTGGAGTGTACGATGTAAATTTGTAAAAAAATAAACTTAAGCATAAAAATAAGCCATCGAAGGGCGAAAATGCAAAACAGCCTTAAAACAGCCCCGTAAGAGTCACGAACACCTAGTAGGCGACTAATGTGACTCGTAGGAACCGACCGCGTAGTCACGGGGCTCCCGGTTGGAGTGTACAACGTAAATTTGTAAAAAAACAAACTTAAGCATAAAAACATGCCATCGAAGGGTGAAAATGCAAAACAGCCTTAAAACGGGCCCGGAAGAGTCACGAACACCTCGCACGGTACCAATGTGACTCGTAGGAACAAACGACGTAGTCCCAATGCTCCCGGTTGGAGTGCACGACTTAAATTTGTAAAAAAATAAACTTAAACATAAAAACATGCCGTCGAAGGGTGAAAATGTAAAAGAGCCTTAAAAAGGTCCCGTAAGAGTCACGAACACCTCGCACGGGACCAATGTGACTCGTAGGAACAGACGGCGTAGTCCCGAGGCTCCCGGTTGAAGTGTACGACTAAAATTTTAAAAACATAAACTTGAGCATAAAAACATGCCATCGATGGGTGAAAATGCAAAACAGCCTTAAAACGGTCCCGTAAGAGTCACGAACACCTCGCATGGGACCAATGTGACTCGTAGGAACAGACGACGTAGTCCCGCGGCTCCCGATTGGAGTGTACGACGTAAATTTGCAAAAAAATAAACTTAAGCATAAAAACAGGCCATCGATGGGTGAAAATGCAAAACAGCCTTAAAATGGTCCTGTAAGAGTCAAGAACACCTCGTACGGGACCAATGTGACTCGTAGGAACAAACGGCCTAGTCCCGAGGTTCCCGGTTGGAGGGTACGACATAAATTTGTAAAAAATTAAACTTGAGCATAAAAACATGCCATCGAAGGGAGAAAATAGAAAACGGCCACAAAACGGTTTGGTAAGAGTCACGAACACCTCGCACGGGACCAATGTGACTCGTAGGAATAGACGGCGTAGTCCCGAGGCTCTCGGTTGGAGTGTACGACGTAAATTTGCAAAAAAATAAACTTGAGCATAAAAACATGTCATCGAAGGGTGAAAATCCAAAACACCCTTAAAACGGTCCCGTAAGAGTCACGAACACCTCGAACGGAACCAATGTGACTCGTAGGAACAGACGGTGTAGTCCCGCGGCTCCCGATTGGAGTGTACGACGTAGATTTGCAAAAAAATAAACTTAAGCATAAAAACATTCCATCGAAGGGTGAAAATGTAAAATAGCCACAAAACGGTCCCGTACGAGTCACGAACACCTCGCACGAGACCAATGTGGCTCGTAGGAACAGACGGCGTAGTCCCAATCCTCCCGGTTGGAGTGCACGACGTAAATTTGTAAAAAAATAAACTTATGCATAAAAACATGCCATCGAAGGGTGAAAATGTAAAACAGCCTTAAAATGGTCCCGTAAGAGTTACGAACACCTCGTACGGTACCAATGTGACTCATAGGAACAGACAGCGTAGTCATGGGGATCCCGGTTGGAGTGTACGACATAAATTTGCAAAAAAATAAATTTAAGCATAAAAACATGCTGTCGAAGGGTGAAATTGTAAAACAGCCACAAAACGGTCCCGTAAGAGTCACGAACACTTCACACGGGACCAGTGTGACTCTTAGGAACAGACGACGTAGTCCCGATGCTCCCGATCTGAGTGTACGACGTAAATTTGCAAAAAAATAAATTTAAGCATAAAAACATGCCATCGAAGGGTGAAAATGTAAAACAGCCTTAAAAGGGTCCCGTAAGAGTTACGAACACCTCGTACGGGACCAATGTGACTCGTAGGAACAGACAGCGTAGTCATGGGGATCCTGACTGGAGTGTACGACATAAATTTGCAAGAAAATAAACTTACGCATAAAAACATGCCATCGAAGGGTGAAAATGCAACACATCCTTAAAACGTTCTCGTAAGAATCACGAACACCTCGCACTGGACCAATGTGACTCGTCGAAAAAGACGGCGTAGTCCCGAGGCTCCCGGTTGGAGTGTACGACGTAAATTTACAAAAAAATAAACTTGAGCATAAAAACATACCATCGAAGGGTGAAATTGGAAAACAACCTTAAAACGGTCCCGTAAGAGTGAGGAACACCTCGCACGGGACCAATGTGACTCGTAGGAACAGACGGCGTAGTCTCGCGGTTCTCGATTGGAGTGTACGATGTAAATTTGCAAAAAAATAAATTTAAGCATAAAAACATGCCATCGAAGGGTGAAAATGCAAAACAGCCTTAAAACGGTCCCGTAAGAGTCACGAACACCTCGCTCGGGACCAATGTGACTCGTAGGAACAGAGGCGTAGTCCCGCGGCTCCCGACTGGAGTGTACCACGTAAATTGGCAAAAAAATAAACTTAAGCATAAAAACATGCCATCGAAGGGTGAAATTGCAAAACAGCCTTAAAACGGTCCCGTAAGAGTCACGAACACCTCGCACGGGACTAATGCGACTCGTAGGAACAGACAACATAGTCACGGGGCTTCTGCTTGGAGTGTACGATGTAAATTTGTAAAAAAGTAGAGTTAAAGTATAAAAACATGTCATAGAAGGGTGAAAACATAAAACAGCTTTAAAACGGTCCCGTAAGAGTCACGAAGACCTCGCACGGGACCAATGTGACTCTTAAGAACAGACGGCGTAGTCCCGCGTCTCCCGGTTGGAGTGTACGATGTAAATTTGTAAAAAAATAAACTTAAGCATAAAAACAAGCCATTGAAGGGCGAAAATGCAAAATAGCCTTAAAACAACCCCTTAAGAGTCACGAACACCTCGTATGCGACTAATGTGACTCGTAGGAACCGACCGCGTAGTCACGGGGCTCCCGGTTGGAGTGTACGACATAAATTTGCAAAAAAATAAAATTAAGCATAAAAACATGCCATCGAAGGGTGAAAATGAAAAACAGCCTTAAAACGGTCCCGAAAGAGTCACGAACACCTCGCACAGGACCAATGTGACTCGTAGGAACAGACGGCGTAGTCCCAAGGCTCCCTATTGGAGTGTACGACGTTAATTTGCAAAAAAATAAACTTAAGCATAAAAACATGCCATCGAAGGGTGAAAATGTAAAACAGTCACAAAACGAACCCGTAAGAGTCACGAACACCTCGCACGGGACCATTGTGACTCGTAGGAACAAACGGCGTAGTCCCAATGCTCCCGGTTGGGGTGCCCGACGTAAATTTGCGAAAAAATAAACTTAAGCATAAAAACATTCCATCGAAGGGTGAAAATGTAAAACAGCCTTAAAACCGTCCCGTAAGAGTTACGAACACATCCTATGGGACCAATGTGACTCGTAGGAACAGACGGCGTAGTCCCGGGGCTCCCGGTTGGAGTGTTCGACGTAAATTTTCAAAAAAAATAAAGTTAAGCATAAAAACATGCAATCGAAGGGTGAAAATGTATAACAGCCTTTAAACAGTCCCGTAAGAGTCATGAACACCTCGCACCGGACCAATGTGACTCGTAGGAACAGACGGCGTAGTCCCGAGCCTCCCGGTTGGAGTGTACGACGTAAATTTGAAAAAACAAAAACTTGAGCATAAAAACATGCCATTGAAGGGTGAAAATGCAAAACAGCCATAAAACGGTCCCCTAAGAGTCACGAACACCTCGCATGGGACCAATGTGACTCGTAGGAACAGACGACGTAGTCCCGCGGCTCCCGATTGGAGGGTACGACGTAAATTTGCAAAAAAATAAACTTAAGCATAAAAACAGGCCATCGATGGGTGAAAATGCAAAACAGCCTTAAAACGGTCCTGTAAGAGTCAAGAACACCTCGTACGGGACCAATGTGACTCGTAGGAACAAACGGCCTAGTCCCGAGGTTCCCGGTTGGAGTGTACGACATAAATTTGTAAAAAATTAAACTTGGGCATAAAAACATGCCATCGAAGGGTGAAAATATAAAACGGCCACAAAACGGTTTGGTAAGAGTCACGAACACCTCGCACGGGACCAATGTGACTGGTAGGAACAAACGGCGTAGTCCCGAGGCTCTCGGTTGGAGTGTATGACGTAAATTTGCAAAAAAATAAACTTGAGCATAAAAACATGCCATCGAAGGGTGAAAATCCAAAACAGCCTTAAAACGGTCCCGTAAGAGTAACGAACACCTCGAACGGGACCAATGTGACTCGTAGGAATAGACGGCGTAGTCCCGCGGCTCCCGATTGGAGTGTACGACGTAGATTTGCAAAAAAATAAACTTAAGCATAAAAACATTCCATTGAAGGGTGAAAATGTAAAATAGCCACAAAACGGTCCCGTAAGAGTCACGAACACCTTGCAAGAGACCAATGTGACTCGTAGGAACAGACGGCGTAGTCCCAATGCTCCCGGTTGGAGTGCACGACGAAAATTTGCAAAAAAATAAACTTAAGCATAAAAACATGCCATCGAAGGGTGAAAATGTAAAACAGCCTTAAAATGGTCCCGTAAGAGTTACGAACACCTCGTTCGGTACCAATGTGACTCGTAGGAACAGACAGCGTAGTCATGGGGATCCCGGTTGGAGTGTACGACATAAATTTGCAAAAAAATCAACTTAAGCATAAAAACATGCTGTCGAAGGGTGAAATTGTAAAACAACCACAAAACGGTCCCGTAAGAGTCACGAACACTTCGCACGGGACCAATGTGACTCTTAGGAACAGACGACGTAGTCCCGATGCTCCCGGTTGGAGTGTACGACGTAAATTTGCAAAAAAATAAACTTAAGCATAAAAACATGCCATCGAAGGGTGAAAATGTAAAACATCCTTAAAAGGGTCCCGTAAGAGTTACGAACACCTCGTACGGGACCAATGTGACTCGTAGGAACAGACAGCGTAGTCATGGGGATCCCGGTTGGAGTGTACGTCATAAATTTGCAAGAAAATAAACTTAAGCATAAAAACATGCCATCGATGGGTGAAAATGCAAAAGAGCCTTAAAACGGTCCCGTAAGAATCACGAACACCTCGCAGGGACCAATGTGACTCGTTGGAATAGACGACGTAGTCCCGAGGCTCCCGGTTGGAGTGTATGACGTAAAATTGCAAAAAAATAAACTTGAGCATAAAAACATTCCAACGAAGGGTGAAAATGCAAAACAGACTTAAAACGGTCCCATAAGAGTCACGAAAACCTCGCACGGGACCAATGTGACTCGTAGGAACAGACGGCGTAGTCTCGCGTCTCCCAATTGGAGTGTACGACGTAAATTTGAAAAAAAATAAACTTAAGCATAAAAATATGCCATCGAAGGGTGAAAATGCAAAACAGCCTTAAAACGGTCCCGTAAGAGTCACGAACACCTCGCACAGGACCAATGTGACTCGTAGGAACAGACGGCATAGTCCCGCGGCTCCCGATTGGAGTGTGTGACACCCCGACTAATTAAATACCGGGTAGCTCTCCTTTATGAAATTAATACAAAATGTCAAGTTGGTCCAGTTAACAGCATCACTGTCGAAAACATTTTAATCATTACTAACCACCTAGTATTTAAAAGTAAGATGTCAGATTTTAAATTAAGTCTGATTAACATACAATAAAAGAGTTATGAAAGGATATCATAACCATACACCATAAAGTCTCAATAAAGTAACCAACAAATAATAATAGGTCCGGAGGAAAACTCCTCACAACAATCCCACCACTGAAATAAATAAAACAGTATATTCTGAATTAATTACATTCCAATAATCTGAATAACTGAAATATGAAATGTCTCTAATAGAAATGGGCGACATGCCCTACAAATGATGAAAACTGAATAGAGTCAAGACAAAATAAGCGTCTACTAGCAAGGCCCTGTAACTTCCACAAACAGCTACAGCTCGTCACCTGAATGGAAATCCTATGCATGGTGTCCTTATGGCTGGGCACCTAAAAAGGTTTTTTTACAAAAAGTTGATTTGAAAGCAAACGGGTCAGAGCCCGGATGTGGAGAATATTTTAAAAACAGCAAGTGCTTTAATAACATTAAAACAATGAATGCAAAATACATGTTAGGACGTGCTCTCACAAGAAATACTCACCTCTCGACTAATCGTGCACTCCTAACGTACCGTACCCATCTAAGTGGTATTTATATCTAACTAAACCGACAAAAGTTCTAACCCATCTACTCGATTCACAATATGAATTCCCAATGTTACCACTTGAATAGATAGCTTTACTTAAACTCGAATTCTCAATTATTAGCATTACCATTTACTGGAGGTTATCCCCTTATTTATTTTCTCAAGTAGTTACTATAAATTATTCTCATAATTAAACATGACAAGTCTGTTCATTTAACCATATATCATTCACATCATAAATATACAATACAAGCACCCCGAGACTAAGCTGTGGTGCACACATACTCTGTTATCCATCCCGGTACATCACGTACATAAGGATCACGCATTCCGAATCTCTCAGGAATCTTTCTCAGATAACAACAATCACAGTCAATGGAGGCGAACACAGTCACATCACATGGGTCACGCACATACCTATGCTCCCATGATCAGCAGACTTATTAACTTCACAATAAGTCCTTCTCTGACCTATGTCCTCGAGGTACCAATCTATATCGCCCCATAGGCACACAAAGATTAGATGGCCCTAAGCGAACGCAAACCTCCCCTGATAGCAAGTATGGTAGGTATGTCATACACATAAAATCATATACATATACTAAGCATGCACACATCTTAGTAATTACCATAATTTATTAGTGGTATACTTCTCATTCTCATACCAACTTATAATTTTATACTTTTTATATGTTCGGTTCGTATGTATTTAAGTCATCAATTATTCTCACAACGTGATTAGTCACTCGCATCCTAATCCATAAATATTATTTGGTTCCAATCACACTTCTATATTTTACTCCGCAATATATCCCAAACATCCGTTAATACAAATATTTAAGCCGTCACTTGTTCTCACATCGTAATAGTCACTCACGTCCTAATCCACAATTATCATTTTATTCAAATCACACTTCTATGTTTTACTCCTCAATATATCCCAAATATCCCAATTATATCAATTAGTCATCAAGGAAATGTTATCTCTACAACTAAACAAGGTTACGGGACCCTAGAATTCAAATCAGGCCAAAAAGGCCATTCTGTCAACTCGTTAGAAGTCTCGTTCGAACGAGGTCATTCGAACGAGAGTTCGTTCGAACGAAAGGGGCATCTAATGAACATCCAACTCGTTAGAAGGCAAACTGTCACCTCATTAGAAGCTCGTTCGAACGAGCTCGTTCGAACGACCTGGGCAGGTCTTCTAACGAGATGCCGGTTTCGAGCCCAGAATTTCCTATCTCGTTTTTCTCAAACTTTCTCTTCTCAAAACTCATCCAAAAATTATCCCAACAGTGTTTTAATGTTCCTAATCATTCCTAAACATATTTAGGTCGTATCTCAACACATTTAGGGGTCAAATCTTCCTAAATAACATGAAATTATCATCAATCCCCAATTTTCCCAAAACCATATGAGTATGAACCCTAGAAATTTAAAGTCATCAATTCCCATAAATAAATCCGTTTTTGCATCATAAAAATTATATTTCTTTTAGTATAATCACCCAATAATAATTCTACATGCAAGCCCTATATCAAAACCTGACTTTCTAACTCAAATTTCATGGGTTTTTATAAATCTCCCAATACAATGCAATTATGTAGATTTCTAAGCATGGAAGAAACATTCGCTTGAAATTAACGTAATTAAACCACTTGCCTCGGATTGTTCTCTAAATTTGGGGTTGAATGTTGAAGGTTGCCCTATCTCTTTCTCTCCCAAGGTTGAAGGTTGAAGATGGAGGTTAAGGTTTTCTCTTTGGGAACTTTTCTAACTTCCTCCTCTAACTCCCGTTGCCCTCTAATCAGTTAATTGTTGGTAATGGGTTAGTGGGTTATAAAATTCCCTATTTTAAACTCCCAAAATTCGTTGGTCATAAATCCTCAAATTCCAAAATTACCAAAATACCCTTTTTAGTTGCCGGTATGGCCTACAAATGCCCCGGGACCCAAACTAAACCTCCGGCTAGTGTTTTCTGACTATTTCGACCATTTCGGACACGTTGGCGCACTCAAAATGACCATACGGTTGATAAAAATAAAATTCACTTTTTAATTAAAATAATTATATTCCTGACGCGACTGTCACACGCGTCCCAACAAAATTTCCAAATTGCCGTATTTCTATCTCACGACAAATTCAATATTTTCAATATTCATATAACGTTATAATCAAATACCAACTCACATCTCGTTCGTATTTTATCCGGATTAATCCTAAATTAATTCACATTTAATTTAATTAATCCCATAAATAAATATCCATAAAAGTACGGGGTATTACATACTTCCCCCCTAATAACAGAATTTCGTCCCGAAATTCGGATAAGTAAGGCACACCTGGAAAAATTAGGTATCCTCCAGTATTCAAAACAATTATAAAGAAAATCCCAAATCACTAAAATCCTTGCTCACAACAAGCTTGTTTAACAGACCTGATACCTTATCAGAATACACTTCAATAAATGTACCTCAGGTTGCGCTCTTATTAAACAACAATCGAAGAAAAAAAATGGCCTATACATCGTTAGCCGCATTATTTTTATTAGTATTGTGAGTCCGCACCTCACTACTAACTACCGTGTTTATCAAAACACCAAACTCCCATCCTGGGATGAATCAATAACACATCTGACTACACTTGTCCATTCCTTGAAATATCCCGACGTTGTGACTTTTACACAAGGGAAAACCACTTCAGCCTGTTGGTGTCACACAAACCTTTGTAAGCATCTTGTCCACCATAAATTGATACGGGTGCTTTTCCCCCAACTCTACCATTAGGTAATATCTCCTCCTCATGACTACAATATACCACACTAGTTATACCCGATTTGGAATTGAAAATATCGCAATGAATCCAAAATTTCTTTCATATAGTCCATCAGTCGTTGGTCACCTTACGCCTACACCACGGGTTATAGGTGATACAACCCTCAGTTTGAATCGTTATTTCCCACTACTTATTGTCACCCCACCTGAATGTGGATTTCGGGGATTTCATCCCAATTCTAAATAATACTACGTCGAACCACGTACCGGCGTGTTCACTATCTAAAAGTGTAAATCACCCCAAGTATATAACAATTTCTCTCCTTCTGGACAACATGTCCCACATAATCGAAGGAACTCATTACTTATCAATAAGTTGTCTACCTCTTAAGAAAATTCTCCAACTTTACCCTCCCATTCTGGGAATCGTCGTCTTGATACAAAATTATTCGGTTGATCATCTAACCCCAACTGTTCTACTACTTACTATACCTCTTTCAATGTCGATATTCACATAAAATTTTCCCCGTTAAATGATACTCAATGATCTTATTCTCCCGACGAATACCAAAAGTTTGGACCTTTACACTTTTACCACTTTGTGCATATCTGGACTTTATACCTGATTGACATCCTCATTCTATTTAATCTTGAGTCACCCTCAACATTCGATTGATCGGAACTCTACTCCAAATTTCTCATAATAATTTATTCGCCTTCTCAAGAGATATCCCTTTATTAAATGGCTTTCTACTCCCCTTTTTTTTCAAGTTTGAACGTGCTACTCTTACTACACATGATATTCACTTACACCTTTTCTTATGATGTTTAATCTCATAAGTAATAATCTCACCCGTCTATGTTCCCTCTTCCTTTGATTTACACTTTAGCAAATCAAGATGTCTACGCCCCTTATAACCCAACCATACGGTTTTTAAACATTATATACGCTTCATACAAATCCCAAACTCTTTATTGTCACTGTAAATACAACGGTGCTATACCACTTGGGCGTTCTCAATCGCTTCTGAATTAGAAATCCTAAATCCTCCTTATCCTCAATGCGTCCTTCAACACGCCGTGACAAAACCAGCATTATTAGTACTTATATCGTAATTTACTAACAACTGGCTCTAATGGCCGTACATCATAATTTACTCCTTCTAACTTCCCGTTATAACTACGTACTCCCATAGCGATAGAGGTATCCCAATCATGAATGAAGGGCCACACATTTCCTTACTACCAACCTTACGCTAAGTTTCATGCGTGGGGTGTCTCGCAAAGCGAAATCCAAACAAGGAACCCCCCCGATACACTACTACCTAACATTGTTGGTCATCGGAATCCATTAAGCCCTGTCCATAATATGTACCCCTACACTCTCGTCTTTTAACAACAAAGTTTCATCTCAGTTCGCAATTATACATAAACAAAGAACTCCTTCTGAAATACACTTTTCTCTTTACAGTGATGGAAATCACATTTCATATACAACATGCGAGATATTTGAGACCTTCAAATTTCCGTCCCCAAACACACAACTATGAGTATAAACTTCCAAATCTCTAACAGGTGATAAAACAATGCACTCTTTTTGTTACGACCTCTCTATCGTTAATTATAAAAACCAACTAACTCTTTGTTGACTATTAAATCAATTACATACGACTCATAATAATGAAATCCCTACGCATACTGGGATTAAATAATCGAGACCATTATACTTTGATATCACAACATATATATATATATATATATATACATATATGCACGAAAGTACAATTGCGAGCCCGACCCTCTAACAGATGGGGCCTCACCAGAACAAAACATGTTACCCCGATGTAGTAATCCCAATAAACTTGCAATACCAGCACACTATCGGTATAATCATATATATAAAACAATAATTAAGATCATATCATAGTCGTATAACACAACACTAAAACGAGTAATTTCGATAAAGCATAAACCGCTATTAATATACCCATTCATCCTCCGCGGATGACAATAAAATTAACCCCCACACTATCAGGGAAAATGTTCTTATATATAATAAACTTACTAATATACTCACTAAACTCGACTCTCAAGTGAAAATACAATTGTAACAAATGTAGTAACTCACTTATGCCACAAATAACATGCATCCTCATCTAAGGATATAACTCATACTTCTATCCTAATAATCGTCCCGGCTGCTCAAATGGTTCCTGGACTTACCACACATGTCTGTCCCAAACCGGATATTTCAATAACTGTTGCACTCGCCAGGCACAATACCTTGATCCCTACTCTCGTATCGGAAAAATTTTATAACGCACGGGTTTCACTCCCCACAAAAATACCTCTACACATACTCCACTTATCTTTTGTCTCACAAATCATGTTAAGGTGGTCCATCTCTCGGACGTTGGTAGTCTCGACTCCGATGACTATCTCCGTTGTTCCCTTAGTTTTGACGGTCCTAAGGAACACGCTATTAATTTCTACATCTCTCACTGAAATCACCTTTGCCCGGTAGTAATTCATCTATCCGAATCATTTTAACTGATTCTCCGTTGGGTCTTCCCATTGTGGTGCTTCACCAACACTGTTTTCCCCAGTCTTACTTTATATAAAGCCTTCGATTCTTGTATCTCCCCACCCGGGGATGTTTACCTCCAAATTAACACTATGCGACAATAACATTTGCTTTAACCGTCCAAGCAGAATTCTGCCAGAAGGACTAGCAATTCTTCTATGTAAATTCTCCCTTTAATATCCCCTTCTCCGTTTCACCTACTTCACCCGGTGTAGGGTTCCCTAAATAATTTTATTTCTTCTCACAAAGTGACCTCTGTCCGGACCTCTCGTGTGAGTTCAGAACGACATTCGGTTTTCATCCTAAATATCTGATCAAGGAACTTATGGTCGAACCATTCGTGTACGCCTTCTCTCGACGTCACATTCCACTTATAAGTGTGGTGATTGTTTCTCCCCATCGAAACTCCGCTCTCACGAGACAAGAAAAATTTTCCTCAAATTTTCACTCTCGATTGGCCATACTCCGACACAAGTCCAAGCCTTCGGGTGTATTATGTTTGTTTGGCTAGCACACACCATCTCCGCCTTTCAAGTATTTCCACCGCTGGTTTTCTTGATGTCCCATCCAACTCTTTCTCTCAATCCAACCTTGTTGGGTGAGTCTCAATTGACCCCATTCCTACTATAGCTGTACCCGGAAGTCTCATGTCGTGCCTTAGCCTTCTATATCATCCAGGACTTCCGTGCCATAATATCGGTGACTTCAACTACAGTCATCCTTCTTTAAATAAATAAATTAACCTCAATATATATTTGCCTCCTGCTGTTCACCCAACTGTCTTCGCCTGACGTACTACATTGTTCGGCACACGAATACACCCGATCGCAATACGATTCGATATCATATACATCATAAAAATAGGGCTCTATATCAAAGAAAGTTACGCTGGAAGCATAATAGGCCGCACAGATCCTAAAGGACACTAGAACCTGATGCTCTGATACCACCTGTGACACCCCGACTAATTAAATACCGGGTAGCTACTCCTTTATTAAATTAATACGAAATGTCAAGTTGGTCCAGTTAACAGCATCACTGTCGAAAACATTTTAATCATTACTAACCACCTCGTATTTAAAAGTAAGATGTCAGATTTTAAATTAAGTCTGATTAACATACAATAAAAGAGTTATGAAAGGATATCATAACCATACACCATAAAGTCTCAATAAAGTAACCAGCAAATAATAATAAGTCCGGATGAAAACTCCTCACAACAATCCCACCACTGAAATAAATAAAATAGTATATCCTGAATTAATTACATTCCAACAATCTGAATAACTGAAATATGAAATGTCTCTAATAGAAATGGGCGACATGCCCTATAAATGATGAAAACTGAATAGAGTCAAGACAAAAGAAGCGTCTACTAGCAAGGCCCTGTAACTTCCACAAATAGCTACAACTCGTCACCTGAATGAAAATCCTATGCATGGTGTCCTTATGGCTGGGCACCTAAAAAGGTTTTTATACAAAAAGTATATTTGAAAGCAAACGGGTCAGAGCCCGAATGTGGAGAATATTTTAAAAATAGCAAGTGCTTTAATAACATTAAAACAATGAATGCAAAATACATGTTAGGACGTGCTCTCACATGAAATACTCACCTCTCGACTAATCGTGCACTCCTAACGTACAGTACCCATCTAAGTGGTGTTTATATCTAACTAAACCGACATAAGTTCTAACCCATCTACTCGATTCACAATATGAATTCCCAATGTTACCACTTTAATAGATAGCTTTACTTAAACTTGGATTCTCAATTATTAGCATTACCATTTACTGGAGGTTATCCCCTTATTTATCTTCTCAAGGAGTTACTATAAATTATTCTCATAATTAAACATGACAAGTCTGTTCATTTAACCGTATATCATTCACATCATAAATATACAATACAAGCACCCCGAGACTAAGCTGCGGTGCACACATACTCTGCTATCCATCCCGGTACATCACGTACATAAGGATCACGCATTCCGAATCTCTCAGGAATCGTTCTCAGATAACAACAATCACAGTCAATGGAGGCGAACACAGTCGCATCACATGGGTCACGCACATACCTACGCTCCCATGATCAGCAGACTTATTAACTTTGAAAGAGTGTGCGAGTGAGCTTTTCTGAATCAAAGCTCTGATACCAATTTGTAAACGTAACAATTTCCTTTTTAGATATGCGGAAGCGAAGATGATGGTTCAATAAACTTAATCAATTAATATATTCATTTAAACCGATTCATTAATCCAAGCCCTAGAATTTGCCTAAGTCATATTTATCAATATTAACAAATTAGGCGAAACCAAATTTTAGCAAATGACTTGAATTAAATAAACTTTACCCAATATTTAATATAAGTCCCAATTAAAGTGAGTGTGATGATTGAAATCGAATTTTATCTTGAATTATTCTAAACATGCGTTCTACGTTATTTAAGCAAGATAAAATAAACCAATCACACTACGCCGCGATGTACGAGGAAAAACCCAAGATGGGAAACAACCTCGGACGGCCCTAGCCACAAATCCACTAGATACGGAATTACAAGTACAATACAAAAGACTTACAACACACGACTCGATCCCTCTCAAGCCCCGACGCTTTTTCTTGTAGACACCTCTTCCTAGCGGATAACCTTGGAATACCACCACGGTCTCGGAATCCACCGATAAGACTTTATATGGTCACCGTCACCCGAGCAAGGAGCCTTTCTCCAAGTGGGTAGAAACGCAACAAAACATCTTCTTCTTTGATGGATGTAGAAGCAAACCAAAACTTCTCTTTGAAATGGAAGAGATAAATCGGTGCCAAACTCCAAGCAATTGATATGTATATATGTGAACTTGGATTAACAATATGGGTGTAAAACTAGAGTGATAAAATATTCTCTTGAAAAATAGCACTCAAAACTTGAACATTTTCCTTAAAACAAATTTGCTCTCAAACTCTCTCTAAGAGATGAAAATGGATTGGAAAAGTTAGGAAAAGTTAAGGTGGAAAATGTTCTTCCCGCACATATTAAAGTCTGAAAAAGTTGGTTAAAAACTAAGTGGGGAAGTGGGTGAAAAACTGCCAAAAAAACTGCCAAAAACTGTTCCCGCTTGGCATCTCGTTCGAACGACTTTTCGTTCGAACGCAATCTCGTTCGAACGAGATTTCTAACGACGCTCCAGTATGGATTCGTTAGAAACTCGCTGGATATCTCGTTTGAACAGAAGGTTCGTTCGAACGACATATCGAATGACATGTCAGTGGCCTAAAATGGGAACTCGTTGGCAGGTTCGTTCGAACGACATTTTCGTTCGAACGACAATCTCGTTCGAACGACTCTATCGAACGAAAAACCAGAAAGTTGGAAAATTCGATTTTAGCCCAGAAAACTTTATAAACTTATTTTAAAGTTTTATTTAATTCTTTCTGAAAATTAAAACACAGTTTTTACAAAACCTAACACCCAATAAACTTTGTTCCAAGCTCCTATATATATAATATTGCATTCATACCTTGGGAGCATGGAACTATGGTTGATGACGTAGAAATGAGGCACGCAAATCGGCATATTGATGAAGCTTTATACTCTTTGCCGCTACGTTTTCAACAAACACTTCATAGGCTTGAGAATATTACAATTAAATACTATCCTATGAATAAATATTTTTGTCCGGAATTGAGACAAAACTATATATGGACTCAATTGGAAATTTGTGTCCTTACAAATCTCCCCCTTTAGCTATTCCGGGACAAAAACCAAAACAAAAATCCTAAAGGGCCGTCAAGCTCACTAGACACAAAAACATAACCCACCCAAACTTGACTCAACCCAAGGATCAAACGCTTTTCCGTTTAAACAATGCCGCTTTAGAAGAAATCCTGCACACTTAAGCAAACTCATCAAATGCATAGGGAATATCAAAGTATTAAATGCAATTAATTAATTACTCCCCCTAAATTAATTCTTCCCCTTTAACAAACACATGACCTACTTAGAAAGACGTCTCCCCCTAAGATAAATCTCCCCCAAACTAAGATACGATAATAATAGGATTAGATACCATTTCTCCCCTTATCATTTTCTCCCCCTTTTTGTTTAGGAATAAGCAAAGGATAAAGAACTAATAAACACGTTGAAGCTTAAAGTGTTAAGACATTAAAGCATATGGGCAATAAAATTAAGGCAAAGACAAAAAAATATCATATATATATATATATATATATATATACTATACATATACCAATAAGTACTTGCATATATATATAGATATAAACACACACATGACACAAAATACAATAAGTTTGCACACTCGTATGGCAAAAATGTATCATATGGAAACGTAAGTGTTGGGGTGTGGACTAGCAACAATTAAATTTAGACCCAAACACTTAAAATATGTTCACGGAGTTCTCAATTGATTGCAAACTTCATCACATTTAAATATAACCTCATGTGACAATATGAAGATTGAACTCAATGAACAATCATACACAATGCATACAAGCCTAGCATGATAATGATTCTACAAACCAAATAGAGTCATGACGTTAAAGACAACTAGGATAAACGGAAATTGTGCAAACCGTTGATATACCATCCAATTCTCCCTCAATAAGCATATATATTCTTTTGCTTTTGAATGAATATAACAAACAAACATAGGCCTTGGCAATTATTTTCTTTTTAATGCCAAATATTCTGTTTTTAGGCCTTTGGATCACGTATTTCTTTTAGATCCAATAAAGTGGCTTACTATCGCAAAGGATTTAATTCATCCTTTCGGAGCCCTTTCCCGTGCACATTTAGATATATAATTTTTTATCTCACAAAGCTCACGTGCAACGGATTTTGACATGCACTAGTCCTCCTAGGTCATAGATATGTAGATGACTAGATTGGTAGGAGAACACCTCAAAAAGGTCAAATATAACATGTGACATTAAGATTTCAAAAGAGCTCGTGCATGTGTGAAAAGAGGCATATAAAAATAGAATCCATTTAAACAATACAAAATCCAACTACTCCATATAAAACATGGTAAAGAACATTTTAAGGATTGAAAATCTAAACCAAAAGTTCTAGCCACGCGGGAGCGTAAAAGATGGGATTCAAACACAAATATATGCCACTTAAAGTGTGTCAAACTAAAATACACACATAAAAAATCTTTTTGAGTTTTTAACATTTTTCACCAAAAATAAATATATATACTCAAAAGAATAAACACAAATCATTTGTATTTTTCATTAAGCTTAAATGAAATAAATAAAACACAAATGATAAACAAAAATCTTTTTATATTTTTCAATTAATTCAATCACAAAATATAATACAAAAAGATAAACAAGTCATAATTTCTAGCATGTGATATGAAATAAGGCAATGACTAGAAAATGACTAAAACAAGCATACATTTAGCATGTGAATATAGCATAAAGTACAAATGCTAAAGTATGCAAACACTAACACATTCATCCTTTAGATTTAGCAAGGGAGGAAGCATGTGAAAGTAAATGAGAATCAAAAACCCTATTTTGCAAAGCAACCAAGTCGGATTTCCTAACCCAAATTAATGAAGAATGACTATCTTGGGGTGTTGGAACGTTAACTACCGTGGTTACTTTACTATGGGATTTTCTAGGAATTCGTTTAAGATCAAAACAAAATTTCCTAAGATGACCTTTTCGACCACAATGTGTACAAGCAAAAACATGTCGAAAAGATTTACTTAAGGAGTGATCTTTAAATGCATTCCTAGTAGATTATCCTAAAACATTGGTCTTGGCTTTATGAGTAGATTCATTACAAGTATTGAAGCCTAAACCACAAGTGTCATTTTTAATTTGGATAATTCCTAACATTTTATCTAGTTTTTCCGAACGACACTCCAAATCAAATTTGACATTACTAGAGTCTTTTAATTTATTTTGCCATTCTAAAATGTTAAACTCTAATAAAACATTGCGCTCTTCAAATGCAAGAAGCTCCTTTTTCAAGGATTCCATTAAACCCCTAAGGCTATCTCTTTCGCCTTCTACATATTCTAGCTTCTCTTGAAGAGTCCTCTCACGTGTCCTAAGGTCCTTTATTAAGGCATTTTCATCAACGACCTTGACACTCTCTCTTAAACTAGCTTCTAACTTCAAATTAGCCCTTTTCAATTTAATAGATTCTTTATAAAGTTCTTGAAAAGCATTTTGAAGTTCACTCACATTAACCACTTCTTCATTTTCACTCTCTCTTTCTTCTCCACTCTCACTATCATCATAAACAAGAGAATCATAAACAATGACCTTGGAAGTGTCATGAGTTAAAGTTTCATCAATCGATGAGTTCTCACTATCACTCACATGACTAGCCATAAAAGCCACAAATATTTTCTTAGTGGAGGAATCGGGTCCCTCTTCCTTATCACTATCACTAAGGGTCGCATTATAAGCAATGGGTCGTTTACCCTCTTTCCTTAGTTTAGTGGGGCACTCATAAGCCCTATGGCCATAACCTTCACAACCAAAAAACTTATTAGACTCGTCCCTATCTAAATGTTCATTACTAGGTTTAGGGATATTTTCGGCTTGAGGAATCTTATCCGCTTTAGACATCTTCTCGTTCTTGTCATGCTTAGAAGATTCAAATTTCTTAAAATCATTTTTAAATTTATCTTTGTTAATTTTAAGAAATTTTCTAAATTTGCGAGCAAATAAAGCCATGTCTTTCGAGTCACTATCACTATCGCTCTCTACTACTTGTTTGACCTCTTTTTGGGCTTTTAAAGAAACGCCCTTTTCAATTTTCCATTCAGTTTTAGAGGGAAACATATCTAGTTCATAGGTTTGTAAATCACCTACAAGCTCTTCTAATTTCGTAGAGGCTAAAGTGGGTAAAGAATTTAAAACGGTCACCTTTGGAATAAATCTATCGGGTAGGGACCTTAAAATTTTCTTTACAACACGGTCGTCAGGTATTTTCTCTCCCAAGTTAAAAGATGAATTAACAATATCAGAAAGTCTAGCATAAAATTCATCAAACGTTTCTTTTTCATTCATTTTGATAGTTTCAAATTGAGTGGTGAGGTTTTGGAGTTTTGAAGCTTTAACGACACTAGTTCCTTCATGAGTTAATTGTAAAATATCCCAAGCTTCTTTAGCGGTTTCACACGTCATAATACGTCGGAATTCATCCGGTGTGACAGCGCTAAACAAGGCATTTAAACCACAGGAATTGAAATTAGCAAGTTTAAACTCATTTTCAGTCCATCTATCGGCGGGTTTGATAACACGTTCATTTTCAACTAAATAAGTTGGTGGGGACTACCCGTTAACAACAGACAACCAAACTCTTTCGTCGATAGATTTTAGTGCCGATTTCATTCGCGCTTTCCAATACACGTAGTTTGAACCATCAAAAATAGGAAATTTCGAAAATGGGGAAAATTCCATTTTAGCCAAAAATTTAAAGAATCTTAACGAAATAATTTATCGTTTTTGGCTCTGATACCAATTTGAAAGAGTGTGCGAGTGAGATTTTCTGAATCAAAGCTCTGATACCAATTTGTAAACGTAACAATTTCCTTTTTAGATATGCGGAAGCGAAGATGATGGTTTAATAAAAGTAATCAATTAATATATTCACTTAAACCGATTCATTAATCCAAGCCCTAGAATTTGCCTAAGTCATATTTATCAATATTAGCAAATTAGGCGAAACCAAATTTTAGCAAATGACTTGAATTAAATAAACTTTACCCAATATTTAATATAAGTCCCAATTAAAGTGAGTGTGATGATTTAAACCGAATTTTATCTTGAATTATTCTAAACATGCGTTCTACGTTATTTAAGCAAGATAAAATAAACCAATCACACTACGCCGCGATGTACGAGTAAAAACCCAAGACGGGAAACAACCTCGGACGGCCCTAGCCACAAATCCATTAGATACGGAATTACATGTACAAGACAAAAGACTTACAACACACGACTCGATCCCTCTCAAGCCTCGACGCTTCTTCTTGTAGACACCTCTTCCTAGCGGATAACCTTAGAATACCACCACGGTCTCGGAATCCACCGATAGGACTTTATATGGTCACCGTCACCCGAGCAAGAAGCCTTTCTCCAAGTGGGTAGAAACGCAACAAAACGTCTTCTTCTTTGATGGATGTAGAAGCAAACCAAAACTTCTCTTTGAAACGGAAGAGATAAATCGGTACCAAACTCCAAGCAATTGATATGTATATATGTGAACTTGGATTAACAATATGGGTGTAAAACTAGAGTGATAAAATATTTTCTCTTGAAAAATAGCACTCAAAACTTGAACATTTTCCTTAAAACAAATTTGCTCTCAAACTCTCTCTAAGAGATGAAAATGGATTGGAAAAGTTAGGAAAAGTTAAGGTGGAAAATGTTCTTCCCGCACATATTAAAGTCTGAAAAAGTTGGTTAAAAACTAAGTGGGGAAGTGGGTGAAAAACTGCCAAAAACTGTTCCCGCCTGGCATCTCGTTCGAACGACTTTTCGTTCGAACGAAATCTCGTTCGAACGAGCTTTCTAACGACGCTCCAGTATGGAGTCGTTAGAAACTCGTTGGATATCTCGTTTGAACAGAAGGTTCATTCAAACGACATATCGAACGACATGTCAGTGGCCTAAAATGGGAACTCGTTGGCAGGTTCGTTCGAACGACATTTTCGTTCGAACGATAATCTCGTTCGAACGACTCTATCGAACGAAAAACCAGAAAGTTGGAAAATTCTATTTTAGCCCAGAAAACTTTATAAACTTATTTTAAAGTTTTATTTAATTCTTTCTGAAAATTAAAACACAGTTTTTACAAAACCTAACACCCAATAAACTTTGTTCCAAGCTCCTATATATATAATATTGCATTCATACCTTGGGAGCATGGAACTATGGTTGATGACGTAGAAACGAGGAACGCAAATCGGCATATTGATGAAGCTTTATACTCTTTGCCGCTACGTTTTCAACAAACACTTCATAGGCTTGAGAATATTACAATTAAATACTATCCTATGAATAAATGTTTTTGTCCGGAATTGAGCCAAAACTATATATGGACTCAATTGGAAATTTGTGTCCTTACAAACTTCACAATAAGTCCTTCTCTGACCTATGTCCACGAGGTACCAATCTATATCCCCCCGTAGGCACACAAAGATTAGATGGCCCTAAGCGAACGCAAACCTCCCGTGATATCAAGTATGGTAGGTATGTCATACCCATAAAATCATATACATATACTAAGAATGCACACATCTTAGTAATTACCATAATTTATTAGTGGTATACTTCTCATTCTCATACCAACTTATAATTTTACACTTTTCATATGTTCGGTTCGTATGTATTTAAGTCATCAATTATTCTCAAAACGTGATTAGTCACTCGCGTCCTAATCCACAAATATTATTTGGTTACAATCACACTTCTATATTTTACTCCGCAATATATTCCAAACATCCGTTAATACAAATATTTAAGCCGTCACTTGTTCTCACATCTTAATAGTCACTCGCGTCCTAATTCACAATTATCATTTTATTCAAATCACACTTCTATGTTTTACTCCTCAATATATCCCAATTATATCAATTAGTCATCAAAGGAATGTTATCTCTACAATTAAACAAGGTTACGGGACCCTAGAATTCAAATCAGGACAAAAAGGCCATTCTGTCAACTCGTTAGAAGTCTCGTTCGAACGAAAGTTCGTTCGAACGAAAGGGGCATCTAACGAACATCCAACTCATTAGAAGGCAAACTGTCACCTCGTTAGAAGCTCGTTCGAACGACCTGGGCAGGTTTTCTAATGAGATGCCAGTTTCGAGCTCAGAATTTCCAATCTCATTTTTCTCAAACTTTCTCTTCTCAAAACTCATCCAAAAATTATCCCAACAGTGTTTTAATGTTCCTAATCAATCCTAAACATATTTAGGTCGTATCTCAACACATTTAGGGGTCAAATCTTCCTAAATAACATGAAATTATCATCAATCCCCAATTTTCCCAAAACCATATGAGTATGAACCCTAGAAATTTAAAGTCATCAATTCCCATAAATAAATCCGTTTTTGCATCAGAAAAATTATATTTCTTTTAGTATAATCACCCAATAACAATTCTACATGCAAGCCCTATATCAAAACCTGACTTTCTAACTCAAATTTCATGGGTTTTGATAAATCTCCCAATACAATGCAATTATGTAGATTTCTAAGCATGGAAGAAACATTCGCTTGAAATTAACGTAATTAAACCACTTGCCTCGGATTGTTCTCTGAATTTGGGGTTTAATGTTGAAGGTTGCCCTATCTCTTTCTCTCCCAAGGTTGAAGGTTGAAGATGGAGGTTAAGGTTTTCTCTTTGGGAACTTTTCTAACTTCCTCCTCTAACTCCCGTTGCCCTCTAATCAGTTAATTGCTGGTAATGGGTTAGTGGGTTATAAAATTCCCTATTTTAAACTCCCAAAATTCGTTGGTCATAAATCCTCAAATTCCAAAATTACCAAAATACCCTTTTTAGTTGCCGGTATGGCCTACAAATGCCCCGGGACCCAAACTAAACCTCCGGCTAGTGTTTTCTGACTATTTCGACCCTTTCGGACACGTTGGCGCACTCAAAATGACCATACGGTTGATAAAAACAAAATTCACTTTTTAATTAAAATAATTATATTCCTGACGCGACAGTCACACGCGTCCCAACAAAATTTCCAAATTGCCGTATTTCTATCTCACGACAAATTCAATATTTTCAATATTCATATAACGTTATAATCAAATACCAACTCATATCTCGTTAGTATTTTATCCGGATTAATCCTCAATTAATTCACATTTAATTTAATTAATCCCATAAATAAATATCCATAAAAGTACGGGGTATTACAGAGTGTACGACGGAAATTTACAAAAAAATAAACTTTAGCATAAAAACATGCCATCGAAGGGTGGAAATGTAAACCAGCCTTAAAACGGTCCCGTAAGAGTCACGAACACCTCGCACGGGACCAATGTGACTCGTAGGAACAGACAACATAGTCGCGGGGCTCCCGGTTGGAGTGTACGGTGTAAATATTTAAAAAAGTAGAGTTAAAGTATAAAAACATGCCATCGAAGGGTGAAAACGTAAAACAGCTTTAAAACGGTCCCGTAAGAGTCACGAAGACCTCGCACGGGACCAATATGACTCTTAGGAACAGACGGCGTAGTCCCGCGTCTCCCGGTTGGAGTGTACGACGTAAAATAATTAAAAAATAAACTTAAGCATAAAAACAAGCCATCAAGGGAGAAAATGCAAAACAGCCTTAAAACAGCCCCGTAAGAGTCACGAATACCTCGTAGGCGACAAATGTGACTCGTAGGAACCGACCGCGTAGTCACGGGGCTCCCGGTTGGAGTGTACGACGTAAATTTGTAAAAAAATAAACTTAAACATAAAAACATGCCATCGAAGGGTGAAAATGTAAAACAGCCTTAAAACGGTCACGAACACCTCGCACGGGACCAATGTGACTCGTAGGAACAGACGGCGTAGTCCCGCGGCTCCCGATTGGAGTGTACGACCTAAATTTAAAAAAAAATAAACTTAAGCATAACAACATGTCATCGAAGGGTGAAAATGTAAAACAGCCACAAAATGGTCCCGTAAGAGTCACGAACACCTCGCACGGGACCAATGTGACTCGTAGGAACAAACGACGTAGTCCCAATGCTCCCGGTTGGAGTGCACGACGTAAATTTGCAAAAAAATTAACTTTAGCGTAAAAACATGCCATCGAAGGGTGAAAATATAAAACAGCTTTAAAAGGGTCCCGTAAGAGTTACGAACACCTCCTACGGGACCAATGTGACTCGTAGGAACAGACAGCGTAGTCATGGGGATCCCGGTTGGAGTGTACGACATAAATTTGCAAAAAAATAAACTTAAGCATAAAAACATGCCATCGCAGGGTGAAAATGCAAAACAGACTTAAAATGGTACCGTAAGAATCACGAACACCTCGCACGGGACCAATGTGACTCGTAGGAATAGACGGCTTAGTCCCGAGGCTCCCGGTCGGAGTGTACAACGTAAATTGGCAAAAAAATAAACTTGAGCGTAAAAACATTCCATCGAAGGGTAAAAATGCAAAACAGCCTTAAAATGGTCCCGTAAGAGTCACGAACACCTCGCAGGGGACCAATGTGACTCGTAGGAACAGACGGCGTAGTCTCGCGGCTCCCGATTGTGTGTACGACGTAAATTTGCAAAAAAATAAACTCAAGCATAAACACATGCCATCGAAGGGTGAAAATGCAAAACAGCCAAAAAACGGTCCCGTAATAGTCACGAACACCTCGCACGGGACCAATGTGACTCGTTGGAACACACGGCGTAGTCCCGCGGCTCCCGATTGGAGTGTACGACGTAAATTTGCAAAAAAATAAACTTAAGCATAAAAACATACCATCGAAGGGTGAAAATGCAAAACAACCTTAAAACGGTCCCGTAAGAGTCACGAACACCTCGCACGAGACCAATGTGACTCGAAGGAACAGACAACATAATCACGGGGCTCCCGGTTGGAGTGTACGATGTAAATTTGTAAAAAAGTAGAGTTAAAGTATAAAAACATGCCATCGAAGGGTGAAAACGTAAAACATCTTTAAAACGGTCACGTAAGAGTCACGAAGACCTCGCACGGGACCAATGTGACTCTTATGAACAGACGGCGTAGTCCCGCGGCTCCCGATTGGAGTGTACGATGTACATTGGCAAAAAAATAAAATTAAGCATAAAAACATGCCATCGAAGGGTGAAAATGCAAAACAGCCTTAAAACGGTCCCGTAAGAATCACGAACACCTCTTACGGGACCAATGTGACTCGTAGGAATAGATAACATAGTCACGGGGCTCCCGGTTGGAGTGTACGATGTAAATTTGTAAAAAAATAGAGTTAAAGTATAAAAACATGCCATCAAAGGGTGAAAACGTAAAATAGCTTTAAAACGGTCCCGTAAGAGTCACGAAGACCTCGCACGGGACCAATGTGACTCTTAGGAACAGACGGCGTAGTCCCGCGTCTCCCGATTGGAGCGTACGACGTAAATTTGTAAAAAAATAAACTTACGCATAAAAACAAGCCATCGAAGGGCGAAAATGCGAAACAGCCTTAAAATAGTCCCGTAAGAGTCACAAACACCTCGTAGGCGACTAATGTGACTCGTAGGAACTGACCGCGTTGTCACGGGGCTCCCGATTGGAGTGTACGACGTAAATTTACAAAATAATAAACTTAAGCATAAAAACATGCCATCGAAGGGTGAAAATGCAAAACAGCCTTAAAACGGTCCCGGAAGAGTCACGAACACTTCGCACGGGACAAATGTGACTCGTAGGAACAGACGGCGTAGTCCCGCGGTTCCCGATTGGAGTGTACGACGTAAATTTTCAAAAATATAAACTTAAGAATAAAAACATGCCATCGAAGGGTGAAAATGTGAAACAGCCACAAAACGGTCCCGTAAGAGTCACGAACACCTCGCAAGGGACCAATGTGACTCGTAGGAACAAACGACGTAGTCCCAATGCTCCCGGTTGGAGTGCACGACGTAAATTTGCAAAAAAATAAACTTAAGCATAAAAACACGCCATCGAAGCGTGAAAATGTAAAACAGCCTTAAAAGGGTCCCGGAAGAGTTACGAACACCTCGTACGGGACCAATGTGACTCGTAGGAACAGACAGCGTAGTCATGGGGATCCCGGTTGGAGTGTACGACATAAATCTTCAAAAAAATAAACTTAAGCATAAAAACATGCCATCGAAGGGTGAAAATGCAAAACAGCCTTAAAACGGTCCCGTAAGAATCACGAACACCTTGCACGGGACCAATGTGACTCGTAGCAATGGACGGCGTAGTCCCGAAGCTCTCGATCGGAGTGTACGACGTAAATTTGCAACAAAATAAACTTGAGCATAATAACATTCCATCGAAGGGTGAAAATACAAAATAGCCTTAAAACGGTCCCGTAAGAGTCATGAACACCTCGCAGGGGACCAATGTGACTCGTAGAAACAGACGGCGTAGTCTCGCGGCTCCCGATTGGAGTGTACGACCTAAATTTGCAAAAAAATAAACTTAAGCATAAAAACACGCCATCGAAGGGTGACAATGCAAAACAACCTTAGAACGGTCCCGTAAGAGTCACGAACATCTCGCATGGGACCAATGTAACTCGTAGGAATAGACGGCGTAGTCCTGCGGCTCCCGATTGGAGTGTACGACGTAAATTTGCAAGAAAATGAACTTAAGCATAAAAATATGCCATCGAATGGTGAAAATGCAAAACAGCCTTAAAACGGTCCCGTAAGAGTCACGAACACCTCGCAGAGGACCAATGTGACTCGTAGGAACTGACGGCGTAGTCTCGCGTCTCCCGATTGGAGTGTACGACGTAAATTTGCAAAAAAATAAACTTAAGCATAAAAACCTGCCATCGATGGGTGAAAATGCAAAACCGCCTTAAAACGGTCCCGTAAGAGTCACGAACACCTCGCACGGGACCAATATGACTCGTAGGAACAAATG
Organism: Sambucus nigra; assembly: GCA_949130495.1. Taxonomy (NCBI): domain Eukaryota; kingdom Viridiplantae; phylum Streptophyta; class Magnoliopsida; order Dipsacales; family Adoxaceae; genus Sambucus; species Sambucus nigra. The sequence goes on from OX422207.1 coordinate 806,773,022, forward strand.
GCGTAGTCCCGCGGCTCCCGATTAGAGTGTACGACGAAAATTTGCAAAAAAATAAACTTAAGCATAAAAACATGCCATCGAAGAGTGAAAATGCAAAACAGCCTTAAAACGGTCCCGTAAGAGTCACGAACACCTCGCACGGGACCAATGTGACTCGTAGGAACAAACAACATAGTCATGGGGCTCCCGGTTGGAGTGTACGATGTAAATTCGTAAAAAAGTGGAGTTAAAGTATAGAAACATGCCATCGAAGGGTGAAAACGTAAAACATCTTTAAAACGGTCCCGTAAGAGTCACAAACACTTTGCACGGGACCAATGTGACTCGTAGGAACAGACGGCGTAGTCCCGAGGCTCCCGGTTGGAGTTTACGACGTAAATTTGTAAAAAAATAAACTTGAGCATAAAAACATGCCATCGAAGGGTGAAAATGAAAAACAACCTTAAAACGGTCCCGTAAGAGTCACGAACACCTCGAACGGGACCAATGTGACTCGTAGGAACAGTCGGCGTAGTCCCACGGATCCCGATTGGAGTGTACGACGTAAATTTGCAAAAAAATAAGCTTAAGCATAAAAACATGCCATCGAAGGGTGAAAATGCAAAACAACCATAAAACGGGCCCGTAAGAGTCACGAACACCTCGCACGGGCCCAATGTGCCTCGTAGGAATAGACGGCGTACTCCCGAGGCTCCCTGTTTAAGTGTACGACGTAAATTTGCAAAAAAATAAACTTGAGCATAAAAACATGCCATCGAAGGTCGAAAACATAAAACATCCTTGAAACGGTCCCGTAAGAGTAACGAACACCTCGCACGGGACCAATGTGACTCGTTGGAACAGACGGCCTAGTCCCGAGGTTCCCGGTTGGTGTGTACGACGTAAATTTGCAAAAAAATAAACTTAAGCATAAAAACATATCATCGAAGGGTGAAAATATAAAACAGCCTTAAAATGTTCCCGTAAGAGTTACGAACACTTCGTACGGGACCAATGTGACTCGTAGGAACAGACAGCGTAGTCATGGGGATCCCGGTTGGAGTGTACGACATAAATTTACAAAAAAATAAACTTAAGCATAAAAACATGCCATCGAAGGGTGAAAATGCAAAACAGCCTTAAAACGGTCCCGTAAGAATCATGAACACCTCGCACGGGACCACTGTGACTCGTAGGGATAGACGGCGTAGTCCCGAGGCTCCCGGATGGAGTGTAAGACGTAAATTTGCAAAAAACTAAACTTGAGCATAAAAAAATTCCATCGAAGGGTGAAAATACAAAACAGCCTTAAAACGGTCCCGTAAGAGTCACGAACACCTCGCACGGGACCAATGTGACTCGTAGGAACAGACGGCGTAGTCTCGCGGCTCCCGATTGGAGTGTACGACGTAAATTTGCAAAAAAATATACTTAAGCATAAAAACATGCCATCGAGGGGTGAAAATGCAAAACAACCTTAAAACGGTCCCGTAATAGTCACAAACACCTCGCACGGGACTAATGTGACTCGTAGGAACAGACGGCGTAGTCCCGCGGCTCCCGATTTGAGTGTACGACGTAAATTTGCAAAAAAATAAACTTAAGCATAAAAACAAGCCATCGAAGGGTGAAAATGCAAAACTGCCTTAAAACGGTCCTGTAAGAGTCACGAACACCTCGGACTGGACCAATGTGACTCGTAGGAACAGACAACATAGTCACGGAGCTCCCGATTGGAGTGTACGATGTAAATTTGTAAAAAAGTAGAGTTAAAGTATAAAAACATGCCATCGAAGGGTGAAAACGCAAAATAGCCTTAAAACAGCCCCGTAAGAGTCACGAACACCTCGTAGGCGACTAATGTGACTCGTTGGAACCGACCGCGGAGTCACGGGGCTCCCGGTTGGAGTGTACGACGTAAATTTATAAAAAAATAAACTTAAACATAAAAACATGCCGTCGAAGGTTGAAAATGCAAAACAGCCTTAAAACGGTTCCGAAACAGTCACGAACACCTCGCACGGGACCAATGTGACTCGTAGGAACAGACTGCGTAGTCCCGCGGCTCCCGATTGGAGTGTACGACGTAAATTTCCAAAATAATAAACTTAAGCATAAAAACCTGCCATCGAAGGGTGAAAACATAAAACAACCACAAAACGGTCCTGTAAGAGTCATCGAACACCTCACACGGGACCAATGTGACTCGTAGGAACAAACGACGTAGTCCCAATGCTCTCGGTTGGAGTGTACGACGTAAATTTGCAAAAAAATAAACTTGAGCATAAAAATATTCCATCGAAGAGTTAAAATGCAAAACAGCCTTAAAAGGGTCCCGTAAGAGTCACGAACACCTCGCACGGGACCAATGTGACTCGTAGGAACAGACGGTGTAGTCTCGCGGCACCCGATTGGAGTGTACGACGTAAATTTGCAAAAAAATAAACTTAAACATAAAAACATCCCATCGAAGGATGAAAATGCAAAACAGCCTTAAAACGGTCACGTAAGAGTCACGAACACCTCGCACGGGACCAATTTGACTCGTAGGAACTGACGGCGTAGTCCCGCGACTCCCGATTGGAGTGTACGACGTAAATTTGCAAAAAAAATAAACTTAAGCATAAAAACATGCCATCGAAGGGTGAAAATGCAAAACAGCCTTAAAACGGTCCCGTAAGAGTCACGAACATCGCGCACAGGACCAATGTGACTCGTAGGAACAAATAACATAGTCACGGGGCTCCCGATTGGAGTGTACGATGTAAATTTGTAAAACAGTAGAGTTAAAGTGTAAAAACATGCCATTGAATGGTGAAAACGTAAAAAAGATTTAAAGCGGTCCCGTAAGAGTCACGAAGACCTCGCACGGGACCAATGTGACTCTTAGGAACAGACTGCGTAGTCTCGCGTCTCCCAGTTGGAGTGTACAACGTAAATTTGTAAAAAAATAAACTTACGCATAAAAACAAGCCATCGAAGGGCGAAAACGCAAAACAGCCTTAAAACAGCCCCGTAAGAGTCACGAACACCACGTAGGCGACTAATGTGACCCGTAGGAACCGACCGCGTTGTGACGGGGCTCCCGGTTGGAGTGTACGACGTAAATTTGTAAAAAAATAAACTTAAGCATGAAAACATGCCATTGAAGGGTGAAAAAACAAAATAGCCTTAAAACGGTCCTGGAAGAGTCACGTAAACCTCGCACGGAACCAATGTGACTCGTAGGAACTGACGGCTTAGTCCCGCGGCTCCCGATTGGGCTGCATGACGTAAATTTGCAAAAAAATAAACTTAAGCATAAAAATATGCCATCGAAGGGTGAAAATGTGAAACAGCCTTAAAAGGGTCCCGTAAGAGTTACGAACACCTCGTACGGGACCAATGTGACTCGTAGGAACAGAGAGCGTAGTCATGGGGATCCCGGTTGGAGTGTACGACATAAATTTGAAAAAAAATAAACTTAAGCATAAAAACATGCCATCGAAGGGTGAAAATGCAAAACAGCCTTAAAACGGTCCCGTAAGAATCACGAACACATCGCATGGGACCGATGAGACTCGTAGGAATAGACGGCGAAGTCCCGAGGCTCCCGGTTCGAGTGTAAGACGTAAATTTGCAAAAAAAATAAACTTGAGCATTAAAACATTCCATCGAAGGGTGAAAATGCAAAACAGCCTTAAAACGGTCCCGTAAGAGTCACAAACACCTCGCACGGGACCAGTGTGACTCGTAGGAACAGACGGCGTAGTCTCGCGGCTCCCGAATGGAGTGTACGACGTAAATTTGCAAAAAAATAAAGTTAAGCATAAAAACATGCCATCGAAGGGTGAAAATGCAAAACAGCCTTAAAACGGGCCCGTAATAGTCACGAACATCTCGCACGGGATCAATGTGACTCGTAGGAACAGACGGCGTAGTCCCGCGTCTCCCGATTGTAGTGTACGATGTAAATTTGCAAAAAAATAAACTTAAGCATAAAAACATGCCATCGAAGGGTGAAAATGCAAAACAGCCTTAAAACGGTCCCGTAATAGTCACGAACACCTCGCACGGGACCAATGTGACTCCTAGGAACAGACGGCGTAGTCCCGCGGCTCCTGATGTGAGTGTACGACGTAAATTTGTAAAAAAAATAAACTTAGGCATAAAAACATGCCATCGAAGGGTGAAAATGCAAAACAGCCTTAAAACGCTCACGTAAGAGTCACGAACACGTCGCACGGGACCATTGTGACTCGTAGGAAAAGACAACATAGTCACGGGGATCCCGGTTGGAGTGTACGATGTAAATTTGTAAAAAAGTAGAGTTAAAGTATAAAAACATGCCATCGAAGGGTGAAAATATAAAACAGCTTTAAAACGGTTCCGTAAGAGTCACGAAGACCTCGCACGGAACCAATGTGACTCTTAGAAACAAAACGGCGTAGTCCCGCGTCCCCCGGATGGAATGTACGATGTAAATTTGTAAAAAAATAAACTTAAGCATAAAAACAAGCCATCGAAGGGTGTAAACGCAAAACAGCCTTAAAACAGCCCCGTAAGAGTCACGAACACCTCGTAGGCGACTAATGTGACTCGCAGGAACCGACCGCGTAGTCACGGTGCTCCCGGTTGGAGTGTACGACGTAAATTTGCAAAAAAATAAACTTAAGCATAAAAACATGCCATCGAAGGGTGAAAATGCAAAACAGCCTTAAAATGGTTCCGGAAGAGTCACGAACACCTCGCACGGGACCAATGTGACTCGTAGGAACAGACTGCGTAGTCCCGCGGCTCCCGATTGGAGTGTACGACGTAAATTTCCAAAAAAATAAACTTAAGCATAAAAACCTGCCATCGAAGGGTGAAAATGTAAAACAACCACAAAACGGTCCTGTAAGAGTCACGAACACCTCGCACGGGACCAATGTGACTCGTAGGAACAAACGACGTTGTCCCAATGCTCTCGGTTGGAGTGTACGACGTAAATTTGCAAAAAAATAAACCTGAGCATAAAAATATTCCATCGAAGGGTGAAAATGCAAAATAGCCTTAAAAGGGTCCCGTAAGAGTCACGAACACCTCGCACGGGACCAATGTGACTCGTAGGAACAGACGGCGTAATCTCGCGGCTCCCGATTGGAGTGTACGACGTAAATTTAAAAAAAAACTTAAAAATAAAAACATGCCATCGAAGGGTAAAAATTCAAAACAGCCTTAAAACGGTCCCGTAAGAGTCACGAACACCTCGCATGGGACCAATGTGACTCGTAGGAATAGACGGCGTACTCCCGCGACTCCCGATTGGATTGTACGACGTAAATTTGCAAAAAAAATAAACTTAGGCATAAAAGCATGCCATCGAATTGTGAAAATGCAAAACAGCCTTAAAACGGTCCCGTAAGAGTCACGAACACCGCGCACAGGACCAATGTGACTCGTAGGAACAAATAACATAGTCACGGGGCTCCCGATTGGTGTGTACGATGTAAATTTGTAAAAAAGTAGAGTTAAAGTATAAAAACATGCCATCGAAGGGTAAAAACGTAAAACAGCTTTAAAACTGTCCCGTAAGAGTCACGAAGACCTCGCACGAGACCAATGTGACTCTTAGGAACGGACGGCGTAGTCCCGCGTCTCCCGATTGGAGTGTACGACGTAAATTTGTAAAAAATAAACTTATGCATAAAAACAAGCCATCGAAGTGCGAAAACGCAAAACAACCTTAAAACAGCCCCGTAAGAGTCACGAACACCTCGTAGGCGACTAATGTGACTCGTAGGAACCGACCGCGTTGTGACGGGGCTCCCGGTTGGAGTGTACGATGTAAATTTGCAAAAAAATAAACTTAAGCATAAAAACATGCCATTGAAGGGTGAAAAAACAAAATAGCCTTAAAACGGTCCCGGAAGAGTCACGAACACCTCGCACGGGACCAATGTGACTCGTAGGAACAGACGGCGTAGTCCCGCGGCTCCCGATTGGAGTGTACGACGTAAATTTGCAAAAACAATAAACTTATGCATAAAAACATGCCATCGAAAGGTGAAAATGCAAAACAACCTTAAAACAGTCACGTAAGAGTCACGAACACCGCGCACGGGACCAATGTGACTCGTACGAACAAATAACATAGTCACGGGGCTCCTGGTAGGAGTGTACGATGTAAATTTGTAAAAAAGTAGAGTTAAAGTATAAAAAAATGCCATCCAAGGGAGAAAACATAAAACACCTTTATAATGGTCCCGTAAGAGTCACGAAGACCTCGCACGGGACCAATGTGACTCTTAGGAACAGACGGCGTAGTCCCGCATCTCCCTGTTGGAGTGTACGACGTAAATTTGTAAAAAAATAAACTTACGCATAAAAATAAGCCATAGAAGGGCGAAAACGCAAAACAGCCTTAAAACAGCCCCGTAAGAGTCACGAACACCTCGTAGGCAACTAATGTGACTCGTAGGAACCGACCGCGTTGTGACGGGGTTCTCAATTGGAGTGTAGGACGTAAATTTGCAAAAAAATAAACTTAAGCATAAAAACATGCCATTGAAGGGTGAAAAAACAAAATAGCCTTAAAACGGTCCCGAAAGAGTAACGAACACCTCGCACGGGACCAATGTGACTCGTAGGAACAGACGGCGTAGTTTCGCGGCTCCCGATTGGAGTGTACGACGTAAATTTGCAAAAATGTAAACTTATGCATAAAAACATGCCATCAAAGGGTGAAAATATAAAACAGCCACAAAACGGTCCCGTAAGAGTCACGAACACCTCGCAAGGGACCAATGTGACTCGTAGGAACAAACGACGTAGTCCCAATGCTCCCGGTTGGACTGCACGGATGGAACCAATGTGACTCTTAGAAACAGACGGCGTAGTCCTGCGTCCCCCGGATGGAATGTACGATGTAAATTTGTAAAAACATAAACTTAAGCATAAAAACAAGCCATCGAAGGGAGAAAATGCAAAACAACCTTAAAAAAGCCCCGTAAGAGTCATGAACACCTCGTAGGCGACTAATGTGACTCGCAGGAACCGACCGCGTAGTCACGGTGCTCCCGGTTGGAGTGTACGACGTAAATTTGCAAAAAAATAAACTTAAGCATAAAAACATGCCCTCGAAGGGTGAAAATGTAAAAAAGCCTTAAAAGTGTCCCGTAAGAGTTACGAACACCTCGCAAGGGACCAATGTGACTCGTAGGAAAACAGACAGCGTAGTCATGGGGATCCCGGTTGGAGTGTAAGACGTAAATTTGCAAAAAAAATAAACTTGAGCATAAAAACATTCCATCGAAGGGTGAAAATGCAAAACAGTCCTAAAACGGTCCCGTAAGAGTCACGAACACCTCGCACGGGACCAATGTGACTCGTAGGAATAGACGGCGTAGTCCTGAGCTCCCGATTGGAGTGTACAACGTAAATTTGCAAAAAAATAAACATAAGCATAAAAACAAGCCATCGAAGGGTCAAAATACAAAATAGCCTTAAAACAGTCCCGTAAGAGTCACGCACACCTCGTAAGCGACTAATGTGACTCGTAGGAACCGACCGCGTAGTCACGGGGCTCTCGGTTCGAGTGTACGATGTAAATTTACAAAAAAATAAACTTAAGCATAAAAACAAGCCATCGAAGTGTGAAAATGCAAAACAGGGTTAAAACGGTCCCGGAATAGTCACTAACACCTCGTGCGGGACCAATGTGACTCGTAGGAACAGACGGCGTAGTCTCGCGGCTCCCGATTGGAGTGTACGGCGTAAATTTGCAAAAAAATAAACTTAAGCATAAAAACATGCCATCGAAGGGTGAAAATGCCTTAAAACGGTCCCGTAAAAGTCACGAACACCTCGCACGGGACCAATGTGACTCGTAGGAACAGACGGCGTATTCCCACGGCTCCCGATTGGAGTGTACGACGTAAATTTGCAAAAAAAATAAACATAAGCATAAAAACATGCCATCGAAGGGTGAAAATGCAAAAAAACCTTAAAACGGTCCCGTAAGTGTCACGAACACCTCGCACGGGACCATTGTGACTCGTAGGAACAGACAACATAGTCACGGGGCTCCCGGTTGGAGTGTACGATGTAAATTTGTAAAAAAGTAGAGTTAAAGTATAAAAATATTCCATCGAAGGGTGAAAACATAAAATATCTTTAAAATGGTCCCGTAAGAGTCACGAAGACCTCGCACGGAACCAATGTGACTCTTAAAAACAGACGGCGTAGTCCCGCGTCTCCCGGTTGGAGTGTACGATGTAAATTTGTAAAAAAATAAACTTAAGCATAAAAACAAGCCATCGAAGGGCGAAAATGTAAAATTGCCTTAAACAGCCCCGTAAGAGTCACGAACACCTCGTAGGCGACTAATGTGACTCGTAGGAACCGACCGCATAGTCACTGGGCTCCCGGTTCGAGTGTACAACCAAAATTTGCAAAAAATAAACTTAAGCATAAAAACATGCCATCGAAGGGTGAAAATTCAAAACAACCTTAAAACGGTCCCGGAAGAGTCACGAACACCTCGCACGGGACCAATGTGACTCGTAGGAACAGACTGCGTAGTCCCGCGGCTCCCGATTAAAGTGTACGATGTAAATTTCAAAAAAAATAAACTTAAGCATAAAAACCTGCCATCGAAGGGTGAAAATGCAAAACAACCACAAAACGGTCCCGTAAGAGTCACGAACACCTCGCACGGGACCAATGTGACTCGTAGGAACAAGCGACGTAGTCCCAATGCTCCCGGTTGGTGTGTACGACGTAAATTTGCAAAAAAATAAACTTGAGCATAAAAACATTCCATCGAAGGGTGAAAATGCAAAACAACCTTAAAACGGTCCCGTTAGAGTCACGAACACCTCGAACGGGACCAATGTGACTCGTAGGAACAGACGGCGTAGTCCCGCGGCTCCCGATTAGAGTGTACGACATAAATTTGCAAAAAAATAAACTAAAGCATAAAAACATGCCATCGAAGGGTGAAAATGTAAAACAACCATAAAACGATCCCGTAAGAGTCACGAACACCTCGCACGGGCCCAATGTGACTCGTAGGAACAGACGGCGTACTCCCGAGGCTCCCTGTTTGAGCGTACGACGTAAATTTGCAAAAAAATAAACTTGTGCATAAAAACATGCCATCGAAGGGTGAAAACATAAAACAGCCTTAAAACGGTCACGTAAGAATCACGAACACCTCACACGGGACCAATGTGACTCGTAGGAACAGACGGCGTAGTCCCGCGGCTCCCGTTTGGAGTGTACGACGTAAATTTGCAATAACATAAACTTAAGTATAAAAACATTCCATCGAAGGGTGAAAATACAAAACAGCCTTAAAACGGTCCTGTTAGAGTCACGAACACCTCGCACGGGACCAATGTGACTCGTAGGAATAGACGGCGTACTCCCGAGGATCCCGATTTGGGTGTGCGACGTAAATTTGCAAAAAAATAAACTTAAGCATAAAAACATGCCATCGAAGTGTGAAAATTCAAAACAACTATAAAACCATCCCGTAAGTGTCACGAACACCTCGCACGGGACCAATGTGACTCGTAGGAACAGACGGCCTAGAACTGAGGTTCCCGATTGGAGTGTATGACGTAAATTTGTAAAAAAATAAACTTAAGCATAAAAATATGCCATCGAAGGGTGAAAACATACAACAGCCTTAAAACGGTCCCGTAAGAGTCACGAACACCTCGTACGGGACCAATGTGACTCTTAGGAATAGACGGCGTAGTCCCGCGTCTCCCGACTGGAGTGTAGGACGTAAATTTGCAAAAAAATAAACTTAAGCATGAAAACAAGCCATCGAAGGGTGAAAATATAAAATAGCCACAAAACGGTCCCGTAAGAGTCACGAACACCTCGCAAGGGACCAATGTGACTCGTAGGAACAAACGACGTAGTCCCAATGCTCCCGGTTGGACTGCACGACGTAAATTTGCAAAAAAATAAACTTAAGCATAGAAACATGACATCGAAGGGTGAAAATGTAAAACAACCTTAAAATGGTCCCGTAAGAGTTACGAACACCTCGTACGGGACCAATGTGACTCGTAGGAACAGACAGCGTAGTCATGGGGATCCCGGTTGGAGTGTACGACATAAATTTGCAAAAAAACAAACTTAAGCATAAAAACATGCCATCGAAGGGTGAAAATGCAAAATAGCCTTAAAACGGTCCCGTAAAAATCACGAACACATCACACGGACCAATGTGACTCGTAGGAATAGACAGCGAAGTCCCGATGCTCCCGGTTGGAGTGTAAGACGCAAATTTGCAAAAAAAATAAACTTGATCATAAAAATATTCCATCGAATGGTGAAAATGCAAAACAGCCTTAAAAGTGTCCCGTAAGAGTCATGAACACCTCGCACGAGACCAATGTCACTCGTAGGAACAGACGGCGTAGTCTCGTGGCTCCCGATTGGAGTGTACGATGTAAGTTGGCAAAAAAATAAACTTAAGCATAAAAACATGCCATCGAAGGGTGAAAATGCAAAACAGCCTTAAAATGGTCCCGTAAGAGCCACGAACAGCTCGGACGGGACCAATGTGACTCGTAGGAACAGACGGCGTAGTCTCGCGGCTCCCGATTGGAGTGTACGACGTAAATTTGCAAAAAAATAAACTCAAGCATAAAAACATGCCATCGAAGGGTGAAAATGCAAAACAGCCTTAAAACTGTCCCGTAATAGTCACGAACACCTCGCACGGGACCAATGTGACTCATAGGAACAGATGGCGTAGTCCCGCGACTCCCGATTGGAGTGTACGACGTAAATTTACAAAAAAACTAAACTTAAGCATAAAAACATGCCATCGAAGGGTGAAAATGCAAAACAGCCTTAAAACGGTCCCGTAACAGTCACGAACACCTCGCACGGGACCAATGTGACTCGTAGGAACAGACAACATAGTCACGGGGCTCCCGGTTGGAGTGTACGATGTAAATTTGTAAAAAAGTAGAGTTAAAGTATAAAAAATTGCCATCGAAGGGTGAAAACGTAAAACAGCTTTAAAACGGTCCCGTAAGAGTCACGAAGACCTCGTACGGAACCAATGTGACTCTTAGAAACAGACGGCGTAGTCCCGCGTCTCCCGGTTGGAGTGTACGATGTAAATTTGTAAAAAAATAAACTTAAGCATAAAAACATGCCATCGAAGGGCGAAAATGCAAAACAGCCTTAAAACAGTCCCGTAAGTGTCACGAACACCTCGTAGGCGACTAATGTGACTCGTAGGAACCGACCGCGTAGTCACGGGGCTCCCGGTTGGAGTGTACGACGTAAATTTGCAAAAAAATAAACTTAAGCATAAAAACATGCCATCGAAGGGTGAAAATGCAAAACAGCCTTAAAACGGTCCCGGAAGAGTCACGAACACCTCGCACGGGACCAATGTGACTCGTAGAAAAAGACGGAGTAGTCCCGCGGCTCCCGATTGGAGTGTACGACGTAAATTGGTAAAAAATTAACCTAAGCATAAAAACATGCCATCGAAGGGTGAAAATGTAAAACAGCCACAAAACGGTCCCGTAAGAGTCACGAACAACTCGCACGGGACCAATGTGACTCGTAGGAACAGATAACATAGTCACGGGGCTCCCGGTTGGAGTGTACGATGTAAATTTGTAAAAAAGTAGAGTTAAAGTATAAAAACCTGCCATCGAAGGTTGAAAATGCAAAACAGCCTTAAAACGGTCCCGAAACAGTCACGAACACCTCGCACGGAACCAATGTGAGTCGTAGGAACAGACTGCGTAGTCCCGCGGCTCCCGATTGGAGTGTACGACTTTAATTTCCAAAAAACTAAACTTAAGCATAAAAACCTGTCATCGAAGAGTGAAAATGTAAAACAACCACAAAACGGTCCCGTAAGAGTCACTAACACCTCGCAAGGGACCAATGTGACTCGTAGGAATAGACGGCGTAGTCCCGAAGCTCCCGGTCGGAGTGTACGACGTAAATTTGCAAAAAAATAAACTTGAGCATAAAAATATTTCATCGAAGGGTGAAAATGTAAAACAGCCTTAAAAGGGTCCCGTAAGAGTGACGAACACCTCGCACGGGACCAATGTGACTCATAGGAACAGACGGCGTAGTCTCGCGGCTCCCGAATGGAGTGTACGACGTAAATTTGCAAAAAAATAAACTTAAGCATAAAAACATGCCATCGAAGGGTGAAAATGCAAAACAGCCTTAAAACGGTCCCGTGAGAGTCACGAACACCTCGCACGGGACAAATGTGACTCGTAGGAACAGATAACATAGTCACGGGGCTCCCGGTTGGAGTGTACGATGTAAATTTGTGAAAAAGTAGAGTTAAAGTATAAAAGCATGCCATCGAAGGGTGAAAACATTATACAGCTTTAAAACGGTCCCGTAAGAGCCACGAAGACCTCGCACGGGACCAATGTGACTCTTAGGAACATACGGTGTAGTCCCGCGTCTCCCGGTTGGAGTGTACGATGTAAATTTGCAAAAAAATAAACTTAAGTATAAAAACATGCCATCGAAGGGTGGAAATGCAAAACAGCCTTAAAACGGTCCCGTAAGAGTCACGAACACCTCGCACGGGACCAATGTGACTCGTAGGAACAGACGGCGTAGTCCCGCGGCTCCCAATTGGAGTGTACGACGTAAATTTACAAAAAAAAATAAACTTAAGCATAAAAACATGCCATCGAAGGGTGAAAATGTAAAACAGCCACAAAACGGTCCCGTAAGAATCACGAACACCTCGCACGGGACCAATGTGACTCGTAGGAACAAACGACGCAGTCCCATTGCTCCCGGTTGGAGTGCACGACGTAAATTTGCAAAAAAATAAACTTTAGCATAAAAACATGCCATCGAAGGGTGAAAATGTAAAACAGCCTTAAAAGGGTCCCGTAAGAGTAACGAACACCTCGTACGGGACCAATGTGACTCGTAGGAACAGACAGCGTAGTCGTGGGGATCCCGGTTTGAGTGTACGACATAAATTTAGAAAAAAATAAACTTAAGCATAAAAACATGCCATCGAATGGGTGAAAATGCAAAACAGCCTTAAAATGGTCCCGTAAGAATCACGAACACCTCGCACGGGACCAATGTGACTAGTAGGAATATACGGCGTAGTCCTGAGGCTCCCGGTTGGAGTGTACGACGTAAATTTGCAAAAAGAGAAACTTGAGCATAAAAACGTTCCATCGAAGGGTGGAAATGCAAAACAGCCTTAAAACGGTCCCGTAAGAGTCACGAACACCTCGCAGGGGACCAATGTGACTCGGAGGAACAGACGGCGTAGTCTCGCGGCTCCCGATTGGAGTGTACGACGTAAATTTGCAAAAAAATAAACTTAAGCGTAAAAACATGCCATCGAAGGGTGAAAATGCAAAACAGTCTTGAAACGGTCCCGTAAGAGTCACGAACACCTCGCACGGGACCAATGTGACTCGTAGGAACAGACGGCGTAGTCCTGCGGCTCCCGATTGGAGTGTACGACGTAAATTTGCAAAAAAAAATAAACTTAAGCATAAAAACATGCCATCGAAGGGTGAAAATGTAAAACAGCCACAAAACGGTCCCGTAAGAATCACGAACACCTCGCACGGGACCAATGTGACTCGTAGGAACAAACGACGCAGTCCCATTGCTCCCGGTTGGAGTGCACGACGTAAATTTGCAAAAAAATAAACTTTAGCATAAAAACATGCCATCGAAGGGTGAAAATGTAAAACAGCCTTAAAAGGGTCCCGTAAGAGTAACGAACACCTCGTACGGGACCAATGTGACTCGTAGGAACAGACAGCGTAGTCGTGGGGATCCCGGTTTGAGTGTACGACATAAATTTAGAAAAAAATAAACTTAAGCATAAAAACATGCCATCGAATGGGTGAAAATGCAAAACAGCCTTAAAATGGTCCCGTAAGAATCACGAACACCTCGCACGGGACCAATGTGACTAGTAGGAATATACGGCGTAGTCCTGAGGCTCCCGGTTGGAGTGTACGACGTAAATTTGCAAAAAGAGAAACTTGAGCATAAAAACGTTCCATCGAAGGGTGGAAATGCAAAACAGCCTTAAAACGGTCCCGTAAGAGTCACGAACACCTCGCAGGGGACCAATGTGACTCGGAGGAACAGACGGCGTAGTCTCGCGGCTCCCGATTGGAGTGTACGACGTAAATTTGCAAAAAAATAAACTTAAGCGTAAAAACATGCCATCGAAGGGTGAAAATGCAAAACAGTCTTGAAACGGTCCCGTAAGAGTCACGAACACCTCGCACGGGACCAATGTGACTCGTAGGAACAGACGGCGTAGTCCTGCGGCTCCCGATTGGAGTGTACGACGTAAATTTGCAAAAAAATAAACTTAAGCATAAAAACATGCCATCGAAGGGTGAAAATGCAAAACATCTTTAAAATGGTCCCGTAAGAGTGACGAACACCTCGCACAGGACTAATGTGACTCATAGGAACAGATAACAGAGTCACGGGGCTCCCGGTTGGAGTGTACCATGTAATTTTGTAGAAAAGTAGAGTTAAAGTATAAAAAGATGCCATCGAAGGGTGAAAACGTAAAACAGCTTTAAAACGGTCCCGTAAGAGTCACGAAGACCTCGCACGGGACTAATGTGACTCTTAGGAACAAACGGCGTAGTCCCGCGTCTCCCGGTTGGAGTGTACGACGTAAATTTGTAAAAAAATAAACTTACGCATAAAAACAAGCCATCGAAGGGCGAAAATGCAAAACAGCCTTAAAACAGCCCCGTAAGAGTCACGAACAACTCGTAGGCGACTAATGTGACTCGTAGAAACCGACCGCATAGTCACGGGGCTCCCGGTTGGAGTGTACGACATAAATTTGCAAAAAATAAACTTCAACATAAAAAATGCCATCAAAGGATGAAAATGTAAAACAGCGTTAATACGGTCCCCGAAGAGTCACGAACACCTCGCACGGGACCAATGTGACTCGTAGGAACAGACGGCGTAGTCCCGCGGCTCCCGATTGGAGTGTACGACGTAAATTTGCAAAAATATAAACTTAAGCATAAAAACATGCCATCGAAGGGTGAAAATGTAAAACAGCTTTAAAACGGTTTTGTAAGAGTTACGAACACCTCCTACGGGACAATTGTGACTCGTAGGAAGAGACGGCGTAGTCCCGGGGCTCCCGGTCAGAGTGTTCGACGTAAATTTGCAAAAAAATAAACTTAAGCATAAAAACATGCCATCAAAGGGTGAAAATGTGTAACAGCCTTTAAACAGTCCCGTAAGAGTCACGAACACCTCGCACGGGACCAATGTGACTCGTAGGAACAGACGGCGTAGTCTCGAGGCTCCCGGTTGGAGTGTACGACGTAGATTTGGAAAAAAATAAACTTGTGCATAAAAACATGCCATCGAAGGGTGAAAATGCAAAACAACCTTAAAACGGTCCCGTAAGAGTCACAAACACCTCGAACGGGACCAATGTGACTCGTAGGAACCGACGGGTTAGTCCCGCGGCTCCCGATTGAAGTGTACGACGTAAATTTGGAAAAAATTAACTTAAGCATAAAAACATGCCATCGAAGGGTGAAAATGCAAAACAACTTTAAAACGGTCCCGTAAGAGTCACGAACACCTCACACGGGCCCAATGTGACTCGTAGGAACAGACGGCGTACTCCCGAGGCTCCCTGTTTGAGTGTACGACATAAATTTGCAAAAAAATAAACATGAGCATAAAAACATTCCATCGAAGGGTGAAAACGTAAAACAGCCTTAAAACGGTCCCGTAAGAGTCACAAACCCCTCGCACAGCACCAATGTGACTCGTAGGAATAGACGGCGTAGTCCCGCGGCTCCCGATTGGAGTGTACGACGTAAATTTGCAAAAATATAAACTTAAGCATAAAAACATGCCATCGAAGGGTGAAAATGCAAAACAGCCTTAAAACGGTCCCGTTAGAGTCACGAACACCTCGCACGGGACCAATGTGACCCGTAGGAACAGACAGCGTACTCCCGAGGCTCCCGGTTTGAGTGTACGACGTAAATTTGCAAAAAACTAAACTTGAGCATAAAAACATGCCATCGAAGGCTGAAAATGCAAAATAGCCTTAAAACCATCCCGTAAGAGTCACGAACACCTCGCACGGGACCAATGTGACTCGAAGGAACAGACGACGTAGTCCCGAGGTTCCCGGTTGGAGTGTACGACGTAAATTTGCAAAAAAATAAACTTATGCATAAAAATATGCCATCGAAATGTGAAAACGTAAAACAGCCTTAAAAAGGTCCCGTAAGAGTCACTAACACCTCGCACGGAACCAATGTGACTCTTAGGAACAGACGGCGTAGTCCCGCGTCTCCCGACTGGAGTGTACGACGTAAATTGACAAAAAAATAAACTTAAGCATAAAAACAAGCCATCGAAGGGTGAAAACGTAAAACAGCCTTAAAACGGTCCCGTAAGAGTCACGAACACCTCTTACGGGACCAATGTGACTCGTAGGAACCGACCGCGTAGTCATGGGGCTCCCGGTTGGAGTGTACGACGTAAATTTGCAAAAAAATAAACTTAAGCATAATAACATTCCATCCAAGGGTGAAAATATAAAACAGCCACAAAACGGTCCCTTAAAAGTCACAAACACCTCGCACGGGACCAATTTGACCCGTAGGAACAGACGGCCTAGTCCCCAGGTTCCCGATTGATGTGTATGACGTAAATTTGCAAAAAAATAAACTTAAGCATAAAAACATGCCATCGAAGGGTGAAAATGTAAAACATCCGTAAAATGTTCCCGTAAGAGTTACGAACACCTCGTACGGGACCAATGTGACTCGTAGGAACAAACGACATAGTCGCGGGGCTCCCGATTGGAGTGTACGACGTAAATTTCTAAAAAAATATACTTAAAGCATAAAAATATGCCATCGAAGGGTGAAAACGTAAAATAGCCTCAAACGGTCCCGTAAGAGTCACGAACACCTTGCACGGGACCAATGTGACTCTTAGGAACAGACGGCGTAGTCCCGCGTCTCCCGACTGGAGTGTACGACGTAAATTTGCAAAAAAATAAACTTAAGCATAAAAACAAGCCATCGAAGGGTGAAAATGTAAAACAGCCTTAAAACGGTCCCGAAAGAGTCACGAACACCTCGTACGGGATCAATGTGACTCGGAGGAACCGACCGCGTAGTCACGGGGCTCCCGGTTGGAGTGTACGACGTAAATTTGCAAAAAAATAAACTTAAGCATAAAAATATGCCATTGAAGGGTGAAAAGGTAAAACAGCATTAAAAAGGTCCCCTAAGAGTCACTAACACCTCGCACGGGACCAATGTGACTCTAAGGAACAGACGGCGTAGTCCCGCGTCTCCCGACTGGAGTGTACGACGTCAATTGACAAAAAAATAAACTTAAGCATAAAAACAAGCCATCGAAGGGTGAAAACGTCAAACAGCCTTAAAACGGCCCCGTAAGACTCAAGAACACCTCTTACGGGACCAATGTGACTCGTAGGAACCGACCGCGTAGTCATGGGGCTCCCGGTTGGAGTGTACGACGTAAATTTGCAAAAAAAATAAACTTAAGCATAATAACATTCCATCGAAGGGTGAAAATGTAAAACAGCCACAAAACGGTCCCTTAAAAGTCACGAACACCTCGCACGGGACCAATGTGACTCGTAGGAACAGACGGCCTAGTCCCGAGGTTCCCGGTTGGTGTGTACGACGTAAATTTGCAAAAAAATAAACTTAAGCATAAAAACATGCCATCGAAGGGTGAAAATATAAAACAGCCTTAAAAGGGTCCCGTAAGAATTACGAACACCTCGTACGAGACCAATGTGACACGTAGGAACAAACGACATAGTCGCGGGGCTCCCGATTGGAGTGTACAACGTAAATTTATAAAAAAGTAGACTTAAAGCATAAAAATATGCCATCGAAGGGTGAAAATGTAAAATAGCCACAAAACGGTCCCGTAAGAGTCACGAGCACCACGCACGGGACCCATGTGACTAGTAGGAACAAACGACGTAGTCCCGATGCTCCCGGTTGGAGTGTACGACGTAAATTTGCAAAAAAATAAACTTAAGCATAAAAATATACCATCGAAGGGTGAAAATGTAAAACAGCCATAAAAGGGTCCCGTAAGAGTTACGAACACCTCGTACGGGACCAATGTGAGTCGTAGGAACAGACAGCGTAGTCATGGGGATCCCGGTTGGAGTGTACGACATAAATGTGCAAAAAAATAAACTTAAGCATAAAAACATGCCAGCGAAGGGTGAAAATGCAAAACAGCCTAAAAACGATCCCGTAAGAGTCACGAACACCTCGCACGGGACCAATGTGACTCGTAGGAACAGACGGCGTAGTCTCGCAGCACCAGATTGGAGTGTACGACGTAAATTTGCAAAAAAATAAACTCAAGCATAAAAACATGCCATCGAAGGGTGAAAATGCAAAACAGCCTCAAAACGGTCCCGTAATTATCACGAACACCTCGCACGGGACCAATGTGACTCGTTGGAACAGACGGCGAAGTCCCGCGGCTCCCGATTGGAGTGTACGACGTAAATTTGCAAAAAAATAAACTTAAGCATGAAAACATTCCATCGAAGGGTGAAAATTCAAAACAACCTTAAAACGGTCCTGTAAAAGTCACGAACACCTCGCACGGGACCAGTGTGACTCGTAGGAATAGACGGCGTAGTCTCGCGGCACCAGATTGGAGTGTACGACATAAATTTGCAAAAAAATATACTCAAGCATAAAAACATGCCATCGAAGGGTGAAAATGCAAAACAGCCTCAAAACGGTCCCGTAATTATCACGAACACCTCGTACGGAACCAATGTGACTCGTTGGAACAGACGGCGAAGTCCCGCGGCTCCCGATTGGAGTGTACGACGTAAATTTGCAAAAAAATAAACTTAAGCATGAAAACATTCCATCGAAGGGTGAAAATTCAAAACAACCTTAAAACGGTCCTGTAAAAGTCACGAACACCTCGCACGGGACCAGTGTGACTCCTAGGAACAGACAACATAGTCACGGGGCTCCCGGTTGGAGTGTACGATGTAAATTTGTAAAAAAGTAGAGTTAAAGTATAAAAACATGCCATCGAAGGGTGAAAACTTAAAACAGCTTTAAAACGGTCCCGTAAGAGTCACGAAAACCTCGCACGGGACCAATGTGCCTCTTAGGAACAGACGGCGTAGTCCCGCGTCTCCCGGTTGGAGTGTACGACGTAAATTTGTAAAAAAATAAACTTACGCATAAAAACAAGCCATCGAAGGGCAAAAATACGAAACAGCCTTAAAACAGCCCCGTAAGAGTCACAAACACCTCGTAGGCGACTAATGTGACTCGTAGGAACCGACCGCGTTGTCACGGGGCTCCCGGTTGGAGTGTACGACGTAAATTTGCAAAAAAATAAACTTAAGCATAAAAACATGCCATCGAAGGGTGAAAATGCAAAACAGCCTTAAAACGGTCCCGGAAGAGTCACGAACACCTCGCACTGGACCAATGTGACTCGTAGGAACAGACGGCGTAGTCACGCGGTTCCCGATTGGAGTGTACGACGTAAATTTTCAAAAATATAAACTTAAGCATAAAAACATCCCATCGAAGGGTGAAAGTGTGAAACAGCCACAAAACGGTCCCGTAAGAGTCACGAACACCTCGCAAGGGACCAATGTGACTCGTAGGAACAAACGACGTAGTCCCAATGCTCCCGGTTGGAGTGCACGACGTAAATTTGCAAAAAAATTAACTTAAGCATAAAAACATGCCATCGAAGGGTGAAAATGTAAAACAGCCTTAAAAGTCTCCTGTTAGAGTTACGAACACCTCGTACGGGACCAATGCGACTCGTAGGAACAGACATCGTAGTCATGGGGATCCCGGTTGGAGTGTACAACATAAATTTGCAAAAAAATAAACTTAAGCATAAAAATATGCCATCGAAGGGTGAAAATGCAAAACAGCCTTAAAACGGTCCCGTAAGAATCACGAACACCTCGCACGGGACCAATGTGACTCGTAGGTATAGACGGCGTAGTCCCGAAGCTCCCGGTTGGGGTGTACGACGTAAATTTGCAAAAAAATAAACTTGAGCATAAAAACATTCCATCGAAGGGTGAAAATGTGAAACAGCCACAAAACGGTCCCGTAAGAGTCACGAACACCTCGCAAGGGACCAATGTGACTCGTAGGAACAAACGACGTAGTCCCAATGCTCCCGGTTGGAGTGCACGACGTAAATTTGCAAAAAAATAAACTTAAGCACAAAAACATGCCATCGAATGGTGAAAATGTAAAACAGCCTTAAAAGGGTCCCGTAAGAGTTACGAATACCTCGTATGGGACCAATGCGACTCGTTGGAACAGACGGCGTAGTCCCGCGGCTCCAGATTGGAGTGTACGACGTAAATTTGCAAAAAAATAAACTTAAGCATAAAAATATGCCATCGAAGGGTGAAAATGAAAAACAGCCTTAAAACGGTCCCGTAAGAATCACGAACACCTCGTACGGGACCAATGTGACTCATAGGAATAGACGGCATTGTCCCGAAGCTCCCGGTTGGAGTGTACGACGTAAATTTGTAAAAAAATAAACTTGATCATAAAAACATTCCATCGAAGGTTGGAAATGCAAAACAGCCTTAAAACGGTCCCGTAAGAGTCACGAACACCTCGTACGGGACCAATGTGACTCGTAGGAACAGACGGCGTATTCTCACGGCTCCCGATTGGAGTGTACGACGTAAATTTGCAAAAAAATAAACTTAAGCATAAAAACATACCATCGAAGGGGGAAAATGGAAAACAGCCTTAAAAAGGGTCCCGTAAGAGTCACGAACACCTCGCACGGGACCAATGTGACTCGTAGGAACAGACAGCGTAGTCCCGCAGCTCCCGATTTGAGTGTACGACGTAAATTTGCAAAAAAAATAAACTTAAGCATAAAAACATGCCATCGAGGGGTGAAAATGCAAAACAGCCTTAAAACGGTCCCGTTAGAGTCACGAACACCTCGCACGGGACCAATTTGACTCGTAGGAATAGACAACATAGTCACGAGGCTCCCGGTTGGAGTGTACGATGTAAATTTGTAAAAAAGTAGAGTTAAAGTATAAAAACATGCCATCGAAGGGTGAAAATGTAAAACAGCTTTAAAACGGTCATGTAAGAGTCACGAAGACCTCGCACGGGACCAATGTGACTCTTAGGAACAGATGGCGTAGTCCCGTGTCTCCCGCTTGGAGTGTACGACGTAAATTTGTAAAAAAATAAACTTAAGCATAAAAATAAGCCATGGAAGGGCTAAAATGCAAAACAGCCATAAAACAGCCCCGTAAGAGTCACGAACAATGGGACTCGTAGGAACAGACGGCGTAGTCCTGGGGCTCCCGATTGGAGTGTTCGACGTAAATTTGCATAAAAATAGATTTACACGTAAAAACATGCCATCAAAGGGTGAAAATATATAACAGCCTTTAAACAGTCCTATAAGAGTCACGAACACTTCGCACGGGACCAATGTGACTCGTAGGAACAGACGGCGTAGTCCCGAGGCTCCCGATTGGAGTGCACGACGTAAATTTGCAAAAAAATAAACTTAAGCATAAAAACATGCCATCGAAGGGTGAAAATGTGAATCATCCTTAAAACCGTCTCGTAAGAGTTACGAACAAATCCTACGGGACCAATGTGACTCGTAGGAACAGACGGCGCAGTCCCGGGGCTCCCGATTGGAGTGTTCGACGTAAATTTACAAAAAAATAAACTTAAGCATAAAAACATGTCATCAATGGGTGAAATGTATAACATCCTTTAAACAGTCCCGTAAGAGTCACGAACACATCGCACGGGACCAATGTGACTCGTAGGAACAGACGGCGTAGTCCCGCGGCTCCCGGTTGGAGTGCACGACGTAAATTTGCAAAAATATAAACTTAAGCATAAAAACATGCCATCGAAAGATGAAAATGCAAAACAGCCTTAAAACCGTCCCGTAAGAGTTACGAACAAGTCCTACGGGACCAATCTGACTCGTAGGAACAGACGGCGTAGTCCCGGAGCTCCCGGTTGGAGTGTTCGACGTAAATTTGTAAAAAAATAAACTTAAGCATAAAAACATGCCATCGAAGAGTGAAAATGCAAAACAGCCTTAAAACGGTCCCGTAAGAGTCACGAACACCTCGCATGGGACCAATGTGACTCGTTGGAACAGACGGCGTAGTCCCGCGGCTCCCAATTGGAGTGTATGACGTAAATTTGTAAAAAAATTAACTTAAGCATAAAAACAAGCCATCGATGGGTGAAAATGCAAAACAGCTTTAAAACGGTCCTGTGAGAGTCACGAACACCTCGTACGGGACCAATGTGACTCGTAGGAACAGACGGCCTAGTCCCGAGGTTCCCGGTTGGAGTGTACGACGTAAATTTATAAAAAAATAAACTTGAGCATAAAAACATGCCATCGAAGGGTGAAAATATAAAACAGCCTTAAAACGGTCTCGTAAAAGTCACGAATACCTCGCACGGGACCAATGTGACTCGTAGGAACAGACGGCGTAGTCCCGAGGCTCCCGGTTGGAGTGTACGACGTAAATTTTCAAAAAAATAAACTTGAGCATAAAAACATGCCATCGAAGGGTGAAAATGCAAAACAGCCTTTAAAATGTCCCGTAAAAGTCGCGAACACCTCGCACGGACCAATGTGACTCGTAGGAACAGACGGTGTAGTCCCGCGGCTCCCAATTGGAGTGTACGACGTAAATTTGCAAAAAAATAAACTTAAGCATAAAAACATGTAATCGAAGGGTGAAAACGCAAAACAACCTTAAAACGGTCCCATCAGAGTCATGAACACCTCGCACGGGACCAATTTGACTCGTAGGAACAAACGGCCTAGTCTCGAGGTTCCCGGTTGGAGTGTACGACGTAAATTTGCAAAAAAATAAACTTAAGAATAAAAACATGTCATCGAATGGTGAAATGTAAAACAGCCTTAAAACGGTCTCGTAAGAGTCATGAACACCTCGCACGGGACCAACGTGACTCTTAGGAAGAGACGACGTATTCCCGCGTCTCCTGGTTGGAGTGTACGACGTAAATTTGCAAAAAAAATAAACTTAAGCATAAAAATAAGCCATTGAAGGGTGAAAATGTAAAACAGCCTTAAAACGGTCCCGAAAGAGTCACGAACACCTCGTACGGGACCAATGTGACTCGTAGGAATAGACGGCGTAGTCCCGAGGCTCCCGGTCGGAGTGTACGACGTAAATTTGCAAAAAAATAAACTTGAGCATAAAAATATTACATCGAAGGGTGAAAATGTAAAACAGCCTTAAAAGGGTCCCGTAAGAGTGACGAACACCTTGCACGGGACCAATGTGACTCGTAGGAACAGACGGCGTAGTCTCGCGGCTCCCGAATGGAGTGTACGACGTAAATTTGCAAAAAAATAAACTTAAGCATAAAAACATGCCATCGAAGGGTGAAAATGCAAAACAGCCTTAAAACGGTCCCGTGAGAGTCACGAACACCTCGCACGGGACAAATGTGACTCGTAGGAACAGATAACATAGTCACGGGGCTCCCGGTTGGAGTGTACGATGTAAATTTGTGAAAAAGTAGATTTAAAGTATAAAAGCATGCCATCGAAGGGTGAAAACATTATACAGCTTTAAAACGGTCCCGTAAGAGCCACGAAGACCTCGCACGGGACCAATGTGACTCTTAGGAACATACGGTGTATTCCCGCGTCTCCCGGTTGGAGTGTACGATGTAAATTTGCAAAAAAATAAACTTAAGTATAAAAACATGCCATCGAAGGGTGGAAATGCAAAACAGCCTTAAAACGGTCCCGTAAGAGTCACGAACACCTCGCACGGGACTAATGTGACTCGTAGGAACAGACGGCGTAGTCCCGCGGCTCCCAATTGGAGTGTACGACGTAAATTTACAAAAAAAAAATAAACTTAAGCATAAAAACATGCCATCGAAGGGTGAAAATGTAAAACAGCCACAAAACGGTCCCGTAAGAATCACGAACACCTCGCACGGGACCAATGTGACTCGTAGGAACAAACGACGTAGTCCCATTGCTCCCGGTTGGAGTGCACGACGTAAATTTGCAAAA
Organism: Sambucus nigra; assembly: GCA_949130495.1. Classification (NCBI taxonomy): domain Eukaryota; kingdom Viridiplantae; phylum Streptophyta; class Magnoliopsida; order Dipsacales; family Adoxaceae; genus Sambucus; species Sambucus nigra. The sequence continues at coordinate 806,797,136 of OX422207.1, forward strand.
AAATAAACTTTAGCATAAAAACATGCCATCGAAGGGTGAAAATGTAAAACAGCCTTAAAAGGGTCCCGTAAGAGTAACGAACACCTCGTACGGGACCAATGTGACTCGTAGGAACAGACAGCGTAGTCGTGGGGATCCCGGTTTGAGTGTACGACATAAATTTAGAAAAAAATAAACTTAAGCATAAAAACATGCCATCGAATGGGTGAAAATGCAAAACAGCCTTAAAATGGTCCCGTAAGAATCACGAACACCTCGCACGGTACCAATGTGACTAGTAGGAATATACGGCGTAGTCCCGAGGCTCCCGGTTGGAGTGTACGACGTAAATTTGCAAAAAGAGAAACTTGAGCATAAAAACGTTCCATTGAAGGGTGAAAATGCAAAACAGCCTTAAAACGGTCCCGTAAGAGTCACGAACACCTCGCAGGGGACCAATGTGACTCGGAGGAACAGACGGCGTAGTCTCGCGGCTCCCGATTGGAGTGTACGACGTAAATTTGCAAAAAAATAAACTTAAGCGTAAAAACATGCCATCGAAGGGTGAAAATGCAAAACAGTCTTAAAACGGTCCCGTAAGAGTCACGAACACCTCGCACGGGACCAATGTGACTCGTAGGAACAGACGGCGTAGTCCTGCGGCTCCCGATTGGAGTGTACGACGTAAATTTGCAAAAAAATAAACTTAAGCATAAAAACATGCCATCGAAGGGTGAAAATGCAAAACAGCATTAAAACGGTCCCGTAAGAGTGACGAACACCTCGCACAGGACTAATGTGACTCATAGGAACAGATAACAGAGTCACGGGGCTCCCGGTTGGAGTGTACCATGTAATTTTGTAAAAAAGTAGAGTTAAAGTATAAAAAGATGCCATCGAAGGGTGAAAACGTAAAACAGCTTTAAAACGGTCCCGTAAGAGTCACGAAGACCTCGCACGGGACTAATGTGACTCTTAGGAACAAACGGCGTAGTCCCGCGTCTCCCGGTTGGAGTGTACGACGTAAATTTGTAAAAAAATAAACTTACGCATAAAAACAAGCCATCGAAGGGCGAAAATGCAAAACAGCCTTAAAACAGCCCCGTAAGAGTCACGAACAACTCGTAGGCGACTAATGTGACTCGTAGAAACCGACCGCATAGTCACGGGGCTCCCGGTTGGAGTGTACGACATAAATTTGCAAAAAATAAACTTCAACATAAAAAATGCCATCGAAGGATGAAAATGTAAAACAGCGTTAATACGGTCCCCGAAGAGTCACGAACACCTCGCACGGGACCAATGTGACTCGTAGGAACAGACGGCGTAGTCCCGCGGCTCCCGATTGGAGTGTACGACGTAAATTTGCAAAAATATAAACTTAAGCATAAAAACATGCCATCGAAGGGTGAAAATGTAAAACAGCTTTAAAACGGTTTTGTAAGAGTTACGAACACCTCCTACGGGACAATTGTGACTCGTAGGAACAGACGGCGTAGTCCCGGGGCTCCCGGTCAGAGTGTTCGACGTAAATTTGCAAAAAAATAAACTTAAGCATAAAAACATGCCATCAAAGGGTGAAAATGTGTAACAGCCTTTAAACAGTCCCGTAAGAGTCACGAACACCTCGCACGGGACCAATGTGACTCGTAGGAACAGACGGCGTAGTCTCGAGGCTCCCGGTTGGAGTGTACGACGTAGATTTGGAAAAAAATAAACTTGTGCATAAAAACATGCCATCGAAGGGTGAAAATGCAAAACAACCTTAAAACGGTCCCGTAAGAGTCACGAACACCTCGAACGGGACCAATGTGACTCGTAGGAACCGACGGGTTAGTCCCGCGGCTCCCGATTGAAGTGTACGACGTAAATTTGGAAAAAATTAACTTAAGCATAAAAACATGCCATCGAAGGGTGAAAATGCAAAACAACTTTAAAATGGTCCCGTAAGAGTCACGAACACCTCACACGGGCCCAATGTGACTCGTAGGAACAGACGGCGTACTCCCGAGGCTCCCTGTTTGAGTGTACGACATAAATTTGCAAAAAAATAAACATGAGCATAAAAACATTCCATCGAAGGGTGAAAACGTAAAACAGCCTTAAAACGGTCCCGTAAGAGTCACAAACCCCTCGCACAGCACCAATGTGACTCGTAGGAATAGACGGCGTAGTCCCGCGGCTCCCGATTGGAGTGTACGACGTAAATTTGCAAAAATATAAACTTAAGCATAAAAACATGCCATCGAAGGGTGAAAATGCAAAACAGCCTTAAAACGGTCCCGTTAGAGTCACGAACACCTCGCACGGGACCAATGTGACCCGTAGGAACAGACAGCGTACTCCCGAGGCTCCCGGTTTGAGTGTACGACGTAAATTTGCAAAAAACTAAACTTGAGCATAAAAACATGCCATCGAAGGCTGAAAATGCAAAATAGCCTTAAAACCATCCCGTAAGAGTCACGAACACCTCGCACGGGACCAATGTGACTCGAAGGAACAGACGACGTAGTCCCGAGGTTCCCGGTTGGAGTGTACGACGTAAATTTGCAAAAAAATAAACTTATGCATAAAAATATGCCATCGAAATGTGAAAACGTAAAACAGCCTTAAAAAGGTCCCGTAAGAGTCACTAACACCTCGCACGGAACCAATGTGACTCTTAGGAACAGACGGCGTAGTCCCGCGTCTCCCGACTGGAGTGTACGACGTAAATTGACAAAAAAATAAACTTAAGCATAAAAACAAGCCATCGAAGGGTGAAAACGTAAAACAGCCTTAAAACGGTCCCGTAAGAGTCACGAACACCTCTTACGGGACCAATGTGACTCGTAGGAACCGACCGCGTAGTCATGGGGCTCCCGGTTGGAGTGTACGACGTAAATTTGCAAAAAAATAAACTTAAGCATAATAACATTCCATCCAAGGGTGAAAATATAAAACAGCCAAAAAACGGTCCCTTAAAAGTCACAAACACCTCGCACGGGACCAATTTGACCCGTAGGAACAGACGGCCTAGTCCCCAGGTTCCCGATTGATGTGTATGACGTAAATTTGTAAAAAAATAAACTTAAGCATAAAAACATGCCATCGAAGGGTGAAAATGTAAAACATCCGTAAAATGTTCCCGTAAGAGTTACGAACACCTCGTACGGGACCAATGTGACTCGTAGGAACAAACGACATAGTCGCGGGGCTCCCGATTGGAGTGTACGACGTAAATTTCTAAAAAAATATACTTAAAGCATAAAAATATGCCATCGAAGGGTGAAAACGTAAAATAGCCTCAAACGGTCCCGTAAGAGTCACGAACACCTTGCACGGGACCAATGTGACTCTTAGGAACAGACGGCGTAGTCCCGCGTCTCCCGACTGGAGTGTACGACGTAAATTTGCAAAAATATAAACTTAAGCATAAAAACATGCCATCGAAGGGTGAAAATGCAAAACAGCCTTAAAACGGTCCCGTTAGAGTCACGAACACCTCGCACGGGACCAATGTGACCCGTAGGAACAGACAGCGTACTCCCGAGGCTCCCGGTTTGAGTGTACGACGTAAATTTGCAAAAAACTAAACTTGAGCATAAAAACATGCCATCGAAGGCTGAAAATGCAAAATAGCCTTAAAACCATCCCGTAAGAGTCACGAACACCTCGCACGGGACCAATGTGACTCGAAGGAACAGACGACGTAGTCCCGAGGTTCCCGGTTGGAGTGTACGACGTAAATTTGCAAAAAAATAAACTTATGCATAAAAATATGCCATCGAAATGTGAAAACGTAAAACAGCCTTAAAAAGGTCCCGTAAGAGTCACTAACACCTCGCACGGAACCAATGTGACTCTTAGGAACAGACGGCGTAGTCCCGCGTCTCCCGACTGGAGTGTACGACGTAAATTGACAAAAAAATAAACTTAAGCATAAAAACAAGCCATCGAAGGGTGAAAACGTAAAACAGCCTTAAAACGGTCCCGTAAGAGTCACGAACACCTCTTACGGGACCAATGTGACTCGTAGGAACCGACCGCGTAGTCATGGGGCTCCCGGTTGGAGTGTACGACGTAAATTTGCAAAAAAATAAACTTAAGCATAATAACATTCCATCCAAGGGTGAAAATATAAAACAGCCACAAAACGGTCCCTTAAAAGTCACAAACACCTCGCACGGGACCAATTTGACCCGTAGGAACAGACGGCCTAGTCCCCAGGTTCCCGATTGATGTGTATGACGTAAATTTGCAAAAAATTAAACTTAAGCATAAAAACATGCCATCGAAGGGTGAAAATGTAAAACATCCGTAAAATGTTCCCGTAAGAGTTACGAACACCTCGTACGGGACCAATGTGACTCGTAGGAACAAACGACATAGTCGCGGGGCTCCCGATTGGAGTGTACGACGTAAATTTCTAAAAAAATATACTTAAAGCATAAAAATATGCCATCGAAGGGTGAAAACGTAAAATAGCCTCAAACGGTCCCGTAAGAGTCACGAACACCTTGCACGGGACCAATGTGACTCTTAGGAACAGACGGCGTAGTCCCGCGTCTCCCGACTGGAGTGTACGACGTAAATTTGCAAAAAAATAAACTTAAGCATAAAAACAAGCCATCGAAGGGTGAAAATGTAAAACAGCCTTAAAACGGTCCCGAAAGAGTCACGAACACCTCGTACGGGATCAATGTGACTCGGAGGAACCGACCGCGTAGTCACGGGGCTCCCGGTTGGAGTGTACGACGTAAATTTGCAAAAAAATAAACTTAAGCATAAAAATATGCCATTGAAGGGTGAAAAGGTAAAACAGCATTAAAAAGGTCCCCTAAGAGTCACTAACACCTCGCACGGGACCAATGTGACTCTAAGGAACAGACGGCGTAGTCCCGCGTCTCCCGACTGGAGTGTACGACGTAAATTGACAAAAAAATAAACTTAAGCATAAAAACAAGCCATCGAAGGGTGAAAACGTCAAACAGCCTTAAAACGGCCCCGTAAGACTCAAGAACACCTCTTACGGGACCAATGTGACTCGTAGGAACCGACCGCGTAGTCATGGGGCTCCCGGTTGGAGTGTACGACGTAAATTTGCAAAAAAAATAAACTTAAGCATAATAACATTCCATCGAAGGGTGAAAATGTAAAACAGCCACAAAACGGTCCCTTAAAAGTCACGAACACCTCGCACGGGACCAATGTGACTCGTAGGAACAGACGGCCTAGTCCCGAGGTTCCCGGTTGGTGTGTACGACGTAAATTTGCAAAAAAATAAACTTAAGCATAAAAACATGCCATCGAAGGGTGAAAATATAAAACAGCCTTAAAAGGGTCCCGTAAGAATTACGAACACCTCGTACGAGACCAATGTGACACGTAGGAACAAACGACATAGTCGCGGGGCTCCCGATTGGAGTGTACAACGTAAATTTATAAAAAAGTAGACTTAAAGCATAAAAATATGCCATCGAAGGGTGAAAATGTAAAATAGCCACAAAACGGTCCCGTAAGAGTCACGAGCACCACGCACGGGACCCATGTGACTAGTAGGAACAAACGACGTAGTCCCGATGCTCCCGGTTGGAGTGTACGACGTAAATTTGCAAAAAAATAAACTTAAGCATAAAAACATACCATCGAAGGGTGAAAATGTAAAACAGCCATAAAAGGGTCCCGTAAGAGTTACGAACACCTCGTACGGGACCAATGTGAGTCGTAGGAACAGACAGCGTAGTCATGGGGATCCCGGTTGGAGTGTACGACATAAATGTGCAAAAAAATAAACTTAAGCATAAAAACATGCCAGCGAAGGGTGAAAATGCAAAACAGCCTAAAAACGATCCCGTAAGAGTCACGAACACCTCGCACGGGACCAATGTGACTCGTAGGAACAGACGGCGTAGTCTCGCAGCACCAGATTGGAGTGTACGACGTAAATTTGCAAAAAAATAAACTCAAGCATAAAAACATGCCATCGAAGGGTGAAAATGCAAAACAGCCTCAAAACGGTCCCGTAATTATCACGAACACCTCGCACGGGACCAATGTGACTCGTTGGAACAGACGGCGAAGTCCCGCGGCTCCCGATTGGAGTGTACGACGTAAATTTGCAAAAAAATAAACTTAAGCATGAAAACATTCCATCGAAGGGTGAAAATTCAAAACAACCTTAAAACGGTCCTGTAAAAGTCACGAACACCTCGCACGGGACTAGTGTGACTCGTAGGAATAGACGGCGTAGTCTCGCGGCACCAGATTGGAGTGTACGACATAAATTTGCAAAAAAATATACTCAAGCATAAAAACATGCCATCGAAGGGTGAAAATGCAAAACAGCCTCAAAACGGTCCCGTAATTATCACGAACACCTCGTACGGAACCAATGTGACTCGTTGGAACAGACGGCGAAGTCCCGCGGCTCCCGATTGGAGTGTACGACGTAAATTTGCAAAAAAATAAACTTAAGCATGAAAACATTCCATCGAAGGGTGAAAATTCAAAACAACCTTAAAACGGTCCTGTAAAAGTCACGAACACCTCGCACGGGACCAGTGTGACTCCTAGGAACAGACAACATAGTCACGGGGCTCCCGGTTGGAGTGTACGATGTAAATTTGTAAAAAAGTAGAGTTAAAGTATAAAAACATGCCATCGAAGGGTGAAAACTTAAAACAGCTTTAAAACGGTCCCGTAAGAGTCACGAAAACCTCGCACGGGACCAATGTGCCTCTTAGGAACAGACGGCGTAGTCCCGCGTCTCCCGGTTGGAGTGTACGACGTAAATTTGTAAAAAAATAAACTTACGCATAAAAACAAGCCATCGAAGGGCAAAAATACGAAACAGCCTTAAAACAGCCCCGTAAGAGTCACAAACACCTCGTAGGCGACTAATGTGACTCGTAGGAACCGACCGCGTTGTCACGGGGCTCCCGGTTGGAGTGTACGACGTAAATTTGCAAAAAAATAAACTTAAGCATAAAAACATGCCATCGAAGGGTGAAAATGCAAAACAGCCTTAAAACGGTCCCGGAAGAGTCACGAACACCTCGCACTGGACCAATGTGACTCGTAGGAACAGACGGCGTAGTCACGCGGTTCCCGATTGGAGTGTACGACGTAAATTTTCAAAAATATAAACTTAAGCATAAAAACATCCCATCGAAGGGTGAAAATGTGAAACAGCCACAAAACGGTCCCGTAAGAGTCACGAACACCTCGCAAGGGACCAATGTGACTCGTAGGAACAAACGACGTAGTCCCAATGCTCCCGGTTGGAGTGCACGACGTAAATTTGCAAAAAAATTAACTTAAGCATAAAAACATGCCATCGAAGGGTGAAAATGTAAAACAGCCTTAAAAGTCTCCTGTAAGAGTTACGAACACCTCGTACGGGACCAATGCGACTCGTAGGAACAGACATCGTAGTCATGGGGATCCCGGTTGGAGTGTACAACATAAATTTGCAAAAAAATAAACTTAAGCATAAAAATATGCCATCGAAGGGTGAAAATGCAAAACAGCCTTAAAACGGTCCTGTTAGAGTCAAGAACACCTCATAGGGGACCAATGTGACTCGTAGGTATAGACGGCGTAGTCCCGAAGCTCCCGGTTGGGGTGTACGACGTAAATTTGCAAAAAAATAAACTTGAGCATAAAAACATTCAATCAAAGGTTGGAAATGCAAAACAACCTTAAAATGGTCCCGTAAGAGTCACGACCAATATGACTCGTAAGAACAGACGGCGTAGTCCCGCGGTTCCCGATTGGAGTGTACGACGTAATTTTTCAAAAATATAAACTTAAGCATAAAAACATGCCATCGAAGGGTGAAAATGTGAAACAGCCACAAAACGGTCCCGTAAGAGTCACGAACACCTCGCAAGGGACCAATGTGACTCGTAGGAACAAACGACGTAGTCCCAATGCTCCCGGTTGGAGTGCACGACGTAAATTTGCAAAAAAATAAACTTAAGCACAAAAACATGCCATCGAATGGTGAAAATGTAAAACAGCCTTAAAAGGGTCCCGTAAGAGTTACGAATACCTCGTACGGGACCAATGCGACTCGTTGGAACAGACGGCGTAGTCCCGCGGCTCCAGATTGGAGTGTACGACGTAAATTTGCAAAAAAATAAACTTAAGCATAAAAATATGCCATCGAAGGGTGAAAATGCAAAACAGCCTTAAAACGGTCCCGGAAGAGTCACGAACACCTCGCACTGGACCAATGTGACTCGTAGGAACAGACGGCGTAGTCACGCGGTTCCCGATTGGAGTGTACAACGTAAATTTTCAAAAATATAAACTTAAGCATAAAAACATCCCATCGAAGGGTGAAAATGTGAAACAGCCACAAAACGGTCCCGTAAGAGTCACGAACACCTCGCAAGGGACCAATGTGACTCGTAGGAACAAACGACGTAGTCCCAATGCTCCCGGTTGGAGTGCACGACGTAAATTTGCAAAAAAATTAACTTAAGCATAAAAACATGCCATCGAAGGGTGAAAATGTAAAACAGCCTTAAAAGTCTCCTGTAAGAGTTACGAGCACCTCGTACGGGACCAATGCGACTCGTAGGAACAGACATCGTAGTCATGGGGATCCCGGTTGGAGTGTACAACATAAATTTGCAAAAAAATAAACTTAAGCATAAAAATATGACATCGAAGGGTGAAAATGCAAAACAGCCTTAAAACGGTCCCGTAAGAATCACGAACACCTCGCACGGGACCAATGTGACTCGTAGGTATAGACGGCGTAGTCCCGAAGCTCCCGGTTGGGGTGTACGACGTAAATTTGCAAAAAAATAAACTTGAGCATAAAAACATTCCATCAAAGGTTGGAAATGCAAAACAACCTTAAAATGGTCCCGTAAGAGTCACGACCAATATGACTCGTAAGAACAGACGGCGTAGTCCCGCGGTTCCCGATTGGAGTGTACGACGTAATTTTTCAAAAATATAAACTTAAGCATAAAAACATGCCATCGAAGGGTGAAAATGTGAAACAGCCACAAAACGGTCCCGTAAGAGTCACGAACACCTCGCAAGGGACCAATGTGACTCGTAGGAACAAACGACGTAGTCCCAATGCTCCCGGTTGGAGTGCACGACGTAAATTTGCAAAAAAATAAACTTAAGCACAAAAACATGCCATCGAATGGTGAAAATGTAAAACAGCCTTAAAAGGGTCCCGTAAGAGTTACGAATACCTCGTACGGGACCAATGCGACTCGTTGGAACAGACGGCGTAGTCCCGCGGCTCCAGATTGGAGTGTACGACGTAAATTTGCAAAAAAATAAACTTAAGCATAAAAATATGCCATCGAAGGGTGAAAATGAAAAACAGCCTTAAAACGCTCCCGTAAGAATCACGAACACCTCGTACGGGACCAATGTGACTCGTAGGAATAGACGGCATTGTCCCGAAGCTCCCGGTTGGAGTGTACGACGTAAATTTGTAAAAAAATAAACTTGATCATAAAAACATTCCATCGAAGGTTGGAAATGTAAAACAGCCTTAAAACGGTCCCGTAAGAGTCACGAACACCTCGTACGGGACCAATGTGACTCGTAGGAACAGATGGCGTATTCTCACGGCTCCCGATTGGAGTGTATGACGTAAATTTGCAAAAAAATAAACTTAAGCATAAAAACATACCATCGAAGGGTGAAAATGGAAAACAGCCTTAAAAAGGGTCCCGTAAGAGTCACGAACACCTCGCACGGGACCAATGTGACTCGTAGGAACAGACGGCGTAGTCCCGCGGCTCCCGATTTGAGTGTACGACGTAAATTTGCAAAAAAATAAACTTAAGCATAAAAACATGCCATCGAAGGGTGAAAATGCAAAACAGCCTTAAAACGGTCCCGTTAGAGTCACGAACACCTCGCACGGGACCAATTTGACTCGTAGGAATAGACAGCGAAGTCCCGATGCTCCCGGTTGGAGTGTACGATGTAAATTTGTAAAAAAGTAGAGTTAAAGTATAAAAACATGCCATCGAAGGGTGAAAATGTAAAACAGCTTTAAAACGGTCATGTAAGAGTCACGAAGACCTCGCACGGGACCAATGTGACTCTTAGGAACAGATGGCGTAGTCCCGTGTCTCCCGCTTGGAGTGTACGACGTAAGTTTGTAAAAAAATAAACTTAAGCATAAAAATAAGCCATGGAAGGGCTAAAATGCAAAACAGCCATAAAACAGCCCCGTAAGAGTCACGAACACCTCGTATGCGACTAATGTGACTCGTAGGAACCGACCGCGTAGTCACGGGGCTCCCTATTGGAGTGTACGACGTAAATTTGCAAAAAAATAAACTTAAGCATAAAAACATGCCATCGAACCGTGAAAATGGAAAACAGCCTTAAAACCGTCCCGTTAGAGTTACGAACAAATCCTACGGGAACAATGGGACTCGTAGGAACAGACGGCGTAGTCCTGGGGCTCCCGATTGGAGTGTTCGACGTAAATTTGCATAAAAATAGATTTACACGTAAAAACATGCCATCAAAGGGTGAAAATATATAACAGCCTTTAAACAGTCCTATAAGAGTCACGAACACTTCGCACGGGACCAATGTGACTCGTAGGAACAGACGGCGTAGTCCCGAGGCTCCCGATTGGAGTGCACGACGTAAATTTGCAAAAAAATAAACTTAAGCATAAAAACATGCCATCGAAGGGTGAAAATGTGAATCATCCTTAAAACCGTCTCGTAAGAGTTACGAATAAATCCTACGGGACCAATGTGACTCGTAGGAACAGACGGCGCAGTCCCGGGGCTCCCGATTGGAGTGTTCGACGTAAATTTACAAAAAAATAAACTTAAGCATAAAAACATGTCATCAATGGGTGAAATGTATAACATCCTTTAAACAGTCCCGTAAGAGTCACGAACACATCGCACGGGACCAATGTGACTCGTAGGAACAGACGGCGTAGTCCCGCGGCTCCCGGTTGGAGTGCACGACGTAAATTTGCAAAAATATAAACTTAAGCATAAAAACATGCCATCGAAAGATGAAAATGCAAAACAGCCTTAAAACCGTCCCGTAAGAGTTACGAACAAGTCCTACGGGACCAATCTGACTCGTAGGAACAGACGGCGTAGTCCCGGAGCTCCCGGTTGGAGTGTTCGACGTAAATTTGTAAAAAAATAAACCTAAGCATAAAAACATGCCATCGAAGAGTGAAAATGCAAAACAGCCTTAAAACGGTCCCGTAAGAGTCACGAACACCTCGCATGGGACCAATGTGACTCGTTGGAACAGACGGCGTAGTCCCGCGGCTCCCGATTGGAGTGTATGACGTAAATTTGTAAAAAAATTAACTTAAGCATAAAAACAAGCCATCGATGGGTGAAAATGCAAAACAGCCTTAAAACGGTCCTGTGAGAGTCACGAACACCTCGTACGGGACCAATGTGACTCGTAAGAACAGACGGCCTAGTCCCGAGGTTCCCGGTTGGAGTGTACGACGTAAATTTATAAAAAAATAAACTTAAGCATAAAAACATGCCATCGAAGGGTGAAAATATAAAATAGCCTTAAAACGGTCTCGTAAAAGTCACGAACACCTCGCACGGGACCAATGTGACTCGTAGGAACAGACGGCGTAGTCCCGAGGCTCCCGGTTGGAGTGTACGACGTAAATTTTCAAAAAAATAAACTTGAGCATAAAAACATGCCATCGAAGGGTGAAAATGCAAAACAGCCTTTAAAATGTCCCGTAAAAGTCGCGAACACCTCGCACGGACCAATGTGACTCGTAGGAACAGACGGTGTAGTCCCGCGGCTCCCAATTGGAGTGTACGACGTAAATTTGCAAAAAAATAAACTTAAGCATAAAAACATGTAATCGAAGGGTGAAAATGCAAAACAACCTTAAAACGGTCCCATCAGAGTCATGAACACCTCGCACGGGACCAATTTGACTCGTAGGAACAAACGGCCTAGTCTCGAGGTTCCCGGTTGGAGTGTACGACGTAAATTTGCAAAAAAATAAACTTAAGAATAAAAACATGTCATCGAATGGTGAAATGTAAAACAGCCTTAAAACGGTCTCGTAAGAGTCATGAACACCTCGCACGGGACCAACGTGACTCTTAGGAAGAGACGACGTATTCCCGCGTCTCCTGGTTGGAGTGTACGACGTAAATTTGCAAAAAAAATAAACTTAAGCATAAAAATAAGCCATTGAAGGGTGAAAATGTAAAACAGCCTTAAAACGGTCCCGAAAGAGTCACGAACACCTCGTACGGGACCAATGTGACTCGTAGGAACCGACTGCGTAGTCACGGGGCTCCCGGTTGGAGTGTACGATGTAAATTTGCAAAAAAAAAAACTTAAGCATAAAAACATGCCATCGAAGGGTGAAAATGTAAAGCAATCACAAAACGGTCCCGTAAGAGTCACGAGCACCTCGCACAAGACCAATATGACTCGTAGGAATAGACGGCGTAGTCCCAAGGCTCTCGATTGGAGTGTACAACGTAAATTTGCAAAAAAATAAACTTAAACATAAAAACAACCCATCGAAGGGTGAAAATGCAAAACTGCCTTAAAACGGTCCCGTAAGAGTCACGAACACCTCGTAAGCTACTAATGTGACTCGTAGGAACCGACCGCGTAGTCACGGGGCTCCCGGTTGGAGTGTACGACGTAAATTTATAAAAAAATAAACTTAAGCATAAAAACATGCCATCGAAGGGTGAAAATGCAAAACAGTCTTAAAACGGTCCCAGAAGAGTCACGAACACCTCGCGCGGGACCAATGTGACTCGTAGGAACAGACGGCGTAGTCCCGCGGCTCCCGATTGGTGTGTACGACGTAAATTTTCAAAAAAATAAACTTAATCATAAAAATAAGCCATCGAAGGGTGAAAATGCAAAACAGCCTTAAAACGGTCCCGTAAGAGTCACGAACACCTCGTAGGCGACTAATGTGACTCGTAGGAACAGACCGCGTAGTCACGGGGCTCCCGGTTGGAGTGTACGACGTAAATTTGCAAAAAAATAAACTTAAGCATAAAAACATGTCATCGAAGGGTGAAAACGCAAAACAACCTTAAAACGGTCCCATAAGAGTCATGAACACCTCGCACGGGACCAATGTGACTCGAAGGAACAGACGGCCTAGTCTCGAGGTTCCCGGTTGGAGTGTACGATGTAAATTTGCAAAAAAATAAATTTATGCATAAAAACATGTCATCGAAGGGTGAAAAAGCAAAAAAACCTTAAAACGGTCCCATAAGAGTCATGAACACATCGCACGGGACCAATGTGACTCGTAGGAACAAACGGCCTAGTCTCGAGGTTCCCGGTTGGAGTGTACGACGTAAATTTGCAAAAAAATAAACTTAAGCATAAAAACATGTCATCGAATGGTGAAACATAAAACAGCCTTAAAACGGTCTCGTAAGAGTCATGAACACCTCGCACGGGACCAATGTGACTCTTAGGAAGAGACGACGTATTCCCGCGTCTCCCGGTTGGTGTGTACGACGTAAATTTGCAAAAAAATAAACTTAAGCACAAAAATAAGCCATTGAAGGGTGAGAATGTAAAACAGCCTTAAAACGGTCCCGAAAGAGTCATGAACACCTCGTACGGGACTAATGTGACTCGTAGGAACCGATCGCGTAGTCACGGGGCTCCCGGTTGGAGTGTACGATGTAAATTTGCAAAAAAAAAAACTTAAGCATAAAAACATGCCATCGAAGGGTGAAAATGTAAAACAGTCACAAAACGGTCCCGTAAGAGTCACGAGCACCTCGTACAAGACCAATGTGACTCGTAGGAATAGACGGCGTAGTCCCGAGGCTCCCGATTGGAGTGTACAACGTAAATTTGCAAAAAAATAAACTTAAGCATTAAAACAACCCATCGAAGGGTGAAAATGCAAAACAACCTTAAAACGGTCCCGTAAGAGTCAAGAACACCTCGTAAGCGACTAATGTGACTCGTAGGAACCGACCGCGTAGTCACGGGGCTCCCGGTTGGAGTGTACGATGTAAATTTACAAAAAAATAAACTTAAGCAGAAAAACATGCCATCGAAGGGTGAAAATGCAAAACAGTGTTAAAACGGTCCCGGAAGAGTCACGAACATCTCGTGCGGGACCAATGTGACTCGTAGGAACAGACGGCGTAGTCCCGCGGCTCCAGATTGGAGTGTACGACGTAAATTTGCAAAAAAATAAACTTAAGCATAAAAACATGCCATCGAAGTGTGAAAATGCAAAACAGCCTTAAAACATTCCTGTTAGAGTCAAGAACACCTCATAGGGGACTAATGTGACTCGTAAGAACCGACCGCGTAGTCACGGGGCTCCCGGTTGGAGTGTACGAGGTAAATTTGCAAAAAAATAAACTTAAGCATAAACACATGTCATCGAAGGGTGAAAACGCAAAACAACCTTAAAACGGTCCCATAACAGTCATGAACACCTCGCACGGGACCAATGTGACTCGTAGGAACAGACGGCCTAGTCTCGAGGTTCCCGGTTGGAGTGTACGACGTAAATTTGCAAAAAAAATAAACTTAAGCATAAAAACATGTCATCGAATGGTGAAACGTAAATCAGCCTTAAAACGGTCTCATAAGAGTCATGAACACCTCGCACGGGACCAATGTGACTCTTAGGAAGAGACGACATATTCCCGCGTCTCCCGGTTTGATTGTACAACGTAAATTTGCACAAAAATAAACTTAAGCATAAAAATAAGCCATTGAAGGGTGAAAACATAAAACAGCCTTAAAACGGTCCCGAAAGAGTCACAAACACCTCTTACGGGACCAATGTGACTCGTAGGAACCGACCGCGTAGTCACGGGGCTCCCGGTTGGAGTGTACGATGTAAATTTGCAAAAAAAAAAAACTTAAGCATAAAAACGTGCCATCGAAGGGTGAAAATGTAAAACAGTCACAAAACGGTCCCGTAAGAGTCACGAGCACCTCGTACAAAACCAATGTGACTCGTAGGAATAGACGGCGTAGTCCCGAGCTCCCGATTGGAGTGTACAACGTAAATTTGCAAAAAAATAAACATAAGCATAAAAACAAGCCATCGAAGGATCAAAATACAAAATAGCCTTAAAACAGTCCCGTAAGAGTCACACACACCTCGTAAGCGACTAATGTGACTCGTAGGAATCGACCGCGTAGTCACGGGGCTCTCGGTTCGAGTGTACGATGTAAATTTACAAAAAAATAAACTTAAGCATAAAAACATGCCATCGAAGGGTGAAAATGCAAAACAGTGTTAAAACGGTCCCGGAAGAGTCACTAACACCTCGTGCGGGACCAATGTGACTCGTAGGAACAGACGGCGTAGTTCCGCGGCTCCAAATTGGAGTGTACGACGTAAATTTGCAAAAAAATAAACTTAAGCATAAAAACATGCCATCGAAGGGTGAAAATGCAAAACAGCCTTAAAACGGTCCCGTAAGAGTCGAGAACACCTCATAGGGGACTAATGTGACTCGTAGGAACCGACCGCGTAGTCACGGGGCTCCCGGTTGGAGTGTACGAGGTAAATTTTCAAAAAAATAAACTTAAGCATAAACACATGTCATCGAAGGGTGAAAACGCAAAACAACCTTAAAACGGTCCCATAAGAGTCATGAACACCTCGCACGGGACCAATGTGACTCGTAGGAACACCCGGCCTAGTCTCGAGGTTCCCGGTTGGTGTGTACGACGTAAATTTGCAAAAAAATAAACTTAAGCATAAAAACATGTCATCGAATGGTGAAACGTAAAACAGCCTTAAAACGGTCTCATAAGAGTCATGAACACCTCGCACGGGACCAATGTGACTCTTAGGAAGAGACGACATATTCCCGCGTCTTCCGGTTGGATTGTACGACGTAAATTTGCACAAAAATAAACTTAAGCATAAAAATAAGCCATTGAAGGGTGAAAACGTAAAACAGCCTTAAAACGGTCCCGAAAGAGTCACGAACACCTCTTACGGGACCAATGTGACTCGTAGGAACCGACCGCGTAGTCACGGGGCTCCCGGTTGGAGTGTACGATGTAAATTTGCAAAAAAAAAAAACTTAAGCATAAAAACGTGCCATCGAAGGGTGAAAATGTAAAACAGTCACAAAACGGTCCCGTAAGAGTCACGAGCACCTCGTACAAGACCAATGTGACTCGTAGGAATAGACGGCGTAGTCTCGAGCTCCCGATTGGAGTGTACAACGTAAATTTGCAAAACATTAAGCATAAGCATAAAAACAAGCCATCGAAGGGTCAAAATACAAAATAGCCTTAAAACAGTCCCGTAAGAGTCACGAACACCTCGTAAGCAACTAATGTGACTCGTAGGAACCGACCGCGTAGTCACGGGGCTCTCGGTTCGAGTGTACGATGTAAATTTACAAAAAAATAAACTTAAGCATAAAAACATGCCATCGACGGGTGAAAATGCAAAACAGCCTTAAAACGGTCCCGGAAGAGTCACGAATACCTCGCGCGGGACCAATGTGACTCGTAGGAACAGACGGCGTAGTCCCGCGGCTCCCGATTGGTGTGTACGACGTAAATTTTCAAAAAAATAAACTTAAGCATAAAAATAAGCCTTCGAAGGGTGAAAATGCAAAATAGCCTTACAACGGTCCCGTAAGAGTCACGAACACCTCGTAGGCGACTAATGTGACTCGTAGGAACCGACCGCGTAGTCACGGGGCTCCCGGTTGGAGTGTACGACGTAAATTTGTAAAAAAATAAACTTAAGCATAAAAACATGCCATCGAAGTGTGAAAATGCAAAACATCCTTAAAACGGCCCCGAAAGAGTCACGAACACCTCGCACGGGACCAACGTGATTCGTAGGAACAGACGGCGTAGTCCCGCGGCTCCCGATTGGAGTGTACGACGTAAATTTTCAAAAAAATAAACTTAAGCATCAAAACATGCCATCGAAGGATGAAAATATAAAACAGCCACAAAACGGTCCCGTAAGAGTCACGAACACCTCGCAAGGGACCAATGTGACTCGTAGGAACAAACGACGTAGTCCCAATGCTCCCGGTTGGAGTGCACGACGTAAATTTGCAAAAAAATAAACTTAAGCATAAAAACATACCATCGAAGGGTGAAAATGTAAAACAGCCTTAAAAGGGTCCCGTAAGAGTTACGTATACCTCGTACGGGACCAATGTGACTCGTAGGAACAGACAGCGTAGTCATGGGGATCCCGGTTGGAGTGTACGACATATAATTGCCAAAAAATAAACTTAAGCATAAAAACATGCCATCGAAGGGTGAAAATGCAAAACAGCCTTAAAACGGTCCCGTAAGAATCACGAACACCTCGCACGGGACTAATGTGACTCGTAGGAATAGACGGCGTAGTCCCGAGGCTCCCGATTGGAGTGTACGACGTAAATTTGCAAAAAAATAAACTGGAGCATAAAACATTCCATCGAAGGGTGGAAATGCAAAACAGCCTTAAAACGGTCCCGTAAGAGTCACGAACACCTTCACGGGATCAATGTGACTCGTAGGAACAGACGGCGTAGTCTCGTGGCTCCCGATTGGAGTGTACGACGTAAATTTGTAAAAAAATAAACTTAAGCATAAAAACATGCCATCGCAGGGTGAAAATTCAAAACAGCCTTAAAACGGTCCCGTAAGAGTCACGAACACCTCGCACGGGACCAATGTGATAAGTAGGAACAGACGGCGTAGTCCCGCGGCTCCAGATTGGAGTGTACGACGTAAATTTGCAAAAAAATAAACTTAAGCATAAAAACATGCCATCGAAGGGTGAAAATGCAAAACAGCCTTAAAACGGTCCCGTAAGAGTCACGAACACCTCGCACGGGACCAATGTGACTCGTAGGAACAGACAACATAGTCACGGGGCTCCTGGTTGGAGTGTACGATGTAAATTTGTGAAAAAGTAAAGTTAAAGTATAAAAACTTGCCATCGAAGAGCGAAAATGTAAAACAGCTTTAAAACGGTCCCGTAAGAGTCACGAAGACCTCGCACGGGACCAATGTGACTCTTAGGAACAGACGGCGTAGTCCCGCGTCTCCCGGTTGGAGTGTATGATGTAAATTTGTATAAAAATAAACTTAAGCATAAAAACAAGCCATCGAAGGTCGAAAACGCAAAACAGCCTTAAAATAGCCCCGTAAGAGTCACGAACACCTCGTATGCGACTAATGTGACTCGTAGGAACCGATCGCGTAGTCACGGGGCTCCCGATTGGAGTGTACGACGTAAATTTGCAAAAAAATAAACTTAAGCATAAAAACATGCCATCGAAGGGTGAAAATGGAAATCCGCCTTAAAACCGTCCCGTAAGAGCTACGAACAAATCCTACGGTACCAATGTGACTCGTAGGAACAGACGGCGTAGTCCCGGGGCTCCCGGTTGGAGTGTTCGACGTAAATTTGCAAAAAAATAAACTTAAGCATATAAACAAGCCATCGAAGGGTGAAAATGTATAACAGCCTTTAAACAGTCCCGTAAGAGTCACGAACACCTCGCATGGGACCAATGTGACTCGTAGGAACAGACGTCGTAGTCCCGAGGCTCCCGGTTGGAATGCACGACGTAAATTTGCAAAAAAATAAACTTAAGCATAAAAACATGCCATCGAAGGGTGAAAATGTAAAACAGCCTTAAAACCTTCCCGTAAGAGTTACGAACAAATCCTACGGAACCAATGTGACTCGTAGGAACAGACGGCGTAGTCCTGGGGCTCCCGTTCGAGTGTTCGACTTAAATTTGCACAAAAATAAACTTAAGCATAAAAACATGCCATCGAAGGGTGAAAATGTATAACAGCCTTTAAACAGTCCCGTAAGACTCACGAACACCACGCACGGGACCAATGTGACTCGTAGGAACAGACGGCGTAGTCCCGAGGCTCCCGGTTGGAGGGTACAACGTAAATTTGCAAAAAAATAAACTTGAGCATAATAACATGCCATCGAAGGGTGAAAATGCAAAACAACCTTAAAACGGTCCCGTAAGAGTCACGAACACCTCGCATGGGACCAATGTGACACGTAGGAACAGACGCCGTAATCCCGCGGCTCCCGATTGGAGTGTACGACGTAAATTTGCAAAAAAATAAACTTAAGCATAAAAACAAGCCATCGATGGGTGAAAATGCAAAACAGCCTCAAAATGGTCCTGTAAGAGTCACGAACACCTCGTACGGGACCAATGTGACTCGTACGAACAGACGGCCTAGTCCCGAGGTTCCCGATTGGAGTGTACGACGTAAATTTGTAAAAAAAATAAACTTGAGCATAAAAACATGCCATCGATGGGTGAAAATATAAAACGGCCACAAAACGGTCTCGTAAGAGTCACGAACACCTCGCACGGGACCAATGTGACTCGTAGAAACAGACGGCGTAGTCCCGAGGCTCCCAGTTGGAGTGTACGACGTAAATTTGCAAAAAATTAAACTTGAGCATAAAAACATGCCATCGAAAGGTGAAAATGCAAAACAGCCTTAAAACAGTCCCATAAGAGTCACGAACACATCGAACGGGACCAATGTTACTTGTAGGAATAGACGGCGTAGACCCGCGGCTCCCGATTTGAGTGTACGACGTAAATTTGCAAAAAAATAAACTTAAGCATAAAATCATGCCATCGAAGGGTGAAAATGCAAATCAACCTTAAAACGGTCCCGTAAAAGTCACGAACACCTCGCACGGGACCAATGTGACTCGTAGGAACAGACGGCGTAGTCCCGCGGCTCCGGATTGGAGTGTATGACGTAACTTTGCAAGAAAATAAACTTAAGCATAAAAACATGTCATCGAAGGGTGAAAATGCACAACAACCTTAAAACGGTCCCATAAGAGTCACGAACACCTCGCACGGGACCAATGTGACTCGTAGGAACAGACGGCCTAGTCTCGAGGTTCCCGGTTGGAGTGTACAACGTAAATTTGCAAAAAAGAAAGCTTAAGCATAAAAACATGTCATCGAATGGTGAAATGTAAAATAGCCTTAAAACGGTCTCGTAAGATTCATGAACACCTCGCACGGGACCAATGTGACTCTTACGAAGAGACGGCGTATTCCCGCGTCTCCCGGTTGGAGTGTACGACATAAATTTGCAAAAAAATAAACTTAAGGATAAAAATGAGCCATTGAAGGGTGAAAACGTAAAACGGCCTTAAAACGGTCCCGAAAGAGTCAGGAACACCTCGTACGGGACCAATGTCACTCGTAGGAACCGACCGCGTAGTCACGGGGCTCCCGGTTGGAGTGTACAATGTAAATTTGCAAAAAAATAAACTTAAGCATAAAAACATGCCATCGAAGGGTGAAAATGTAAAACAGTCACAAAACGGTTCCGTAAGAGTCACGAGCACCTCGCACAAGACCAATGTGACTCGTAGGAATAGACGGCGTAGTCCCGAGGCTCCCGATTGGATTGTACAACGCAAATTTGCAAAAAAATAAACTTAAGCATAAAAATACGCCATCGAAGGGTGAAAATGCAAAACAGCCTTAAAACGGTCCCGTAAGAGTCACGAACACCTCGTACAGGACAAATGTGACTCGTTGGAACGGACAGCCTAGTCCCGAGGTTCCCGGTTGGAGTGTACGACGTAAATTGGCAAAAAAATAAACTTGAGCATAAAAGCATGCCATCGAAGGGTGAAAATATAAAACGGCCACAAAACGGCCCCGTAAGTGTCACGAACACCTCGCACGGGACCAATGTGACTCATAGGAACAGACGGCGTAGTCCCGAGGCTCCCGGTTGGAGTGTACGATGTAAATTTACAAAAAAATAAACTTAAGCATAAAGACATGCCATCGAATGGTGAAAATGTAAAACAGCCTTAAAACGGTCCCGTAAGAGTCACGAACACCTCATAGGGGACTAATGTGACTCGTAGGAACCGACCGCGTAGTCACGGGGCTCCCGGTTGGAGTGTACGAGGTAAATTTGCAAAAAAATAAACTTAAGCATAAACACATGTCATCGAAGGGTGAAAACGCAAAACAACCTTAAAACGGTCCCATAAGAGTCATGAACACCTCGCACGGGACCAATGTGACTCGTACGAACAGACGGCCTAGTCTCGAGGTTCCCGGTTGGAGTGTACGACGTAAATTTACAAAAAAAATAAACTTAAGCATAAAAACATGTCATCGAATGGTGAAACGTAAAACAGCCTTAAAACGGTCTCATAAGAGTCATGAACACCTCGGACGGGACCAATGTGACTCTTAGGAAGAGACGACATATTCCCGCGTCTCCCGGTTGGATTGTACAACGTAAATTTGCACAAAAATAAACTTAAGCATAAAAATAAGCCATTTAAGGGTGAAAACATAAAACAGCCTTAAAACGGTCCCGAAAGAGTCACAAACACCTCTTACGGGACCAATGTGACTCGTAGGAACCCACCGCGCAGTCACGGGGCTCCCGGTTGGAGTGTACGATGTAAATTTGCAAAAAAAAAAAAACTTAAGCATAAAAACGTGCCATCGAAGGGTGAAAATGTAAAACAGTCACAAAACGGTCCCGTAAGAGTCACGAGTACCTCGTACAAGACCAATGTGACTCGTAGGAATAGACGGCGTAGTCTCGAGCTCCCGATTGGAGTGTACAACGTAAATTTGCAAAACAATAAACATAAGCATAAAAACAAGCCATCGAAGGGTCAAAATACAAAATAGCCTTAAAACAGTCCCGTAAGAGTCACGAACACCTCGTAAGCGACTAATGTGACTCGTAGGAACCGACCGCGTAGTCACGGGGCTCTCGGTTCGAGTGTACGATGTAAATTTACAAAAAAATAAACTTAAGCATAAAAACATGCCATCGACGGGTGAAAATGCAAAACAGCCTTAAAACGGTCCCGGAAGAGTCACGAATACCTCGCGCGGGACCAATGTGACTCGTAGGAACAGACGGCGTAGTCCCGCGACTCCCGATTGGTGTGTACGACGTAAATTTTTAAAAAAATAAACTTAAGCATAAAAATAAGCCTTCGAAGGGTGAAAATGCAAAATAGCCTTACAACGGTCCCGTAAGAGTCACGAACACCTCGTAGGCGACTAATGTGACTCGTAGGAACCGACCGCGTAGTCACGGGGCTCCCGGTTGGAGTGTACGACGTAAATTTGTAAAAAAATAAAATTAGGGATAAAAACATGCCATCGAAGTGTGAAAATGCAAAACATCCTTAAAACGGCCCCGAAAGAGTCACGAACACCTCGCACGGGACCAACGTGATTCGTAGGAACAGACGGCATAGTCCCGCGGCTCCCGATTGGAGTGTACGACGTAAATTTTCAAAAAAATAAACTTAAGCATCAAAACATGCCATCGAAGGGTGAAAATATAAAACAGCCACAAAACGGTCCCGTAAGAGTCACGAACACCTCGCAAGGGACCAATGTGACTCGTAGGAACAAACGACGTAGTCCCAATGCTCCCGGTTGGAGTGCACGACGTAAATTTGCAAAAAAATAAACTTAAGCATAAAAACATACCATCGAAGGGTGAAAATGTAAAACAGCCTTAAAAGGGTCCCGTAAGAGTTACGTATACCTCGTACGGGACCAATGTGACTCGTAGGAACAGACAGCGTAGTCATGGGGATCCCGGTTGGAGTGTACGACATATAATTCTCAAAAAATAAACTTAAGCATAAAAATATGCCATCGAAGGGTGAAAATGCAAAACAGCCTTAAAACGGTCCCGTAAGAATCACGAACACCTCGCACGGGACTAATGTGACTCGTAGGAATAGACGGCGTAGTCCCGAGGCTCCCGATTGGAGTGTACGACGTAAATTTGCAAAAAAATAAACTTGAGCATAAAACATTCCATCGAAGGGTGGAAATGCAAA
This sequence comes from Sambucus nigra, assembly GCA_949130495.1. Taxonomy (NCBI): domain Eukaryota; kingdom Viridiplantae; phylum Streptophyta; class Magnoliopsida; order Dipsacales; family Adoxaceae; genus Sambucus; species Sambucus nigra. Next base: position 806,819,967 of record OX422207.1, read on the forward strand.
ACAGCCTTAAAACGGTCCCGTAAGAGTCACGAACACCTTCACGGGATCAATGTGACTCGTAGGAACAGACGGCGTAGTCTCGTGGCTCCCGATTGGAGTGTACGACGTAAATTTGTAAAAAAATAAACTTAAGCATAAAAACATGCCATCGAAGGGTGAAAATTCAAAACGGCCACAAAACGGTCCCGTAAGAGTCACGAACACCTCGCACGGGACCAATGTGACTCATAGGAACAGACGGCGTAGTCCCGCGGCTCCAGATTGGAGTGTACGACGTAAATTTGCAAAAAAATAAACTTAAGCATAAAAACATGCCATCGAAGGGTGAAAATGTAAAACAGCCTTAAAACGGTCCCGTAAGAGTCACGAACACCTCGCACGGGACCAATGTGACTCGTAGGAACAGACAACATAGTCACGGGGCTCCTGGTTGGAGTGTACGATGTAAATTTGTAAAAAAGTAAAGTTAAAGTATAAAAACTTGCCATCGAAGGGCGAAAACGTAAAACAGCTTTAAAACGGTCCCGTAAGAGTCACGAAGACCTCGCACGGGACCAATGTGACTCTTAGGAACAGACGGCGTAGTCCCGCGTCTCCCGGTTGGAGTGTATGACGTAAATTTGTATAAAAATAAACTTAAGCATAAAAACAAGCCATCGAAGGTCGAAAACGCAAAACAGCCTTAAAATAGCCCCGTAAGAGTCACGAACACCTCGTATGCGACTAATGTGACTCGTAGGAACCGACCGCGTAGTCACGGGGCTCCCGATTGGAGTGTACGACGTAAATTTGCAAAAAAATAAACTTAAGCATAAAAACATGCCATCGAAGGGTGAAAATGGAAAGCCGCCTTAAAACCGTCCCGTAAGAGCTACGAACAAATCCTACGGGACCAATGTGACTCGTAGGAACAGACGGCGTAGTCCCGGGGCTCCCGGTTGGAGTGTTCGACGTAAATTTGCAAAAAAATAAACTTAAGCATATAAACAAGCCATCGAAGGGTGAAAATGTATAACAGCCTTTAAACAGTCCCGTAAGAGTCACGAACACCTCGCATGGGACCAATGTGACTCGTAGGAACAGACGTCGTAGTCCCGAGGCTCCCGGTTGGAATGCACGACGTAAATTTGCAAAAAAATAAACTTAAGCATAAAAACATGCCATCGAAGGGTGAAAATGTAAAACAGCCTTAAAACCGTCCCGTAAGAGTTACGAACAAATCCTACGGAACCAATGTGACTCGTAGGAACAGACGGCGTAGTCCTGGGGCTCCCGTTCGAGTGTTCGACTTAAATTTGCAAAAAAATAAACTTAAGCATAAAAACATGCCATCGAAGTGTGAAAATGTATAACAGCCTTTAAACAGTCCCGTAAGAGTCACGAACACCTCGCACGGGACCAATGTGACTCGTAGGAACAGACGGCCTAGTCTCGAGGTTCCCGGTTGGAGTGTACAACGTAAATTTGCAAAAAAATAAGCTTAAGCATAAAAACATGTCATCGAATGGTGAAATGTAAAATAGCCTTAAAACGGTCTCGTAAGATTCATGAACACCTCGCACGGGACCAATGTGACTCTTATGAAGAGACGGCGTATTCCCGCGTCTCCCGATTGGAGTGTACGACGTAAATTTGCAAAAAAATAAACTTAAGGATAAAAATGAGCCATTGAAGGGTGAAAACGTAAAACGGCCTTAAAACGGTCCCGAAAGAGTCAGGAACACCTCGTACGGGACCAATGTCACTCGTAGGAACCGACCGCGTAGTCACGGGGCTCCCGGTTGGAGTGTACAATGTAAATTTGCAAAAAAATAAACTTAAGCATAAAAACATGCCATCGAAGGGTGAAAATGTAAAACAGTCACAAAACGGTTCCGTAAGAGTCACGAGCACCTCGCAAAAGACCAATGTGACTCGTAGGAATAGACGGCGTAGTCCCGAGGCTCCCGATTGGATTGTACAACGTAAATTTGCAAAAAAATAAACTTAAGCATAAAAATACGCCATCGAAGGGTGAAAATGCAAAACAGCCTTAAAACGGTCCCGTAAGAGTCACGAACACCTCGTACAGGACAAATGTGACTCGTTGGAACGGACAGCCTAGTCCCGAGGTTCCCGGTTGGAGTGTACGACGTAAATTGGCAAAAAAATAAACTTGAGCATAAAAGCATGCCATCGAAGGGTGAAAATATAAAACGGCCACAAAACGGCCCCGTAAGTGTCACGAACACCTCGCACGGGACCAATGTGACTCATAGGAACAGACGGCGTAGTCCCGAGGCTCCCGGTTGGAGTGTACAATGTAAATTTGCAAAAAAATAAACTTAAGCATAAAAACATGCCATCGAAGGGTGAAAATGTAAAACAGTCACAAAACGGTTCCGTAAGAGTCACGAGCACCTTGCAAAAGACCAATGTGACTCGTAGGAATAGACGGCGTAGTCCCGAGGCTCCCGATTGGATTGTACAACGTAAATTTGCAAAAAAATAAACTTAAGCATAAAAATACGCCATCGAAGGGTGAAAATGCAAAACAGCCTTAAAACGGTCCCGTAAGAGTCACGAACACCACGTACAGGACAAATGTGACTCGTTGGAACGGACAGCCTAGTCCCGAGGTTCCCGGTTGGAGTGTACGACGTAAATTGGCAAAAAAATAAACTTGAGCATAAAAGCATGCCATCGAAGGGTGAAAATATAAAACGGCCACAAAACGGCCCCGTAAGTGTCACGAACACCTCGCACGGGACCAATGTGACTCATAGGAATAGACGGCGTAGTCCCGAGGCTCCCGGTTGGAGTGTACGATGTAAATTTGCAAAAAAATAAACTTAAGCATAAAGACATGCCATCGAATGGTGAAAATGTAAAACAGCCTTAAAACGGTCCCGTAAGAGTCACGAACACCTCGCACGGGACCAATGTGACTCGTAGGAACAGACAACATAGTCACGGGGCTCCTGGTTGGAGTGTACGATGTAAATTTGTAAAAAAGTAAAGTTAAAGTATAAAAACTTGCCATCGAAGGGCGAAAACGTAAAACAGCTTTAAAACGGTCCCGTAAGAGTCACGAAGACCTCGGACGGGACCAATGTGACTCTTAGGAACAGACGGCGTAGTCCCGCGTCTCCCGGTTGGAGTGTATGACCTAAATTTGTATAAAAATAAACTTAAGCATAAAAACAAGTCATCGAAGGTCGAAAATGCAAAACAGCCTTAAAATAGCCCCGTAAGAGTCACGAACACCTCGTATGCGACTAATGTGACTCGTAGGAACCGACCGCGTAGTCACGGGGCTCCCGATTGGAGTGTACGACGTAAATTTGCAAAAAAATAAACTTAAGCATAAAAACATGCCATCGAAGGGTGAAAATGGAAAGCCGCCTTAAAACCGTCCCGTAAGAGCTACGAACAAATCCTACGGGACCAATGTGACTCGTAGGAACAGACGGCGTAGTCCCGGGGCTCCCGGTTGGAGTGTTCGACGTAAATTTGCAAAAAAATAAACTTAAGCATATAAACAAGCCATCGAATGGTGAAAATGTATAACAGCCTTTAAACAGTCCCGTAAGAGTCACGAACACCTCGCATGGGACCAATGTGACTCGTAGGAACAGACGTTGTAGTCCCGAGGCTCCCGGTTGGAATGCACGACGTAAATTTGCAAAAAAATAAACTTAAGCAAAAAAACATGCCATCGAAGGGTGAAAATGTAAAACAGCCTTAAAACCGTGCCGTAAGAGTTACGAACAAATCCTACGGGACCAATGTGACTCGTAGGAACAGACGGCGTAGTCCCGGGGCTCCCGTTCGAGTGTTCGACGTAAATTTGCAAAAAAATTAACTTAAGCATAAAAACATGCCATCGAAGGGTGAAAATGTATAACAGCCTTTAAACAGTCCCGTAAGACTCACGAACACCTCGCACGGGACCAATGTGACTCGTAGGAACAGACGGCGTAGTCCCGAGGCTCCCGGTTGGAGGGTACAACGTAAATTTGCAAAAAAATAAACTTGAGCATAAAAACAAGCCATCGAAGGGTGAAAATGCAAAACAACCTTAAAACGGTCCCGTAAGAGTCACGAACACCTCGCATGGGACCAATGTGACTCGTAGGAACAGACGGCGTAATCCCGCGGCTCCCGATTGGAGTGTACGACGTAAATTTGCAAAAAAATAAACTTAAGCATAAAAACAAGCCATCGATGGGTGAAAATGCAAAACAGCCTCAAAATGGTCCTGTAAGAGTCACGAACACCTCGTACGGGACCAATGTGACTCGTACGAACAGACGGCCTAGTCCCGAGGTTCCCGATTGGAGTGTACGACGTAAATTTGTAAAAAAAATAAACTTGAGCATAAAAACATGCCATCGATGGGTGAAAATATAAAACGGCCACAAAACGGTCTCGTAAGAGTCACGAACACCTCGCACGGGACCAATGTGACTCGTAGAAACAGACGGCGTAGTCCCGAGGCTCCCAGTTGGAGTGTACGACGTAAATTTGCAAAAAAATAAACTTGAGCATAAAAACATGCCATCGAAAGGTGAAAATGCAAAACAGCCTTAAAACAGTCCCATAAGAGTCAATAACACATCGAACGGGACCAATGTTACTTGTAGGAATAGACGGCGTAGACCCGCGGCTCCCGATTTGAGTGTACGACGTAAATTTGCAAAAAAATAAACTTAAGCATAAAATCATGCCATCGAAGGGTGAAAATGCAAATCAACCTTAAAACGGTCCCGTAAAAGTCACGAACACCTCGCACGGGACCAATGTGACTCGTAGGAACAGACGGCGTAGTCCCGCGGCTCCGGATTGGAGTGTATGACGTAACTTTGCAAGAAAATAAACTTAAGCATAAAAACATGTCATCGAAGGGTGAAAATGCACAACAACCTTAAAACGGTCCCATAAAAGTCACGAACACCCCGCACGGGACCAATGTGACTCGTAGGAACAGACGGCCTAGTCTCGAGGTTCCCGATTGGAGTGTACAACGTAAATTTGCAAAAAAATAAGCTTAAGCTTAAAAACATGTCATCGAATGGTGAAATGTAAAATAGCCTTAAAACTGTCTCGTAAGATTCATGAACATCTCGCACGGGACCAATGTGACTCTTACGAAGAGACGGCGTATTCCCGCGTCTCCCGGTTGGAGTGTACGACGTAAATTTGCAAAAAAATAAACTTAAGGATAAAAATGAGCCATTGAAGGGTGAAAACGTAAAACAGCCTTAAAACGGTCCCGAAAGAGTCAGGAACACCTCGTACGGGACCAATGTCACTCGTAGGAACCGACCGCGTAGTCACGGGGCTCCCGGTTGGAGTGTACAATGTAAATTTGCAAAAAAATAAACTTAAGCATAAAAACATGCCATCGAAGGGTGAAAATGTAAAACAGTCACAAAACGGTTCCGTAAGAGTCACGAGCACCTCGCACAAGACCAATGTGACTCGTAGGAATAGACGGCGTAGTCCCGAGGCTCCCGATTGGATTGTACAACGTAAATTCGCAAAAAAATAAACTTAAGCATAAAAATACGCCATCGAAGGGTGAAAATGCAAAACAGCCTTAAAACGGTCCCGTAAGAGTCACGAACACCTCGTACGGGACAAATGTGACTCGTAGGAACGGACAGCCTAGTCCCGAGGTTCCCGGTTGGAGTGTACGACGTAAATTGGCAAAAAAATAAACTTGAGCATAAAAGCATGCCATCGAAGGGTGAAAATATAAAACGGCCACAAAACGGCCCCGTAAGAGTCACGAACACCTCGCACGGGACCAATGTGACTCATAGGAACAGACGGCGTAGTCCCGAGGCTCCCGGTTGGAGTGTATGACGTAAATTTGCAAAAAAATAAACTTAAGCATAAAGACATGCCATCGAATGGTGAAAATGCAAAACAGCCTTAAAACGGTCCCGTAAGAGTCACGAACACCTCGCACGGGACCAATGTGACTCGTAGGAACAGACAACATAGTCACGGGGCTCCTGGTTGGAGTGTACGATGTAAATTTGTAAAAAAGTAAAGTTAAAGTATAAAAACTTGCCATCGAAGGGCGAAAACGTAAAACAGCTTTAAAACGGTCCCGTAAGAGTCACGAAGACCTCGTACGGGACCAATGTGACTCTTAGGAACAGACGGCGTAGTCCCGCGTCTCCCGGTTGGAGTGTATGACGTAAATTTGTATAAAAATAAACTTAAGCATAAAAACAAGCCATCGAAGGTCGAAAACGTAAAACAGCCTTAAAATAGCCCCGTAAGAGTCACGAACACCTCGTATGCGACTAATGTGACTCGTAGGAACCGACCGCGTAGTCACGGGGCTCCCGATTGGAGTGTACGACGTAAATTTGCAAAAAAATAAACTTAAGCATAAAAATATGCCATCGAAGGGTGAAAATGGAAAGCCGCCTTAAAACCATCCCGTAAGAGCTACGAACAAATCCTACGGGACCAATGTGTCTCATAGGAACAGACGGCGTAGTCCCGGGGCTCCCGGTTGGAGTGTTCGACGTAAATTTGCAAAAAAATAAACTTAAGCATATAAACAAGCCATCGAATGGTGAAAATGTATAACAGCCTTTAAACAGTCCCGTAAGAGTCACGAACACCTCGCATGGGACCAATGTGACTCGTAGGAACAGACGTCGTAGTCCCGAGGCTCCCGGTTGGAATGCACGACGTAAATTTGCAAAAAAATAAACTTAAGCATAAAAACATGCCATCGAAGGGTGAAAATGTAAAACAGCCTTAAAACCGTGCCGTAAGAGTTACGAACAAATCCTACGGGACCAATGTGACTCGTAGGAACAGACGGCGTAGTCTCGGGGCTCCCGTTCGAGTGTTCGACGTAAATTTGCAAAAAAATTAACTTAAGCATAAAAACATGTCATCGAAGGGTGAAAACATAAAACAGCCTTAAAACGGTCTTGTAAGAGTCACGAACACCTCGTACGGGACCAATGTGACTCTTAGAAATAGACGGCGTAGTCCCGCGTCTCCCGGTTGGAGTATACGACGTAAATTTTCAAAAAAATAAACTTAAGCATAAAAACAAGCCATCGAAGGGTGAAAACGTAAAACAGCCTTAAAACGGTCCCGTTAGAGTCACGAACACCTCGTACGGGACCAATGTGACTCGTAGGAACCGACTGCGTAGTCACGGGTCTCCCGGTTGGAGTGTACGATCTAAATTTGCAAAAAAATAAACTTAAGCATAAAAACATGCCATCGAATGGTGAAAATATAAAATAGCGACAAAACGGTCCCGTAAGAGTCACGAACACCTCGCACGAGACCAATATGACTCGTTGGCACAGACGGCGTAGTCCCGAGGCTCCCGGTTGGAGTGTACGACGTAAATTTGCAAAAAAATAAACTTAAGCGTAAAAACATGCCATCGAAGGATGAAAATGTAAAACAACCTTAAAACGATCCCGTAAGAGTTACGAACACCTCGTACGGGACCAATGTGACTCGTAGGAACAGACGGCGTAGTCACGGGGCTCCCGGTTGGAGTGTACGACGTAAATTTGCAAAAAAGTGGACTTAAAGTATAAAAACATGCCATTGAAGGGTGAAAACGTAAAACAGCCTTAAAACGGTCCCGTAAGAGTCATGAACACCTCACACGGGACCAATGTGACTTGTAGGAACACACGGCGTAGTCCTGAGGCTCGCGGTTGGAGTGTACGACATAAATTTGCAAAAATAGCGATTAGGGCGAGGCACTTGTGGGTCATCCCTTCTTTATGAAATACCGAGCTTTACGCTTTTTTCGAACACAAAAGTTTCTCGTCAACCTAAAAACGGAGGAGTTCCCTCACTCCAACCGGTATGCATATATATACTGCATATATATGCATAAATATATTGGTATATATGCATATATAACTGTATATATACTGCATGTATATGCAGTTATATATATGCATATATATGCAGTATATATATTGGTATATATGCATATATATATAACTGCATATATATGCATGTATATGCAGTTATATACATGCATATATATGCATATATATACTGGTATATATGCATATATATAACTGTATATATATCCATGTATATATATGCATGTATATGCAGTTATATACATGCATATATATAACTGTATCTATATGCATGTATATGTAGTTTTATACATGCATATATACCAGTGTATATATTGTATATATATGCAGTATATATACTGCATATACATGTATATATATAACTGTATATATATGTGCATATATATGCAGTTATATACATGCATATATAGTTATATATATACTATATATGCTACATATATGGTATATATATAACTGTGTATATATGCAGTATATACAGTTATATATATACTATATATGCTGCATTTCGTGAGATAATTATTGAACTGGGTGTGGTGGCCTCTTTTGTGCCATTTGTGAAAAATATTATTGTATATTCAGCTATTGCTTTGGGAATAGTAGTCAACTTGGTTTTGCTTTAACTTTCTGCATTTTAGTTTATGCATTTTGGGAATAGTATGATTTGACCACACTTTACATAAAAAAGTGAGCTCTTGATGATTAATCACGGATTATCGTACATGAAGATATCAATTGAATTGTTGATTTTGCATCAAGCTTTATTTTCGATCCAAGATGTTGTTATTAATATCATTATGCTCTTTCTAAAAGTTTCTTTTGCTATTATTTATAACATATTGATCTCTCTCTCTATCCCTTAGCACGTGTTTATAAGCAATTAAATTCGACAACAAACATTGCTCTACTATTGTTATACCCTTGACATGTATTTATAAGCAGTTAAATTCTTTTTTTAGAGTATTGGGTTGAATATTCCTAATTATCGTTCTTTTTTCTTTCGTTGATTTGTAGATATGCAATAAGTATACGTTCGGTTTGATTCATTTTGCGATTGTGTCGAGTGAAACTACGGGTAAAGATCAATTTTAATTTGTTTAAATGTTTGCTTGGGATTTACAAAATTGAATTTATTTCTCTATTCATGAACAGGGGATTCCCGAATTTTTTGCATTTTGTACCTCGGATTTAATCGCAAGTGGGGTAGGGTGGGGGGCAGCAGCAGTAGGTAGGGGTGGGGGCAGCAGCAGCAGCTAGGGGGTGGGGGCAGCAGCAGCAGCTAGGGGGTGTGGTGGTGGGGGGGGGAGGGGTGGGGGGCAACAGCAGTAGGTAGGGGGTGGGGGCAGCAGCAAGGGGGGTGGGGTGGGGGGGAACAGGTAGGGGGTGATGCGCGGGGGATGAGTGGTGACGGGTTGGGGTGGCAGGAGAGGGGGTGATAGGTGGAGGGGGAGGAGGTAGGGGGTGATGCGCGGGGGATGAGGGGTGGCAGGAGTGGGGGTGGGGGTGGGGGTGGGGGTGGGAGGTGATATATATATTTATTTTTTTAAGATGTTTGTTTCATTGAAGCTTTTGTTAGGCGAATTTGTTTTTTTTTATATTATTGGATTTGTTGTTATCCCTTGAGAAGGGTGGATAGTCCAATAAACAAAGGAGATTCTGCCCAATTTTTTTAAAACTTTGACACTTTGTTTTTTTGAGACGCAATGAGAATTTATTTGATGAATATTGTATATTTCATATTATATGTGAATTTGTTTGATGGATTTAGATTATTTGAATGTTGTTGGACTATTTGTTGTTTGTTAAGCAGGGTGAATAGTTTATAAATAAAAGAGAGATTATGGTCAATTGTTATAAATTACTCTTTTTTTGCCGTTTTGCAATTACATATTTCGAAAATTTTCACCATTTTGTAATTACGTGTTTTCAAAATTTTCGCCGTGCCTGCATTCCGCTAGTACTATTATATACTATACTATATGCATATTTAGACTTTTATGTTTAAACATTATTTGAATACTGATATCTTTTTTGTTTTGTTTCTTATATTGTTTTGCAGGATAACATTTTAGGGGGATATTTTATTCGCGTGGAACACATGAACGAAGCAATGGTTTGTGACAGGTAAATTTATTATTTATTATTGTTGTTAATATGCGAGATTGCTGTTTTATTTTTTTTACTGGGCGTGCGGGCTTTTGTGCTGATTAGACAGGTTGGTTTTCATGTATAAACAAAGGAGACTCTGCCGAATTTTTTTTAAAATTGTAATGAATTGTTGATTTGGGAGATTTTTTAATTTTTTTATTGCCGTGCGGGCTTTTGTGTTCATTAAACAGGTTGGTTTTCATGTATAAACAAAGGAGACTTTGTCGAATTTTTTAAAAAATTGTAAAGAATCGTTAATATATTTGGATATTTTATTTTACTATAATATTATTTTGATAAAATAATTATTTATTGATTGCAGGTTGTGCACAAGAAGTTGAAGAAACGGGATTTTGAATGTGTCTACTATATGCGACACTAAGAGAAGTTTTTGAAGCGTGACAACCATATTTATCATCTTAATTTAGGGATGATATTTTTGTGACAATTGTATATCTTATTAGTTAGTTTGATTTTGTACTCATTTAAATATTTCGACTTGAATGTAGTTTAATGGAAATTGTTATTGGATACGTGATTCAATGAATGTGGTTGATATATTGTGTTTTTGATCGGATGATTTGATTTATAATGCATATTAGACGTCAATTATTAGTTCAACATAAAACATATAATAATATAACTATTTATGATAATTTTTTATTTATTAATTGGGACGGTTATAAACCGTCCCTGATACTTATTTGTACTAATTGAGAATACCTTTTGGGACGGTTTTTACCGTCCCTAATACCCATTTCTGTATCAATTGAAATTACCTTTAGGGACGGTTTTTACCGTCCCTAATTGGGTTGCCAGAATCTCAGTGGTATTAGGGACGGTTTATTCGTGCCTAATAATATTGGCGGGAGCGGGGATTTTTTCGCGGGAACACCATTTGGGACGGTAAAATCCGTCCCTAATGTCAAATGCAGAGTGTCCATGAATTAAAATTTAGGACGGTAAAATCCGTCCCTAAAATATTTAGGACGGCTAGTATAAGGGACGGATTTTTGTCGTTGCAAAAACCGTCCCTAATACTCTTTAGGACGGTTTGTGTACTTTTAGGGACGGCTTTTTACCGTCCCTAATACTTATTTTTCTTGTAGTGACTCCTTGACCTGGACAGACGGTTCCTCAGACCTCCCTAAGGGTCGAGCTTATCAAAGGCTGACCCTCTGCTTAGCCTGTCTAAGGCTGATTGCCTTGGTCCACAGTCTCAACTAGGCCTGCGCTCTGGGTTAGGCCTCCGTCCCTGGTTCCTACTCTACTGAATAAGACGTACAGTTCCTCTGGATATCTCATGAGGTTCCTAGCATTCGAACTCTCCCTCTTTTTCATCATGGTCATCCCCGACTAAGTTATCACGGAGTTCTTCACCTTGTCTCCCCAGGCGTAATGTCACTGCATCTCTAACACGGTGGAAGGTCTTTTCTGGAGCCTGGGGTGGTCCATTGGCTTGCCACCTGGTTCACCTTCCCTGGCGAACGGAGTTATAAATTTTTCTCCAGTGCCGCCAGTCCTGGTCACAAAATTCTAGTTAAACATAGCAAACTGGTTTTGCATTTGTGGTTGGCTAGCTATGAGGGAGTGGAGCACAATCACCACCTCAGCCATCTTTGACTGGGGTGGTGCTTGGCTGGAGCTTGCGCAACCTCCATGTGGTGGTTCCAGTTGATTCTCAAGTGGAGGAGGTGGATCCATTTCCATTGGTGTATTTTGTTTGAGCTATAAGCTGGAGAAGCAGAGCTTAAATGCTCAACAATAGCTCCTTCAATGGTGAAATAACTCCACAAAGAGGGAGGGTTGGTTCACCACCAGAGACTCTGGTGAGTTTAAGCTAAAAGTAGGGGAGATATGGCTATTCTCGTTCCCACAGACGGCACCAAATTGATGATGTGATTATCAGCACCACCAGATCAAGATGACACTATGAATAGCTTAAACTCAATCACAGCACAACAATGGAGGTGGATATATGCATATATGAAAAAAGGAAATGAGTTCAAGAAGATGAACTCAACGATATAAAGTGTTTTAGCCAATTAAGCCAACATCCACTCTGTGAGTGTGTGAGAAATCCACTAAACAAGGGCACTAATGGCCATGGATACAACACTCAAGGTCTCTCTCTCTCTCTCTTCTGTATAAAATTGGACAGAGTTCTATTAGGGTTATGAATTTTGAATCCCTTCTCATGGAGAATATGAAGTGTATATATAGGACCTGAGGAGTTTAATTCACCCCCTAAGCATGTAACCAGCATGTGCATAAGTAAACCCCCAATAAGATGAAGACACCTATCCCTGGCACGTGGATACAATAATGATGTAATATTCCCTCACGTGAGGCAATGATCTTATTATAACGGTTTTGCCCATGTGGGATCTGTCATGCTGGAACCTTGTACTGCTCGTACAGTAAATATCATTTGAATGAGCCTAGGCCTGACCGAGGATGATGTTGTCGATATAGCGCATGGCCTGACGTGGGAAACTGTCAAGTGTAATCTCTACTGAGGAGTGTCGATCGACGTTGATTAATCGGCCATGCCCTAATATCGACTGTATCAGTAGATGTGAAGGGCCCTTATTGCAGAAGCACTTCCCCTGAAGATTGGCCCTCTAGAAAGCCAACGTTAATGTAGACGAGGGCGACCCTAGTTCTTGAGGAGTCTTGGACTGTGAACTCCTTTTGGAAGCTCAGTTGTTTGGGGTCAGGAGATATCATATGGAGACGAGGGAATACTTGTGTATATCAAATATCACTCATATACTCATATAGACACGCATTCTAGAGTCATCAATGGATCAACCATAGGGAACGCATAAGAACACGCAGCTCCAAATTGGCCAAGAACACCCACAAGTACTCCCAAATGACACGCAGTCTTCATTTAGGGTCAGGAGATATCATATGGAGACGAGGGAATACTTGTGTATATCAAATATCACTCATATACTCATATAGACACGCATTCTAGAGTCATCAATGGATCAACCGTAGGGAACGCATAAGAACACGCAGCTCCAAATTGGCCAAGAACACCCACAAGTACTCCCAAATGACACGCAGTCTTCATTCGTAGATTTACCCTCTCAACAGCATATCTTGGGTTCCAAAACAATTCACTAAACTATTGGAATTTTTGTGTGTTAAAAAAACAAGTTTAAACCCTAAATGAAGAAGACAAAATCGTTCTGCAGTTTGCAGTTTTCGTAGACTGGAAAAACTCAGGTCTTCTTAACGAAAAATGACTCATTTAACATGATATTTATAAAAAAAAACTTGAATCGGTGCGTCGCTCGAACGAAACATAATGCTACTCGAATAAGGACATCGCGCAGCATTGCATTGTCGCTAAAACGACATTGGCTTGTTGCTCGAACAACCAGAACGTCAAAAACATATTTTATAAAACTCTGCCCCAACACTTAGAGAAAATCTTTTGACAAAAAACAAAGCCTCAGGTGTTTAAAAACATTTTAGAAAAAATATCCCAACACTTTAAATGAATCGTAAATGGACTTAAACACCACCTTACCAAAATTCATCTCGCAATGGTTTTTCTGTTGAAGAATGTTGATTCCGTCTTGATGCATGATTGAACTTGAATATATCTTTTATGGTTGTAGCAGTATACAACATACTCTAATCTAAATCGGACTATATAAATATGTCCTTGCTGTCTATGCCCGTACAAACAAAAAACATCTAAATTATCAAATCAAATGTCCTATACAAATTTAATACCCTCCCATGAACCCAAAACTGAAAAGGTACTAAAATTGCAAGTGTAAAACTTTCTTAAAAAAATCTTCAACATCAAATCTTCAAATCTCTTTGCTTTTCTTTGTCATCATCAGGGTATGCAAAATATTTATCTTCAACTTTTGTACCTACACACATAAAGATAAAAAAAAAAAAAAAACACCTTCGTGACGTATCGAGTTTGAAATGAGATAAACATAAATCAAAACCAAGAATCAAATCTCAATTTACCCTCATAATTAAAAACTCCCCCATTAAATCATAATTCGTTCTCTCCCTTTTTACTTGTCCGAAATAGACAAGGAAAAGAATAATCAAAATAAACATGGAATGTCAAGACAAGCAGAGAAAACAACTACGATCATCAAGGATATAGTTAAAACCAAACAACTATTTTTATTTTTTCAAAGAAAAATGCAAAAATAATTTTACAAAAATCACACACCATGAATTTACACTAAGATAACCAAATCATGGAAACAGAATGAATGGGTACGAATATGTTTGATAGGAAAATCAATGCAATCAAACATAACATATGTGCATAATGAATACGGATACTCCTAACGAATGATCTCAGAATCGTCCTTAGGTGTCAAATAATGTGAATTCATATGACATCGACTCGATCTAATCGACACATCAAAGTCTAAAATAATTTTCTCACCAATAATGTTTAAAACTATGTAATACTTTTTCAAGACTTTGTCAGGACGTGCAAACCCATTGATTACTTTCCAACCAATCTCCCTCATAAATAATAATGCATTTATTTTTCCTTTTGAGGTGATCAAAAACCTATTGGCCCCTTTTTCTCATATTTATCTTTTTATTGCCTTAAAATTATTTCAAGCTCTTTTCAAATGGTGGCTTTCACGACGTGATTATTATTCACTCGCAGCCCTTTCCGTGAACACTCATCACTTTTTCAATACTAAACAAAATCCTCACAGGCAGCGGTTCTTACATGCACTACTTTCATTTTCAAGTTTTATCGCATTTGGTTCGTTTTTAAAGACATGATTAAGATGGAAACACTTTGACCAAAATATGATAGACAAGTACAACAATCAAATAAATTCGTGCAAGTGTGCATTAAAGGAGACTAAGAGTCAAACATGTAGAACGTAATCTCAAATTACATCTTAATGACTCCAAATATTATAAAGCACAAAAATGAAATGATGACGCATATCAAAACACTATCAAATAGTCACATGGACGTGGAATGATGTTGTGACTCGGTCATCCTAAATGTTTGTCCATAAACAATGTAAACAAAATATAAAAATCTTTTTGTCTTTTTCCAAAAAATTTATCCTTTTTGGCTTTTTCAATTTTTTCTCAAAAAAATAGAAAATCTTTTTGTATTTTTTCAAAAAATTTCAAAAACTAAAATCTTTTTTGTTTTTTCGAAAAATATATCCAAAATAGAAAATATAAATACAAAAATGGTGCACACTAGTAATAGGCATAAAATGTAATTATGAAAATCATCATATGCTATAAAACAAGTCTAAACCTCAACCGTTAGGTGCGGTGGAGTTTTCCAAAGGTGGTGACATCCTATGAAAAACCTCCATCAAGTCATGTGAAGTCTTGACCAAAAACTTAACTTGCTCCCTAATATGTGCAAACTCTCTCACGTAATCATCCGAAGCATCATGTGCGGATGCGTGTGTGTGAACATGTGACAAAACTCTATGCGACACACTACCCAACTTAAAGAAAAATTTCCTAAGGTATCCTCTCTTCTTGCAATGTGTGCAAACATACATGGGCCTAGGAACATGATAATACGCAAATACTGCGTATTTCATTCGTTAACATACGCATTATTATCCCCCTAGGGTATCTTATTCCCTATATTTATGCTCGTTAATTAGAAAACCTCGTATTTCTATGTTAACATGCTTTGTAGGGGTTAATTGAGTTTTTATAGGTATTTGGATGCTAAGTGTGAAGTTTGGACGCATTACGGTGAATTTTCGTACGAAATCGCACACGCAAGGGCATTTTAGTCAATTCACAATTTGGGCTCCTGGTCCAACATCTTCACGAAAGTTGTATCCCTCCTTGCAAGCTTCGCGTGGCCGTGAACGGTACGTGATTTCGAGTTCGAACGAAGAAGTTACGTGATTTTTAGCTGAAGGGAACTATAATGAAACCAAAACAGGGGATTCTCATTTCAGACCTGCTTGATTGATAGATCAACTAAAAGGGTCGACCGATCGACCCCTAATTGTTTCTGAATTCGTGGGAGACAGTGGACATGTTTTTGAACCATCGATCGATCGACCCCTTGGGTTCGATCGATCGACACCCTATTTTTCCTAGATATTTTGCCTTGATTTTTCTTTTTCTTTTTCCTTTTCTTTTCAATTCTTTTTCCAACTTACTATTTAAGAGATTTTTGTTGTAATATCACATATAATTCATTTTAGGTAGAAAATCTTAGGGTTTGGGATTGTTGTGAGCTCATTTCTTCTTCCTCATTTGGTGTGATAACTTTTGGATTTGTAAGTTGACTATTCATCATCCCTAACATATATATAGTTATCTTTCCTTTATTTCCATGATTTCTATTTAGTTTAATTTAGTTATTTATTATTTTAATTAGTTTAATTAGTTGTAATTTAGTTTAATCATGTTGTGCCCTTAGATAAATAGGGTCGGGATTTTGTTCTGCCATTTACGGGCTCAAGCTCCGAAAATTAGGTTTTGTGTAAAATTGCATTTAATTTACCCCACGTGTATTAAAGTTGAATTATTACGCGTTTAACTTTCTCTGTCATGCAACATTAGTATTTATAGCGATAATCCGAATTTAATTCCCGTGTGACCATTTTCTGTTAAATGTCTAATCTCGCAACTTTGGCTTAAATTCCTTATTGTGTGATGTTTATGCTTAATTGAACATGTCGTTTAAATTGCTCTCAATACAGAATTCTAATTAGTAGTCCTTTCGATCCGTATGGTTGGATGCAATCCCGAACCTCGCTTTACTTTTGTGTAGACTTAACTTATTCCTTTCTTTTGTCACCATAACAACCTATCACCTTTTACAATTTTATTCCTGAAATAGTAAATCGATTACGAGCTATACTAACATTCCCTGTGGATTCTCGATACCCAACTTACCGCTATAATTGTATCGCAAGTGCAGTCGTAATTTAGGTTTTTGTATTAACGCGGTGAACAGAATACAACGATTAGTGTTTTGACGGAACGCTACTTTTCATACGTGATCAGAACACCTCTCTCAATAAGTCTCGGGCGCACTCTCCTTTCCAGAATGGGACGCCTAGGTGGGTTGGGTTAAGATGCATATGGATTTATCACAAACTCGAGAACTGACTCGAGTGCAACATGGGAAGTGGACTCACCGTCATGACCTATTCCTACTCTCTTAACAATACCCAAAGCAGGACCGAGGAGCATCTTTTCTACCTTCTTAGATGTGTCCTCTAAAGTGACCTTTACCTCTCATGCACGTTCAAGATCTCTCTCAAATTGTGACACACGGGCTATAAATTCACTCTTCTCCCGACCTATGGCAATCAACTGCTCACTCAAAGTAATCTTCCCCTTCTCGAGTTGACTTATTGACGCCTCAAATCCCCTCAAAGTATCAATCTCTCCCTCCAAATCTATCACCCTAAGACCTAACTCCTTATTCAACTTCTTAGTCTATAAGGTCTTTGTGTACAAATCTCTAAACTCAATTTGGAGCTCACTTTAGCCCTCAATCTCACACGAAACACTCAAACTATCATCCTCGGGGGTCTCACGTGCACAAGAATCCTCATCATCTTGGGATAAACTATGAGTGCTCACGCGACTAGTTAAAAAGGCACACACATCCCATGTGAAGATTCATCCCCGGAATCCTTCACTTCCTCCTCACTATAGCTAAGAGTGGCTGGCATGGCAATCTTCTTGCCCTTTCTCTTTAGCCTATTGGGACACTCAAAGGACTTATGCCCCTTACCCTCACATTCAAAACATTTTCCCTCTTTCTCTTTCTCTTTCTCATTCTCTTTTTCACCTCTCTATTTGGTCTCATCTTTCTTTTTATTTTTTTTCAAAAAATCTTCTATTGGAATAATTTTCTTTCGAAAATTTGAGAAACTTTTTTAAAAAATTCTCAAGCATGGCCACATCATCAAAATCAAACTCGCCCTCAGACTCGGACTCGTAAAATTTCTCTTTCTTCTTCTTATCTCTCTTGGACACTTCCTCTCCCTTCCTAGATTGGGATCTAGGTGTTATCCTTCTATCCTTAGGCTAGACAGTGTCTGGAAATATGTCAATCTCATATGTCTAGAGGTCTCCTACCAGTTCTTCTAACTTTAAATTGATCAAATTTCCTAAGGAATTAAAAACAATCTATTTTGGGATAAAACGTTTAAGCAACGATCTCAAAATATTGTTAAACACTCGTGCATCAGGAATGCGCTCACCAAGATTGAAACTAGTGTTGACAATGTCAGACAAACGTGCATAAAAGTCATCAAAACACTCAGATTCAAGCATGGTTATCGTTTCAAAATGAATAGTTAAATTTTGAATTTTAGACTCTTCGGCCACATTAGTGCCTTCATATGTAAGTTGTAAAACATCCCATGCTTCTTTAGATGTGGTGCATGTCATAATAAGTCGAAACTCTCCAGGAGTGACGGCACTAGAAAATGCCCTTAGCCCACGAGAATTAAAAGTGCTACATTTAAACTCATCCTCTGTCCACTCAGTTACGGCTTTAAGATTAGTGACGTTTTCTACGGTGACGGTGGGAGGAGTCCAACCTCTTTCACAAATACCCAAACTCGCTCGTCGATGGCTTTTAAATGAGATTTCATGCGGGCTTTCCAATAGGCATAATTAGACCCGTCAAAAATTGGCAACCAATTATATAAGTTTTCATTTGGAAACATTGCAACAATTTTTCAAAAATCATATTTTTCAAAAAAAAATCAATATCACAATTTTTTACGAAAAATAGGATCACTCGATAAATTAGAGAAACCTGCTCTGATACCAATTTGAGGAAGCAACTACTTGCGGTGTGATATCAATTTATGTCAATTTGCAAATTCCAATTAAATACTTATTTAATCACTTGTCAATTTTTAAACCAATTTAAATTCAGCCCTAACACAAGCAACTAGGTGGGTAAAATCAAACCATCATAAATAAATTGCTGACACACAGATTTCAGGAAAATACCCAAACGGGATTACCTTTTTATTTCACAATGCAAGATAAATCGCAACTTACATATACAATAAAATCATCAACGAATATCACGCAAATACTCACATAGACACGCGGCCTAGAGTGAGCAATGGATCAACCGCAGCAAGCCCACAAGAACACGCAACTCCAAATCAGCCAGGAATACCCACAAGTACTCCCAAACGACATGCAGTCTTCAGCCGTAGATTTATTCTCTCTACAAGAGAAACTTGAATAATATTGTATCTTGGGTTCCAAAATAATTCATTAAATTATTGGGATTTTTGTGAATTGAAAAAAAAAATTTAAACCTTAAATGAAGAAGACAAAATCGTTCTGTGTTTTGCAGTTTTCGTAGACTGAAAAAACTCAGTTTTTCTTAACGAAAAATAACTCATTTAACACCCTATTTATAAAAAAAAAAAAAAAAAAACTTTAGTCGGTGCGTCGCTCGAACGAAAACATGATTTCGCTCGAACGAGATGAGATGTCACTCGAACGAGGACATCGCGCGACATTGGATTGTCGCTTGAGCGACTTGTCTTATCGCTCGAACGACCAGAACGTCAAAAACATATTTTATAAAACTCTGCCTCAACACTTAGAAAAAATTCTTTTGACGAAAAACAATGCCTCAAGTGTTTCTAAAAAAATTTAGAAAAAATATCTCAACACTTTAAATGGACCATAAAGGGACTTAAACACAACCTTACCAAAATTCATCTCACAGAGCTTTTTCTGCTGAAGAATGTTGATTCTGTCTTGATGGATAATTGAACTTGAATAAATCTTCGATGGTTGTAGTGGTATACGGCATACTCTAATATAAATCGGACTGTGTAAAATATGTCCTGACATCGCACAATCACTGGATCAAACGACATTTGATGTCGTTCGAGCGACCTCCCATTATTGTTCGAACGAAGCTGCCGACTCAACTTTTTTATAAATAACTGTTAAATGAGTCCATTTTATTTTAGAAGACATGAGAGTTTTAAACTAAGAAACTTCAATTTGTAGAATTTTTGTCTTCTCCTTTTTAGGGCTTCTTAACTTTGTTTTGATTCACAAATCATCCCGAATACTTTAGTGAGTCATTTTGGAACCCAAGATACAATTTTGGTTAAGTTTCTCTTGTGGGGAAGATTTCTCTATGGCTGACTTGGTGCTTCTCAAGGGAATTGTTGGCTGAAGACTACGGTCACTTGGGGATGCTTGCGGGTGTCCCTTGCCGAAGAAAAATTGCGGTTCTTGTGGGTTCTTGCGAGATTACATTACTAATTTAGGTTACGGCCTATGTGGATTTGTTGCGGTAAATTCATTGCAGATTTTCCTATGTTGTAAGTTGAGATTTATTGTTCATAGTGAAACAAAGGTTTTTACCCGAAAGATTTTTTTTCTAAAACTGTGTCTTTTACCTGCATGCTTTATTTATTTAATGGTTTAAATCACTTAGATGCATGTTTAGGGTTTAAGAATATAAAATTGGTTCGCACATTTGGAACTTAATGAATTTGATAAAAATTGTCTTTACGTAAAGCACACACAAAAGGGCCTTCAAGTGCATTCTCAAATTTGAGAAACTTTTTGATTTTTTTACAAATAGGGCAAGATCATCGAGATTGAATTCAAAATTGAAGTCTGAACTCCCCCCCCCCCCCCCCCCCCTTTTTGATTGGGCTTTTAAAGTGATCCCTTTTTCTTTTTTCTTTTGGGTTTGGGGGAACATGTCTATTTCGTAAGTTTGAAGATCACCTACGAGTTCTTCTAGCCTAAGAGTATCTAAAATTACCAAAGAGTTAAGGATCGTGACTTTCTCACTAAAACGGGACGTGGGAGATCTTAGAATTTTTTAACTACCTTCGTTTTAGGAATTTGTTCACCCAAATTAAAGCTAGAGTTCACAATATCAAACAGGCGTGCATAAAATTCATCAAAAGTTTTCGATTTAAACATGCTAATGTTCTCAAACTGTGTGGTGATATTCTTAATCGTATAAGCTTTCATAGCATTGGTACCCTCATGAGTGAGTTGGAAAATGTCTCAAGCTTCTTTAGACGTGATACACGTCATGATATAATGAAATTTGTCGAGTGTTACAGCACCAAAAATTGTACTTAAGCCACAAAAGTTAAAGTTACGTCATCTAAAATCTTCCTTAGTCCAAATTGTGATTGGCTTGAGACTAATGATATTTTCATCAGTCACGATGTGGGGGTCCAACCCCTTTCCACATCAAGCCAGACGCTCTCGCCAATCGATTTCAGAATAGATCTCATTCAAGCTTTCCAGTAGGCATAATTAAACTCATCAAACATAGGTGGCCTACTTTAGAAGTTATCCATATAACCACTAGGATTCATCTAAGTAACTTTTAAAAACAATATATAATACCGATTTGTAATACATAGAATGGTCCGGTTGTATGTATAAATCGTAAACTAGGTCACACACATAATAAAATCTATTTAGTTCAAATTTTATCTTGATTATATTAGGTGAACCTAAACATACAAGATGTTTGAAACTAAATTGAAGCCAGCAAACCACACATCAAAGAATATAGGAGATGAGAAAAAATCCTTTTCGGGAAAAACCTATATTTCATCACTGTTTACAACTCGGTATTGCTAAAATGCATCTACAGACTTATAAAACTTAGAGCTCCAATAAGTGACGCAGTAATGTCTTCAATCCTATTTTTCAACAGCAAAGTATGCAGATCTAGCCCAAAGCAAGCTCAAGCTCCACTTGCCTCGGTATCCACCAATAAGCCTCAGGAATCAGTTTTCTTATCTTCAGCAATGAATAATTAACTTCACAAGGTTATGAACATGGATTGTGTTCTTTGTGTCTTGTTAAAGTGATCTCAAATCATCCAAATGGTTGGATTGAAAAAACAAAAGAGTTTGATTACTAAAAGATGTCTAAAAAGCCTGGATTAAAATGCAGGGTTCGCCTCTCTATTTATATGGAGAAAAATCTCCAAAAGATATACATGAAAGGTTTCATTTCAATTTGGAAAAAAAAAATTAAATACTCGTTTGAACGAAGGTACATCTTATTCGAACAATGTACCCTTTCTCGTTCGAATGTACATCAAACGGCCGATCCAACGAGATTCCAGAGCTTGCCAAAAGATGCGATAATCAATCTCATTCGAATGAAGTTCGAAGTTGTTCTAACGAGGTATAGGAACTCGTTCGAACGACATCCAACATCGTTCTAACGACCTCGTAAGATTTTCAAAAAATATTTAAAAATAGTTTGGGATATTATTTTAACTTTTCGAACTCTTTTAAAATAATCCTAAACTAATAAATGTAGTGAGGGGAAATCTTCGATTGTTGCATTCGGTTACTAACTTGTCTTCAAAGTATTGAGAATGTACATGATGGTGAAGTGGGGTGTAATAGGATTAGCCTAAATAGAATAGATAATGGGCCTTATAAATCTTGCTCTTACAACGTGACTTTGGGATCAATCTCAGGAATATCATAAGGTTGTTAAGAAAAAAACATCTTGATTTTCCTTCAATGGAGAAATCAATTTTTCTTTTTCCTGATCTATAAGTGAGTAGTCGATCAGGAATTTCCTTTCTTGGTGTAAATCATAGAACACTAATTTATGTAATGGTTCCATGACCCTATTTGTGGGAGCCACCCTTGATTCTTTTACCTCGGTCTGCCATACTTTAGCTGCTATTTGGATGGTGTGGCCCCATACTTGGTCGACTCAGCAGCGACCTCTTTCTCCTTTTTATTCTCATGTTTGGTCATAATGGCAGAGATAAAGCATTGCCGAGAAATATCTTGATTTCCCCTAATCTTTATTATCCCCTAATTGGTGATGCATTTGATCTTCTGGTGATAAGTGAAGGAGACATCTTGCATAGCATGTAGCCATCCTCTTACGAGGCTAGCATTATAAGGAGAATCAATGTTCACAACCAGGAACTCAATCATCTTTGAAATATTCTCGATTCGAACTGGTGGGACCACTTTCTCCAGTGGCATAGTCATCTTTCCTGTGAATCCGACCAAAGGAATGGTATCTTCTTTGAGGTATTTTGCCTTAAGGTTAAGCTGGTTAAATAGCTTAAGGTACATAACCTCCGAGGAACTTCCCTTGTCAACTAGTAATGTATCCATATCCCAGTTTTCAATCTTAATTGTTATTACTAGTGCATTATGATATGGAGTCCTAACTCCGACCAGGTCAATATCCGTGAAGACTATGTGCTTATTGTAATTGATATCTTCCTAGCATCAACGCTTGCCTGCTAACTCCTGGTAGGGTCGATCTGGAATGCTTTCATCATTGCGATGACTTTCTTCGATTCCATACGAACGGCATTGCCTTCAATCTTCTTTGGGTTTGAGGTCCCGTGGATGACCACAAACTTTTGCCCTATTTCATCATCATTTAGGGCATTATTAGGCTTGAATCACAGTGGATGACGACAAACTCGTTCCCTATCTCATCATCTTCTAGGATGTTTTCGAGCTTCTAGTCGACATCCATGATAGCTTCAGTGCCCTTTTTCTCCACTTATGGGGCTTGAGAGCCTTGAAATTCTCTATTTTGTGCCCATGCTCTTTGTGATATGCTCACCTAAGTGCATTGTTTCTCTTCGACGGGTCTCCCTCCATCTGCTTTGGCCACTTGAGGAATTGTTGATCCTTGATTTTACTCAAGATCTCGTAAATTAGTTCCTTGAAAACAATGTTGATCGCTTGGAAAGCCTTAGCAGGATCTTCATTGTCTCTATTCTTCGATCCTCCATTCTTCTTCTTGCCTCCTTTCTTAGGGGCATTCTCCTTATCGATGTTCTTGGTCTTCTTCGAGCGACCATTGCAATTATGGGTGCTAGTGACAACATCTTCCACCTTCGTATATTTCTTTATACGTGACATGAGACCGTCGATGGTGTTCGCTTCCTTTTTAGTGAGAGACTGGTGAAACATAGAGCTACTTGGTAATCCAATCTTGAACGAGGCCATAATGACCTGCTCGAATCAATCTTCGACTTCGTTTTAAGTTTCCCAATATCATCTGACATGTTCCGACAAGGTTTCATGGGGCTTTTTCCTCATAGTGAGGAGAGAATCCATTCTCTTAGGGTGAGAACTACTAGTAATTAACTGAGTTGTAAAGCCCTCGTGAGCTACTTGAATTTGTTAACCGACCTATGTGGCATCTTTTTAAACCACATATGTGCAATATCCCCTAGGCTGGACGGAAAAATATGGCACATAAGAACGTCGTTATTGTTCCATGACGTTATAGCCTGCCTATACTAACGAACATGGTCAATTGGGTCGATTTTTTCGTCATAGATTTTGAACCTAGGAGCAAAAATTTTTTGGGGAGGCTCCGATTCTTCAATCTCCCTTAAAAAGGAGGACTTACATTTGATTGATGATGGAATTCCTGGCCAGTTCCTTGGTGGATCTAGCCCTTCGATTAGCGGTGTGTTGGTCCATTTCCTTCCTACTGAGGTCATGGATATCGTGCCTGCAATGTCCATCCCTCCTAATCTCATCTTGTCCGGGGATTCCCGTGCACGCAGTTCTCTTGATCACGGCATGAACTCCTTCTTCGGTTGCGAGTTTTACTCATGAGAGGGCTAGGGGTTCGTCCATAGTGCTTGCGCTTATCTTCATAGAGATCTCACCCCATCCTTTCTAGACGACATTGTACATGTGAGTTCTCCTCTTCTTAGAGGTGTGTGGCCTCCTCTTGCTAACGGAGTTGAAGTTCGTATGTGTCGACCAATCGTGTGATCTGGGTAGATCTAGGTTGTTTGTTGCTCTACTCAAAATGTTACTCCTGAAGGAGATAACGTGCATTAGGAGTGTTACGACTCCTGTTGAGATGGATCTCTGACCTTACCTTAGGTACTGGCACTACACCATATATCGAAGATGGTCACAAACCTAAGCCGTGACAAAAGCCTTAGGTTATGGATGAGGTTCATGACCATTTTTGCCGTGACCAAAAAATGTGGTCATAGACTTCATCTGTGACCCAAAATGAGGGTCACGATCTCTTCCGTAGGACAGTATTTGGCTTCATGGTCACAGACCTAGGTCGTGACCATGTGTGGACTGATGTTCAAATTAGGTCACGGACCTGAGCCGTGACCATGTGTGGAACAATGTTGAAAATGGGACACGACTCAAATCCATGACCCCCAATTTTTTTTTAAAAACAAATAAAAATAAGGTCACGGCCTTGGACTATGATCATGTGTTTATTTATTTTTGTTTTTTTAAATTGGGGGACACGAATTTGGATCGTGACCATATCCATTTATATAAACAAAAAAATTAGGTAGCCCCGAACAAAAAACCTATATTCGATAACCAATTCATATACAATTAAGCAATATTATAACCGTGGAGTTGACAATTCAAAGTAAAACATTGTGCCATCTTAGTTAATTCATAAATCATACTAAACATTCATAATTCAATCTAAACATTCACAAATCAAACTAAACATTTGTAAATCAAATTAAGTCTAGATATTTGCAAATTTTCGTCGCGCTACTGGATACAATTAAGAAAACCAGGAGCACTGTGACTTCGCGATTAGTTCCTACGAGTTACATTGGTCCAGTGAGAGCTGCTCGTGCCTCTTAAGGGGCCGTTTAGGGGATTTTTTGGATTTTCACCCTCTAGCGGCATGTTTTTAAGTCTAAGTCTAGATATTTTTAAATTTTTGCCATATCCTCAAACCGAAAGTCCCCTGACTGTGTAGTTAGTTCCTACGAGTTACATTGATCCCGTGAGAGGTGTTTGTGCCTCTTACGGAGCTGTTTTGGGTTTTCTCCCTCCAGCGGCATGTTTTTAAACCTAAGTCTAGATATTTTTAAATTTTTGTCATATTCTCAAATCCGGAGTCCCTTGACTACGCGCTCAGTTCCTATATCGGGAGCCATCGACCTTGGTATCAATAAATACACTACTGTGAACTTCTTTCTCGTGCACAATGTTAGAGGGAAACTTAAACGCGCCACGAGAACTGGCCAAAAACTCTTATTAAAGTTAAATTACCGATAGGGTTAAACCCTTCAGTTGATAATGCAAGACGTGCATTGTATGGTTCCTTTGCGAATTCATGATATCATGCTTTTGAAAGTTTCCAGATCAGTGAATCAATCGGATGACGCGTGAGATTCCCACCCACATCGCATAGAGCGTGCCATTTCATGGCCTCGGCTATCCACGGTACAGTGAAAAAACTTTTTAACTGTGGACCAAGGGGAAAATATTTTAAAACCTTATGTGGAACTTGTGAGCACTAGCGATATTTTGCAATCTTATCTTTTTCATTCTCACAAGCCACATATCTAGGCTCACTGCATAGAGGACACTCATCCTTTTCTTCATGCTTGTTGCGATACAATATGCGATCATAATTGCATGCATGAATAGATTTGTACTTCAAACCCAAACCCTTGAATCTCTTCTCCATGCTAAGATAATTGTATGGAAACATGTTCTCTTTTGGGAGAATATATTTAACCCACTTAAGAATTTTGGTTACGTAGTTTCCCAATGAACCAAATTGACTCTTCAAATTATGCAAATCAATCATCGTATATAATACCGAGTGATCTTCATCGCAATCTTTATATAATGGTCTAGCCGTGTAGGCTTTCAACCATATTTGTTTTCGATCTTCTTGTAATTTAGCATCAACTTGTTCATTGACTCGATCATAATGCACATTATTCGTATCCATAGGTTGGTGGTTTTGATGGTGGTGGACTCCGTAAGCATCATCAATTACACCGCTCAAAGGATGATGTGTTGGCGAATCATGTACCACTTCCACTCGATGGAATTTCGTTACGTGATCGAGTACCGGTAATTCTTTCGGAACATAAGGTACATTATTTTCACCGTGGTATGTCCATATCTTACAGTCTTACAAAAGTCCCCACTTTAGTAAATGCAACTCAACATCTTTTAAAGACTTATATTTTTCGTGCATACAACGGGTGCACAGACATAGAAGCTTATCACTTTTAATATTTTTATATGCGTAATTAACAAACTCTTGAACGCCCTTTACATGATTATCAGATATTCGATTATTCTCCCTCATCCACTCTTTGTATTGTGAGAAATCCAATAAATAATCTTCAAAATATAATTCATGTGTATTAATAGGTTGGAACAAAGGTCATGTTGCATACAAGAATGCACAAGTCATAATTGATTCAAATTATTAAACACAATTTAAACTCAAATTAAACAACATAAACTTAAATTCATGTTACATACAAAAAAATTGTCAATAAATGACCCACAAACTTAAAATAACTTAAATAAACAAAATATTACAACTTGTTCTCAAATATTACAAATTGTCAAAAATTGTTCATGGCCTAGGCTTGACCAATAAATAAACTGGTCAGGTGATAAAATAATTATCATAGTTTTTCAGCATGTTCCCTTCTCCGTTGTCAACGTGCACAGGCATTTCTCCACAACCGTTGTATATTTCAACAACCATTATCTGAGCCTCACCCATGATAAAGGGCGATTGTGAATGCGAGTTCTGATAATCAAGGAAATGAGTGTGGACGCGTTAATAACCTTGTTATTGGTCAAAGTCCCTAAAATAGTTCTGCTTGTCATACCTATCCGTTGCATATACCTATCTGTCTTGGACTGACTTTACTCTAGGCTCGATATGTGATTCTTTACCGAAGAGAGCTCGTCCACGAGAGGAGCAGTGTGTTTTAATTTTGTTTTCGGCATAGGTGATCCAACACCTCTCGCCCTCCCTCTTTTGTCAGTTTCAAAGGTCTAGGTCAGGGCATCATTTTTCATGTCATCATAAGAGCTCGAAGTGGACTGACTGCTAATGGATTCAATCGATTCCTATTGCATAAAATTATATTCAGTCTTATGAATATAACATTATTTTATATAACGTGTATATATATCAGTGTTCTAAAAGGCGCGCCTAGGCTTGAGGCTTGGGAGAAACGCCTCGCCTTAGGCCTTTTAAGCCTTATTCTTGGTAAAAATCCTTAAGGCGCACTTTTTTTAAAGCAAAAATGCTTTAGTGAAATGATATCACCTTTTAAAGACTTTTTTACAAACCAGACCAATATCTCGTCCAAAACAATCAAGTAGTATTTTAATTTGCATATATTCAGACATATTTTTAAGGTATGTACAATTTTAGTATTTTTAATAGCCTTATTATGGTTAAAAATATTTAAAAAAGTCTAAACTCCTTTTCACGCCTAAGGCCCGCCTAGACTTTCAAGGCTTAAAGCTTAGCCTCCACGCCTCAGTCACACGCTGTGTTTTTTTTAACCTTGATATATACAGATAAATAACTGGTCATACTCACCAGATTCGGAGCTAGGTGTGGCGGGAATTTATTATCTTTGTCCCATCTGGCATACACGTACAAGTTACCCAGGTTAGATTTTTTTCGGTATCTGGACCGCTTTTTGACCCATCCAACCATTCACTCTTCAAATCTTCATACGATTTAGACTCCAGCCTAAGGATATCAACTTTCTTCACATTGTTTTGTATATTTTTCTCCCTCTAAAATAGTTTTTTTCCATCGCCTCATTTTCCAAAAAGTTGTTCCACTGATCAACCAGCATTGCAACATTTGGAGGGACTCTATTTTTCAGAACCAAAATGTCGTAGTTCGATGCCCCCTTTAGGAAATGTCTTTGCCAAAGGTTTCTCCGATATGTTCTCAGTTGTTTAGTAACCCGGAAAATAACCTTCTTCTTTGAAAGGTCAGGGAATGAAAAAAGCTTATAAAGTTGGTAATAAATGTCATCCTTATTGGCTTGATCAACTAAGTTCAAGTTATCTGTTTCCCCAACTCCCACATTCATTTTCCAAGGCGACAAACACTGGGATTTAAAGATTTATATGTAATTTTTATTGATAGTGGAATTACTTTAGAGAAGGGAGAACCCAATGGGATTCTTTTCATTTACTCGAGAAGTGTAAGGAGCAAGGGTGGGGGTGTTGGAGTAACAGGAGTTTGTTGTCTACAGGTAGACGGAATGGTAGAGTGAACCAATGGTGGAGAAGAGAATTGTTCACCATGTGGTGATGAGAATCTTTTTAGGGTGCAGAAGATGAGAATCCTTATTGGGGTGTTACGTCATCACTTCATACGTTCTGTCCATTATCGTTCGACATTATCTATAATAAAAAAAAAACAAGCGACGGAATCATTATACTGACATGTTTATGACTAACTAATCATGTTTATGTGTATATATATGTATATAATTTTTTTTTAAAAAGAATTATATAAAAAACGGAAGGATGGAACAGCCCCATCCCAGAGGCTTACAAGTAAAAAGAAAGTTGAGTCAGAATCTAAAGTTTGGGAGACCCATTTGGTCAACTCTAATCAAGACTGTTAACTCGTGAGGGAAAGGGATAAGATCATTAAATTCGAGATTACACTTCTGGATGCAGCCCCATTTTGCAAGGGCCTCAGCGATTTTGTTTCCCTCCTGAGAAACATGACAGAAGGTAACAGGAAACCATGAGTGAAAAGCTTAATTTGGTTGATAATAACTCTACTGGGCCAAGGGCAATTGGCACTATTTTGAAGCACATCAACCAAAATCCTAGAGTCACACTCAATAGATATACCATATCATAAAGGCTCCAAGAAGACCTTAATCCCTTGAATAATGGCATGGGCCACAACAAAAGTGATGCAGTCCGTGTCAGAAAAGGAAGCAAAACCTTTCATGAATAGTCCTTTGGAATTTCTCAAAATGCCACATCCACCACTATTCTATGTGATCTTATCCAAGAACACGGTCACATGAAGCTTTAGACTCGAGGTTATTAGAGGGACACTTTTAATAATAAAGATAGGGCATTTGGCTTTCTTATTTCAACCAACCTTGTCTTCATGAAGCCGAAAAAGGTCATAAATTTAGTGAATAACCTGAGCCCGATCCATGTTAGTACATTCACATTTGCATTTGTTTCCAGCAATCCATATCGACCAACAAATGAGCATAGGGGTTAAAGCCGCATACTTCTTGTGCTCAATGTTGCACAACCAGCTTATGAGTCAACCTCGAATAGAGGTATTCTGACATAGGATCCCATACACTCCATTAAAGTGACTCCAGATATTCACCCCAAACTCGTTATCCCCAAATAAATGGTCCATATTTTCCTCCTTGTGGGAGGAGCAACAACAGCATTTGGAGGGCCTCCAAATCCCCAATTTTCTAACTGTCGAGTCAACTGGCAGCAGTCTTCTCAGTAGCCTCCAAAAGAAAATAGAGATTTTGGGAGGGATACAAGGGTGCCATGTGAATGAATTTGTCTAATCTTTGGAATGATGATTCCTAATCAGGTTCCACACAGAGTTAAGAGAGAAAAGACTAGACTATTTAGCATCCCAAATCATAGTGTCGTTTGAGTCAGCGCCCATAGTTTTTACTGAGGTGCAATTATAGAAAAGGCTTTGGGGCAGCACCACAGAGAGAGCATCTAAATTCCAGTTATCAACCACATCCATCATATTGTTGACTTAAGCATTGGACATGATACCATGCTTAGCCAATGAGCTATCTCACATCTAGTTGTCCCAAGTAAAAGAGATATCACCCTACTAATGATCCAATTGAAGTTGACTTCAGCCTTATCTTTCCATTTGATCATCCTTCTCCACATATATGACCTAGAAGTAGTATATAATTGGTAAGCATGTTGCTTTCTACAGTACTTTTTTGCATAAATTGGGACCATAACGATTATCGATTCATAAAGTTCCACAAAAGTTTCATACTAAAGCAGGAGAACCAATGGTCAGTGGATCTAATGTTAAGCCCCCTCTCATCGAAAGGAGCACAGATAATATCCCACTTGGCCCAGTGATGGCCCCCAAAATCGCCTTAGAAAAAATCAGCCATGATCTTTTCAATGTAAGCAATCACTTTTTTTGGAGGGTCAATGACAGCCACCGAGTATAACTGAATAGATTGGAGAACATGCTTTATAAGGGTGAGCTTGGCCCCCATAGAGAGAAATTTCTCTTGCCAATTTGATAGCTTCATTCTAATTTTTTGAGTTAATTCTTCAAAGAGACTACATTTTTTATCCTTGTAAAAATCGAGCAGTCTAGGTACTTGAAAGGAGTACTTTTTGAGGGAATATTGAACACAGTAAAGAGCTTTACGACATTTCTAGGCAGCATGAGTTTGGATCAGAACAGGGAACTCTTCTCATAGTTAACCTTATGACTCGATAAGTGTTCATATTTGACAATGATCTTGTGTAATTTCTTTAGGGATCTCAAGTCTGCGGGGCACCCTGCTACTGGCCCCTACCTCTCTGTGGGCACTCCCTCAACAAATGACCTGGCTGGTCGCAACCGAAGCAACGCCTCTGAAAGTCTTCCTGATGCTGGCCCTACTGGTCCTGACGAGGTTGTCCCTGATGTTGGCCCTACTGGCCTCCCCCATTATTCCTTTGGCCCTGGCGGCTCTGAGGAACCTGCTGTTGATTAGGGCCTGTCTAAATCCCTAACCTCCGGGTTGAAATATCTTAGCAGGATTCCCCGAACGGGTATCCTGCCCCTGTTGGCTGCCTGTCTGTTGTGCTCCACTAGCAACACCCCCCAATGCCTTGCCCTGTTAGCTCGGCTCACCTCCCCTCTTGCTTCCCTTCAGGTGAAAGCGATGGTCCTGGCAGTGTAACAAGGCTACATTGATGACGTCTGAATACGTCACCATAGCAAGGTTCCCAATCAAATATTACCTGATCCTCTAGAGGTCAAACCATCAATAAATATTGCCTTCTTCCTCTCCTCGTTGCTCACCTCGTCTGGCACTAAATTAGCCAAACAGGTGAACTCCTCCTCGTTTCCCGTCACAGAACGGTCACCCTGAATCGCCTCCCTAAATCTCCTCCTCATCTCAGCCTCAACTGTTGGAGGAAAGTACTTGCAGTTAAACCACACCTAAAACTCCGCAATGGTCATCGTATCTCTCTCTCCGTGGTAGTAGACTCCCACCACTGCAAGGCTGCCCCACTCAACCTGAATGTGGCTAACATTTGTCTCTGGACCTCGCTGCAGTTGACCATGTACAAGTGTCTCTGCATGTCCTTCTTCCACTGATAGGCTAAAATCACCTCTGCCCTAAAACTCTGGGGGGATGGACCTTCTGAAAGGCCTCCCTAACTCGCTGCCACTCCGACGGTCCCGGGTGGGCTTGAACTACATGGGCCACTGGCTGCTATGGTTGAGGCTGAGGAAAGTGGGTTGCCATGGCTGTCACGGCTGTATTGACTGCTTGGGCCACATTATCAGCTACATGTATCATGGATACAAATCTCAGTGTGTCCTGTGGCTGTGGGATCTCCGGCTACTGATGAGCCTCTCCCTCTCCGCCTCTGGCGGCTGCCCTTGCGGGTCTACCTCTCCCTCTCATAGGAGGCATCTGAAATTCAAAACGAGTTATATTAGTTCAATGTTAATACAATCTAAATAGCAGAAGTACAATATCTCATAAGCATAAAGATGAGTCAACAGTCCTAATAGTAGGGCTTTATATCAAAAGAATGTTACGGTAAAGTCATAGTAAGCCATACAGATCCTATGAAAACTAGAACCTGATGCTCTTATACCATTTGTGACACCCCGCCTAATTAAATACTGGGTGATCGGGCCTTTATCAAATTAAACAGGATTTCCATCTGCTTCATTCTTAGCATCACTGTCGCAAAAATTTATTAATTACTAACCACCTAATGATTATTTAAGCCGGTGTAAAATTTTTATCTTTTAAATAGACAAGTCGAAGTACAACAAGAGACATAATAGAACCATCACAATATAAACGAACCTGAACATATCACAAATATCTTAAACAAGTGATAGCCGAATAAACATCGACATGTTTAGCTCTCTGAATGAATGAAATAAAATAAACGCAGCGGCCGAAGACGTCTCACCCCTAAATATGGACGTTGTGACCTGGGGACTATACTCACCCTGCTCCTCAAGCCAGGAGATTCACCCACATCGCGCAGCCTCCTATGATAGCACTAAAGGGATATGCTTTTACTAAATATCTAGTCACCGATATTTATGAACACACAATACATATATATACTATAAAACTAAATATATATATATATATATACACACACACACATTAAATTTAATTCCAGCTATACCGTGCACAAAATCCGTAGCACTGGCCCAAACTATACCCGAGTTCGTATCCTGACTCAAATTTAATTAATTACGCGTTAATTCATTTATTACCTTGGTGTCGCTAACCAGTATATCCGGACTTGCTCACTTGGTCTGAAAATACAATATTCAGAATTTATTGTTCAAAATTATTTTCAATAAGTCTTGCACACTTATTAATCTAAGGTTCTTAAATCACTCAATTTAAACCTTAATTTTCCCTTTGGGATGATCACCCTAATTATCCCAATAATTTCTCCCACAAACAAACCCATAACTGTAGCCCCTAACGTCAAAGCCCCAAATCAGTAAACCCTAAAATGAACCCAGGGCCAAAACAGGGGAAGAGAAAAAGGCTGCTGAAAAAGCAATCTCGTTCGAACGACTGGACTATCGTTTGAACGACGTTGGCCATCGCTCGAACGAAAACCAGGTCATTCGAACGACCCTGATTTTCTCTCTCCTCCTTCGTCATCTTAATCTAATCCTCCATTGTTAACATCTATAAACATTCTGCCTAAAATCTTATACAGCAACCATTAACAGTTTATACTAAACCACGATTTCAAGATCCCCAAATCTTAATTTAATAATCATACAGATTTAAGGCTTAATAAATCGAATTCTCAAATCCTCTACAAATTATAAATCTAAATTTATTAAAACCTAATTACGATATCAAACTAACCCAAAAACAGTACATTCATCTCACACCCACTATGATATGAATAGAAATCTGCAATTAATTAGGAGCAAGTTTAACCACTTACCTTCTAGGGTTTGTAAGGTCTGAATCTCTTTGGTATAGATGATGATTTGATGAAGAATGTCCACACTTATTCTTGATTTAGGGTCCCAAAGTTTCTCTAATTGCTCCCTCTTTTGTCCTCTACTTGATTAGGTTTTCTTAAATGAGTTATGGCTCTCATGCCCTCTCACTTTTAGGGTTTATTAAGTTAATTCCATTTTTAGGCTTATGGACTTTACTAAAATGCCCCGAGACCCATTTACTACCCATGGGTACTCTTTTTCGACTATTTAACCCATCATGACTCAACCGTACACTCAGAGTTTCCATTCGAATTATTTTACTAAAAGTTAATATTCACCTATTAACTTATTAAATTATTCTTATTCACTTAGCAGTTTTAAATCCCATAAATATTAATCGTCTACTCACCGAATTAATATTTAAATAATGTTAATAATTAATTCAATCAAATTACGACATACAAGTAATTTGAAATTTAAACTAATTAATTAATAAACGCCCAAAAATACAAGGTGCTACACACTGTCTCTATTGAGGTCTGAAATTGCTTGTTTAATCTCATCAGGAAAAGGAATAATCGAGAGAATCATTTTTTCCTCATTAGAGATGAAGGAGGGGATAGCATTGATTAAGTCCCCATCCTGAATCAGAGGAGATTCCATAGCAAAAGACTCGGTGAAGAAATTAACAACTTCCTCTTTGATGGCGAATTGCTCAGTAATCCAATTGCCACTAGCAGCCCTTATCTTGTGGATGTAACTTTTATTTCTACGAGTCATAATTGAGGAATGAAAGAACTTGGATTTGACATCTCCCTATATTGCCCATTTTTTATTAGCCTTCTGCCTTCAGATGTCTTCCTCCACTTTGAGATGTTTTGCCAAAGAAGTCATAGCCACTCATATTTATTCTATTCTGGTCACCATGGTCATTTTCAAGAATAATCTCAACCTTCAAAACTTGGTCTTCTGCATTAGTTGTATTATGGAATATATTTCCAAAAGTGGCACGGAACCATTTACTAAGTGCACCTTTCAATTTATTAAGGTTCTTGCAAAGGGCATACATTGGATTATCACTGTTGGAAACATCCCAATTATCCTGGACAGTCTGCAGGAAGGAAGCATGATTCAACCAGAAATTTTGGAATGCAAAACATTTATGGCCAACCCATGTATTGGTATTGGGAGAGAGTAAAAGAGGGGCTTGGTCTGAAGACATTATGCAAGATGATCAACCTTGAAACCATTATATTGATTCTGCCAGCTTAAATTAGCCAACATTATGTCTATTCTCTCCCAGATTGTGTCTACACCACCTCTTTTATTCCACCAAGTGAATTTGGTGCCCGTGTACCCCAAGTCAATCACACTGGCATTGGCTATATAATCTAAAAATTTATTAGCAGCATTGATATCAAAGTTATTACCCCCAACTTTCTTCTGAAAACAAGTAACAGTGTTGAAATCCCCACCAACCAACCAAGTATTAGAAGTATATTCAGATAATAAATAGTCCCAAAATCTTCTCCTCTCTGATTTAACACTTGGCATACACGAGAGATATTTTGATATTAGTGGGATTGTATTGATGTTTTGATATTAGAGATATTTTTTTTGTTGAATTTTTTGATGAAAAAAATTGAAGATCTTCTCAACGTGAAAATTATATCCATGAAGTTTCATCAAAAAATTCATTTTTTTACTATTTTAAAAAAATGACATGTACCAGGGTCTACACCATAAGGAGTCCTTACACGAGGCTTTTATATATATATATATATATATATATATATATATATATATATATAGAGAGAGAGAGAGAGAGAGAGAGGCAGGCTCCTGTGCACACTAAGTTTGCACACTAAGTTTGCACATTACCTTTTTAAAGTAGTAAAAAAAATATTTTTGAGTGCTGGCGCACACCAATTTTTTTATGTGATATTTTAACATTTCAACGGACTCGCATAAAAAAAATTAGCTCAAAAAAACTTTTTTTGCTATTTTTAAAAAATAGGTCAAACTTTCGCAGTTTTTAAAGGGCTTAAAAGCATAAAAAGTTTGACCGATTTTTTAAAACTAGCAAAAAAAGTTTTTTTTAGCTGATTTTTTTTATATGGATTCCTTGAAATGTTTAAATATCACACAAAAAAAATCAACTCAAAAATATTTTTTTTACTACTTTAAAAAGGTAATGTGCAAACTTAGTGTGCAAACTTAGTGTGCACAGGAGCCTACCTCTATATATATATATATATACATTAAATCGAAGAACGTGGTTTTGGTCGGATTTGTCAGTCCGATCCATTTCCGGTTGTCTAAAAAGGAACGATCAATAATCATTTTGAAAGACAATACTAGATACGGTTCTTGTTTGAAAATAGGCTTTAAAATGTTGAAGGTTTCATTTCTATTCAATAAAATCCCTCACTTGGGGGTGATAAATGGATTTAAAACCATTGATATGGGGTTAAAAAAATTGAGGGTTGTAATTTGAAAACTTGTGTTTATATAAACAAAAAATGTTACTCTTACCGGTACTTAGTACTAGGTAGTACCAAATACGTTTTATATGGCTTGTACTATGGTGTGGGTCCCGCCGAGATATAAGCCATATAAAGCATATTTGATACTAACCCGGGACTAAGTAACGGTAAGAGCAACCCTTATGGGTATGGTAAAAGTGTAAAAATGAGGTTTTAGTGTATGCTATGGGTACCGCAAATATGCACATTTAGACTTTCTTAGGGTAAAAAATAGCAAATATAGAAATGGACTAGTTGTTTTTTGTGGGGCCCGGCTTAAACGGAAGAAGTTGTTCCGCGCAAGAACGAAAAAATATATATATAAAACCCTAAAGCGGCCTAAGCAATCCAAGAAAGTTACACTATTTATATTTTGTACCCCATATGTTTGAACGGCTTTATTAATGTATGCATCGGCTATTTTTTTTATGGCAACGGCTACTCTTTTTTTTTTATGGCAACGTCTATTTTTTTTTTATGACCGCAACTATTTTTATTGTAGGTGAGGTTGGTGTGGTATTTAATTTTGGATTAATCATAATAAGATAAAACTCTTGGGGAAGAAAATATAAAATTGCGTAACCCTTAAGCGGAACATGATGTTCCGCCCAAGGGGGTTGATTTTTCCGCCAAACGACGTCGTTTTGCTGCTTGAATGCTATATTTGATTTAACCCGTAGCAATTTCATCAGTTTGGGTAGGAAATATTTGAACTAGTTGAGTGTATCTTTACCCTGTGCGTACGCCCGGCAATATGGGTTCTTAAGGATGAAACCGCCCATAATCCATCCAAAATAATGTGTTCGGGGCCCATTAATTGTGTTTGTAGGTCAAAATGGTTTGAACGATCCAATAAGACGGTTTGTTGGCGGGTCATTAGCGGGTCAAAATGGTTTTGGACCCTCACAAAAATAAAACTCAAATTACTAAAAAGTTTAAAGATTTTTTTTTATTCAAGTATTTACTTGTATATTTTTTTTCAAAATTATTATACCATATTTATTTGTATATGGTATAATAATTATTTTTTCAAAAAAAAAGGCGGGTCAACCCGACCCGGTCCGGGTTTGACCCGACCCGACCCAAATTTAACCCGCCCAAACCCGCCCACATTATTATGTCCAACCCGCTTTTGATCCGCCCAAATTTATCCATATCCATTTTTGACCCGTCCATAACCGCCCATAACCGCCCATTTGCCACTACTACATGTGCATAAGGTTGCTCTAAGAGTATCATTACTCTTATATAAAAACACCCTTTTGAAATGGTCCAAAAAGAAGTAATTGTTGTCAAAACAATCATAACGTTCCTCATTACAAGTATTAAACATATCTGATGGACTTTCTGGAACTGTTTTTGGAAGCTGAAGCAGTCATGGCCCGACAAGAAAGGCAAATCATTATTAAAAAGAAAAAAGGACGATAAAAAAGTGAGAAACTATTCCACAAGAACTGTTAAAATAGCATATAAACTGGTTAAGGAACCTAAATTTTTTCATAATATCTCAAAGACAACAATAATTCTGAATCATGTCAAAAGGAACCCTTTTCTCTATATATATAGTTTTGGGTTGCAATCAGGAAAGAGGATAAGTTAGATACTTCTAGTATATGGAAGAAACATTGTAGTAAAATCTAACTAAAAACCTAAATCAAATAATAACTGGTTGGTTGTCCCTAAAATTGTAAAGTAATCCATCTAAAATCCGTACATTCATTGTTTGAGTGCAAGAATGAACATATATAAAAATCAACCAACACAAGTTAATATATAAAAACTCATATTCGACAATTTCAACAAAAACTTGTACTTGCACAATATTTATTTATAACACAACCTTTAAATGGACTGCTTTCATAAAGTTCTCTCTCTCTCTCTCTCTCTCTCTCTCTCTCTCTCTCTCTATATATATATATATATATATATATATATGTGTGTGTGTGTGTGTGTGTGTGTGTGTGTGTGTTCATTTTACTTTGCTAGACACAACACAAATTTGAATATAAATCCATTTCAAATGAATACTTCACAATCTATTAATTCCAAATTGAACAGTCTATATAATTAAAAAAATGTACGCAACCAAACATGCCCTAAGAGTTCAAATTAAAAACTAATACCTAGGCATAAACTAGAAGGTAATAACAAAAAAATATATATAGGAATAAATCTCTCTTTCCCTCCTGTTGGACGTCACCCCCGAGGTCAGTCTCGTGCCCATTGTGTAGTACCCCTACCAAAAACCCAACTAAATCTTTAACACGCGGACTTTGTTGACCAAACAGAAAACTCCCAAATGATAACTCATCCCAAACCATATGTCATTTTTCTTTTTGTGTCACGTAGCCCATTGAAGAACCACCCTCCCCATTAGACGATAGCAATAGAACTCCGCATGAAATTAACAAGAACAATGAGACTAGAAAATTCAGCTTTTCATATTGACAATGTTACTTTACATGATCTTATAAGTTAAGCCATTTAACTGGAACCAGGGAAGGGAGACATGCAAGATTAAGAAATCATAGATACCGATTTGACATCCAAACTTCAGTCACTATTTATAAAGTGGAAGAGACGCGAAGATATTGAGATGGAACCAAGCCATATTAGTAAAAAAAAAACATGAGTATTAGGACCTAATCACC
The DNA here is from genome assembly GCA_949130495.1 of Sambucus nigra. Classification (NCBI taxonomy): domain Eukaryota; kingdom Viridiplantae; phylum Streptophyta; class Magnoliopsida; order Dipsacales; family Adoxaceae; genus Sambucus; species Sambucus nigra. The sequence goes on from OX422207.1 coordinate 806,859,180, forward strand.
AAAGATGAGCCCAAATAAGACCCAAGTGATGAATCTCATAATTAAAGAGTTACAAATCCTAGGATAGGATCAGGGAGAAGAAAAGACAGGGTTTTCCAAAGCAATTTGACCTGGTGGAAAATCTAATCGAGTTGGTGGATATGCAACTTTCTAACATGATCAAAGATTTCAATTCAAAGGAAAGGGTTGGGCGACCCCAGTTCTATCTTCAAGGATCGTTTATCCTTCTATCGCTCCTTCATTCTCTTTCCAAGGGAGACTAAGAATAAAAGTTGGAAAAAGTTCATAGAGAGGTCAGATTTCCCAACTGTTATGTGGACTGAACAAATCGAGCTCGAGCTAGAGATTTGTTGCTAACTTGTTATTAATAGTTCAGTTCGTTTGTAGCCCTAGAAAGAGAACCTTTCCACATTTTACAATCACATTGGGATAATTGGGGATGAAAAAGGCTATAAATACTTTTTTGGGTCATATAAAGCCTGAATTGCAAGTTAAGCAAATGTGGAGAAAGAGTGCCACATAAACCAAACAATACTTGAAGGTTGATACATAAAAGGTACAATTAACTTTTTAAATAATGGGTATAATCCATTATTTGCATCGAGGATCCCTATCAATTTGAATAAAACCTTTAAAATTTCTTTACGCCTCAAGCCCTATTCATTTAACCCCTAGAACTTTAGATAGACAATCTTCGCAGGGAAGATGATAACCTGCCTCTTATAACTTCCACAACTTCAAACAAATATACATCAATGTCCCATTTATTTTAAGGGTTTTTTTACCAATTGGTCCCTTTTTACTATGTATGTCGTCAAATAGGTCCTACGGGCTTTTTTTTTCTCCAACGGGTCCCATAAAAAATTACTTTAATAAATCTTATTAGAAATTAAGGTTGTGAATATTTACATGTATGAATAGGACCTATTGAGAAAATTTTGGACTAATGAGGAAATTTCTTGTGTAAATAGGACTTATTTGACAAGGTCCCTTATATTAAATATACCACTATAATTTTCAGTAAAATCTTTTCCCATTGAATTGAGCAGTTTTATCTAATATTTTTCTATTCCAATCAGTTCAACGCTTTAAACCACCATAAAGTAACTCTCGTAAAAATCATTTACCAAACATCACATTTAACTGTTCTATTACATTTTCATAACACTAGGGAAAAAAATACAAAAAAAAGTGAGACAACTACTTTATCTTTAATTGGAAGAGCATAAAGACTGATTAAGAAACCTATTTTTTTCTTTATTTCTTAAACAACAATAAATCTGAATCATGTGACATTTTGCTACCCTTTTCTCTTCTTGTATTGTTTTTGGATGGAAAGGGGAGAGGGAAAAGCTAAATCCTTCTAAAAGTATGGAGAAGCTAGATACCGTCTTGGTACCTTATCAATGACCTTGCATATCAAGCATCTCATCTAAACCTTTCAACCTCTCCAATCCTTCACTAATCAAGAAACGGATCCTTTGCTTGTCGTCGCAATTTCGGTTATTTTCCATCTCTTGTCTGATAACATGCCTCAATTCAGCTGTAAGATCAATCACAATGCAGGCAATGGCATATTAGACTCTCACGCAAAATATATATATATATATATATATATATAGAGAGAGAGAGAGAGAGAGAGAGAGAGAGAGCAGCTCTCATACATATCAAGTATACATACTTGCTGGTGCAAACCTATTTTTTTATAATATTGAAAAAAAAATTAAGTTGAATTTTTTTATATGGTATTTAAACATTTCAAGGTTTGTATATTAAAAAAATCAACTCAAAATAACCTTTTTTGCTATTTTTGTAAAAAAAAAAAAAGGTCAAACTTTCGCAACTTTTAAATAGCAAAAAAGGTTATTTTGAGATGATTTTTCTATATGGGTCCCCTGAAATGTTTAAACGTCATATAAAAAAATTCGGCCGAAAAATAATTTTTTTACTATTTTAAAAAAATTTATATGTATATTTGGTATATACCGGAGCCTGTCTGTGTATATATATAGGAGAAGGCTCACCTACATCATGCTTTATACATCATTCATGCATCACGCTTAATTACAGGCCCTAAAAACTTTTTTTTTCAAATTTTATATTTTTTCCTTGAAATTAACCTTCTAATCAACCCATATGCAAAAAAATAGGTCAAAATACATTTTGTAACTATTTTTAAAAAATCCACAAAAAATTGGTAAAAATACCTTATTTATAAGGGTCTGCGCCAGCAGTTTTTTGTGGATTTTTTAAAAATAGCTACAAAATGTATTTTGATCTAATTTTTTTCATATGTGTTGATTGGAAGGTTAATTTCAAGGAAAAAATATAAAATTTGAAAAAAAGGTTTTCTTGGGCCTAGAATTAGGTGTGATGTATGGTGTGATGTATAGTGCATGATGTAAGTGAGCCTCTCTCTCTCTCTCTCTCTCTCTCTCTCTATATATATATATATATATATATATATATATATATGTTTGTGTGTGTGTGAGTTCAAAAAATATCACAATACAAAAATCCACGGAAACAATCACAAAGGCAGAAAGTAAAGTTCACAGCACGATATACGTGATTCGGCAGCTTGCCTACGTCCACGGAAAAGTTACTGTTTATATTAAGTGTCTCTCAAGATCTCAGGCTACAGCCCCTTTGCTCTTTGCCCCGGATCAGGCTGTACAATTTATAGGTCATCATAGAGTTTGAGTTGAACAAGGAACTCAAAATAACCCATGGATAAGCCAAGATACCTTAATATCTCCTCCGAGATTGTTGGTATTTGATTTTGACTCTATCCGTAAGTATTCTAATATATCTAAAATACTTCGAATATAATTTAATTCATGATTTGGGTCGGGCAGCGTGTTGATCCATCTGGGTTGGTCGACTACTCTCGTGAATTGTATTAAATGGGCTCCCACAATTGTCCCTAAAATCTTTGGGCTGACAGTTTTGGGCCAACAGACATTAAACAGGTCCAAGACCTAAAAATAGCGTTCAAAATCGGCGTGGCATACTTGTAATTTTGTGAGAGCTGAAGAGGTACGTTGGTCGGCTGTCAATGGACCAGGTCTGGACCCGGATCCGACCCGAATTAACGGATCTGAGAAAATTTTATAAACCCGATTACCCGATTAGTTAATAGACTGGATCTGGATATACATGACTCCGATCCGATAAGGACCCGACCCGAATGTGTATATATTACTATATAGATATATATTTATATAGATATATTATATATAGTTACAATTATATATATATATATATATATATAAGTTAGTATATAGTAAGTTACAGTTAGTAGGTTACAGTTATATATAAGTTAGTATATATATAAGTTAGTATATACAAGTAAATATATATATAAGTTAATATATAGTAAGTTACAGTTATATATAAGTTAGTATATAGTATAAGTTAGTATATATAAGTCACAGTTAGTAAGTTCCAGTTATATATAAGTTAGTACATATATATATATATATATATATATATATATATATATATATAGTAAGTTTAGTTACAGCTAATCGGGTCGGGTCTTCGGATCCTTAACGGATCCGGGTCTGGATCCATTTTCTGAGACCCGACGAGTAATCGGGTAAGACCCGATCCGCTAAAAAAATACCTGGATCGGATCTGGATATACCCTTACCCGATCCAGACCCGACCCGTTTACACTTGGTCCTTTAGGAGGAGCTGAAACGCTGAAATCTTTCTAGAGAAGCGCGACTCATCATTTGAGATTTTTGAAACCAGTTTATGTGCAAACTTAACCGTCAGTTCACTGATCCTAGTCGTCCTTGCATATACTTCGTCTTTAAGCTTCCCTTTTTGTTTTCTACTTCAAAATCCAGAGTTGTTCGTTAATTCATGTAAGTCTAGCTCTTCTCTTCTCTAAGCTTTTCTTTGGAACTTATTGCATAGCTGTAATTAGAGTTTTTCACCCTTGTTTATGCAATCATGGCGATGCTAGATAATAAATCAGTAGATGAATTTAGGCGCCAGTATAATATCCCTGACTGGGTGATCATAGACTGTGCCCCTCTTCCTCAGAATGTCCGTGATGTTGAAGGGGGGTACTGGATTCACACCCTCCTGATAACTGAGGATGGTTTAACATTTCCCTCAAACAAGTTATTTCTTAGGTTCTTTAGATATTTTGACATTGTGCCCGCCCAGTGAGCTCCCAATGTTTGGAAGTTAGTTAATGGGGTCCACAGAATAAATACCCTTTATGGAACAAAATTAGGCCTTGCGGAGATATATTACCGCTACGTGTGGTCGCGAACCAAGGAAGGTATATTGTACTTTAAAACCAGAAAGGCTGAGAAGATTCTAGTGGTAAATCTTCCGGATTCTCATAAGGATTATTGGGAACATGGTTTCATTGCTAGGAATGGGCAACGTCCTCTTGTTGCTGAGGGCGAAAGGCAACGGGGCCCTGTAATTTTTTATTATGGAGAGGCTAATATAGGTCGCTTTCTATTTTCATTCTTGCCTGTTAGTTTCCTGCCTTTTTTGCCTATGTCCTCTTAGCTGATGTTCTTCCTCCCTTGTTCTTGCAACTCGAGCCAAAAATCCGAAACCTGATATAAGCGACGAGGTTTATGCTGATGAGCTTGTGAAAGCTTGGAGCATTAAAGAAAGGTTAGCAGACGGTGAGCATCCAAGGTCGGTTGCCTTCCTGTTGGAGTACAAGAACACGGGCACTAATTTTATTGCTTGTCCGGTTGATAAAGTTCCAACCTTAAAAGCTCTTGAGGTCAATCCCTCTGACCCTATTGTGATAGGAGAGGAAGAAGACACCGAGGAGGAGGGAGAAAGTTCTGAAGAGGAGGAAGGGTAAAGAGAAGAAGAGGGCAATATGGCCCCTTTGATCAAGAGGAGGAAGCTGAAGCTTCTTGATGATGGTGATGATCAAGCCGTCCTATCCGATCTGCTTAAGTCTCTAAAAGCGTCTGATACTGGGTCCCCGAAGACTAGTGGTTCTAGCCTGCTGGACAAGAGGAAAGAGAAGAAGGAGAAGAGGATGGAAACATAAGAGAAGCGAGGAGAGAGGCCAAAAGAAGGTTGGCCCCTGTTGCAACTGCTGAAGGGGCTAGTGTGGGTAATGCCCCCTACCTGGCCCCTGATTTGCTAAAGAGGGTAGTGCTCACTGCGAGCGTTCCTCGAGGTTAGGGTCGTCCCAGCTGGCCCTAAAAACTGCTAAGGGGATGGCCCTGGTAAGTCCATGTGCTCGAACTATTTATTTTTCTTTTGTTTTCTCTTTCTTCGTGCTAACTCTGTGGTTCTGTTTCTCTTCGTGCAGTCATTATCTGATTTCACGACTCTCCTGGACGACCATGCTGACAAATCTAGGAAGGAGAAGGAACTGAAAGATGCTCTGAAGGCTGAGAATGAGAAGAAAGCAAAGCTCGCCAGGCATGGCAGCAAGAGAAAGGGAAGATGTCCAAGGCTTTTGATGAGCTCAACGGGTCCCAGAAGAAGGTGGTTGCTGAAAAAGACAAGCTTGTCGAGGAGAATCAGAGTTTGTCAGCCAAGGTCACCAAGCTGGAGGGTGATCTTTCTCAGAAAAAGGACGTCAGCTACCGTGAAGGCTTTAACAAGGCCTATGATGATGCAGAGGGGCAGTTTGCCTATGGTTGCAAAGTTGCCTTCAAAAAGGGTTGGGACCAAGCCCTGAAGGCAGCTGGAATGTCTACTGAATCCGAACTCTTTGGTCCTCACTCCCCTGGCCCGGATCCATACGAGGAAGAGGAAGAGGAAGAAGGTGACAATCAGCCTTCTGCCCATTTAGGAGCTACTTCTGTTGAGGTCGGTGCCAGTGATGATGATGGTGGGGAGCAGCCTACTACTGACAAGGGCAAGGCCATTGTGGAAGCCAATAAGGTGAAAGACCAAGGCCCGTAGACTAGGAATTTTTTCTTTCTCCCTTATAGGGCTTTGTCTTTTGTAATATGTGGTTATTTAAAAAACATGTTTGTACTGGCCCTTGCCCCCCCCGCCCCCCCCCCCCCCCCCCCTCCTTCCCTCTTTAATTAATGAAAAAGGAATCATAGAGTTTGAGTTGTATAAGGAACTCAAAATAACACGTGGATAAGCCAAGGAATACCTCAATATCTCCTCCGAGATTGTTGGTATTTGATTTTGACTCTATCCGTAAGTGTTCTAATATATCTAAAATACTTCAAGTATAATTTAATTCATGATTTGGGTCGGGCATCGTGTTAATCCATCTGGGCTAGCCAGCTACTCTCGCGAATTGTATTAAATGGGCTCCCACAATATACATATTGAATTAATTTAAATTCTTTTGAAGATCGCAAACACCAATTTATTCAATTGATGTGATCCCGAAAACTAATTAATGTAAATAATAAGAAAGAACAAATCGGTTCGAATTTGACTTCTTAATGTCTTTCTGAAAAACCACATGAGAAATTGGAAATCAAAGAACATAGTATAATGTGGAAAGTGAAAGAAGTTTAAGAAAAAATTGTACAATTTAATATTAAATAGGTAACAAATTGAATAAGCAGAGTATTATTTGAGTTTCAATAAAGGGTCTTTTCCAAATTTATGGTTGGAAAAATAATATTGTGTCCAGACAGAGAAAAGGCTAGGACTACATATGAACGAATTGTTAATGAACATGATGTAAGTGCAACGAAAAATTGAACCAAGAAAAGAAAATTATTATTAAAAAATTCCCCCTGCGTACAGGAACAAATAAATAGATAAAAGAACCTGTTTGGCAAGAGTCTCCAACTAGGAGACAACTACCACGGGAAGATAGATACGGTAACTATAATCCTAAATTTTCAACCCTACCAACCCATCCCCTATTATTTAGCTATACTAAAGTCGTCCATGTTGGGGAACTTATGGACTAGCTGACTCTTTAACAGAGAAACTAACTGAACTAATAATAAAAAAGTAAAAGTAAAAGAAAAATTTTATGAGTGGAATTCCTTCGGCATCCGACGGAACAAGTATGCGATTAACGATTATATTTATAGCTTCTTCCCCTGAAACTTCACCTTTAAAACTAGACAGTTCGTAGTACTTGAATTTTGACCAAAACCTCAACATTCATTACATCTAATATATATATTAAAATATGGTGTCTTCTCATGTGATTGTGCCACGTGTCAACATTAATAATTCCATCCGTACCACTCAAAAAAGCTTCGTGAGATTATCAGATTATTGGCCACTCCTTTCTCTATTTCTTCTTAATCTTTCCTCTCCTTTTTTTAACAAGAGGCGTTTCATTTAAGCTTCTCTCATAATTTAACTTAAGTATCTCATTCACTTCCTCTTCTATTGGGGGCCCTTGATCTCTCTCAATTTATACATTTTTCAATCCCTCCCTGTTTTATGTTACTCCTCTGTCTCTCTGTCTCTCTCCATATTATTACTACAAATACCCCCGAGTGACTACTCCAATTTCTTATTTTCACTGCTGCGTTTTTGTACACGGAGGAGAAGGTTGAGGTCATCAAGTTTTGCATTTTTATACATTGAAGCTTGGAGGAAGTTACTAATATGAGACTCTATAAATTGGAGGTGTGTAAGAGATATGTCGACTTTTAGATCGCACCAAGTGTATGATTCATCTAGAAGGTTGGGGAACTTGGTTGGGAGGTTGTGAAATTTATTAGAAATACGGAGATTTTATTTTTTCAATTCAGAGAAAGAGGATTATTCTTAGGTATTGTTTAACAGAGACTTTTATGTGAAAGGGATTGATGGAGCAAGATTTGACCATAACATATAATTTGCTGGTGTTCTACAATTATTGGTCGCATGAGCTATAGAGAATGGGGAAGGTTTGTACGTAGTTTTTGGTTTCTTTACTTTAGTTTTAACATTATGTATACTAATTATTATTACAATATAAACATTAATATAAAACTACATATATATATATATATATATATATATATATATATATATATATACACACACACACAACATACACATGGCATAATGTGATACGACTCAGTACTAAGACAAAACTGATATGATTGTTAATGTTTTTGGGTCATATCAACATCAATATCATAAGACGCAATAGTTGATGAATAAGTTTGTTGTTGTGCCGATTTACATTTTAGAACAATTAAAATTCGTTAAAATCAATTAATTTAAGTAAATAAAACAAATTGATAATGGATACCGCATAAGAAAAAACAAGGTAAGATATGTTAATTAAATAACGGGTCAAATTGGGTTTTTAAACAGGTTAATGTATCAACCGGTGCACAACTCAAAATATTCCATTCTACGGAACCGCTTGTAGCGAATGGTGTTTGGGTTTGATTTTTACCCCGATAAAAAGTCATATGTTTAGACATAAACCTCATTAGACACACCTCATAACACACAAGCGTGAAAAACTTAGAGGGCGTGATTTGACTTCTGTTAACACATAAATATATACACACGCTAACAAAATTACTAATATTAATATTAATAATTATAATAACAATACTAAAAAATTACTATAATTTATTGTATTGAAATATATACGTGTCATTCAACCTTATTTTTCAAGTTTTATTGAAAAAGTTTAAACGAAAAACATATCAAATCGTAGTGAAATAAATTTAATGGAAAACACTGTTATTAATGCATTTGCTTCCTAATGTCATTAAAAAAAACATTTTTGAAATGCCCACGCATCGCGCGGGGCTAAATACTGGTATATACATATAAAAATAGTGTCTCCAATTGTGACTTTGCCACGTGGCATGAAAATGAAGTTCCAATTAATTCCAAATGGATCGTGAGTTAAAGCCAAAAGCCATTTCATTATCTCATTTACTCATCCTGGGTGATATCACCTCAAATCGTCTCATCTCCAACCGACCTTCTATCTCCCTCTAAACCGACCCACTCTTCCCTTGAAAAACCAATAGGCACAAGGCCAAAAAACCTACACAACCGATATTGCGAAACATAAAATAAAAATTATGGAAAATTAAAAAAATAGAAAAACCAAATGGCACATACTCATTGAAAAGAAAGAAACGAAGAGGTTAGAGGCATCCAAACCCATTACACTCTTAACTTAAAGAATGATTATAAATTAAATGCCCAAAGTGTTCTCTTCACTCACTCGGTATCATGATTCTCCATCCGACAGCCACCGTCAGTCCCACTCTATCCCGTCCCTCTCTATCCACCCCGGACACAACTTAACTACTCATCTCTGACGGAAAACCCTCCCTCCGTCATCCACAAACCATTGTGGGTTCGTTATTGCCTCTTGCCACAGCGCTGCAACGTCTTCTATAGGGATTTTTTTAAATTTCTTGGCTTCTCAAATTTAAAATTTCAAACTTTTGTTTATATAATATCTAAGTGAGTTTGGTTAAGAATTTGAGAAATTTGTTAGTTCAAATTCTTAATTTTGAAAATTTATTTGTTTATTGTTTAAATTTATTTGGCTGATAGTATTAGAAATTTATTTATTTTCCTTTTAAATTAAATGGTCAAGAATTTTGGAAAATTTGTTAGTTTTGTGGCTAAATTAGTTTGGTTGACAACTTCATAAATTTGAATATTTTTAATTTAATCAAGTAAGAAATGTATTTGGTGTGATACACATAATAATAAAGACACGATTTGTTTATTGACTAAATTTCTCTATTTTATTATACTAAAGGTAATATATACGACCAAAAATATGATTTGGTTATTTAATTCACTGATTTATTTTTCTTTTTAACACATGCGTATTGGTAACTTGATTTTTTTAGGGGTGGAATGAATCTCATTTATTATATTAAAGTGCAATAGATGCACCTATAACAAAAGGAAGATTGCTGGAAATAGAGGATAAAAGAGTAAGGAGCCACCCTAAGCTATCGTGGGAGGAAATTATTAGGAAAGATCTTAAGGCTTTAAACTTGAATGATAATATTGCTTATAATAGATTAGAATAGAAAAGGAGAATCCATGTGGCCGACTCCATGTGATGGTATTAAGGCAAGGATGATGATAATGATGATATAAACCTGATTGTTTTAGGGAAGGATTGAACGATATTGGTTATATGATTATTTTTTTATGCGCCTTTGACCAGGTTGGGCAGAAGAAGTACATTTCTCCCTCCAAGAACAGTCACCCCTCTGTGACTGTTCCGAAGCTACCAAGGTATGCAAACCATCCTCCCCAGTATCCAATTTCATTTGATTTTTAGTTATTTTTTGAAATTTGGATATGTATCCATGAGATGTGATCGTTATTGTCATATATTTATTAGACATGTTTTGAAGGGGGTTGATCTTAATTTTTCCCCAAACTATTTATGTACTGAGTACTGCTCATTCAAATATATTACTAACAACCTTTTCCCCCAAATGCCGGATGTCTTCGTTTTGGGTTTATGTTGTTTGTGATAATGACTCCCAACAATTGGAGGTAAATTGTTTCCCAATTGTTTGATGAAATGTATTTTTATATTTTTTCCCCTTAAAATGCATATTTTCGCTTTCATCAATCATTATGTTACTGTTTCAATGATGATGTAAGCATATTTCGTCCCCTCCTATATGTATATTTTTACTTTCATAAATAAAAAAATTACTTTAATTCCATCCCCGTCTTGATAATTTTGTATTGATCACGTTAGAATTATAAGCCTGAATGACTATAACAATACGTGGGGAGCAAAATTCGGGTACGATGTGTGATCGATGGAAATGAGGCGAGCTTAATGTGAGCGTGAAGGGTAGTATTTGACATTTTCTAATATACCTATTTTTCTTTAATCAAGTATTATTACATTTATATCATTGCTCAATATTTTGTTGAATTTATTGGGTTTCTTATGTGCTTTGAAATAGAAACATTGAATTTGAATTTTACTATTCAGCCTCACATGTTCTATTTATGTTTGGCTTTTGGAATGCCTTTTTAATTTTTATGAAATATTCTTTGCCAAATCTACTCGGATCAGTGATATCTCACACAGTTCAGATCCGCCAGTTGTAGTTTTCTACTAGAAGTTTAATGTTGCTACATCCAGGCTGACTATATTATCTTCACATGTAACATTAAGAAAAGAAATAGAGGGGGGATGCATACTCTGATTTTTGCAGTATATATGGTACAATATATGTAGTTGTTCGCAGTATACTTGATTATAACATTCCATGAAATTATTGAAACATTAAATATGGAGTGTACTAAAACTGAGGTTAATTTTTTTCAAAATTGATTCACATTTTTAACAGGAAATAGAGATAGGATAATATAAATAAAACATAGCTTTTCATTACTCGGTTTTTATAATTCAATTCTCGGTTAATATTTTAACAAATAATTTATAAATAGCCCATGCATCGCGTGGGGCTAAAACCTAGTTTATGTGTATTTTGTGGTGCAGCCTGAGTTTTAGTACGTGGTTGGGTGACAGGGATGGTAGTACTTAAACCCTTAGCAGAAGAGGCGGCCAAAAGAAAGTAATTTCCCACTTGATAGCCTACTCAATGGCTTGATATAGGGATGAAATGTACGCCGAGTTCTGGGTGATACCGTTGTTGCAACCTTCGAAGATGACAGCCAAGTTTTTGCTCGAACTCTCCTTCAGTCTTGCTCGAGTGCATAGCAGTTGGACTAGTTCACTGTATTCTTTAACGGGAATAAAACCCTGCTTTAAAAATTGAACACGAGCAAATAAATCTCTTAGGATTCAAGGAAATATTTTTTTCCATCAAGCCTTTCATTTGAAGCCATATGCAGATTGGAGGTAATTTATTGAGTTCCCAATCTTATATGGAGATCATTCCATTAAGCTTCAGCAAATCCCTCCACACTTTGGCTCACCAACTTGGTGCAATTTCTTCCATCCAAACAATGAATTTATCAGGAGCCATGTAATCATTAAACAAAGGCACATCGACTCTAAAATCCCCTTGCATAGCTCTTTCTAACACTCGTAACATGATAAACATTGTAATTCCACCCAACCCTTCATCCTCTTCATCAATAAGATCATCATTTAAACTCCACGGGCCCCAAATCAAAGGTTTTCAGGCGATATTAGTGACGACACGTCACCTCGTAACCTCAAAGAGTTGCGTAGACTGCCTGGCCGGCGCCAGGCTTTGATCTCAAAAGCTAGAACTTGATGTCAATCAGTTTCCCGTCAAAATGCGAACTTTGGCGACCAGAATTACTTATAACGTTTTGCCAGGGATTTGGCTTTGTCACTTTCTTAAACTAACATTGATTAACAACATAACCTATTTGATTACAACGAAAGCAAGACCGTTCATCACTAGGAGCAAGTAAAGGTTCATGTTCATACCTTTTACCGTGGTGTAACCTGTTGCGGTAATCACAGTGGAGGAATAAGACTTTTTTTTTTTTTTTTTTTGGGGGGGTGGTCATCGTAAAAAATATTGCGTGTGAGTGGGACTACACGATTATCCTCATCAAAGTATTTCACCTTGTACCCATCTCCATCACCATCAAATGTTGCAATTGTAAAACCCACTCCGTAATTCGTTGGTCACGTGATTGACTCTTTCATGGAGGCATTGAAAGATGAAGTATCCAATGTGTGTTTCAAAACCTTCTACGGCAGTAATCGCTGGACAAGCACAACTTCCATGTTGGTTCACAGGTTGTTTCCCTTGACGTTTGTCCGCTCAAGATTGTTCACGACACGCCACCTTCGAATCGTAGGCTTTAACAAGGGCCCAAATATGCTGACGATGTTCCAATATCGGCTGGAACTTGTGCGGTCAACGTTGCTGTCCATATTGATTTCCGTCAAAGACATTGTTGGTTGGGTGTCCCAACTTTGCTCCAGTGTGGGCCACTGGCCCATGACCTTGTGGGAAGGCCTCTCTCAAGTCATGGCTACCCCTTCCCTCCTTCTACCTTCGTGATCCCATGTTGCCACTGGGCTGGGTCTGTCGTCCCTCTGCTGTGCATAGCAGACCCCTGGGAGGGCTGCTCTTGGGCATACGTGCTGCTTGGCTCAACACGGCTTCTGGCTGGAACTTGTGGTGGCTGCCCCACATTCAATTCTTGAATTTAATCTTGTAAATTAACAAATTTAATTCACGTGATTTCTGCATATGTTAAAAAAATAATTGAGGATTCATCCACCTTGGATTGTTGTTTTCTTGGACCCATTCCACAAAAAAAAAAAAAAATACGAACCAAACGACACATACACATACCAGGGAGAAGATGGCTCTAACACCACTTAAGGTAAGCTCAACTGAAAATTGCACCAAGAAACAAGAGAAGAACACCAATAAAAGATGGATAATCTCCTACGTACAGGAACAAATAAATAAATAAAAGGGCTCTTGTTAGGCATAAGTCCAACTAGGAGACATCTACCACGAGCAGATAAACACGGTAACTATAATTCTAACCTTATTAACCCATCCCCTATTATTTAGCTCCAATAAAGTAAGACCTGATGGGGAACTTATTGGCTGGTTAATTTCCAGCCATAGTAAAGACCAAGGGAACAGGTGGTAGTTGGAAGAAGGGAAAACATATTTCAAAGTATTTTAGAATTGTCATTAGTTGTTTAAAAGTGTCCAGATACTTGTGTAAAAATTTAACCCATGAAGTACTAATCAAGTACAACAATATTCTTCTAAACTAAAAATGTTCACCTTTGCTTTGACCAGGTGCTCTTTTAGTAATCCTTAGAGCTTGTCTGTACAGCTTCAGCACTCGAGCACGGAGAATGAAATTCTGCAAATCGAAGGAGAGCACCATAACTGATTCTCCACTACAATCACACACACACGCCAGAGTCTATAAACAGCAGATGGTGATCCACATTAGCTTATATATTGTTGGCACTGATCAGAATATTAGTAAAGCATATTCAAGTCGAATCAGAAATAACTAAACAATGTTTGAAAGACAAAACAAAAAAATGAACACGTGTAGAAGTATAATATCATTACAATATATTTACAGAACAAAATATAACTTAACAATTTCAAATAACCCTAACTACAAAATTATACAACAAAGTTAGGGTTTAGGATTTACCAAACAATGGCATAAATTGGCGGAGCAAGGATTTCTGAGCTAGTACGATATTTCAGAACTAAACAAAATAATTTCAAAACAGTTAACATAACGACAACAAACATTTAAGATGAGACAAACATATATATTCAAAAGTAGGCCAAAGGATGTTCCTTTATGATATATCTAGGTGTGGATTTGTATTTGAGGGTTGAGAACAAACCCATATAGCTGAGGAATGACAAATAATTGACAGAGTTCATGACAACTTTAATACCACATACAGGAGAAAATTTTAATCAATCAGTCAATAAAGTCGACACACGAACAAATTGAACGTTTATTACATTATCAAATTTAATGTTTTCAACTCAAACAAGGAGCAAAAACAGGATGACCTAAAAAAATTTAAAGTAAACTAAAAGATTTTAATTTGAATTCAATTGATGAAAGTATGAAATCAACAGTGAGGATATACATAGAAAACATTAAATATTCCCAAATATTTATCAATTATCTGGAAAAAAAAAATAAGCTAACCAATGAAAATAGTGTTCAGCAGCAAGGTTAAAGTCAAACAAAAGTATCTTGGTGTTCAGCAGCAAGGATAAAGTCGAACAAAATTTTAAAAAGAGGTTAAACATTATTTAGGGTGGGCAAGGTTTTCTGTGTCGTGTGAAAAATGGAAATGGGCCAAACGGGCTGGGGTGGGTTATTTAGGATGGGATGGGAATAGTACTTACCATCCGTGTTTAAAGCAGCTCTCTCCTAGTTCAACCCATGGTAAGTATTTTAAAATACACACACACACACACATATATATAAAACCTAATAAAACATCATCATGCTTACCTTAATCCTATCATATGAAGTAGGCCCCATGGATTCTCTTAATAGAACATGCAAATATACAATTACAAATAAGGGCAAAGAATGATGGCCAACTCTTAGAGAAGAAGAGCCAATGGAAGTTGCTAGCAACAGAAGTGCATAAAAGATAAGAATTTTGCTCTTCATTATTTGCTCAGTTTTGATTAAAGCCATTTTTTTTACATGGGTCCAATTTAGGTCCTACTACCAGACTGTCGTCATAACCATGAAAGACTTGATTGGAAATACGGCCACAAACCGAGGATCATCACCACTCTTGATCAACGCCAACTATAACTGCAATTGGTTTTGTAAGTTTTAAATGTTGAATCAAATACCGCTTTTGAAATTGAAAGATGTTAAGCCTTGTCGATTTCATTCACCTTCCAATTCCTGACGACTGATTAATCGATTCACTCGTGGTTTGGTTTCCAATAGTTGGACGGGACTCAAATTCTTTGATCATTTGTATGAGATACACTATTCATAGATTCTCACTTTTTCCCGTAATTATAAGGCATTACATATGTGAAATATATACCGATACTGTCAACTTATTTATTGCAAGGAGCCTGAATGTTCTAGTCTTGCATCATGTTTATCGATGTGTAATGTATTTAATTGCATGAACGGGCGCTTCTTAACGGTTGGTAATATACTCTCCCCGTCCCAAATTTGTAGTCGCTGTCTTAAGAAAAAAAAATTACTATCCAAAGTTATCCTCATAAATTATGAAGAATGCATTTGAATGCAAGACATGCACTTTATCATTGATTCATTGTACTCTCAAGTGTATTTTTCTGATGGGTCGCCTAATTTTATAAACTATTTTCAGAATCATGACTATTAAAGTGGGATGGAGTAAAAAAAAAGCAGGAGTACTAATTTGGGATGGAGGGAGTATTATTTTTATTCTTATATTAAGTGTAAATACGTTGAATAATCTTCACCGATGCAAATATCATTTTAAATAAATGTATCTCTAATCAAACAGAAGTTTGGTTCGCGCTTGGTTTTTTTAAATGCACTTTTAAGCTTACATGTTTTACTTGAGCTAGTGAATATTTACTGTAACTACATTAGTAACTACGGAGTAATCATATCTAAGCGTTGTACAAATAATACTTGCTTAAGACTTAGTGTTGAGGTATATATGTAATTATATCATTTTTACTAAGTAAATATTTACAACCTTATATGTGGTATTCTATGATGTTATCATCATATCAGATACATCACATGCAAAATGGAACGAAAACCATATTACTTTTACATAAAATCGATCAAAAAATCCATAATTAATTACGCAAATACACTTTTTTCACATTCATATAGCTGCGTTTATAGGTCACGGAGTAATTCTTACCTTGTTAGCCAATTTCGATGGCTGAACCGTTATCGGAATATTTCTGAACGTTCAAATAGAAGTCATGAATGTTGGAAGGAGGAAATCGCTTAGAGTTCAGGGAGTTGAAGATTGTTTTAAGCCAAACGTGGTGGTTGGTTGAGCACATAAGTTGGTGATTTTCGGTTACCAATTTTAGAGTGGAGTATTTGTGTCAAAATGGTAAACTGTAAAACTCTTAAACGTAAGTCATAACTGTAGGACTCAATGTAAGTGGTATATTTGTGACCCATTTGATGAAAGACTATAAATAAGAATTTTATCTATCAAGTCCAGTTTCATTTAATCCACAAGTTTGAAAATATTTAACTTTCAACCCCATTAAAAGTTTTTTAAACTGCCACACACCTCATCATGGATCTCTTACAGTCGGCTTGTATCGAGGGAATAGGAAGGAGTTGAAAGAACAATGCGGAAAAATAATTACTTATCATGTGTTTGAATCGACAGATATTGGGAAAACCAATGGAAGTGGAATATAAGTACTGGACAGCTTACCCTTTACAAGTCTCAATCTTGTTTCCTTAAAATAATTAGATGAATGGAAGGAAATAGACAGCAACTAAGGAAAGTTTTGTAGAATTATTCTCATAAGGTTTACAGAAACATCAAAGTAGAATTATTCTAGTCTAGGATTTGCAAAGTGACACGCGTACATGCACACACACACACACACACACACAAAAGAAAAAAAGGCATTGCGTTTGTTAGAAGAATCAGCAGCAAATCTATCATAGACATTGGACATTTTGTAACTCCCTAAAAACTGAACTAAGCATAGTGGCTTGTGTCAATGATTAAATTGCATAACCATGTTGAAGACCCCTAATTGTGAAGTATATTTTCCTATTGACACAGTTACATGCTGAAGAATAGGAGATTGTAGAACTAGAATTGTATCCTCTTGGACTTGCAAGAAACTGCTAAAAGTGAGGAAGCATTGCATATTACTATACTTGTATAAGTTACAAAAATATGAAATGAAAAGGGTGCTTGGATAAGGATGGACAATCGGCATACTTCTTGGGCTCCTATAAAAAACTTTTTTTTCATTATGGCCCCTGAGAACTTACCCCCTCCCCTCCCCCAGCATATGCTTTAACCCACTTGTACATTACGCATCAACTCACTTGCACCTTATTATTGAAGGATATAAGGCTAACAAGGGAGCACCGTATTTAGTCCTATTTGTAAAGATCCTTTGCAACCAATCATAAGTTTTGTTTAGTTGTTTGTCCCGTTAAAACAAATATGGGACACGTGTCATTCTCTACGGAAATGAATATTTATGAAATAGTTGTGGTTAATGGTAGTTATAGGGCTGATTGCAATGTAAAAAGAATACGGGATCAGTGGCTTGTTACACTATCGAATTGGGACTACAGCATAAGAAACTAGTCTAATTATGTAATTATCTTGGGGGTGTGGGGGAGGTAAAAAAAAAACTAAAGAGGTATAGCTTTTTAGACTTTAGTTCCACTCTCAAAGTTTTAGTTGTCACCCATCCCATGTATTTTTATAATTAGAACTAGGCTCATAACCTCTCGTAACCGCCTCCAACCTTCCTTTTTTCATTTCCTTCAAAAATGAAACGTGTTCCATGAACTATTTAACCACCACTAAACAGGACCAACAACTAAAAATAAAAGGGTCATTCAAACAAAACGCCGCTTGATAATATAATATTAAACTTAATCCCAATTTTATTCAATAATTAGGCAGCACACCCATTTCATGCAAATCGACAACTATGTATAATTTCATGGAAAACTACACATATTGAATGCGAATTGACACTTTTTCCATGTGTAGTTTCGTATTATCAAACTGGGTGTTGACAAAATGAGCCAAAATAAAAAGATATAACGAAATCATCCGATATGGGACTAAATACTTAAGATCCGAAAAATGTATATATTTGGGAGAAAAATAATTGCTGATTCAGCTAGTAGTAATGTGAGGTTGCTTACATGACCACCTCCAATCCAATGTATACAGAGTTTGTTTTGGGTCTATCAGAAATTCTTCCCTTTGCCAAATAATAACAAGTGTAGCCTTCTGTTCTGTATGAACAGAAATTACAACATTATATACTACAGAGAGATAAAGTTATAATCTTTCCAATTCAGATAAGGAAATAAAAATTCCAAAATAAATTCTACATTAATCCTAATACAGCAACCTCAAAATGGAAGATACGTAACCTGATTCTTCGTCTTTTTCTACTTCAATCTCTTTTTCTTTCTTTCTTAGCAAAAGGGTTGCATAAACAAGGAAAAGCCGGGGGTTTGGTTTTGGATGTTTGGCTCTCATTTACAACGAATTAATTTCGTTTGAACACAAGGACCATCACCAAGTCGTTGTAGTATAGTGGTAAGTATTCCCGCCTGTCACGCGGGTGACCCGGGTTCGATCCCCGGCAACGGCGTTGTTTACCTTTTAATCTCAAGCCCCATATTTTTTGAGTTTATGAGATAATTACACTTACTCCCTCAAAATTTTGAAAATTAGCCTTTCATCGCCTTAATGCATAAGGCGCATGTGAAATATGTAGGCCAAAATTCAAACTTTTTATTACATTCAATTGGAGTGTGTAATATGGATGTCTTAATATTAAAAAGTAGTAACTCTTTTCATTCTTTAAAGTTTATAATGAAAAGATTTTCTTATAAATTTGTATTTATAAAATTCCATAAAATCAATTAAATTTCATTATCAACATCATTTGCAAATGATTGATCTATGAGGAAAACAAGTTTTCTTTGTTTACCTTCTAGAGGATGTATTCATTTATAACATAAAGTGATCCTAAATATGATTATCTAATATAAATGTTAAACCATTCAATTTAGTATAAATTACTTTAAAGAAGGTGACCTGAAACGCAACCCATGCTCTTTCTTTTGTAAGTTTTTCTTCATTTTTCTAATCTCCAAATTATTACTTGGTCGAGCTTCTTTAGACTCACATGTATCTTTTGCTTTCATAATTCATCTTAGATTTCAGTGTAATGCTACACAGGGACGTAGACCAACTAAAGAAGGCTAAAGAATTGACTAGGTCAAACTCCAAAAGTCCTTAGGCCATCCACAATGTGTACCATAAATCCATTGTGGATCTTTGAAAGTGCACCACAATGGGGAGAACATCTGGAAAAAGAGGAAGGGGATCCATTATCCCTCCCTCGGACTTAAGGGAGGGCTAACGGATCTGATAAGAGAGGGGACAGGAGTTCAGACGGGAAAGTTTTGGTCGTTTAGTCTTTAGACGTGTAACATTCCCACGTTTGAGCTAAACGTGGGACAATTTCCCTTATGGGAATTTCTAAATGTAGAACTCTTCTATGGCTGAACTTTTCTATAGAATATTTGTGCATTCTAGACAGAGGAGTAATCCACGTCTGGCTCAAACGTGGTAAAGTTCCACGTTTAAGAGTTTAGACATAAAACTTTTACATGTTTGATAGATTTATTTTGGTTGCCCACTGTAAACCAACTTGATATCCCATCCCTTAATCCTCTAACTTAACTATATTTTTCATCCACCCAATGTGGATGGCCTTAGAGTTAGTCAAATAAAAATAGCCATTGAGGAAACCTCTAAATGGAATGAGGTTAGCAATCTGATCAATAATAAAAAGGATATAGTTGCCAAGAAATAGGCAATCGAGGAGGAATTAAGAAGGAAAGATGAAGAACTGAACTCCTCAGTCGACAACCTAGAACCAACTTTATAGGCTAACTCTGATGTTGAGACTAAGGTTGGAATGCTGCATTTGTGGAATCCCACTTGCAATTGGAGTACGTTCAAATAAGTCGAGCTGACATTTTTTTCCACTTTTTACATCACATTATATTTTAAACATAATAATATTAGTCATGTTTTAAATCATTAATGTATTAATCTCAATATACTATTTCAATACTTCATCGCGAAACCTTGACGCTTTATGAATCTCCTTACATTTTAACATCACCGACTGACCAGTGTCACCACCCTCAACACCCCCATCAACCAACAACAACAACATCAACCACTGTGACCACAACGACCATGCACCAAGGCAGCCATCGCCTCTGTCTCCCTCTCTCATATGTGATACCTTCTTATCTAAATTTGTGTGTGTGTGTGTGTGTGTGTGTGAGAGAGAGAGAGAGAGAGGATTTGAGATTGATATGGTTTCAAAATTCAGGAAAATAACGAGATAATTTGGCATGTACATATTAGGATTGATTTTTTCTTCTTAGTTTTTAATTAATGTATCCTCTTCTAAAACTATTGTGATCTGGTAGAAAAAACAAAATAACTAAAAGTATTTTTTTAGTTTAGGAAGCAAGGCTATTCCTTATTAATATCTATTTCTTGTTATTTTGTTCTTTTATGTACATTTAATTCGTCTTATTTTCTCATAGTAATAATATTTCCACGGCTAATGCTTAATATAACAATAAACATTTATTCTGAAAGGAATTTACTTTTAGAGTTAACACTTAAAGTAAATATTTACTGTGGGTATATACTGCTTCAAAATCTAATATAATTCTTTCATATATTTTCTTTCAAAGTTAAATATGCCAACACATAATTTTCATATTTAGGGTGATTAGTGACAAGCATGTGGGAATGTCGGGCGCTCGTGTTACCTACGTCGGTTGTCGTTTTTGGCTCCCGCCGCTTTACAAAAAATCTAAACTATTAATACACTCTTTACGGGAGTAGAACGGCTAGTCTGGGTATCGAATCCACAGGAAATGTTGCTAGACTTTAATTGATTTATTATTTCAGAAATAAAAGTGTAAAAGATGAAAGTTGTAACAAAAGATAAATCTAGGGATAAATTTAAAGTAAGATTAACAAAACGAGTAAGAACAATAGATTGAGAATAATATCCCTCACCTCGAATTAATAAGTATAAATGGTTACACGGGAAGACAAGTTTATTAAGATTAAATCTCCTTTTCACAATTAATTAATCTGGAGTTGTCACCCCCTAAATTGTCATAGAAGCTTGATATGATTTTGGTGTCAATAAATATCCCCAAGATTACACACGCAAGGTCGTATGTACGGTGCATACATGATATACACCATTAAATTTCCTAGGCATAAAATCAAGAACAATCTGACCCATTTAAACTCATAAAATCCATCACCAAAGCAAAGCAACCCATTAATCTAAGGTGAGTTAAATTATCTCAACCTAAACTAAATTAGCTACAAAGCATATTAAATGACATGAAAGCAAATAAATCTAGTTAACAAAGCAAGAAATGAACAATGGAAGCTTATATTAAGGAGGAAGAAGATGAATAGTAGTAACTTACATTCAAAATGGGATGGAAACCTAGGAGACAGAAGCTCTCAAAACCTAACCTAAAACTATCCTAAAAAATTGATAAAAATAAAATATCAACTAAGTCCCTAAGAAATAAATCCAGCTTACATATATATAGTAAATTGGGAGAAAAGAAATAAAAAAGGAAAGTGTCCTATATCTAAAGGGGTCGATCGACCGAGGGAACAAAATCAAGCCACCGTCTTCCATTGTAGGCATAATAAGAAATACCAATCGACTGGTGTCTGGGGGCCGATCGATCGGGGATCTATTTTCAGGGTGCTTTGGTTCATCAAAAGGAGAATGACATGCATGACAAAAATGGCCATAACTTCATCATTCGGACTCGAAACGATGAGTCGTTTGTGGCTAAACGAAGCTAACTCAACGAAATACACTCCCCTGGAGATCCACTGGTTGAAAAAGTCTAAAATACCCTTGAAGTTACATCAGAAGACCGAACTTTCTCGAAATGCAACCACTTGTTTCGTTAGGTGTTTAAATACCTACACAAGCTCATATAAACCATGCAAATCATATATATATATATATATATATATATATATATATATATATATATATATATATATATATATATCCAAAACTGAGGCTAACCAATATATGAGCATAAAAGTAGGATATAACGGAGACAAAAGTGCTAGAAGGCATAAATGTAAGGACATTGTCCGTCACAATTTAGTACCGCTACAAGTTATTTTCAAGTCGTCAAAAGGATTGAGAAGCTTACATCTACAAAGACGAATTCGAATTTCAAGAAGACTTCAACATTCAAGCCCAACAAGGATGAATTTGGTAAAATGTGTTTAAGTTTCATTCACATTTCATATTAAAAGTGTTGGGATATTTTTATATAAGTTAGATGATTTTTGCAATTTTTAATAAATGGCTTTTATTTTCCAAAAAAAATTTATCATAAAAGTTTTGGATAAATATCTCCTGATCCTGTGAACAGTTTTAAGATTTAAGGATTCCAAGTTATTTAAAACTTTAAAAGTCTTTTTTAAGGGGATCAGTGACTGTCGTTCAAACGACGTCACATCTCGTTCGAACGAGATGGAGTGTCGCTCGAACGACGTTGTCAGTCGTTCGAACAAGAAAGTGTTTTGCCTTGACACGTCACCGCCTTGATTTGTATTATATATAAGGGTGTCAGGCTACTGAATTTTGTGTGGCGAAAAACTGGTTTTGACAGAATACATTTTTCTATTCTCCAACCATATTTGAGGGCTCATAACTTTTGTTTTTACAATTCACAATCCCAATAGCTTTTGTGTGAGTTGTTTTGTGGAACTCAAAAGCATAGTTTTGCTATTGTTCATACTTTGTGGGGAGATCTCTACAACCGAGGGTTGCGTGCTATTGTGGAGTGGGTCTCGACAGAGTTTTATGACTGTGTGTCATTAGGGAGTGCTGCGGTGTTCCTGGGATAAAGAATGGACTGCGGTTCATATAGGTTCGCTGCTTGTGGACTTATTGTTGACAACATCGACCGATGCCTGCGGGTATTCGAGTGTCAAACTGTATTTCCTTGTAACCGATGTAAGTTGAGATTTATAATTATAGTGAAATAACAAGGTTTTTCCCTGAGGGGATTTTTTCCTGAAATTTGTGTCGCATATTTATTTGTGTTGGTTTGACATTGCACGCATGTTGCTATTTGAGTTTAAGGAATGAATTGATTTGATTCATAAATTGACTCTAATTAAATAAGTTTGTGATTGGAATTTGCGCAACTATTCGAATATTTATCGCACACGGTCTTTCTCAAATTTGTATCAGAGCGGGTTACACTAACTTATCGTGTGATCCTGATTTTTTGAGGATTTCTTTTGTTGACACAATTTGACTACTCACGTCGTCAAATTGGTATCAGAGCAGATTACGCTAATTTATTGCGTCTTCCTATTTTTCGCAAAAATTGTGTGATATTAATTTTTTTGGAAAAATCATATTTTTAAAATTATCGCAATGTTTCCAAACGAAAACCTATATAGTCGGTTGCCAATTTTTGACGGGTTTAATTATGCTTACTGGAAAGCTCGTATGAAATTCCATTTAAAAGCAATCGATGAGAGTGTTTGGGTCATTTGTGAAAGAGGTTGGAATCCCCCCACTATCACCGCAAATAATGTCATTAATTTAAAATCAGTGTCAGACTGGATTGAGGAAGAGTTTAGGTGGAGCACTTATAATTCACGAAGGCTTAGTGCAATTTTTGGATACGTCACCCCTCACGAGTTTCGACGTATTATAACGTGCACCACGTCTAAAGAAGTGTGGGATGTTTTGCAACTCACCCACGAAGGCACTAACGCAGTCAAAGAGTCTAAAATTCAAAATTTGACCACTCAATTTGAGACCGTCACTATGTTAGAGACTGAGTGTTTTGACGACCTTTATGCACGCTTGTCCGACATTGTCAACACTAGTTTTAACCTAGGTGAGCCTATTCACGATGCACAAGTGGTTAAACAAAATTTAAGATCGTTGGCAAAATGTTTTATCCCTAAAGTAACGGTTTTAAATACCTTAAGAAATTTGGATCGTCTGAAATTAGAAGAGTTGGTTGGAGACCTACAGACGTACGAAATTGACATGTTTCCCGACACTGTCAAACCTAAGGATAGAAGGATAGCTCTTAAAGCCCGAGCTAAGAAAAAGAAAGTGAGTTTTTATGAGTCCGAGTCTGAGGACGAATCTGATTTTGACATGGCCTTGCTTGCAAAAAATTTTAAAAAGTTTCTCCAGTTTTAAAGATTCTTCCAATAAAAGGTTTTCTGAGGAAAACAAAAAGAAAGACAAGGCCAAAGAAAGTGGTGAGAAAGAGAAAGAAGGTGAAGAGAAGTTTGAACATTTAAAATGTTTTGAATGTGAGGGGAGAGGGCACAAGTCTTTTGAGTGTCTCACTAGACTTACGTGAGAGGGCAAGAAAGTTGCTATGCCAGCGACCTTGAGTGATAGTGAGGAAGATGTGAATGATTCCGAGGATGAGTCTTCACAAGGAAAGTGTATTGCCTTTTTAGCAAGTCACGAGAGTACACCCACTTTGTTCCACAATGATGAGGACACTTGTGCACGTGATACCCCCCGTGGAGGTTTTTGAGTGTTTCTAGTGAGTCTGAGAGCAAGTGCGCTAGTGATAATGAGAGTGAGCTCCAGATTGCGTTTCGAGAGTAATAAGCCGAGACCTTAAAGACTAAAAAATTGAATAACAAGTTTGGGTCTCAAGGTGAAAGATTTGGAGATAGAGATTGAGAGTTTGAAGGAGTTTAAGGCAAAAGCAAGTCAACTCGAGAAAAGTAAAGATTTCTTTGAGTGAGCAGTTGATTGCTTTGAATAGTGAAAAGAGTGAGCTTATAGCCCGCGTGCCAAAATTAGAGACAAATCTTAAACACGCCCTGGAGGCTAAAGTCACTTTTGAGAATGTATCTAAGAAGGTGGGAAAGATGGTTCTCAATCCTATTTTGGGTGGTGGTGAAAGTTTAGGAATAAGTCATGACGGTGCGTCTACTTCTTATGTTGCACCCGAGTCGGTTCTTACTTTAGAGTTAGATTCACATGAATCTCGACCCAACCCACCTAGGCATCCTATATTTGTTAGGAGAGCACGTCCTATAGTTTTTTAGAGAAGTGTACCTAGGTTGGTTTATGGTTGCTCCCATTGCAAAAAGAGAGGTCACCTTAGGGAATTTTTCTTTAAATTGGGTTATGTGTCACGCTTTGCTCCTACACATGTTTGCACACATGCACCCACTCATAATACTTTTCTTGCACATAATGATAGCAATTTTTCACATATACGAGAGCAAGTAACGTTTTTGGTTTCTCATGATTTGATGGAGTTGTTTCAAAAGATATCACTGTCTTTGGAAGACTCCATCGTACCTACCGGTTGAGTTCTAGACATGTTTGCTAGCATATGTTGTTTTGCATGATATTATCTTATGACTATTGCTAGTATGTACCATTTATTTTATACTTTGTTAGCATTTTTTTACTTTTCTTATTTTTTGGTACAATTTTAGCACTGTTTTGGATCTGTTTTCCCATTTCAGGAACTGTTTTCTCAAAAAAATTCCCACTGGACAAAACTGCATAATATTCTGCTTAATCTGGGAAAAATTTTCTTTTCTCGTTCTAACGAGAATACATGTCGTGCGAACTCTTCTCGCGAGATCCTGTGTCGTTCAAACAAAATCTCATTCAAATGACATGTTGAGATTTCTCGAAATTTCTGTTTGCAGTCATGTGGTTCATATTGATATTTTGTTTGGTACTGCTGGGTTGGTTTTGAATAGTGTTCAAAAAATAAAAAAAGATTTTTTTTTTTTTATTTTGAAAAATCCAAAAAGAGTTTTGTATTTTGTTTACACCTTATATGAATTGACTTTTAGGATGACCCAGTCACAATTTCATGCCATATCCATGTGACTGTTTGATAGTGTTTTGAGACAATATATTATGTCATTCATGTGCTTTACAAAGTTTAGAGTCGTTGAGATGATATAGTGTTGCTACCTACATGATTGACTCTATTTGTCCTTTATTGCACACATGCACGGATTTGATTGACTTTTGTGCTTGTCTATCACATGTTGGTTGAGTGTTTCCATCTCAACTCTGTCTATACAACGAACCAAATGCGATAAAACTTGACAAAAAGTAGTGCATGTTATAAACCCTTTATGAGATTTGTGTGTTTATTTTGAAAAACGGGGAAGGGATACGAAAGGTACTCATTTATCCTTTGCGATTAAGCCACCGTTTAAATGGACCTAAAAAATGAGGAATTGAAAATTATCCAGGGTCCGACGAGGTTTAAAAGAGCCCAAAAAAATTGAAAGACAATATAAAGAAAATTATGCCAAAAATGGGCCAATAGGTTTTTAGTTTCATCACCTCATAAGAAAAATGAAAATCATTATCTTTTAATGAGTGAGTTTGGATGGAATTTAAATCGGTTTGCACGTCCTTGAAAGTCACGAAAAAGCATTACATAGTTTTGGACGTTATTGGTGTGGAAATCATTTATACTTTGATTTGTTGATATGATTAAGACGATGTCATCTAAATTCAACAATTTTACACCTAAGGATTATTTTTTATGTTCATTCGTTAGGAGTACACTTATGCATCTTGCACATATGATATGATTCAGTTGATTTTCCTATCGAATTTGTTTACACCCATGCATTCCGTTTCCAGGATTTGGTTATCTTAGTATAAATTCATGGTGTGATTTTTGTAACATTATTTTTTTATTTTTGTATGAAAAATTTTAAAAATCAAAAATAGTTTGTTTACCTTGGTTTACCGTGACACTCCGAATTGATTTATGAGATTTATTATTTTTCTTGTCTATTTCGGACAAATAAAAAGGGGGAGAACGAATTATGATTTTATGAGGGAGATTTGATTATGCTTTCATGTTTATGCTTTATATCATTTCAAACTCGATACGTCACGAGGTTTTTTCTTTGTGTTATGTGTGTAGGTACAATTGAAGATTTCTCGATTGCACAAGCTTGGAGATTTGAAAAGTTGATTGTTTAAGCATCATTTGAAAAAGATTTGAAGACTTGTCAGTTTATCTTTCCACGTTTGAATTTTTGGGAGGGTAGATTTATATAGGTCATTTGAATTTGATAATTCGAATATTTTTTTTTGTACCGGTATAGACATAGGGGGAGATTTGTAAGGACATTGTTCATCACAATTTAGTATGTCGTATACCGCTACAAGTTATTTTCAAGTCGTTAAAAGGATTGAGAAGCTAACATCTACAAAGACGAATCCGAATTTCATGAAGACTTCAACATTAAAGCCCAACAAAGATGAATTTGGTAAAATGTGTTTAAGTTTCATTTACATTTCACATTAAAAGTGTTGGGATATTTTTATAAAAGTTAAAATAATTTTTGGAATTTTTAATAAATGGTTTTTATTTTTCAAATATATTTTATCATAAATTTTTTGGGTAAATATCTCATGATCCCGTGAATAGTTTTAAGATTTAAGGATTCCAAGTTATTTAAAACTTTAAAAGTCTTTTTAAGGGGATCAGCGGCTGTCGTTCAAATGACGTCACATCTTGTTCGAACGAGATGGAGAGTCGCTCGACCGACGTCGTCAGTCATTCGAACGAGAAAGTGTTTTGCCTTGACACATCACCGCCTTGATTTTTATTATAAATAAGGGTGTCAGGCTACTGAATTTCGTGTGGAGAAAAATTGATTTTGACTAAATACGTTTTTCTATTCTCTAACCATATTTGAGGGTTCATAACTTTTGTTTTTATAATTCACAATCCCAATAGCTTTTGTGTGAGTTGTTTTGTGGAACCCAAAAGCATAGTTTTGCTATTGTTCATACTTTGTGGGGAGATCTCTACAACCGAGGGTTGTGTGCTATTGTGGACTGAGTCTCGACGGATTTTTGTGACAGTGTGTCATTAGGGAGTGCTGCGGTGTTCCTAGGATGAAGACTGGACTGCGGTTCATGTAGGTTCGCTGCGTGTGGACTTATTGCTAATGACAGCGACCGACACCTGCGAGTATTCGAGTGTCAAACTGTATTTCATTGTAACCGATGTAAGTTAATATTTACAATTATAGTGAAATAAAAAGGTTTTACCCTAAGGGTATTTTTTCCTGAAATTTATGTCGCATCTTTATTTGTGTTGGTTTGACACTGCACGCACGTTGATATTTGAGTTTAAGGGCTGAATTGATTTGATTCATAAATTGACTCTAATTAAATAAGTTTGTGATTGAAATTTGACCAACTATTCGAATCTTTATCGCACACGGTCTTTCTCAATAAAGATAACGAGTGCTAATATGCAATATTCGTGACGTATCACACCCCCTAACTTAGATATTTCTAGTCCCTAGTGATGAAACAAAACCAAACCAAACCAAACCAAGAGATAGCGATATAAAACGTATGTAAGCATAAAATATAGAAGTGTCACTTTCGCAGGCGAACGATTACATTTAGCATATGCAATAAGCTGTTAAACCCATAGGTTAGACGAGTGTTCTCCCGTGAGGGTTTTCAAGGATGAAACCCACAAACATCAAAGTTTCCTCAAAAGATATGCCAAAAAACAATGAGATAAGCCCAACAATAACAAAAAGGATTTCAATATAATATTAGTAAAGTGAATGAATTCACACAAAAGTCCGTAGTCATTAATATTATAGAACGAACCTCATCGAATTAAAAACTTAAGCATGGGAAGAAAAATGAGCACATAAATAGTATAATTTGGCGAAACTCTTATAAATCGGATAAACATTAAAGCATGCATATGTCAATCCTCATCGGTGTATAAACTCAACAAATAAATCAGTATGAAAAGGGGAGTAACACACATGGGACATGGGGGCATAAAGAATAAATGTAAATGGAAACTAGGTCGCACACATGTCATCAATGAAGAACGTTATATATAAAATGAAAAATATGTAATCTCAGTGAAAGGATATCATCATTAGATGAGGTGAAATGCATTTTCACAGATTATCGCAATTGTTATGACTTTTGCATCACACTCACTTTAGGATCACATAGGACTTTTATAGGGTTGAAATGTAGGGTTGGGGTTAAGATCGTGAAAGAAAAGAAATATTTACGGATTCAAAGTGTCTAGGGATGAAACACTTTAGATAATGGAAAAATGATGGGCAATTTTAAAATTGGAAAATTATTCCATAACAAACATTGCACATGAAATCAAAGAGTGACAAAGATTATTAAACACTATGAAGAACCGTATATCTTTTACTCATTGAGTCTATATTATATAGGTGCTCATCTAGTTTGGAAATTGTGACAAAATTGAGTCATATCCTTTTCAACCAACAAGCCTTCAAACTCTACATTCTATTTCCTCTAATAGTCCAAAGGTATAAACACGAACACCACTCCTAGGATCATTTGTGTGTTGCATATGAGATTGCATTCTTCATAATATGGGTATGTGTGAGTTAAATCCCTTTAAAATACCTTTTTCCTAATTTTTGGGATATTTTAAATAATTTCTAAGATTTTTTAAATAATTTTCAAAAATTTAAAATTGACTTTTACAAATGTTGTGGGTTGTTTTATAATTACTTAAAGTTATTAAAAACTTGCTTGGGTAGAAACCAAATGCGCTTGATAATTGTGTGGGTGCAAATTGTATTTCTGAAAGATAAAAAACACGCGTTTTATATGCCATCTCAGCTTTACACATGTTAGACTCACAACGGTTGGATTTGTGTTTTCTTGGCCTCAACCACCTGTGTTTAATTGTGAACCCTTGGATCATTTTAATCTATGGCCTGCATGCATTCTTACCTGATCCTTGTGTTTACATTTAAACCAATCAGAGTCCTTATAATTACGGTGCATTGGTAGCCATCAGATTTACCTTGATCTCTTAAGACTTAATCGTGACCATTCATTTGCTTTGAAGTTACGGAGGCTTCCATGGCTTAGTATAAATATATGCCTTATGTGTTGCGATTACAATCTTTTGTTCACCTCACTTCTGAGAGAAAGAGAAAGAACGAAGAGAGAAAAATAGAAAACCCTAATCTAAACTCTAGCCAAATCTCAACAAAAAATCATTCCTAAGAGTGTGTTAGTTCGAGAGTTGTAAAGATCATTCCTCTTCTGTTCTTAATCTCTTTTCCAACTTAATCACATCCATTTGATCTCATTTTCTTTCATTGAAAACTGAGATTGAAATTTTGTGATACATTTCGCGTCTATCTCTCTTAGTTTTGATTTCTTATTTAGAGAAATCATAGTTTTGTTGGTTGTTTTCAAACCCTAAAATAAACAAAATAATTTCTGATTTCAGTTTCTTTGAACATTCAGAATTAGATCTAGTTTAAGATCTTGATTGGGGATTTACACTTTCACATATTTCACTTTTTGTGAAATGGTCGGTATATTTTCAAAATAAGAAAGTGTTTAGGATCTTTTCTCGTGTATATAGCAAGATTCCCTCTTGATCTGTGGATAAATTGAAAGATCCAAACTCTGATAGTTTCGATTAAACTGATTTTATAAATCTTTACATATTTGTGATATGTTTGTAATTTGATTAACATCCTGTATATAATTAAGTGTGTGTGTGTGTGTGTGTGTGTGTGTGTGTGTGTGTGTGTGTGTGTGTGTTGCATGCATGTGATTTAGAGCACATCGCCATTTACACTTTCACACTACTATACTAAAAAGCGTTAGTATTGAGATTTTGGACTTTTGAGTAGACTTAAAGCTAGAAGGAGTGGAGCTACAAAGCTGAGAGAACATCAACCACATCAGAGCCTTAGGAGAAGTCAGAAAATCCAGAGAAGTTGGTACATTTCTGAACTTAGAATTAGGTCAGATTGTGTGTCTTAATTGTTAAATAGTTTGTAACATATTACTCTATTTTATTAGATTTTTACTTTTGAGGTGTAGAGACCTCCGTGGATGTTTCCCCAATTGGGTGGGGTTTTACCACGTTAAAATTGTACTTGTATACTTCCTCTTCCTCTCATCCCTTTCTTGAGGCTGTGTTGATTTAATTTCTTTATAAGTTTTGGTTTTCAAAACTGGTAAACCTATACCTCAAATAACTGGTTCATACTGTTTTACACATCTTGTGTTAAGAAATTTGTTTTAAGAAAAGAGTTTCATCAATAAACTGTTCGGAGACATTTAAATAGTTTAATCTTGTATTAAACGACTTAAGTGGTACTTTTTTCAATTGGTATCAAAGCTTTGATTTTTCAAAATTATTTAGATCTTGTGTTTCTAAAATTATTTTCTCAAAACAAATTATGGACAAGAAATTTGAGAGACTAGGTAACTTGTCCAAGCCCCCTCTCTTTGATGGAACCAATTTTCCCTTATTGAAAGGTAAGGATGGTTGCTTTCATTCAAGATACATTGGGAGATGATGTCTAGGAAGCTATTGAAAATGGTTACACTTTTCCTACTAAACCATCCACTGAAGGAAGTACTGTGAGGATTAGAAAGTTACTAAGTGAATTCACTAAAGAGGAGAAACAGACTTCCCTTAACAATAACAAAGGCACAAATTCCATATTCATGTCTATCAATGAACACGAATTTAAGAGGATATCATTATATACTACCTCTAAGGAAGCATGGGACACCGTAGTGACTGCACATGAGGGTGACACTAGAGTTAAAGATGCTAAAACACAAATGTTAATTCAGCAGTACAACTCCTTGATCATGACTGAGATTGAGTCATTTGATGACTTCTATATTATATTGACAGACATTGTGACCAAATTGCATGCCAATGGGATTGTATAAGATAGAAAGGAAATTGTTTCTAAAATACTAAGATCACTTCCACAAAAATTTGATAATAAGAGATATGCAATTAAGGAGATGGATGATCAAAATCTCACACCTGAACTCCTCAGTAGCAAATTGAGAACTGTGAAAATGGAAATAGAATTTAAAAAAAATTAACCCAGTCCCAAAAGAAATAGTCTGCCTCCAATCTTATTTTTTCATCTAAGTTGACCACACCTGAATTTAGCATACCTTACATTGACTTAGACTCTGATAAGGACTGTAATTTAGAAAGTCTGGATAATCATCTTGCCTTAATGTCTAAACAGTTTAAGAAAATTATGAAATTTTGAAATAAAATAGCAAAAAGACATGGCAAACCTAATTATCCAAACCAATCTAACAATAGGCCTAATGAGAGAACACAAGACAAACACCAGACTGATAATCACAAGTGACCTGAGAGAGACCTTAAAAATATTGAATGTTATAGATGTGGGAAGTTAGAACAAATGGCTAGTGACTGTAGAGTTAGCTTAGAAAAAATTCACAAACATAATAGGGCTCATCTATGTAAGACTTGGGATGACTCAAGTGAATCTGAAAATGATGAACCTGAGTCATTTAACACTTTTTGTATGTTATTATTTGCTAAAATAATCTATACTGATGATGAGGAATCTGATCATGCTATGTTAACTGATATTATGCCTACTGGTTTATCTGCCTTATTGCTTGAGAATGTTGATGCTTAAAACGTTGTGTGTATGAGTCAAAGGGAACGCTCTATTATTAATATCAATGGGTGTGTGATTCCTAAAAATTAACCGCTAGGGGACACTACACACTGCACACTTAGTGACTTCGAAAATGATGACCTTCCTGACATTCACACACTGTACACAAAAACTCTTAAGAAAAGCACTAGACTTGAAAATATTGTCAAATATCTTACCCAGAAGATAGAAACCCTAAGTCAGATGATCAAACATAATGTTGAAGAGCATACTACTCAACGTCTAACTCATGAGAATGAGACCAAAATTTTTGAACAAAAACTAAAAGAGTTGCCTGACTCAAATGTAATTCTGAAAAAGAAATACAAAGGAACGTTGTTAGAATTGGAATAAACAAAAGAAAAGACATCCATAGTCTTAAAAAAATTTACAAAATATGAAAATAATTCTAACTGTTTTGAAGATTGTGTTGCTGAAAGAAAAACAAATTCTGATGACAGAACTGGAATATGATTTTGTCCCAACTCTAAGACCCAAACTAAAAAATTTGAAATAATAAAGTTTGCGTCTGGTGGCAAAAGACCTATTGAAACTTGTCCAGACTTTCAAAGTTTAAAAAATGAGTTTAATATAAAACAACTAAATTTAGACATTGGTGAATCAAGTAACTCTAAGCATAATGTTGAACATAAGGCTAAATACGTCTGCCCCCTTATTCGACAAGTTGATTCGTCATTTCGTCTTGTGCCACCTAGGAACAAGACTAGAGCTCAAAACTTAGACAAGCCTTCGAATAATAATTTTTCTAAGGTTATGAGTTCTACGTGCCATCTTTACTACTCCTATTGTGATGTCTATGGACATTCCCTTGATAGTTGATATTCCAAATGTCTATGTAATCCAGTCTACAACTCTCCTGCTTACCATAACTTTAACTATTCTAGGAGAAACTGAAATAACTATGTCCTTCCTAGACAGCCAGACAAGAATTCTAACTATCGTAACAGAAAGAGAAGGACTAATACTAAAAGACCATCAACAAGAAATAATCCTAGATTCTTTTCTAAACCAATTGCTCAAACTATTTATAATACTCATAAACGTGCGCAAAAATCTTTTAAAGAAAAGACAGAAGCTCGCAAGTTTTATCAAATACGAGCTAATAAGCGTAAATTGAAAACTAGAGCAATTTGGGTCAGAAAAGATGATGTATTATCCCAGTTGAAATGCAACATTGTGATCAGTGCTTTTAAAGCTTAACACATGACAAATGGATGGTATTTAGACTCTGTATGTTCCAAACATATAATCGGGGATGATTCCAAATTTTAAAAAAAAAACTTCTTCGAAGGAAAAGTCTTGTTTGGAGATGGTGTGTCCACCCAAATCATTAGTAAGGGAACACTCCATGAAGAAGGATTACCCATTCTTAAAGATGTTCTCTTGGTAAAAGGTCTTAAAGCTAATTTACTAAGTATATCACAGTTTTGTGACTCAAACAATACTGTCACTTTTTCAAAGAACAATTGCAAAATTTTAAAGGAACAAGGTGATTGCATTATTACACGACTCCGTACTCTAGATAACTGTTACATAATCAATCCAAGTACAGAGGTTTGTAACATTACCAGAATGAATGACAATGAGATATGGCATAATAGGATGGGTCACATTAATCATGACAGTCTTAGCAAATTGTGCTCCCAAGATATAGTTAGAGGTCTTCCTAAGATCAAACCAATTTCAAACATCATATGTGGTCCCTGTCAAGAAGGAAAAATTATTAAGGCTCCCCACAAGAAAGTTGAAGTTCTATCCACTAAACCTCTAGAACTCATCCATATGGACCTAATGGATCATTATAGTACTGTTAGTCTTTGCGATAATAGTTACATCCTTGTTATGGATGATGACTTCACTCGTTTTACTTGGGTTGCCTTTTTAAAACACAAATCAGAAACCTTCCGTAAGTTTTTGAAAATCTTAGTTCGTATAGAAAATGAAAAGGACTCCCAAGTAGATAGAATTCGTAGTGATAGAGGAGGAGAATTTATAGATTCTGATGTCATCGAATACTGTGACTATAATGGTTATAAACATAAATTTAGTTCTCCTAAGACACCTTAACAAAATGGAATTGCTGAGCGTAAAAATCGGACTCTTCAAGAAATAGCCCATGTGATGATTCATGCAAAGAACCTACCTAAATATTTTTGGGTAGAATCCATTCGTGCAGCCTTCCATATAATCAATCGTGTTTACTTGAGGAAAAGTACCAAACAAACATCATATGAGCTTTGTTATGGTAAGAAACCTAACCTAAAATACTTTAGAACCTTTGGTAGCACCTGTTATGTCTGTAAGGACAGAAAACGCCTGTCTAAATTCAAAACCAGGGGAGATAAAGCAATCTTCTTAGGATATTCTCCAAATAGTATAGCCTACCTGTCTATAATATTCGTACCAAAACCATGATGGAATCCATAAATGTGGTTGTAAGTGACACTAATGTAGAAAGTAAGACCAAAGAACCAACTATTGTGGATGAGTTCGAAAATATTTTAAATTATGACTCTTCAAAAATAGTTGAATCCTTACCAACTGAGACCCCTGAAGTACCTAACTGGGTTTCCAAAGATCATCATTTAGATAGTGTAGTTGGTAATCCTACTGAGCTTGTTCATATAAGATCTCAACTTCGTAACATTACTCATTTTGCATGCTTTGTGTCTCTTATTGAGCCAAAGACTGTAAATGAAGCCTTGAATGACACTTTGTGGATAAGTTCTATGCAGGAGGAACTTCTTCCATTTGTCATTCATAATGTATGGTATCTTGTACCTAGGCCGAAAAATAAAAGGGTTATTGGCAAACGTTGGATTTTTAAAAATAAAACTGATGAATCTGGGGTGATTATTCGGAATAAAGCTAGATTAGTTGCCAAGGGCTAGTCTCAAATTGAACGAATAAACTTCGAGGAAACTTTTGCACCTATCACTCACCTCGAGTCTGTTCGCTTACTTTTTATAATAGCTTGTCATTTGCACTTCACACTATATTAAATGGATGTTAAGTCATCCTTCCTTAACGGAATTTTAACTGAGGAGACCTACGTAGAACAATCCAAAGGGTTTATTGACCCTCATCATCCAAATTATGTCTATTGTCTTAAAAAAGCTCTTTATGGGTTAAATCAAGATCCTAGAGATTGGTATGAACGTCTATCCACCTTCCTTTTAGACAACGATTTTAAGAGAGGATGGAATGACCAAAGTTTATTTGTCAAACATTTTGACAACAATATTACTATAGCCCAAGTTTATGTTGACGATATCGTTTTTGGATCCACCTCCCCTTTAGAAGTTAAGACCTTCTCGGACATTATGCACAAAGAATTTCAAATGTCACTTATGGGGGAGTTACGATTCTTCTTAGGGCTCCAAGTTAAACAAAATTTAGATGGCTTATTTGTATCGCAATCTAAATACGCTTTAAAGATTGTCAAGAAGTTTGGCCTAGATACATCAAAACAAGCTAGGACTCCTATGAGTACTTTTGTCAAACTTTCTAAAGATGAGAATGGCAAATCAATTGATTCTACCTTATACCGTAGTATGATAGGAAGCTTACTTTACCATATCGCCTCCCGTCCTGACATCATGTACTCTGTCTGCACGTGTTCGCGATATCAAAACAATCCTAAAGAGAGTCATCTATTATGCGTTAAAAGAATTATCAAATACATTAAAGGCACTCTAAATTTAGGACTTTGGTACACTAAAGACACTTCTAGTACTATAGTAGGTTACGCTGATGCTGATTGGGTCGGTTGTTTCGACGATAGTAAGAGTACTTCGGGAGCATGTTACTACACTGGTAACAATTTAGTAGGATGGAGTAGTAAGAAACAAAACTTCACTTCCTTCTCTACTGCCGAATCCGAATATATTATCGCAGGAAGTTGTCGTGCTCAATTACTTTGGCTAAAACAAATGCTGAAAGATTACGGTATAACTGAAGATAAGTTACATCTATATTATGACAATCAAAGCGCGATTAATATTTCTAAAAATCCAGTTCAACACTCTCGTATCAAACATATTAAAATCAGATATCATTTCATACGCGAGTTAGTTGAATCTAAGGAGTTAGAAATTAATTACCTACCTACTGAATTGCAATTAGATGGCCTATTTACTAAACCATTGGATTATCTTCGATTTGAATCTTTGCGCAAATCTATTGGTATGGTTATGGCAGAAAAATGATTTCTTATTTCATACTTGTTTTCTTTACCCTTTGTCCATTTGAGACAAAATGGGGGAGAAATTTTAGTCTTCTTGGACATCTTGTTGTATCCTCAACTAAAAATCTTGATCTTAGTTATCTTATTTTTAGGAATCAGTGCCTTCATTTATATCAGAATTTTGATAGGGTATTGGTCTGTAATTAGTTGAGTTATGTAATTTTTCTTTTCTAGGATATTGGGTAGATATAATTTTTGTATAGGAATAAGTTTTTCTTGTTCTTTTGTATCCCTACGAGTCCTATATGACTCAAAGGAGATTTTGTCTCATATTTCCAAAGGCGGAGATTGAAGCACCCTATATCTTTGACTCACTTGAGTCTATATTATATAGGTGTTTATTTAGTTTGGAAATAGTGACAAAATTGAGTCATATCCTTTTTAACCAACAAGCCTTGAGACTCTACATTCTATTTCCTCTAATAGTCCAAAGGTATAAACACCAACACCACACCTAGGATCATTTATGTGTTGCATATGAGATTGCATTCTTCATAGTATGGGTATGTGTATGTTGAATCCTTTTAAAATAATTTTTTCATAATTTTTGGGATATTTTAAATAATTTTTAAGATTTTTTAAACAATTTTAAGAATTTAAAATTGGCTTTTACAAATATTGTGGGATGTTTTCTAATTACTTAAATCTGTTAAAAACTTGCTTGGGTAGAAACTAAATGCGTTTGATAATTGTGTGGGTGCAAATTGTATTTCCGAATGATATAAAACACGCATTTTATATGTCATCTCAGCCTTACACGTGTTAGACTCACAATGGCTGGATTTTTGTTTTCTTTCCCTCACACACCTGTGTTTGATTGTGAACCCTTGGATCATTTTAATCTATGGCCTGAATGCGTTCTTACCTAATCCTTGTGTTTACATTTAAACCAATAAGAGTTCTTATAATTACGGTGCATTGGTAGCCATCAGATTTACCTTGATCTCTTAAGACTTAATCGTGACTATTCGTTTGCTTCGAAGTTCCAGAGGCTTCCATGGATTAGTATAAATAGATGTCGTATGTGTTGCGATTACAATCTTTTTTTCACCTCACTTATGAGAGAAAATAAAGAGAGGAGAGAGAGAGAGAGAGATAGAAAACCCTAACATAAACTCCAGCCAAATCTCAACAGAAAATCATTTATGAGAGTGTGTTAGTTTGAGAGTTACGAAGACCATTCCTCTTCTGTTCTTAATCTCCTTTCCAGCTTAATCATATCAGTTTGATCTCATTTTCTTTCATAGAAAATTATTATTGAAATTCTGTGATACATTTCGCGTCTATCTCACTTAGTTTTGATTTCTTATTTCGAGAAATCATAGTTTTGTTGGTTGTTTTCAACTTTTATGTTTTCAAACCCTAAAACCAACAAAATAATTTCT
Source organism: Sambucus nigra (assembly GCA_949130495.1). Classification (NCBI taxonomy): domain Eukaryota; kingdom Viridiplantae; phylum Streptophyta; class Magnoliopsida; order Dipsacales; family Adoxaceae; genus Sambucus; species Sambucus nigra. Next base: position 806,897,572 of record OX422207.1, read on the forward strand.
GATTTCAGTTTCTTTGAACATTCAGACTCAGATCTAGTTTAAGATCTTGATTGGGGATTTACACTTTCACATATTTCACTTTTTTGTGAAATAGTTTGTATGTTTTCCAAATAAGAAAGTGTTTAGGATCTTGGCTCATGTATATAGCGAGATTCCCTCTTGATCTGTGGATAAATTGAAATATCCAAAGTTTGATAGTTTCGATTAAACTGATTTTAGAAATCTTTACATATTTGTGATCTGTTTGTAATTTGATTAGCATCCTGTCTGTAATTAAGTGTGTGTGTGTGTGTGTGTGTGTGTTGCATGCATGTGATTTAGAACACATCACCACTTACACTTTCACACTACTACACTGAAAAGCGTTGGTATTGAGATTTTGGACTTTTGAGTAGACGTAAAGCTAAAAGAAGTGGAGCTACAAAGCTGAGAGAACATCAACCACATCAGAGCCTTGGGAGAAGTCAGAAAATCCTGAGGAGTTGATACATTTTTGAATTTAGAATTAGGTCTAATTGTGTGTCTTGATTGTTAAATAGTTTGTAACATATTACTCTATTTTAGTGGATTTTTACTTTTGAGGTGCAGAGACCTCCGTGGATGTTTCCCCAATTGGGTGGGGTTTTACCACGTTAAAAATTGTACTTGTATACTTCCTCTTCCTCTTCCTCTTCCTCTTCCTCTCATCCCTTTCTTGAGGCTGTGTTGATTTAATTTCTTTATAAGTTTTGGTTTTCAAAACTGGTAAACCTACACCTTAAATAACTCGTTCATACTGTTTTACACATCTTGTGTTAAGAAATTTGTTTTAAGAAAAGAGTTTCTTCAACAAATTATTCGGAGCCATTTAGATAGTTTAATCTTATATTCACACTATGTATAAAATGGAAATACTTTCTCTTTCGTTTATTTTCTTCTTTTCTCATCTTTTGCTTTTGTTTTCTGCTTTATTTTATTTTTCACTTCTTTTATTTTCTTTCACACTCTCACATGCTTAATTGCTATCACATAATAATAAAATCATCCAGTCCCAAGTATCATTCCAAACAAAGGTAATATGTATGGTTTATAACTCCAATGTGGAGTTGGTTATGGGATTTTGAGTTTTGGAAAAAAAGGCTATGTTTAGGCTTAAAGAGATTGCCGAGGGAAAACATATAAGGTGAGTGTTGATGTCTAAAAATAAAGTGGGTCCAATTTTATAATCACAAATAAATAATAAGAGCAATCTAAACAAATACACAAGAGGCAAAGGTTCTTAAAGTGGTCCAGCTGTTAAAAACCTACGTCCATTGTTAGTGTTATTACCGATGATTTCAATTGCTCAGTATGGTGCACTTGTGAATGAATGAATCGTCCCATTGAGCTAAAGGAGATTATATATCAATAGTGGTCTAGAAACCTAGAGACATAATGCATTTATATATCCGGGCATTTACATCTGTGTATAATAAATAAGACTCTTCACATTCAGTGGTGGTCGCTCTTCCATTCGAGTAACTTTTGCTATTTTTGATGGTTCATATTCTGGCAGCTAGTTGACATTCTAGCCGACTAGGTACCTCTGATGCCGACCAAGATAGCTGGACAGCCCCCTAGGATGATAGGTGTCCATTGTTCATTGGGCCACACTGGAGAATAATTTTTACATACAACAAAAGCCTCCAATGCTCCATACTTGATGATTGATCGAAAGTAAGGAGTATTTATTCAAAATGTTACTCGACGTAATATCTAAATGTTGGTCGACAGTCGATCTTCTAGACTTGTAAATTTTTTACCGGTACTGTTGATAATGGAATTTTTGCACATAATTAAAACTTTTTCGAACCGTCAAAGGGTACGCTGGTCTTTTTGCACTTTAGGAAGCATGCAGATGACGGTAGTTCAATTATTCGTACTGTTAACCATTTCGTCCCTATCATCGAGGCAACCTATAAATAGGCAAAAATTTCCCTCTCTTTCTTTTTACCTCAAATCACCTGCACTTAGATTTTTCTCTCATTTTCAAGATTTTTTTCCGCGATCTATTGTTGCCTGCTACCAGTCATTGTTTTTCAATCCTTATTGTTGACTTTAGATTTCTATAAGCTTTCTTTCCCCCCTTTTCTCTATTTTTTCCTTTGTTTCAATTATGATTTTTATCGTTGATGAGGATTCCTTAGACGAATTTAGAGAAAAAAGGAAAATTAAAATTGGGTAGGTCTAGAAATTGCTTAGGGTCATGTGAACGTATATTCTTTAGTAGAGGCTCATTGGATTCCTACACTTTTAATTGCTTAGTGTGGTATTACCTTTCCTCTAAATTTATTCTTTCTTTAATTTTATTATTTCGATGTAGTTCCTATTAGGATAGCTCCATACACATGGAGGGTGGTGAATGGAGTAAGTAGGTTAAATGAGATTTATGAGATTCGTATTGGGATACCTGAGTTAATGTTCTGCTACAAATGGGGAACCATTAGAGATAACACTTACTATTTGAAGACTAGGCAAGCCAATAGGGCTTTAGTAGTTAATTTGCCAGATTCCAATAAAAATTATTAGAATTCTGATGTTATTGTCAAGAACTAGCAATATGCCCCCCTTCCTGAGGGGGTATCATACACTAGTCCTAGGTTCCCTTTAGAAGGGTGTGGCATAGGTTGACTTTTTCCTGCTTATCATCTGTTTGCAAACTTATCGACTAACTTTCTTATTTTATTTTATTTACATAGGAGAGTAATAAGAAATGTCCCAAGGAGGGAGAAGTCAATATTGCAGCCCTCAAATATCCGTGGGGTCTTAATCAAAAGGTTGGAGAAGAACACCCAAGAGCTTCTTTTGTATTGTTTGAGTACAAGAGCTTCATTAAATCCTTCGTTGCTCAGACACCACTTGCACTACATTAGCTTACTGTCAACTTAGATGAGGAACTCGTGTCCACTTCTTTGACTGCAAAATCAACTGGAGTTGAATTCATTCAAAGAGGAACTTCCTCCTCATTTAAGTCTTTGGATATTTCCACCATCCCTACATCTCTTTCTACCAAGATGATGAAAGCAAAAATCCCAAACTTGTTGACCAAGTCCCCTCCTCCTGCTGACAAGAAAACCAACCCATCCGAGAATAAATCTCAAGCCAATGAGAAGAAACCAATGGTCTTAAACACTGAGGAGGCCCGAATTCAGGATCCAATATACGAGGTTGAGGAAGGCTTGCCTAGCCAACAAGATTAGGCCAAAAAGTCTTATGAGTTGGCCAAGACTGCTGAATTGGCCAAAAAGTCTTTTGTCAAGCAACGCAGAATTGAAAATGCTTCTATTTCGATCAACCCTGGGTTGGCTAGGGAGTTGAGAAAAGCTGGGACTCTGCCTGCAGATAGATCGGATATAGCCCACTTGACTAGAGCTCGATTAACTGAGAAGGCTCCTCACAATTTATCCTTGGTAAGTTCTTAACTTTTTTGTTAGTATGCACTAACTTTAAGTGTTTTTCTTCTAATAACTCTTTCATTCTTTTACAGTTCTTGGTCAAATTCAATGAAATGATGGAGAAGGATAACTAAATAAGATTTTCTACCTTGATCGATGTTGATGAAGCTCTTGAGGGTTTACAAAAATCCTTATAAGTCTCCAGTGAAGCTCTAAAGAGAGAAAAACAAGCCTGTCAGGACAAAATCAATACGGTCGAGAACTAGGCCATAGCAGTAGAGGAAGCACAAAAAACTACTATTAATGAGCTGACTCGAGCTAAGTTGACCAGTGCAGAAGCTGAACTAAAGGCTGCTGAGGACAAGGCGGTTGTATTGATTGCTGATAACTCTTCCCTACTGGTCAAGTACAAGAAGGATAAGAAGGAGGCATCAAATGAGGGATGGGTGAAAGCATTTTCTATCACAACCACCTAGATTAAATATGCTAAGAAGAAGTCTTTTAAGGAAGGTTGGTCGGAGGCCCTGAAAGAGGTTAGTACTCAGGCATACTCTAAACTTTTTCGGAGACATGACGCAGGAACTCCTCCCAACCTGGATGAAGATCTTGAAGATGATAATGAGGGTTCAGGGGAGTCCTCTATAGTTCCTACTGAGAATGTTTACCTGCCTGCTGCCGACCATAAAAATACCAAAGAAGAGGAGAGGACAAGAATAAGGTTCAACTCTTTTTAGTTAGTTTATTTTTGCCTTTTTTATGTATTTTTCATTTTTTATTCTTTATTCTTTATTATGTACTCAACTCTGTAATCATGAAATGATCAATGAAAAACATTTTCTCCTCAATTGCTTCCGACTTCACGTGATGTTGATTTTTAGTTAGTTGTTGTCATCAATATTATGTATGTCATTTATTTTTCTTGATCAACCCCATAAACTTATACTTGTAATTTTCCAGTTTGATGCCAGGAAGAGAGCTATAGTTTTTATGGAATCCGACCTACTCAGGCGGTGTAGAACTCTTTTTGAAGATGACCATGTCCCATCAACCGAGGAAGATCTAGTGGGGTTTCTTAGCCTAGATGCCTCCGACCAAGTGAAGGAATCCTACATTCATCTTCATTACTTTTTAGACAGAGCAGTAGCGAATAATGCTAGTTATTATGAAATTATTGAGAAGATGCAGGAAAACCATAAACTCTCCAAAGCAGGGCATCATTCTGATTATGAGGCTAAGTATTAGGCATTAAGTGAAGGTTGGGGCTTTGATAAGAAGTTACAAGATATTACTTCTGCAATGACCAAGAAGTAATTAGCTTTAGACCAAGAATTAGAGAGTGCCCGATCAATTGCTTCCCATTTAGAGAAGGAAAATAATGCTCCGAGGAATGAGCTTGACAGTTTGAAGAAATCAACTAACATTGGTCCAGGTGAGGGGGCATCATTTTTGGAGACTGAAAATTCAAGGTTGTTAGAAGAGTTAGAAGCCTTGCAGAAGAAGAAAATTAAGCCAGACCAATCTTCTAGGTAAAGTATAGTTGTTCAGGTAACCATTAAAGAAGATAGGACAAAGAAAACCTTGGGCGACCAAGCTGCGATGCTTCGGGAGAAGAACGGACATTCAGAAAAATAGACTTACTTTCCATTTCCATAAGCAACCCAAAGTTGTTTGGATGGATTGGTATAATGAATCCCTGACTTACTTGGACAAGCACATGGAGTAGGCTTGGAATTAGGGATTTAAGTGGGGTTGCTTGAACTTGCTTGTCTGCTGAAGATTCCTAAGGGTGATGAACTGTGGCATTAGCATGACATAGGGATGTTAGAATGTCCTAATCCTCCTTTCTCACTTGATACTAATTGGATTCCTCCTGATGCCATTCCTCAGAGCTTAATCAGAAAGTATATTGGGGACTATGGTCTTGAAGGAGAAGTGGAGTATGTCCGTCCCCAGTATCTACTGGATCGACCGAGCTGCAGCACGAGCACTGGGAGGAGAGATTTTTTATCTATCAATCATCCAAGCACCTTTGATGAACCTCCTGTTGGGATGAGCAAGATTAATGGAAAATGACCAATATAATATACTTGTTGTAATACCCCGTATTTTTATGCTATATTAATTTAAGGATTTATTAAATTTAATGTGAGTGAATTATTTAATAAAAATCCGAAAATTAACTATGTTATAATTATTAACGCGACGAGAGTTAGTAATTATGGAAAATTTGTTGAATATTACTAATGAGAAAAGTAATATATTATATTGGTTATATTGAATGTCATGAGTGAGTTAAATGACAATTTCGGAAATTTAAGTCGGGACGTGCTCGTGTCGCGTCGGGACTAAATTTTGATAAATAAAAAGTGTATATTTTATAAGTTGCCCGTATGGTCATTTTGAGTGCGCCAACGCGTCCGGAAGGGTCGAGATAGTCAGAAAAGTGTACCCGGGGTGTAGTTTGGGTCTCGGGGCGTTTTTAGGCCTAATTAGTAACCTGGGAGGGCATTTTTGTCATTTTACATTTATGGGTAATTAAACCCACGAAAATTAGAGGGGCTATATCTGATATTGAGGTTGTCACCTAGGGTTAGAATTCCCAAAACCTAGAACGGCCATTGGAGAAGAGAGGAGAGAGCTCTCAAGCAATTTCAAGGCCCAAAACTCAACGGTTTGCACCGCCGCCACCACCAACGCGTAGATCGCGAGAAGGGGAACGCAACCACACCAAAATCAGCCACAATCCAGACTTTTGAAAATCCCAGGCAAGTGTTTATCTTGCTTATTTCGTTGGTGCAATTTCCATATTAGTTTAGGAATGATTAGGGATGAAATATATAGAAGAAAACCCAATTTGTGATAGGAAAATCCATGTAGTATTGGTTTATATGATGATTCTGGAAACCCTTGCCATGTAGAGGAAATTAACCACGAAATTTTGATGATTATAAGAAGGAAATTCTGGAGAAAATTTGTTAGAAACCTGTTTAAGAATATTTTAGGGTTCTTGATAATTAGATAAAACTTTGGGTTGATAATCCATGTTTAAATGATAAAAATACACATGCCTTACGTTGGAAATATCTGGTATATTGATATAATGTTAGTAGCAGAATTTTTGGGACGTTTGGGTTTGGAAAATATGGACTTGGATGAGGATAGGAGGTAGAAACCGTAACTGCAATTCTGCAGAAATCGAAATACCTGCTTGATCGATCGATCGAGCCTAGAGCTTCGATCGATCGAAGGCTCGATCGATCGAGCCCCAAACCTCGATCGATCGACCCCTCCTGGCAGACTCCTATTTCCCCTTTTAAATGAGTTAAATTCAAATTATCGTAATATAATTCTTGGGCATTCTTAATAAAATGATTTGGGAGACATGGAGGACCAGTAGGGTATATGAATAAATGTTGGGATCTTTAATATTCGACGAGAAAGGTATTTATGGGATATTCACTTTAGCGTTGGTAAATTTAATGTATTTAAGGGTGAGGCGCGTAAGAGAGTTACGTTGGAACATATTAGTGGCACCTACTGAATTGTATACTTGGGAGGATAGGGTCCACGAGTGTCACGTAATGGGTTGGAGAAACCCTTCGAGTTAATGTTAGCGACGAACCCTTATAAGGATTACTTAATGTGAAAAGTAAGGATAAATATTGTAATTATGGGTGATGAGAGAAACCTATATTAATATGATAACAAGTGGTATATTTATATGGTTGTGTATGCATATATTATATACGTGTGAAAACCATGCCCGCGCTACTTGCTATCCCTGAGGTTACCACGCTGGGACGATCTTATCCTGTGTCGCCTTATGGGGGATATTGAATCGTACCCTAGGAGATAGATATCCTTGGTACAGGCTATCGGAATGATAGTTCAGACGGTCCTAAGATACGTGAGGGTATGTACTGACCTCTTAGAGACTTGGAATCTATGCTTCGCCTCAATCTTGTTTGTGTATATATGTTGATACAGTTCGAGAGTGATTCCGAACTTGTACATCCCTTAGTGTGAGCGATACGGGGATTTGATAGCAGAGTATGCCTGCACCATAGTTTGTATGTTGGTGCTGTTAGAATGTATATATTATACGAGTGCTTAATATATATATCTGAAATTTGGGAAATGTAAAACTGTTGCTGTGATATGGTATGTGAGAAATAATTCTGGGCTATAAATCGGAAATACTTATTTGAAAAGTATAATATGACACTGGGAAACTTTATAAATTAATGAAGCTAAAACGAGAGTTGTGCTACTAATTGGAAGTATCTTTTTAAACAATGATATTGTTTGGTTTTAAAATCTTATGAGAAATTTGAGATAAGCTAAATTGTTGGGAAGGTTAGTGTGATAAAATGATAAGACAAACCGTTGGGAAGGTTAGTGCGATAGGTGTGCACATTAGAAGAGAGGTGAGAATTTCTCAAGGGAGTGTCGCACTAATATGTTGTTGCATTGGCCTGTATCAATTTAAATACTTGCTAAACAATTTTTAAATCATACACACTATCGGGCTCTGACCCGTTTTTCCTTCTCTCTCTGTCTCTTGTATATATATGTATGTATTACAGGTGCCCAACCACAGGGGCGTCTTGCTTAGGATCTCTTGGAAGGAACGCGCTGCAGCTTAGGTGGGAGTTGCAGGTCTCTTGATTAGACGACTTCGTTCATTCGGATCCACTCTTAGTATTTTCAATTAGTTGGCCATGTGTAGCTCTTTCCATTATTCCGTTGTCATTGGACATTTGTATTTCAGTTATTTCCAGTATGGTTACTATGGGATTTATTCAGTTTGGATGTGTGACTTTAGATTTCGTATGTTGACATTCGATTGACGAATGTATTAAATTAATTGGATTATGTTGCAGAATTTAATGTGGTGTGATTCTTACTTATTGAATGTTGTTAATAAAATAAATGATTTTTCTTTAAATAAAATTTGGAAAGTATATATGAAAATGGTTTTGACACTTAGCTTAATTAATTAGGGTGTTAAATTGGAAAATTTATTTTCGACAGTGATGCTAAGAATGGACCAACTGTTCACCTTGATTTAATTTAATAAAGGAATGATCGCCCGGTATTTAATTAGGCGGGGTGTCACACTTGTCTTCTTTTCATCGTCGATCTTTACTTTGTAATACATATTTGTTAGAATGAAATGAAGTTATTTGCAATACTTTGCCTTCTTTATCTAAGCTTATGGTTAATATTAATCTTATTGCAGGCTAGGTAATCTGTATAATGACTGATTAGTCGACTTATTGACTAAATAACTTGCTTGTTGAATGCTTGATTCATGATTGAATCTATTTGTAATGCCTTAGATTCGACTAATGTTGTTCTTAGATAAAACTGTAAATAGTTTTGCTAAACTAAGCTGTAACATTAGTTATTAGTTGCGACCAAGTGTATTAGGATTATATAGTATCCCTGTGTTTTAATTTAGTCGGGTAAAACTTCTGTGTTTAACTTTGAGTCCTAGATGAAGTTTTATTAACTTCTTGTTCATGATTTGTTGAAGATGAAATCATATATGAAGATTTAAAGAATTACGTTTTTAAAGTTGGAAAAGTTTGAATTAAAATTAAGTAGAACCCTTGAATTACGGTGGTATCATCAAGTATAATGGAGAGAAACATGAAACTTCATTAAATTTAATATCTTATTACATAAAAAATGAAATCACTGGTAATATTTACAGAAATGGTCGGCGTTCCATGGTGGTTCTTAAATTCTTCACCTTCCAAATTCTCTTGGCGATATGTTTTTGGTTGGATGATTGCTGAGATACGATATGGATTATGCCAGTTAGGCTCCAACTTATTATTTTTTTGAATTACTTTCTTCAGTACAAGATCTCATTGTTTTAAGTTGGTCGACTTAACTCGTCAATTGTAAAATCTAAGAGCCCTTTGTTAGTAGGTAACTATTTGAATTGCAACTTCTTCTATGACTTGTTCAACTATGTCCAGATCTAGTCACCTCATTATATTACTCTCGGGGGACTCAAAATTAAACACCTTGTGAGTTGGCAGACCTATTTCAGTTGGTACCATTGCCTCACTGTCGAACGTGAGCAATACGGAGTCTCTTCGGTTGTCGTTCTTGGTGTAGTCCTGTAAGGCCAAAGAACGCTATGCAGTTCATTGATCCAATTACCCTTAGAATTATCCAAGAATTTATTCAACCCATTAAGCAAGGTTTTATTAGTGATCTCTATTTGACCATTGCATTGTGGATGTCCAGGTGCTGAATGTAATTTCTGAATTTTGGATCGGGTGCAATACTCTTCGAACTCTTCATTATCAAAGTGAGTACCATGATCAGTGATAAAAGTATAGGGCATTCCATATCGACATATGATTTATTTCCATAAAAACTGAAACACTATTTGATAGGGCATATCGATCAAGGGTTCAACCTCCACCCATTTAATGAAGTAATCCACCGCGACCACTAAAAACTTAAACCTTCCTTTGGTGGTCGGCAATAGTCCGACCAAGACTATTCCCTAAATAGCAAAGGGCCAGGGAGAATAATAGGTGTTAGGTAATCCCCTGGTTTTCTGTGAATAGCAACAAACCTTTGGCACTCGCCACACCTCTTAGCAAAGGAAACACTGTTTGCTTTCATTATTGGCCAATAGTAGCCTTGCATGGCAATCTTTTGTACCAAAGATCTTCCAGCTGAATGGGAGCCATATGATATTGCATGGACCTCCTTAATTAGATCATTTACTTTAGTTGGATAGACACAATGAGGTAAAGAGACCGTGTAGCCCCTTTTGTACATAACCCATTTCTCTAAGATATAGTAGCCTGCTTTGAATCTCATTTTCCTTGATTCTTTTGGTCGGCTGGTAATAGTCCTTTCTCAACGTATTATTTAATTGGATCCATCTAGGAAGGCCCTAATTTTATAGAAATGATACTGACTGCTTCCACATTAATACTTCTATTGGTGAGAATATCTGCTAGAATGGTTCTTCTGAGCTCCATTGGAGTCATTGAGGCTAGCCGAGCAAAAGCATCTACTCGGGCATTATCCGCTCTATAAATCTAGACCATTTTAACTGAAGGAAATGAGGAGATAACTTTCTTAGACTTATTCAGGTATCTTAACATTATTTCTCCCTTAACTCTATATATCTGAAGTAACTGGTGAACAATAAGTTGAGAATCACTATGCGCTATCACCTGCTCGACACCTAGTGATGAGGCTAGCTCCAACCTAATAATTAAAGCTTTGTATTTAGCTTTGTTATTTGAGGCTTAAAATTGAAATCTCAATGCATAATCTACATCCAAATCGTCTGGAATGTTGTTAATGAGTCAATCTCCACCGTCGATAGTGCACGAAGAGCCATCTACAAATAATTTTTAAATGGGGACATCACAGTTAAAGTCTTCATGTATTAGGACTCATATTTTAGCATCTTCTTACTTTTTTCAGCTAGTCGCAGAGGTCTTTTTTGAACAATCGATAATTCTGGTTAGTCGGTGGCCATCTCAGTTTACTTTTGAGCTGAGCTATCTTCCAGAGAAGTCTGCTCGACAAGTAAACTCATTTCACTTGGTACCTCTACATAAGTGAATTCTGCTATGAAATTTGCCATTGATTATCCTTTCAAGGAGGTTCTTAGCTCATAAATAATTTTATATTCTCCAAGTTCAACCGCCTAAGACATTAGTCTGCCTGATGTTTTAGGTTTGTGTAAATCTTATCGCAGAGGCAAGTCAATATATACTATGATGGTATGGGCCTCAAAGTATGGCCTCGTTCTACTGAAAGCTTCAATGAGTGCTAATGTTAACTTCTCCATGAGTGGATATCTAATTTTTGCTCCTCAAAATGCTTTACTAGTGTAATTTACTAGCTTCTGAATACCTTCATCTAAACGGATCAAGGCTGAGCTAATATCAGACTCCAAAATAACCAAGTATAAGTACAACTTCTCACCAAAAACTGGTCGGGAGAGTAATGGGGGAGATTCCAAATACTTCTTTAATCTAAAAAATATTTTTCATGCTCATCATTTCATTCAAAGGTCTTTTTAAGCACCTTGTAGAATAGAAGGCATTTATTCGTGGCTCTAAAAATAAAGCGATTTAGAGTGGACACTCTTCCTGTCAGTTTTTGCACATCCTTCTTGCTAGTCGGGGATTGTATCTCCAATAAATCCTTTATTTTATCAGGGTTAGCTTCAATTCCCTTTTTACTTACGATGTACCCCAAGAACATACCTTCCTGTACTCCAAATATACATTTGGTCGGATTAACCTTCATTTGATTTTTTCCAGCTGGTCAAATGTTTGGGCCAAATTAGCTATATAGTCGACATCAAATTTGATTTTGGGGAGCATATCATCTACATATACTTCCATGTTCTTGCTAATATGGTCATCGAATACTTTGTTTACCAACCTCTGATATGTTGCTCTAACGTTTTTTTAGCCCAAGGGACATAACATTGTAGCAGTTTATTCCTCGGCTGGTGATAAAGGATGTGCTCTCTTTATCCTTTGATTTTATTTTAATCTGGTTGTAACCAGAATGAGCATCCATAAAGCTGAGTAGTTTATGACCTGCTGTTGCATCTACTAATTGATCAATCCTTGGTAAAGGAAAATGATCTTTTGGGCATGCTTTGTTGAGGTCGGTGAAATCTACACACATGAACTATTTATTGTTCTTCCTTTTGACCATTACCACGTTGGCGAACCAAGTTGGATATTTTATCCTCTATAAATTGCGCTTTTTACATCTTTTCCACCTCTTCTTGGATTTTCGTATTCTTCTCGAGACTAAAAACTCTGCGCTTCTGCTTGACTGGTCTGACATCCTTGCAAACGTTGAGTTCGTGGCAGATGAAGTCAGGATCAATCCCTGGCATATCCGTATGGCTCCAAGTGAACACGTTATTCGTATCTCTAGGGAATGTAATTAATTCTAGTTTGAGAGAGGGTGTTAGCTTTGAACCAATTTGAGTGGTCCTTTCTGGCTTCTCATCATCAAGCACAATAGTTTATGTCTCTTCCATAATCTGTCCCTTCACCAAATCTTCCTCTTCACGAGGATCCAAAGTATTAATATTTATGCCCTTTTGTATCTCCTGTTGGTCAGCTGAAGTATAGTAGCACTCCCTAGCTTCCATTTGGTTACCATTTACTACGATGACCCCATAATTGTTAGGGGGAATTTCATGCACTGATGTACATTAGATGGCATTGCCTCTAATTACTTCATCCCTACTCTGACAAGGATTATATTATAAGCTTAAGGTATATTTTTGTCCAATGGAAAGAAGCAAATTCTTTCCTCTCTACTTGTTGGCCAAGTGCCAACCAACACATCCAGCTTAATTATTCCCAAGGGATGCATTTCCCCGAGAACCCTATAAAAGGCTTGTGATACGATTCTAGCTTGCTATCTCGTAGACCTAGGCTTTGGAAACAGTTATAGAACATGACGTCTGTTGAACTCCCATTGTCAACTAAAACTCTCGCCACTCTACCGTGGTGAACTCTAAAAGTGATGACTAACGGATCATCATGAGGATATAACACCCCACTCAAATCATTTTTGGAGAAGGCGATCACCAATCTGTCTTTGTTGACTTTTTTAAGATGGCCATCACTGTTCTCGAATATGTCAAGCTTCCTGATAGTGGGACACGCTTTGGCCTTATTTAGGTAGGCTTTCCTTTCGGTAAGTCTATCTCCTCTACCAGCATCTCCTCCTACAACGAAATAACAATCAAAGGAAATCATCCATACGTCCATCTCTGGTTCATTAGACTTCCTGGGCAGGTCATGATCATCTTCATATTCATTATTGCATGCCCTTTTGGTGTCATCTTTTCCTCGGTCGAGTGGCTCAAATCTTCTCCTAACATTTTGCCTATCATCCTGATTAATAAATCTGGCCAACTTTAGTCACCGAATAAGAGTCTCAACTTCATTATTAAGTGCGATGCAACTATCAACAGTGTGTCCGTGATCTCTATGAAAATCGCAGTACTTGGACTTGTCCCTCCTATTGGGAGGTGACCTGAATTTCCCAGGACAATTCAAATCTTTATTGCCCCTGATCTCTTCCAGGATGTGATGGATACCTTTTGTGAGTGGAGTATACTCATCATACTTCTTGATCCTGTCAATCTTCTTGTATTTTTTTTATCTTTCTTCAATGAATTATTCTTCTGACCTTTAGCTTTACCCTTCGTCACTTCTTTTGTTGTTATAGCTTCCTCGATGTTCATGATCTTTCTAGCATTAATCATCAACTTTATCGTAGTTTTGGGGGGATTTTTTCCTAGAGCATAGTAAGGATCCTTGGCCAGTAATCCACTCATCAAGGCCACAATGGCTGTCTTTTTTTCATAATCCACCATTTCTAGCTTTTCATTATTGAAACGTGTGATATACTCCCAGGTACTTTCTCCAGGTTTTTGGTGCACGGTCAAGAGATGAGTAATACTCTTGATCGGCTTAGTCCTAAAGCAAAAGTTATCAATGAATAATTCAGCCAGTTAATGAAAACTAGAAATTTTACCTCTAAGCATATTGTTGTGGTATATTTGAGCTGGACCAGTGATAGAACTGGAGAAAGGCCTGCATCTCATCTCGTCAGGGACAAAATAAATGTCGGTAGTAGCTTGATACTGTTCAATGTGGAAGATCAGGTCAGTTTTCCCATCATATTTAGGAGTGACAGTCGGTGGTTTGAATTTGGAAGGCGTGGGGTAATCCACAATGACTTGGACGAAAGTTGAGCCTTTAACAAATCTTTTTTATAAAGGATTTTTTATTTAGGCCATTTCCCCCAGTCGATCTTCCAGTCGCTGTATGGATCCTTTCCAAAAATGTTCCTCTGGTTTGGATTTAGTAGAAGAAGATTTTTTGGCTTTGCTGTGCACATGTGTTGAACTCTCTTCCTGAAAAGTCTGTTCAACATGCACGGAGCCCCTTATGCTAGGTCTAAATCTCACAGATCCATCTCTGTGCTCGTGGTGATGATCTTTCTCCTTGTAATGACCTCTGGTTATTCGGGGACCTACACGATCAAAAGTGGATTCCCTACTCAGCCTCTTCAAAACACTTGGTCTCTCCTTAGAAAAAATCTATCGTCATAGTAATCTATTGATCAGAATGAAGATGTTGTGCCAGGACGGTATGACCTGTCACAAGAAGATCGAGAGTGGTAACTCCTGTCATTCCTAGCTGGTGGATGTGGCATATCTCTCCTTGAATTGGAGGATTTGTCTTATATCGTAAGAGCCAATTGCCTTATTGACTCTTGCATCACTTCATGTCCTTTACCAAGTTGAGTAAAATCCTCAGGAGGTCTGTCTCACTAGGGGGAGCAGATATATCTGGGTTTTTGCTTGAAACTGCCAGGCTACTTTCAAGAATGATAATCATTCTTCAAGCTAAGGAATGAATAAAGCAATGTAAGATGTAGAGAACGATGATAAGTCGTCATTCCCACAGACGACGTCAATCTGTTGATGTCTAAAAATGGAGTGGATCCAATTTTATAATCACAGATAAATAATAAGAGCAATATAAATAAACACACAAAAGGCAAAGGTTTTTAAAGTGGTTCATTTATTAAAAGCCTATGTACACTATTAGTGTTCTTACTGATGATTGCAATAGCTCAATATGGTGCCTTGTGATGGAATGAATCATCCCCTTGAGCTAAAAGAGATTATATGTCAATAGTGGTCCGGAACCCTATAAACAAAATGCCTTTATATCTCCAGGCATTTACATTTGTGTATAATAAATGAAACTCTTGACATTCAGTGTTGGTCACCCTTCCATCTGAGTAACTTTTGCTATTTCGAATGGTTCATATTCTGGCAGTTGGTCGGCATTCTACCCGACTAGTTACCTTTGATGTCGATCAAGATCGCCACCTAGCATGACAGGTGTCTATTGTTCATTGGTCCACGTAGGAGAATAATTTTTACATGCAACAGTGAGGTTAAAGTCAATACGGGTGATAAAACAAAAAGGGCCTATGATCCTTTCCTGAATTTCACGCAATTTTGAGTAAAAAGAACTTTGAAAATCATGATTAAGTAACACATTTCAAAATATAAAATCCATTAATAGACGATCAATGAAATAATAGTGAGATTACCAACGAATTTAACATTTTCAAGGAGGAAAGAGTAATGTATAAACATTCACAAATGAAAAAGAGCCCAAAGCTCACTTAGTGTAAGTATATACAATGCAAAAAAAGATTATCGAGTTATAAACGCCTTAAACTAAATCATTAGAATAAGAAGTGCGCATGTGCTCATGGGTTTAAAGTTTAATTCATGAAGTTTTTCATAATGTCAATGATTCGAGGACTAAGGTTTAATAACTTTTAAAATCAAGAACACGCATCATCGAACTGTCTATTGGATCGGGCATTTCTCGAAATTTATCATCGAAAATAAAGGCAAGATACCCAATAAAGGGGAAAAAAGAAAGAAAATATTTTTGAATTTTTGAAGTTTTTTAACAACAAAAGCATGCTTAGGACGAACATATAATCAAATCATGGACTGAGAAAAACAATGGATTGAAAATCCCACACCCCTAACTAAAACCTTGCTACATTATAATATCTTATTCATGATATTCAAATCGTTTTATAAGTAGTGAAAAATAAAAAAGAATTTTATATTTTGCCACTAATACTTGTGTTTTACATCTAGTGATAATTTGAGTAGATCTAATGTTTCAAATGACAACAATAAAATAATTTTAAAAAAAAACACATTTTTAATAACACCAACGCTCCACTACCCTAACTAAAACACATTTCATTCACACATGATAAAGGTTTCAAATGGAGATTACACTCTGGTAGATTCCTATAAAAGCTCAATACTTATAAGTTATAATAATCGAGATCATCTTTCGAATATGCCTACAAGATATTATTTTGAAATGATGTTTTTGTGGCTCCATCTAGTGAGGTGGAGAAGTTTTTTAAATATGGCATATGTAATGCCCGTGTTAGAAGAATGATACCTCATGAACTATGTAATGATCAGTTATTGACTTAATATACGTGCTTTGGTTTGCAAAAAATATCGAAATTACTCCAAGTTAACATTTTATACCTATAGGCTTTAACTCGTGTCATAATTTTTTTTACCAAAAATTGAATTGAAATATCATAAATATATGAATAAGGGTTTTGTAATTTTGCGACCATATGTGTATATATATGCTAGGGTGAAACCATGAGTAGAGGAACAACTAGAAATTTTCTTTAAGTGTAACAAGTGCCTATTTCTTATCTTCGACATGAATACTAAAACCCGAACAACAAACTGAATAGTTAATATTTTTATGCCTACAACACCATCCAAACTTCACTTTCAAACCCCCTAAAGAAAAAATGTAAACTTTCCTAGTCAATTTTCAAACTTCTTAATTTTATACATTGAATCCATAAATAAAAAAATTAAAAACTTTATAATCGGGATCACTTTCATGCCTCATATGGTCCGAAGCTCCATGAGTTAAAGTTGCTTGAAGTGATAATTGTAGTGTGGGAAAATATTTCAAAACATTTGAGTGAGTTTTGTTCCACTTCATTTACCAACCGAACTGAAATAAATAAGTTAGAAATTTAACCCCTCTTATCAATATATATGTTATCGTAGACAAAATATTTTTTGAACTTTATGTTATAAAGGAAATAGGAAAAGGGATAAATAAATTCCACAAACACAATATGGTTTATAATGAAGAAAATAAAATGGAATATACAAAAAATTATTTCTTGACATCCTTTGTTAAACCACATGAAACAAAAATATATAGCATAGCCTTGGCATGAGTACTACATACATAATATGGAGGTTTCTTCAATATCGTCATTTCCCTTTAAGAAATAGGAATATGTCTAAGAAATAAGAGCATGTTAGTGAAAATGCAAGTGTACAACCTAATTATAAACCTAGAGGGGTTGAATAGGTTTCTATCCCAATTTAACTAATTTTACTTAATTGAAATTTTAGCAAACTAGATTTCAATAAAAAAAACTTGATGAAATGAGTTGGATCAAAAAAAGGTTACTAGATCTATATCAAATGTGATAATAACATGATATAACAACAAGATCACATCAATTAAAATCCACAAGTCAAATTTTGTGAGACCCCCCCCCGGGGGGGGGGGGGGGGGGGGATAAAACACCTCGATGCACCCTAATGTTCCATTCAACTTGATAAGATTTTATACAAAGCAGGAAGATACATCTTTCTTATTTACTAATGAGAAGTTACCTGATGAACGTTGAACTTTACCCTAATGAATAAGAGAAATCCACCTGAAGCTTCATCGAATAAACAAAGAAGACACATTTTCCTACTTAGGATCACATCATGATTGAATTCCCCAATAATTCAATCAATTATTTAAGATCTCCTCTAGATCTTATTAACTCTAATTATAGTGATGTATATGAGCCTCTGGCTAAGTGGATTTGAAGGCAAAAATCACTAGAAAGGTTCTTCACAAACATTGATCTAGGTATGGATATAATTTTCTCTCAACTTGAAATGTAAATAGAGAGGCAAGTGGTATGCTATCAAACTCGAAAATACCCTATAAATATGTGAAAATGTATGGAGGGAAGTCAAAAAAAGGTTTGGAGGGAACATATATATATAGAGAGAGAGGGAGAGAGAGAGAGAAAAACTAATCGCATTAAGTGCGCGGCTCATACACACGATTTTAGATAAAGGGATAGTCAAACAAAAATTGTGGCATTTGTGTGCATGATTTTAGGAAGAATGCAAACCAAGCATAAAACCTTGTGAATCGTTTACATATACTTGAAATATGTTTGTGCAAACAGATGAATGTAGGAAAAAAAATCAATGTAGGATGCCTTTTTAAAACCATGCCTTTCCCTTCAAGACAAACACCATGCTTATAAAAATAACAATATTATTTGTATCATTTTAAAAATCAATTTCCAAAGTGAAAATACGTGCATGTGTGCATAGCCTTAATGTACATATAAATCAACCATATAGGATATTATTCATTTGATCCACAACGAAAGGATTTGTAGAAGAGCCGAATATTAATCTTCAAAGTTCAGTGTTGACCCATATCTAATGAACAAGACTCTATCAACCTGTCACGTCTATATGAAATCAATCATGATGGATTGACTAGTCACGACTCAAATGCTTTGACACAGAAGTAATCCTAATATAAATGGATTCATATATTTCCAATATCTCCATTTGGTTATTACTTGGAAAAATCTCAAAAAACCAAAATACTTTACTACAACAAACAAAACTCACTCCATGCTAGCCATATAATGAAAGAAGAATGCCGCAATACACATATGATCTAAAAGATCGACAACATAACCAAAGTCGAGTCTGAGTGTGGGTTGAGTCGCCATTTAATGTCAATACCTACGAAACATGAACAAACATAATACACTCACATAAGTATGATAACACAAAGAGTAATCCCCCCTGCTCGGTAATCCTTTGATGAATATAATTATGAATGGAATGGAATGGACGTATATAATATAGCAATGTAAAACTCCCCCTTAATCTATTAATATAACAACATAAATCACAGATGATCTCCCTCAAAACAATATCATAAAAGCTCCCCTATCTCATAAACTCCCCATATCTAAAAAATCTTAGATATAACTCCACTTCATTTGTCACAAAAAGATGAATACATCAATATGATATCATGATAACAAGTAATCAGAAAATCATATAAATTAGTAGAGACAATGTGTAAGCACAAGATGCGCTATGTGCTTATAGGCAAGGATGGTTCGGACAAACAAAAAGTCTATTTTTATATATTTTTAATTTTAAATATTTAAACTTTAAACATCTTAAACCCAATTAAACAAGTTCACCACATTAAACCGTTTTGTTGTGAAAAACTCAATTTATCCAATTTTATCTTTTTAACCTAAAACATGCATCTAGGTGATAATAAAATAAAATAAATAAATCCAACACAGCACGCCGATGTACGATGAAAATCACAAAAGAAAAAATCTCGGACAACCCAACCAGACTATTCGTTATGGTACTGCTTTACAAAGCATAGTTAGTAGACTTGCTCAACGGCTCATCTCCCTTATAAGCCTTGATGCTCTTCTATCTTCAACCACTTCTCCACAGTGCAACATAGGAGTCCATCCACACAAGATGCCACAGTGCACGAGTGCACGTACGTCTCGGTATCCTCCGATGAGGCTCAGTAATCGTCAACCAAGTATGGAGTCCACTGCACGAAACATGTTCTCAACTCAAGATGTAAATAAACAAACTTTGATGCCCAAACTTAAGATCTCAAAGCATAAGAATGATGAAACTTGGATCTTTAAACTTAATGGGTGAAATTAGAGTTTTGAAACTTTTGTAAGCAGATTGAAAAATATATTTCGTCAAAAGTTCTTAAAAAATATGAGTCTAACACACCTTAAATAGTGAAAACATGAATTTTGAGGCAGAGAACTCGTTCAAAAGAGAATATATAGTTCGTTCGAATGGAAATGAGTTTCATTCTTACAAGTACAAAACTCGTTCAAATGAGAACCCTCTTTCGTTCTAATGAACTTTGAACGACTTTCCAACGAGTTGTGCACTACTAAACAGAGACCCCTCATTTGATGTTCGTTAGATGCACGTTCCAACGAAATTCCAATCTCATTCTAATGAGATGCAAAGTCATTCTAATAAAGATCCATTTTTGTTATAACGAGATTTAAATTTTGTTCTAACGAGATCGAAAAAAAATATTTTTGTTTAAAAACATTTTAAAAAAAGTTCTAAATGCTTTTGTTCAAAAATAAACACCCATAAATATATCGAAGGACCATATTCTAAATGCATCCATACATGTAAGATCCTCGGTAAACGTGAAGACAATTGGCACAAAACACGACACGATGTGTATTCAACTTTGAAGCTTGGCCGCTAAGTCTTCATAAAACATGTCAAAGACTTACGAGATCGATAATACAAAGCCTAACCTATGACTCAAATATTTTGTCCAGAATTACGCCAATTCTAAACAAATTGACTCGATCGAAAATTTTTCCTCACAAATCTCCCCCTTGGCTATTCCAAAATAAAACCAAAATAAGAATCCTATGGGCCGTCAAGCTCTCTAAAAAGACTCAATACCTAACCCCAAAAGGAAAAAAAGAGTACACTCGATAGATACATACACTGAGTAGAATTATATGTTTGAAAACTTTACCACATGTTTCAAAACTACACACTTAAACACGCCTTCAAATGCAAAGAGAATATAACAAGTATAAATTCGCATAAGAATAAATATCAAACAATATCTAATACAATCTCAATCCAGATAAGATGTGTCCCCTAAGATAAACATATCTTAATCATGAAGGAAATATACCATTTCTCCCTTTTTTTCCAGGAATAGACAAAGCAAGAAAGCATAAAATATTTACCCACCCCCAAACCAAATCCCCCTAAATATGTGAACATATGATACGAAGAGAAATAGGAGATAGAAGAAGGGATAATATTATGAAAATGGTGTAAAGTGCAACAAACACATAACATGGCAACACAATCACAATTAATTCAAACAACGATAAAATAATATCAATATTGATGCAAAAAGATACCCATATGATCATATAGCGTGCTAAATAAAATCATAAGATAAAGCATATGGCAAACATGGATTAAATTCAAACTGAAAAGACTCAAAACAAACGATACTGTTTATATATGAATACGCAAAATATATTTTTATTGAAATACCGGCACATATATGTTGGTATAAACAACCATAAAAAGTCGACACAAACACATATGTCTAAACACACTAACATAGTATCGATGTGTCTAAACACATGGGATGGAATGAATGGGAGTGAACTAAATACAAATGAATTATGACCCAAACACTAAAATATGTTCAAAAAGTTCTACTTGATCGCAAAACTTTATCAAACTAAGTTTTAGCCTCAAGTGATAATATTAAGTGAACTTTATGAACAAATAATCACAATGCACACAAGCCTAGAATATTGATGATTCTACAAATCATTAGCGTCAAGACAAAATAAGCATAACTAGGATTTATTGTGCAAACCTGTTGATCTTCAACTAAGCAGCCTTAAAAGATAAACATATATCATATTTCTTTTTACTCAATACTTTTAAAGCTATTATTTTTTAAACTTAAACAAACTAAACTACATTGGCCTTAGTAATTTTTCTATTTTTATTGCCTTTAGTCTTTTCATTAGGCTCTTGACAACGGTGGCTTTCCCGCAAAGGAGATTTGTTCCTTTTGTATTCCTTTCCCGCGCACCCTCCATTTTTTAATAAAATCAAACTCACGAGAAATGGATTTTACATACACAAACCCCCTATAGTCATATAATATGTAGATGACAAGATTGATTGGAGAATATCTCACATAACTCAAATATACAAGTAAAGTTAAAATTCAAAAGTGCTCGTACATGTGCCTATGGAGACATATACAAAGTGAATAAACAGTTCATTGGAATGAGAATGGGTTTCATTCCAATGAGAACTTTTTTTAATGAACTTCTAACGAGCTATGCACTGCTAAACAGAGACCCCTCGTTTGATGTTCACTTGATGGACGTTCTAACGAGATTCCAAACTCATTCTAACAAGATACAAAGTCGTTTTAATGAAAATTCATTTTCGTTCTAACGAGATTCAACGAGATCAAAACAAAAAAATAATTTTCTTCAGAAAACATTTTAAAAACCGTTCCAAACAATTTTGTTAAAAAAACAAACACCTTTAAAAAATATCCAAGGACCATATTCCAAAAGCATCCATACTTGTGAGATCCTCAATAAAAGTGAAGACAAACTTAGCACTAAACACGACATGATATGTATCCAACATTGAAGCTTGGCCGCTATGTCTTCATCAAACATATCAAAGGCTTATGAAATTGACAATACATAGCCTAACCTATGACTTAAATATTTTGTCTGGAATTATGTCAATTACGAACAAATTGACTTGATCGGAAATTTGTCTTTACACAATGTCTAGAAAAGCTAGAAAATATGTAGTAAAATCAATTAGAGGAAATATATGACGATGACAGCAAACTACCATACATGTAGAAATACGTGAATATATCATAAAAGCTTATATGGTACATATTAATATTCAATAGGTACAATCAATATGAACACGTGGAATCAAAGAAAATATTACTAAAAGAAAAATGAATTTCACTAGAACAGTGATCGCACAAACGATCGAGAAACATAATTGTGCGAAGATAGGCAGTAGATTTCAAAATCCAAAATTATGGGAACCATGGGAACGAATATGGAATCAATCTTGCAAATAGATTTTATACAAAATAATTATCGGGAAAGAATCCCTAGAGTCGTGCGAACGGGTAAATATGTCACCATGTGAACGGTTTTGGCCGGTGGCTAAACTCAACTACCAAGCTCCAATCATGTGAACGACATGAAATGTTCCTGGGAAAATGGATAAACTTGGGCAACCATGGCTAAAATGGCATAGTTTAAATGTTAAACATGATCGAAAAATCTTTGTAGCACATCATTTGAGCCTAATGTTTATTTGACAATCAAAAATTGCTTTTGAATCTTTCATTTTTCTTGTGTCAAATCAAAATTAACCTAAACATAAACATTGGGTCACAGTTAAATCCCAAATGGTGAACAATGTAGAATTACTCAAATGTTATAATAACTTGACGTTGGAGAGAGAAAAGGAGAAAAAACATTCTAACATGTGCCCAACTGGTTTAAGAGCCTAATAGGTTGGAGGAGCTTGAGCTGAGCTCTATTATATCTCTATAATCGTTAGAAGAAAAAAAGTTATTTATCACGGTTAAAACCGTCATAAAAAGCAATTTTATCACGGTTCTTAAATTTTTAACAACTATGATAAATAGGGTGACATAAATGTTCGTAAAACTGTGATAAAAGATGAATAATTTTTATCAGAGTTTTATTTAAAAACTGATAAAATATAGTGCAGTCATATCATATTTATCTCAAATTAGCAAGGTAAACCCGAATTAAAAGTTTTATTTTATCACAACTTTTTAAGAAGAGTCTTAATATTGCCTTTTTTTTTTTGTAAAAAACGACAATATTTTTTTTTTTATATTGAAGTTATTTTTACACGAAACCAACTTACATTTGTACTATAGAAGTATATTTTCATCCACTAATCAACTACAACCATAAGAAAAAGAAATATAACAATGTTTTCATCCACTAATCAACTACAACCACAAGAAAAATAAATACAACAACTTAATATCAAAGTTAATATATTACCCGACATTCAATTTAAGAAACTAATTCAAAAGTGCCAAAGAGTAATATTCATACCACAACTACCATTGACAATATTCACAACCAATGATTACTACTTTATAACATCTAAAAAGGTGAATTACTTAACATAATCAACAAAAAAAGGTGTACTATATACATAATCGCTTGGGAAGAAAATGTAGAAAAAAAATACTTGATTTGCAATGGTTGGTACCAATATACAAACCCACTAGAGTCAAGAGTCAGATTTTTTTAAGCTACCTGTTGTAAAGCCTATCAAATTGAATTAATTAGAGGGTGGGGCTAGTGGCGCTCCTTCAAAATCTTTAGTCACTCCAAATTACAATATGATGACAAAATTATATTTGCTCTAAAATGCAAAATTTCTTCCATATGATTTTTTCGTTATTTTTTAAACAATTCATTATCTAAAAATAAGAAAGATGTTGAAAAACTTCAATTCTCTCTTTCTACTATAATTAGAATATATAATACCCCCTACGGTTTAATTCTTTTTTTATTTATATAAATATACTCAAATTCTGGATATATC
Source organism: Sambucus nigra (assembly GCA_949130495.1). Lineage (NCBI taxonomy): Eukaryota > Viridiplantae > Streptophyta > Magnoliopsida > Dipsacales > Adoxaceae > Sambucus > Sambucus nigra. The sequence continues at coordinate 806,921,938 of OX422207.1, forward strand.
ATTACACAAATAACTAGGGGCCCGTTTGGTTGACGTTGGGCAAAAGAGTCGGCATGACAAAATTTGCCCATTTTTGCCTAATACAAATATTTTTTTTTCCTCACATTAGGCTACCAAACACCAAATGAGGTAAAAGCGATTTTTTAGGCAAAACATTTTAATAACACATTTTCGTCCATTTTATCATATATAATAAAAAAAATATGTTTTTTTTTTAAATTTTCATCCCAAGTTTTATTTAATAAAAAAAACAGTTTCTTCTTTTCTTTTTGCTTCCCGTTTTTATTTATTAAAAAAATAACAATCTATATATAAAAAAAGGTTTTTTTACCCCAAAATTATTTATTAAAAAAACTAAAGAACTTTTTTCTTTTCTTTCTTCTTCCTCCCTATTTTTATTATTAAAAATAGTTTTTACAATTTTTAAAAATGTTTCGAAAAAATAATTTTTTCAGTTTTTTAAAATGTTAAAAACATGTTACGAAAAAAGAGTTTTGACGTTACAATTTTTTTTTAAATTTTACGAAAAAATAGTTTATTATAAATATTTTTAAAATTATTTATCAAAAAAATAGTTTTCAAAAATGTTACGAAAAAATAGTTTTTACGTTACGAAAAAATAGTATTTAAACAGTTTAAAGTTTTTCTTAACAATTTTTGATAATATACAAAATAGTTTTTAAAACATTACAAAACAGTATTTAAATATTCATAACAGTTTTTTCAACAATTTAAAACAGTTTTTTTATTTTTTTTAAACTTTAAAATAATTTTTATAATATATTCAATGCAGTTTTTAAAAATGTTAAAAATCGTTTTTACAATATTTTTATAATACGATTTTTAAAAAAATTATAAAACATATTCTTAACAATTTTTTATAATATTAAAAACAGTTTTTAAAATAGTAGAAAATAGTTTTTTTAACTATTTAAAACCGTTTTTAAAATTATTTTTTAAAACTTTATAATAGTTTTTATAATATATTCAAAATAGTTTTTATGATAAAAACTATTTTTATAATATTTTTATAATACGTTTTAAAAGAAAAATTGCAAAATATTTTCTTAACAATTTTTTATAATATTAAATACAGTTTTTAAAACATTACAAAACAGTTTTTATATATTCATAACAGTTTTTTTAATTATTTAAAATAATTTTAAATTATTTTTTAAAATATTAAAAGTGTTTAAGAAGTTAGCAAATTTGTTGGTAAATATTTCTCACGTAAATAGGTAAGCAAAGTTTGGCAACAACTTTTGCATCGGAGGTGTTGTTCATTGACAAATAACTTGCATAAAAACTTTTGTACCAAGCACACCAAATTGTAGGCAAATACCCATTTGCCAACTTATTTGCCATTGACATGACAAATAAGGGTAACCAAACGGACCCCAAATGTAAATTACTTCCTTACAACATATGAAAATAATTATGAATGCTGAAAATATGAAAATTATATAACTATATCCATATAATATCCCACTTTCATATTTTACACTACTACTTTTATAATTTAAATTATAAGAGTAACCTAAAATTTACTAATAAAATGCAAAATGTTTAAAAAATAACTATAAAGATTTTATGATAGTATATTTTTAACGGCTATTTAATTTAATATATTATATTTCAATCCTTAATAAAATAAAAATTATAAAATAACTTAGATAGTGTCGTATGCACAATAAGAATGTGTACTGGAAGCACAAAATATAATAAAACTGCATTTGTGTCGTAGGCCTAATATGCAAGTGTACCGCAAGTAGAAAGTAAAATAATATTTTTCAGCATGTTCAGTTTCGATACGTATGGTTTTTATTTTTTCAAAAACCCTTATCAATATTGAACCGTTGGGTATTTAGTTTGTTCAGTAATTTTAGTGTTTTTGGTATTTTTTGTTTCGATTTTCTTAGTTTTTTTCTCGATTTTTATTTATTTTTTATTTTTTGTTGATTATTTTTAGGTATTTTCAATCTTCCCAATGTACCTGAAAAATAATCAACAAATAATAAATGAGCAAAAAACTGAAAAAATCGAAACTATAAATACCAAAAAACCAAAATTACTGAAAAAACTTAAATACCTAACGGTTTAATATTGGAAAGAGTTTTTGAAAAAATAAAAACCAAACATACCAAAATCGAACATACCGAAAAAGATTGTTTTACTTTATACTTGCGGTACACTTGCATGTTAGGCTTACGACACAAATGTAATTTTATTATACTTTGTGCTTGCAGTACACATTCTTATCGTGCATACGACACTATCTTAGTTATTTTATAATTTTAAATATACTAGGGTTGAAATATAATATATTAAATTATACAGCGATTAAAAATATACTATCATATAATCTTTAAAGTTATTGTTTTTTAAAATTATAAACATTTTGCATTGTATTAATAAATTTTAGGTTATTCTTATAATTAAATTGAAAAAGTAGTGGTGTAAAATATGAAAGTGGGATATTATATGGATATAGTTATATATTTTTAACATTCATAATTATTTCATATGTTTATTTTTGGTGGAAGGTATATATTAAACCAAAGGACAACAACCCAAACATTATTTTCATATGTTGTAAGGAAGTAATTTACATTTAGTTATTTGTGTGTGTGTGTGTATATATATATATATATATATATTAAAAGAATTAAACTGTAGTGGGTATTAGATATTTTAATTATAGTTGAAAGAGAGAATTGGAGTTTTGCAACATTTCTCTTACTTTTAGATAATGAATTGTTTAAAAAAATAACGAAAAAATCATATGGAATAAGTTTTGTATTTTATAGCAATGATACTTTTGTTATTATATTATAACTTGGACTCCCTAAAGATTTTAAAGGAGTGCCAATAGCCCCCCTTAATTAAAACTGTCATGGGCTGAATTTTTATCAGTTAGTTATTAATTGGTTTGTATTTAAGGATCACATGTACCGATTTTCAGAACATAAATTTCGTCATGTGGCAAGAACTGACGTGGATATTGTTAATTTCGTCATGTTTACAAATAGTTATTTTCTTCCAAGCTAAACAAATGGAAGGAGGTCGTTTTTTTCTCTCTTTAATTTCTTATCTATCTATCTTAAATATTTCATATTTTTTTAATTCTTAGGTCCATGCTATAAGGTCTTGAAATTTGGTGTCAGAGTGGTATGTAAGCTGAGAGAGTTCTTTAATGGATGACGCTACTCGATATAAGTCTTTGGAGTAGGAATTTAATGATTAAGAAGCTAAGATTGCAGATGTTATCTTAAATCAAACATCTACTAATGACAAATTGAAGAATGTTGATTCATCTTTGGTAGACATAATCTTTTTTTAAGCATATCATGAGGTATCCGGATCAGCATACGCGCACATCGATTAATTCTCATTTACGATTCGTGGTTTCTATTGGCCAAATATTATTTTGACAGCACCGGAAGTCGAACCGAGGAGGAAATCCAGTAGACCCTAAGTCTATTCCAGAAACAACCTTATACCATCGGACCAAGAGACTTGGTTATTTGGTAGACATAATCAATACCAACATTATATATGTGTAAGCAGGGGCGGAGCTGCCTTGACAATGGGGTGGGCAAGTGCCTACCCCCACCCCAGCTTTAAAAAAAATAAATAATATAAAGGTATATATTTTTGGTTAGAAAAATTGAGGATAAAATAATGTAATTATTTTTAAAGAAAGGACACATCAACAAATATTTAAGATATCTCACACCCACTTGCCCTCTTGCCCTCTTTGTCAACTAAACAAAGTTTCTTACATTTTTTATTTCTCAACCCCATTCTAACATCTCTTTTTATTGGCGGCTATTATTCTCAGATTGAAGGAGGAGAGCCACTCTTTCTTATTACATTTATTCACAAAGTCTTAATAATTTTAGGATTGTTTATGTTATATTTTTTTTTTGTTATACACATCTCGGTTGTTTTTTTTGTTATTCTGGGATTAAATTTTGTTGTTATTTAGATTTGGGGAGAAAATATTTTTTTTTTTGTTATTTAGGTTAGTGTTTGAATTAATGTTTTTGCTATTTATTTTAGGGCTTTGATATTATATATAAAGTTTAAGTTAATTTTGTTGCTATTTATTTTAGGGCTTCAAGTCGTGATGTGAATTGCTAATTTAGATTCATTCTTGGATTGAGGTTTGCTTGTGTGGTCTCTATTGAGGTATTTATCCTAAATTTTAGTATAATAAGTTTTTAAAATTGGACATCATGATAAATGTGTAATAATAAAACTTAAGAAATTATTTCTCGTTTCAGTTATGGAAAAGTGTTATAAAAGAACTCGTGATAATGTTTTCAATGATGTGGTGCCACCAATCGAAAATATTGATGTCCAAACGGAATCTATATAAAAAAAGATAAGTAGAAGTAGAATTGAAGTTGAATTATCAAATCTTCCTTCTGATCTTATTGGTATGTTGTGTATTTGTGTTTGTTACTAGATTTTATTAAGTTATTTTTCTTAAATCTCATAATATTTTAGTTATTATATTGAGTTGTTAAAATCGGTTATTGTTTAGGGTTTTGCAATATACTTTTATTTTTTTTTACCAAATTGATGCACTAAAAATTTGAGTTATAATTGTCTAAAATACAAATTATTAACTAAATATTTGTAAAAATGTAAATATAACCCTAAAAACAATTTCGAGGGCTACAGCCCCGGAACCCCGTCATTGATTTGTGACCACCCCGAACTCAATTCCTGTCTCCGCCATTATGTGTAGGATGGGAGGATATTTTAACAACAATGCATCAAATTTGAAAAAATAGGGGAAAAAAAATCCCAATTTGGGTATGTGACGAGTATCAAGATAAGTTTGAAGAGTTAAAAGCATGACCAAATGTCCAAATGGGAAAGCAAAAGAACTACCACAATAATATTTTTTTTGAACAATCTTAAGGAAGATATTGACACTTTGTGAAATTGCTACATCCCATTTCTTTGACACCATACCAATTTGTTGGGAAAATAACAAGAAGCAAAAATCTCAAATCACACCCACTAAACACCTATGACCCTTCGAAATTACTGATCAAATACCCTTCTTTTCTCCATATTTCAAACCCGAAAATGTATCCTCCAAAACCAATTTGGAAACCAACACAAATTACTTCACACAAAAGAAGATTTTATTTATGAAAATAAAGAATAAAAGAGATAAAAAATTATATTACTACTGTGATGATGTTTATACTCCAAGTAAAAAATGTAAATATATAATCACCATAGAAGAGGAGCAAGAAGTGATGCGAGAAGGTATTGGGGATGGTGGTGATAAAACTATGGAAGAGAGATTGTAAGAAGTAAATGTAGTCCATGCCTTGGCTTGTAACTCCTCCAATTGTATACTCAGATTATATGGATTTGTTAATAGACTACCATTGGCCATTATGGTTGATAGTGGTAATAATCACAAATTTATTGCATTGTGGTTGTGAAATAAAATAGATGGTAAATGGTACAAACTACCCCAATGATGGTAGAAGTAATAGTAACACCACCCCAATTTCAGGTGGACAATACAAGGTAATGTGTCTCAAATGGAATTACAGTTGCTACCTTATGGAGGTTGCAATGTAGTGATGTTATCTTCTATTGTTTAAATGTGTGTATGCGTGTGTGTGTGTATATATATATATAGTGGGAGCCCGTTTATTTTGGCCAAGGAGATTAGCCGACCAACCCAAGTTATATAGAGGACTGCTCGGTCCAAATCCGATATTTATTAATGGCTCGCGTATTTTACAAACACTGAAAGACTCGTGGATAAACTCAAATCGATTACCAACAATCTCGGAGGAGATATTCAGGGACACCATTAATTATCCACAATTACATTGACTTGATAACTCAATATCTTGTGTTACCATATATAAATTTTAAACCCCGACTTGAGGAAAAGGGATGTAATCTCGAGAATTGAGAGACACTATAATAAAATAGTTTCCTCACCGTGGACGTAGGCAAGTTGTCGGAACACATATATCGTTATTATGTGTGTGATTTTATATTCCGTTTCTATGATTGTTTTCGTAAATCGTTATTGTGATATTTCTAGTATTCACAATTGGCGCCGTCTGTGAGAAGCGATTAATATTCCTGCAAAAACATTGATTGACAGAAAGCCCGTGATGTCTCACCATTGCAACAACATTCCTCAGTTTGACGATGTGTAAGAAGATCCAATCCCACCTAGGGTCAGGTCAGAGATTCTCCAGCACACAAGTCCTAGGTTTTGCCAAGAAAGGCAGCCTTATGAAGAAAACCAGAGATCACCTAGATCTACCCCAGATCTCTAGGTTGGTCGGCGCTTACGAAGCCAGGCTTCAAGAACAAGAGGAGGCCATACGCCTCCAAGTGGAAGAAAATGCTCGCCTTCAAAGACGACTCAAAAGGATGGAGAGGGACCTCCATAGAGATATCTGGAAACGTCATGATAGGACTCCTAGTCCTCAGGTGATTAACACTCACAACTGAGGGAGGAGCTCCAAGTTTGACCAAGATATATCTAAACTTGGCAAATCAGAGCATGGTCGATCAGAGCATGGTTAGTCAGAAAGGCGCCACAGGATCAATGATCATCAGAATGAGGATATTAGGATTTTGGTTCGTAGAAAGATGGATCAATGTCCAGCCCATCGAGGAGACAGGTCTATTAGGGAGATAACTAGGAGAGCTTTCAACACCCAGATGAAATCCCCTTTTTTAAGGGAGATCAAAGGAGAGGAACCCCTAAAGAATTTTTTCATTCCCATGTTCAAAATTTATAACAAAAAGACAGATCCCATAGACCACGTTCAGCAGTATAGAAAAACGATGACCTTATAGAGCCACAATGACACATTGATGTGTCGAATTTTCCCTTCTAGCCTACATGACGTAGCACATAAGTGGATTGAAAATCTGTTTCAGAGGCTTTTACTACTCACTTCATAACCAGTAGATCCTATGCCAAGAGGATGGATACACTGCTCACGATGAAGAAAAAGCCGCAAGAGAGACTTTGTAATTATTCCAAAAGGTATTGGGAAGTCTTCAATGAAGTGGAGGACTGATCGGAGCAAGTTACTATTATATCCTTCAAGATTGGTCTACCGATACTTCTTTGCTGCACCAGTCCCTGACTAAGAAAGAGGCCAACACGATTGATGACCTCATGGATTGTATTAAAAAATATACTAAGGTTGAAGATGTGGTTCACTCTAATGATAGGGACAACATATGAGCAAAGGCAATTAAAGGAGGAAATAAGAGTGACATTCCAAATAAAAGGAATAAGAATGAAGGCAAGAATGACTATAAGAATGTGAATAAGGATGATCCCTCAAAGGAGTTCCAGGTTGTTAACACAGTCTTCAAGGAACGTATTTATAATATCTTGAGCAAAATCTAAGACCAACCATTCATCAAGTGGCCCAATAAGATGGGTGATGAACTAACGAAAAGGAATAATGCGCTGAGATACGTATTCCACAAGGAGGGCAACCACAGGACTGAAAATTACAAGGCTTTGAAGTCAAACTTAGAGGAATTAGCCCAAGCTGGGCATCTTAATGAGTATATAGAAAAGAAAGTAGATAAGGTCGCAACCAATGGCTAACAGAAGTTAGATAACGTCCTTGATGATGACATAGGATAGGAATTCACGGTGATCTATGGGGCATCGGACTTAAACACTACACAAAAAATGCCAATCTAGCACGCTTGCACATGGAAAATCTAGCATGGTTTTGTTAAATTTTGGCACGGTTTAAAATCGTGCTAGATTTTAGCATGATTTTAAACTGTTCCAAATTCGTATCAAATCTGAAAAGTTTAAATAAGAGAATGAAAAATATAAATGACATTTAACTTTTCCTTTGGAGCCATTCTCACTTTCACATCCTCACTCTCCCGCTCACTCTCTACTATACCTAACTCTCTCTCTCTCTATCTCTCTCCAATATTTGATCTCTAGATTTAGATTTAATAAATCAGAATTTTCACACAATCACAAACCTTAGAAAGTGGGTTTGGGTTTGAATCTCCGATTTAGTCCCATTTCGAACCTCCATTTCAGGCCCCTTGGAGATATCGTTGTAAGGCTCTGTTTGTCACTGGCTGGTTGATGTTTATGGCGGGGTTGTGGCAGTTGGTGAGGACTGGTTGGGTGTGCGCATCATGCTCGGAGGTGTTGTGTTTTGGTTTTACTACTGGGATGTGTTATTTGGTGATGGTTGGCCCGGGTGATGCTTGAATCCTCTAACTTGGTGGGTATTTGATGGTGTTTCTGGTTGTTTAACCGGTGGTATTAGTTATGGGGTAACAATTTCTGCGTCATTTTTGCTTTGTTGTTCTTAAATCCACCTTCTTCCCCATGTAATCTGTGAATTTTCATAATTACACATATAAATGTTTTTCATTCATTTTTTTCTTTCATAGCGAGATGTCCTTATGGAGATTTAAGCTTGACATATTTTTTATTGATTTGGTACTTTGGATTGGACATATAATTTTCTTTTTATCTGCTTTATGCGTTGAAGGGAAATTTAATTGAAACAATATGAGAGCCTCTTTATATGGTGAATACTTAATGCAATAGCTTTTGTCTCTTGGTTGGTTAAATATTGAAAGCGGTGAGAAGAAAAGCTTTGCGTAAACTCACACTTTGCTAATTTGAATTCCAAATTATGGTGTTTATTGCATACATCAACAATCTTAGCTAGTATTTGAAGGTTAGCATCCATTTTGCCCACTATCCAATCTTGTACTTTCCCATCGAAAGGATTATATGTAGTCCTTTCAATATTGAAAGATCGACAAACTTGGCCACTGCCACATGATTGTTAATTAACACACTTGTTTTATCATAACAAATCACAGTTGTGCAACCAAGAATATCAACACTAGGCAATATTTGACTAACAAGTCAGTTCTACTTCTTTTCAGGCTTGTATGGTAGCTGGACACGATTTGTTTAGAAAGAGTGGTGTTCTTCTTAAACCATCCCAAACATATGGTACATTCGTTGATAAAATATGGCACACGCCTTTTTGTTACTAGGTTTCTCGAAAGTTATATTGCTACAATTTGTTTAATGTGAGTTAATTTGATGAACTCGTGTTCTTTTATGTAATTTTTTTAACCATTTACTCATAACAAGCTTTAGTATTATAATTTTCTTAGTATATTTTCAAGAGTATATAAGGTGTTTAAAGTCATGTTTGTAGGTGGAATTATGTCAGGCTTAAAAATCATATAAATTATGTATGCAGAGTTGCATACACATGTTCACATATATGTTATATGATGCAAACTACATGTGATATAAAGGAGAAAAGGAAATTCTGTCACAAATTCAATATCGTTAACTTATGGTTTAGGTTATATTTACTAATGGGAAGAAGAGGAGTCTTAAATATCTGATGCAATTCCTGGATACTTATGAAAATCAATCACGTGAGTTAATCAATAAGAAAAAGAGCAGTTTTGTGGCATGTTCCAAAAGTTCAATTTCAAACAGGTTTAGAATTGTTGATATAATTGGTTTCAAAATTAAGAATGGGACTTTAAAGTATTTGGTAAGTTCTCTATTTAAAGGTAGAAGGAAAGAAATTCATTTTGATGTAAGGACATAATCTTATAAATGTCCGGAGTAGAATCTAGGAATTTTCTGTTTGTCCTAGATCATAGTATGTATGTCTGATACCGCTACATTCGGCACGTCAACACCATCATCCACGACGGCCTTGATCCGAATCCATGCATCCATCATCTTCACACGTGAATCATGCTTCATGTGATGTGCTGCTCAACTCATTCCCACTACTCCACGACGCAATATTGGTAAAATGATTTATTGGAGTTGTTTATATTTGCATAAATATTTAGGAATTTAAAAAAAAATATTTTTTGAAGTCTGAATTATTTTTTATCAAAAGCAGAAATTCTTCTAAGTGTAGAAGAGGACTGCCTCGATCGACGAGCTCATTCAAACGAGTTCACACTGTCGTTCGAGTGACATATACATGTCGCGCGATCTCGTTCGAGCGACACGTGTCCTTTGTTCGAGCGATATGCTTATCTCGTTCGAACGATGATGTCACCTCGCTTTTTGTATAAATATCTGGCTTCATTCTACACGTTTTCTAAGTCTTTTCGCACATAAGTTTCTGCGTTTTCACAGCCCAGAAAACATACTTCATGTTTTAAGGTTTTATACCTTCTTTATTCACATAAACACTCCCATACATGTATGTGAATCTTTAAACCTTCAAGAGGATCGTTTTTACTCATCCGGATTAATTTGTGGAGAAGCCGTCTCTTCTTCATTGCTGCTCACTTGGAGTTCTTGCGGGAGATTCTAGCCGACGACATTGGAACCAACACCTGAGGGTATTTCCTATGTCACTTTTATTTTCATTGTAATCCGTGTAACCGTTCTTTACAAATTATAGTGAAAATAAATAGGTTTTGCCCCTTTGGGGGATTTTTCCTCGTTTGTGTGTTTGAATGTTCTTCCATGATCATATTGATTTCAATCACACCGAGATGCATGATTTTAGGATTTAATTGAAAAACTGAATTTAATTAAATAATTTCTGTGTTTTAATGTACGCACAATCTTCATTTGATCCTCTAGTTCAATCAGTGGCCTAAAAGATCCTAAGCTGGAAATCTAAATTCCTCTCTATGGGTGGTAGGCTACTCGGATTGTCTTCTATACCCATATTTATTTATTCTCTTTAAATCCTCCTAAAAAGACTATCATGTTAGTTAACAACCTGGTAATCTCTTTTTTTTTGGGGAGTCAATAAGAAATATGGTAAGAAATTCCAATGTCTTGAAAGGGGCCTTAACTATTAAGAGAGATCTAGCCTATTGTCTTGAAAGAGGTAATGATTATATTGATATGGAAATAAGTTAAAAATTATCTTATAATGTTTATCCAACGACAATAAGATAATTCTATGAATGATAAGAAGAACTTTAAGGGAAATTTAAGATTACTGTAAAAAAATGCAAGTCAGTTTCAACAACTATACTAGTGAAGTCAACTATGTAGGAGGCCTACTCTCCAAGAAAGGTGAAATATAAAGAAGATAGTTTATTTATCATAGTTTACAAGTCCTCCCTAGGGACATTAAGGGTGTTATATCTCTGGATTCATCAAATTTTCCTTTTCTTATAATTTCTAACTCTTTAGTTAGAACCTAATTGTTTTTTCTTTTCAAGTGTCTCTCTTGTAAGCCTCCTATAGTAGATGAATTTCATTTTCTGATATGCTTGTTTAATGCGTGTATGCAGTGCTGATTTGAGCGCGATGTTATGTGTTTTTAGAGAGAACAAGAGAGAAGAAACGGGCTTCACCTCAACTCGAAGCTGATCTTTTCCACATCAATCATAAAGTCTTAGCTGGTGACTCTCCCTACACAAGGGCCAAACATGTTAAGGTCTGAAAAATTCTTTATCATAAACTGTTTTGTTTTCTTTGTTAACCATTAACGTTGGTATTCTTTTATAAGTTGTAAATGGTGATCACTTTAAACTGAAATCTGCGCCCGCCCTCCTCGGTGGAAGTTCAACAATCAACCACTTAGGTAAAACACAAACTAACTAAATACAATTCAAAAACCGAAATCAAATTTAATTCATTAGGAAAACAATTCAATTAATTTTTGAATTAATAACTAATACCAAATGATTATATTGATTTCAGTGTGTATTAACCTAAATTGATTAAAGGGTTAATAAATAGATTGAGATAAAATAATGGTTGGTATAAATCTAAAACTAATGCCATTCAATCCACCTTTCAATTGCTATAAAAATAACATAACCAATTTTACAAAACATATAAAACATCTAAACATTTCTAAGTGAGAAGAATAAGATTTTGAATTGACACATGAATGTAACTCCACTAATCTGCGTACATGGGCATTTCATTGCATCCAAATTCGGCTGATAACTCAACAAATATAATTCACTGTGATCCAAAATTTGGGGTAACTAGTAAAAATACGTTTCTTATGATTAAGTAACGTGAAAACCCAAACCAGCCCCAAAATGGTTCCGTAAAAGGCACGAACACTTCGAACGTGGCCAATATAACTCGTATGAACTAACCACATAGTCACAGGAATTCTCATTTGAGAATACGACGATAATTTGAAAATATCTAGACTTAGACTTAAAAATATTATGTTAAAGGGTGAAAATCGAAACTAACCCCCAAACAGTCCCGTAAGAGGCATGGACACCTCGCATGGGACCAATGTAACTGTTAGTAACTGACCACATAATCACAGGACTCTCAGTTTGAGAATGCGATGATAATTTGAAAATATCTAGGTTAGGCTTAAAAACATGTCGTTAGAGAATGAAAACCCAAACCAGCGCCCAAACGGCCTCGTAAGAGACACTAAAATCTTGCACTAGACTAATATAGCTTGCAGGAATTGACCGCATAGTCGTTGTACTCCTAGTTTGAGAATATGATGATAATTTGAAAATATCTAGATTACGCTAAAAAATAAGTCCTTAAAGGGTGAAACCCGTAAGAGACATGAACACCTCGTACATGAAAATTGTAACTTATAGGAACTGATCGTATAGTCACGAGAGTTCTGGTTTGAGAATACGATGAAAATTTGAAAATATCTTGACTTAGACTTAAAAATATGCTATTAGAGGGTGAAAACTCAAACTAACCCCCAAACGGCCCTGTAAGAGGCACGAACACCTTGCACGAGGCCAATGTAACTTGTAGGAACTGACCGCGTAGTTACGGGACATATGATTTGAGAATATGACAATAATTTAAAAATATCTAGAATTTCGCTTAAAAACATGCCGTTAGAGGGTGAAAACCCAAATCAGCCCCAAATGGCCCCGTAAAAGGCATGAACACCTCGCACAGGATCAATGTAACTCGTAGGATTTGACCGCGTAGTCACTGGTCTCCCGATTTGAGAATATGATGATAATTTGAAAATATCTAGATTAGGCTTAAAAATAAGCCGTTAAAGGGTGAAAACCCAAAGTAGACCCCAAACGACCTCGTAAGAGGCATGAACACCTCGCACGTGACCAATCTAACTTGTAGGAACTGACCGCGTAGTCACGAAGCTCCCGGTTTGAGAATATGATGATAAGTTGAAAATATTTAGATTATTCTTAAAAGCATGTCATTTGAGGGTGAAAACTCAAACCAGTCCTCAAACGGCTCTGCAAGAGGCACTAACACTTTGCATGAGACTAATGTAACTTGTAGGAGTTGACCACGTACTCACAAGACTTTCGATTTGAGAATACAATAATAATTGTAACTCGTATATACAATTTTTTAGCTTGAATATTTTTTTTAAAAATTACTTGGTTATTAATATCATCTCTTTTTTGTATCCTATTTTTTTGCAGGACAACATTTTATCGTTAGTTTTTATCCACGTGGAACACAGGAAGAAGTCAATGCTTTACATACAACAAGGGGTTATTTATTTAATGTCGTTAATATTTAGGATTTTATTTTTTTGTGTATTATGGCCGTTCGGGATTTTGTAGTTTTATTGTTAACTTTTATGGCCGTGCAGGATTTTGTAATTTTATTGTTATATTTTATGTCCTTACGGGCTTTATATTATGCATGTTTTGTATTAACAGGTTTTAGAATATCCATAAAATAGAGGAAACTCTGTCCAATTTTTTTTATCTGTTAGCTATTAAGACTTGTAACATTTTTGAAGTTTGTTTGTACAGTAGTTTATCAACAACGAACGAGATTCGCAATTTGTGAATTTTCTTGTTTTTAAATAAAAAAATTTCTTTGATCCAAAAATTTGGTACAGTTCAAAACCGTGCCAAAAGCGTATCAAATTTTAGCACGGGTTTGAACTATGCCAAAAGTATACCAAAATTTACTCAATCTGACATAGTTATAAAGTCTACCAAAAGTGTGCTAGAAATATCAAATTCTGGCATGATTTTAAAGTATGCCAGAAGTGTTCCTATTTGGCCAAATTTGGCATACTTTTAAACCGTGCCAAAAAAAAAATGGCCATTTTGGAACACCTGATTCTGGCACAGTTTAAAACCGTGGCATATTTAATCTGGCACAGTTTTAAACCGTGCCAGATAACTATTTTTGGTGTTGTGAAAGAAAATCCAAGGGAATGTCGTTCAGATGGAGCTGAAAAGGGTCACCGCTGTCATGCAGGCATTCCAGATTGACCATGCAAAGAGCCAAGCTGGCAAGCGTCGATGATCAGAGGACATCGATTACACCAAACACATCATCTTCACTGAAGAAGATTTGGTTTAAGTGAGGACCCCACATCACGATGAAATAGTGAGAACCCTCAGAATTACAAATTGGGACGTCAACAAGCTTCTGGTGGACAAGGGAAACTCGTCAGAGGTCATGTACCTAGAGTTATTTCACAAGCTGAAGCTCAACCTAGCCAACCTCAAGGAGGCCATAGTTTTGTTGGTCGGCTTCATAGGGAAAATCACAATGCCAGTGGGAAAGATAGTCCTGCCAGTTAGAGCAGGAAACATATCAAAATTGATTGAAGTTTTAGTGGTGGACATAGAGTCCCTATATCACACCATTCTAGGCAGAGGCTGGTTGTATGCCATGAGGGCGTACTTTCTACCTACGGCCAAAAGTTGAAGTGTATCACAGATCGGGGCATGATCAAACTTCGTGGCGACCAGGTCACTGCCAGAAAGTGCTTCATCGCAGCCATTTACCCTAGAAAGTAGAAGAAAAAGGAACCAAAGGATGCTCAAGAGGGATCCCTAGAGGGGGATACACCATTTAAATAACAATTACGGTACGAACGAACAGGGGTGGAGGACACCAAGGTACACCACACTGATAGGGTCGTTGAAAGCCTGAAGGAAGTTAGAGCTGATGATAACTTACTAGAGAGAGTTTTTGATCGAAACCACACTCGCAGATCACGAAAAGAAAGAATTGATTGCCTTCTTGAGAATCAATCAAAATGTTTTTTCTTGGGAACCATATGATCTTCTAGGGATTGATCCTAATATAGCCTACCATCATCTGTACGTTGACTCGACCTTTAAGCTGATTACTCAAAAATCTCACCGAACAGCCCCCGAGAAGGCTAAAGGGGTGGAGAATGAAGTGAATAAGCTTTTGGATGCAGGATCCATTAGGAAGTTTAGTTCCCCAAGTGGATATCCAACCCAGTAGTGGTACGTAAGAGCAACGGTAGTTGGAGGGTCTGTATTGATGTTACAGATCTCAATAGAGCATGTCCTAAAGACATCTTCCCACTGCCTAAAATCGATTAGTCTGTTAATGCTATAGCAACACATGAAAGGATGAGTTTTCTGGACGCCTATTCAGGGTACCATTAAATTTCATTGTTCGGCCCCAATTAGGACAAAATGTCCTTCATAACCCCCATTGAGTTATACTGTTACAAGGTTATGCCGTTTGGCCTAACGAACGTAGGGGCAACTTATTAGAGGTTAGTTACGAAGATGTTCAAGAAATAGATGGGGGACACAATGGAGGTCTACATTGACGACATGCTAGTTAAGAGCAAGAACAAAGACAACCACCTCATGAACTTATCTAGAACCTTTGATATCTTCAGGAAATATCGGATGAAACTTAATGAGAGTAAGTGTTCATTCGGTGTCCAATCAGGAAATTTTTTAGGCTATTTGGTTAGCAAAAGAGGAATTGAGGTAATTTCGGATCAGATTGATGCGATGACTAGGGTCCAGCCTCCACAGACATTGCGACATGTTCTAAAGCTCATAGGTATGCTCATGGCACTCAATTGCTTCATCTCAAAGTCTTCGAAACATTGCTGACCATTCTTTCACGTCCTGAAAAAGAATAAAGGCCTTGTATGGAACGAAGATTATTCAAAAGCTTTGGAGGAGATTAAATACTACCTTAGCAAATCGCCTATGTTGGTGATTTTAGAAGATATACCACGCTATAAGCTCGACTCTGGTGTGTGAGAAATAAGGAGGACAACATCCTGTTTATTATGCTAGCAAGACACTTCTGGATGCAGAATAACGTTACTTGCCTTTGGAAAAGCTTGCATATTCACTGGTGGTCGCCTTAAAAAAGATGAAACCTTACTTCTAAGCTCACTCAATAATTGTTATCACTTCCTACCACCTCAAAGATGTTCTTCAAAAAGCCGACCTCTTTAGATGACTCTCAAAATGGTAGGTGGATCTCGACAAATTCAATATCCACTTTTAACTAAAAATAACAATTAAGGGATAAGTCCTCGCAGACTTTATCGTTGAGTTCATGGGGGACTAGCCTATTGACTAACATGGAGGAGAGAAGTCAATAGATGAGGAATCATACTCTAAGGACTGCACCTTATAAGTTATTGGATCCTCCAATTACTAAGGGGCAGGAGTAGGAATCATCATCATCACACCGAAAGATACTATCATCGAACAGGGAATCAAATTGGGATTTGAGGCCTCCAATAATGAAGCTAAATATGAAGCACCAATCGCTGGCTTGCGCAATGCCCAACTGTTGGGGACAAAGAGCCTCAATGTATTCAGTGATTCTAAACTGATCTCTAAGCAAGTGAGTGGATACTTTAATGCAAAAGATGATAGAATAGCAACCTACCTCATCGTGGTTAGAGGCCTTATGGCATGATTTGATAAAGTTGACATTTAACAGCCCCCCCGGGGTAGAACAGCCAAGCAGAAGCCTTAGCATCCCTGAGCTCAGCAGTGGACTCTGATCTGAGATGAACTATCAAGATAAAATTCCTCTCCCAGCCAAGCATTGACCAGACAGTCATAGCAGAACAAATCTTACTCACAGAGAAAGTCCCCAGTTGGATGGATCCCGTCATCGCTTATCTACGGAGTGACATACTTCCCGATAATAAGAGATTGACTCATCAAGTAAGGGTTAAAGTTGCCCATTTTTACCTCTCCCTAAGAGTAAAGCTCTAAAAGAAGTCATTCACTGGCCCTTACCTCCAATGCGTCCACCCACATGACACCGAGTAAGTGCTTAGCAAACTTCACGATGGTATTTATAGGAGTCACATAGGAGGGACGTCTTTGAACTTTCGAGCAATTAAATAGGGTTACTGGTGGCCTCATATGAAAAAGGAAGCAGACACCTATGTTCGTAGATGTGAAATTTTTTAAATGCACTCTCCTATGATCCACTAGCCAGCTAGCTACCTGAAGTCTCTGATAACCCCTTGGTCATTCACCTAGTGGGGACTAGATATCGCGGGACCACCACTTACTACACCTGTAAATCACAAGTATTTGCTGGTCGGCATAAATTACTTCACCAAATGGGTAGAGGCAGAA
The DNA here is from genome assembly GCA_949130495.1 of Sambucus nigra. NCBI lineage: Eukaryota > Viridiplantae > Streptophyta > Magnoliopsida > Dipsacales > Adoxaceae > Sambucus > Sambucus nigra. The sequence continues at coordinate 806,939,308 of OX422207.1, forward strand.
CCATTAGTGGACATTCACAACGCTGAAATGATTAGGTTTATTCGAAAAATCATTATAACACGCTTTGGGATAACAAAAACTGCCATCACCGAAAATGGCATGCAATTTGAAAGAAGCTTATTTTAAGCTTTCTGTGATGAGCATGGTATCAAGAACCACTTTATTTCGGTGGCATATGCCCAAAGTAACGGTCAGACAGAAGCTTCCAATAAGACCATGCTTGATGGATAAAAAATAGGTTGGAAAGAGCCAAGGGTGCCTGGGTTGATGAGCTCCCTCATGTTTTATGGGCCTATTGTACCATTCCTAGGAGACCAACTGGAGAAGCACCCTTCGCGCTTGCTTATGGAATGGAAGTTATCATTCCATTAGAAGCAGGTCTCCCTACTATGAGAATCACCCTGGTCGACCAAGGCCTTAATGATGATGCACTAAGCACTGAACTTAACTTAGAAGATAAACGAAGAGAACTTTCCATGATCAAGTTATCTTTATATCAATAGAAACTGGACAAGAAGTGCAATAAGAAAGTTAATCCAAGGAAGTTTTTGGTAGGGGACTATATCCTAAGGAAAGTCCTCGACAGTTCTATAAAACCATCAGATGGCAAGCTGGGACCAAACTGGGAAGGACCCTTTGAGGTGATAAGGGAAGACCTTCAAGTAGCATATCACTTGGAAACACCGGAGGGCAGGGAGATCCCAAGAGCGTAGAATGCAACTAATCTCAAGAAGTTCTACTTTTAGTCCTCTTTATCTTTTTTGTTAGAACATTTAATTTATGTTAATTTTATTTCAAACTTATGTCGCTTGCAAGTTATTATTCAATGAATAAAAGGCAGTTGGCTCTCGCACTTTGATATTATATATTGGCTGCTCAGAATTTTTTGATCGCATCTCAGTATTATGCATCCTTTCCAAATGATATCTCCCTCGTGCATAACAGAACTCCTGGGTATTACAACAAGTTGTTCAACTTATTTCAATCAAGGAATCTTGATAGTACGCAAATATTGAGTATTTCATCTGTCGAACCTACGCATTTTAGCCTCTGCGGGTGCCTTAATCTCTATATTTAGGCCTATTAACAAGACAACCTTGGTTTATGTTGTTAACATGCTATATGAGGTATAATTGGGCTTTTGTAGGTATTTAGGTACTAAGTATGGAGTTCAGACGCATTTCGCTCAAGTTTCGTACGCAATCGCACGTTCAAGGGCAACCCGGTCATTTCACAGTTGGGCACCTGGCCCGACATCTACACAAAATTTGTAGCCCTCCTCGCAAGCTTCTCGTGGGTGTAAATGGTGCGCAATTCCGATCCCTAACGAAGAAGTTACGGCGTTTCTAGTGGAGAGAAAAGCATCTACACCAAAATAGGAGGAAAGGAGGTTCTGCCCTGCTTGATCGATCGATCGATCAAAAGGATCGATCGATCGATCCTTCCGTATTTTGCCACGATTTCAACAGTCGATCGATCGACCAAAGGGGTCGATCGATCGATCCCTTGTTTCAACAGATATTTTTGCCTTCTTTTCTTTTATTCCAACTTACTATATAACCCAATTTTGTGTAATATTCAGATATATTCAGTTTCACTTAGTTTTTAGCTTAGGGTTTTGGGTTTTGAGAGCTTAGCTTCAATTCTTCTTGGGTTGACAACCATTTGGAGTTTGTATGTTGAACTTTCATCTTCCATCTCCATTTATATAGTTGTTCTTGCCTATTTCTTACTTTGTAGAATAATTTCCATGCTTCCTTAATTAGTTTAATTGCCTTATTTCTTACTTTCCTAGTTTAATTAGTATAATTTAGCTTAGTTCATTATGTACCCTTAGATAAATATGGTCGGGATGTCGTTTCGCCTTTAACGGGCCCCGAGCTCCGAAAATTAGGTTTTGTGTAAAATTGCGTTTAATTGAACCCGCGTGACTTAAAGTTGGATTATTATGCGTTTAACTTTCTTTGTTATGCAATGTTAGTGTTTAAAGCGATAATCCGAATTTAATCCACGTACGACCATTTTTCGTTAAATATTTATTCACGCAACTTTGGCTTAAATTCCTTATTGTGGGAAGTTTATGTTTAATTGATAATGCTCGATTAAATTGCTTTCGAGCCGGAATTCTGACTAATAGTTGTTTCGCGCCATATAGTTGGATGATATCCCAATCCTCTCTTTACTTTTATTTAGACTTAAATTATTCTTTTCTTTTATTTCCTAGAACACATCACCTTTTTACACTTTTATTCCTGGATTAATAATCTATTACGATCTATCAAACTTTCTCTGTGGATTCGATACTCGACTTACTGCTATACTCACCAGTTGAGTGTAGTCGTAACTTAGGTTTTTGTATAGAGTCGGTGAGAGGAATATAAAATGATCGGCGCGTAGGTGACTCTCGCATCGCGACAAAACACGTTCTACGAGAGTAATAAAATCCCGGTAAGACCGGGGTCGATTTCCGTAGGGAATTATATGAAGTACCGAGGATATTCTTTCAGTTGAAAATCAATAAACAAGAATAAAAGATAAAAGAAAAGATGATTTAGGTTTTAAGTGTTTTAACGAACCAAAGCGAACCAAGATAAATGGAACGCTAAACAAAGTAGTAACAGGAACAATAGTGATTTATAAACAGGGTTATGAAACGATTCTTTAACAAAAGGTTAAGGAGCATTCCCCCACCTCGGATGTGCACAACTTAACGGGTTATTCCAATTAAATCTCAATCAAATGGGAATAAGATATCTATACCAACAATCCTACATGAAGGATGTCAACCCAACAATATAAGATGAAGGTAACGATATATTATCGGACAAATGCGTTGATGTTGGAGTTAAGTCTTAAAATACAACCCTTACGTGATAAGAGAAGATAAAATCCTATGAAACTCCAATATCAACCCAGACACCCATTTATTGGATTTAATCATTGAACAAGCCAAGAAATGAACCCTCCAAGGTGGGTTTATGCTCCCAACCTAAGGATATTAGCTACTCATAACACTAACCATATCAAAACACACCATTAAATTAATAGTAAGTGTAATAACTATGGTGAGAACAAGCATTCAATACACAACCACAATATTAATTGCACAAAATGATACCAGTAGTCAACAAGATACAACTAAGAGGGAACTTTACTTTGCAATAAATGAAATGGAAGATGAAAATGGCAAGGTAATTATCAAGCCCTAGGAGAGAGAGAGAGAGAAAAAGCAACAAATGTTGGGAACGCTTTAAATCTTTAAAGCGGTCTTGCCCGCATCATAATTTTGATCAGATGCGATTAATCTCAATTTTTCACGGGGGTCTAAACCCTTTGACCAAACAATTGGTCGAAACCATGTGTCAGGTTAGTCTTGTTGATTTGAGTAGTGAGGAGGTAGAAGCCCATTTAGAGTTTGTCTCAAAGACATCTCGGGGATGGGACACATCGAACCCTTATGACCGCACTGTTCGTGATAACATAGTCCCTCGTGGGCAAACCAACGGTCGGAGTATCTTGCAGGAAAATCAGGATACCCAGACTAAATACGATCAGCTGTGTCGTAGAATTGACGCAATGAAACTCACACAATAACCCCCACCCATGGAAGCCGTTAAAAAGGTTTCCATTGTGGAGGAAGTCATGTGCGTTATATGTGATAACATTGGCCACCCAACGAGGGAGTGTCCTTCACTCCCTAGCATTAAGGGCCAGTTACAAGAGCAAGCTAATTCTATAGGGGCATATAGAAAGAAATACTCCAATGCTTCGTTCGATCCCAACAACCCTCCCTACAATCCTAGTTGGAGGACGACACATCCTCTTATGAGTTGGAAGGATCATAATTCCAATTCCCAAATACCCTCAACTCCGAACTTTCCAGGCCCGTGTCCGCCCCCGCAATTCCAACAACAACCTCCCCCATATCAATCGCAGCATTCTTCCATACCATGCTTTATGATTTGGGTAATATCAGTTTGCCCAAAATATTTTTGGAGATGATGCTCGCGACAACAAAGGAGACTGCCTGGAGATTTTCACTTCCTTTTCCTGCCCTCATCAGGAGGATCTGCACTTCTCACGGTCGCCCAGATTTGATGCTGATCGCAAGCATGAGCCACTAGGGCTTCTCACAAAGGACAATATCTCGAAGATGTTGACTCATGTTTGGGGGGAGCCGGGGAACAAAAGACAGAGGGCAGCGGCGACTGACATGGCAGCGGAGGAGGCTGAGATTAGAGGGATGGAGCAGGGTGAGGGTTCTCACGTGCCACACACAGATTATGATGCCGTCTTTGAGGCATTTTAGGCCATGTAGGACCAGCGCTGGGAGGAGACCCAGCTCAGGTGGGCTACATGGGAGTCCTGCCTAGACCAGCAGCAGGCCGAGCAGTGGCAGGAGTGGGCCGAGCAGAGGCAGGCTAGAGCGTAGAACATGCATGAGTACCGAATGATGCAACGGATGATGAGAGTTCTTTGTTTGCAGAGGCATGATTCAGACATAGCGCTACCTCCTCCTTTTCAGGATCCTTCTGATCCTAGTGGTTCCGACCACTAGGCTACTGTTGTACTGGGTCTATTTTGGCATTTCTGGGTCGGATAGTATGTTGTATTTTTATTTCTTTCTATTTTAGTTGTAATGTATTAAGTTGTTTTGTATTGAACTTATGAAATGAGAAATGAGAATGTAGTTTGTGGTTGTTTATTGGATTTTGATGTGTGTGACATTCCATTTTATAAAATCAAAAAGTTCACCATTAATTTATCTAGTATTTGCACTTCAGTCCCTCTATATTGTTGTGACTTGTGACATAGATTCTTTTAACTTAATACATCGGTATATATTCTTCCTATGCTTTGTACTAACTTGTTTTGTAGATTCATTTGGACTTGTACTTATGGAGATCGCTCCCAATGTGGGTAATATCATTCTTTTCCTATCTTTGTGTTGTGTTCTTTAATGGACACATTGGGACAATGCAACATTTAAGTTAGGGGGTGTGGGGTATTCTATCCATTTCACTGTTTAGTCCTTGAATTTGACTACAATTTAGTTACAAAGCATATTTTTGTTAAAAATTTGAAAATTTTTAAAAATATTTTCTTTCTTTTTTCTCCTTTGTTAGGCATTTTGCCCTTGTTTTCGATGATAAATTTTAATAATTGCCCGATCCATTAGACAATTCAATGATGCATGTTCTCAATTTTAGAAGTTATTAGTCTTTAGTCCTTAAATCATTAATATTATGAATAACTTCATGAATTAAACTTTATCCCTTGAGCACATGCATGTTTCTTATTTTATTGATTTGGTTTAAGATTTTTATAACTCGGTAAGCTTTTGTTGCATTGTACATATTTACACCGAGTGAGATTAGAGACTTATCTTCATTTATGAGTGTATACACTTTTCTTTCCTCTTTGAAAACGTTACAGTCATTGGTAATCTCTTTATTCTTTCATTGACCGTTCATTAATTGAGTTCATACTTGAAATGTGTTACTTGAGCATGATTTTCATATATTGTTTTGACTCGAGAATTGCGCAAACTTTGTGAAATGATCATAGGCCATCTTTGTATATCACCCATATGACCTTGACCTCACCTTTTATATGTTCCCTAGTCAATCCACTTGAGCCTAAATACTAGCTTTTCTTTTCATTATCCAAAATCCCATAACCAACTCCAAATTGGAGTTTTATACCATACATATTACTTTACATACCCTTGTTTGGATTATTATTTGGGATTGAATGATATGGTTATGCATTGTGGTTGCGATTTGAGCATGAAAAAGAAGAAAAAGAGAAAGTTGAAAACAAAAGAAGAAAAGAGAAAGTTGAAAACAAAATAAGAAAAAGAGAAAGTTGAAAACAAAAGAAAAAAATGAGAAAAAGAAGAAAAGAAAAAGAAAGAGAAAGTTGTATATATTGTGTATAGTGATTCAATAATCCTTTTACTCTCTCGATTGTTATATCTGATGCTCGTTTGGAAATCATTTGTTCAATTTTGAAATTGCCCACCTTTTCCCATTATCCCGAGTTTCATCCCCAAACACCTTTGAATTCGTATATACATCTCTTTCATTCTGTACCCCATCCTAGCCTACATTACAACCCTACTAAAGTCTTATGTGATCTTAAGTAGATGTAATTCAAAGGTTTAAATAGTTTTGATAATCTGTGAAAATGCATTTCGCCTCTTTTATATGTGCGGTATCTTTCAGTGAGATTACGGTTTTTATTTTCTATATAGCGTTCTTTAATTGTGACATGAGCGCGGCCTAGTTTCCCTTTACATTTACTCCTTATGCCCGCATGTCCCGTGTGTTACCTCCCTGTTTCAAGTGCATTCATTTGATGAGTGTAATGCCCATGAGGATATACTTTTATGCATGCTTTGATATTTAGTATCCGAGTTATTTAAGTTTTTGCCAATTCATATTTTGCGTGTGCTCACTCCCCTCCCACATGTTAAAGTTTCAATTCATTGAGGTGCATTCTATAATGTTAACAACTACGAACTTTTCACGTGAATTCGTTTGCTATGCTAATAACATCTTGAAATCTTGTTCGTAAAGTTGAGTTTGTCGCATGTGATTGGGCATATTTTGAGGAAACTCTATGATGTTTGTGGGTATCATCCCTGAAAACCCTCACGAGACGACACTCATCCACTAGGGTAACCTAGGGGTTTAACGGCTTATTGCATACGCTAAATGCAATCGTTCGCCCGCGAAAGTGGCCTTATCTTTTTATTGCTTTCTTACCATATTTTTGTACTTATCCTGCTTTTGTTTTACTTGTTTTTCTTGTTGCGTACTATTTCATTGCTAGGAACTAGCAATGTGTAAGTTAGGGGGTGTGATAATATGAAAATATTACGTATTTCATCCGTCGAACCTACACATTTTAGCCTCTGCGGGTGCCTTAATATCTATATTTAAGCTCGTTAACCAGAAAACCTCAGTTTATATTGTTAACATGCTATATGAGGTATAATTGGGCTTTTGTAGGTATTTAGATACTAAGTATGGAGTTCGGACGCATTCCGCTCAAGTTCCGTACGCAATCTCACGTTTAAGGACAATTCGGTCATTTCTAAGTTTGGCACCTGGCTCGACATCTACACGGAAGTTGTAGCCCTCCTCGCAAGCTTCACGTGGCCATGAATGGTGCGTGATTCCGATCCCTAACGAAGAAGTTATGGTGTTTCTAGCGGAGAGAAAAGCATTTACACCAAAACATGAGGAAAGGAGGTTCTGCCCTGCTTGATCGTTCGATCGATCCTTCAGTATTTTTCCACGATTTCAACAGTTTATCGATCGACCAAAGGGGTCGATCGATCGATCCCCTATTTCAGTAGATAGTTTTGCCTTCTTTTCTTTTATTCCAACTTACTATATAACCCAATTTTGTGTAATATTCAGATATATTCAGTTTCACTTAGTTTTTAGCTTAGGGTTTTGGGTTTTGAGAGCTTAGCTTCAATTATTCTTGGGTTGACAACCATTTGGAGTTTGTATGTTGAACTTTCATCTTCCATATCCATTTATATAATTGCTCTTGCCTATTTCTTGCTTTGTAGAATAATTTCCATGCTTTCTTAATTAGTTTAATTGCTTTATTTCTTACTTTTCTAGTTTAATTAGTATAATTTAGCTTAGTTCATTATGTTCCCTTAGATAAATAGGGTCGGGATGTCATTCCGCCATTAACGGGCCCCGAGCTCAGAAAATTAGGTTTTGTGCAAAATTGCGTTTAGTTGAACCCGCGTGAATTAAAGTCGGATTATTATGCGTTTAACTTTCTTTGTCATGCAACGTTAGTGTTTAAAACGATAATCCGAATTTAATCCGCGTGCGACCATTTTTCGTTAAATATTTATTCACGCAACTTTGGCTTAAATTACTTATTGGGGGAAGTTTATGTTTAATTGATAATGCTCGATTAAATTGCTCTCGAGCCGGAATTCTGACTAATAGTTGTTTCGAGCCGTATGGTTGGATGATATCCCGATCCTCGCTTTACTTTTATTTAGACTTAACTTATTCTTTTCTTTTATTTCCTAGCACACATCACCTTTTTACACTTTTATTCCTGGATTAATAATCTGTTACGATCTATCAAACTTTCTCTGTGGATTCGATACCCGACTTACCGCTATACTCACCAGTTGAGTGTGGTTGTAACTTTGGTTTTTGTATAGAGTCGGTGAGCCGAATATAAAACTACCGGCGCATAGGTGAATCTCGCGTCGCGGCAAAACATGGTCTATCAAATCTCACGTGCCGAGCAGGGTCTACAGTAGTTATAACAAGTTAATAAAAGTGTTTTAATTACTACAACCACGAGGTCTTTGTTGAAAACACAACGAACCTCATGAGTTACTCCGATAACAACAAAAGATCTATAGGGGATCCTTTGGTAACAAAGCCAACTCAAGTTGGTCACCAATGGCGTTGGTCGCAAAAAATCCTACTCAGGCGGAATGCCCATCGACCAGGTACATTATCGCCATCATCTCACTTAGGCCGAAGGGAGTCTGATTACACAACCTATAAGGTAAAGTAGATGGAATGATACTGCTAAGGTATATTGGACTGGAAGAATTTTCAAACACATGATGACAAATGGCTAACACATGTTTTAATATCATTTAGTTGGCTGAAAAACCCAAAAATGATCAAACCTAATTATTTGCTCATTTAAATAGCAAAAGGCCAAAAATGGTCAAACAATGTTGCTTGGACGGCAAAGGCTTTAAGAAATTAACAAACATCTCTTTCCAATTCAAATACAAGAAACAATTATTAACTCATATTTTTATTGAAAAAAATTGGGAGCTACAATTACATCAAGACCAAAATAGACAAGGACCTAAGATGACTCCGGATGGCGAGCAAGATAATCTACAATGCAAGCTCTTCGACCATCATCTGGTTTAGGAGCGAACTCCTCCAGATCGTCTTTTAGGTAATCATAAAGGAGTTGAGCAGGGATAACATCAATTGAAATCTACTTGTTTTCCTTAGAGAAAGGGTTATGGCTTTAGGCCGCACATTTGACTTGGTGCTTGTATCACAAGTCATATTCCTTAGAGAACGGGTTATTGCTATAGGCCGCATATTCGACTTGGTGCTTGTACCACAAGTCGTATTCCTTTGGCGTCTTAACCTCCTAAGGGCACTTCGCTACCCACGAGAAAAAGCGAGGTCTTCTACCTTCTTGAGACTTATTGGGGCATCAGCCCAGCCCTCTTTATAATCATCTACCAAAGCTTCTCGGGGTCCCATTCTGAATAGATGCCTTAACCTGGTGACTTCCCCTTGGATCCTTGTGACGTCTCTCTTGAGTCCAGCTATTATCACATATGCTCTTTGAATATCTCCTTTCAGCTCAGCGACCTCCTTCCTCAAGGCGTCATTCTCGGCTTGGAGCACTTCACTTACTTGACCTACTTTTGTGGTCTCTATAACCTTGGCATTTAGCACGTTCACCTCATGTTGAACCGAGGCACTGATCTCCTCTATGGATTGGAGATCGTCCTTCTGCCTAAAGACCGAATCGAGCTGATTCTTATATTGCTCAGTCCTCGCTCTCAGAGAGTTGCAAATTTTTACAAAAGACTTTTGAGCTTAAACACTGATATTGGGCCCCAGGATCATTCCCAACCTTGAAGCAGGGGGTATATAGTCCTTTTCAAGATATAGATAACACAACAGGTGAAACCGCAGATATACATCAGTACGTATGAAAGAAATAGATCAACAAAAACAAAAAAGGTTATCTTTCATTCATTAGCCAAAAGGGGGCCAAAGGCTAGTATAGTCAGAGGAAAAGGAAAGAAAATTAAAGGGCATAAAAAGATGTACAAGAAAAAGGAAAAAAGAAAAATCCTAATCTAGAAGTCCATATTCCTTCACGTGCTTAACTTCAATCACCGCCTTCCCCTTCTCAATAACCATTTGATCTTGGTTGGAATCCGCTCCGACCTCAGCAGGTGAATCCTCAGTATGATTGGTAAGCCGACCAACACTATTTTCTCCTTCTGCAAAGGGGATGGGCCCAGGATAATGGAGACCAAAGAGTTAAGAATTAGTAGGAGTCCCCATAACTCCCAATGCCTGGTCCCAGCCTTTCTTCAAGGCAACCTTCTTGGCATAGTCCAGCTAGAGCTCGGTATCATCATATATTGTGTCCCAGCCCTTAATATAGTTATTTTCCTTCGCACGTGGGAGTGACTCCTCTAGCTTCTGAACTTTACCAGATAAACTCTAGTTCTCTTTGGACATATCTCTCTTATCATTGAGCACTACCTTCTTGGACTCCTCAAGGTCGACAGGAGCTTTTACTGACTTCTCCCTCTCCTGCTCCCAGGCCATGTGAGTATAAAAAAGGCCTTCTTAGATTTTATAAGAGCCTCATTCAACTCTTGATTCACCTTGGACTGGTCAGCATAACCATCCAAAAGAGATGTGAAATTGACTAAAAATTACACGAAAGAAAAAAAACTAAGTTAGTATAAAGAAGGAAGAATGCAGAACAGAGATGATCTAGAAATGAAGAGAAAAAAATTACCAAGGCAAGTCCTTGAGCAGACTTGAGAGCAAGTTGGACAACCCCCAATTGCGAGGAACGTTCACGGTCTGCACCGAGCATAACCCCCTTCAAGAGATCAGGGGAAAGGGTAGGGGTGTTGCCCACACTGGCTCCTTTAACACTAGAAGTGAGGAAGGAGACTACAAGAGTGTTCAAGACTAATTTTCTTTTGGCCTCCTCCCTCCTCTTATCTTCCTCTCTCTTCTTTTCTTCCTCTCTCTTTTTCTCTCTTTCTTTCCTCTTTTTCTCTTTCTCTTTCTCTTTCTCTTTCTTCTTCCCTGTCCCCTTGGCTATTGGGTTAGAACCACTATCCCTATAGGAATCAACCTCACACATCTTCAAGGACTTGAGCCAATCAGACAAAGACTAATCCTCATCATCATCAATCCTTAATTTCTTCCTCTTAACTAGGGGAGCCATATAATTTTCTTCTTCTTCTTCTTCTTCTTCTTTTTCTTCTTCTTCTTCTTCTTCTTCTTCTTCTTCTTCTTCTTCTTCTTCTTCTTCTTCTTCTTCTTCTTCTTCTTCTTCTTCTTCCTCCTCCTCCTCCTCCTCCTCCTCTTTCTCTATCACAACTAGTTTAGAGGGACCAACTTCTAGAGCATTGAGGACGAAAAATTTGTCGATCGACCGAGTAATAAAACTTCTCGTCGTATTCTTATACTCGAGTGAGTAAGCAGCAGACCTTGGATGCTCATCATTTGAAAACCTCTCTTTAACCTTTCAGGCCTTCAAAAGTTCAAGAACATCAACTTCACTCAGGTCAGGCTCTTGATTTTTTTCACGAGCTGTAAAAAAGAGGAATAAAAACATCAATTAGAGGATAAAAATTAGAAATAAATAGCAAGAAAACTGAAGACGATAGAAAGTGACCTATTTGATCCTCCCTAAACTCTGGAATCAAGGACCCTATCAGCCTTCCTGGTCTTCAGGTGCAGAATACCATCATTGGTGCGCGACTAGATATAACATTAATAGAGATTAATAAGACCCAGTTTAGTCCCATATAATGTGTTTATCCTATATACCCCATTCACAATATTCCAAACATTGAGGGCACATTGGGAAGGAACAACATTACAGTTTTTGAGAAATCTAAGGAAAATAGGATTTGGAGGCAATGTCAAACCCCTTGGGTGATCAACAAGGTGTGAATTTAGTGCCCCATTCAATATCACGAACGTCTCTAAGGAGAGGGGCATAGTCGATTTCTACCTAGTCCGAAATTTTATAAGATTTCCTTAACTCACTAGTGACTTGTTATCTAATTTAACAATGATAAAACCCTAACTAGAGTTGAAGAACAAATTGTAGAAGAGGAAAACTAAGGGAAGATGAGCTGAACTTACAAAACCTGATGGAGCTTTGAACATAAATGGAACGCTGAAGAAGACAACTCTGGAAACTTAGTAAACAAGGAAAGAGTGAAGGGTCAGTTGACATAAGCAATGTATCTCTAGTTTGAACTTCAAAGCTAATGATATACGCGACATTCCAGGTTGATTTTGGCGCTTCATATAACTGTTCGGACAAAGGAACTCTCGCCTCTTCAACCAAACTACAAAAATTCCATGGTGTTTGGCCCAGGGCGAGCGTACCCCCTTGAATTCACCAGAACTACAAAACTGCCACTCCGGGTGAAATGATAAGAAATTTCCAAGATTATGTGCCTTGAATTCAATTATAATTTATTGGCCAAAAAATTCAGCCCAAAATTTTTAGGGGCAATTGTGGGAGCCCATTTATTTTAGCCTAGGAGAGTAACCGAACGACCCAAGCTGTATTGAGGACTGCCTAGCCCAAATTCGATATTCATTAATGGCTCGTGTATTTTACAAACACGAAGGGCTCATTTGGTTGCGCAAATTATTTTATTATGTAATTGGTTCATTTTGAATAAGTGAATTATAAATGAGCGGATTCGAAATGAGTTTAAATCCAATTTAAGTGTTATTTGGTAGATAAAAATTGAAATACAATAATTACGAATTGACCAATTTTAAGGTGTTTGGTTGCACAAATTATTGATCCCGATGAATTTGCAAATTTTTCAAAAATAGCAAAATAAGTGAAAAATGAAATAATATTTTTTTTAAATTGCAAAATTTATGGAAATGAATAAAGCATATGACTAGAAGTTCATCCAAAATTTGTTATAATCCATAAAATAACAATGAAATATAGTCTCCGAGTAATTACATAAAGCATATGGCTAGAAGTTCATCCAAAATATCTTAAAAATGACAATGAAATATAGTCACTGAGTTCTACCACAACTAATGCAACATAGACATATCACACAACACGTCCCCTCCTCCTTAATGAGTTGAGATGATCACTCCATATATCCATTGCTATTTTGTCTCATAATACTTTACGTTCACGAAGTTGTCCACTCGTGGAATTGTTTCTTTGCACCGGTCTTCATGAAAGATTCTCGGATTGTTCCTCAATGCCCATATCGTTGATTAAACGATCAAACTCCTCATAAACCCAATATTCACCTCCACATTCGATGCGTATGTGATTATGCAAAACACACAATGCTACTATAATATTGGCTCAAGTAGCAAATGGTAATGAATGTGGCAGCCTTAAAATAGGAAACTGTTTCCCCAAATATTCTCTCAATTGCATTTCGTAAAGATAAATGTCGATGGTTGAACAACTCCTTTTCATCTTCAGGTGGCCGAAGTCCAGAATCATATTCTTTTAGATGGTATCTAACACCTCTGTATGGTGCAATAAAATTTGGCAAATTTGTGTAACCAACATCCACGAGGTAAAATTTACTTGTTAACATAAATAAAAAAAATATGAGAAAATAACATTGAATTGTGCATAAAATAATCTCCATTTATAAAATTAGAATCTTAAATATGTTTAAATTAAAAGGAATAATACCTTCCAGAATAATGAAGTCTTTTTCTCGTGCCGCAAGCAAAACACGACCATTTACTGCAGATCCCTCCCAGCCCAATAAAACATGAGTAAATCTTAAATCAAAAGAACATGGTGCCATAATACTCTGGGATAGTTTTCCCCACCAGTCCCTAAATGAAGCTTGTTCATCCACCCCAACAATTACAGAGACGTGGGTCCCATCAATCGTTCCAATACAGTCCTTTAAAAATACGTTCAAGTCAATAAAGTTTGAATTTTATGACATATAAACAAAGTCATGAATTTAAAATTGAAGTACCTTAAAATATGGATAAAAATACTCCGGTTTGAGTTTATCCACTGAAAGACTAGTGGATAAACTCAAATGGGTCACCAACAATCCCGGGGGAGATATTCAGGGACACCATTAATTATCCACAATTACATCGAGTTATTTGCACAACATAATCTCTTATGTTAACATCTATAAATTGTAAACACTGTTAGAGGGATGTAATCTCGAGCATTGAGAGACACTATGATAAAACAGTAACCTCTCTATGGACGTAAGCACGTTGCTGAACCACGTATATCATTGTTTTGTGTGTGATTTTATATTTCATATATGTGATTATTTTCGTAAATTTTTATTATGATATTTTTAGTACACACACACACACACACACACACACACACACAAAGACAAAGAATTTTTGTATGAAACATCATGGATATGATCTCCGCGGTGAGAAGATCATCTCCAATTTTGTTCATCAAAAAATTCAATAAAAAAACCGTTGAGATGCATTTTCAACCGTTGAAAATTTGGGTCAGCGCCAACCGATTGATTGATTGGATTTTTTCATGAAACTTCATGGATATGATCTTCTCACTGTCTAGATCATATCCATGAAGTTTTATAAAAGAATTCAATAAAAAAGTGGGTGAGATGATCGTCAAAATTTCAACGTTAAAAATGCATATTTATACCATTTTTTTACATATCACCGCATCTCAATGATTTTTTTATTGATTTTTTTTATGAAAAAACTTGAAGACGATCTTCTCACAGTGGAGATCATATCCATGAATTTTCATCAAAAAAATTCAATTTTCTTATCGGGAGTCTGCACTGATATACCGATATATACCCCCGGCCAGGACGAGGGCCCCCTGCACCTGAACGGGACCAGGATGACCTCTTAACCAATATCAGACGACCCTTCAAGGGGCCGACCTCTCATTAGGCCCAGACGACCCTTCAAGGGGTCGACCCTCCATCAGGATCAGACGACCCTTCAAGGGGCCGACCCCACATCAGGCCCAGACGACCCCTCATCAGGCCCAGACGACCCCTCAAGGGGCCGATCCATCATCATGGCTCAGACGACCCTCCAAGGGGCCGACCCCTCATCAGGCCCAGACGACCCTTCAAGGGGCTGAACCCTCATTAGGCCCAGATGACCCTTCAAGGGGCTGACCTTCCATCAGGATCAGACGACCCTCCGAGGGGCCGACCCCTCATCAGGCCCAAACGACCCCTCAATGGGCCGACCCTCCATCAGGATCAGACGACCCTCCGAGGGTACGACAATACGAGGTCCAAATTAGGCCAGACTCACTACCGAAGGGAACTTTGCACTCGGCATCATATCATAGGCCGAGGGTGACATCATCACAGCGCGTGGAACAGTGAGCGTGAGGCTCACATGGCACGTGGAAGACCGTTATAATAATATCACCCCCTCACGTGAAGGAATATTATGTCATCATTAGTCACAGGTGGCATCTACATGTGTCAACAGGGGATTGTCTAGATCATCATTCACATGCACAATGCATACTTGGGGGGTACACTACACCCCCGCAGACCTATATATGCTTGTCACCTACAACCCTACAAAGGGATCGATAATTGTAACCCTAGCTAAAACTCTGCTTGTATACACAGTAGAGAGAGAGAGGGAGATTATGTGCATTGTATCCAAGGCCATTACTGCCCATACTTACACACTCACAATGGATGTAGGCCTAATTGGCTAAACCACTATACATCATTGTCTTATTCCTCTTATACTCATCCCCTTCTATACACTTATACACTTATACGCATACATCTCTATGGATGCCATGGTTATTATAGTTTGAGCTCATCATCACTTATCTAGTGGTGCTAGATTTCAGCATCATCAGTTTGGCGCCGTCTGTGAGAACGAGAAGACATCTCTTTCTTTGTACAACTTGACCTTACCGGGCACTCTGGTGGTGAACCAGTTCTCCTCCTATGAGGAGATGTTTCACCATTGAAAGAGACCCATTAAGGTTCTAAAGCTTACTAATATTCTTCTGTTCAACTCTTCATAGCTCAAACACATGGCACCGGAGATGCCACCACCACCACTTCCTCCACCGAATAGTGGAGTAGGACTCAGTTCCAGTCAGCCACCATCCCAGTCTGAGATGGATGATGTGGCGACAACCTTGAAGTCTCTGGAAGCAAGGCAGTGGATCATGCAGGAACAGTTCACAGCTCTAAGCCAGAACATACTAAGATCACTCCGACAGCGGCTCCAGGGCAACATGAGGCCAGGGGACCACTCCAGGCACCACGCAAAGACTTTCCTCCCCCACAGCGGCATAGGGATGTTGCCGACCCCCGGCGTCTACGCCTAGGGAGGCAAGGAAACCCTTGACTTGAGGACAGGTATGATGATCTGGAGGGGGAGGAGGCCCCCATAGAATGCTAGGAGCCGTATGAGGTCTCCAACAATACTGTGCGACCTCTCCAAGAGAGCAGAGGGAAGTGTGGAAGGCAAAATACTGACGATCGCCCGAGAGGCTCTGCTTTTAATCACTTGACCAGGGGGTCGGACTTTGAGAGGCTGGGCCCAGTAAATGACCTGCGAGAAAAATTATCCAGATCAAGGAGTGCTGCGAGATCCAGAAGGGAGGCAGCAGATGGCCGACCCCATGGGGGCCGACCCCACGGACGGGACGACGGTCAGGGGGAAGTAAACAGCCGCCACAGGCCTGCCGCAACAGAACCCTCCGTCCACCTTAAAGAGGCGGCAGGGGATAACATCGGCTAAGCCGACCCTACGAGGCTCTGGAATGACTCGATCCAGTGACTGGAGGATAAGATCGGAGATATTCTGAAGAGCCGGGACCCTCTTCAGAGAGGATACTCCATAGGCTCACCCTTTGTGGCGAAGATACTCAACTTCCCAATGCCATAAAAGTTTAAGCCACCTGTGGTCATCCCCGGGAGTACAAACCATGTCCATCACATTGAGATGTACCAATCGGCGACGGACATATACTCTATCTCAGACGAGATGAGGTATCGTGCCTTTTCTGGCACTCTGACTGGGGCTGCACATGTCTGGTATATGTCTCTTCTAAAAAACTCCATTGAAAGCTTTAAACAGTTGGCAGACCGATTTATCCATAACTTTTGCTTTGGGGTGAGGCCGCAGAAGAAGACCACGCACCTGGTATATGTTAAGCAGGGGAAGAATGAGAGCCTAAGAGACTACATAGCCAGATTCAATAAGGAAAAGTTAGAGGTTGAAAACTATGAGGAGAGCATAGCTATGACAACCCTGATTGGAGGACTCCAAAAGGGGAAGCTGTTATGGAAGCTTGCTGAAGACCCTCAGAGGACAATGGATGAATTGCTATCAACAGCGGGAAAGGTGATGAACGCCGAAGAGGCGATGGCCGCAAAATACAAAGATGAGAAAGGAGCCACCAGTGGGGGTAAGTACCATAAGAAGAATAAAGAGGGGAAGAAGAGGTCTATGGACGATAAGTTCGTGGATTACACCCCTCTAACGGTTAGCTGTGAACATATTCTCAATGAGATAAAGAGCGACCGGTCCCTGAAGTGGTCTGAGAAGTTGAGGACAGCCCCCAACAAGAGGAACAAAAACCTGTGGTGTGAATTTCACCAAGACCATGGCCACGTGATAGACAAATGCTTTGCTCTGAAAGATAAGATTGAAAAAATGTTAAAAGAAGGGAAGCTAAGGAAGTACGTCGATAAGAGTGCCTTTAAGAGGGGCAGAGGGGACGACCTTAGAAAGAAGAGAGATGATGCATATAGGGAAGATCCTCCAAATCGAAGGGACAACCCTTCAGATGATGAGGACGACCCTGACCTCCCTCCAAGAGATGACCAAGGAACTGTCAAGAGGCTTAATATGATCTTGTTCGGAGTGGGAATGATCTTCGGGGGTCTAACAGGAGGAGGGTCAGAGGTCGTCGACAGGAAAGCCCATGTAGCTGAGGCCAAGGCAGTGATAAAAACTGTGCACTCAACCTCTCTGGAAGCAAAGTCAGAGAAGAGAAAGAAAGTTGAGATGGATACTCTGATAGTGGGGTTCTCAAGAATGGACTTCAAAGGCCTCTTAGCCCCACACGACGACCCACTCGTCATCACTACTAGGGTGCACGGGTGTGAGATGCCAAGGATACTGGTCGATGGGGGTAGTTTTGCAGATGCAATGTTTTGGCCATGCTAGGCTCGTCCCGTACCATCATCCATTGATTGGGTTCAGTGGGGAAAAGGTTTATCCCCTTGGAGTGTATGAGGCCGATATCTGGATGGGAGACGAATGGCCGAGATGGCTTACCAAGAAGGTCAGCTTCTTTATGATGGATGAGCATGTCTTCTCGGCCTACAACATTATATTGGGGCGAGTAGCCCTCAAGGGGTCTGAAGCTGTGTCGTCTATGGTCCATCAGATGATTAAATTTCCAATTCCTTACGGGGTGGGGGAAGCCAGAAGACAGCACGGGAATGTTATTTCAACTCCGCTGAAGAAAGAGAGGCACACAAGAAGTCAACAACCACTTACAATATTGACACCATTGACCCCATGGATGAGCAAAAACTCAGGAAAGTAGAAGCCGCGAAAGAGGTAGAATCCGTCATCCTTAATGAGGATGAGCCGAAAAAACCCATCCAGGTCGGCAAAACTCTGAAGCCGAACATCAAGGAAAACCTCATCAAGCTGTTAAAGAGAAGACAGAGCGTCTTTGCATGGAGTCATGCTGATATGCCGGGGATCGACCCCAAAATTATGAGCCACGAGCTTAACGTGGTAGATGGTGCAAAGCCAGTGAAGCAGAAGAGGAGAATTTATTCTCGAGAAAAGTATGAGGTCATTAGGGATGAGGTCAAGAAGCTGGAAGATGCAGAGTTTATCAGGGAGGTCATCTATCCCGAATGGCTGTCCAATGCAGTCATTGTCCCAAAAGCCAACGGGAAGTGGAGGATGTGTGTAGACTTCACAGACCTCAATAAGCATTGTCCCAAAGACAACTTCCCTCTCCCCCGCATTGATCAGATGGTAGACGCTACCGCAGGCCATGAGTTTCATGGATGCCTATTCAGGGTATAACCAGATCTTTATGGACCCTGAAGACTCGGAGAAGACAGCTTTCATTACCGACAAGGGGACATACTGTTATAGGGTCCTGCCCTTTGGCCTAAAAAATGTGGGGGCAACGTATCAACGCCTTGTAAATAAAATGTTCGAAGACCAAATTGGGAAGTCTATGGAGGTCTATATAGATGACATGCTGACTAAGAGTTTGAAGGCATAGGATCACGTGGCTGACCTCGAGAGGACCTTTAATACAATGGACAAGTACCAAATGAAGCTCAACCTAGCCAAGTGTGTCGTCGGGGTCAGAGCTGGGAAGTTCTTGGGGTTCATTGTCAACCAAAGAGGCATCGAGGCCAACCCTGAAAAGATAAAGGCCCTTATAGAGATGAATACCCCCAAGACCATTAAAGACATTCAGAGGCTCACGGGGCAAGTGGCTGCTTTGAATAGGTTCGTGTCTAGAGCCACAGATAGGTGCTTGCCATTCTTCAAAATTATCAGAAAGGCTTTTGAATGGAGCGAGGAGTGTGATGAGGCCTTCAAGGAGCTAAAGGCATACTTAAGGTCTCCCTTGCCGTTGTCACGGCCAGTACAGGGTGAACGACTGTATGTGTACCTAACCGTCTTAGAATCAACCATCAGCACAACCATTGTGAGAGAAGAGGACGGTGTACAAAGGCCCGTATATTTCAATAGTAAGGCACTCCAGGGGGCAGAGCAAAGATACCCAAGGATAGAGAAGTTAGCCTATGCCTTGATCCATGCATCAAGAAAGATGAAGACATACTTCCAGTCCCATACAATGGTCATCCTCAATGACTCTCCTCTTAGGCAGGTCCTACACAAGCTAGAAAAATCAGGTAGGTTAATGGCCTGGGCTATAGAGCTGGGGGGTTTGACATTGTGTATCAACCTAGGACGGCCATTAAGGGGCAATCATTGGCAGATTTCGTGGCTGAATTTACTTGGGAAGATGATGAAGCTGAAGATGAAAGCCTTGAGAAGACAGATGCCCTGCAAGGCAGACTCACCGACACACTCGCAGACAAGGCTGGGACAAGCCCCACTAGAGGAAAAGTGGCCGAAAACGAAGAGGGAAGATATCTCTTTAGACAGGGGTCCCTCACCGAGGGAAATTTCTTAGAGGAAAAGACAGTATGGAGCCTCTTCATCGACGGGTCCTCTTGCGAAAGCGGGAGTGGGGCTGGATTAATAGTGTCAGCACCAGACGGTACAGACATCGAGTACGCCCTGAGGTTCAACTTCAAAGCCTTAAACAACGAGTCTGAATATGAGGCCCTGATATCAGGACTCTCCTTGGCCAAGTTTCTTAGTGTCGGCCAGATTTTGGTCCATAGTGATTCAAGGCTAGTAGTGAATCAGATACTAGGATCCTATGAGGCCAAGGATGAGCGAATGACCAAATACCTTGAAAAAGTGAGGACACTATTGAAGAGCTTCAGAGAAGTAAAATTGAAGAGGATACCTAGGCATGACAATGTCTGAGCCGATGCACTTTCCAGGCTGGCCTCAGCAACTAGGACAGATATCAGGAGGACGGTCCCAGTGGAAATTTTTCTTCGACCAACTATTGAGGATGTTGAGGGAACACTTAGAACTTGCTTAAAAATTTCTAAGGAAGCTTCATGGATGGACCCTCTGATCAGATACATTAAAGAGGGTGAGATGCCAAAAGCAAGGCAAGAAAGGAAAAAGTTGAGATACAGAGCTGCGAAATTCACTGTCATCGGAGACACCTTGTACAAAAAGGGGTTCTTGCTCCCATTACTTAGGTGTGTGCACTCGTCTGAAGTCCCACACGTCTTGCAAGATGTGCATGATGGGTCATGTTCAAGCCATATTGGGACAGGTCTTTGGCGAAGAGGGTGGTCACCCAGGGGTACTGGTGGCCGACCTTGGGGAAATATGCCACGGCATATGTAAAAAAGTGTGATAAATGTCAAAGATTTGCCACCATCCCTCACCAGCCCCATCAGACTCTTACCTCTATTACATCCCCATGGCCATTTGCAGTGTGGGGGATCGACCTAGTAGGCCCCTTGCCTAGGGCCATCAATAACTATCGGTTCCTCATCGTGGCAATTGACTATTTTTCAAAATGGGTGGAGGCAGAGCCGATGGTCACGATTACCGAGCAGAAGACCTTCCAGTTCATCTGAAAAAATATTATATGCAGATATGGTCTCCCCAACACCCTCATATCGGATAACGGGACTCAATTCAAGAATACATCTCTAGAGAAGTACTGTGAAAGGGTGAGTATCAAACAATTCTTCTCTACCCCAGGTCGACCTCAGGCCAATGGGAAAACGGAGGTTACGAATAGGACAATCCTAGATGGGATCAAGAAGAGACTTGAGGAGGCAAAAGGAAGATGGGTTGAGGAGTTATATGATGTACTGTGGGCCTACAGGACGACGACAAAGACCTCTACCGGAGAAACCCCGTTCATGTTAGCTTATGGCTCAGAAGCCGTCATCCCCACCGAGATTGGTTTTCCTACTCACAGGGTCCAAATGTATGACCCCCAGAGAAATATGGAAGAGAGGAGACTTGACTTAGACCTGATTGAGGAAAGGAGGGAAGACGCCTAGATAAGGCAAGCCGCCTACCAGCAGAGGACCGCAAGGTTTTACAACCAGAGGGTGAAGCAGAGGCCAATTGCAGTGGGGGACTTAGTCCTCAAAAAGACTTGGCAGAAGCCCAACAAGCTCCACCCGAATTGGCATGGCCCATATAGGGTCATCGATGAAGTGGTTCCTAGAACCTACAGACTAGAAAATCTAGAAGGAGAACCCTTTTCCAACCCCTGGAATGCAGACCATTTGAAGAAATACTATCAGTAGTGTTGTAATGTCCTATCGAACCACAATTGTAATGGGCGTTGCTCCAACAGAACACTTGGAATGTTAATGAGAAATATCGTATTGGTCCCTCATTTCGTGTTTGATTAATTCTAGTATGATTGGGGATATACTCGTTAAAACCACCCTCGGCTATAATGAGGGACAATGGTGGGGACGACCCCTCCATTACCCTCAAGAAAGACGAGGGGGGACTTCAAATTTTAAAACATCAATAATTTGGTGGGAAACCATCCTCGGCTATGATGAGGGTCAATGGTGAGGACGACCCCTCATTCACCCTCAAGAAAGGCGAGGGGGACTTGAAAAACTATTAGGTTGGTGAAAAACCACCATCGGCTATAATGAGGGTAAATGGTGTGGACGACCCCTCCATGACCCTCAAGAAAGACGAGGGGGGACTTAATTGAAAACATCATTAATTTGGTGAAAAACCACCCTCGGCTATAATGAGGGCAAATGGTGGGGATGACCCCTCCACGACCCTCAAGAAAGACGAGGGGGGGCTTAATTTAAAACATCATTAAGTTGGTGAAAAACCACCCTCGGCTATAATGAGGGCAAATGGTGGGGACGACCCCTCATTTACCCTCAAGAAAGACGAGGGGGGACTTCAAACTTTAAAAAATCATTAATTTGGTGGGAAACCACCCTCGGCTATGATGAGGGTCAATGGTGAGGACGACCCCTCATTCACCCTCAAGAAAGGCGAGGGGGGACTTGAAAAACCATTAGGTTGGTGAAAAACCACCCTTGTCTATAATGAGGACAAATGGTGGGGACGGCCCCTCCATGACCCTCAAGAAAGAAGAGGGGGGACTTAATTGAAAACATCATTAATTTGGTGAAAAACCACCCTCGGCTATAATGAGGGCAAATGGTGGGGACGACCCCTCCATGACCCTCAAGAAAGACGAGGGGGGACTTAATTGAAAACATCATTAAGTTGGTGAAACACCACCCTCGGCTATAATGAGGGCAAATGGTGGGGACGACCCCTCATTTACCCCCAAGAAAGACGAGGGGGGACTTCAAAGTTTAAAACATCATTAATTTGGTGGGAAACCACCCTCGGCTATGATGAGGGTCAATGGTGGGGACGGCCCCTCCATTACCCTCAAGAAAGACGAGGGGGGACTTAATTGAAAACATCATTAAGTTGGTGAAAAACCACCCTCGGATATAATGAGGGCAAATGGTGGGGAAGACCCCTCATTTACCCTCAAGAAAGACGAGAGGGGACTTCAAAGTTTAAAACATCATTAATTTGGTGGGAAACTACCCTCGGCTATGACGAGGGTCAATGGTGAGGACGACCCCTCATTCACCCTCAAGAAAGGCGAGGGGGGACTTGAAGCATCATTAATTTGGTGAAAAACTACCCTTGACTATAATGAGGGAAAATGGTGGGGGCGACCCCTCCATGACCCTCAAGAAAGACGAGGGGGGACTTAAGTGAAAACATCATTAATTTGGTGAAAAACCACCCTCGGCTATAATGAGGGCAAATGGTGGGGACGACCCCTCCATGACCCTTAAGAAAGACGAGGGGGGACTTAATTGAAAACATCATTAATTTGGTGGGAAACCACCCTCGGCTATAATGAGGGTCGATGGTGGGGACGGCCCCTCCATTACCCTCAAGAAAGACGAGGGGGGACTTAATTGAAAAAACCATTAGGTTGGTGAAAAACCACCCTCGGCTATGATGAGGGTCAATGGTGGGGACGACCCCTCATTTACCCTCAAGAAAGACGAGGGAGGGGTTAGTGATATTGTTAATTTAAAAAACATCACAATGCAAATCATACAAGAGACAGCAAGAGACAAGTATAGAAGACAGCAAGAGACATGATATTATAAACGAAGTGTTACAAAGGCTTGTTCAACAAAAATAGAGTACAAAAATATGTGATACATAAAGAGGGTATTGGCTACAAACAGCCACCCTATTAAATGGCATCAGAGGGCAAGGCCTCAACATCTATGGGAGATTCCTCTGTGACAAAGACAGGCTGAGCCTCAGACGTGCCTGTGCCTTCTACATGTTGAGATTCCACTTGAGCTAAGGCTTTAGCAATGAGGGGATCATCCAGTTGAACTGCCTCAAGAGAGGGGCGGACGGATGATACTGCATCAGCGAACTTAAGGACGACCCATCGACAGGCCGTACTAATCCCCCTCTTTAAGTACTCAAGACTGAAGCCTTGAAACTCGTCGGAGAGTTTGTAGGCCTCCACAGCATCGACCTCTGCCTTCTTCACTGACTCGGATAGCTCAGTCTTGAATTGAGCCCCCAGGTTGATCAAGGCCTTATCCTTCTCTTTAATAAGCAAGTCCTTGGCCTTCAGATCTGCATCATGCTGCCTCGTCAGCTCATCCAGGACCCTTGCATGTTCGATCCTGGCACTCTCCAACTCGGCCCTTGCAGTCTAGAGCTCGGTCTGCAGGTCAACCTCGTGCTGGATGGCCCTCTCGACTTCATGAAATTTCTGTTGGTTCTCAACCATCCACTTGGTCACAGACGTGAAGGCACAAACAAACTGCACAGAAAAAGGCACTTGTTAAGAGGCCGAGGATACAGTTGGTGAAAAATTCAAACTGAGAACGTGAAATGAAAATAAATACCTGAGCCAGAGTGTGCAGACCATAGTCATATACCTTGGCGGGGGGCATCTTCGATAGGAAATCATAGTCGGCGGCCGAGGGGGCAGAGAACATAGAAGCTTTGGCCGCCTTCAGATTGGAAATCAGGGAAGAAGACTCAGCTTTCAAAAATGCTAAGTTTTGGGACCAGAAGGCTCCCATGCTGGAAGAGGAGCTAGTCCCCTCAGATGACTCCATCCTCGCCCTCGTCCTTGAATCCTGCCGAGGGTCAGCGGGTACTTCTGGCTCTTTTCTTTTATGACTGTCAGCAGTCGGCTCAACAAGTGTCAGCCCCACGGCCTTTGTCTTCCTCGGAGGCTGCTGAGGCTCCTTGCCTTTCTTCTTGCTTAGACCAGACAGTAAGCTTGGGGCAGTCATTTCCCAAAGATGGTAAGAGATACCTGAAGGACGACCTGAAGAGGAGATGACACGTCAGAAAAATACAGAGGTAAAGATGAAAAACTTGGAAAAAAATCAAAGATTGAGCAAAAAATAATAATAACTCACATAGCTCTGTCAAGGGGCCGACCCTCAGACCAGCTTCTTTGAGGAACCGAGCGGTCATCAAATCTTTAAACTTTGTAAGTTTACCCTCTTTCCCCCGTTCTCTCAGATACTCGACTATGTCCTTTTCATCCAGACTAAGTCTAGGGTCTGACCTAGCCTTCATAGAGGGGTTAGACCATCTCCTTGGAACTCTCGGACCATCGTCCAAAGGCTGAGCCTCGGCAGAAAATTCCCATTCCCCAGATATGAAGAAAAATCTCTTCTTCCAGTCATGGTTAGAGGTTTGTGCCACGTGGAGAAGTTTCTTATCAGACCTCCTCGCCCCCAGATGATAGTACCCAGGCTGTTTGGACGAGGAAGTGATATTATAACAAGACAAAAACACATCGGATGAAGGCTCGTCAGTGAAGGTATTCTTACATAGGGAGACATAGCCGAGGATAGTCCTCCAGCAGTTGGGTGGAAGTTGAGAAGGGGCAACGCCGAGGGCTGACAATATATTGACTATGGAAGGGTGCAGAGGGAACCTGACACCGACCTTAAATATTTGTTCATATACTGCGATCTCTCCCTCGTCACCCTGAAAGACTTTCTTAGACTCAGAGGGGACCCTTATACTTATGTTGAGGGGCACACCAAATATATGCCTCCACAGCAGGAGGTCACGATCCCTGACGGTGGAAACGTAAGCCGAGGCATGGGAGGTGTCAACTTGGTCAGCGTCTGAGTCCTCACCATCATCTTTAGTCCCCTCTCCCTCGGCCTCATCACCTGTCAGAGGTCCATGAGGAAAGGCCACCTGGAAGGCATGAGGGGATAAAGTTGTCACTGGCACAGCCTCGGAAGGGACTACTCCCTCGGCCTGTCGGCCTGGGCTAAGATTAGACATCTCTCTCCTCCCAGAAGGCTCAGCGCCAGTTGGTGACGAGTCTCTCTCATCCATATCTCATGAATGGCTCTCGGCTGGATGACAAGACGATCCACAAGACTCAGATGGTAATATTGTGACTAATGGAATGGGAAAAATGGATCGTAGCGAATTAGGGTCGGCCCCTCGTCTTCTCTCCTCCTCTTCCTCTACTCGTCTGATCTCTACAAAGAACTTCTCTCTCAGGGATAGGAACTCCTCAGCTAAATTGTAAAGCCTCCTAAGCATTAAGGGGAAGACCCTACACTTGAAAGAATTTGGCTAGCCCAATTGTAAACAAGTTCGCAGTTGACCAAAATGGACTTTTGGATTGAAACCAAGGAAAGTAGGGGTTTTAACCAAAAACACTCAAGAACAAGACGCCGGAGAAGACGCCAAAAAGTTATGAAATAGCCAAAGAAGAATACAGTCCTACAGGCCTAAAACAGTCGAAGTGTAAAAAGTAATGGAATATAAAGAGAGCACTAGGGCAGAGGGATTACCTGATAAAATACAAGTGAGATTGCCAATGCTCGAAACGATAAAGTTACAGAAATGGCTAGAAAGCTGTTGAAAAGCTAGAGAGAAAGAGAGTTAAGGCGCGAAGAAGAAAAAGAAGGGGAATAAAACTTCAAAAATTGCTTAAATACCGTAGTAATGAGTGGGCCCACTAATCAAGGCAGAATACAGCCCACGAGGAGGGTACCATTAGGGCACAAAGTCCCAAGCAAAGTGTGCAGCCGCCACGCCTAGGAAACTGGAACAACAATGGATATCCTCCTGTGTCACATCAGCTCGACATGTATCATTCATCTAACTGTCCATACACTCATCTCAAAAGCAACACTATCTCTCATCCATCTCAACAACATCGATGGCTAAGGGTTGAGGAGTGATTAATTTTCCCTAGCTTATAGTGCTTACGGTAGGGATAAAATGGCCTTCAACCACCACATGAAGCACTACAATATGGTGGTTCCATAAACTAACAATGGTGATAAACTCTCTGACTTAGGAGAAGGACGAAGTTGATAAAGGGAGGAAAATTATCAGTAGGGAAAAACTAAGCAAGGGCTATTTATTTATAGCCTTAAAGTGATGAATATTCAGAACAATCATAACCCTTCAACATTTTTTATTTGATCATTAACAATCACAACCCTTTTAATTGTCGTGATTAATTCCCATTTTTAATTAATTAAATAATTAAAACTATGACGTTTTAATTAGCAAAATTAATTAATTAAAACAAATTCGGGCTGAAAATCGAAACATGCCCAAAATTTATGGTAATCTCTTTCCTCCCTACAGCTAACAAAGTTATCGCTTCCATGCTTCTACATCCTCATTTTTGGATTCATCTGTCCACTTCTGTAGCGGTTGATTATGGTAATCTCTTTCCTCCCTTATGCTCTCAATTTTAAAAATCATTTTACTTAACATCAAGGACGATGTTCCTTTTTGTTCGGGGGTGGAGAATTTGATCAAAATCGTACCTCTTTTGATTTTATTTTTATTTTCAAAACATGATTTTTAAAATTTTCGTGCAGTTTCTTTCATCTCACTCATTGACGTGGATTTTCTATCATCCATCCTTTAAGTCTAGGAATCAAGCTAGATGAGTTATCTTTTTTCTAAATAGCTTATGTAATACATATCAAGGCATTTTGCACCATGAATTTCTAGACTCAACAAAATTTGTGCACTTATCACGTCACTACAGTTTAGAGTTAAAGAGTACTACAATTCTCAAGAAAATCTTAAGGATGACTAGTAGAGACTTTAGCTTGTGAGATTTGTGCCTTTCAACCTTTCAGAGAGTTGATTCAACTTCTTTTGGGTCCACACTTTAAATCGTTGTAAGATCTCATTATTTTCCATAATTTTTTTTTTCTTGATCACTGAGAACGACATCACTTTCGAGTTATAACACGTGTCTTGAAATTTGTCCTGAATACTAGATTTTCATCCATACACCTACCATTTATCATTCACTTCATCCATTACCTTCCCATATTCTTCCCTATTCACATATATTCCCCACATCATCCATTTATCATCTCCATATCATCTTTGATTTTCAAGAAAAAGAGTGGTTTTCAAATGTAAAATGTCTTCAGAGTTGTGAGTATAAAAAGAAAAAAAAAAGAAAAAGAAAAAAAAAAGAAAAAGAAAATTCGAAAAGAAAAGAAAAAAGAATATTTGTAGATAGTTTTTATGTAATTAAGACATTTTTTCTTCATGTATAGAATACTCTTATCGTATCCATATTTCATCCGTCATCCATACATCACCCATCCTATCATACCTACCTCATCTCATTCGATCATTTCCATTTCATTTCTCCCTCATCCATAATCATTCATATTCCCCGAGGTGTTCGGAAAAATGAGAGTCAACGTGGTGAATAACTCGACGTTCTCACTATAGTTATTAGCATTCTTTTATGAGATCATTTTTCTTTCTAAATATTCGTTATTTCTTATATGCGTGTGAGACGTTTGAACTTGCTTACATTTACTCACCTCCTCACACACGAGTGATACACGAACCCAAATCTCAAGAGTTCGTTTAAGAGAGATATATCCCGTGAGACTTTAAAGTTGAAGCGTTGATTCTAAAAAGGCAATCTAGGAATTACTCTTATGATACTCGACCCGCTTTGACTGATTCACATTACACACATTGAGTCTAGGAAGGATGTGCCTTGAGCATTCTCTTAGCTAAACTTTTTATGCAATTCTAGCTTGTATTTCTCAAAATATTTATCTCATGATGGATTGTGCAATTATTTTATGTCTAATAAGAGATTGACTGCCTTTTGAAAATAAAAAATTTGGGGGCTATATTCCCTGAAAACCCTGACGAGACACAACTCGTCTTGTAGGGCAACCTATATGTTTAAAGGCTTTTTGTACATGCTAAGTGCAATCGCAAATGCCCGTGAAAGTGTTACACTTATGGTTTCTTATCTTTATTTCTCTCTATATTTTGCTCGAGGACTAGCAATGTTCTTTTGGGGATGGTGTGATAAGCACCCAAAAGTGTATATTTTATACCTTGAATAGACATATTTTAATTACTAATTCTCGACAAAATTGGGTCTTATGTGGGTAATTCTTTATTGTGCAGGCTTGCTTGCAGTTGCGATTTCAAAAGTTTTATTTCGTGGCAATTCGCAACAAGAAATGGCTAAATCACCTCTCTCGTAACCCTAACTTAGCCCAGACCTGACCTAATCCTTCCCCGAGCACTATGTGTATTGATTTTGTACTTTTATTATTTTTTAGAATTTTTATTTGAGTTCGTTTTAATTTTTACGATTTATTTATGATTTTTAGGATTTTATTTGTAATTTTTATATTTCTTTTTATTTAGTGTTGTTTTATTTTGATTTTTATTTGATTTTAGTTTATATTTGATTTTATTTTATTAGGATTAGTTTTTAGGATTTTTTTTTATAGTTTTATTAGATTTTTTTTTTCGTTTTTTTAGATTGTTATTTTTTATTTTTTATTTAGAGTCTTTTTAGTTTAATAGATTTTATTATTTTTATTTTTATTTTCTTTTTAGTTTGAGTTTTTTTTAGTTAGGATTTTATTTTTATATTTTTTGTTTAGATAATTTTTAATTTTCATTTTTTAAGGTACAAACACTCACAGAGACTTTCCTACACCCTACCACCCTACACCCTCACACACACTAACATACCCCCACTTCATCTTCTCCACCATCTAGGGATGATAATTTAACCAACCATACCCCGCCCCTAATGGGGAGGGTTAAAAACCCGTTTAAAATAAACGGGGGGGGGGGGGGGGGGGGGGTATGTTTTAAAAAAGAAACCATTTATTAAACGGGGTGGGTTCGGGTTTACTATATATAAGCATAACCCGTCCCGCCCTGCCCTTTTTATTTCTTATAATTACTAAAATACTCATATTTAATATATTATTTACACTAAAAATTTATATATATATAAGTTATATATGAGGTATGCGGGTTTAACATGCGAGTTTTAACCCGCCCCGAGCAGGTTTTTGACCCGCTTAATCTAAACGGGTCGGGTCGGGTTTAGGGGGGTTACACTTAAACGGGTTCGGGGCGGGTTAAAAATACCCGTCGTGGGGAGGGGCGGGTTTTAAAACAATTTCGCGGGGAGGGTTTGGGTTATGACAAACTCGCCCCAAACCCGACCCGTTGCCATCCATCCGACTCATTCTCTCTCCTAAGTCACCACCTCCATTAAATCTCATCCCCAAACATACCAAACCCATTTGTGCCCAAACCCATTTTCTCTCTCTTAAATCTCCACTCAAAATTCCAATCTCGACCACATGAACCCGCCAACCCCACCTCCTGGAACCCGAACTCCTACCAAAACTGTACACAACTTGGAGCTGTCCGAACCATCTCTAACCACCCCATATCCAGCTCCTTCTCCCTCCAAATATTCCTGACTAGGCCTGTCAACGGGCCAGAGCCGGGTCGGATTTAGAGAGATCCAGATACGTGTAATCGGGTCTTCATCGGGTTCGGGGTCGGGTCTTCATCGGGTCTACAATATTGGATCGAGACCCGGATCCGTTCGGGTTTTCGGGTCTCGGGTTTGGGTCCGGGTCTCGCCAAATATATACATTTATTTTATATTATCCCCCTTCTTTATTTTTTAATATTAAATTAAAATATTTTGTAATGTATTATAGAATATTATTGTATAAATAAAATATATATTATTTATATTTATTATATACATAAATGTATATTTATATATATATTACTTACATGTTATATTGATAAGATATATTTATAAATATATATAAATTTATAGTATATGTATATATATTTAAAAAATAATAATGTACAATTCGGGTCGGGTCTTCAGGTCCGGGTCTTGTATAAGATCCAGACCCTACCCGTTTAATAAATGGGTCTTCGGGTATTCGAGTCTTCAGGTCTCGGGTCCAAAAAAATATGCTCAGACCCTATTATACGAATCGGGTCCGGGTCGGGTCCGGGTCCAGACCCGACCCATTGACAGGCCTATTCCTGACCCATTCCAACCTCAGAACCCAAACCCGAGACCGACCTCAACCTCACTCCTTCTTAACCCGGAAGCCTCCTGCCCAACTCCGACCGAACCCAGTCAGACCCACCTTGCAGCCCAAACCCGGTTCGACCTTGAACCTACTACCTCAACCTCCCAAGCCAATCCACAAACTCGGATACATCGCCACATGTTAAACCACTCGACCAAAACCCGAGCCAACCTCCGATTCCCAAACCCAAAACCTGGCTCCCTTGCCGCAAGACCCGTTTCCCATTAAGCCATCCTACACGATTCTGTTATTAACCAAAGCCAAACGACCAAAAAGAAGCCCACTTGTCTTAAAAGCTAATAACCCACATGTTTAATAAAAGACTTCTACCCCATTTCCTATTATATCCCCATACACCTCACAACACACATGCACTTGTGCGTGTCACCTAAATTACCCCCACCTAAATTCCAAAACCTCTCCCCATTTTATCCTACATCATTATCCTTCCAAATATGCCCCTTTCCCTAATCCGCCCATTATAAAAGTAAGAGATGACCCATTTGAAAGGGAGGAGTTATTTTTTGGTAGAGAGATAGTTAGAGTAGAAAAATACCATAGAGAGAGAAACACCTTGTAAATATATTTTTTATTTTTTTTATTTTATTAAGAGATTAGTGAGAAATCATATTGTTTAGAGATTCAATTGAGTGTATGTATTGAATTAAAAATATCTGGATGCTCATATTGAATGGAGATTAATTAAGCTCAATGAAGATTAGAGTTCAATTTTGCAATTCAAGGAGACTTGCTTGAAGATTTGTTCTCTTATCTCTACTTTTTTAGTTCTAGCTTAGTTTGTTGATAATATTGCATTTGTGTATTTTATCATCATGTTAGGCTTGAAACCCCTTTCAAGGGGTGGGGTGATCCCATTGTTTGATGTTAATACCATTTTAATTACTTTATTTAAAATAAATATCCCTTTGATGATAAATTTTGCACTCTTACTTTTGATTTACGCCTCGAGAGAGGGTAAATGATTTTCGAGAGAAAATCGAGATTCTAGTTTTAGTTTCCATTTTAGAATCGAACTAGAGATAGGTTTTTCTAAAATGTGAAATTATTTCTTCGAATTTCAACCCTAAGAATATTTTTATGATTTAAACTAATGTAGTAAATCGATCTTCGTGGGTGGTTTGTCAAATGATGTTTAAATATACTTTTCAAGAGTTGTAAGAGTGTTGAATTTAATTTTCTAAAATGTTATTATTAAAATTATATTTGCAACGAGAGTTGATTTGTGATTTTGATACTAACTTGGGATAATTATTTTTAATAAATTAATTAATTTTAATTAACTAGAATATTTGGTGCATCCTATCCCTTGTTAGTCCTCACTATTATTTCCTCACTCATCTCATATTTTACATTTTATTTAGTTAGATTTCATTTATTTATCATCATAATTTTTAGTTAGTCTTTAGATCTTTGACTTAGTTAGTTATTTCTCCATTCCCACAAATTGTTTTAATATTAAAAAAGCTAAAAAAATCGAAAAAGAAAAAAAATCGAAAAAGAAATCAAATAAAAAATGAATTGCATTCCTCTCTTATAAGCTTCACTCCCTTGATTTGTATTTATACCTCACTTACCACTATTCTAGTTTGTTATATATTTTTGTAGGTAATTGAGATTTTTTATTAGAGGAGCTTTACACAATGACATACATAAAAGCTAATCTATTAATAAACCTTACAAGATTAATGGTCGTTAAATAGAACAACATATTTTATTGCCCGCATTTGAAATTAGTACCATTAAAATTCTTGGGTTTTCCTCTATGGGTTAAATGAGTAAGTACGGTAGTAGGAACACTAACCGATAAATCAGTTTGAGGAATGGACATCACACTTTCATAGGATTCGATTACCATTATTCTGTTATAAAATAACACAAAACTAACTTATAAAATGTAGAGAATTTTTCAAATTACAGAAATAAGATTATAGGTAAAAATTTATAATGTAAACATGTTTTTGTATGTATTAAAATAGGTAAAAATTATTAAGTAAATTACAGTTTTTTTTAAAAAAT
Source organism: Sambucus nigra (assembly GCA_949130495.1). NCBI lineage: Eukaryota > Viridiplantae > Streptophyta > Magnoliopsida > Dipsacales > Adoxaceae > Sambucus > Sambucus nigra. The sequence continues at coordinate 806,972,267 of OX422207.1, forward strand.
TCCAGATTTGGAAAGCTATTTATTTAGTCAGAAACAACATTGAAATAAAAAAAATTATGTCTTAAGATTGTTATCTTCTATTGTTTTTTTTATATATATATATATATATATATTGTTAATCATGAATGTAATAAATATTTATCAAAATTGTAATAACAGAATAAATTTATAAACAAGTATAGTATCCAAGAATGAAAACGAAACAAAACTTACAATTCATGATTTCTGAAATCACGTAAAAGACCGAATCGAACGTTATACAATCTCTCCTTGAGACAAAATTCTCCCAGCTTATGATACTTACAACAGTGGCAATGGGCGTCTATCTCCTAGGATAAAATGACCGTCAACCACCAAAGGAAGCACTGCAATATAGTGGTTCCATGAACTAACAATATTGATAAACTCTCCGACTTAGGAGGAGGACGAAGTTGAAGAGGGAGGAAAATTTTCTGTAGGCAAAAAATGAGAAGGGGCTGTTTATTTATAGCCTTGAAGTGTTGACTGTTCAAAACAGTCACAATTCTTCAATACTTTTTATTTGATAGTGAACAGTTACAACCCTTTTAATGGTTCGTGACTAAATCCCATTTTTAATTAATTAAAACAGATTCGGGCTAGAAAAATAAAAACAGGCCCATAATTTAAGCCCTTAAGCCCAATTAAATTTTATCCAAAAAGTTAATATTTTTCAAGAACGACCCACGAGCCGAGCACGGGCATGGGCCAGGATGGACGGAAGGCTGCGACGGCATGCGTGCGCTTGTGGGCTTTTGACTCGTAGGTCATCTCTCTTTTAAAGAGTTGGGATACCTCAAGGCATCTAATGCCTAGTCTCAACTTTGGGGTATATTAACTTCAACACTTTCTCACATTTTTCCAATATGGGACAAACCTTCTACATTAGCTATACTATGTATATTGTGTTCAATTGGGTTACTTTGAGTCCAAATTTTTCATTCATTCCTTAATTATTTTGAATATATGAATATATCCCTCTATTCCCCTCTCGACAAGGATCACGTAGGTACATTGACCCGTCACGTTTGACGTGTGGGTCCCACCTAAAATTGATCTCAAATTTACCTTAATTAAGTTCAAATTGTATTTTTCTTATACAATTTCTTACAATATGTGATTGGATGACAAAGTAGAGCCCCATATGTTTTCATTTCAAGGCACTTATCCTAAACATTATAATGGAAAATCAACATGGTATTTTGAAAGGGGTTGTTGTTCACATTATGATTTCCAACACTTATGAAAATGAGCTCTTGTCCATTATTGTAAATGCAACTAAATAAATGCCTTATCTCTTCAGTTAACACTTCATTACAAGGAATGGTTTTGAAATTTTTTGCGGAGCAAAGAATCACCATTCTTTTATAATAGACACGGATCACTAATGTAATACCCTGCATTTTTTATACTAGTTTATGAGAATTCATTACATATGTTTTTGGAATTTATTTGCATTTAATTTGTATTATTCTTTTTTGGAATTTCGTTGGAGGGCCTGGGCACTTTGGTCATTTGGTATTGCTTGGTTTACAATCCCGGGAGAGTTTTATATGGGTTATTTTTAAGCTGGTGGAATCCTAGTTAGATTAGGATCGCAATAGAAGAGAAACACAAGAGAAGAAGTAGAGAAGAAGGAGCAGGAGAAGAGAAACTGCAGGAGAGAGAGAGAGAGAGAGAGAGAGAGAGAGAGAGAGAGAGAGAGAGATTGGTGAACTTCCAACCGCTATGGAGGGTGGGAGAGAAAAGGTCGTAGGCATAAGGTTGTTTGGTAGGAGCCCTTTCCGGCTTGGGTTTTTATATGAATTTTTGAGGCAGTTTTTGACCTCTCCTCTAAGTAAACCTTGAACCCTTATTATATACACCGAACCATATATTATTATTTCAGATGTATGCCTTCTATTACTCAAACCCAAACACATTCCAGTACCTAAATAGAAACCCTAAACGCCATTATTTGACATCTTTAAACTCGATTTTGAAGACCTTTTGTTAGGAGTTTGGACATGGACCAAACATGATAGTTTCTCATTTTTTTCATGTAGATTATGGATTCGAGATCGATTTTTAAAGAGGGTTTGTCATAGAATTTTAGATCATTATTTTTACGTCGATTATATTCGCTTGAGGCAAGTTTTATTCTCCCTGTTGTTATTTTTTGTGCTATACGTGTTCCCTGTTTTTGTATACATATATTCCATGGTATGTGTTGCATCTTATATGTCATAATTATATATATTGTTCTTTTTGCACGCATGATTATGTGATATTGATTTCATGTCGAGTAGATAAGATAATCTTTAATTAGATAATATTATGCATGTATTGGGTTGTATAATTGGGTAGAATAACAAATACCTAATTTACAGAAAATTGATAAAGATGTGTTATTGCGAGATTTATATCATTATTGTTGGATAATGCTAATGCACTCCTTAGTCAAACCACCCACTAGATGAGGTGTGCTTTTGGGATATTTCTTGTCTTATATCTCGTTTGCCATGCCATCGACCCATTGGGCTATTAACCTAGTTTTAAGTGGGCTATTAATCCATTGTGATTGGAAGATGAGGGGAGTATCCGATTGTGAATTTTGAGTATGATTGTGTTGGTTTTGGGGCCATGGAGTGTTAGAAGGATAATTGACAAGAAAGGTGATCGAGAGTCCACACTGTACTGAGGGAAGTGCAATAGGAATTTGATATATGAGGGACTTAGGATGTGTAGTAACGCGATGAGATCCTACGATGTGATATATATATTCTTGGGATAAGAGTTGAGTGTTAGCATGAATACACTATTATATATGTGCACATAAGAGTATGTGTAATCACTTAGAGCAGTTATGCCAGCCTATTGAGTTTTTCGCTCACCTTTGTAGTTTATATATTGCACGACATGTTTTAATTCGAGCAGCGATTTTATATCTTGATTGATTCGAAGTGATCGAAATTGGGTTACAAGGACGAGTAGACAACTATGTACTTTATTTCAAAAAATTACACATTTTTATTAAAAGTATAGTTGTAAAAGGATTTTTATATGCAATGAGAATAAATAGTTTATTTATTAAGTTGATGCTTCCACAAATGTTTATTTAGCCACTGGGAATTTTTAAATGGTTTTGGAAAAAGGTTTTAAATTGGACATATTTTTACTTTTTAGCGGCACTTCAAGGATTCATTTTCTCGTGGTGTTATAGGTGGAATCATAGCATGGTCTTAGGTATTAAGAGTTTTGAGTCTGTTATAGCCTTTTTTTTGCCGATCTTAGATTATTTTTATTGATTTGTACTCTTTAGGCTTTCGAGTTTGTCGTTCAATTTTTCTTTTATTTTCATATGGTGAACACTAGGAGGTCTAGAGATTGGAGGGATGGTTCAGTTTCTAGTTCCTCCACTCAGGTTTGGCAAGGAACTTTTCTTTTGGTAACCAAGGATTTTAGCGTCTATGATTCAATTTCGGAAGGCTTGGGCTTTTTGGTCTTTTTGTATTACTTGGGTTACAACCTTAGGAGAGTTGTACGTTGATTTTTTTGAGCTGGTGGAATCCTAGTTGGATTAGTATGGGAATAGAAAATAAACACAAGAAAAGAAGGAGAAAAGAAGGAACATGAGAATAGAAGATGCGAGAGAGAGATGCTGGAGGACTTACAACCACTATAGTGGATTTACCACCTCTATAGTGGATAATACCCATTGCCATAGTGGGTGGGATAGAAAAGATAGTGGGCACAAGGTTGGTTGGTAGGAGCCCTTTTCGACTTGGGGTTTGTCCTGAATTGTTGAGGAAATTTTTGACTTCTCCTCTTAGTAAACCTTGAACCCTTATTTTATACAATGAGCCATATATTTTTATTTAACTCACATGATTTCTATTACTCAAACGCAAACACATTCCAATACCCAAACATAAATCCTAAGCACCATTATTTGATATCTTTAAACATAATTTTTGAGACCTTCTACTCGGAGATTAAATATATACCAAACATGATAGTTGCTCGATTTCTTACGTAGATTACGGATTCGAGATTGGTTTTTAAAGATAGTTTGTGGTAGAATTTTAGATTATTATTTGTACGTGGATTGTATTAGTTTAAGGTAGGTTTCGTTCTCCCATGGTTATTTTATCTTATGTGCATGTTCACCCTTGTTTGTATACATGTATTCCATGCTCCGCGTGTCATCTTATATGTCAAACTTGTATATATTATTCTTGTTACACACATGACTATGTGATATAGTTTTTATGCCGAGTAGATGAGATAATCGTAATTAAATAATATTACGCATGTATTGGGTGAATAATATATACCACATTTGTGGAAAATTAATAAAGATATGTTATTACGAGATTGATATTATAATTTTTGGGTGAAGTTAAGGCATCCGTTAGCCACCACCCACTGGATGAAGTGTGCTTTCAGGCTAATTTCTTTCCTTTTATATCGTGTGCATGCCATGGACCTTTTGGAATATTAAGTTGGTTTTACTGTGGAATATTAAGCTATTGTGATAGGATTGTTGGCCCGCAAATATACCTTACCAGGGGTGAATTAGGTATATAATTGTTAATAACAATTACAAAACTTTCGTAACTTCTTTTATAAATTAATTGCAGTATGATAAATAAAATCTAGTAGGAATAATTGATCAACAATAAGCACAAGTAGTTAAGAAATAAAGTTAGAGAAACTTTTCAAACCGAGATTTTAATAAGATTCAACCACTACCTACGTCAACGCCTGAGATAATATTAGATAAACTTCACTCTTTCTGGTTCACTAAGGCAAAAACCAAAACTTCAAAAGCATTTATCACACTTTGCAAACCACAAACAACAAGACGCTAAATTCGTTCTTGACCAAACCTAACCTATGCAAGAGCTCGAGAAAATGAAATACCTTGACTCCCCATAACAATAACACTACCGATCGTGAAGATACAATGAAGTTCATCTAAAGTAACAACAACAAGATTTATAACCAAAACGCAAAGCAAAGTTACTTTACTAAAATAATGGTGAACTGGATCTACTTTCTCTCTCTAGAAATTTAAATATTCAAGTAAGCGCAAGTATAATTCTCAAATGGGTTTTGGGTTAAATCTTCAGCACAAGTGGGTGTTGGGTTTATAACTTTGCTAACTAGGGATTGAAGATGAAGATTGAAGCTCAAAGGTGTTTTGGGTAAAGCGGCTTCAATGGAGTTTTGGGTTTAAATCTCTTACTTAGAATGGATTTGGGAGTTAGTGTCTTTCTCTAGAAAACCAAATGGGTATTGGTTTTATTCTTTTTCACAAGTAGATTTTGGGTTTGGAAATTTTCTAAAGAGTGGATTGAAATGGAAGCTTTTGGTTCAATTGGATTTTGTTGAAGCCTTAGCTTATGAAATCTCAAATGAGTTATCTTGATTTCGATCTCTTGAAACTCAAGGAATAGAATAACACAAGATTTATGATGGAACTTTCACTAACGAAAATGTTCTTATAATAGCTTATGTATTTGATGAAGGAACACAACTTATCCTTTTATAGGCTCATTTTCAGAAACTAGCCATTGGAGGGTAGTGTGGTAAATTATGGATTACCTGGAATTAAAATTTGAAAACTAGACGTTATAATATTTTGGGTTTTTAAACATTTATAGTTGACTACACATTTTATATAGTCAACTAACTCCTCTTTGGTTGAAATTGGATTTTGGATTTCAAAAAGAAAATTCCCCCGGCCTAAGTTAGTAAACTATACCTTAATGTATAGTCAACTATACACTGAGTTGTAGTCGACTATACTAGTTGTAGTCGCTAACTTCTCCCTGGTTGAGGCACTAGGATGTTGGGGTTTGGTTTTGTATTTTGGGCAGGTTTAGGTAGGGTATAGGTAGGTATATGAAGGTTTATTTTGAGATTATACATGATCAAACAATTTTACTTATATATGTATATTAGTTCCTAAATATTATGAAGATACTGAAAAGGTCTTCTGGTCTTTGATCATTATTCTGTACTGCTTGGGACATGTGATGTTGCTTTGTATGAGATGATTAGGAACGTGCTTGCATGGAGGGTTTGAAATGAACTTCTCTTAATGCTTTGTTTAATTTTTATGGTTTGAATTTCTGATGCCTGTGAGTCGAACTTGTTAGGGTTAGTTGAGTGCTTTGAATTTTCATTGTATATCTTTAACAATAGTTGCATGGATGGTATAATCCTCGTAACATATCTCATCGTATATTGTGTGCTTATTTCATCTCAAGTACATTAGAGAAGATAGTGAAGTGTGATTATATATCAATTGTGTTATTATCATAGAAAATCCTTTTTACTTGAAATACATTTTGTTTCACAATATCCTTTTTTTATGATGACAATACAATTAATATGGTTTGAGAAAAATGGTTTCATTGAGACATGGAACTCCCCATTTGTTATAAACTCTCCTTGATTGTATCTTCATTATTCTTCTCAAAATTATGTTTTATCTCCCCATTTGTCATTAGCAAAAGGTCAAGGTTTTTAGAATGTAGTTAAGGCTTGTTCTTTTTTGATGGCTTTCTTGTTATATACTATAAAAGAGACTTAGTGTGGAAATACTAGGAGGTAATATCTTTTACTATTATCCGTCTTAAAAATCAAGGTAAGTAATGGATCATATTTACCATTTGGTGTATCATGAAAGTACAACATTTAATCATACTAGAATTATACCACAAAAATACTAGTTATGAAGTGATTGGATGAGAATCATATATGGGTATACACTTAATGTTGCTATTGAAGTGTTTCTAAATTAGAAACACCTATGAAGGTTAGATATTGTAGGTTTTAAGTTTCTGGTGAGGAGGGCTTTTGAAAGTGTATTGTGTAGATATCCCGGATATTTTTCGTGTACGAAAGCAATGTTTTTAAAAGGATGGTTAGTTTGATATATACAAAAATAGGTAGATCATATGCATATAATGTAGTAGTATTGCAGGCATTTCTAAACAATGTCATTTGGAGTTGTGATGTTATGGTCACAATGGATAATGAAATTTTACCTTTAGAAAGAGATTTGGTAAATATGGCAGCGAGGTTGTTTGTATTATAAGTAAGCTGAAGTTTCACATCCCATTTTTGTACATGATTTCATAATAAGTAGTGTTTGATATTAATATGTTTTGTTCCATAGTGTTGCATCGGATTTTTATTATGCACATTGAACTTGAATATCTTGGTGGGCTTTGTGATACCCCGTGTATTTTTATGTTAGAGGTGGCCAGTCCCCATTGCCAAACTATGCCGGACTCCAGAATTAAAATGCCATTCTTAGCCTGTGATAGAAATACGAGACATTAAAAACTTTCTTCACAAGATATAATCCGAATTAACTCAAATGAATATAAATAACTGCATAATAAATTACATCACTATGCTAACTCCAAATAAAACTCAACTCTAAATGACAAATTAAGACTCAAAATGGAAAATCCAACTACAGATCTCTAATTAAAAATCGTAGACAACTAAAAACCTAATAGCCCACCAAATCCATAAATAACCGTCTCTTAAATAAAATGACTTAATGGAAAAATCAAAACTACTAAAGTAATAAAATAACTCCATCTACACTCCACGAATCTCCAATACAATCTATGCAGCTACTCCACCAATTATGCCGAAAATGTTAATTCACTGAATGGGTCAGAGCCCACCGCATGAATTCCAGCTACTCTTTCCAATTAGGATCCCCGAATCCAGACATAAGTATCATACGAGAGAAATATTACAATAGAGTATTTTAAATTAAACGATATATGAACATGTGAGTAAAATAAAATAACACTAACTATCCACATAAACCAAGTCACCTCATTATTTGAGTCCAATTATGTTATCTCAACATGTAATTATGTTAAAGCCATTAACTTACTTCAATGTAGTTAGCCAATTATTATTAAAGCGATACCACTATATCCAGTCGACCTTTCTATTGATCCTGTACATATTCGGGCACGCCTAAAATTATCAACACATCACATTCATTCCCATTTATTATAGCCAGACGGCCAAATTTAATTAGCACTGCATAAATTAGTGATGTTGGACACACGACGAGTCACTATAGCCAAACAACCCAATTACGTTATCCCTGCATATATTGGTGACGCCAACACACACCCACGTCACTATAGCCAACAAACCCAATTATCATTAGTTCTGCACATATTGGTGATGAAAACTCATGTTTAATATTCATTTATTATTTTAGGCATTAACTATTAATTCTTAATTAGGTTCTCTTTATTCTCAACTAACCCCATCCATAATTCGAGTATCACAACCTAAAACCATCCCTAAACCAATATCCAGAGATCACCAAACCATAAGCATTACTTAGTCTATCACCTAGGAATAATACCTACAAAAATCATCACTTAGTCTCGCACCTAGGTGTACTACCTAGCCCCATCCAGGAAATATCCAATCGTATAAGCATACCCTCACTCGTCCCATACCTAGAAAGTGCCAATAAAAAAAAGTCTACCTACTAGTCCCATACCTAGCAAGCAACCCATAAAAATGGGTAAAATTATAACTACTCCTAAAAACTCAATGTTGCCAAAATGTCAAAATATTAACATTGACATTCTCCTTGTAAATTATATACCTAATTTATCGTGACAATTCTCTATTTCATACTACTATTTCAATTCCATTCAAATTACGTCCACATAATCGCGTAATAACAAAATCGTACCAAATTGTCACACAAGTTGTCAATATCTATAATTTCAATAGGATTGATATACATAATTCAAATCAAATATACGTATTAACAACGTAACACAAAAATAATTTCCACACTATACATAAACATAAAATCATGATCTATAAGTCAAAATGTTATTTAAAGTTCTATTTCAATTCTAACATGCCATTCGTTTAAAAAATCTATTGTAATCCAAAACACTAATCTAAACATGCGATTGTTTCAAGTCTCAAATCATATTTTCAGATTGAATAAAACTAGCCCCGAATTTACTTTCACTTTCCCTAATTAATCTTTATAATTAATTTTAAGAATACATGATTAATTATGGATTACGAAACATTTAAAACATATCGTACTTAAGGGGAACAATACAGATATTTATGTTGGATCAAAGTTTTCGTATACTAACTCTGTTGATATGGTTGTATGCTCATTGGAAAGCTAAGATCCAGAGCCTTCCTTACATATGTGTCTCATAATATAATTCAAAGTACAAATAAATGCTATGCGTTTGAAGCGACATCAAAATTTCTGGCAAAATTATCATCATAACATAGGGATATTCATCTCATATAATCAATATTTTATTGTTCTCAAAATGGTTTGACTTGAATTCTAAAAATCATGTTATAGCCCTGCTAATAAAAAAATTATCTTATTAATAAATAGGTCCAAATTAACATGTTTATACGATTTCACATTTTTATAAGTCCGAAATCACCCAAATTTCACATTTTATAAACATTACAAATTTCAACTTATAACCATTAGCTATTTTCACCATTTACGATTTATTAACCTTAAATTAATCGTATAAAAACCCGGGATACTAGAATCTCTCCCACTAACACATGAATTTCATCCTCAAAATTCGACGAAGCATAAGCGTAATACGTAAAATCGCAAAAATAAAATAAGGCTCACATATGACCACCTGTACAATGCCACGAGTGGGCATCCATACACCCAATACCATACGCACCTATCAGACGAACAAAAGTAAAATATATATCTTAACTATATGTATAAGCATAAGTATGAAAATAACGGCGTATTGCGCTCTCCTACTAATCACCACTCAATTCAATCTCCAAAATCCATCGTAACGCTTAAGTCCTCAATCAAATCACATCAGCACATCAATACTCGAGATACCTAACATCGGTACGAATGATCTTCAAAATAAAAAAATTTCGTCTCCAAAATCAACTCTAAGAATCCTCAAATCAAGATAACTACTTTTAACCACAATGCCTACAACGACCTTAACAAAAAACACCATATCTCCAAGAAACACAACGAAAACGTATGTTAGACCCAATATCTTAGAGAGTGCGAATAAAAAAAGGTAATCAAAGATCTGTTACACGAAAGCTAAATGGACTCACAACCTACGAGACCTAAGACCATGATCTGATACCAACTATGACACCCCGCGTATTTTGATGTTGGAGGTGGTCAGTTCTCGCTGCCAAACTATGCTGGACGTCAGAATTAATGTACCATTCTTAGCATGTGACAAAAATATGAGACATTAAAACTTTTTTTACATGATACAATCTGAATTAACTCCAACGGATATAAAAATCCACATAATAAATTCCATCACCATGCTAACTCCAAATAAAACTCAACTCCAAAAGATAAATTAATACTCAAAAAGAGTAATCAAACTACAAATCTTTAACTAAAAATTGTAAATAATCGGGGAACCGAATAGACCACCAAATTCATAAAAAATTGTCTATGAATAAAATGAAGGAATGAAAAAATCTAAACTACTAAAGGAAGAAAATAACTCCAGCTGCACTCCACGAATCTCCAATCCAATCTATGTCATTACCCCAATAACTATACTTGAAATGTTAGTCCACAGAATGGGTCAGAGCCCACCGCATGAATACCAGCTACTTCTTCCAATTAGGATCCGTGAATCCAGACATAAGCATCATACGAGAAAAATATTATAATAGAGTATTTTAAATTAAACGATATAAGAACATGGAAGTAAAATAAAATAACACTAACTATCCACTTAAACTAAGTCATCCCATTATCTTTATAATACAGATAATATGATAGTATTAGAGGAGTTAATGAGTTTTTAATACTTGCTATCCATTTTTCTTTCATCTTTAAGATTATGTTCTTTGAAACAAAAAAAATAGATAAACCAAAAGTCTTCTTGAACATTATGCTCTTTGAAACCAAAAAAATAGTTAAATCAAAAGTCTTTTGGAAACTAAAAAGATCTCTCTCTCTCTCTTTCTCTCTCTCTCTCTCTCTCTCTCTCTCTCTCTCTCCGGATAGAGTTACTTTTTATCAATATAAAATTTTCATATAGAAACTTGGACTAACCATGGCAAGTATTGAAAAAGATGACAGTGTTGAAATCCTCGATATTTCAGGATATAGCCCAATAGCCAAGTCTTAGATCAGAACTTTCATCAATAGATGAAATTGTCTGGGTGTAAAATTTACAAATAATAAAAAAATGTGCATTTATAAAGATAAACTGATAGATTTCTTGGGTGGGTATAAAATTTACAAAGACAGACTGTATGATAAATTTTTACATACATGAAATATTTCTCTAAAAATAGAATTATAGTTTTACATCTAGTTTTTTTTTCAAGTTTTCCCATTTTTTAGTAGAAAGTAGAAATATTTCAAAACTAGATCCACTATAGGATACATTTTTACATATATGTTAAAGTATATGTTGTTTTAGAAAAATATTAAAGTATATATTTTGTTAATAATTTAAAACAATTTGTTTTGGAGATATTTATTATTTTTCTAGCTTTATATTTGAGTGTTATTTCTTTATAGAAGATATTATATTTGGAATGAATTTTCTACTTTTAGTACAATAATGTTTTATTACTTAACTTTAGAACATTGAACAAAGTTTGTATCATATTATTTTAGATGCGTATAAAGTTGCTGAAAATATGACATTTTTAGTTTATTTTAAGCATGCATCATATGAAAAAATGGAGTATCGGTGTAATGGCTTTAAGAAAAGATATTGAATTTATGATATGTAATAATTTTTGTAATTATCCTTATATTTTTTTTATCGTACATCATCTGTGCATCGCAAGGGTTGTATGCTAGTTCAAGTCCAATTATGTTATTTTCACATTTAATTATGTTAAATCCATTAACTTAGTTTAATGCAATTATATAATTTTTATTAAACCGACATCACTATAGCCAACCGATCAATCTATTGATCCTGTACATATTCGGACACGCTTAAAATTATCAACACATCACATTCATTCCCATTATTATAACTAAACGATCCAATATCGTTAGCCCTGCACATATTGGTGATGTTCCACGCATGAAACGTCACTATAGCCAGATAACTCAATTACCGTTAGCCCTTCACATATTGGTGACGCCAACACACACCCACGTCACTATAGCCAGCAAACCCAATTATCATTAGTTATGCACATATTGGTGATGCGAACTCATTTTGAATACTCGTTTATTATCTTAGGCATTAATGATTAATTCTTAATTAGGTTCTCTTTATTATCAACTAGCCCCACCCATAATTCGGGTATCACAACCTAAAACCATTCCTAGACCCATACCTAGAGATCACCAAACCATAATATTACATAGTTGTAACAACCCGAGGCCTTGGAGACGATGATTTATTTATTTTGGGAGAAATAAATACTATTTTATTGGAGAATAATTAAATTGATAATAGAGGCCAAACTTTGAAGTCGTTAGAAAGTGTGTCGAATGGTGATTCTGAGGGCCTAGTTGTGTCCGGAAGGGTTGAAAAAGTCAAAATGACTGTACTTGGGGTCTATTTAGGTTTCGAAATAATTTTTAGTTCGTTTGGCTCGAAATAAAGTTACCGAGTCATTTAAAGTGTGTATTATCATTTAAAGATGTGTATCTTGGGAGTTAGGGCTTAAAATCCCACGGGAGATTCATTTCTCCAAAGAGAGAAAGGGAAATAGAAAGAGAGAAAGAGAGAAGAAGGAAGAAAAAGAGAAAGAAGGAGAAAAGAGAGAGAAAGTGGAGCTTTCCGGCCAACACGCGATCTCAAGGCGGATTCAGACCCTACAAACTCGAGGCAAGTGATTAAACTTGCTAAATAATTGCTGTGTACCATTTATTGCATGATTTGTGGATTGAATCTTTGAGTTCTAGGTTTAGTTTATCAAAACCTAATTTTTGGGTATAATCTTAGATTTGATATGTAGATCTTTGATTTGATGATAGAAATTAGTTTATATGTATTCTAGGATGAATATTGATGATATATATGTGATTGGGTTGAGGAGAAATGAAGAGAAAATGATTAAAATGTATTTTGGGGATTTTAGGCTAAATAAAAGTAGCCATTTTCGAGAGTTCTGAAGGGCCGAATCGATTCGGACTCCTACCGAATCGATTCGGACCCCAGCCGAATCGATTCGTCCTGAGACAGAGTCCCAGGTCTGATGACCCGAATCGATTCGCCTTCCTGGCCGAATCGATTCGCTGGGCCGAATCGATTCGGAATTGGCCCGCATCGATTCGAAAACAGGGCTTTTTTAAGGGATGTTTCTCTATGGAGAATTTCATTCCGTTTTGTTCAAGGTTTTCGATTGGGAACCTCTATAGGAGTTATTTGGAGTATGTTTTGGAGACTTTTAGAGAGTTTCCCTTATAAGAAATTATGGGAGTCAAATTGACTAAATTTGAGGAATACTGATTAGATATTATGGTGTATTCTAAGTGGGGAAGCCCACCATAATTGGAGATTCTATTTGGAGATGATAATTATATTAATATAAAAGAATGATAATAACTTGGAGATATCGAATCTTGGGATCCAATCCCAAATGGGATAACTTTAAAGGTTCATAAAATGAATTGAACCCTATTATGGATAGAGAATGAGAAATGCTAATCGAGGTGCATTAGGATAAAGAATATCCTTAACTTAAATAGAAGTGGGAGACAATTCATAATAAGAATCGACATGTGAGCTTCAAGAAAGTAATAGTATCATGTATACTTAGTGGGGATAATGTGTGGGAAATGACGATAAGTGTATCAAGAGAGAGATATACTGAACAATGACATTAATTCTATTGCGCCTAAGAGCGTATAATAAATATGAAAATGATGTGACAGGTATACCTTATATGATGGTATATCTTTATTATGTGGTGATGTATTTATACCTTATATGATGGTATATCTACATATAGTTAAGCATACCCCCTCCTTTCTATCATTGGGAAGTTGCGTGCGATGAGGGTGAGCATTTTGGCTCAAAGAGCAGGGTGTGGATATTCCCCAGGTCATAGACGTCCATTATGATTATTTATACGATATATATATGCATTCTTTTGGGGGTGAGAAGTCGGGGGTACGTGACGTTCTCACTTGCCGGTTAGGAGCTATGACCGCTTCCCGGGACGTTGTGTACGTGAGTTGATCACGAGGTGGGTGTCGTTGAACCCCACCAGGTGGCCCCGATTTGCTACGTGTATGGGCTGCTGGAAGATGATAACATGTGAGCCTACGTCCTCGAGTTATAGCTCGGTTGGATGGTTATTGATTGTGCTTGTATTTGGGTATCGAGGGCATAATGGACCTCAACGACCTACATTGCCAGGATTAGTGTATCGGGGGGTTCCTCGTTTGGATTTCGCCTCGGTGAGACGTCCCACGCATGAACCGCAGTGTAATGTTGGAACTTGTGGATAAGGTAGTGCTTAATGCTCATACTTATATATATATCACCTATCCCGACAATCGACAGTGCCATGAGTAGTATAACGGGGGGGGGGGGGGGGGGGGGGTTCCTTGTTTGGATTTCGCTTCGGCGAGACGTCCCACGCATGAAACGTCGTGTACTGTTGATAATTGGGAATATTAATTAACAAAAATTGGATAATAATTTGGGTTACATGCATCATGCATTGAGGGCGTAATGAACCTCGAGGATCAGTACGGTCAGGAGTAGTGTAACGGGGGGGGGGGGGGGGGGGGGGCTCCTTGTTTGGATTTCGCCTCGGCGAGACGTCCCACGCATGAAACGCAGTGCCGTGTTGAGAATCAGGAGGAGTTTAGTCCTTAACTCTTGATGCTAATAACTCATATATAGTTATATATGATTACATGCCAAATAAGGGCATAACTAGAATATATGAAATTCTAGTACATGAGAATGTTGATGTATTGTGTTGATGTGGTTATGAGATTGATTATGCAACTTTATATGTTCAACAAATGAACATTATAAAGATAACTATAACTATTACATTAAAGTTAATGTATATAATTTATAGATCATAGATAAGTGTAGATTGGGAGTTAAGTTAGATGATTTCAATTAAATAATTCAATTGGGTTTAAGTTAGATTCTTTTTCCTAAATAGAATTGGGCATCCATTTGGAGATCACGTACTTACGCTTAGAGCGCGCATTAGTGGAGGGGTGAGTTGAATTATTATCGAGAGTTCGATTCCACCTTAATCATGTAATAATGCATTTATAATTATTATGCATTTTAATGCCCTTGCTATAAATGTTTTCAACTCGGGCTCTGACCCGTTTATATTTTATCCTCCATGTATATATATTGTATTACTTTAGGTGCTCCTCCGCAAGGACGCCTTTCATGTACATCCATCCAGAGTATTCGTGGAGCTGTGGTAGTAGCGGACTGTTGCGGCACTTTGCTTTAGTCGATTCCTATCTTTGTATATCTAGATTATGATTCAGTTTGTATATTGAGTTTATACTCCGGTGTTGTAGATTAACACTTTTATATTTCATTTCTCATATTATTGTATTGTCTGTTACCCGACAGCATATTCGGGTATTTCATTGCTGAGATTTTCTTGTACATTGTATGGTACTCTTTCATACTGTTGGAGTTTGGACTTATCACTCATCATAGTTAGATGTGTATTGTTGGTTATGGTTGCATAGTTGGTTTTGTTTTTGTTGTTAAATAAAAGTTTTAAATTTTTGACAATCCATTTTTAATGATTCCGGGTAGTTAGCCTTATATTATTTAGTATTGTCAGTTGATGTTGAGACTGTGCCATATGAGATACCTGATTAATGTAGTATAGGACTGGCCACCCGTTATTATTTTGAGCGGGTTGTCACAATAGTCTATCACCTAGAAAGAATACATACCAAAAATCATCACCTAGTGTCGTACCTAGGCTAAGGAAATAATGTAACGGCGTACAACCTAGACCCACCCAGGAAATATCCAACCGTACAAGCATAAACTCACTAATCCCATACATGGAAAATGCTAAAAAAAATAAAGTCTACCTACTAGTCTCATACCTAGCAAGCAACCTATAAAAATGGGTAAAAGTATAACTAATCCTAAAAACCCAACATTCCCACGGTGTCGAAATATTAACACGAACATTCTCCACGCAAATTATATTCTTGATTTATCATGACAATTCTATATTTAATACTACTATTTCAATTCCATTCAAATTACGTCCATATAATCATGTAATAACAAAATCATACCAAATAGTCACACAAGTCGTCGATTTCTATAATTTCAATAGGAGTGATATTTTAACAATTTACGACATAATCCAAATCAAATATACGTATTAACATTACACAAAAATAATTTCCATTCTATTCATACATATATAAAATCATGATTTACAAGTTAATACGCTATTTCAAGTTCTATTTTAATTCTAACATGTCATTCATCTCACAAATCTATCGTAACCCAAAACACTAATATAAACATGCGATTGTTTCAAGTCTAAAATAATATTTTTATATTGAATAAAAATAGCCCCTAATTTACTTTCACTTTCCCTAATTAATCTTTATAATTAATTTTGAGAAAACATGATTAATTATGGTTTAGACAACATTTAAAACATATAGTACTTCAAGGGAACAAATGAGATATTTATGCCGGATAAAAGTTTTCGTATAGTAAATCCATTGATATGTTTGTGTTCCTCTTAAAAAATTGACAAAGAAAGTCTATTGGGTGATCTTGGCAAAACGAGTGATTTTTCTTCAAAAATAAACTTGAAAATCGTCTTTAATGGAGGTTAGAGTTTTAATGAAAGAGGGGAGGTATTTTGTGAGAGAAAGTCTCTCGGGTATAGGTTAATATTAGTTTGAAAAAGTCCTCTCCCGAGCTCCCTTTTGATAGAAAAAAATGTAAGTGTCCTTATCGCATTAGAATTCTTAAAAATCAGAAATCCGCACAAATATAATATTTTGACAGATTAAACACATTTTACTAATTCGGCTATTAATCCCTCCACAGAAGTCCAAATGATTCGGTTAAAGCTCATTTGAAATCTAATATCCATTGAATTCCTTACATATATGGCTCATAATCTAACTCAAAGTACAAAGAAATGGTATGTGTTTAAAGTGACGTCAAAATTTTTGACAGATTATCATCATAACTTAGGGATATTAATCTCATAGAATCAATATTTTATTTTCCTCAAACTGGTTTAAATTGAATTATAAAAATCATGTTATAACCCCTCTAAAAAATTATCATATTCATAATTAGGTCCAAATTAGCATGTTTATACGATTTCACATTTTTATAAGTTCGAAAACACCCGAATTTGAAATTTTATAAACATTGTAGATTTCAAATTATAACCATTAGATATTTTCACAGTTTATGATTTATTAACCTCAAATTAAATGTATAAAAACCTTGGATACTACATTATCTCTCACTAACATAGGAATTTTGTCCTCAAAATTCGACGAAGCGTAAGCGCCAAATGTAAACTCGCAAAAATAAAATAAGGCTCATATATGCCCCCTTGTAGAATTCCACGATTGAGCGCCCATACACCCAATCGCGCACACACCTATCAGAAGAACAAAAGTACAATATATAGTTTAACTATATGTATAAGCATAATTATGAAACTAACGGCGTATCATGCTCTCCCACTAATCACCACTCAATTCTATCTTCAAAATTCATCGCAATGCTTAAGTCCTAAAAGTAAATCACATCATCGCATCAATACTAGAGATACCTAACATCAGTACTAACGATCTTTGAAATAAATAAATTTCATCTCCAAAATCAACTAAGAATCCTTACATCAAGATTAATACTTCTAACCCCAATTCCCACAACGACATTAACACAAAACACCATATCTCGAAGAAACACAACTAACATGTATGTTAGACCCAATATCTTAGAGAGTATGAATCAATAATTGTAATTAAAGATCTATAATGCGAAAGATAAATGGACTCATAACCTACAATACCTAAGACCATGATCTCGTACGAACTGTGACAACCCGCGTAATTTGATGTTGGAGGTTGTCAGTCCCCACTGCCAAACTATGTCGAACATCAGAATTAAAATACCATTCTTAGCATGTGATAGAAATAAGAGAAATTACAAAATTTATTTACAAGATATAATCCGAATTAACTCTAATGAATATAAATATCCACATAATAACTTCTATCACCATGCTAACTCCAAATAAAACTCAACTCCAAAAGATAAATTAAGACTCAAAATGGGTAATCCAACTACAAATCTTTAACTGAAAATCATAAATGACTAAAGAACTGAATAACCCACCAAATTCATAAACAACTGTCTCATGAATAAAATGATGGAATGGAAAAATCTAAACTATTAAAGAAATAAAATAACTCCAGCTTCACTCCACGAATATTCAATCCAATCTATGTTGCTACTCTAATAACTATACCTAAAATGTTAGTCCACTGAATGGGTCAGAGCCCACCTCATGAATACTAGCTACTTCTTCCAATTAGGATTAGTGAATCCAAACATAAGCATCATACGAGAAAAAAAATTATGATAGTGTGTTTTAAATTAAATGATATAAGAACATGGGAGTAAAATAAAATAATACTAACTATCCAGTAAAACTAAGTTATCTCATTATCTTTTATTATACCTATAATATTATAGTATTAGAGGAGTTAATGAGGTTTTAATACTTGTTATCACCAAAAGTCTTCTTGAACATTGTGCTCTCTGAAGCAAAATTATAGTAAATCGTAGTATCCTTTTCTCTATTTAATACTACAATTTCAATTCCATTCAAATTACGTCCATCTAATCATGTAATAACCAAATTGTCACACAAGTTGTCAATTTCTATAATTTCAATACGAGTGATATTTTAACAATTCAACACATAATCCAAATCAAATGTACTTATTAACAACGTTACACAATAATAATTTTTGTTCTACACATACACATATAAAATCATGATTTACTAGTCAAAATATTATTTTATGTTCATATTTTAATTCTAACATGTGATTCATCCCATAAATCTATTGTAACCTAAAACACTAATCTAAACATGAGATTTTTTCAAGTTTTAAAATATATTTTTTGGTAGAATAAAAATAACCCCAAATTCACTTTCACGTTTTGAGATTAATCTTCCTAATTAATTTTAAGAAAACATGATTAATTATAGTTTAGGCAACGTTTAAAATATACAATACTTAAGGGGAACAATAGAGATATTCATGTCTGATCAAAGTTATCGCATAGAAAATTCGTTAAGTTGGTTGTGTTCCTCTTGAAAAGTTGACAAAAAAAGTTTTTTGGGTGATCTTGAGAAAATGGACCCTTCTTCTTCAAAAATAAACTTGAAAAACGTCTTTAATGGAGGTTAGGGATTTTATGAAATAGGTGAGGTATTTTGGAAAAGAAAATCTCTTTAGAATAGGTTAATATGAGTTTGTAAAATTTCTTTCCCGAGATCCCTTTAAATATGTAAAAATATAAGAGTCCTTATCCATTTAGGATTCTTAAAAATCACAAATTCGAACAAATGTAATGTCTTGAAAAATTTAATCCCTTTTACCAGAAGGGATATTACTCCCTCCACAAAAGTCCCATTGACCTGATTTAAATCTCACTAGAAAGCTAAGATCCAGATCTTTCCTTACATATATGGCTCATAGTCTAATTCAGAGAACAAATAAAATGGCATGCGTTTGAAATGACGTCAAAATTTTTGGCAGATTATCATCATAACTTAGGGATATTCATCTCATAAAATCAATATTTATTTTCATCAATATCATTTTAATTGAATTCTAATAATTATTTTATAACCCCACTAATAAAAAAATTTATCTTATTCATAATTAGGTCCAAATTAACATGTTTACATGATTCCACGTTTTTATAAGTCCGAAAAAATCCAAATTTCATGTTTTAGCAAAACTACCAATTTTAAGTTATAACCATTAACTATTTTCACAATTTATGATTTATTAACCTTAAATTAATTCGACAAAAACCCGACATATTACAGGTTCAACTAGAGTTTTTTTCCCACATGAGGGTTCCTAGTTGGTAGGTTATTGATTGGTCCTATATAAAGGGTTTCTGTTTGTTTTCCTACTTGGTTGTAATACTTGATTTTAAAGGGAATATTTATTGGTTTCATCACATGTGATATGTATGGATTCTTGGAGTATATGGGTTTTTGTGTCGATAGACTTGACTAATTGTGAGTACTTAAATTTGTTTTCTTAAGTCATAGACAAGTGTGATAATACCAATGTACAACTCAAGAACTCAATTATTAGGTGTGTAGATGATTTAGTGGAGAGTATATGGTATGGTGAGCTAGCCCTCAAATGTAGTTAAATAAGGTGAAGTAAGAGTCATTTGAGTCTCAACATTATAAAGGTTTTGATTTACAACATAATTTATTTTTCAACAAATTTCATAAGTTTTGAAAAAGGTTTCGTTTTGTGTGACTTTTTGAATTTTTTCAAAGTTCTTAAGTTTCTCCTCTTTTGTTTCATAGGACGCGTAAATAGTGTAGATAAATTGTGAACCATGTATAATTCATTTTAAAAAAATCATTTGGGACTAATTTAGTGCAAGAATATCTTCATTATGTTTCCAACATGTGTGGGGATAGTGTGACAGTTCTTATAAACTCAGTTATTGTGATGAGATCAATTGTATGCATTTTACTTTTATTTCATATGTATATTATATTGAGAGTTTTTGGAAAATCATATCCTTTTAATGAGAATCATCATAACTTGTGAATATATCAAGAGTTTATGTGAAACTAGGGTATTACAAATGTATTTGAGTTCTAATGTGGGGGTGTATATAGTGTACAAGGGTGTAAGTGTAAGAGTTCATCTTTTATTTTAAGTGTATGTTCCATTTTAAAGGTTTGTGGGATTTCATGTTTTGTACCAAATAATAAATCATTTTCATTAATTTTATCTTCCCTTTTGATTCATAGAGGGCATATTATCAATATTTTCCTTTGGATGTATCTACCCTCACTATTTGTTATAAGGAAGGCTTAAATCATATTTTTAGACTATTTTTTCCCTTAGAAGACAAGAATCTTCATCCATTCTAGAACCAATTATTTTCCTCTAGAAACATACTTTCACCATAAGTATCAATTTTTCAATAATCTTTTCCAAAGACGTGTAGTCAACCTATTTTAACGTTTAAGTTGTTGCATATTCACCATTTTCAAATTGTTGTAAGTTGAGATGTGATGAATCTTCTAATGATTGATTTGATCAAATGCGTTTTCATTTAATATGAAGAAGACTTAAGGCTGCAACTCTCCCTCTCTCTCTAGGCGTTCTAGGGTTTCCTAGGTTCCCTCTAGGGTTTTCATGGAAACGACAACCCAAAAGATTGATAATACCCATCACCAACACCAAACCCTACAAAAAATTTCCAATCCATGGACAAAGTTTTTTTTCTAGTGTAGTTACTGGTACAATCTCTAAAGACCCCCCCTCTAAAAATCCTTACTTCGTACAACGGTGAACCTGTAGTCATCTTCTCTAATGAAGGCATTCAATCTCTCTATATCCATTTCAAGCACTCTATCTTTGGTAACTTCTCTCATGGACAAACCTCACTTGATGTTATTAGAAAAAAAATTCTCACTTTCTCCCTTAAAGTTGTATGCACCATTGGTCTTTTAAATAAGAAACATGTTTTTATTTAACTTAATTGTAAAGAAGATTTTATGAGACTTTGGACTCGTTATCAATGGTACATAGTAAAACTTCCCATACGTACATTCAAATAGACCCCTTATTTTAAAATCTACGAGTGAAGTCTCATATTACCCGTGTGGACCTGCTTACCTAACCTTCCCATTTACTTCTTTGACAAGTCCTCTATATAATCCATTTTGAATTAATTGCAAACCCTTAAAACCCAATGCATCCACTATTTTTATACATTGGCTCAGTTTGGATCGACTGTGTGTCGAATTGAATCTTTTTTAGATAACTCCACAAGGGTTTGGATTAGTTGTGGGGATCAAGGCTATCGACAATAGGTTAATTACGAAGACATTCCTCATTTTTATTCCCACTTCATGAAGAAAGATCATAATGTTGATTATTTCTTATTCAATAATCCTCCCAAGAATCAACCCAAGAAGCAAGAAAATCCCTCTAACTATCCCCCTCTCATTCAAGAAACCACTAAATCCTTAAAAGAAAACTAAGTCCAGATATTGAAAAAACAATCACATACAGTTTGGCTGACCCTCACTTGATATTATTAGAAAATATCTTCTCACTTTCTCCGTGAAAATTAAATGCACCATTATTCTTTTAGATAAGAAACATTTTCTTATTTAACTTAACTGTGAAGAATACTTTATGCGACTTAGGGCTTGTGATCAATGGTACATAGTAAAACTTCCCATGCATACATTCAAATAGGCCCCTTATTTTAAAATCCACAAGGAAAGTCCCATATTACCTGTGTGGACCAGTCTACCTAACCTTCCCATCAACTTCTTTTCCAATTCCTCTATATATTCCATTTCTCAATTAATTGCAAACCCTCCAAACTCGATGCATCCACTGATTTAATAAATCGGCCAAGTTTGGCTCGAGTGTGTGTTGAATTGAATCTTCTTTAAGATAAATCCATAAGGGTTTGGATTGGTTATGGGGATCAAGGCTTTCGACAACAGGTAAATTATGAAGACATTCCTTATTTTGATTCTTAGTTTAGTAAGAAAGGTCATAATGTTGATTATTGCTTGTTCAAGAATCCTCTCAAGAAGCAAGAAAATCCCTCTAACCATCCGCCTCTCATTCAAGCGACCACTAATATTTCAAAGAGAACTCAGTCCGGATATTGAATAAACAAACACATACAGTTTGACAACCCCTCACTTGATGTTATCGAAAAAAATCTTTTCACTTTTTCCCTTAAAGTTGCATGCCCCGTTGGTCTTTTAGATAAGAAACATGTTCTTATTTGACTTAATTGTGAAGAAGAATTTATGCGACTTTGGACTCGTAATCAATGATACATAGTAAAACCTCCAATTCGTACATTAAAATAGACCCCTTATTTTAAAATCCACGAGGAAAGTCCCATATTACATGTGTGGACCAACTTACCTAACCTTCCCACCTACTTCTTTGCCAAGTTCTCTATATATTACGTTTCTCAAATAATTTCGAACCCTTCAAACTTGATGCATCAACTGTTTCTATAAATCGTCCAAGTTTGGATCGAGTGTGTGTCAAATTGAATCTTCTTTAAGATAACCCCACAAGGGTTTGGATTGGTTGTGAAAATTAAGGCTTTCAGCAACATGTCAATTATGAAGATATTCCTCATTTTATTTTCCACTTCATGAATAAATGTCATAATGTTAATTATTTCCTGCTCAAGAATTCTCCCAAGAAGCAAGAAATCCCTCTAATCACCCCCCTCTCATTAAGCGACCGCTAAACCCTTCAAAGAAAACTCAGTCCAGATATTGAAGAAACCATCACACACAGTTTGGTCGGCCCTCACATGATGTTATTAGAAAAAATCTTCTCACTTTTTCCCTTAAAGTTGCATGCAATGTTGGTATTTTAGATAAGAAACATGTTCTTACTAGACTTAATTGTGAAGAAGATTTTATGCGTCTTTAGACTTGTGATCAACTGTACATAGTAAAACATCCCATGCATACATTCAAATAGACCTTTTATTTCAAAGTCCACGTGGAAAGTCCCATATTACATGTGTGGACCAGTTTACCTAACCTCCCCATCCACTTCTTTGCCATGTCCTCTATATATTCCATTTCTTAATTAATTACAAACCCTTCAAACTCGATGCATCCACTATTTCTATAAATCGTCCAAGTCTGGCTCGAGTTTGTGTCGAATTGAATCTTCTTTCAGATAACCCCATAAGGGTTTAGATTGGTTGTGGGGATCAATGCCTTGGACAACAGGTCAAAAATGAAGTCATTCCTCATTTTCATTCCCACTTCGTGAAGAAAGGTCATAATGTTGATTATTGGTTGCTCAAGAATCCTCCCAAGAATCAACCCAATAAGCAAGAAAATCCCTGTAACCATCCCCCTCCCATTCAAGTGACCACTAAATCCTTGAAAGAAAACTCAGTCCAGATATTGAAAAAACCATCACATACAATTTGGAAAGAAAAAGATCTTACAACTCTCAGGCTGGGTGTTAGTGATAAAGCCTACTCCTCTAACTCTAACCCTCATACCCATGTTGAGAATTTTAACCCTTAAGAATACACAAAAGTCCTGACAACCTATGATGAGAAATTTAACCCCTAAAGCTCTAATCATCGTGCCTATTCTTTCCCTAAAATTATGTCCCAAGATATTGCAGAAGTCAATCAAAGAATAGCATTCCATATTGAAAAAATCAAGAATTGTGATATTTTTGTAAAGGATGTTATGATTGATAAGCACCCAAAAGTGTACATTTTATACCTCGAATAAACGAATTTTAGTTGTTAATTCTTGGCAATTTGGGTCTTATATGCGTAAATGTTTAATGTGCAATCTTGATCGCCGTTTGCTGAAGTTCGACGCTTATTTCAAAGCACATGTGCGATTTATGGAGCTAATTTTCTAGTCCCGTACCAAAACCGAGCCTAAACCTACCCCGAACCCCATGTGATTTTAGTTTGTGCTTTTTATATATTTTTTTATATTTTTAGATTGAGTCATTTTTATTTTTAGAATTTATTTTAGATTTATTTAGGATTTTCTGGAATTTATTTTCTATTTTTTATTAGTTTTTAATTTTAGTGTTTATTTTTAGTTTTGCTAGATTTTATATTTTTAGGACTTTAGGTTTTATTTTTATTTGATTTGTAGTTTTTATTTTTATTTTATTGATTAGGAATTTAATAGATTTTATTTATTTTTAGAATTTATACTTTTAGGATTTTTAGGATTTATTTGCATTTTTTTATATTTCTTTTTTTAGTGTTGTTTTACTTTGATTTTTAGTTTTTATTTAATTTTTATTAGGATAAGTTTTTTTTAAGGAATTTATTATTTTACTTTTATTATTTTATATTTTTTAGGACTTTAGTTTTAATTTTATTAGATTTTTATTTTTATTTTGTTAGGATTTATTTTTTAGTTTTAGTTAGATAGTTATTTTTAGGGGACAAATTAAACACACACCACACTAATCCCACACATCACTCACACTATAACATACCCCCCACCTAACTGACCAACACTCACCCACACCCAATCACACCCTCACCCACCTTCTTCAACCTCCTACACCTTTTCTCTCCTCTCCCTACATTAACAAACACCTATACTCTCCTCATCTCACCTCCAAACCCCATGAACCCTGAATCAAACCCAGAACCTAAACCCGCCGGCGACCCCCTGCTGTTTGGCCGAACCTACCCCTGTCGTCGAAACCTCCATCATTACCCCCTGTCGACCTCCATTTTCGGACCGAACCCAACAGCTCCAACAATCCTTTAACCCCTTAGCTCAACCTGTGAACTTCAAACCCGAAACCTGACCTCATACCCGCTGACGACCAACCACCTCCCTACTCCCCGGCCCCGAACCACCATAAAACTCGACCCGCTACCCTTCCACAACAACCTCATCCACATGCCATACCCAATTCCGTTTTACCTATTAGCCATTTCACCCCATACCCGATCTGAGAACCCAACTCCCATCGCCAGACCCATTACCACCTTTGACCCATTTTTCACTTCTTCCATTTGTCCCAAGCCACACCCACGATTTCTACCTCCTTAAAACCAAACCAAAAGCCAAAGACCAAAAAAATATAACCCACATGTCTTTTAACCCTTTTTACCCAATTCCAAAATTACCCCAAACTTATCCCCACTCTCTCATCACCTCACCATCCACATGCTCTCATACCCTTATTACCTAAATAACCCTCTCACCCCTCATGCACAATTACCTTACCCAATTTTCCCCCAGCTACATGTTTGCCATGTATAAATTGAAGACTTGGTGTCATTTGAGAAGGATCTCCAAATTAATTTTTAAGCTTTGTGTGATAAAATTCTCTCCACTCCTCTATAGAGAGTATTTGCATTTTTAGCACATATCTCAATATAGAGGTGTGTAGTGAAATTTATCTCTATGATGAATTCCACTCCACCCCTCTATAGTGGGTTTTTGCATTTTTAGCAACTATAGCAAAATAGATTGATGTGGTTGAATTCATCCCTTATGGGAGATAAATTCTAATCCATTCCTTTATGTTGAGTATTTGCATTTTTAGCAAATATCTCAACAAAAAGTGATAATGTAGAATTTATTTCCTTGGATGAGTTATAATGTACAATTTTATAATATGAGGATTTTCATTTTTAGCAAATCTCTTTTATTATTTAAGTGTCCATTATGAAATAATCAATTATCTTGTATTTATTTATTTTTTAATTTTTTTAATTTTGAAGTTTTTATTTTAGATTCAATAAATATATTTGTGTGTGATTGTAATTGAAAGAATTTTGGGTTGTAATTGAAGACTCCATTCCAATTCAAGGCTAAAATGGTTTGATCTATTCCTCTTTAATTACTCTAATCATCACATGCTTTAATTGGTTTATCTTATATTTTTGGATGATGATTATTGAGGGCAAATCTCCCATTCATGGGATAAATTTTGATGCCCTCATGAGTCCAATTTAGTTAGTTTGCTTTTTAACACAATTTTATTATCTCACCTTTCATAAATTAGCTTTGACATCTTAGTTAATACTTTAAAAATTAGGATAGTTAGTTAATTAATAATCCCTTGAAAAATTCATATAAAATATAAAAAGCAAAAATAGAAAAACCATAAAATATAATAAAATGCAAATGAATTTACACATGTCTTCACCTATTTTATGTTTCATCCTTAGAGTTGGATTGATACTCCCTTACTTACCCTATGCATATTTTGAGTTTATTTGTAGGTTCAAGGGAATTTTAATGGAAAAGGAATTGCAACAATGGCAAATACACATAAGAGATGAAATTTTTTCTCTATCAATGATAGTAGACTAATGTAATATTTTCTAGAGCCACTGATCTCCCAAATTACACTAAACACCTATATTATGGAAGAATTACCAAACCGAGTTAGAATGTAAATGGAAAATCTCAATGCCCACTCATGAGGAACTAGAGATATTTGATTCCTCTTATGAATTTTTTTGGAAGAAGTACAAAGCAAACAACGCTAAGGATAATAAGACGAAATATCATCCTCATAAAAGTCCAACAAAATCTATCAATAGCAGACTAATTCATCCAACGAAGAAACCCCTAATGACAATCTTTTTAAGAGGATAACCAGATCAGGTGCAAAAGTAAACTCTAGATCCAACTATCAATCGTTTAAATGTTAAATCTTATATGCTGTAATGTTAGAGACCCTTCGAAAAGAAGAATTAAAAAGCACGTAAGATTTATAATCTCCCAGCCTTGGCTTTATTAGATCGAAAAATTGATAAAGATACAATACATTCTTTCCAATTCAAATATAACTTTAAAGGTAGCTACAAAAACCATTATAATAAGATCTATTTTTTCTGGAAATTTGGTATGCAAATCAATTTTCTCCATAATGAAGACCAAATTGTTTGCCTCGAAATTTTCCATAGCCAACTTAAAGATCTTATTATCCTTTTAATTTTATATATGCCAAGTGCACACGAGGGGACATAACTTCTTTTTGGAATCACATGGACAAATTTTTCAATATCTATAATGATCATCCTCATCTTATAATGGGATATTTCAACGTGGTTAATGATCAACATGAGAAAATTAGGGGTAATCCAATCGATGTTCAGGCAGTGCAAGACTTTAAGGACGCAATTTCCTTTAATGGTTTGACTGATCTAGGCTAGCTAAGGAACATATACGTTTGGTGTAAATTTAGATAGAAAGATGGTCTCATTCTGGATAGGCTTAATAGAGGTCTAGGTAACATCAATTGACTTTATTCATTCCCTAAAACTTTTATGTCGCTCCTCAATAAGAATTGCTCAAGCCACAATCCTTTTTTACTTTCTATAAAATCTTCTATATCTAGCTTCCCTAAACCTTTTAAATTTATGAAATGTTAGTTGAATCATCTTGATTTACCTAACCAAATCAAACATTCTTGGTTCTCTCTTATTGTAACATATCCAATGCAAATGTTTGCTTTAAAATTTCAGAGATTGAAGAAAGATTTGAAGATGTGGAGAAAGTCCACTTTCAAAGATATATTTCAAAATCGAAGAGACTTAAAATATGAAGTTTTGTTTAAATAATTTACCTATGATAAGTTCCCTAGTACTTCTAATGAAGTTATTTTCATCTAGCCAAAGCTAAGCTTACTCAAGCCTTGAAGAATGAGGGGTTGTACTGGAAGTATAAATCTAACCTGAAATGGTTTAAAGATGGTGACTTAAACACAAATTTTTTTCACTCTTCTATCAAATTCAAACAAGATAATTCCACTTGGGTGGTTAATCAAAAGGAGATTTTTGATATATTTGTCAACCACTTTCAAATTCAGCTTTCTACATATCCCATAACTAATCATTCTTCTCTCCTGAATGTTATTCCCTCTATGATTGATAAATCATCTAATACAGAGTTGTGCAAGACTCCTATAGAAGCTGAGATTTATTTTTCTATTAATGAGCTTAATAGTGACAATGTTCCAAGTCCTGATGGCTTTAGTGGTTGTTTCTTCTTCAAGTTTTTGGATATTATAAAGAGGGATCTTACTTTATCTATTCTTAGTTTCATTAAAAGGGATGAAATGATCAAGTACTACTATTATTCTCATTCCTAAAGTTTCAAAACCATCTATTTGTTCTCAATTCAGACCTATAATTTTGTGCAATTTTTCTTCTAAACTCACTTTCAAAATTCTCAATTCTAGACTCTTAATAATTCCGCCTCTCGTAATTTCTCCTAACCAGATTGGTTTTACTAAGGGGAAGAGTATTCTTGATAATATTTTACTAGCTCAAGAGTTAGTTAATAATTTAGGAAAAAGGTCTCATGGCTTTAATGTTTTGGTAAAACTATACATACAGAAGGATTATGAGAGGCTATCTTGGTTATTTTTGCTTCAAGTCTAGAGGAAATTTGGCTTTTATGAGATTTTCATTGACATAATATGGAGAATCATTCCAAACAATTCGCTTTCAATATGAATCAATGGCCAAATTGGTTGTTATTTCAAGACCTCTAGAGGAGTGAGAGAAGGATATCTAATCTCTCCTTATCTATTCATTATTGTAGTTGAAGTTCGTGGCAGAGGTCTAAAACATCTTATTACAATCAAATCCATCAAAACTTATTGTCATCCTAATGGTTGTAATGTCATGTATCATCTTAGGTTTACTTATGACACCATAATATTTCTTAATGGGGAGAAGAGGAGCATTTAGAATCTCATGAAATGTTTACACAAGTATGAGGAGTGTTCTGAAAACTCGTCAATAGACTCAAAATACACTTCACAATTGATTACAAGTTTCCTTTTGCTAGAAGAACGACAAATGAAAATCATCTTGGCCTTGCTCCCTATTATGTCCCCGGGTTGTCCCCTTTTCAATGTGAGAATCAATGAGTTTTTCATAACTAGTAACCAATGTATGATAAAGTTGATCTAATTGAAAATATGCATTTATCATATCTTCTTTTGAAATTTTATCAATATCAAAAGTTTTTCAATTTTCCTCATCCTTAATTGGTTCTACTTGTGTATAAGAGTGTTATTTTAATTTCTTGTCGGATGATGAACTTGTGCAATCTGCAGTAATTACTTCTTCTTTTGAGTTTGAGATTGTGTAGAATACTTCTTCTTATTGGTTTTGTGAATAAGAAGTTCACGAGGGTGGAATGAATGAATCTTAGGGATTTTCTCCAACATTATTTTTCTGATCTTAAGGGTTCCTTTTCTTCTACGAATTCCTCTACAATTAAGTTCCATGATTTATTTTCTTCCGTGAAATGAGAAACATTTCCTAAAACATCATAATCTAGAAAAGAGCATAAAATTTTCAAAAATTATAGATTAAGTTCATTATTATTTTCAATACTCAATCTAGATAAAAGTGGTGAATTTTTATTACTAATCACTTTCCATAAATAGAAATCAATGGATTGAATAATAGGAGATATTCTAGTTTTTCATAGCTTGTAAAATCCTTTCGAAAAGATGGGAAGATCATATCTTTACAAAATCACTTCCGGAATACTTGCCATTGTTTTCGATCTTTAAAATCAAAATATTTTTCAAAATAAGTATCTATGAGTTAGGCTCTTATATCAATTGTTATCCCGAAAATATACCTCAGAGGGGAGAGTGAATTAGGTATACGACTTTTAATGACAATTATAAAACTTTCTTAACTTTTATGTGTAAATTAATTACAATATGATAAATAGATTCTAGTAAAACAATTAATAAAAAAATAAGCCCAAGTAATTAAGAGAAAAAGTTTAGAGAAACTTTGCAAATTGATAGTTTAACGTGGTTCGATCACTGCATATGTCCATGTTCAAGATGGTATTGCGAAACTTCACTCTCTCTAGTTCAAATTGGTGGAACCAAAACCACACAAGGATTTATCACACCTTGCAAACTGGAACCAACAAGACGTTACATTCATCTTTGCGTAAGCGGTACCCATGTAAGAGTCTAAGATCTTGATACGCCTTGACTCCCTACAGTAACAAGACTACCGACTGTAAAGATACAATGAAGTTTAACGTAAGTAACAAAAATAAGATTTGTAACTAAAATGCAAAACAAAGTTTCTTTACTAAAAAAATGATGAAATGGGTTTACTTTATCTCTCTAGAAATATAAACAATCAGGTAATCATAAGTAAAACGCTCAAATGGGTTTTGGGTTAAATCTTTAACACAAGTGGTTATTAGGTTTATAACTGTGAGTGAAAGAAATCAAAATTAATAATTCTAAAGAGCAAAAGGATTAAAAGAGTAAGGAATGATCATAACACACAATATATACGTAGTACTACAATTATCTACGTCCACTGAGGGTTTCTCAGTTTTTTGTTAATTCGTCAAAGGTTAAAAATTACATGCCCCTTTCCCTCGGGTTGAGGGTTATATTTATAGCAATAAAAAGTAGTTGAGCTATATGAAAAATTTCCTAACTCTTCATTGGCTCTCTAGTAATTCATGTTTATCTCCTCCGAGAATGTAGGTAACCAAAACAAGTCTTCAATTACCCATGTGATACATTCTAGTATTCATCCATGCAATGTTGACTGGGCAGTGTGTTGGGCCTGCTTGGAATATTAAAAATAGGTTGGATTTGTGTTAATGGTCTGGAACCGTTCTTGGCACCTCCGTTTTGATTTTTATTCCCTTTTTTGGGGTGTTTTCTTTGGTCTCCTTTGTGCAACCAGTTTCCCCTTGGCCGTGGTTGACCACATCATCCACTTTGGCCTACTTCTCAATGCGCGACATGAGATCTTCGATGGTGTCTGCTTCTGTCTTGGTGAGAGACAGGCGCAATATGGATTTAGGGGGTAAGCCAATCTTGAATGATGCTATGACCACCTGCTCCAAGCAATCTTCCACCTTATTAAAGGTTTCCCAATAGCATTTGACATATTTTCATAATTTGTCCTATTGCTTCTTCCTTATGGTGAGGAGAGAATTCATCCTTTTTGGATGCTAGCTGCTGGTTATAAAGCGAGCTATCAATACTTCTGCAAGGTACTTTAAACTCTCAACCGACCTTTAGGGTAGCCTCTCGAACCACTTCTGGACGACATATCCTAGACTGGATGGGAATATTCGACACATAAGATCATCATTGTGGTTCCATAGAGTCATCGCTTGCCTACTGGAGAATATGATTGATCAGGCCGTGAAAAGTGTGCTCCTGTAAGTGCACAATCGTTGTTTTATTTTCACCGCATCAATACAAACAAACCTAAATTATCACTACACTCAACTGGTGAGTATAGCGGTAAGTTGGGTATCGAATCCTCAGAGAAAGTTTGATAGATCGTAACAGATTATTGATCCAGGAATGAAAGTGTAAAAAGGTGATGGTTGGTTGTAAATAAAAGAAAAGAATAAGTTAAGTCTAAATAAAAGTAAAACGAGGATCGAGATATCATCCAACCATACAACTCGAAACAACTAATAATCAGAATTCCGGCTCGAAAGTAATTTAATCGAGCATTATCAATTAAACATAAACTTCGCACAATAAGGAATTCAAGCCAAAGTTGCGTGAATAAACATTTAACCGAAAATGGCCGCACGCGGATTAAAATCGGATTACCTCTATAAACACTGACGTTGCATTACAATGAAAGTTAAGCGCATAATAATCCGTCTTTAATTCGCGCGGGTTCAATTAAACGCAATTTTACACAAAACCTAATTTTCAGAGCTCAGGGCCCGTTAATGGCGGAACGACATCCCGACCCTATTTATCTAAGGGCACATAATGAACTAAGCTAATTTATAAAAATTAAACTAGGAAAGCAAGAAATAAAGGAGTCAAACTAATTTAGAAAGCATGGAAATTATTCTACAAAGCAAGGAAAATGAAGAACAAACTATATTAAAGGAGATGATAGTGAATAGTTCAATCTTACAAAACCAAATGGTTTCCAACCCAAGAAGAGAAGAAGATGAGCTCTCAAAATCAAACCCTAACCTAAAATGTCTTCTAAAACTAAGTATCTCGTTTATTACAACAAAATTCGCTTATATAGTAAGTTGGAATAAAAGAAAAGAAGAAAGAAAAGTAAGCAAAATATCTGCAGAAAACAGGGGATCAATTGATCGACCCCTTTGGTCGATCAATCGACCAAGGCCAAATTTCGGCATTACAAAAGGATCGATCGATCGACCAAAAGGATCGATCGATCGATCAATCAGGTCATAGCCAAGCAGCAGCACACTGCATCTTTTCTTCCTATTCTCCTCCTCTTTTGCTTTCCTTATTTTTCCCTCCGCTGAAATCGCCGTAACTTCTTCATACGGACTCGGAATCGCGCACCGTTCACCGCCACGTGAAGTTAACGAGGAGGAATACAATTCCGTGAGATTTTGGGCTAGACGCCCAAGCTTTGAAAAGACTAAAATGCCATTGAACGTGCGATTGCGTACGGAACTTCACCGAAATGCGTCCGAACGTCATACTTAGTACCTAAATACCTACAAAAGCCCAGTTATACCTCATATAGCATGTTAACAATATAAACCGAGGTTTTATGGTTAACAGGCTTAAATATAGAGATTAAGGTACCCGAGGGGGCTAAAATGCGTAGGTTCGATGGATGAAATACGCAATATTTGCGTATTATCACACCCCCTAACTTACGCATTGCTAGTCCCTAGCAATGAAATAGGATGCAACAAGAAGACAAGTAAATCAAAAGCAGGATAAGTACAAAAATATGGTATAAACGCATAAGGCCACTTTCGCGGGCGATTCGATTGCATTTAGCATATGCAATATGCCGTTAAACCCCTAGGTCACCCTAGTGGACGAATGTCGTCTCGTGAGGGTTTTCAGGGATGGTACCCCCAAATATCAAACAATTTCCTCAAAATATGCCCAATCACATGCGACAAACTCAACAATATGAACAAGATTTCAGCATGTTATAAGCAACGCAAACCAATTCACGTGAAAAGTCCGTAGTTATTAACATTATAGAATGCACCTCAATGAATTGAAACTTTAACATGTGGGAGGGGAGTGAGCACACGCAAAATATGATTTGGCAAAAACTTAAATAAATAAATATCAAAGCATGCATACATTCAATCCTCACGGGCATTACACTTATCAAATGAAATTCACTCGAAACAGGGAGGTAACACACGGAACATGCGGGCATAAAGAGTAAATGTAAATGGAAACTAGGCCGCACACATGTCACAAATGAAGAACGCTATATATAAAATAAAAAACTACAATCTTAATGAAAGGATACCGCACACTAAAAGAGGTGAAATGCATTTTCACAGATTATCAAAACTATCATGACCTTTAAAGTACATCAACTTAAGATCACATAGGACTTTAATAGGGTTGTAATATAGGTTAGGCTAGGGTACAAAACGAAGGATATGTATGTACGGATTTAAAGTGTTCGGGATGAAAACTCGGGATAATGGAAAAATGCGGGCAATGTCAAAATTGGAAAATAAGTTCCAAAACGGCATTAGATATACCATCGGGGAGAGTAATCAAAGCTTATTGAACACTATACAACATTTACAACTTTCTCTTTCTTTTCTTTTTCTCATTTTTCTCATTTATTTTCTTTTGCTTTTTACTTTCTCTTTTTCTTCACTTTTTTCACTACTTTTTTTTACTTATCAAACTCTCATATGCCTATATTGCAACCGACATCATAACAACATCATTCATTCCCAAGTAACATTCCAAACAAAGGTATGGAAAGTGTATGTATGGTATATAACTCCAATTTGGAGTTGGTTATGGGAATGGGGTTATGAAACAAAAGGCTATATTTAGGCTCCAAGGTGTTAACGAGGGTAAACATATAAGGGTGAGGTCAAGGCTAATATGGGTGATATAACAAAGAGGGCCTATGATAATTTCCTAAAGTTTACGCAATTCTCGAGCCAAAACAACATATGAAAATCATGCTCAAGTAACACATTTCAAGTATGAACTCAATTAATGAACGGTCAAATGAAAGAATAGTGAGATTACCAACTAATTCAACGTTTTCAATGAGAAAAGAATAGTGTATACACTCACAAACGACGAAAAGTACAAAGCTTACTCGGTGTAAGTATATACAATGCAACAAAAGATTATGGAGTTATAAAAATCTTAAACCAAATCAATATAACCATAAAAGTGCATGTACTCATGGGATTAAAGTTTAATTCATGAAGTTATTCATAATATCAATAAGTGAGACTAAAGTCTAATAACTTCTAAAATCGAGAACATGCATCATTGAATTGTCTATTGGATCGGGCAATTATTGAAATTTATCATCGGAAACAAAGGCAAAATGCCCAATAAAGGAGAAAAAAGAAAGAAAATATTTTTGAAAATTTTCAAATTTTTGACAAAAAAACATATTTGTAACTAAATTGTGGTTAAATTCAAGGACTAAACATGAAATGGATAGAATATCCCACACCCCCTAACTTAAATGTTGCATTGTCCCCAATGCGTCCATTAAAGAACACAACACAAAGATAGAAAAAGAACGATATTACCCACATTTGGAGTGATCTCCCTAAGCACAAGTCCAAATGAATCTGCAAAACAAGTTAGTACAAAGCAAATGAAGAATATGTACCAATGTATTAAGTTAAAAGAATCTATGTCACAAGTCACAATAATATAGAGGGGCTGAAGTGCAAATACTAGATAAATTGATGGTGAACTTTTTAATTTTATAAAATGGAAGGTCACACACATTAAAATCCAATAAACAACGACAAACTACATTCTCATTTCCCATTTCATAAGTTCAATACAAAATCACTTAATACATTACAACTATTGAAATGAAAGAAATACAAATAAAAATAAAAAGTACAACATAATATCCGACCCATAAATGCCAAAAATGACCCAGTACAAGCAGTAGCCTAGTGGCCGAAACCACTAGGATCAGATGGATCTTGAAAATGAGGAGGTAGAGCAGCATCCGAATCATGACGCTGCAAATATAAATCTCGCAACATCGCCTGCATCATCCGGAACTCTCGTCTCTGAAGTTCTCTCGCCTACCTCTGCTCGGCTCTATCCCGCAGCAGATCGGCCTCCTACTGGTCTAGGCGGGACTCCCACATAGCCCACCTACGCTGGGTCTCGTCCCAGCGGTGGTCCTGCAGTGCCCTGTATGCCTCAAAGAGGGCATCAAAATCTGTGGGTGGCACCTGCGAACTCTGCCCCTGCTCTGCCATCCTAATCTCAGCCTCCTTATCGTCGGGCTTATCAGCTACCTCTTCCCTCTGCCTTTTGTTCCCCGGTTTCCCCCACTCGTATTTTAGCATCTTCAAAATATTGTTCTTTGTGAGAAGCCCGAGTGGGTCCTGCTTGCGGTCAGCGTCGAATTCTGGGCAACCGTGTGATAAACAGATCCTCGTGATGAGGGCAGGAAAAGGAAGGGAGAATGTCTTGGCTCTCTCCTTAGTCGTCGCGCACATCATATCTAAAAATATATTGGGCAAGCTAATATCGCCCAAATTATTTATCAGTGCATAGATAAATGCGGCGTGATTGTGACGCACCTCTGATCGGTTGCTCGTCACCATGAATGAGTGGACATTGATATAGTGCAGTAGTCTCGGTAAATCCTCCATTGCAGCCGAACGGAAAGCCATTTTTTTTCCATTCTTCCCCCGGTGCAAGGGTCTCAATCAATGTCCTGAGTCCAAAAACATCCCCATCGGTAAAACTGACTGATTCCTCGGGGTTCAGTACATTCATAAAGACAACCAAATCAGAATGGCGGAATGGTACCCTCACCCCTCGGACCATGGCCTCGTATGTAGTTGGCCCGTCCCCTTTTACCACCACTAGTGTCGCATAAAAAATTCTGACCAGCTCTTCATTGATGCGACCATTAATGGCGAGAAAAGGTTCCCATCCCTGGCGCCGCAAAAGAACACGCGCCTCCTCCGAAAAATCAACAAGTTTCCAGGCTAAATTGTAGGCCAAAGGCCTCTGAGCAGTCTCAAAATATGCTTGGAACCACTCCCGTTCTTTCTTGCAACGGAACCTCTCGAAACCTCGGGTGGGCACGCACAGAGTGGAATCGTATTTCTTTAGGTTTGCCATTTCAACTTACAAAATAATAATTAGGCAACACAAAAAAAATTGTAAGCGCAATTAATGGCTAGTTGAAATGGTGGTGCATGTGCGCAAAACCGAGGAAACAAATTCAACATTGCGATAATATTTGTCGGAATGCGACAAGGAGTGAAAATCACCGAAGTGTGCGCCAAAAAATGGATTGAAAACTGTTTGTGGAATTTCAGCGAACACTTAGCGTGCGCAATGTGAAATAAGGGTGCGAAAGTGCCATTGATCCAACAAACAGGCCCCATTCATGAACAAAATCATTTAGCAATCAACAGAAAGTGTCAATGAATGGATTTTAATCTACATTGTTGCACAAAAGTAGTTGGAATAACAAACATGGAGAAAAACTCAAACAATGTCCAAAAATGTGTAAACAATATGAAAGTGAAATTAAACCAACAAATCAATGACAAAATCAGGTAGTTAGTAAGTGTTATACCTGAAATGAGTAGAGAAATGAGGTTAATTTGAGCAAAAAGGGTGGGGGAAAAACTAGGGCACGAAATCGGTTAAGAGGAGATAAGAGAGAATAGAAGAAGAAGGGGAAAAAAGAAGCAGATCTCGGCAATTAACTGGTCGATCGATCGATCGACCCTTGGGCTTCGATCGATCGATCAAGCAGTTAATTGCCTACTGCCTACAATTTTAAATGTGTGTGTGTGTGTGGGGGGGGGGGGGGGGGGTGGAATTGCAATTATGGGGGTATAAGAGGGGGGGGGGGAATAGGTAAATATAAATAGATATAAATATACATATAATATATATAAGTATAAGGATATAAAAATATAAAATAAAAAAAATAAAAAAAAAACAAAATAACATAGACTTAGATAAAAAAATGCACATACATAGGCCTATGCAACCAAAAATAGAAAACTATGTACACACTCGACACACACGCATGTTCACAACCAAATGAAGAATAAAATAAATTAAAAAAAGAAAAAGAAATGCAAATACGTGAGGATGAGTGTGTGAAAAATAAAGAAAAAATAATTTTGTGACTTTTTTCATTGTTTTCTTAACAAGTGTGTGCCAGGGCGCCTAGTCTCCGCAAATTCAAGTGCGTTGAACCTACAAAAGAGTTAGAACCAAGCATACAAAAAGAAATAAAAAGAGATTAACTAATTACACAAGGTTAAATTAAGAAAAAATAAAAATGAAGAAGTTAGTATATACAACCTACATATAGGAATGCTAATTAGCTATATAGTAAAAGTTGAAATTTTTGAGGGTCCATCCAAAACACAATTTGACTTTGACGGATCAACATTGGACCCTCCCGAACATGCATGCCTCTCGAAAAATAGGAATTCCGTTCAAACGACGGAAGGGATGTGTAAGGCGGTAAAAGTGAACCATCCCCAATTGAAACTTTGGGAGGGAGGATGGGGGACTTGGATAGGAGGGATGAAAAATACACGTGTGAGCCTAGAAAAATTGAATCATCTCCCAAGTATTTTAAAGTTGGAATGGGAGGCGATGCACATGAGGGCAAAGATGCCATCATGGAAGGCGGCTCGAGCGATTACTCCTCGTCGGTGAAACGGTTTGAAAATGTAAAGTTTTGAACCGATTCATCGGGTACTAGAATTGGTGTGATAGTATAGAATAACGACGGGGATGAAAGAAATTCAATCTCAGGCGATGAGTTATCATCGCTTGAAAATTGAATTTCGGAAGAAATATGATCGTTTACAGTGAAACTTTCTTCTTTGAAAATCAAAGAAGAAACCAGTTCATTGCAAATGGATACTATTCCCTTTTCATCCTCATTTTTATTCTCTACTACACCATGGGTCAAGTCAAGGATGATTTGTTCCAAAGCAGGAACGAAGTCCTCATTTGGTTCAAAACAGTCATCGACTTCGTAAGTCTCCGAAGAAAAGTCGTCGTCGGATTCAAATAGTAAATCCAACTCGTGGTCCCAACAACGATTTTCTTCCCGATAACGGTTTTCAATCCTCTCATTTTCAAGCATGCGCAATCCTTCACCGAACGTCATACGGCGAGGAGCGTATTCTTGAAAATTAGAAGTTTGGAAATTGTTCTCGGTACTACAATCAAAATCATTAACATAAGAATTTTGAAAATGATTACAATTGGTTTCAAAATTCTTATCATAAGGATCTTGCGACCCAGAATCAGAATGATCACGCTCAAAATTACTGTAATCCAAACTTTGACTTTCGTAATACTCACCCAATGTCATTTTAGATGTTGCAACTTTTTAGGATTGCAAGTATTGACGACAAGTCATAGGTTTACCGGAATTTTGAGAGTTATCATTAGGATTCCCAGAAAAGTTAGAATAAGACATGCTTACCCCAATAAAGGCTCGAGAGGGCGAATTCCACAAAGAAGATGTGTGCGGGAATAATTCAAGCGTTTCTAGGCGCTCAAATGTAGAAGTCCTGCAAAAAAGGTTAAAAGAAATAATACAAATACAAAAGAAAGAATACTATGAACTAATAAGATAATTACAATCTATAACAAAACATTCCCCGACAACGACGCCATTTTGGTCAGGCCGTGAAAATTGTGCTCGTGTAAGTGCACAATCGTTGTTTTAGTTTCACCGCCTCAATACAAACAAATCTAAATTACGAATACATTCAACTGGTGAGTATAACGGTAAGTCGGGTATCGAATCCTCAGAGAAAGTTTGATAAATCATAACAGATTATTGATCTAGGAATAAAAGCATAAAAAGGTGATGGTTGGTTGTAAATAAAAGAAAAGAATAAGTTAAGTCTAAATAAAAGTAAAGCGATGATCGGGATATCATCCAACCATACAGATCGAAACAAATAATAATCAGAATTCCGGCTCGAAAGTAATTTAATCGAGCATTATCAATTAAACATAAACTTCGCACAATAAGGAATTCAAGCCAAAGTTGCGTGAATAAACATTTAACCGAAAAAGGTCGCACGCGGATTAAACTCGGATTACCGCTATAAACACTAACGTTGCATTACAATGAAAGTTAAACGCATAATAATCCGTCTTTAATTCGCGCGGGTTCAATTAAACGCAATTTTACACAAAACCTAATTTTCGGAGCTCAAGGCCCATTAATGGCGGAACGACATCCCGACCCTATTTATCTAAGGGCACATAATGAACTAAGCTAATTTATACTAATTAAACTAGGAAAACAAGAAATAAAGCAGTCAAACTAATTTAGAAAGCATGGAAATTATTCTACAAAGCAAGGAAAATGAAGAACAAACTATATTAAAGGAGATGATAGTGAATAGTTCAATCTTACAAAACCAAATGGTTGTCAACCCAAGAAAAGAAGAAGATGAGCTCTCAAAACCAAACCCTAACCTAAAATGTCTTCTAAAACTAAGTATCTCGTTTATTACAACAAAATTGGCTTATATAGTAAGTTCGAATAAAAGAAAAGAAAGCAAAATATCTGCAGAAAACAGGGGATCGATCGATCGACCCCTTTGGTCGATTGATCGACTAAGGCCAAATTTTGGCATTATAGAAGAATCGATCGATCGACCAAAAGGGTCGATCGATCGATCAAGCAGGTCACAGCCAAGTAGCAGCACACTACATCTTTTCTTCCTCTTCTCCTCCTCTTTTGCTTTCCTTATTTTTCCCTCCGCTGAAATTGGTGTAACTTCTTCATAAGGACTCAGAATCGCGCATCGTTCACGGCCACGCGAAGCTAGCGGGGAGGGATACAACTTTCGTGAGATGTCAGACTAGATGCCCAAGCTATGAAAAGACTAAAATGCCCTTGAACATGCGATTGCGTATGGAACTTCACCGAAATGCGTCCGAACTTCATACTTAGTACCTAAATACCTACAAAATCCCAATTATACCTCATATAACATGTTAACAATATAAACCGAGGTTTTCTGGTTAATGGGCTTAAATATAGAGATTAAGGCACCCGAGGGGGCTAAAATGCGTAGGTTCGACGGATGAAATACGCAATATTTGCGTATTATCAATGATCTATAACGTCAATCTTCCCATCATTTATCTTGAACCTTGGGGCTGTGAAATTTTTTAGAGGCTCATCCTCCTCAATTGCCCTTGAGAAGGGGGACTAGATCTTTGTAATAATGATTCATCTTGTCAGATATTTCGTAAATC
Source organism: Sambucus nigra (assembly GCA_949130495.1). Lineage (NCBI taxonomy): Eukaryota > Viridiplantae > Streptophyta > Magnoliopsida > Dipsacales > Adoxaceae > Sambucus > Sambucus nigra. The sequence goes on from OX422207.1 coordinate 807,013,374, forward strand.
CATCTCCACGATATGCTGGGAAGCATACCCTTTCCCAAAAAATGCCCCATTCTTAGACATAATCAACTTATCCGACTCAAAGACGGTTTTGATGCCCCGCTTTTACAAATCAGACGTGCAGACACTAGATTTTTTTGAATTTCTGGTACGTGTAGGACATTTGTCGATGTCAATTTCTTTTCAGATGTGAATTGTAGTTCAACGTTTCCTTTTCCCAGAACCTTGAAATAATTATGATTCCCTATTAGAATATCTTGACTGTCGTCTGCTTTTTCATATGCTGAGTACAATTATTTATTATTGCAGACATGAATGGTAGCCCCAGAATCGAGCCACTAATCAGAAGACTTTGTAATTGCCTCCATGTTTAGTTCAGTAATCATACCAATTTTCATATCCGATACCATTTCCATAACATCCTCGATCTTATTTTCCACCATATTCGTAGTGTTTGCATTATTGGATTATGTAGCATCTATATTTCGTTTCTTATTTCTGCAATCACGGGCATAGTGGCCATTTTTACCAAAATTGAAACAAATCCCATTGGACTGTTTCTTGTTGGAATTATTTTCCTTGAACTTCTTACCATTAGGTTTGAAGTTCTTTTGATATTGCTTTCCTTCAATAAAGTTAACTTTGGTGGAATTCTGAGAAATATTTGTTTGATCACGGGATCTAGTTTCTTCTTCAATTTTTACATGTTTTTGTAATTCCTCCAAACTTATATCATATTTCCTATGTAGGAGTTTCTTACGACAATCATTCCAACTTGGTGGTAATTTTGCAATAATTGTACCAACTTGAAATGATTTAGAAATTTCCACCTTTAATTCACGAAGCTTTTTTGACAGGAATTTGCAACTTATGTACTTGGTCTAAAGCAGTTTAGTTATCACTTATTTTGAATGAAGTATTTCAGAATTAAGAATTTATCCGTACCTTCTTTCTCTGTTTTGTATTTGTATTCAAGATCATTCCAGATTTCCCACGGAGACTGCATAGAGTTGTAAAGATCATATATCGATTAGACAGTGTAGTCAGAATATGCTCATGACACACCAGTTCTTATTCTTCCCGTTTTTTCTGTTGCTCTTTGACAGTTTCATTATCGTCTTCTTTTGGTTCCAAAATTGCTTCTAGTTTAGGATCTAGAACATATGCAATATTCAAAATAGTGAGAACGAAGAATAATTTTCCTTTCCAGCGAGTGAAATGTGTTCCATTAAAGCGGTCAAAATGCAGATTGAGATTCAGAAACATATTCATATTTTTTTCTACCTCCATTAATAACACCTTAAGATTGTTAACAAATTTTTAGAACGCATAAAATATGAACAAACGAATGGATTTGAGGCGTAATAAACTACTATCCTTAATGTGTTATTTCCCCCCCACTCGTACAGAGTTTGCTAATGGGTCTAAGAAAATTACCTCCAAGATATAACAAATCCACGGGTTTATTCAAGTAGCAAACTTGAAGAATACTCTAGAACACTTTATGAAATTGGTAAGAAGAAAAATAAAAAGAGAAAATTTTCGGAATTGATTATGATAGGAATTGGTCTTCTATATATAGCCTCTTGTGGTGTCTGTTCATGAACATAAGGTCATTTAATCACCACTCTTAGATATATAACTGTATATCGCGTGCGTGTGCAAATGGTGCAAAGCACCATCCTTAGACCTAAGGCATACATTAGTAGCATACACTTCAATGCACACAGATAATCTCTTATGAAACAAGAGCATTTATTAACCCACTAACTTTTTCACACTTTTCCAATATGGGACTTTTTGTTTTTCTACTTCCCTTTGTCTTTTCTTATTCCAAGTAATTAGTGGTTTTAAGCTTTCATTTTCGCTAATCAAGACTCGTTAATTTTAAAATCATCCAACAAGCACCACAATTATTTCTAAGCGCCCCGTTTGTTTTAATAGTAAATAGATACCAAAATACTTCAGCAAAGATATTTTGTTTGTACTTTGAAAACTCCCCATGTATCTGCTTGAATATTGCACTGTTATGCAGATTTTGTGAAAGAAAAAAAAAGTATCGATATTATTAAAATTTGAATTTGAATAATTATATTTATTTTGGAATGATATAATTCTTTTTTAAGTGTGCATATGAGAATGTTACGACCTAAAAAAACTGAAATTCGTTTATTTATTTGATAACTTATTTGTAAGGATTGATTCAATAAAGCCTAGATATTTCAATCTTAACTGTAGGTTGAGATGGTCACTCCTCATATCAACTCTGCTAAAATACATGCAAAACGGAATTCCCAATCCACATATTGTTCCTCTGTTCTTCCAATGTATCTATATTATAACTCCAATACAATATTATTAAAGGTTTTAATACTCATTAATGCAATTAGAATTTATATGGATTTTATTAAAAAAGCTCAACTCCTCCCTAAAAAATTACAAATAATTGTGTAAAATAAAGTACTCAATCGGCTAGCAAAATCCTCCGACTCTCCCTCTCCTCTTCGGTTCAACTCCCCTTTACAACACCACCTATATTATCTGAACCGTTTTCTCTCTTTATATATTATTATTTGATGCCCACCTCTCACTCCTAAATACTCCCACTTTATTTTCTCTCTAAAACCATCTTTTTCTCCTAAACGTTTTCCTGTTGGTCACTAGACCACTAAAACACCATCGAAGATGAATCCGTGTCAACAATTTCATAGTTGGTTTTGTTTGAATATTAAATGTTTTATTTTTTCAAGGTTTAAAAGGTTTGGCATATGGGTTTAGCTGAGATCTATGGGACATTTTGAGTGGAAATCGATTAACAAAATCTTGCGTAGATCTCCATAAATCTAGCGTAGATTTATGGCCGTTTATTTACTATCTCTAGGGGTTTAGACGTCCACTGTTAAGATTTTGATCACACTTGTAATTATTGTTTTTTTTTGTTTTTTTTCTTTTAATTTAAATTTTCATTTGTACTATGTTCAATTTCTTGACAGCTTTTATAATTCTCTATTACACTGCCTTTATTGTTGATATTTATTTGGATCTGAATCCATTTAAGTGTCAACTAATTATAAAAAGTCTCTTATTGAGGTGATATGGGCTCTAATTTTTTTTGTTTTAGTTAAGTTTATGGGTCTTTGAGATTGAGGTTAGATGAGTTTATTGAACTGAACAGTTATTTTTATTGATTTCTTTAATGTTTGCGAAGTGATGCTTTGAACTTTTGTGGACAAGGCATAAAGCTTATCTATTGCCAAGGAAGGATTTCAATGAATTTAAGAGCAGTAAATTTTATAAGTTTAAGAGACTATTTGTTCTTATAAAGATTGAGTTAGTTGTTTCTTATTTAATGCAATTAATGGTCTTTCAATGGGTGGTGTTAAGAAATCGTGCATTTAACCCAATAAATAAAAGATAAGTTGAAATAAATTTATGGGATTTTATTGACAACAACCTTCAACTGTTCAAAATAGGAAGACGACCATTACCCAAGGCAGACAACTATCTTGACAAAGAAAGAACTTAAGAATGTATAGATATATTTGTAGTAGATGTAGTGTGGTATTCCATAAAAAGAAAGGATATATAGGTGTGTTTTCCACTTAATTCTTTTATTGTTTTGCACAGTTGTGAATCTTTTATATATTTAGTACATTTTTATTTCTTTTGTCATTATTTTGTTGTGAGTAAGAATAATTTGGTGTAAATAATTTAGAATTGTTTAATATTTTGGCTGATTATATTGTACTCTAAGAAATAATTTCTGGAGGATATTTTTAGAACCTATTACAGTCACAGGTGCATGAGAAAATATGACAGTAATAAACATAGCATGATATATAAGATTTGTGTTTGGATCAATTTAGACTTATAATAATATTTTATGAGCAGAGATCATACTCAAAACAGGCTCATCAATATATGTAATTGTAGAGACATATAACTCGTATGAATAAATAATTACTCACATTCAATATGAATAAGAGTTTTTTGATAAAAAAATATCTATATTTATTTGTGACATTAAAGGTAAAATAATTTTAATATCAATAATAAATGTAATTTTAAATGCAATTTTATATGATGGCCAATATAATAAACAAAATAATATTTTTAATGAAAGATGTTTTAAGTTCATATAATTAAAATTATTAAAATAAATTTGTCATGTACATTCGATTGTATATATGAATATATTATAAATGTTTTATGTATGTTGCCCGCACATCGTGCGGGTTACATGCTAGTTGCATAAAAGTATAGCGGTCCGGATATTGATTACATCAACATTAATAATTTCAAATGTCCAACACTGAATAAAAGAAAATGGCAAGTGGTAACGCAATTATATCATGGTCGATAATTAAAATATCAAAACAAAACCATTACTGCTCAAGTTGTTCAAATTGTAGCAAATTCGGGGATAACTTGTTCAAAGTGCAGCAAATTTGAAAAGCGAGTTTGTAATTAGTTCATGCCCATGAAAAATTTTAAGTTCAAGATAACATAAAAAAGAAAGAAAAATATATAAACAAACTCGATATTTGTAAAGTGCGTTGAACAAACCTTACCAAAATTCACGTTAAAATAAAGAATAGTGCTTTGCACACCGGTTGTTAGTACTGGGTTAGTACCGGACACACTTTATATGGCTTGTACCATGGTGTGGGTCCCACTATGGTACAAGCCATATAAAACAGTGTCCGGTACGAACTACCGGTAAGCCTAGCCTTACTCTTAAATAAATTCTTCTTTTAACTTTGTGGACTGGTCTATGACTCAATTGCAATCTCAAATGTTAGGCAAAAGATCCAATTAATCCAAAATCATATCCATAAGAAACCACCCCCACGAAACAACTGTAAAGAAGATACAATTGATAAGGAAGAAAATAAGCATTTACAGTGTATGTTTTTCTATTCAATGTGGAATTACATCAATTGAATGGTCTAGTAAAATTTATAAAGCAATTACCAACTATACATAGAACATCTTGGACAGCTTTAGGCCTAAATAAAGGTGGGACACGATAGACATTTGGTGGTAACAGAAGGCTTTCAGGAGGTGGACGTGTTTGCGCAGTTTTGGACTAAGTAGCGGAATAACTCCTATAAACGGTTGCAACTCAGATTGATTTTTAAACAAATCCATAGAATATCGAGAAAGCAATTATGAACTTACGTTCTGAATCTCTAATGAGACCGCCACTTCTCGAGACATTTCATAATTGGTCCTATCAGAACAAATTTTGCCCAATAGGTCCCCATTTACAAATAGAACCTATTAAAGAAAAAAATGTTTTTTCGTGGAATCTATGGAGCAAAGAAAGATTATTAAAACTAAATTGACTATATACTTAGTAAACGTGACTAATTGGTAAAAAATTCAATTTAAATAGTGAACAATGAAAGAATAAGTAGAGACTTTTTTTTCTTTTAGAAAATGCACCTCGCACATTTGTTATTAAGCGGTCCACTTGCTGAATAGCAAATAGAGCTACTAGTCTAACATTCTAAAAATTAGAACTATTTCTATATCTCTAGCCTTCCACAATTCGTAACACAGAACACAAGGTAAGAATTGATACAAAGCTCCTTCGATCGACTGATTTTTGACGTTAACCACTAAGTATTCAGGGCACACAATTTCCCTGGGAACTGATGCCAAACCTTTTCAAAAAATGAATCCACCCTTGGGAAGCAACTGAACTATAGCCAAAACATGTTGGAGAGTCTCAACATCTGGTTGAGAACAATACCCTCTACACAACCTCGCTTCATTGTTCATGACATTCTAGATAAACTCAGTTTATTTGCAACAAGGAAACGACTTTTCTCTTTACTAACAAGTTGCCAAATTAAGCAAGATGAATGTAAAATTGATAGTTGATTGGATTCTTGTTAATAGTAATTATTTTTTGAAAAATGCAAGCCGGCACAATTGACGTGTCGCACCTTCGTTCGCTCGTGTCCGAGCTCCACAGTGAAGCTCGGACATGAGCCAATGTGGGTACAACAAATCAATTGTGTCGCGCTTTTGTTTGGGTGTTACTTTTTCTATGCAATTTTTTTGGTGCTGGAGGCTTTGTGTGTCAAGGATAAGAAGGTTAACCTTCTCTGCTGATGTGTATTGGATGAATTTATATATGGACAGAGAAAGTGGAACACATGCACACATATTTATACAAAATTCTAAAATACATCCTAAATTATCAATTCCAAAGAACCCCAACCCTAATGCAACAAAGCCAACAAATTTACAGTCGAGTATTTAGCCAAAAAAATCACAAAAAAATTTACTATATCAAACTAGAATACGAAAAAAATAATTAAATTAAGAGAAGGGTGATAGTTATAATGAACGTCTCGAGCAGCAGATAAGAACCATTCTTCTTCGCCTAGAAAATGGCACAATCACAAAAAATCACTATTAACAAAATAAAGTATGAAAAAAAGGTGATGTTTTAACTCTTAAAAGACGCTTATGGAATGAAGGTCTCGAGCAACAAATATGTTTAAGTCACTCTCTCTATCTCTCTCTTATCAAAAGAGTAGCACTACTATACCACTCAACGGTTAGGACTGACCAAAGCAGCCCAAACAAATAATTTATGCTACCCAATCTTTTCAAATACTATACCCCCACAGAAAATCGCAAAATCTAAGTAAAACACAATCCAACTGTGGTTTGCTCCATATGACTAGCCAAATAAAAGCATAAACTGCACGTCATTCCCCTCTACTCAAATCGAATGTAACAAGAAAAGAAAAATAAGAAAGGATCCGTCCAAGTCAGATCTGTGCTTGTCATATATACTCTTCATTTTAAATTAAGAGTCCATGTTTTTATTTTGTATAGATTAAGGATATGATCAATCAATGGTCAAGATTAATTCTTGTTCGCGAGAAACTTGATTTGTTGATTATGTCCAAAAAAAATGAAGGTGGACTCTTAATTTGAAATAGACAAAAGAAATAGTGGATTCTTAATCAAGGTTGACTCATTATAATAAACATGAAAAGGAACAAATCCTAAATCTGTAAAACAAACAAAACCACCACAGATATAAAAGAACAAACCCAACAAATGATTGTGCTAGCTAACAATTGTATACAGTTATATATGGTTGGATGAACACGTAGAAGCTATCAAATAAAAACACAGACTATTAACAAGAATTTAGCCAATAAAATATAAATCCAAAATGAACATTTTTTTTTTATCATGAAGATACAAATTTAGTTATCTCAGTCCTTTTCGCACTTAAAGCAGCATTTACACCTCGTGCACGGCCAGATTAAACTTGGATAATATGATTTCATACCTACATTATATTTTAATTGAAAGAAAAACATATCAAAAACAGTATACATCAAAGAAAAAGTAGGGGCAGCAAATCCTATTTTGGGGGTCTTGTGTTAGCACGACATGACAAAGGCCCATAAACCGCGAACACGAAGAATCACTTTTTTTTTCTTGACACGAATATGATACATTTCAATCGCAAAGGAAACAATTAACAAAGTCATGATTTTACAACCAATTAAATCTAATAACAAATTAAAAACACGAAAACATGATGGCATGAATAGCACGTCTAACACGAGTTATTATTTTAGTCGTGTCAAAAAATCCAACATGAACATCATATTGCATGAACTAACACGAGTAATTATTTTAGTCTGCGTCAAAAAATCCAAGTGAACATGATTTGTAATGTCAATTGTTAATTTCGTGTTGGGTTATGTATTGTTTCCAAAATTTCCACACTAAGCAAACATCATGCATGTTGATGAAATAAAGAGATATAAATTACATGACACAAAACAACAGAAAAAAGAGGCAAGTATTAAAACAGAGCAGCAGTGAATTTTTTTTGGATGAATTTAGCATTGGGTCCATTAATTTACAACGCAAAGCATAATTAAACACACATATATGGTCATTGATGAATATAAAATTTGGAGGTGAAATCAAATATTTGTAGATAGCAAATCAAACTCAGAATCAATGACAAGTTGTTAGATTTTATGACTACTGAGAATTAAAAAAAACAAATTATCTCTGATGGTAAAGTAATTTTTAACTGTTGGTTTCCCTATGAATATGTATAATTGTAACCAAAATGGAATAACAAGTCGTTGTAGTAAAATGGTAAGTATTCCCGCCATTAATGCTGGTGACCCAGGTTTGATCCCCGGCAAAGGCGTTGTTTACCTTTCAATCTTCAAACCCCATATTTTTTGAGTTTATGAGATAATTACTCTTACTCCCTCAAAATTTTGAAAATTAGAATTTCATCGCCTTAATGCATAAGGTGCATGTAAAATATGTAGGCCAAAATTTTCAAACTTTTTACTATATATAACTCGAAGGTTACCCTTTTGTGTGTAATATGGATGTAACTCCTTTCATTCTTTAAATTTTATCGTGCGGTGAAAAGATTTTCTTACAAATTTGTATTTACAAAATTCCATAAAATCAAATGCATTTCGTTATCATCAGCATTTGCAAATGATTGATCTATGAGGAAAATAAGTTTTTACGTTTAGTCCTTAGATGTGGAACATTCCCACGTCAGAGCTAGACGTGGGACAATTTCCCTTCTAGGAATTTCTAAATGTAGAACTCTTCCACGGCTAAACTCTTTTATGGAATATGGGAGAAAAATAATTGCTGATTCAGCTAGTAGTAATGTGAGGTTGCTTACATGACCACCTCCAATCCAATGTATACAGAGTTTGTTTTGGGTCTATCAGAAATTCTTCCCTTTGCCAAATAATAACAAGTGTAGCCTTCTGTATGAAGAGAAATTACAACATTATATAATAAAGAAAGATAAAGTTATAATCTTTCCAAATCAAAATAAGGAAATAAAAACTCCAAAATAAATTCAACATTAATCCTAATACGACAAGCTCAAAACTGGAAGTTACGTACTTTTGTTCTTCATTCTCTCTTTCTTTCTTAGCTAAACAGAGAATAGCTGGGGGTTTGGTTTTGTTTGTTTGCCTCTCATGTACTACAAATTAGTTTTCGTTTAAGCAAGTAAACTAACACAAAGTCGTTGTAGTATAGTGGTAAGTATTCCCGCCTGTCACGCGGGTGACCCGGGTTCGATCCCCGGCAACGGCGTTTAACACTTTTGCCTCGCTTCCAATTTCTATTTAAATAATCATTTTGTCCACTTTACAACTTTGTACCTATTCTCTTTCGGTATATAAGAGTTTGGCCCCAATTAACCTTTAACTTGATGTACTTTTGTTTTGGTTAAACAATAAACAGTTCCATTGTTTTATGAATTCATTTCCCTCAACAATGTTTTAAACTTTTATAATATTTGAATTAATTTTGTCTTTTCGCAAATAATAAATTTTTGAATTTTGACTTATTTTGTATTGTGGGAAAAAAAATAATGAGCGAAAGTAAGAGCCTGTTTAGTTCGTAACTATAATTCTGTTTTCTGTGTTTAAATACAGTTCTGATTAAAATATTTGTTTGGCAAACTATTTTTAAACACAAAATTATAATATTTCTGTGTTATAATCAAGTTTTTCAGAAAACAGGTTTTGGGTGTTTTATAACTTCTATTTTTTATTTTTCAACTCAGAATTATTCATTCTTAATATTTTAAAGCAGTTATACCTTAATATATAATATACATACATAATACATTAATATGTGTGTAATTCTTATAAATAAAAAATGTATATGTACATGTACATAAAATTATATATGGAGTAATGTAAAGTTAAATAATAATATTATCAATAGATGCATGATACTTATATATAATTTTCTACATGTATTATTAATGTATGAAATAATATAAAATATACATATAGTACATATGTATTAAAAAATATTATCAATTCATGTATGTATATATTTATAGTGAATTATACATACAATATCATTATATATATATATATATATATATATATATATATAAATAAAATTAAACTCCCCAACATACCTCATTAAATATACCTAAAAATACATGATATTAAATGTACATGTATATAATTTATGATGTATATATGTATGTATACATTCCTGTAGCATGTATATACCTAAAAATACATGATATTAAATGTACATGTATATAATTTATGATGTATGTATGTCTATATGTATGCATACATTCATGTACCATGTATGTTCACACACACACATATGTATGATATAAATAAACATGTTTGCCAATTTTGTCAAATTTTCAAAAAAATGTATTTAAAAACCAGTTTACCAAACGCACACCAATAATTATAAACACAAAAAACTGAATTTTAAAACTGTATTTAAAAACATCGTTTAAATTGAGTTTTCTGAACAGAGAACCAAACGGGCCCTTAATGCATGAATTCTTTGCTAAAAAAAAAGTGAAGAAAAGTGTCTTTTAAAAGTAATGCGGTAATAACAAGTTTAAAAGGAATGTGTATGTTATGTGCTAGTGGAAATTTATGTGTTACCCAATTGAGTACACTCATAAACATTTTGAGAGATACAATATATATATATATATATATATATATATATATATATATATATATATATATGAGAGGGGGGTGTTTTAATGTTCCAAAAAATCAACGGTTGAGAACGAATTTTTTGGAGCGATCTAAGTGTCAGAGATTGTGCCACGTAGGATTATACCCATTGTGACGTGCAAATGAGATAATATTCAATCTCAAACCCTACCCCGACTCTTCATTCCTCTCTCTCATTTCTGCTATCTCTCCTTTTCAACCCAAGCCCTAATACTACCAGCCCACCGCCGCCCTCCACCTCTCCCGATCCCTCCAACCGTCGCTGCCCTATCCTCACCTGTCTCCCCCCACGCTCATCTGTCTCCCACTACCTCTCCCTCTTCGTCTCCTGTCTCCCTCACCCCTCCCCCTCCTCCCCCACTCACGCACAGATCTCACCCTCCCACACTCCCTCTCCGGTCGCTGCCTCCCTCTCAGTCTCCTTCCACACTCCGGTTCCATTTATCTACCCCTATCGGTTCTTCCCATGCTTCCTCACACAGATCTCCACCGAATCTGCACCAGGGACGAAATCGTCATACCTCCACACGAAATCTGTAATTTTTTGTTTTATTTTTTTTATGCGTCTTTTTTTTTCATAAGAAACAGATCTCTCTCTATCTAAATTTTTGTGTGGTATTTTTTTTTACAGATCCAAATCCCACGCTGTGTTAGGGGATTCAAAATCAGATTAGGTGTTTCTTTGCAAACAGGTATAAACCTTTTCTTTTTTATTTATTTCAAGTTTATTCATTTTGTTTTAGACTATTTACATGTTTCAAGTTTATTCATTTTGTTTTAGACTATTTACATGTATTGTTAACGAGATCATTGCTAAAGTTGTTGGATTAATTTATTTGGTAATGAGATTGTTGTTATTTATTTGTTGTTATATATTTTTTCTTTTGCAGATGACTTTATTATAGCTGAACCTCCCAAACAGGTATACACCTTTTCTTTTTTATATAGTTTTTTTAGGGAGTACTGATTTGTTGAAAAGTAGGCACCAAAATCAGTGTGTTGGGAGATTTAGCTTCAAAATCAGATTAGGTATTTCTTTGCAAAAGGTATAAACCTTTTTTTATTTATTTCAAGTTTATTCATTTTGTTTTAGACTATTTACATGTTTCAAGTTTATTCATTTTGTTTTAGACTATTTACATGTATTGTTAACAAGATCATTGCTAAAGTTGTTGGATTAATTTACTTGGTAACGAGATTGTTGTTATGTATTTTTTCTTTTGCAAACGACTTCATTATAGTTAAACCTCCCAAACAGGTATACACCTTTTCTTTTTTATTTAGTTTTTTAGGCAGTACTGATTTGTGGAAAAGTAGGCACGAAAATCAGTGTGTTGGGAGATTTAGCTTCAAAATCAGATTATGTGTTTCTTTGCAAAAGGTATAAACCTTTTTTTTGTATTTCAAGTTTATTCATTTTGTTTTAGACTATTTACATGTTTCAAGTTTATTCATTTTGTTTTAGACTATTTACATGTATTGTTAACGAGATCATAGCTAAAGTTGTTGGATTATTTTACTTAGTAACGAGATTGTTGTTATTTATTTGTTGTTATTTATTTTTTCTTTTGCAGATGACTTGATTATAGTTTAACCTCCCAAACAGGTATACACCTTTTCTTTTTTATGTTTTTGTTTCGGCAATACTGATTTATTGAAAAGTAGGCACCAAGTAGGGTGTAAAATTAGTAAGTTTTTACATATTGTTAACAAGATCATTGCTAAAGTTGTTGGAATAATTTACTTGGTAACAAGATTATTGTTAGAACACGACTCATTCTCAGTTTGGCGTTATACATTCAATTTTCTACGTGTGTGATATGTTTACACCAATCATCATTATTTTAACAATCGTATTCAATATGGTTCTTTTTTTTTGTCGTTGAACTGAATTTTTCATTCTCTATATCATGGATCACGACTCAATACATGCATAATAGTTTCAAAGTCATCTAAATTAGGCAGAAATAAAGGGATACTCTGATAGTAAAACACCCCCTCTCACATTGTTATCTTTGTTGGGAAGAATTGGTACCATCAATTGTTATTTTTGGATTATTAACATATCATGGATTTGTGTTTCTTTCGTGAGATAATTATTGAACTCGGTGTGGTGGCCTCTTTTGTACCATTTGTGAAAAATATTATTGCATATTCAGCTATTGCTTTGGGAATAGTAGTTAGCTTGGTTTTGCTTTAAATTTCTACATTTTAGTTTATGCATTTTGGGAATAGTATGATTTGACCACACTTTACATAAAAAAGTGAGCTCTTGATGACTAGTCACGGATTATTGTACATGAAGATATCAATTGAATTGCTGATTTTGCATCAAGCTTTATTTTCGATTCGAGATGTTATTAATATCATTATGCTCTTTCTAAAAGTTTCTTTTGCTATTGTTTATAACATCTTGATCTCTCTCTCTCTCTATCCCTTAGCACGTGTTTATAAGAAATTAAATTCGACAACAAACATTGCTCTACTATTTTTATACCCTTGACATGTGTTTATAAGCAATTAAATTCATTTTTTAGAGTATTGGGTTGAATATTCCTAATTATCTTTATTTTTTCTTTCGTTGATTTGTAGATATGCAACAGGTATACGTTCGGTTTGATTCATTTTGCGACTGTGTCGAGTGGAACTACGGGTAAAGATCAATTTTAATCTGTTTAAATGTTTGCTTGGGATTTACAAAATTGAATTTATTTCTCTATTCATGAACAGGGGATTCCCGAATTTGTTGCATTTTGTAAATCGGATTTAAGTTGCTAACTAACTCATCAATATTGGCTTTGAATTACAGTAAGTGGGCATGGGTGTGGTGGGGGTGGGGGGCAGCATCAAGTGGGGTGGGGTGGGGGGCAGCAGGTAGGGGATGATGCGCGGGGGATGAGTGGTGACGGGTTGGGGTGGCAGGAGAGGGGGTGATAGGTGGGGTGGGGGTGGGGGTAACAGTAGCAGGTAGGGGGTGATGGACAGCAGGTGGGCGTGGGGGGCAGTAGTAGGTGGGGTGGGGGGTAGCAACTAGGGGGTGATGGGAGAGGGATGAGTGGTGACGAGGGATGAGTAGTACCCATTATATGCCGAAGTTTTTTTTTATACATTTTAAGTTGATGGTTAGTGCCCGAGGCACCATTATGATATGTTATAAAATAAGGTGGTCTGAATGAATCCGAATGATTTTGGCACGAATGTAAGAAGAAGAAAAATAAAACCGTTAGCTGATTTGTGTGCACATTTTGCTGATTTGTGTCTATGTACTTAATACATTATACTAAATATAGGTAGTTTAGTAATTTTATAAACATGTTAGTTGCATTCTCATCTATAATTTGTTTTTCGAATAATTTTTAGTTTTTAATTAGTCACCCCATTTCAAGTAAAAGTTAGTTGCATACATGGGTGTGGGGTGTGTTCAGATTTGTATTCTTCTCCCACTTTGTGAACATGTATATTTGTTGACAGATGACTCATAAGGCCAAGATCCGGAATGACATATGTTTCAGGGTCTCGATAGACAAACTCATGCGGATGAAGTGTATTGTCTTTTCTATTCTTTAGATATGATATTGGTTATTTGATTTTTCTCACATTTTTTAGAATTTTGACATAATTTTTCTATATTGCTTGCATATACAGTTATTTTCGATCAAAATTCTCCACAAGTTGTCATCTTGAGTATCTCTAAAGCTTTGAAGGATGTGGCATACTCATTCAACGAGGATGAAGAAGAAAAAGAACCGTCTAAAGCTCTTGAACCTAAGTTGATATATATGTTATTTTTGTTATGAAGTTTATTTCGTTGAAGTATTTGTTAGATGAATTTGAGATCGTTTAATATTGTTGGATTTGTTATCCCTTAAGAGGGTGGTTAGTCCAATAAACAAAGGAGAATATGTCCAATTTTTTTTAAATGGACACTTCGTTTATTAGAGGCAATGTGAATTCAGTTGATGAATATTATATATTTCATGTTATATGTGAGTTTGTTTGATGAATTTAAATTATTTGAATGGTGTTGGACAATTTGTTATTTGTTAAGCAGGGTAGATAGTCCTATAAACAAGGGAGATTATGGCTAATTTTTTTAAAATTACACTTTGTTTTGTTGGGGAACGATATTTTAGTCATTTTACAATTACGTATTTTGAAAATTTTCGTCATTTCACGATTATGTACTTTCGAAATTTTTGTCGTGCCTTCGGGCACGGGCAATTCGCTAGTATATATATATATATATATATATATATATATATATATATATATATATATATAGAGAGAGAGAGAGAGAGAGAGAGAGAGAGAGAGACTCTTATATATACCAAGTATACATACTTACTGGTGCAAACCTATTTTTATAAAATATTAAAAAAATTAGTTGAATTTTTTATATGGTATTTAAGCGTTTTAAGGGCACCCTATAAAAAAATTAGTTCAAAATAATTTTTTTTGCTATTTTTAAAAAATCGGTCAAACTTTCACAGCTTTTAAACTGCTTTAAAATGTGTGAAAGTTTGACTGATTTTTTTAAAATAGCAAAAATGTTATTTTGAGTTGATTTTTTTATATGGGTCCCTTGAAATGTTAAACGCCACACAAAAAAACTAAACTCAAAAATAATTTGTTTTACTATTTTAAACAAATCGACATGTAAACTTGGTATGTACTCTCTCTCTCTCTCTCTCTCTCTCTCTCTCTCTCTCTCTCTCTCTCTCTCTCTATATATATATATATATATATATATATATATATATATGTGTGTGTGTGTGTGTGCGTGCGCGCGTGTGTGTGTGTGTGTGTGTGTGTGTGTGTGTGTGTGTGTGTCATGATAATATATGCCTTAAGGGCACACGCTAAGAACCCAAAAATTGTAGGAATATATATATATATATATATATATATATATATATATATATATATATATATATATATATATATATATATATATATATATGCGTGTGTGTGTGTGTGTGTGTGTGTGCCATGATAATATATGCCTTAAGGGCACACGCTAAGAACCCAAAAATTGTAGGAATAGAGTTCCAACATTCATTTTAATAGTAAGTACTCATACTTACTATTTTTAGGTTCAAAGCATGTGCCCTAAAGGCACATGTTATCATTTTCCTGTATATATATATATATATATATATATATATATTGAATTTTCTTTAGACCATTGTTAGAGTCTTATGACATTTTCATAATGGTATTAGCAAAAAACCATCTACAAGACATTGAGCAAAATAATAATGAGACAAATATTTAGTAAATTTGATGCTACTTCTCCATTGAATTTTCAAAAACAAGAAGGGGAAAGGTCCCCATCACTCGACAACTTAACTACCGAGGAAGACATTCGTTCGGTAGTTGGCATGCCGATCCTACAATAACCTTAATTACACTTAGGCATATTTTTAATTTACTCACCTATTTTACCCTCTCCCATATATTTTTCACATTCATTCTTCATCCTATCTTTTGTCACATCATATATATTTTCATCCTATATAATGTTTTTATGCATTTTATGTTGTGCCTAAGGGTCATCGCCCCAGATTGGAAAAATAAGAGAGAACTCGTTTATATATAAGGAATGAACCACATATATATTAATTGAGAGTGTCATGTGCTCGAAACCTAACGAAGTGAAAGTACCCAATTAAAAGTATCGTTGTAATAAGTTATGTTTTCCTTTAATTCATTTTAGGTACAAAATGAACTACATAGGTCTGTGTGATGAAATATTTACCAATTAAACGACACCGATTTTTATTTTCAATTAAAAGTGAGTTAATCAAAATGAGAAATAGGATAAACACTCACATAACACCAAGTCATACAAGAAAAATCCACATCGGGAAAAAATTTCAGGTCGAACGAATCAACAAATGCACCACGGTAGATAATTCTAAATAAGAGATAATGATTTATAATCCTACACGCACTGATCGACTATCAACTCTTTCCCACTATATCCTCCTAAGAGAATGCCAACAACTAGAGAACACTACATAATTGTGACTGTTTTTGAACTCATCCAATGTATTTTGAAACTACACCACAAAGCAAAAATCCTCTTTAAAGTAAAAGACGAACTTTGTTGGGAAGCCATCAAAGCTTGGATTAGCACTTTTAAGGATGTAAGTTTTCTAAAGGTTCTGAAAATGTTTCATATAATTTGGCTTTATCAAACCTCAAAATGTATTTTTGAGATATTCACACAAGTCTTTCGAAAGTAAGAATACAAATATTTAGTTTAAGAAGAAAGGTAGAAGTTTTTAGGCTTTGATATGACTTGTGATCAAAGTTTGAAAATCAAATGTTTTAAGAACACAAAGAGAAATGTGAATAAGATAAACTATAGCTTAAATCTCTAGAGTAATCAATAAATCTCTAAAAAAAAATCCTCTTTGATCAAGTGTTTTTACTCTTAAAAAATTTATCAATATTTTTTTTGAGTTTTGACAAAGATTGATTGTATGAAGTCAAGGTCACCTTTTATATTAAGTTATTCAAATGTAGAAGAAAAGCTTAAGCCAACTAGGAAGATGGCCTCACAAAAGAAATCAAGGCACTTGAGTGTAGAGAAGATTTTATGGACAAAAACATCTTCACGTTTTCTAAGAATATATTTAATAAATATCTTTTCGTTTCTACGAAGAGATTTTTTGCTAGAGGAAATGACGAGCAAAGGAAGTCGTGAGGAACTTTAGCAAATCCGAGGAAAAACTCTGGGTGATGTCACGACCAACGAACTTAGATCTTCGCATCACAGAAAATCTACTTCTCTGCAACAAGGCATCAATGAAGAGTCCCAGATTTTAGTTTTAGGGCAAAAACAAACCATGACTGTAATACCCCAAATTGTTAATAAATTAATTAAATGATTTAATTAATGATTAATTATTACTTAAAGAATATTTGATCTGGATATCTATAATGGAAGAAATTTTATGAAGTGAACGATGTTGAATTTATGGAATATTCGGAATTTTGTGTGAATTAATTAAATATTTGGCCTTTTTATTTGTTTAAATACATTAAGGGAATAAAGGTAGAACCTGGAGGGCAAGGGAGCCTTTTGGCAAGTCTTAGTGGCTAAGTTATGGTTTTGAAAAAACTCACTTGTGTTTATTATAGTATATATTTGTGGTGTATGAATGGAGAAAGGATAAATTGGTTCTAGCAGTTGACCCAAAGGGGGACCCATAGCCTTGGCAAAACCCGACTACGACCGCATTGGGTCCTATGACCATAGGTGTAAGCGGTATGGCCGGCACCAATGTTGGTTCACGGTCCCCTCGTGGCCCCAAGTGCGGGGAGTGATTATTTGGACCCTTATTTATTTCATTTGGACAAGATTTTTTAATTGGTATTTCACTTCCCTCTCAAATCGAAACCCTCAACCCTATTTTCTCTTCATCCCATAACCTTTAAAACCCTAAACCCCATGAATATAAAACCTTCAAACCTTCAATTGAAGACCTTAAGCTTGGAATTTGAGAGTGCTTCAAGAGAAAAAGTTGCTCAGATTTTTTAGGAGATCGAGGAACTTAATTTAGATTTCAAAAATGGTTAAAATGGAATAATAGTCTCACTTTTCCCTTTGTTATTTATGACTTAGGTATTGACTAAATAATAATAATTATTATTAATTAAAAGTGATTATGGGTATAATTAGATAAAGATAAACCTAATTAGAGGTATACATATTATTTTACTTTTGGATATAAAGATAATCCACATGGGAGTTGGCAATAATAAATGTTGGAAATAAAGGAATATAGTATTTGAGATTATGAGTTATATATGTGTCTATCGAGAGGATTATTATGAATTATTGATGTTGAAGATTATATGTTTTGAGTGTTGACTTTTCTTATAAGGGTTATAATTTTTGGATATTTTGTTGACTGTAAGTGATTGATGAGTATTTGTTTGTGTGGGACCTAAATTAATTAATTGATCGCGGTTAACGTCTGGCCAAACAAGCCTAGCAAGATAAGAAAGACGCTCGACCTAATTCTTCAATTGGGCTGGGGAAAATATATGTCATGTGGATTAATACGAAATATTTATCCACGTTCACCTTGATAAATCTCAAATGGTTACCAACAATCTCGGAGGAGATATTCAGGAGAACCACACGACTCAATGATACGTTGGAGAGTTCCTTGCACAACTCAACCACTAAAATACTATAAATGTAACCCTTATCCAAGGGACAATGAGATGGAATTTGAGATAAGAAAAACAATAACCTTTTTGTGGACGTGGGATATTTGCCGAACCACGTACATCTTGTGTTGTGATTGGCATCTTTATTTCATTCTTTATATTGCTTTATAGATCTATTTTAATTGTGAATTAATTTCACTCACAATTGGCGTCGTTTGTGAGGATGATTTAGCTCCATTGAAAATCATATTTGAAGTACGCCAGGAGAATCCAAAGTTTCATCCAGAGCGACAGCCTTCCGAATAAAACCATGGCTAGTCTAGGTCCACTCAAATCTCATGACGGGTCAACGCCTATGAAGCTATGCTTCAGCAGCATGAGGATGCAGCTTGCTTCCAAGTTGAAGAGAATTATCGCCTCTAGCGGTGATTAGAATAGTTAGAGAGGGAACTTTGCCAGAGCCAAAAGCACAGACCTCAAACTCCTAGCCCTCAAACGAGCAAGACTCGCAGTCAAGGAAAAAGCACTAAGAACGACTACCACAGGGATGACGAGTGCCACAAAGATGACATAAGGACTCTGGTTCGAAGGGCGATGGACAAACACCCCCGCTCATAGGGGATCCAGGTCAACCAAGGCACTATCTAGGAGAGACCTCATCACCTAGATGAAATCTCCCTTTTAAAGGGCTATCGAAGATGAGGAACCCACTAAGAAATTCTTAACCCCAGGTTCAAGCTCTACGATGGCAAGACCGATCCTACCATGAATATATAGAGTTATAATGAAGTGTTGATGTGCGCACCTTTCCCTTCATCCTGGGTGATGTTGCTCATAATTAATTTGAGAAGTTCTCTCATAGGTTCATCAAGAGTTTCAAGATCATCGTCGAAAACTTCACTGCTCATTTCATCACCAACAGTTTTCATCATAAAAGAACGGATTCACTTTTTATGATGAAAAATAAGCCACAAGAATTCATGCACGAATATGCAAAACACTTTTGGTAACTCTTTAATGAGGTAAAGGATTACTTGGAGAAAGTTATCATAGCATAGTTCACGATACGTCTTCCCCCTACGTCGATGTTGTATTAATCCCTCACCAAGAAGGAAGATGAAACCATTGACGATCTCATATCACGTATTGAGAAATATGCCAAGGTGGAGGATGTGGTCCACACTAGTAAGGCTGAGACTGGTCGTGCCAAGGCAAGCAAGGGGGTGATAAGTCAAGTAATACCAATAAGGGGAACAAAAAATATAATGGAACTAGGAATGGGGGCAAAGCAAATTCCTCCAAGGAAGTTAACACAGTCCTCAAGGAACCGATTTACAAGTCTTAGCAAAAATCAAAGACCAACCATTTGTCATGTGGTCGAAGAAAATGGGAGGAGATCCATCGAAGAAAAATAGCATGTTGTGATGTGCGTTCCACAAGGAAGGAGGCGACGAGACTGAGAACTATAAGGCACTCAAGGCCCATCTAGAGGAGTTGGCCCAAACGGGGCACTTAAGAGAATTTATTGAGAAGAAGTTGGATCAGGTCATAGTTAATGGTAACCAAAAGCCAAATAATGTCATGGAAGAGGATATGGGGTATGAGTTCTCCATCATACATGGAGCGTTCGACCTCTAGCAGATCTAAGGGAATGTTGTTCGGATGGAGCTTAATAAAGTTACAGCTGTAGTGATAGCATTTCAAATTGATCCCGCCAAGAGACAAGCTAACAATCGTTGACTATCAAAAGACGTCGACTACAATAAGCACATTGTCTTCATAGATGATGAATTGGTTAGGGGACGAACCCTACACCATGATGCATTAGTGATCACTCTCAAAATTTCTAATTGGACGTGGAAAAGTTACTAGTAGATCAAGGAAGCTCCTCAAAGGTGATGTACCTAAATATTTTTTACAAACTCAAGTTGAAGATGTCCGACCTCAAGGAGGAAACTATTCCCTTGGTTAACTTTAAGGGAAAGTAACGATGCCCCTAGGGAATGTGGTCCTGCCAGTGAGAGTATGGAATATTTCAAAACTTATCGAGCTCTTAGTGGTAGATATAAATGTGACACTCCGCTTAATTAAATACCGAGTGATCAGTCCTTTATTAAATTAAAACATAATATACATTTGGTCCATTCTTAGCATCACTGTCGAATACTTTCATTTAGTTACTAACCACCTAGTATTTGAAAAGATGATGTCAAAATTTTATCTTTATAATTAACATAGACCAAATAATTAATTAAATCACATTACCACCATTTAAGTAACAACTCGCAATGAATAAAGACAGAATAGTAAATATAACTGAATTATATAGTCCAGTCTAAAATATCCAAGAGTAATTCAAAAAACAAACTAACTCAATAGTCTAATACATCATAAAAGAATCCAAAATTTTTGAATGACAGTTAAATAAAAATGGACAACATATCGACTGAAATAAATCCTCATAACAAAGAACTGAATGAATACTGAGGCATCTAATGTTAAGGACTTGCAACATCCACAACATTTGTAGCATGCCAAAAGAAACAACTTGCCAAGCTTGGTGTCCCTGTGGCTGGGCACCTAAAATGTTTTACAAAAAAATAGAGATTTGGAGAAAACGGGTCAGAGCCCGAGTAAAAGAGTTTATAAATTTAGCAAGTGTTTAATTGCAAATATTATATACATGTTAGGTTAACGTGCTCTCACTTGAGATGCTCACCTCTCATCTAGTGTGCACGCCTAACGTATATCTAAACCGTCCTAGTTATACTACCCTGTCTAGCTAGTCCAACCCAAATATACTACAATACACGATAACTTGTAACATTCACCCGTATCACCCATACAATACGTTATAACATTCTTTCTATCTATATATCAATTATAAATTTCTCATTTTATAATTAAATACCCATATACTAGAATTATCTTAAATATCATCATCTTTCTTTTTTACTAGGCACACAGAGTAGAATAAGTCATCAGTGTATATATTTACCATCACATATATAAATATAACAATACTGCATCCTTAGGTTGAGACCTCTTGGTGCATGCATACTCTGCTATCATGTCCCAGTACCTCACGTACTAAATAAAGGACTGTTGGTTCAGTATCTCACTTAAAATTTACAAACAATTCACATATATTGGAGGCAAATATAGTTCCTAGCCAAATAGGTCACGCACATACCTACGCTCCCATTCAATCGTCGAAAGTATCATACTCTCAGATTGCACGTATCTAAGGTTCTATGTTTTGGGTACAAGTCTAAAATCCCCCCCCCCCAATGGGCTCATTAGGATAAGACCGTCCATGTCGTGAAACCTCCACCTGATAACAAGCAACATAGGTATGTCACACACATAATACATCATATAATAGGTATACACACAACCGATAAAAACCAGTAGATATACGCACAACTCAAGTACCTGAATTTATACGTAGTATATTTCTTTCGAACACTCACGGTACTTTGAAACTCACGACTATTCTCTCGATCATATTTCCTCAAACATAATTCACACACCTAAGGCCCTTTCACTTCCCTTTATATTTTCGTAGTAGTTTACCTAAATTTCAAGCTGCTAGTTTATGTAATAAGATCACTAAATTGTTGTCGTAGATCATTATCATTCTCTCGAAGTTACTACGTCCAAATCTAAGATTATCCGGGTAATATTTACCTTTGAAATCTCGTTAGAAGTGTTAAAAATATCGTTCAAATGAACTTCGAACGAACCTAAAATCTGAAATCTCGTTAGAAAAATCGTTCAAACGAGGTCGTTCGAACGGGATCGTTTGAACGAACTTCATACGAAAAGTTTTTTGAAATATCATTAGAATTCTTATTAGAATTCTCATTTGAACATAGTCATTCGAACGACTGCTCCTGTTGTTCGAACGAGAATTACTAGTTCGCCTCCCTTTTTTCCAAAAACTACGTTTTCACCATTTTTGATACTCCAACTCACCATTTCCTAACCCCAAACTACCATCCTAGTAAAATAAACATCATACTAACCTATATATATATATATATATATATATATATATGATTTCTAACCTGTAATATTCACCAAATCATCAAATAACCTCAAATCTATTGGATTAATTCAAGATTGTCCTCTAAAACCCTAAATTACTAACTTTCATCAAGAAAACATATGAAAATAATATTTATTCACATTTTAATTGTTATTATTTCATAAATTTCATCTTCCAACATAATAGTTAAGACTACTATAAATTCTACCTAAAAATATGATTTGAATTCCTCAAATTTTATATAAACATTCATGTAACCAAAGTGGCGATTATCCTACTCTAACATGGATATGATATTCAAGTAAAATTCATCAAGTTAAACACTTTCCTCTATTGGTAGGTCTGATCCGTTGAAGATGAAGGATATGGTTGTGGTCCTCTCTTCCTGATCTACAATTTGGTGGTGGTTTTTGTGCAAGATAATGACTTTTGGACTTCAAACTCCCACGAACTCTCTCCTTCTCCCTTCTGTGCTATTTCTTTTGGTTTAAAAATTGATAACCCTAAATTCATCTACGTGCCTGATACTTTAACTCTCTAATTTTCGTAGGTCACCCTTTTTCAAAATTTTAAAAGACCAAAATACCCCTCTAGGGTGCCAATTTGACCTAAAAGTGTCTCGGGATCCAAATTAAACCTCCGGATAGACTTTTTTGACTATCCCTACCCTTTCGGATACACTAGCGCACACAAATGACGATATGAAGTACAAAAAGTGAATTTTCATTTTATTTCTCAAATTAAGTCCCGACACGACTGACACGTGCGTCTCGACTAAATTTATCGTAACCATCGTATTTCTCAGTCGGGACAATCATAATATTTTCTTATCATTATTATTACTCCTTTACTAAGTAATATTCAATATAAATATATATTAACCCTTATCTCGCTAATTAAAATTTATTTAACTCGAATTAATTATTCCAATGTAATTTACTTAATCCCAATTTTTTCCACATTTAATCCAAATATAAAAATCCTAAAAAATACAGGGTGTTGCAATAAATTCACCTTATCATGCTATTCTAGGCAGAGGGGGGCTTCATGTTATGAGAGCAGTTCGTTCTGCTTACGATCAGAAGCTCAAGTACATCAGTGAAAGATGCATAATGGGGATCAGAGGTGATCCAGAAGCTTCTAAAAAGTTCTTCATCACTACCATTAGGCCTAAGAAGGAGAGGAAGAAGTTCCAAAGGAAGCCCAGGATAAGGCCACTCCGTGTAAATAAAAACTACGCCATGGTCGACTAGGGACGAAAGAGACCTGGATCCACCCCACTGATAGGGTCGTCGACGACCTGGAAGAGGTTACCTTTGACAAAGCCAAGCTATAGAGTAATTTTCTAATCGAGACAAGAATGACTGACCTCAAAAGGAAGGAGTTAATCTCCTTCCTAAAATAAATCTTAGATATTTTTGCATGGGAACCATACAATATGCCTAGGATTGACCCTGTAATTGCATGCCATCAACTCTATATTGATCCAATATTCAAGTTGATCGTAAAAAAGGCTTGTCAAATTGCCTCGGAGAAGGAAGACGTAGTAGAGAAGGATGTAGGGAAACTTCTAGAGGCAAGGTCCATTAAATAAGTTTAATTTTTGAAGTGTCTCTCAAATCCGGTCGGGGATCGAAAGAGCGATGGGGGCTAGGGGGCCTTCATAGATTTCATTAACCTCAATAGGGCTTGTCCCAAGGACATTATTCCCCTAACAAAGATAGATCACCTGGTCGACACCACAACAACTCATGAGCGACTGAGTTTTCTAGATGCTTATATGGGGTATCATCAAATTCGTCTGCTTGGGCCCCGACCAAGATAAGACTTCATTCATAATGTCAGTTGGTCTTTATTCCTACAAGGTCATGTCGTTTGGCCTCAAGAATTCACATGCCACATATCAGAGGTTAGTCACTAAGATGTTTTAACACTAAATGGGGGAGACTACTGAAGTATATTGACGACATGCTCATCAAAAGCAAGAACGAGAGTGACTATCTCCAAGATCTGGCTAACATCTTTTAAATCCTTAAGCACTACCGAATGAAACTCAACGTTATCATTTGGGGTCCAGTCAAGTAAATTTCTGGGTTATCTAGTCAGCAAGAGGGGGATTGAGGCTCCTCCAAATTAGATAGAAGCAATGAGCAAGGTCCAATTACCAAAATAATACATGAGATTCAGAAGCTTACCGAAATGCTCACATCACTCTACCGTTTCATCTCGAAGTCATCTGAGAATTACTAATCATTTTTACATCTAATCAAAAAGGAAAAGGGCGTTACTTGGAGCAACGAGTACTCCAAGGACCCGAAGGAGATCAAATCCTAATTCAATAAACCTTTGTTATTAGCGATCCCCGATTAGGGGGATCCCCTTTATCTTTATCTCGTGATATCAAGCCGCACAATTAGCTCGGTCTTGGTTTGTGAGAAAGAAGGGAAGCAGTCCCCTACTTATTATGCTAACAAGATGCTCCTGGATGTCAAGTAGCGCTACTTGCCTCTAGAGAAACTAGTTTACACATTGGTGATCACTTTATGCAAATTGAAGCGCTACATTAAATCCCATTCCATCACCGTGATCACTTCTTTCTCCCTTAAAGCTGTCTTTAGCAAGGCTAGCATCTCTGGACGAACGTCAAAGTAGTCGGTCTAGCTTGGGAGACTCGATATTCATTTCCAACCAAGGGTAACAATCAAAGGGAAGGTCTTGATCGACTTCAATGTAGAATTTACTAGAGAAGGCCCTATCGACCAACAACTAATTGACCAACAACCACTACACCAAATCTGCCCATTTGTCAAGGTCATTGACCTTGAAAAATTCACCTTGTCAAGGTCAATGACCGTGACATTTCGAGGCGAGATAACTTTTTTTGTCACGGTCGTGTCACGGTCATTGACCTTGACAAAAAACTCGCGTTTTGTGTCACGGTCGTGTTAAGGTCAATGACCGTGACACGTTTGTCACGGTTATAAACCGTGACAAAGCCGTGACCCTTTTTAAAAAAATTGTCACGGTTAATGACCGTGACAATTCTGGGCAGAATTTAAAAAAAATCTGCTGGGCAGTATGGCCACTGCCACTGCCCAGCAGTATATTTGTACCTGTTATAGCAACGTTGTACCTGTTCCAAACATCATATATCCAACACAAACTAAAGATAATGCAAATATATATTCATGAAAGTATAATCCAAATCTTCAAAGTAAAAATAATATACATGATGATATAATCCAAATATAATTAAAATGGACAAACTAGAAAATAATGTTACTACATGTCTTGGATAAAACTGAGGAGGTGAGTAGGCCACACGACATACGAATTGACGCACCCACTAATATACATCGTGCCGCATTGTTCGCGCAACCACAATAGGGAGTTATCCTTCCCGGGTATGACATGCGTGATGAGCACCCTGGACTCCATCTGTTGAAGCACACGTCCATGGACTATTCCACCCTCGACGATATTCGGGTCCCTCAACCCCCGCCCTATCCACTGGCCATCAAATATGTCCACTATGAACACGCTCGGCCAACCAATTGTCGATAATGGTCTGTTGGAGGGCGTCAAATAGGGAAGTGGATCGTCGAAGTATGAACGTGTCGGTGATGAAGCAGCGAGGTCCACATCCTCGTCATCCTGCGCCTCGTCCTCCCGCACCTCCTCCTCCACCGCCTTCTCCTTCCCTTTCCCTTTACCTTTCTCTTTACGGTCTCCACCCAACGTACGCTTCATGAATGCGTACATATCTTGGACCGTCGCCTCCAAACGGGACATCTTCGCGTCGTGTGAATCCACCGTTCGAGCCAACCCGGTGCCGCTCGTATCCAATCCGATGATCCTAGATTTGGCCACCCGCGAGCTCACTCCCCTTGTCCTCCCCTTGCGATCAGAGCCAAGCACTTGGCTGAGTGCGTCTGTGGACAAAGATGCCTTGTCGGCATCAGACTGCGACTCATGCACTTCCTTAAGCTTTGCCTGAAACGACAAAAAGCACATGATTAGTAAGATAAGTAAACTAAAAAATTATAACGTAATTAACAATAATTAAACTGTCGGATTACTTACAATCGTGGCCGCGACGCTCGGGGACACCTCCTTGTCCTTCCCCTTCTTCGTCCGAAGAGCCACATAAGTATCGAGCCTATGTGGCTTACCCCCTGGCCCACTCCCTACCCCCTGAAATAAAATAAAGTAAAGTAAAATTAGTATCGGCCCCGCAAAGTAAAATAATATCCAATAATATATTTCTGCAGTTATAGATAAATTAAATATTACCTTCATCCTATGCTCCACCTCAGCGTAAGAGGTCCGGCCGGAGTAGTGCACGTCCGTCTTTTTAGCCCGATTTTCCCTCCCCGATGGGAGAGATGCCAATTGTCGATCCTCGATCTCATTGTCAATGAACTTTTGCCATTGTGCCAATGAGATCGGCTCCTTGGGCGGGACGGATCCGCACTATTGTAAAATGGTCTCTCGTGTTTTTCCAAAGTACCGTGTCCGCATATTTTTTTTCCACGTCTTGTGTTGCTCCCTCAACTGCTCCAAGACGGAATCGCGTAGCTTTGGATCCAAGTTGAATTGTTCCTGTCCAACAAATACAATGTTAGTTGCGAATAAATATAAATATAAATATAAATATAAATATAAATATAAATATAAATATAAATATAAATATAAATATATATTGAAATTGAAATATTCATATAAATATTACCTGTAGTGCCGCCCAAACAGCTAACTTGAGCTCATACGGCACCTCCTTCCAACTCATAAACCCCGGGCCGATGACCGTCTTTAGCAGCTCGAGGGATCTCGCTAAAAGCTCCGACTTGTTTTCGACGGTAATCCCAAATTTTCCATATTTGGGGAGCCTAGGGGCGGAGGAGCCCTCGTCGCCTCCGCTACCACCGAACCCAGACGACGACATCATCATAAACAGCATCATCATCTTCGCCCTAACATCTGAAGGAGACATTTTTGCTGTAAAAAAATGTTATTAGTACAGATAAAAAAAGTGTTATTAGTATAGATAAAAAAATGTTCCGTCTATATTATAACGTATGTGTAAGTTCCGTCAATACCTACGCACACACACACACACACACCCCACCCCACCCCTACCCACCCCACCCCCACCCCCTCCCCCCACCACGACCGTGACAACTACATATATTGTTTATCAATAAAATTATGACATGAGATAATTATAATTGTAGCATAAATTTCATTATCATGGGTTTTACCGAATTGAATTAAATGAACAATACTTTTAGCCCTTGTTATTCATCAAATTTGAGGCAAGTTAATTAGAATATTTGTAGGACTGAAATTGATTTAGATTATGCATATCTATGTAACTCTAAAACCTAATTGTGATTAAAATCTGATTTATATGGATTAATTCTATTACATTTATAATTTAACTAATAGAGTTGAATTTTAATATTAATCCTTTGGTTTATTTAACTAACTTTGGTTTGGTTTATTTCTAGTTGAATCTGAGTTATAATTTTTAGATTATGTATAGGAATTGAATTTTAATATTGATCCTTCATAAATCCCTTAAATACATGCATAAATTTGTAGAGATTGAAATTAAATTGCTTGAGATTGAATTTCTATGTTTCGGGGTCATTATTTGAAAATACTTAATTACCCTTTGAAAACCTTTCATAACACACCTATGTATTAAATATGGGTTAGACCTCTTAGCTTGCTCAACCACCCATTTACACACTTACTTTACCTTTTATTTACATTATGGATATTAATCAATTCACACGTTTTTTGTCTACTTCAACCTTTACTGAAACATTTATTAATTCATTCAAGTTAGGTAAAACCACGCAAGTATCTAATACAAATATTATCATTCAACAAATTAAGTCCCATCGATAATAAACCCCCTCCCCCACCCCGCCCCACCCCAATATTTTTCAACACTGTATCCCCCAATAGTAATAATGAATTAACATATAATTTTCAACTCCAACAACATATGCTTCAACTTAACCCAATCTTCCCAATAATACCAACTAATCAACACCCAACATCCAAATCCAACAACATAGGTCTAGAACCAAAGTTTGTACATAATAATTTATAGTCTCCAAGAAAGTACCATTTTTATTCATAATATTTACGATTATCAGTTTCTCGTGTATTAGCCAAATTTCCACCCCACCCTGCCCCCCTCCACCACACCCTGCCCCCCTCCCCCACCCCCGCCCCACCCCGCCCCACCCCCTCCCCCACCCTGCCCCACCCCGCCCCACCCCGTGCCCCACCCTGCCCCACCCCCCACCCCGTGCCCCACCCTGCCCCACCCCGCCCCACCCCCTCCCCCACCCCCACCCTGCCCCACCCCGCCCCACCCCTCCACCCCCTGCCCCCACCCTGCCCCACCCCCCACACACGCACACACATACACACATATATATATACACATACCCCCCACCCCCTCCCTCACCCTGCCCCACCCCGCCCCACCCCCTGCCCCCCTCCACCACCCCTACCCCCATCCCGCCCCACCCCCCACACACGCACACACATATATATATACACATACACACATAAATATACAGACAAATATATATATATAAATGGAAGAGAGAGAGAGAGAGAGAGATACCAGCGTCGAGAGAGAGAGAGAGAGAGAGAGAGAGGGAGGGAAGGGCGCGGGAGGGAAAAAAGAAGGGGGGTAGGGTTTTTGCTGGAAAAGTTGTCACGGTCGTGTCAAGGTCTTTGACCGTGACACGAATTGTCACGGTCATTGACCGTGACAATTCGTTGTCACGGTCGTGTCAAGGTCAATGACCGTGACATAAAACGCGTGACATAAAACGCGTGTTTTTTTGTCACGGTCAATGACCTTGACAAGGCTGGCCGGCTGAAAGGTGACAATTTGCCCATTTTGGTGTAGTGAACTGACTGACCAACCAAAGTTGCACGAATAGACTTAAGGCAAGAACTGGAAGTTGTATATTGATGGCACCTCAAACTCAAGGGGGCAGGCTTAGGAATTATCCTTATGATTTTAAAGAATGCTATGTTTGAAAAAAGGATCAGATTGGGGTTTGAACCCACCAATAATGAAGTTGAATAAGAGACGCTCATAGTTGGACTTCACAAAGCACTATTAATCGAGGCAAGGAGAATTAATATTTATTGCGACTCCAAGTTGGTGTCCAACCAAGTCAGGGAGATTTCAGTGCCAAGGATGATAGAATAGCAGCCTATCTCATAGTTAGACATGAGTCGGTTACGAAATTCAAGGAAGTCCACATTCAATAATTCCCTGGGGGCAGAACAGTCATACATATGTCTTAGCTTCTCTAAGCTCAGCAGTAGACTTAGATCTTAGGAGAAATATTGAAGTGGAGTTCCTTGCTAAACCAAGTATTGACAAGACAACAGCTTCCTAGTACATCCTCTGTGTAGACAAAGGCCCTAGTTGAATGGACAACATTATTGCATATTTACAGAATGAGACATTGCCTGTCGATAAGAAAATAAACCATTAGATTAGAGTCAAGATCGTGCATTTTTACTTAGATCCTAACGACAATCTTTATAAATGATCCTTCACAGGCCCTTACCTGTAGTTCGTTCACCTAAAGGACATCGAGCAAGTTCTTTTGAACTTTGAAATAGAATATGTGGAAATCATGCATGAGGGAGGTCCTTAGATTTTTGATCAATTGAAGAGGGCTACTAGTGGCCTTATATGCAGAAAGATGCAACCATTTATGTGCACAAATGAGAGAAATAAGAAAAATTCTCTCCCCTAGTTCATCAACTAGCCAACGATCTGAGACCTTTGACCAGCCCATGGCCATTTTCATAATAGGGGTTAGACATCATGAGACCACACCTATTTGACCAGGAAATTGTAAGTACTTATTGGTTAGAACCAACTACTTCACTAAGTGGGTAGAGGCAAAACCATTGGCCAATATCAGAGACGCCAACATGACAAGATTCATCTAGAAGAACATCATAACATAATTTGGGGTACCAAGAACGATTATAAATGACAATGGCACTCAGTTTGAGATTTCTCTTTTCCAAGGCTTTTGCTACGAGCATGGAGTCAAGAACCACTTTAGCTTAGTGGAATAACCATAAAAGAATGGTCAAGCAAAGGCTTCCAATAAAACAATGCTCGATGACCTTAAGAAGAGGTTGGAAAGGGCAAATGGAGCTTGGGTGGATGAGCTCCCTCATGTTATTTGGGCTTATCATACCACTCACAGGAAACTAGGGAAACACCCTTTTCACTTACCTATGGAATGGAAACTATAATACCGCTTGAAGCTGGTCTCCCGATAATGAGAATGAAAGTGGGCGATCAAGGACTGAACGGGGACGCTCTTCGCGCTAAACTTGACTTAGCCAAAAAATGGAAGGAACAAGCCATGATCAAGGTGGCATCATACAAGATGCAATTTACCAAGTTGTATAATAAGGGAGTCAATTCGAGAAAGTTCCATGCAGAAGATTATGTCCTAAGGAAAGTCCTCGACAGTTCCATAAGACCGTCATATGGTAAGTTGGGCCCGAATTGGGAGGGACCATTCAAAGTTATTAGGATTGACCTAGAAGGAGCCTGTCATTTGAAAACATTGAAGGGAGCGAGATCTCCTGATCATGGAATGCGGCCAACCTTCAAAAATTCTACTTCTAGCCTTTTCTTTTATTTCTTTTGCAAATTTTTATTTTTAGAGCTTATGTTACTCTCAAATTATGAATAAAAGGCCCCTTTGCTCATACATCTTAGTTGTCGGTTAATTTACACTGTTTCCAAATAACAGCTTCAAGGTTGGCATTTGCTTCCAAGCGTTGATCGCAACTAAGTTCAATTTAATTACTACAACTTATCTTCTTATTTTAATTAAATTTAAAAAAAGTCCAACTTACGAGTTGCCTCGACAATAAATATTGGTCGCCAACATATTCATCGTTGGCATTAGTCTATTAATCACCGATTAAGATTAAGCTTGATTTGATTATAACAATTATCTTGTTTGTTTCAATTATATTAAGTAAGTCCTCACGTCTTTGTCATCACCAAACATAAATGAGCTCACGAATTACCCCAATAATAATAAAATCCCTACGAGAGCTCCCTAGGAAAAAATCCAACTTAGGTTAGTCGCTAACCATGTTGGTCGATTAAAATCTTGTACGAGTGGATATTCCTAAAACCAGGTGCATTTTTGGCATCGTATTTTATAGGACTAAGGGAGTGTGACGACACGACCTAAGAGTTAATAAAGATAGAAGGACACATACAAAGGCATATTAAATGAGAAAAATACAAAAATAGTTGATATTAATCTTATTCATTCAACAAAGGACCGGTTACAAGGTTTACCAATGATTTAACAGAAAAATGTGTAAAAATGATTACAATAGTCTAATGTCGGTGAGCCAAGAGCGATTCTATGTTCTTCCTCTGACCATCATTTGGGTCTGGCCTATACTCATCATTGTTGTCATGACCTTTGAGGCAGCTCTCTACGAACTAAAGGGGGATGACGTCTATTGGTACCCACTTTTCATCCTTATCGATGGGTGGAGAGCTGGAGGTTGTGTAGTCATTTTGGTACATATACCAAAGTTGGGAATCTTAGGGAACCTTGGCGGCTCTAAGGGCATTCATACAACCATGCTTATAGGCAACATCCTGGGCTTCTTATAGCCTCGTTGGGGTATCTTGCCACCTCTCATCATAACCGAATGACCACTCTACTCGGAGTCCCATTCTGAATAGATACCGAAACTTCTTCGTGTCACGAATTAGCCCCATTACTTTGACGTATCTCCTCTCAGTTTCTTCCTAGGATTCAGCCAACTTCTTCTCCAGTTCATTATTTTATGATTTAACTAAGTCACCAACCTCTCTAACATATTTGGACTCATTCAACTGTAATTTTAGCTCATTAATTTCCTTTTGGAGAGAAGCACTTATGTCTTCTAAATCTTTATGGTTGCCCTTAAGCATGACAACCAAAGTGGACTAGTACTTATAAGCTTGAGTTTTCTTTTTCAATGCTTTACACTCAATCAAAATTGCTCATCGCTTACCCACTTGTGTCACACTTAAGCACGTTGTCTAGGTTACTGGAGAAGGGGATCTCATTGGCAACATACTACACTACCAAAGAAAAATATACAATAGTGCATCATAAATACGTAACAATGCATTCAAGAAAAATAAAAATGTAATTTCTATTAATTGAAGGAGTAGGAAGAGCTATTACATTTTAGAAAAGGGAAAAAGGAATAGAACATGCGATACAACAGGAAAAGAAAAATTCTAAGACTATGGGCATCATTTCTTCATCTTCTCTACCTCCGGTTCCTTCTCCTGGGTGGCCACCTCTATCCCTTTAGAGGCTACCTCCTTTTCTTTGGAGGCCCATTCCTTTTTCTTACCATCTGGATCCTTATCAATCATGGGAGGGGGGACCTGGGTCATATCGACCAAACAGTTCAAATCATGAAAGGACATCGTCCTCCACTAAGGCCTGGTCTCAACCCTTATTGAAGCTCGCCTTTCAAGCATATGCAATCTGGATCTTAGCATCGTCATATGCCTCTAACAAGCCTTTCTCAAAGCTGATGTCCTACAGGGAAAGGAACTGGTTCGCTTAAGTGGTTAACCACTAAGTCTCCACTTCTACCAACTATTTTTCTACTTTTAGTATATCATAAGAGGTCCTTAATTTGGCCATGGTATTTGCGATGGTCTTACTCTCCTAGTCAAAGTCTTGTTAGGCCTTGGCCATGGCCTCCTTAGATTTCTAGAGGGCTTCAATCTGCTCAACATTTTTTTAACCGATCGGTCTGACTATCCAAAAGAGTAACAAACTCTACCACAAATTTATAAGATAAAAGAAAAATAAAAGTTAGGTGATCGGATAAGTTATGATTCAACAACTCAAAAATAGAAGTAAAGCGAAAAAAACCTCACCAGGGATAAATTTTGTGAAGCATGAAGTCAAAGTTGATCTGGACCCAGCTGTTCGCACCACTCGCGATCTCCAGCGAGCACTCCCTCCCTTAGTAGTCCAGGGGCAAGAGATGGGTTGTGGTCTACAAACTGGGCCTGAGGAGTGTTAAAGAGAGGGGGATGGACATTATTTTTCCTCGATAAGGCCCTTGAGGACTTCTTCTTTTTCTCCTATTTTTTTCTCTTATCCTCCTCTACTTGGATAAGCCCAACATCTAGTGGTTCAAAAGAAGACAAAGCTTCCTCGTCCAGTAGAGAAAGATCAGGCATATCATCCACCAAGCAAGAAGTGAAGCTGCTGGTGGTGTTAGTGTATTCAAGCAGAAAGGCCGCCTATAGGGGATGCTCAGATTCGGGGTGACCATCTCTAATCTTTAAGATTTTAGGAGGTATGTAACCTTAATGTCTTTAAGGGATGGATCTCGGTTATTCTTGTGACCTGTTCATAAGGTAACATAAACGAAAAATCATCAGTAGCAAAATAAATAGTAAAGAAATTAGCGAATTAAGGAATCGGGTGTTGTCATCCTCTCTGTTAGGGCACAAAAATCCTGTATAATCTTCTCATTCAAGAAGTGGTGGATATTGCCAATTCCTAGCGATGAATCCTTGAACTCAATACTCCTTATTTGAATCAGGACGATTTACGACTAATACCCTTTCATCCTTCCTTTCTTTAAGATAAAATAGGCCTTCAGAAGTGCGAGATTAGGAGCAACAAATCTTAATCTCAGGGATGCCCAAGGTGATCCCATAGAGCTCATTTATGTGATCGAACCCATTGACTATTCTCCAAGTGTGGGGGTTCACTGAGTAGGGAACACCCCAAAAAAATCCAAAAACTCTAAAAATAAAGAATTTGGGGAAAATGTTAACCCACCTTGGACCATAGCCAAGGTGTGAATCCAATGCCCCCTTCAACATTTCTTATGTCTCGGGTCATGGGGGTACAATTTATTTCCACCCAATAAGGAATATAATATATTTCTCTAAACTTCTCTACACTATTCCCATTAAGGGTTGCTATGACTAAAGAAAGTAAAGATGTCATTAATACATACCAACACTAGAAGAAAGAAGAAGAAAAAAATTACGAGAGCAACATGTAGAAGCGAAAAATTACAAAGAAAATGGAAAAAAGAAAAAAAGATTTGAAGATTTTTTGGTAAGAAGAAGATCAAAGGCGAAGTGACGGTTTGGGAGTTTTTTACCTACTCTGTTTAAATCCCCATGCATAATTATGGGACACATTACTTGAAAAGGATTTTGACACTTTAATTATTATTTGGACGAGCGTACCCTCAAAACTCCACCACAATCACAAGTCTGCCATGCCAGTTAAATTTCATCTACAAGCTCAAAAGGACTGTAGTCTCGAGACTAAATAAAATCTATTAGGCCAAAAAATCCCAGTCTTGAGATTTTAAGGAAATTATGGGGACTAAAATTAATTAATTGGGCCTGGTTGAGGTCTGGCCAACCAGGCCTAGCAAGATGAGAAAGACGCCAGACCTAATTTTTCAATTGGGTTAGGGAACATATTTATGACATGGATAAATAAAAAATATTTATCCATGTTCACCTTGATAAAGCTCAATCGGTTACTAACAATCTCGAAGAAGATATTTAGGAGAACCACATGAGCTAGTGATAAGTTGGAGAGTTTCTTGTATAACTTAACCACTAAAATACTATAAATGTAACCCTAACCCTGGGGACAAGGGGATGTAATTTGAGAACTTGAGAGCACTTAATAGGAAAAACAACAACCTCATCATGGACGTAGACAATTTGTCAAACCACATACATCTTGTGTTGCGATTGGCATCTTTATTTCTTTCTTAATATTTCTTTCTGGATCTATTTTAACTGTGAATTATTTTTACTCATAGTTTGTAATGTCGTGGAAACTGGGATGCTGGTATTGTTTAGTATATTATTTATATGGAAAGACATGATTTTAAGTTGATTGATAGGACTTAGGTTTGTTGGGTGATATTTGTCATTGATAAGATTTTGATAATTAAATAATTATGGTTGTGAATGTGGTTTACATTGTTGATTATATGTCATAAGAGAGGTGATGGAGGATGTTAGCCTACAATATTTGTCCTTGGGAGATATGACACTTGGGGTTATATATTGTTAAATTTGATGTTACGACATACAAGATATAAACATGTAGGTTTTGGAATGAATGCATGAAATGATCTTTGAGGATACTTATTTTAGCATAAAATGTTGACTTGAGAATTTAATGTAGAAATATCCATAAGGACTTTTAAGTTAAATGATGTTGAGAGAAAGGTATGGTTGAGGTGAGTGTGGGATTTAAGAGTGATTTGGATTCTTGGGAATGTGATAATTTTTTTGAGGATAAGCTATATAATAAGGTGCATTGGTAATATTAGAGTGAGTTGTGGGTTTCGTGTGATCTGTGTGTATTGATTTGAATGAGGTCAAGGTAGTGGTATAGAATCTTAGGTTTAGTGTTCGTCCACTCTCGACAATAACCTAATCTAGACATAAGTGTATCGGGCGCCGGGCGGGGGTTCCTTATTTGGATTTCTTATATGGGACGTCCTACGCGTGGAGTATAGAAATAAATAAAAACATACAAAGAAACTCCTAGAAAAAAAATATGCATACATACATAATTTGACGTACTAACAAACACTCGAACACATAATGGACTGGGGAGATAGAGAAAATATCATACCCATCTTCTCAGCTGAGATAATGCATATGCATATGTATACACATGCATACTAAAAAGGAAAATAACAACACACATAATGAGTATAAAGAATAAAAAAATAGTTGTTTCCACTTTTTTCGGATACTCGTCTTCTCAACCCAAGTTCAAAAAAAGACTCACGCTTAGATAATGAATATAACTATACTTATGTATACATAGACTTATGAAAAAAAATCATATACCTATAATTATGTCTACAATTTAGTTTTATGTTGTACTTTATTGTAATACCCCGTATTTCTGAATATTCTATGTAATTAAATTAGAGAATTAAATAATATTCTATTTAATTAAATTAGAGAATTAAATGAGAAAATACGGTTTAATTTAAATTACGTAAGAGGAGTAATTTAATGAGATTTATTAAAAATTGTAATTTTGGAATATTAATCGAGAGATAGATACCGATTTATATTTCTCATTCTATTTACTTAGTGCGAGTGGTAAATAGTTACTTAACGCGTGTAGACCGTGTTGGGGTGAGAACGAGTAATATTTTTAAGTGACTCAAATGATAATTTAGAGGTCCCAGATGAGTCCAGAAGGGTCAAATTAGTCAAAATAATATACCCAGGGGTACTAGTTGAGTCTCGGGATAATTTTGGACTAAACCGAGACTATTCGGGGGCGTTTTGGTCTTTTAAAATAAGAGGGTATGAAGACCTACGAATTTGAGAGCTTTTTATCAGTCGTATGAAAGAGGGGTTAGGGTTAGAAAACCCATGTAAACACCAATACCATTAGAGAGAAGGAGAAAACCAATTCCAAAGCTTAAGAAGGGATTCTTGAAGAATTGAACTTGAATCTTGAACCCAAATCATCCATGGAAGAAGGATGGAGGGAGAAGAACATCAACCCATCATCAAATTCACGAAATCAGATTTCCCTCTATCAAGGCAAGTGGTTATTACAAATCAAATTCAAGTTATAATACCCATGTGTAGGAAATTTTAAGAATTGGTTGATTCTATTGAAAAACTTTGAACTAAATGTATGAATTGATCATATATTTGGGTAGGATTGCATGTAGAATGAATCCATAAGTAAAGATGAAACAAAATTTGAATATGTTTGATGGTTAACATATAATCTTTATGAGTTCTTGGTTAAAGAACATGAATCTTGAATGACTTAGGGTTTAATTGAGTAACAAAAGATGTCAATCTGCCAGAATTTTTGACACAACTTTAAACGTATTCCATTTGAGTTGTACTTCGAATTAGAGTGTTAACCATACATTCCTGGAAATTTATTTCTCTTAGCTATCCAATAAACTTAGAATCAGGTCAATCGGAGTTCTGTAGAGGGAGTAATCAATATTTTACTACAGGGTGTTTGATCTGTCAACATAGTAATCTACCCGAATTTTGACGTGACTTTAAACATGTGCGATTTGAATTTTACGTCGAATTAGAGTGTGAACCATACATTACTGGAAAGGTATTTCTATTATCTATCCAATGAACTTGGAATCAGGTCAATCGGAGTTCTGTAGAGGGAGAAATCGAAATTTTACTAAAGGGTGTTTAATCTGCCAGAAGAATTTATGATTCGTTTAGGCTGCGAGAAAATGTGAGGTCTTTCTTTTTAAGACTCAAATGCCTAAAATTTTATCGGGGAAGTGTTTGGGACCTTGATGAAATATATTTATATAATAATGATATGGAAGTAGGTCTATGATTGAGTGTTGGACCTTAATTTTGTGAGAGAATTAAAGTGGAGATTCATAGGTTTGATTGTGACGTATTCTAATTCGAGATGATGAGAATATGATTTCGAAAAAGTTTGAGCGCGCTTAAATTTATTGAGTCAGTAGGTTAATAAGGGTAACTACTGAAATTATATGTAAGGGGTAACTAGGACCCTTAGATTTATGTGAATACTCAAATAAATGCGATTAATGAGATAAATCGTAAAGCGAATGTTGTACGGCAAATATATGAGATTTAAATATTACGTACGTATATAATTAATAGGTCGGGCGTGTACCTACTGAATTATGTGATCTTTTAGGTCAAGAGATTGATACCTAAATTAATTATGTTAGGGTCGATGAGACATTCCGAAACATAAAGTTATTATATGTTTGGGGTCGATGAGAAATGCCGAACCAAACCTTGAACTGGTGTCGCGATGGAAGAGTCCCGAACCAGAATATGTGTATATATATATATTTTGAAAATAGTTGGGGTCGATGGATAATTCCGAAGCAACTCTCACT
The DNA here is from genome assembly GCA_949130495.1 of Sambucus nigra. Lineage (NCBI taxonomy): Eukaryota > Viridiplantae > Streptophyta > Magnoliopsida > Dipsacales > Adoxaceae > Sambucus > Sambucus nigra. The sequence continues at coordinate 807,052,173 of OX422207.1, forward strand.
TGGGGTCGATGAATCATTCTGAACCAAGAGATCTTTATTTGTGTATATAAATAATTGGGGTCGATGTATCATTCCGAACCAATTCTTACCTTGGGGTCGATGAATCATTCCGAACCAAGAGTCCTTTACGTGTATAAAAAGGGCAAAATAGTAATGACTGATATTTAGTATATATTGTGTGTGAAATATATATACTTGATGATATTCTACTTCCGTGTATTAGTAGCTTGATATATATTATGTATTTAAAGATACATACTGGATTGGTAAGTTAAGTAGTGAAACTTAATTACGAAATGCACCTTTAGATAGAGAAAATCTATTTAGTAATTCAAGTAGCGAAACTTAATTACATAAGTGGGAAGTCAACAATTGTGAGAATTGTAGTAATTTTAGTAGTGAAACTAAATGGGAAGTCTTGAAAAATAACATAGATGAAATGTTACTTGAGAATTAATTAACATACGCGAGATGTTAGTGAAACGATTGTACTGTATGGGCGGTACTGGAACTTGGGTACAGATAAGTTCAGTTGACTACTTTGGTTTTAGTTAGCTTGAGAAGTATGGCTAGATAAACTAAGTGTAGATCGTTAGGTGTGCACAAAAGATGAGGGGTGAGTTAACTCAAGAGAGTGTACGAGAACCTAACATGTGTAATCAATAACCGCATTTTATATTGTGATAAACGCTTGTTAAATATTTTCAAAATGTTTTAAGTACTAACTCTTGCTATAAAATATTTTCAAAACCTTTTAGGTATCCAGCCACAGGGACGCCATGTGTGATGATTCCATTCCAGGGACTCGGAGCTGTAGCACAGTGGATGCTTATAGGATTTTGACTAGACGATATCTCTCATTCGGATCTAGTACAGGATCTCACACTATTCTATGTATGGACTTGTTGTCCGGTATTAGTCTCAGATGTTAGTTTCAGACTAGTGGTTATTCTATTGTTGTTTGGAATTTTTAGCCGATGGTTTATTCGGTAATACTTTTGTTCTGTTGTACTTTTACTTTGTTGTTTGAATTATAGTACATGATTATTTGTACTTCGTTCCGCATGGTTGATTTATTTATTTTAAGGAAGATAAAATTTGGCACCGGTCTAATTTTACTTAGGGGATTAGTTATTAAAAAGTTTTCGACAGTGATGCTAAGAATGAACCATTTGAGAAACATGTTTCAATTTAATAAAGGCCTGATCACCCGATGTTTAATTAGGCGGGGTGTCACAGATGGTATCAGAGCATCAGGTTCTAGTGTCCACAGGATCTGTACGGCTTACTACATTTTCAGCGTATCGTTTGATTGATATAGAGCCCTATATTAGTATTGTTGTACTCCTCTATGTACATAGTTTACGTTCTCCTGCTATTTAGTTAATGAAGTGTAGTATATACGAGTTCGATTGGGTATGATACGTCGAACCTGACGATAAGATTAGCGAGGGTGTTGGAAGGACTGCAGGAGGAAGGGGCTCGGCATGAGGCATGGGGTGTTCTAGGATGGTAATCGTAGGAAAGATGACCGTTGTCGAGGTCACTCCTAGTGTGTAATGGAAGTAGAATGTACAGGGGTTTTGGCATTAAGGATAGAGTAGAAATGCTCAGAAGTGAAAACTTGTGTAAATTTTATAGAGGCAACGTGGTGGGGATACCAGTCACCACATCCGGACTGAGGGTCAGTATACAAATAGGGACCTTACGTATAGTTTAACCACAAATTTCTCCAACGATGATTCAGAAGCGAAGCGAATGGAAATTCTTGAACCCATCACGTGAAAGCCTGGTAGATGCCAATTATGAGGAAGAAATTTATCGGTTGAAGTGAACCTGTAACCGATAAGACAGGTACAAGGGAAAAAGATCCCTTGAGAGAATGGACTCACGAGTTGTTGCCGGCCGCAATTTTGAGAAAAATCTGCTTGGACGACTTATGTGTATGAAGGCAGTAAGGTACTTGTTACAAAGTCGAGGTAAATGCTCCTAGGTGGGTGGAGCTAAAAGAGTTTAAGGATCTAGTCAAAGAGTAAGACTGAATATAATGGGGCTAGTGCAAGCCATAAGTGAAAACCCACTAAGGGATTCCTTAATTTAATCCTAAGTCAGGAGTGTTAAGTCTATTAGTGCGTTCCTTGGTCAGCAAAATTAAGGGAACCATGATGATTAATGTTAACAAAAAAATCGAGGCTACCAAGTCCAAGAGGAGGGATACCCCAAACCGGTCAGTGTGGCCTGGAGTAAGGGGATTGTTGTAAAGATGTCTAGTGTGGTTTGTAGGGCCACGCATTTTATTTTAGCTTGAAGTTATTTGAGGAAATAATAACTCTGATAAGTTTTGCATTTCGGAGAGGACAAGCGTGTTATGTCCGAAAAACCATCTGAACCACCAGAGCGATGGATAAGGAAGTATATGGGTTTTAGCCTCGAGTGAATGGGATATGTGACGATACCTCGCCTGAAAGAGGGTCGAGTTGTCATTATTCATCAATAGGTGAAAGACTTCAGAGATCATGAACGTCTCATAGTGATTGATTCCGGTGTGTAGGAACCTAAATGATGTGAGTCAATGTATGTCGTATGACTGCTGAACGGAGAGATCGAGCTCGCTATTGTAAAGAGCCAAGGACTTAGTGATATTATAAGCACAGTTCCACTTGGCTCCTTTAGAGATGTTGGGCTACGGTCGTACATATTGTCAGGGGATGAAATTTGAATATCTCGACTATGTGTTGTACCGATAAGACTCAGTAAAAATACATTGGGAGAAGTCCCTTGTTTAAGTTCGATCGCGAAAGGGGATACGACTAAATTTTTATGTACGTCAAGAGAAGAGACGTTAGATGCTAGGGCATCGGTAGAGCCGAAAGTGTTGTGGGAAAACACTGAAAATCTTATCTCTCCACGAAAGGATAAGTGGGACTTTGTGGGAAATAATTTGATTATTGGTCTATAGGGGATTGTGAATACCCACAAGATTGTAGTCACGCGCGTGAAGACAAGGCGAGAGTTGAGGAAAAGCATGTTACAAGTGCGACGTTTGCAATGTTTTTGCAAATATGCACGGAGAAAAGGGTGTATGGGCGCCCTAGCCAATTGGCTTCCTTAGCCATCTGAGGGAGGGATGCAGAGAAAATTATTTGTTAAGTATGCCGATGGAGGAAGTTTTGGCTAGTCGTGTTGATGAAATGGATTGAACGTCATGGAAGATAGACGGTAATCCAAGATTTTTGTGCTGAGAGAACCAACACACCCTATGGGATAAAAGTCGGTGGGAAGCCGTTCAAAAGTTATCTCTTGATATGGGAGGCCTAACTGTTGTGAAGAAGTGACGCAAGGTTCTACTTAACTGAGTGTTGAGAGTGACTTACGCGTTACTAAAATGTTGATTCTTATAAGGTAATCAACCCTTAAAGTGCTCCAATTACGAAAAGTGCACGGATTGTAAAGTATAATATACCCGGAGTGAAAGGGGAATAGAGTACCACTTGAGGAAAGATGACATAAGTGGGAAGCAGTATTGAGGAAGAGACATAGTGAGATTGTCTCCAGATGCACCACTAGTTGATAGAGAAAGATGGGAACAAAATGAGCAATCGGAAATTTGGTAGTGAACCTACGTTTCCATTGATGGAATGAGGAGACAGACTTAGATATTTTTTGATGGGCTGTGAACATCATAACTAAACCAATATTTCGTTGGGATAGCAGAATGGGTTGATCGGGATGGATTAGTATGTAAGTTGAAAAGGAAGAGTGCACAGTGCACGATGCCGTTCTACGTGGTTGTGAATCTGGATGAAATCCTAAAATCCCACCCTGTGAGAGATGGTCAGGGGGAATAGAGATAAAGTTTTATTTTGAGTATGTTGTGTCGCCTATGACTCAATGATTGTGAGGCAGAATAATACGCCCTTACGATAGTGGAATTTTGGAGGAAACCACTGATCAAATCATAGGTTGCATGTATACCTTTATGAGCATATTTATAGGTAGTATGAGTGCCTATATAGACTGTACATAAGGGTTAGGTTCTTGGGTACCTATTATGAACCTATGTGTACTTTGAGTGGTGGTTCGAGGAGACATTTCGAACTTTTAGTCCTTAACGCGTGATATGAGGACATTCTATTGGAGTATGACATTTTAGGGTATATGAAATGTGTAATATATGGCTCACAAATTGTCTACTCATGTGCGATGAGATATACATACATACATTGGTGCACGAGATGTGATTCTGAGACAATATATTAATCACCATTGGTGATCGAGGTGGGGTTCCGAGCCAATAACCCCAAAAGTGTTACAGAAGGGGGGTGATTATAAAATAAGTGTTTATAGTATATGTTATGTGTAATATATATACCTATTGATTTTTTTTCTACTTATATGCGATGATAAGTGTGCTTAAATTCTGTATTGGGGTCGATGATGTTCCGGACCAATACATAAAGGATCGAGTTGGGGTCGATGATTTTCCGAACCAAATCGATGATTAATTTGGTATCGACGGAAGGTCTAAACCAACATATACATTACATTTACCTTGGGGTCGAGGGATTTCCAGACCAATGTAAATGATAGGATTATTGGGGCCAATGATTTTGCCGGACCAATTTCCCTTATAGTATATATTGTGTATGAAATATATACCTTATAATATCCTACTTATGAGTTATAGTAGACACATAGATGTTATATATAGAGATATACATCAAAAGAGTAAATTAAGTAGGGAGGAACTTAATTTCAAGAGTTAATGTTAGATTGAGAAAGACCTATGGAGAAATTAAGTAGTGAGACTTAATTATGATATATGCAGCATGGGTAACATGCGATAAGAGTTTATAATGAAGCAAGGCATGTACTTGGGGCGACCATTAATTTTAATACCAGCCTTATCCTAATTTCGAGGACGAAATTCCTTTGTAAGGGGGGAAGTATGTAATACCCCGTATTTCTGAATATTCTATTTAATTAAATTAGAGAATTAAATAATATTCTATTTAATTAAATTAGAGAATTAAATGAGAAAATACGGTTTAATTTAAATTACGTAAGAGGAGTAATTTAATGAGATTTATTAAAAATTATAATTTTGGAATATTAATCGAGAGATAGATACCGATTTATATTTCTCATTCTATTTACTTAGTGCGAGTGGTAAATAGTTACTTAACGCGTGTAGACCGTGTTGGGGTGAGAACGAGTAATATTTTTAAGTGACTCAAATGATAATTTAGAGGTCACAGATGAGTCCGGAAGGGTCAAATTAGTCAAAATAATATACCCAGGGGTACTAGTTGAGTCTCGGGATAATTTTGGACTAAACCGAGACTATTCGGGGGCGTTTTGGTCTTTTAAAATAAGAGGGTATGAAGACATACGAATTTGAGAGTTTTTTATCAGCCGTATGAAAGAGGGGTTAGGGTTAGAAAACCCATGTAAACACCAATACCATTAGAGAGAAGGAGAAAACCAATTCCAAAGCTTAAGAAGGGATTCTTGAAGAATTGAACTTGAATCTTGCACCCAAATCATCCATGGAAGAAGGATGGAGGGAGAAGAACATCAACCCATCATCAACTTCACGAAATCAGATTTCCCTCTGTCAAGGCAAGTGTTTATTACAAATCAAATTCAAGTTATAATACCCATGTGTAGGAAATTTTAAGAATTGGTTGATTCTATTGAAAAACTTTGAACTAAATGTATGAATTGATCATATATTTGGGTAGGATTGCATGTAGAATGAATCCATAAGTAAAGATGAAACCAAATTTGAATATTTTTGATGGTTAACATATAATCTTTATGAGTTCTTGGTTAAAGAACATGAATCTTGAATGACTTAGGGTTTAATTGAGGAACACAAGATGTCAATCTGCAAGAATTTTTGACACCACTTTAAACGTATTCCATTTGAGTTGTACTTCGAATTAGAGTGTGAACCATACATTCCTGGAAAGGTATTTCTCATAGATATCCAATAAACTTAGAATCAGGTCAATCGGAGTTCTGTAGAGGGAGTAATCGATATTTTACTACAGGGTATTTGATCTGTCAACATAGTAATCTACCAGAATTTTGACGTGACTTTAAACGTGTGCGATTTGCATTTTACGTCGAATTAGAGTGTGAAACATACATTACTGGAAAGGTATTTCTCTTAGCTATCCAATGATCTTTGAATCAGGTCAATCGGAGTTCTGTAGAGGGAGAAATCGAAATTTTACTAAAGGGTGTTTAATCTGCCAGAAGAATTTATGATTCGTTTAGGCTGCGAGAAAATGTGAGGTCTTTCTTTTTAAGACTCAAATGCCTAAAATTTTATCGGGGAAGTGTTTGGGACCTTGATGAAATATATTTATATAATAATGATATGGAAGTAGGTCTATGATTGAGTGTTGGACCTTAATTTTGTGAGAGAATTAAAGTGGAGATTCATAGGTTTGATTGTGACGTATTCTAATTCGAGATGATGAGAATATGATTTCGAAAAAGTGTGAGCGAGCTTAAATTTATTGAGTCAGTAGGTTAATAAGGGTAACTACTGAAATTATATGTAAGGGGTAGCTAGGACCCTTAGATTTATATGAATACTCAAATAAATGCGATTAATGAGATAAATCGTAAAGCGAATGTTGTACGGTAAATATATGAGATTTAAATATTACGTACGTATATAATTAATTGGTCGGGCGTGTACCTACTGAATTATGTGATCTTTTAGGTCAAGAGGTTGATAACTAAATTAATTATGTTAGGGTCGATGAGACATTCCGAACTAACATAAAGTTATTATATGTTTGGGGTCGATGAGAAATGCCGAACCAAACCTTGAACTGGTGTCGCGATAGAAGAGTCCCGAACCAGAATATGTGTATATATATATATTTTGAAAATAGTTGGGGTCGATGGATAATTCCGAACCAACTCTCACTTGGGGTCGATGAATCATTCCGAACCAAGAGATCTTTATTTGTGTATATAAATAATTGGGGTCGATGTATGATTCCGAACCAATTCTTACCTTGGGGTCGATGAATCATTCCGAACCAAGAGTCCTTTACGTGTATAAAAAGGGCAAAATAGTAATGACTGATATTTAGTATATATTGTGTGTGAAATATATATACTTGATGATATTCTACTTCCGTGTATTAGTAGATTAATATATATTATGTATTTAAAGATACATACTGGATTGGTAAGTTAAGTAGTGAAACTTAATTACGAAATGCACCTTTAGATAGAGAAAATCTATTTAGTAATTCAAGTAGCGAAACTTAATTACATAAGTGGGAAGTCAACAATTGTGAGAATTGTAGTAATTTTAGTAGTGAAACTAAATGGGAAGTCTTGAAAAATAACATAAATGAAATGTTACTTGAGCATTAATTAACATACGTGAGATGTTAGTGAAACGATTGTACTGTATGGGAGGTACTGGAACTTGGGTACAGATAAGTTCAGTTGACTACTTTGGTTTTAGTTAGCTTGAGAAGTATGGCTAGATAAACTAAGTGTAGATCGTTAGGTGTGCACAAAAGATGAGGGGTGAGTTAACTCAAGAGAGTGTACGAGAACCTAACATGTGTAATCAATAACCGCATTTTATATTGTGATAAACGCTTGTTAAATATTTTCAAAATGTTTTGAGTACTAACTTTTGCTATAAAATATTTTCAAAACCTTTTAGGTATCCAGCCACAGGGACGCCATGTGTGATGATTCCATTCCAGGGACTCGGAGTTATAGCACAGTGGATGCTTACATGATTTTGACTAGACGATATCTCTCATTCAGATCTAGTACAGGATCTCACACTATTCTATGTATGGACTTGTTGTCCGGTATTAGTCTCAGATGTTAGTTTCAGACTAGTGGTTATTCTATTGTTGTTTGGAATTTTTAGCCGATGGTTTATTCGGTAATACTTTTGTTCTGTTGTACTTTTACTTTGTTGTTTGAATTATAGTACATGATTATTTGTACTTCGTTCCGCATGGTTGATTTATCTGTTTTAAGGAAGATAAAATTTGGCACCGGTCTAATTTTACTTAGGGGATTAGTAATTAAAAAGTTTTCGACAGTGATGCTAAGAATGAACCATTTGAGAAACCTGTTTTAATTTAATAAAGGCCTGATCACCCGATGTTTAATTAGGCGGGGTGTCACATTTATACACATAAAATTAAGCTAATTTTTATATTGTCATGTTATACTACTCATTAAATCTTTGATCGTAAAATATTATGATTACTAAATGGACTTTTGCTACTACCACATTCTTCTTGTATTTCAAGTCTTATTACCCAATCATGTCAATATAAACTTTGTCATAGTTTCACTTGATTGATTGATTTAAGTATGTTTGTATATATAGTGTTGGGTTTATTTACTGTTTTGGTTTGTTAAATTTTCTTATTAAAATGTTATATTGTTATTGGATTACAAGTGATCTAGGCATGTGATGTGTATATTTTTGGATGATCCTCTCGCAAATGCAAATAAATGGTAGAGTGCAGTAAGGATTAATTTCCTTCATGTTATTATCTCCATCATAATACAACTTTCAGCCATGGGGAAATTTGTTATGTGCATTTGAAGAATTCATTCATAACATTTGTTAATTAATTATTTTATTAGTAGTTAAATCTTTATGAGTTCTGGTGGAGGTTTGGATTAAATAACTTTTGAAAATCCAAATATCAATAATTGTCTAAAACAAATAAATGGCAATATGACACTTTTCACTTAAAAATAGGTAGGCCTCTTTCCATATCCTAATTAATAGTAGAGAGCTTGAGAAAGGTACCTACTTTAACTCTTTCTCGACAAAAGCATAACTCTTATTTTCCAAACTTACTTGTAGAGTAATAATTTCACTTGATTGGAGATAATAATTGGTTATATATTTTACTTATATTTGGAGTAATAATTTCACTTATTGGTGTTTAATACTCAAAAGAATTATGCATGGATTATACTTCACACACATAGGATGTGTTCCACTATTGTTCTTACAAATAATTGAAATTGGTTCCTCATTGCCTGAGGCTTTTGATTAATACAAAGTTATTAAATTTGCAACATCAGAACTCACATATTACATAGAAAAAGTTTGCTTTCTTTTTGTTTGATGTTTCCCTTCCTTTCATAGAAAGAAGACCTAATCTTTATAGAGGTCTTAATTCTTCAAAAACAATTCAAATATGTTTGTTTTGTCTACATGATACCATCCTTATTATTTACATTTAATTTATTATATTCCTGAATATTCCTTCCTAATTTTGCTTCCAACTTGACAATGTTTGAGGTTAATCTACTATTTTGGTATTGTCCTTCTAATTTCATATTTGATTTGAACCTATTTTAAATTTTTTCAAATTTTAATATGATTTATCTGACCACTTCTATCAAGGTACTCTCTCTCTCTCTCTCTATTATATTTTGAGATTGTTTAGAATAGTCTATGTTTAAAACAATTTGGAGATTTATGCATTTGAAACTTTAATATTCTCATATTCAAGTATGTTACTATGGATCACATTGTGTGATATTATCATGTTCAAGTATGTTACTATGTATAACGTTGTGTGATATTCTCATGTTCAAGTATGTTACTATGGATCACTTTACAGATGGTCCCAATTTTAATCACATAGCGTATTAACTAGAGAGTAGTGTTGATTTAGTCATCGTAATTTTTTTTATTTGATTCACCATTTGCCATATATTTATCTACATTTATTATATTTTTTTCATATATTATGAAATTTGATTAAAAATATTGAAGACTAAGATCAAAGTTTGAACTATTGTCACATGTACTGATAAAATGAATATATATAATATTTTGATCTATAATCCGTCATAATTTAAGTTACCATCTATTATGGATAGTTTGATGTTTTGTCTTTATATTTAATAATTTGGGAACCAAAGGTGACACCGATTGTCTTTACAACAAAAAAAATCGTTACCGACATCAAATTAATGACTAAAAAATACCTTAAGTAATTTTGGTTTTAATATAATCTAACAACTATAGAATTCACCCACTTTCCCTTCCTTTTCATCATACAAGCTTTAAGGGGATTGATAGTCGTGGTAACCACAATGTGTAGTCCATATACATGTAAGTTTTAGGTAAAATCTTTCCTTAATTGGTCATTCTATTTTTTTACTTTAGTATCATTTTATTGTTTCCATATTAATGATAAATTGAAATGATTTATTCACATTCTTCATATTTTTAAAGTTTAATTGGAGTAATAGGTAAAAGAAAATACCCACCTTCAACCCAAAACTCAAACTTGCACAAGTTCACCTCTTACAAATTGTGATGAGACTATTTAAATTTTTTTCCGCAAAACATATGGTGTGCTTAAAATGCAAAACTACTTGTAACCTTTTTTCAGGTTACTAAAGAGAACAATAACACCCGCATTTTTAATTTAAATGAATATTTCGGTAATTTATGAGGCCCGCGAGGAATTAGAATCTACGTACTAAATTTTTATGATTACAATGATTGAATTTAGAGCTTAAAAATGTAAAAATGTAATATAGAGGATTGAAAGGATTGGAAAGATGAAAGAAACCACAAAGATTGACCAGATCGAATCGATTAGAACATGATCGGATCGATATAGAAGGGATATATTAATTCAAAAAGGATTCCAGTTTGATTTGACAGGGCCTGAGACAAAATGCATTGTCTTTTTAGCTGTCATTTTGAGTGGGAATTTGGATGGTAGACAAACACTTTTACCCGAGAATGATGAGTCTTTTTAGAAGTACATCCATCCCCTAATCATGTTAAATTAATAGAATGTTAACCCAAGGGTTAAAGGGTTATTTTATATTTGCTTTAAGAGAGGAGAAATAGAGTTGGGAGCTTATTACTCTCATTTATCTCTGCAGAAAAAATAGCCTGTCTCCCTCCCACTAATACCTCTATGTTAGATAGATATTCCTCTATATTTTTTCTATCATCTTCAAGTATGTTATAGAGCAAACCACTCAACTCCATTATGAAGGGTTAGAAGAAGTTGTACTAAGCTTTAATGGTGCTAAAGATGAGGTTGAATAAGTGAGTTTTGAAGTGAGTTTTTCAAAATGCTTGAAATATTCATTGAGGTTGAAAGTGATGAACAAAATGACCTATAGAGCTAATATGAAGATAAGCTTGCGGAAGCTTAGTAAACCCCTTTGACACCATCTTAGGAAGTGGGGGTTTATCCTTCTATAAAAACTATTTACAACATATTTTTGAAGACCTTATCCCTAGGGGTGTGCAAAAAAACCGACCAAACCGACAAACCGACAAAACCGAGCCGAACTGAAAATTTTCGGGCCGGGTTTTTTTGAAGGTCGGTTCGGTTCGGTTTAATCAGGTATAAAACCGACAGGGTCGGTTCGGTTTTCGGTTTTGGCATAAAAAAACTGATTTTGAACCGAACCGAACTGAATTAATTTATATACTTTTTAATTTTTAATTTTATATTATATTTATATTAGAGTTGACATATTATATTATATTTTTTAATTTTATATTTATATTAGGTATTAAAAAAAATATTTTTTATTAAAATAAAGGAAAAAACTGAACCGGCCCTGTGTAAAACCGGCCCTGTCAAAAACCGACCCGATTCGGTTCGGTTTTTCAGCATTTTCGGTTCGGTTCGGTTCTCCTCCTCCAAAAACCGACATGGTCGGTTCGGCCCAAAAAACCCGGTCAAAACCGAACCGACCGACCCGTGAACACCCCTACTTATCCCTACACCAAATCTGCCGTCTTGTCACGATCATTGACCATGACAAGTCCGACTTATCAAGGTCAATGACCGTGACAACTCTGGGGGTGACAACTTTGATTGTCACGGACTTATCACGGTCATTGATTGTGACAAATTCATTAGACTTGTCACAGTCATGTCGTGGTTATTGACCGTGATAAGATTTGTCATGGTCAGCAACCGTGACTAATTAGTGACCTTTTACAAAAAATTATCACGGTCAATGACCGTTATAATTCTGGGCAGAATTGAAAAAAAATTTGTTGGGCAGTATGGCACTGCCACTGCCTAGCAGTATATTTGTACCTATTATAGTAACGTTATTACTGTTCAAACATCATATATCCAAATAAAATAGAGATAATGCAAATATACATTCAAAACAATATGCATCACGATATAATCCAAATGTAATAACTTAAAACATTTCAAATAATGTCATTACATGTATGGGGTAGGCTTGATTAGGTGGATAGGCCACACGATATAAGAATTGATACACCCTTGAATATGCATCATGTCGCATTGTTCGCGCAACCACAATGGGGAGTTCTCCTTACCGGTTATTAATTTACTAAAAAAAATTAATAATCAATCAATTCCTTTACCAGGGACACTACTTGCATATGAGGGGAAGTATCTAATAAACCAATTAAAATTTAATAAAAAAAATTAACAAGCCCCGCCCCCTTCCCCCACCACACACACGCGCGCGCACACACACACGAACACACACACACACATACACACACACGCACGCACACACACATACACACACACGCACGCACACACATATAGCCCTACCCCCCCGCCCAGCCCCCACCCCCAGCCCTGCTCCCTCCCCCCCACTACCACTGCCCACCACACACACACACATATACATACACACACGCACATATACATACACACACACACACACACACACACACACATATATATACACAGACACATACACGCATATACACCCCCCTCCCCACCCCACCCCCCTCCCCCTCCCTTCTCCCTCCCCCCTCCCCCCACCACACACACGCACATTTACACACATATATACACACACATGCACATATACACACACATATATACAAATGGAAGAGAAATAGAGAGAGAGAAAACGTACCAAAATCGTAGAGAGAGAGAGAGCAGTCGCTTAGAGAGAGAAAAAGGGAGGGAAACCAAAACGGTGGGAAAAAAAGGAGGGGGCAGGTTTATTTTGCTGTGAACATTGTCAAGGACATGTCACGGTCAATGACCGTGACAAGGCTGGCTGGTTGAAGGGTGCCAACTTGACCAATTTGGTATAGTGTATGGAGTAGGGAGATTCATCCTATACTACTATTACATTCAGAGTTTATAGCATGCATATTACATGTTTTAGTGCATTTACATATAGGATTTAAGCATGCTTCCATATTTAGTTTAATGTAATATGTTTTATGTGTTAGGATGAGTTAAGATGGTTTAAAGAAAAGATTTTTAAAAGGGTTGAAATTCAAAATATATAAAGAACATTTTTATGAAATAAAAATATTAAAAAGTATCTTTTTATGAATTAAAAGAAATATTTTTAAGAAAAAAGGTTATGGACTTCATAGGAACTCATTTGAATGCAAAGTATATATGTTTATGGGAAATAAGGAAGAATTTTAAAAGTGTTTAAAATTTAAATGCAATGAAGTAATATTTTTATGAAGTAAAAATATTGAAAATGACATTTTAGAAGACTAAATGGTGATTTTCGAACATATGGTGATAAGTTGGGTTTAACTTCGACCAATATGAAGTTCCGCACCAAGTAATGTGTTAATTGAAATTTTAGCAAGTAAAAGGAATGGGACCAAAATGGTGAAATTTAAGTGGATTAGAAAAGTAAACTTTAAATTTCAAAGTGTGAGTAAAACAAGTCGAATTACAAATTCTAGAAATGATGAAAGAAATAATTTTGGCATAAAGGTGACAATTTATGAGAAAGTGGGACTTAAGAGAAAATTCATTAAACTATGAGGACTTCAGTTAAAGAGTTAAGACTTCAAAGTATATAATGAAAACTCATATTTTGAAAAGTAAATGTGAAAAGAAGCATTTTGAAAAAGTGAATAAAATGCAAGTTTACTCGTGTGCGTTAAGTGAAAAAGTATACAAAAATGTAAGAAACGTGTATTTGAACTCTAAAGATTCGTACTTTTTACAAAGTGGTGAAAGTAGTTTTTAAACTTGAAAACAGAATAAAGTCAAAATGCAAAGATGTTGGTAATACATCAAAGAAAAGTAATAAGGACTAAATAGTAAAATATTTCCAAGGTGGCATTTATCTTGGGTGAAAAGGTTAAATTAATATTAAGAGGAAATTTTTTTCACTTTTATTATAAATAAAAGTACAATAACAAATCGTGGATTTTGATCAAACAACGGTATAGACGTAAGGAAAAAGTATTTATTAATGTAAAATAAAATAGTTTTCACAAAGAAGAGCTGGGAAAATTTAAGAAGCGGTCAGAGCCCTAAGGTGAGGCTTACTACTTAGACCCCAAACCAATGACCAGGAGCATATTGTGGCATGGTGATAATCGATGAAAGGTCATATAACACACATGGTATGGTCAAATCCAAATTAAAAGCATATTGTAGCACTTGTGACAGTCGATGAAAGGCCATTCGTATAAATGGGACATAGTCAACATTTTGGTAAAAATTAAAGTAATTAGAATTGGTAATAATTCTGATATGATTAATGAAAGGCAATGAATACGAGTACAAGTCGAAAAATGATTAAAATGAACCTAAAGAGAATTAAATTAAATAAAGTCCATGAAGTGATAATTTGAAAGTAATAATAAGGATAAAGAGTGGGTGAACAAATGGCATAACTCAAGTTAATAAGGTAATGTCTTTTAAAGATGTACTTTAAGGGTAATAAGGTCAAGATATACAAATGTTCACCTTAACACCGGTTGTGTGTGTTTAAAAGTAATTAAATAAAGTAACGTTTTATAAAACAAGGTAGTGTTTCTACAGAAGTGAAAAAAGTGTTTTTATAAAATTAACCATGCTAGGTTAATGGAATAAGTGAATATTTTATGAATGTAATAAGGAAATGTCATCGAATAAGTTAATGTAATTTAATCGGAATAAGTTAAGAGTTTCTACATAAAGCAAATGATATATATATATATATATTGCATTTTTCTAGAACCTCACTCGGCATCGGCTCACACCCCTTATTTTTTACGACATGATAAATGCAGTTCTGTATTGAGATAGTTTCACAGGTAAGCATTATTACCCTCTTTACCCTTGTAGCTCTGATTACTTGAACCATGAATGCACATTAATGGGTTCTTTGCTTATCGAGTTACTTTATATTACATAAAAATAGAATTACATCCTAAATATTAGGACTTTAAATTAGATAAAAGGAACTAGAAACAATATTTAAGGTTGTTCACATCACTTCACACTTGATGCATCTTGTCCGGTTAGGGTCGACCCACGGGTGTTCCTTAAGATTGGATTGGAGCATCACAACTTGGTATCAAAGCATTAGGTTTATTGTTCCTTAAGGGAGTGATGTGTATTCGTGATGTCAGTAATTATTTTTTTGATTGTCAAAGATCGATTTGGGCTCAATCTCATATGATGAAAACTTCGAGTTATGTGCACATGTAGTTTCAACATTGGAGTCAAGAAATTGAAAGGTAAGAAGTAAAGGCTTATTCGTTAATGACAATAGGTTAAGTCGTCGTGCTAGTTTACAGCATCCTCAGACAGGACAACAAATAATGGCATGTATTCCTTTAGAATTGTGTGATAACATTGATATTCCCAAGGAATGGGTAATATTCCATGACATATAAAAAGGTGTGTAAATGAGTTCTAAGATTGAATAAATTTTATTCATAGTTCAATGGTAATATGCCTTAGAATAAAATAGTGACAATCGTAGCTTGGGAGATCTGAGTGGCACAATAAAGTCTAGTGATTCTTATGAGAACCATTAGGTGCCTTGACTAGAAAAAGACCGTCGTTGCATAAGAACGATGATAATTGTTAAGGTAAGTAGCACATTGGGGTAGTTATTCATTATAAATAGTTTCTCTATGTGGTTAAAATTTTTATATGGATTAAGTACAGTTTAGAAATTTGCACTAAGATTTCGTATCGGTAAATTGGAAATTTGGTAACTGGATATTCAAATGAGTGTTGGTTATTGAGAAGACTTAGAGAAGTGAATCCTTGAAAAAAATGTTAAGTTCTTAATGCATGAATGTGGTTTGGCATTAAAGGGTAGTTATAATAACGTATTTGAGTACTTGTAAAGTCATTAGAATATGGAATGATAAGAAATTTCATGTAGAGGTATAATGATCCACTTTGTGAAAATCTTTATAGTTTGGGAATAAAGTTATTGTCTAATTAAGAGACGTTAAATAAATTGAAAATGTGTAAGAGAATTACACAAGAATCAATAAATGGTAAGCACGAGACCATTAGGATGATATCATTGATATTTACTAGTTACTGGTATATGGTATGATCTCAGAAATTTTAAAGGCCTACATCCTATAGTTACATAAAGTATTTTTAAAGTTATCAAGGTAATAATACTCGGGTGTATGATATGTTGATGATACCTTGTGTTTAGTATAAGCTTAATGTGGTTACTTGAAAAACAAGGCTTAAGGTATCAAAAGAAAAATTATAATAAGTTTGATGAACTCTATAGGTAATTAGAAAATTAAAAATTGACAATGTCACAATTGGTGTATTAAGTAGAACTCCAACATGGGTGGTAGGCATAATTATACTCTCTAATTAGGCATATGTTAAAATCACTTCAGGAAAATCTGATAAGAGAAGTGAATAGATTCTTAGCATGCCCCAAGTGGTTAAATGGCAGTTGGGGATTGTGCTTAGCATGAACTCTTATGATTTAAGGTGATTAAGGGACTAAATGTGTTCCATCGATTCTCTTTGGTGACACGAGTGATACCGAAGCAGGTAGAGTGGTGTTGAGTAAATAATGAATTTTTAGTTTAGCATTCGGGAGAATTATCGACATTCATAGGTTGGCTCGTCATCTTTGACACCCTAAGGAGGGAGGCCTAGTATCGCGACTTCCCATAGGTAACATACTCACATATGTTGCTTGAGGTTCTCAATTGTTTGTTAAAATCATGAAGGGTTACTCATTCGATCCAATAAGTGTAAGGCCAATATGGAAAAATAATTTATAAGATTCCGTCACATGAGGTTGGGTCCGCAACTAGTAATGCAAGTTTTACGTCTATCGACGCGATTTTTCTAGTTTAGGGTTGAGTGTATGTTCTCTCATGATAATTTTCTATTTCCTCTCGATCTTGGTATTTAGGATTCGTTGTAAAAGGGCCTTTGAGATATGGTGAGGTTAGGCTCAACGTTGTTATGGGTTAGTCTGGATATGGCTAAAGCGTCACAGTAGTTGGGAGCGCATTCCACATGTTCACTTTTTCTAGATTACACAAGTATCGCAAGTGGGTGTGCATGTCCATGTGGATTATTAAAGGTTTGGCATGCGTCGATATGAAAAACCTAAGACTTATAGGGCTTTATTTGCTAATTGGTAGGTTAGGGTTTACAATGGGAGTCGTGGGATAAAGTTTATGGTTTTAAGGTTACTTAGATGAATCAATGACAAGTTTAAAAGGAATGTCGTGCATTATCTTGTATAGTGTGACCCAATTAGGAGGTTAAAGGTTAATCACAAGTTTGAGATTTGTAGGGACATATTTTTTATAAGTCCGTTATCAATTTGTTATGTCATATACCGCTACATCGTCGAAGAGCATTCAAGAGCCATCTACATCAAGATGGATCCGAATTAATCAAGTTCTTCATAAAAAAGACTCCGCGAAGTTTACTTTGGTAAGGTTTTGTTTTAAATACCTTAACTTTACACTTAGAGCTTTTGGGATATTTTTTATAAATATTTTCGAAGTGTTGGAGCGGACTTTTTCGTCAAATTTAAGAATGAGTAATTTTTTCTAAGCGTTGTAGCGTACCTCGATTTTGATGCCCAGATCGTTCAAGCGAGATAGCCATCACGTTCGAGCGACATAGCCATCTCGTTTGAGTGACATAGGGATATCGTGAGATGTCGTTTGAAATACATTTGTAAGTCATTCGCGCGAGACCCTTATCTCGTTCGAACGAGCACGATTTTTGAGGCGACGTATTTTTCTATAAAAACTCATTCTGTGGTTTTGTTTTGTTTAAGAAGCTCAGCGTTTTATAGAATAGAAAACTGCAAAATAAGAATCCTTTTTGACTTCTTCTTTTAGGGTTTAATCCCTTTTTGTTTACAATTCACAGAACTCCCGATATGCTTTAGTGAATCGTTTTGGTGTTGAAGAACACACTTTGCTGTAGTTTAATCTTTATGGGGAGAACTCTATAATCGGAGAGTTGCATGCTATTGTAGAGGGAGTCCTTATAAAGTTCACTTTTGTGGAGAATCCATTTTTTTCTTCATTGTTGACCACATGGAGTTCTTGCGGGAGATTCCAACTAATGTTATTTCGAGCCGTTACTTTGGAGGTTTGACGAAGACACCGTGCGTTACACTTGTGGGCGATTATCAGGTTGTATGTAAGTCAATGGTCTTGTGAATTCTTCAAAGTTCTAGAAATAAAAGGTTTTGACCTTCGGGGATTTTTTCTTAATATTTGTGTCACATGCTTTACTTATTTATGGTTTGACACACGCACACAACATGTTTAGGGGCCGATTTGATTTGGCTTGAATAGACTCCAATTAAATAAGGTTTAATTGGAAACTTGGGAATTTATTTAATCGATATCATACACCGCGTTTATTACGGATTTTTCAAATTGGTATCAGAGCGGGTTGCGCTAATTTATCGCGTATTCCTATTTTTCGCAAATTTGTGTGATATTGATTTTTTAAAATTAGTTTTGTGAAAAATCGCAAATTTTCCAATGGAGCACTTATGTAATTGGATGCCCCCCTTTGATGACACGAGTCAAAGTTTTGATGATATAAATCACTTGAATTTGACGTTTGCTAAAAGAATTGATTTTTTGGAAAAAAAATTCCCGTTTTAAATCCGTGATGGATCTTTTGCAAACGGTTCAAAATTAACTAGATTTTTATCGTGAAAATTTTGTTTCCTTGGACCATGACTTTGTTTCTTTAAAATTGTCTAAGAAGGAAAGTGATGATAGGGTCCTATTTTTAGAAAAAGAATTGGAGGTCCTTAAAAATTCGATGGTTTGTGTTTGTGCCAAAGAGGACAAAAATATTTTAATCAATGAGTTTGTGGCACCTGAAGAGACTCTTAGGGAAAATTTTGCTTTAATTGAGGGAGAGAGAGATACCCTTTTAGGAATTGTTGAAAATTTTAAAAAAAACGTCCCTTAAATTGGAAGAGTCCAATTCTTTGCTTGAGTAAAAAATTTTGAAGTTAAAAAATGATTTGACAGACTCGAATAGGTTTGATAGTGATGGTAATGACTAATCTTGTTATCATGCTTCTAGTGCTAACGACAAAACCATTATTTGTTTTAGAGGGTCAACCAATTTCAAGGATGTTAGAAAAGGTCAACCCATAGGTGTCATTCCACCCGTTTACACATGTTCATATTGTGGTAAGAAAGGTCACCTTAGGCGTTTTTATTTTGATCTTGGAAAATGTCCTAAGAAGTTTATGTCTAGAGTTCCCGTGGTTCCCACATCCCCCACAAGTCGTTTCACATCTGTTTGGGTTAGAAAATCACTTTTAGAGGCACTAGATTTTAGACAAGTTGATTCCCGTTTGCTTGCACATGATTCTTCTCTTTTCATATCATATAGATGATTGTGTTTGCATGTTTTTCATACGCTAGATATGCTTTTTGATATATTTTTGCTAGTGTTGTGACATGTACTTTTTGTATAGATTTTTATTTTTGGAAAAATTTTGAAAAATACAAAAAGATTTTATTTTGATAAATTTTTTGAAAAATCCAAAAAGATTTTTGTTTTTTGTTTGCACCGTTTTTGGATGGACACTTAGGATGACTTAGTCACAACATCATTCCATTTTTCATGTGACTATTTGATAGTGTTTTGAGATAATAGGTCAATTCATCCATGTGCTTTATAATGTTTGGATTCATTGAGATGTAATTAAGTGTTACTTCCTACATGTTTGACTCATGATTTCCTTTATTGCACATATGCACGGATTTGTTTGATTATTGTGCTGGTCTTATCACATGTTGGTTGGGTGTTTTCACTTCAATCCTGTCCTTAAAACGAACCAAGAGCGATAAAACTTGATAAGAAAGTTTTGCATGTAAGAACCGTTTGTGAGTTTGTGTGCTTTGTTTGAAAACGGTGAAGGGCTACGAAATATTATTTTTTATCCTTTGCGATTAAGCCGCCGTTTAAATTGGACCTAAAAAATTGAGGAATTTTATTATCCGGGGTCCAAAGAGGTTTTAAAGAGCCCGAAAAAATTTAAAAGCAATAAAAAGAAATTCATGCCAATTATGGGCCATTTAGATTTTAGCACCAATTCTCCAAAGTTTGAGAATTTAGTTTAACACCTCTAAAAGAAAATATATATGAGGGAGTTTCGTTGGAGATTTTATAACGGGTTTGCACGTCCTTGAAAATCTTGAAAAAGTGCTAAATAGTTTTGGACGTTATTGGTGTGAAAATAACTTTAACTTTGATTTGTTGATTTGCATAAGGCGGTGTCATTTAAATTCAACAAATTTTTACACCTAAGGGTACTTTTGATGTTCATTCGTTGGGGGTACACGTATTCATCATGCACATATGAATGATTGCGTTGATTTACCTATCGAATGTGTTCACACCCATTCATTCCATTTTCACGACTTGGTTGTTTGAGTTTAAATCCATGGTGGTATCTTATTTTTGTATAAAAAATTGAAAAATCAAAAATAATTTGTGAATGTTTTTGAGACATACCTTTACATGCGCATAGTTTGATCCATGTTTGCATTGCAGTTTTTCGTGACACTCCATGTTTTGATTGTTTCTTCTTATCTGTCTATTTAGGGACATCATAAAAACGGGGAGAAAGAATTATCATATTATGGGGGAGATTTTATTTATTAATGATTTATTCTTATATCATTTCATACTCGATGCGTCACAAAGGTATTTTGCATTATCTCATGTGTGTAGGTACAAAGATTGAAGATCATGATGTTGCACACCCTGATGAGAAAAGCTTTGAAATTTGATGAACATTTTTGAAGAACAGTTTGAGACCTTGCAAATTTATTCATGGGAGGGTAGATTTGTATATGCATTTTGGTTTTTGATAATTTGGATTTTTTATGTATGTACCGGCATAGACATAGGGGGAGATTTGTAAGGACATATTTTTTATAAGTACGTTATTAATTTTTTATGTCATATATCGCTACACCGTCGAAGAGCATTCAAGAGCCATCTACATCAAGACGAATCCGGATAAATCAAGTTCTTCATAAAAAAGACTCCGCGAAGTTTACTTTGGTAAGATTTTGTTTTAAATACCTTAACTTTACACTTAGAGCTTTTGGTATATTTTTCATAAAATACTTTCTAAGTGTTGGAGCGGACTTTCTCATCAAATTTAAGAATGAGTAATTTTTCTAAGTGGTGGAGCGTACCTCGATTTTGATGCCCAGGACACTCAAGCGAGATAGCCATCTCATTCGATCGACATGGGGATGTCGCGAGATGTCGTTTGAACGACATCTGTAAGTCATTCGCGCGAGATCCTTATCTCATTCGAACGAGCATAATTTTTGAGGCGGCGTGTTTTTCTATAAAAACACATTATGTGGTTTCGTTTTGTTTAAGAAGTCCCAGCGTTTTATAGAACAGAAAACTACGAAAGCAGAATCCTTTTTGACTTCTTCTTTTAAGGTTTAATCCCTTTTTGTTTACAATTCACAAAACTCCCAATATGCTTTAGTGAATTGTTTTGGTGTTGAAGAACACACTTTGCTGTGGTTTAATCTTTGTGGAGAGAACTCTAAAATCGGAGAGCTGCGTGCTATTGTGGAGGGAGTCCTTATAAAGTTTATTTTTGTGGAGAAGCCGTTTTCTTCTTCATTGATGACCACCTGGAGTTCTTGCGGGAGATTCCAGCCGAAGTTATTGCTAGCTGTTGCTTTGGAGGTTTGACGAAGACACCGCGCGTTACACTTATGGGAGATTATCATATTGTATGTAAGTCAATGGTCTTGTGAATTCTTTTAAGTTCTAGAAATAAAAGGTTTTACCTTTCGGGGATTTTTTCTTAATATTTGTGTCACATTCTTTACTTATTTATGGTTTGACACACGCATGTGACACCCCGACTAATTAAATACCGGGTAGCTACTCCTTTATTAAATTAATTCAAAATGCCAAGTTGGTTCAGTTAATCATCACTGTCGAAAACATTTAATGATTACTAAACACCTAGTATTTAAAAAGTAAGTTGTCAAATTTTAAATTAAATCTGATTAACATGTGATAAATGAAATGTAAAAGAATAACATCACCATACACCATAAAGTCTCACTAAAGTAACCAACAAATAATAATAAGTCCGGAGGAAAACTCCTCACAACAATCCCACAAACTGAAATAAATAAAACAGTGTATCCTGAATTAATTACATGCCAAAAATCTGAATAACTGAATTATGAAATGTCTCTAATAGAAATGGACGACATGCCCTACAAATAATGAAACTGAATATGGAGTCAAGACTAGAAAATGAGGCGTCTAATATCAAGGCCCTGTAACTTCCACAACATCTACAGCTCATCACCTGAATGGAAATCCTATGCATGGTGTCCTTGTGGCTGGGCACCTAAAAAGGTTTTTTTTTACAAAAATAGATTTGAAAGCAAACGGGTCAGAGCCCGAAAGTGGAGAGTATTTTAAAAACAGCAAGTGCTTTAATAACATTAAAACAATGAATGCAAAATACATGTTAGGACGTGCACTCACACTAAATACTCACCTCTCGACTAATTGTGCACTCCTAACGTACCGTACCCATACACGTGATATTCATATCTAACTAAACCCACATAAGTTCTAACCTTTCTACTTGATTCACAATATAAATTCCCAATGTTATCACTTAAGTAGATAGCTTTACTTAAACTCGGAATCTCAATTATTAACATTACAATTCACAGCAAGTTATCCCTTTTTAGCTTTACCGAGGCGTTACTATAATTATTCTCGCAATGAAACATAACAGTTCCTTTTCATTTAGCCGTATATTATTCACATCATAAATATACAATACAAGCACCCCGAGACTAAGCTGCGGTGCACACATACTCTGCTATCCATCCCGGTACATCACGTACATAAGGATCACGCATTACGAATCTCTCAGAAATCGTTCTCAGATAACAACAATCACAAGCAATGGAGGCGAACACAGTCACATCACATGGGTCACGCACATACCTACGCTCCCACGATCAGCAGTCTTATTAACTTCCCAATAAGTCCTTCTCTGACCTATGTCCTCGAGGTACCAATCTAAATCCGGGCACACAAAGATTAGATGGCCCTAAGCGAACGTAAACCTCCCGTGATAGCAAGTATGGTAGGTATGTCATACACATAAAATCATATACATATACTAAGCATGCACACATCTTAGTAATTACCATAATTTATTAGTGGTATACTTCTCATTCTCATACAAACTTATAATTTTACACCTTTCATATGTTCGGTTCGTATGTATTTAAGTCATCAATTATTCTCACAACGTGATTAGTCACTCGCGTCCTAATCCACAATTATTATTTGGTTCCAATCATACTTCTATATTTTACTCCGCAATATATCCCAAATATCCTTTAATACAAATATTTAAGCCGTCACTTGTTCTCACATCGTAATAGTCACTCACGTCCTAATCCACAATTATCATTTGATTCAAATCACACTTCTATGTTTTACTCCTCAATATATCCCAACTATATCAATTAGTCATCAAGGGAATGTTATCTCTACAATTAAACAAGGTTACTGGACAATAGAAATCAAATCAGGCCAAAAAGGCAAATCTATCAACTCGTTAGAAGTCTCGTTCGAACGAAAGGGGCATCTAACGAACATCCAACTCGTTAGAAGGCAAACTGTCACCTCGTTAGAAGCTCGTTCGAACGACCTGGGCAGGTCTTCTAACGAGATGCCAGTTTCGAGCCCAGAATTTCTAAATCGTTTTTCCTCAAACTTTCTCTTCTCAAAACTCATCCAAAAATTATCCCAACAGTGTTTTAATGTTCCTAATCATTCCTAAACATATTTAGGTCGTATCTCAACATATTTAGGGGTTAAATCTTCCTAAACAACATGAAATTATCATCCATCCCCAATTTTCCCAAAACCATATGAGTATGAACCCTAGAAATTTAAAGTCATCAATTCCCATAAATAAATCCATTTTTGCATCATAAAAGTCATATGTCTTTTAGTATAATCACCCAATAACAATTCTACCAAGCCCTATTTCAAAACCTGACTTTCTAACTCAAATTTCATGAGTTTTTATAAATCTCCCAAAATAATGCGATTATATAAATTTCTAAGCATGGAGGAAACATTCGCTTGAAATTAACGTAATTAAACCACTTGCCTTGGATTTGTTCTCTAAATTTTAATGTTGGGTCTTGGATGTTGCTCTCTTTTCCTCTACAATCTATCACAAGGTTGAAGGTTGAAGGTGGTGGCTAGGGTTTCTCTTTTGGGAACCTCTCCTAACTTCTCCTATAACTCCCGTTGCCTTTTAGTTGGTTAAATTATGGTAATGACTTAGTGGGTCACTACATATCCTAATAGTTAACTCCCAAAATTCGTTGGTTAATTATCCTAAAATTTCAAAATTACCAAAATACCCTTTTAAGTTGCCGGTATGGCCCAAAAATGCCCCGAGACCCAAACTAAACCCCCGGCTAGTGTTTTCTGACTATTTCAACCCTTCCGGACTCGTTGGCGCACTCAAAATGACCATACGGTTGATAAAAATAAAATTAAATTTTTAATTAAAATAATTACATTTCTGACGCAACTGTCACACGCGTCCCAACAAAATTTCCCAAATTGCCGTATTTCTATCTCGCGACAATTTCAATATATTCAATATTCACATAATGTCATATGTATACACATTATAATCAAATACTAACTCACATCTCGTTAGTATTTTATTCGGATTAATTCTTAATTAATTCACATATAATTTAAATAATCCCGTAAATAAATATCAATAAAAGTACGGGGTATTACAACTCACATAGCATGTTTATGGGCTGATTTAATTTGGTTTGAATAGACTCCAATTAAATAAGGTTTAATTGGAAATTTGTGAATTTATTTAATAGATATCACACACCGCGTTTATTTCGGGTTTTTCAAGATTAGAAAGTAAACTTTCAAGTCATGATCAATAAAGGTTTTTCGCATAAACTATCGACTCTCACGAAAGTTACAGTAATTATCTAAGGCATAAAGGTGTGTAGATCGATAAACATGATTCAAGGAATCAAAGTAAGGTTAAAGGTTTAATGTTTGGATATGAATTTTGATAATTAAAATTCGAGTAACCTAAGTATGAACTTTAAATTAAGATGGTGAAAATTAGGCTTTCTCGTGATTGAAGGAAATGGTGAATTTTGGGAACGAAATTTCTTAAAGAGGGAAGGTTGTAACACCCACTTTTTTAATTTAAAATGGTATTTTGGTAATTTATGAGGCCCGCGAGGAATTAGAAACTAAGTATAAAATTTGAATGATTAAAACAATTGAGTTCGGAGTTTAAAAGTGCAACATATGATGTTAAAGGCCTAAAATATAGAGGATTGAATCGATTGGAAAAATAAAAGAAATCGTAAAGATCAGCCTAATCAAATCAATTCGAACACGGTCCAACTGATATGGAGAGAATCAGATTGATGTAAAAAGGATTCCGAATTAATCCAATAGGTCTTGAGACAGACTGCATCTTATTTTTAGTTGTCATTTTGAGTGAGACTTTAGGTAGTAGATAAACACTTTTATCCAAGAATAATGGATATTTTTCGGATGCCCATCCATCCCCTAATCATGTTAGTTTTAGAGAAAGTTAATCCAAGGGGGTTCGCTTTAAGATAGGAGAAAGAGAGTTGGGAGCTCATTCTTCTCATTTATCCATGTAAAAAAAAAAATCAGCGCCTCTCCCTCCCACAAATACCTCCATATTAGATAAATATTCCTACATATTTTTCCACCATCTTCAAGTATGTTATACACAAAACCACTATCCTCCATTATCAGGGGTTATAAGAAGTTGTATTAGGCTTTAATGGTGTTAAAGATGAGGTTAAATAAGATAGTTTTGAAGTGGATTTCCATAATGCTTTGAAACATTGATAGATGTTGAAAGTGATGAAGAAAGTCAACTTCTGGAGATAAAAGGAAGACAAGCTTGGAAAGCTTGGTAAATCACTTTGAGGCCACCTTAGGAGGTGAGGGTTTATCCTCATACAAAAACTATTTACAACATATTTGTGAAGCTCGTGTGAGGGTGGGAGATTCATCCTATCCATGATTAGTTGAATGTAATAGGTTTCATATATTAAGATGAGTTAAGAGGGTTGAAAGAAACATTTCTTAAAAGAGTTAAAACTCAAACTATATAAAGAATATTTTTATGAAATAAAAATATAAAAAGTATGCTTTATGACTTTAAGTAAATAATATCAAGAAGTAAGGTTACGGGCCTTATAGGAAGTCATTTGAATGCAACGTGTGTATGTTTATGTGAAATAATAAAGGATTTTAAATGCTTTTAAATTTTTAGAATAATTAAGTAACATTTTTATGAAGTAAAAATGTTAAAAATGGCATTTATGAAGACTAAATGGTGATTTTCAAACATATGGTGTAATGGACTTTGTTTAAGGATGTTTTAACATGAAATATTTTCTTTATTCAAGTAAAAAAAATAGATTTCAAGAAACTTAACTGAATCATTGGTCAAACTAGTGTGAATATTATTTAAAAAGTGTGTTGAAGTGTATTTTTAACATGAAATCATAAAGTTATAAATTTAAGAATTTATACAACATGAAACAATGGCAATCTTAAAGTAATAGTTGGTATGAAGATTTGGGAATATAATTGAGTAAATAACCTAGATAATGGTTGAAACTAATAAGATTGATATGTTGGGCTTAATACTGAAAAATATGAAGTTTTGCACTAAGTAATGTGTTGATTGACATATTAGAAAGTAAAAGGAATGGGTCCAAAATGGTAAAATTCAAGTAGGTTTAGAAATTGTGAACTTTAGATTTCAAAATATGAGTCAAACAAGTTGAATTACAAAGTCTTCAAATAACGAAAAAAATGCTTTGGTACAAAGGTGTCATTTTGTGATGAGACTTAAGAGAAAATTCACTAAACTTTGAGGACTCAAGTTAAAGAGTTAGACTTTAAAGTATTTAATGAAAATTTATATTTTGTAAAGTAAAGGTGATAAGTAACATTTTGAAAAAGGGAATAAAAATCAATTTTACTAATGTTCGTGAAAAGTGAAAAAGTAAACAAAATTGCAAGAAATGGATATTTCAACTCTAAAGATTAAGTATCACAAGATATAGTAAATGAAGTGGTTTTCAAAGGTGAAATATTGAGATCTAAAGTAAAATGAAAACGTACTTTTTACAAAGTGATGAAAATGGTCTTTAAACTTGAAAATAAAATAAAGGCAAAGACAAAGATGTTTGTAATACATAAAGGAAAAGTAATAAGAACTAAAGAGTAAAATGTTTTCAAAGTGGCATTTACCTTGGGTGAAAAGGTTTGAGTAAGGTTTAAAGTTGAAAAATTACACTTTTATTGTAAATAAAAGTACGATAGTAAGCGAGGAATTTTGATAAAAAGGCAGTTGGGCAGCAAGGAAAAAGTAATTAATGTAAAGTGAAACATTTTTAATAAAGTAGAATCGGGGAAATTCAAGAAGGGCCCGAAGCCCTAGGGGTGCGACTTAATTCTTCGACACCAAATTACCGATCGGGAGCATATTGCGGTATAGCGACAGTCAGTGAAATGACGTATGACATATACGGTATGCTCAACTCCAAATTAAAAGTATATTTAAATGTTTGTGGCACTCGGTGAAGGGACGTTAATACAAATGGGATATAGTCAACATTTTGATAAAAAGTAAAGTATTTTAAATTGATAATAATTTCGAAAATGGTTAATGTAAGAAAATGAATATGGGTGTAACTCGGGAAAGTATTAAAATGGACTTAAAGAGAATTAGCATAAGTTAAATAAAGTCCATCGAAAGATAAGTTAAAAGTAATAATAAGGATAAAGAGTGGGTGAACAAATGTCATTACTTAAGTTAACATAGTAATGCATTCTTACAGATGTACTTTAAGGGTAATAAGGTCAAGTTATACAAATATTCACCTTAACACTGATCTTGTGTATTGAAAAGTAATTAAGTAAAGTAACAATTTGTAAAACAAGACAGTGATTTCAAAGAAATGAAAATAAAGTGTTTTCTTAACTTAACAAATTTTAGTTAATGGAATAAGTAAATGTTTTATGAATATAATAAGGAAATATCATCTAATGGGTTAATATAATTTAACCGGAATAAAGTAAGAGTTTCTACATAAAACAAAGGATTAAGCATATATATATATATATATATATATATATATATATATATATATATATATATATATATATATATATATATATATATACATGTGTGTGTGTATGTGTGTGTGTGTGTGTGTGTATTGTATGTACGTAGTAGTATCACCATGTCTTATCATCGGTGTCACTTTCTATCGTTCATTTTATATTGCAGCTTATAAGAACCCCACTGGGTATCGACTCACATCCCTTCATTGTTACAACAAGAGAATGTAGTTACGCATTTGAGAGGGTTTCACATGTTAGCATTCCTACTATCTTTATGCCAGCAACTCTGATTACTTGAACACGAAATGCACATTAATGGGTTCTTCACTTGGCTAGTTACTTTATATTACATGAAAACGGAATTGCATGCTAAATATTGAGACGCTAAATTAGATCAAAGGAACTAGAAATATTATTTAGGGTTGTTTACCTCACTTCACAATTGACGCGTTCGATCTGGTTCGAGTCGACCCATGAGTGGCCCATAAGTCTGGATCCGGGTGTCATAGGAATGACGGGAGACGACAATGTCACTATGCAAACTACATGAAATAAAAATTTTATACACAATTTCCTCTTTCGCTAATGTGTAAATTTCTATTTGAATATGTATTTTATGGGTTTCTCACGGATTTCTCACGAATTGAATAATTCCTCACAGATTTTGGCTATATACAGGTGCTCATTTATACTATTTCATAAACTCTTAGGTACAAATCATCTATTGGCTGCAAGTCATTAATGTGTATGTCTACATTTGTTTTTTTAGCAGTCATTAACAAAATCAATAATAAGGTAACATCCAGGGCCAGTTTTGAGGGGAGCCGAGAGAGGCGGCCGCCTCGGGACCCTGATTTTTGACGTATTTTAAGGGCCCTAAAATTTATATATGTATATATATTTATAGCGTCATTTTTCAATTCTCCCAAAAATCATTTGTTGAAAACTGAACTAAGAAATATTTAAACTTATCGCAATTTCGAAAAATAAGTTGGCATTTTTTCCGTAAAAGGAACCTTACAATTTATAGATGAATAAAAAAAATATCTTGTTAAATATGCCCCCCCCCCCTTCCAATTCAATAGTTCGCCTCGTGCCCCTAAAATCTAGGGATCATCTCGGGTAACATCAATCATAACTTTGGGGACTGGATTTCTTACCAAATATATAGACAGAGGGGTTCAAAACCCTTATTTGGTTAGTTAGTGTTAATTTTTGGCAAGTAAATAAAAAATAACATTTCAAAAGGTGTCAGGTAATCTTATTATTTATGCAGATTAAAACACGTGTTATGGCGAGTTTTGCTGATATGCATGCTTATCGATTGATTTTGGCCTATTTTTCATAACTGATGTCCCACTTTACGACAGGCATAAAGTAGCCGCCTCCTCCTCGAGGAAAGTTTGTAGTAGCTTATGCCACATGAAAGATCCATTTTCCATGCCAAGGTTGACCAACTGATGCCCACTAGCAAAGCATTATCATTAGTCGACACCTTTCCCATCAAACAACTGATACCAAAATGATGTATGCACGTTGGTTCATGTCTTTTAGCCGACAACAGTACGATGACTAATGAAAACACTTAAGTTTATTGACTGTTCTATTGGTTGGCTGTAGATGTAAACTTGCCATCACGTCATGACATTTCATATTTGAATTATTGTTAAATGTTTTCATGTCCTTTTGAGATTTCAATATTTCATGAGACTTATATTAAATACACATATAATTTATTTCAACTGCATAGAGTTTCTATTGTGATATGGTATATTTGACATAGATGCAACATATTTTACATACAACTCCTAACTTCTTTTTATTTTGTTACTATATTCCTAGTTCCCGTCATTATTTAAAGTTCTGAACATTTATTTTATTGTGGTGGTTTTATAAGTGACGGCGGTGTAGTTAGGGTAGATAATTTTTATTTTTTAATATTTTAATTTATGTATCGATTCATAAAACTTATAACATGAACATTTTTTTATAGATTACTATTTATAAGTGCTTTGAATCATCATAAAAAATATATTTTTCATTTGTAAGTGTTCATAACTGTTCCAAAACAAAAATGTTTACTGAATATAGCAACAGTTTTGAACCGTTACAAAAAAAATTTGCAAGGGTTAAAAACTATTGTTAAATACATACATATAATGGTTCAAAACCGTTGCAAAGTTTTTGCAACAGTTATCCAAAATGTACCTTCGTTCTCAATAAATCATTACAAATATTATTTTGCAGTGCAAAAATTTGCAACGATTTTGAACCGATGCAAAATTATCTTTTTTGGTGTAGTGAGGTGTGGAGCACAAGGATACATATATTCGTACATTAGTTCCAAAGAGTTTTTATTAGAAATATCCATACCTATATATAGGTTTTCCCATTGGGCCCAGGTGGTTAAATTGGGGATAGTATTATCAATAGTGTTCTGTGGTGGTGCAATGGTCCGAACAAGTTATATTAAAACCAGTGGTTCAAATTCTAGGAAGGCTCAAATTGGTGATAGTCCAATGGAGCAGTGAAACAGCTTTGGTTGAGATTTGAGTCTTCCCTAAGACCAAGTAGTTTCTTACATGGAGTTGTGCTTGTTCCTTGAGTTTGTATAGCTCGAGATGTAGAAACAACAACGGATCGTGGTTAGAAAGTGATAAATGGCTTCAGTCTTGCCAATGTGGAGATTTTTGAGTGGTTGGATTATTGGAGAAAAAGTTAGTACATCTCACACTTGAAAAATAGGAGAGAAGTCATTTATACATAAGGAATGGACCACAACTTTACTAGTGTCAAGGACTTTTAATTGTAAAACTCAACACTTGTGGATAGGATTGCACATTGGGCCCAGGTAGTTAAGTCGGGGATAATAGTGGCGCTAGTGGTCCAAGATGGTTGAATGGTCCTAATAATAGACAATGAGAGAAAGTCAACTCTTATGCCAACCCGTGTGCCTACCGAACCCATTAAACACAATCATAACTACTAATCCAAGAAGCTTTTAAAGTGGAGTAAATATAAGTAGTTTGACCCCTTATTTTTTTAATTCTGTATGTGTTTGTGTTGAATGTAACGGTAATCAACCAATTTTGTATTTCTCGGGTAAAAAAATTAGTAATTCAATATATTTTCAATTTATCATTTCATGAATGTCGATTAAAATAAAAAATATACTTAAAAAATCAAACTAAATATTGGCACATAAGTGCTCGATCAAGACATAGTGAAGATAAATATTTGTTGTGGAGTTACAAAGGCTACCACATGAATAGATTTGGGCCACAATGTAGTAGGGGTGGTCCGATAAACACTGTTTAACATAATCAAATCAGATTAAAGCAAATTGATTAACCATGAGAAAGTACATAACACTGCTTGCGTTATGTGACTCAGATTATGCGTATCCAATATGTAAGAGTATAATATAGTCATGTGTGCCCTCACTTATTATATTGTCTTATTCCTGTCTTCAAAACACATTTTGTGAGTTCGTCATTATGGTCCTCAATCTATAGAAAATATTCTCCAATCTCAAGATCTTGAAGACCTTGCTTTTTCATACATGATCTCAATTTAAGATGAAGGTAAATTGACCTAGATGACTTAGAGTTTTTAATGGTTAAGAAAACAAAATGATTGTTGATGTAAAAAATTAGATTATATCTAATTATTTAATCACAAATAAAATAAAATGAGACAATGAAATTTAAAGTGGTTCAGCCTTATAAGAATGGCCTACGTCCACTGTTTCTATTATTGCTGATTGTTTGGGAATTCTTGATTACCAGTTTAGTCAAGAAATTCCCGGTCCCCCTACAATGAGGATGATACAATGTATTTATAGCCCTCAGGATGTTCATGTGAAAGGGTAATACATAGCTGTCCATTAGGCGTATACATCTGAATGATGATAATAAGAATTTAATGCGCAGTCAATCTGTTGGTTATCCTGCTATTCATGCTCTGTTCGAGATGCAGCTCGGACCGCTTAAGCTGCTCGGACCGCCTAAGTAGCTCGGTACTCATAAGTTGATTGGTGTATTAAAGTTCCTTGGAGAACTCTTGTTGGTTGGAGCGTCTGAGTTGATCGGGAAAGCAGAGTTCCTCATTGCAGTATGGTTCCTCGGAGAGCATCTATTGCTCGGAGTATCTGAGTGGGTCGGGGAAGTTGAGTTCCTCGAAGTCAAGGTGTTGTTTGTAAGTGTTTGTTATTGCCACGCAGATGGCCACATGTCTTCACTCAATTGAGCCATGTCAGCAGACTAAATTTGGTATAAAAAGAAGCCCCCAATGTTTCACAGTTCGAAATTTGAGGAGTGCGGAACATTCTTTCTCGAAAATATGGCGATTTTAAATGGTCATCCTGAAATTTAGGAGTATTTTCTTTTGTATTTATTTCGCCTTCCAAATTCGTAGAATCAGGATTTTTTGAATTTTTATAACCGCTTCGATTCCCGCGCCCTTTTTGTCTTTTTAGCCGCTGGTAACGTAACCGTCTTTTTGTAATCATTATCTTTACCCATTCCCAAGACAGGGTATTTAAGCGTTGCAGAAAATCCCTTCGTCTTCTACTTTTTCAAATTTATCTCTTTGAGTTCTCCATTGTCTCTCTCTCCTGTGCGTTCATCCTTTTCATCATTCGTTGTCAACAAACTCATCCTTTTTCTTGTAAGATCTTCTTCTCTCTCTTTGATTTCCTTTACTCATCATGGTTTACCCTGTAGAGTCACTTGATAAGTTTCGTTCTGATTTCTCTATTCCTTCATGGGTTATTTTGGAGGAACTTTCTGAGACTTCAGATTATTTTCGTTTGGCTGAGGGACATTGGTTCCCCAGTCTCTTTGTCGCTGAATGTGGCTTTTCTTTTCCCCCAAACCCTTTATGTCTGGAATTCTGTCAATATTTTGACGTGGTTCCTGCAAGAATAACCCCCAATACGTGGAGAATAGTTAACGGAGTCCATAGATTAAATCAAATTCATGGAACTCATATAGAAATTCCAGAAATTATGTTCTGTTATAGAGGGGTTGTTGGTGACAATACTTTTTATTTCAAAACTAGGTTTTTAAATAGGGCTTTAGTGGTCAATCTCCCAGATGCCAATAGGGACTACTTCGAGCACGGGGCTGTTATGAAAAATTGGCAACACCCTCCACTGATTGGAAATGATGTGTACCAGGGTCCTAGATGTCCTCCCTATGGCAATGGGATATGTTGTTTTTATTTTATTTTATTTTTGAAATTATGCTTCCTTTGTGTTTGATAAAATGTGTCACTGATATTTTAATTTTCATTTATTTGCGGTTGACAGCAAAAGAAGGTCTCCAAAAGAGACAGAAATTAATTTAAAACATCTAAAACTTATCTGGTGTTTGCATCAGACTATTGCTGACAAGAATATCAGGTCAGCTTCATATTTGTTGCAGTATAAGAGTTACACCTCATCTTTTACTGCTCGTTCGGTGATAAGTGAGGTAGAACCAGTACCTGCTTCTGCAAGTTCTTCACCTGAGTCTCATATCCCTCTGAGTGAAAGAATGAAGAAAAGAAGAGCTCCTTCCATCTTTGAGAAATCTGCCTCTGTTGCTGGAGAGGCAAAGAGAAGTAAACATGATGTTCCAGAAGAGGGGACAAAGAAGATTGATGCACCCCCTACAGCTACTACTGTGAAGGTTGCCGAGAAGCCCCCAGTGGCTCCGAGCAAGGCCGCTGTTCCAAGCGAGGTGATTGTTATCTCTCCGACTAAGACTACATCATTAGTCGAGACCATTCCTGTTCCCCCGAGGAAGCTGAAGAAGAGCTCATCGGTCAATTTATCTGAATCCATCTCTCAGCCCTCGATTACTGGAAGTGGTGTTCCCACTTTTATTGCCCCGAGCTCTGCCATGAGCTCGGTGAAGTCTTGGATCATTACCGAGATCCAAGGTATGGAAGAAAATCTTTCTCAGGACATGGTTACCTCATTAGCTGCTCGTCATATAGCTTCTGTAAGTATCATTGTCCTCAACTTTCATTTTTCCTTGTTACATCTGTGTACTGACTTGATATCATTTTCTTTTCCCAGTTGGTGACCTATTTTAATACCATTTTAAAGAAAAATGAAGCTATTAAAGCTTCAAGCTCCACGTCTGGTGTAGAGGAAGCCTGGCGCAGTCTTTGAAAGATTCTCGTCAGAAGTATGATGATGATAAGGCTACTTGGGAGGTGAAACTTGATTCCACCGAGCAGGAGAGAAACCAAGCTATTGAAGTCTCCAAAGGTTTGGAGAAGAAAATAAAAAACTTGGAAGAGAAGAATAAAGAGCTCGATGAGAAGCTCAAAAATGCTAGGGAGCTTGAAAGTAAGCTCAAAAATGCTAAAGAAGAGTTGGGCCGACTTCGTGAAGTAGGTCGTCAAAAGGAAGAAATAGAGAATAAGCTGAAGGCTATCGAGGATCATTTTTTCGAGAAGCTTTCCTTGGAGAAAGCGAAAAGGAAATTGGCTATAAAAAAGTCTTTCAACACTGGCTGGGATAAGGGGTGGAATAAAGGTCTGGCTTCCATGATGTCGCAGGTGGAATATGGTAGCCACAAAAACTTTAGGGGATGGCCGGGTCACTGCTCTCCAAGAGATGAAGGTCGATGAAAATTCTGACCTGTTCAGCGACACATCCCGGGCCTCCTCCAACTCCTGAAGAAGAAGAAAAGGACGAAGCCGCCTCTAAGGAATCCTCCATGGTGATGGGAGATCAAATTACTCATTCCCCAGCTATCCAGTCGACCAGCGAGCAACTTCAACCATCCATTGTTTCAAACGAGCAACTTCCAGTACTCCCCGATCAACCATCTGTACCAACTGAGCAACCTACCTCCTCGTCCCAACCTCCCGAGAAAGTTTTGGGAGACAAGGAAAAGGTGTAGAATTGTTCAAATTTTTCTCTCTGTTTATTTTTCTTTATCAAATGTAACTCTGAATTTTGTACTTCTCCTTTATGATGTAATAAAATTTGAAGTTTTGCCTATTCATACTGTTGTTTCTCTTCTTCATGCTCTGTTTGAACTCTTATTGATTCTTTCTTTCTCTTCCTTTACTATTTTATGGCCAGGATGGAGTTATTGTCTGCTCATGATACAAAATTGTTGAGGCAATGCAATGAGTACTTCAAACCTGATCATACAGATATGAGTGCAGCACAAATCATTGACATCCTCGGTCAAGGTGCTTCAGAGCAAGCAATTTTAGCCTACCAGTATTTGAAGTGCCTGCTTGACCGTGCAGTGTCTAACAATGTAGCATATTATGAAATGATTAAAGATCTCCAAGGAACTCTTAAAGAGCTTCAACAATAATATAAGGAATCTACAACCCTTTTGCACGAAGCATACGAGAAGAAGAATCAGCAACTCAGTGCTGATAAGGGATACGATAAATTATTTGCTGCTTACGATGTGAGGGAGAGAACTTTAAAGGATGAGGTCGAAGAGCACAGACAGATATCTGAGTTGTTAGAGCATGAAAATAATAACCTACAAAGAGAGGCGTCTCCGTTGAAGTCTGCAGCTTCCACCTCAAACGCTGTGGTCCCTGTGAACGATGAGGGATTCTCCTTCTTGGAGGTCAAAAATGCCAACCTGAGGGATGAATTAGAAACCTTGAAGAGAGCTGGCCCTTCTACATCTACTCGGGGACGAGCAAGAGCTCCTCGGGGACGAGCAAGAGCTGCTCGAATTACTGTCGAGGAACAGAGAACTCAATCTGCTCTGGAGAACCATGCCTTCTAACTAATGGCAAAGAACCAGGCATTGGCTGAAATGTCTAAGAAGATCAGGAATCTGGGTGAGCAGCTTTCTGCACAGAATTCTGCCTTGGAAAATAAAGAACTCTTTATAAAAACTCTTCACGAGCAGTTGGAAAGGTTGACTTATCAGTTCCACAAGCAGCCCAGAGAATTTTGGATGGTTGGCTACAATGAGGCTCTTTACCATTTGGATGATCGGATCCAAAATGCGAATAATGAAGGTTACAAACAAGGGTGATTGAATGCCCTGGGTGTAATGCAACTGTAACAACGTCACTACTTATGGGATTATCATAATCTTGGGTTGCTCGACTTGCCAGTGCCACCCTT
Source organism: Sambucus nigra (assembly GCA_949130495.1). Taxonomy (NCBI): domain Eukaryota; kingdom Viridiplantae; phylum Streptophyta; class Magnoliopsida; order Dipsacales; family Adoxaceae; genus Sambucus; species Sambucus nigra. The sequence continues at coordinate 807,088,818 of OX422207.1, forward strand.
CAAACTCGACATGAGCTGGATCCCTGCCCGGGCAATCCCTCAGTGTTTGACTTCCAAATACCTTGGCGATTATAGTCTCCATTCCAATGCTAAAATATCTCGCCCCGAGCACCTACTCGATCGACCATCTGTGATAAACATTAGGATACTTAAAGATCTTAATTTCATAAACTCACCTTATGCTTTAGAAGATCCTCCTGCTGGTGAGGAACCTGTTTCAAAAGCAGAGGGGAAGAAATCAATAGAATAGGAATCTTGATGTAATAATTAATTTGTATTTCATTCTCAATGTATTATGTTTTTAGATTTAATGAAAGACTTTTATTTTTGTTCGCAATCTTGATTGGCATTGCCTAGTGGTTGTAAAACACTTTATATATGTATATCTGTTAAGAAGATAACAACATTGTGTTATTTGTCGATCAACTTATTGTCGAATTTCTCGATCAACTTGGTAGTAATTTAAAAAGTTACGAGTATCAAAAATTTTGCTCGATCACTTTCTCGTACTCATAAAATGTTTCCGACCAACCAAGGTCGGTAAATTTTTCTTCTCGACCAACTACAGTTAGTGGGTTTTTATTCTCGATCAACCATAGTTAGTGGATTTTTTCTTACCGGCCAACTTTGGCACTTTTTGGAATAGTTTTTCTTCCTAACCAACCTTAGTTGGTATTTTTAGGAATAGTTTTACTTCCTAACCAACCTTAGTTGGCATTTTTAGGAATAGTTTTACTTCCTAACCAACCTTAGTTGGCATTTTTAGGAATAGTTTTACTTCCTAACCAACCTTAGTTAGCATTTTTAGGAATAGTTTTACTTCCTAACCAACCTGAGTTGGCATTTTTAGGAATAATTTTACTTCCTAACCAACCTTAGTTGGCATTTTTAGGAATAGTTTTACTTCCTAACCAACCTGAGTTGGCATTTTTAGGAATAGTTTTACTTCCTAACTAACCTGAGTTGGCATTTTTAGGAATAGTTTGTGTGTAGCACTAGTATTCCGCAAAAAAATTTCATTAAAAGGAGAGAACTGGGCAGACCATTGTCACTTTATTCATACTAACGAAAATGTATCACATCACTGATAATACTTGCGCAAGTGTTCTGCATTCCATGCATTCTTAAACTCCTGCCCTTCTAAAGTTGCTATTCTGTAGGTTCCGGGTCAAACAACTTCTGTAACTCGGTAAGGTCCATGCCAGTTTGCTTCCAATTTGTTGTGCTTTTGAATCACTTTCTTTAGCACATAGTTTCCTTCTTTCAGGTCACACCTCTTTACTCTCTTGTTGTAGAACAAAGCTGTTCATTGTTGGTAAGCAGCATTCCTGATGGCTGCTTCTTCTCTAACTTCCTCGAGCATGTCTAAATCCAATCTTCTCATTAAGTCGCTGATAAGGGAATTAAAATTCAGTACTCTGTGTGTCGGGAGACCCAACTCAGCAGGTATAACTGCTTCACTTCCAAATGCCAGCATATATGGAGATTCCCTTGTTGCTGTTCGGGGAGTAGTTCGGTAAGCCCATAGTGCTGATTGTAGCTCGTTGATCCAATTTGCTTTCGCGTCATTCACTATTTTTTTCAATCCATTCAGTAGCGTTCTATTTGTTACTTCAGTTTGTCCATTGCTTTGGGATAGCCTGGTGCCGAGTGGATCTTTAAGATATTTGACTGATGATAATAGGCAGCGAACTCCTCATTGTTAAATTGTGTTCCATGGTTGGTAATGAATGCATGGGGAAGACCATATCTACAGATGATATTTTTCCAAATAAATTGATACACCTTCTCGTACGTCATGTCGACAAGAGGCTCGACCACTTAGTAAAATAATCCACTCCGATGACGAGATATTTAAATCTTCCTCTGGTCGTTGGAAATGGTCCGACCAAGTCAATTCCCCACATAGCAAATGGCCAAGGGGAAGTAATGGATGTCAACAACGCTTGGGGATTTCTTCGGATGGAGGAGAAGCGCTGACACTTGTCACATTTCTTAGTATAGGCTATACAATCAGCCCTCATCGTTGGCCAGTAGTATTCTTGCGTCATAACCCTTTGCAAAAGCGTTCGACCTGCTACATGGGCTCCACAGGACCCTTTATGGATCTCTTCAATTAAGTCTTTCACCTCGGTGGGATGCACACATCTTTGCAAACCTGCTATAATTCCTCGTCTGTACAGAATACCATTATTCTATACATAACGAGCAGCTTTAAACTTCAGTTTTTTGTCTGCAAGTTTGTCAGTTGGTAATTCCCCCTCCTCAATAGATGCCCTGATGGAATCCATCCAAGATGGTCCTAAATTAAGGGTAATAAAATTCATCGTCAAATCTTCATCTATACTCCGACCAGCTAAAACTTCAATTGGGATTGTTCTTCGTAGCTCGGTACGAGTAGCTGATGCTAATCGAGCTAAGGCGTCTGCCCTCGTATTCTCCATTCTTGGTATTCTGACCAGCTGAATAGCAGCAAATTCTGATACCAATTACCTTGCCTTTGCATGATACCTGATCATTAATTCTCCTTTGGCTGCATATACTCCCATCATTTGATTTATGATCAATTGCGAGTCACTGAAGACAATAAACTGCTCTGCCCCCATGGTTTTTGCCAAACTAAGACCTGCAATTATGGCTTCATATTCAGCCTCATTATTCGAAGCTTTGAATTGGAAGCGTAGGGCATATTCCATGTCGACCTCGTCTGGACTATTAAGAACAATCCCTGCCCCACAGCCTGTTGTGCAAGATGATCCATCCACATATAAACTCCATATAGGTAACTCGTCTTTAAATTTCTTATCTGACAGAGTTCCCCGGTGGAAAATTTGTTGCTTCCTTTCACCCTCTCCTAATACTTCTTGTTATTCATCGATCATCACTTCTTGCCCTTTTACCAAACTAAGTTGGTCTGGGATTGAGTTTGATGATTCTGTAACATCTACTTGCCCTTTTACCAACCTAAGTTGGTCTGGGCTTGGGTTTGATGATTCTGTAACATCCACAGGTTGATCGGTGTACAGCTTTTGCTCCTCGGGGGTATCAGGATAGGTGAACTCTGCTATAAAATCTGCTAGTGCTTGCCCTTTAAGAGATGATCTGGGTTCATAAATTATGTCATATTCTCCGAGCTCTATTGCCCAATACATCAATCTTCCTGATTTTTCTGGTTTATGAAGAGCTTGCCTCAATGGCATATCGGTATATACCACAATAGTATGAGCCTGGAAGTATGGCTTCATTCTTCTACTTGCCTCGATCAATGTTAGTGCCAATTTTTCCAGCTTTGGATATGTGATCTCTTCTCCTCGGAAGGCTTTGCTAGTGTAATAAATCAGTTTTTGCACTCCATTCTCCACTCTTATTAATGCCGAGCTAACTGCATTCTCTGACACTGCCAGATACAAGTATAATTTTTCTCCCATCACTGGCCTGGACAATAGTGGAGGTGTTCCCAGATATTTCTTCAAGTCTTGAAAAGCCTTCTCACATTCATCATTCCACTCAAAAGTCTTTCGGAGCGTTTTGAAGAATGGGAGACATCTATCAGTTGCTCGCGATACAAATCTGTTGAGTGCTGCTACTCGTCCTGTAAAACTTTGCACTTCTTTCTTCGTTGTTGGAGATCGCAGCTCTAACAGAGCTTTGATCTTTTCAGGGTTTGCTTCAATGCCTCGTTGATTGACAATGTACCCGAGAAACATGCCTTCTCATACTCCAAATATGCACTTTATCGGGTTCAGCTTCATTGATATTTATCTAGTTGATCAAAGGTCTGGCCTAAGTCAACTAGATGATCAGCAGCTTTCTTGCTCTTTGTCAGCATATCATCAACATAGACTTCCATATTGCAACTGATTTGTTCTGCAAACACCTTGTTCATCAGCCGCTGATATGTTGCACCTGCATTTTTTAAACCAAAAGGCATAACATTATAACAGTAAGTTCCCCTAGGGGTAATGAAAGAAGTACTTTCCCTGTCTCATCTTAATCTGGTTGTATCCAGAATAAGCGTCCATGAAGCTCAACAGCTCGTGTCCCGAGGTAGCATCTACTAATTGATCAATTCGGGGCAAGGAAAAGTGGTCCTTTGGGCATGCTTTGTTGAGGTCGGTGAAATCTACACACATCCTCCATTTGTTGTTCTTTTTCTTTACCATTACCATATTTGCTAACCAGTCTGGATATTTAACATCTTCAATAAAGCAAGCTTTTTGGAGCTTCTTGACCTCTTCCTGTATAATTTGATTCTTCTCGGGACTGAATACTCTTCTTCTCTACTTTACTGGCTTGATCTCCTTATTCACGTTGAGTTCGTGACATAAGAAATTTGGGTTTATTCCGGGCATATCCTCATGACTCCATGCAAAAGTTTGTTTTCTTCTTCTTAGGAAAGTTATTAATTTCTGTTTTAGTGAGGCCTCCAGTGACGAACCTATTTGAGTTGTTCGTTCAGGGTGCTCGTCGTCCAGAATGATGTTTTTAGTAGCTTCCACCACCCGGCCTTTCACGAGTTGGGACTCATCTCTAGGATCCAATGTTTCAATTTCTGCACCTTCCTTCACTTGATAGGTAGTAGTCTTTTTCCTTGATTCCTCCAGTTCCTCTTGCTCGGTAGATGAATAGTAGCATTCCCGAGCTACTTTTTGATCACCCTTCACAACTCCTACTCTAAAATTTATGGGAAATTTTAGGCATTGATGTATCGTAGATGGCACTGCCTCGAACTTCTTCAATCCTACCCTTCCCATGATGATATTATAGGCTGATTGAACATTTTTATCCATCACGAAGAAGCGTATTCTTTCTGTTCGACAAGCAAGCCATGTACCAATGAATATATCCAATTTGATCGTCCCAAGTGGAAAAACTTTCTCGCCAGCAAAACCGAGGAGGGGTCTATGATAAGGCTCCAGTTGAGATAGATTTAGATTTAAACTGTTGAAGCACGAGTAGAACATGATGTCTGTCGAGCTACCATTGTCTACCAGTACTCTTGAAATCATTATTTCCCTCATCCTCATTTTGATCACCAATGGGTCATCATGAGGATATAGAACACCTGCGAGGTCGTTCTTTGAGAAACTAATGACCAATTTCTCTTTGTTTACCTTTTTCGGGCGATCCTCCTCAGCTAGATTTATTCGTTGAATGTATGAACAAGCTTGAGCCTCACAGAGGTAAGCTTTTCTCTCTGCAGTAAGGTCTCCTCCTCCTGCATCTCCAGTTGTAATAACATTACAATTAAATGACCCAAAGCGTATTGAAAACACCTTACGTTCTAGTTACCTTGGTCTCTTGGGAAGATCGGGGTCGTCTTCTGGATCAACTTCATGGTCTCTTTTCTTGTTCTCCTCTGCTCGACGAGAAGATCTAGACCTCTCTCTTATTCGATCGCTGTTTCTTCTTTCATTTCTACGATCAACATACTTTGCCAATTTTCCTCGTCTAATAAGTGTTTCAATCTCATTCTGAAGAGCTATACAATTCTTGGTCATATGGCCACGATCTTTGTGAAAATCACAATATTTTGCCTTATTCCTCCTGTCAGGTTCTGTCTTCATTTTCTCTGGCCTGTTTAATTCCTCGTTGCTCTTGATTTCTTCTAGAACATGGTTGATGTCTATCTTCAAAGGAGTGTAATTATCAAATTTCTTCAATACCTCCCATGACGACCTTGTTTTTGATTGTTTGTCACCACCATTTTTCTTATGCTCTTTCTTCTTAACTTTATCAACTTCCACCTTGGTTTCTTTGGCGTCCATATTCTTCTTCGCAGCCATAGCCTCCTCGGCATTCATGATCTTGGCCGCTTTTGCCATCAGTTCTGACATGGTTCTGGGTGGATCTTTGGCCAAAGTGTAGTACAACTTGTTGGGCAGCAGCTCACTCATTAAGGCGGTAATCGCTGTCTTTTCTTCATAATCAATGACTTTGAGTTTCTCGTTATTAAAATGAGTTATATAATCTCTGGTACTCTCACCAGCTTTCTGTTTAACACTTAACAATTGCGCTACTCGTTTAACTGGCTTTGCCCTAAAATAGAAATTTCCAATGAATAACTCAGCCAGTTGAACGAAAGTTGAGATCTTACCCCGAGGAAGATTATTGTACCATATTTGAGCAGATCCGGTAAGAGTTCCTGAGAATGCTCTGCATCTCATCTCATTTGGAACAGCATAGATGTCGGCTGCAGCTTGGTATTGTTCTACATGAAGAACATGGTCGGTCTTTCCATCATATTTGGGAGTCACAATAGATGCTTTGAACTTTGACGGTGTGGGAAAATCCACAATGGCCTGGACAAAGGGTGTCCCTTGAACAAAAGTTCGTTGTAGGGGGTTCTTGGCCTTAGCTATTTCCCCTAGTCTGTCTTCCGGCCTCTGAATAGAGCCATTCCACGCATCATTTCCTTCTTCGATCCTGTTGGTTCGAGTAACTGATCGCGTTGAGGTGGTTTCCTGTGATTTATCTTGATGAGCAGCTGGTCACGACTGGGCAGATCCTTCCCTTAAGTCTAATGATCGTCGAAAGCTCCTCGACGCAGCCCTAGGAGGACTTTTGTTCCTCATAGGACCTAATCGATCAAAAGGAGATACCCTGCTTAACCTTTCTAGCGCACTAGTCCTTTCTGGAGAGAGAGTGATACGTTGTTCAGTATTTGTGGCTCGTACTGACGAAGTTTATTCAGGTTGATAAGAAAAATCTTCAGACTCCTCACTACGATATGAATCGGTACACCTAGTACGCGAAGAAAGTAAACGGGTATTTTTTTGAACACTTTGATGTCCTGAATGGGTCGGTACTCCTCCATGAAGGGTTTGTATAAGTTGTCGCATAGTTTATTGCATGGCTGTCTGGCCCTGGGCCAGATTTGTCATTATTCCAGCCAGATCTGGAACGTTTGGCGGAGCAGATGGATTTGGAGGGCTTCCAGCGTTTCGATTGCTGGGTTCTGGATCATCAGCCATTTGTAATGAATTATTTTTGATGAAAAACAATATTACCAGTCGTTTCTCACAGACGGCGCCAATCTGTTGATGTAAAAAATTAGATTATATCTAATTATTTAATCACATATAAAATAAAATGAGACAAAGAAATATTAAAGTGGTTCAGCCTTATAAGAATGGCCTACGTCCACTGTTTCTATTATTGCTGATTGTTTGGGAATTCTTGATTACCAGTTTAGTCAAGAAATTCTCGGTCCCCCTACAATGAGGATGATACAATGTATGTATAGCCCTCAGTCTGTTCATGTTAAAGGGTAATACATTGCTGTCCATTAGGCGTATGATAATAATAAGCATTTAATGCGCAGTCAATCTGTTGGTTATCCTGCTATTAATGCTCTGTTCGAGGTGCAGCTCGGACCGCTTAAGCTGCTCGGACCGCCTAAGTAGCTCGGTACTCATAAGTTGATTGGTGTATTAAAGTTCCTCGGAGAACTCTTATTGGTCGGAGCATCTGAGTTGATCGGGGAAGCAGAGTTCCTCGTTGTAGTATGGTTCCTCGAAGAGCATCTATTGCTCGGAGTATCTGAGTGGGTCGGGGAAGTTGAGTTCCTCGAAGTCAAGGTGTTGTTCGGAAGTGTTTGTTATTGCCATGCAGATTACCACGTGTCTTCACTCAATTAAGCCATGTCAGCAGACTAAATTTTGTATCAACAATGATAAAATCTTTTTAAAACATTTTGTGAATTTTTACCTTACCAAATTTCTTAAAGCCTTTTGTATAAAAATATATCCTTGAGAAAGGACATTTCTGTAAAAGCCCCAATATAAGTTGCAGTCATGAAGCCTTCTCCTCACGGGCCACAAATCCTTCAAAGACTTAGTGGAAAAACTATGGTGATATGCATGGCTTCTTTCTAGGAGAGATCACAATTGTGAATCATGTACTTTGCATCCGCAAACTCCCTTTCGTAATTATGTCATATTATTTGATCTCAGAAAAAAATCTATATCTCCATCAGTGACCTTATGTCGCCGATGCTTTGCGTTCATGATATTTCGACGATGATCAAAGTAAAATATATACTTTTTGCAAATCCAAAGATAGTTTAAGATATTTTCCCTCAAATCACCTTTTACTTGATGTGACTCAATAGCCTACACTCTTACATCCTAATCATGGTGTATGTGTGTGGATTAACTTGGTTTGGGGGTTTATTATCATTACTTTTATTTTCTCAAAATCTAAATACACCCCATTTCTTTCTCATTTTTCATTTTAATTTAATTTTAAAATATTGCAAGATAACAAATATCCAATGGAGAAACCAAGTTTTTTGTTCTTCCTTTTTAAGAAATCAAACCTTTGAAGGAATAGAAAGTTAGGTTACATTCTTGTTTATCTTTTTGTTTCCTTTCTCTTCTTTACACTTAATCAATCTTTCATTGATTAACCAATAACAAAAGGGAAGAAGAAAATTATGAGTCATTAAACACTTTTGTCGCCCTTAATATTTTTAAACATATTCAGTGGGAGATTGTTGTGATAATGTGGTTCATCACAAGATTTTTCATCTATAAACATGACAAAGCCCAAGTTGGTTCAAGGGAGATATTTTTGAACGGTTGATCAAGACATCAAATATGTTGAGATTCTTATGGACATTACAAAGGTCTCTAACTTACTAGGAAATTGTGGAAAAAAAAGTGAGGTGCGAGTTAGTGCATGTGTTTATAAGACGTTTATCCCATCTCTAAGTCTTTACCATTGTTTTAGTGATATTATTGCATTGGCATGATGTTTCCCATTAGTGATTTTTTTCTTATATATATGGTGTTATGTGTTGATTTGTTTTCATATGATTTATAACTCAAATGTTTAATTAAGATTAAAATTTGACTATTTGTTATATTATTGGAAAATCTGGTCATATAAACCGTTAGGGCCTGATCTTTGACAAAGAACCAATTAAAATCTATTAAGAAAATTATAATTGGGGGTACTTGGTATTTTTGTTCGTAAAACATACTCTCAACTGGTATCAGAGCTAAACCATTTTTAAATAGGTTCCACCACCTTGAGGAAGATCATGCTTTAGGCCGATATGGAGAATAGTGTTATGCTAAGTGGAATTGATATCTTCGAATATATATGTCCTCATCCTATTTGGATCTTTGGATGATTTTAAGACAAATGAAAAAGAGGTGAGTCAATCTTCATTCTCAAGTGATGAGAGTGTTTCGAAGATTGAGACTTTATTTTCTTTCGGTTATACTTTCGATGACCTTTTGAGGAAGAAGATTGTGACCTATAGTTTGCTTTCGATAAATTTTGTGTTGAAAATTCGAAATATAAAAATATTTTGTTGAAAATTTCCTTAAAGATAAAAATGGCCGAAAAAGAAATCGTTTCTTTAAAAGTGGAAAGTTGTACCTTGAGTATTGTGGAAGCTCAAAAGTCCACTTTAAGATAAAATCTCCTTCTTATGGAGAGAAAATTATTTTTTACAAGCGAGATTAAATGTTTTACAAACTGAATTAGTAGAATAAAAAAATTCTAAGTATTCATTAGTAGAATAAAAAAATTCTAAGTATTCATGAAATGAAAAGATCATATTTCTTGAGAATAATTTTCTCTCCATAGAAATTGTGAAGGTCAATTCGGAAGATCGATCAAATAAGTTAAAAAAATGCTATTATCTCGCACCCAATATTCTAATGACAAAAATGGTATTTCATACAGTAAATTTGAAAATGTATCCAATGAGAAGTCCAATACTACATTTGTAAAATCTTCTCACGAGATTCAAGCTCCTCTAAAGTCTCTTCCACAAAGAGAGAAGAAAAATGCGTCAAAACTTTCTAATGAAAAAGTCCAACGCGAAATGATAATCACAAGAAATGGAGTCCTTCTTGAGCTCAACCACGTTGGAGATGATCAACTCAAGAAGATGTTGAATATAGTGAAACTCATTATGTAAGTGATAATTATTAGATATGACTCTGAAATTATATAAATAAGACCCCCCATTATACCCACAACCTGGACTCTCGGTTAACTTATACCCATAACTTGAACTCTCAACTAAAATTCTCTAGCATTCGAAGTGGTCTATCTTTCTTATTCCACTAAATAGTACCCCTCTTTCCCTGTGGATGTAGCCTGATTAGGACTGACCACGTATATTCGACATCGTTTACTTTATTGCATAATATTCTAGGTCAATTTATACAATGTGCATAGCCCCGATCTCCCTCAGATCCAAATTGGCATTTTTAGCGAAGTGGTTATGGAGAGAACATAAAAAATAAATTTTCTAATTAAATTCATATGTTAAATAATTTGGAATCATTTTAAGATCAACCTCTTCCTTTATTTTTTACCTCAACATTTTTTATACATGCAACTTAAGGGCGAAGCTATGTGTACCCTAATGGTGTCAAATAAAACCATTAAATTTTCATAACATGTATATAAAAATGTCAATTTTTAAGACCAACAAACAAATCGTACCAAGTAAAATTGAAAAAAAAATGTATATATGTTCCATTTTTTATTTTTATTTTTATTTTTGGTTATCATATACCACGTCCCTTTTGAATTTTGAAGTGCTGACCTAAAAAAATTATTAACTATTTAAGAATGACCTGGATGATAATCATATACACGTGATTACTTGAGGTTTGAAGAAGACATGCTAATGAGTTGGTTTGTGATGTTGAAGATACCATAGGATGGACAATGCCCCCCGTAATAGAGAAGAAAATCTTTTTTCATGTTGTTATTTGTTTCTTATGACTATTTTTTGGAAGCAACCTTGGTATTGATATGATTTTAGTTTAAGAGGGTGCACAGCTTGATATAAGCATGTGGTGCCCACACCATTTGTCATGAATGGAAAGCCAGGGGATGTAAAAGTTGGTTATCGGGTGTAGCTATATAATATATACCTAGATATTTTAGATTCAAAACTCGCTAATAATATTTTGAGGCAAGGATCGCTAAGTTTTGGCATAGATGTCGATCGAAGAATTAGTCTGGTGTGAAAAAAGTAGCCTAATACACCCTTTCCAATAAAAAAATGGATGAAAAGTCTCATATTTTAAGAGTCAACTCGTGATTTTTGAGCGTTTTAAAGAAGACTTTTACGGGAGGGCCTTTATAGGGTTGTCAATGGATTGAATTTTATCCAAATTTAATTTCGAATCCGAATCTAATTCATTTAAACGGATATGGATCATGCATAAAATTCGATTATCCGATTACCCAATTACCCTATTATTAAATGGAGCGGATTTGGATTCATATACTACGATCCGTTAATAATCCGAACCGATTAATATATATATAAAATATAATATAATATATTTTTAATTAATATATATTGTATTTAATAATATTTTAAATATATATTATAATTGTTCTTTATTTCATTATCTGTTATTTTGGAACATTGGCAAAATAAATATATGAAATAAGAGTTGAAAATAAAAATATTGCAAATCAAGTTTAACATAAACGGATAATCGGATCGGATCGGATCCGAATCCGTTTAACATAAACGGATATAAATTTGGATTTGTCTGATATGATTAATAAACGGATATTGATTTGGATTTGCCTGATCCGGTCCGAATCCGATCCGTTTACAGCCCTAGGTCCTTATATATATATATATATATATATATATATATATGGTGAGACTATCTTATACATACCAAACGGAACTTACCAACGGTGCATACGAATTTTTTAAAATAGTTAAAAAAAAATTATTGAATATATATACATGGATTTGGTAACAAAAATCCAAACTAATATGGATTTGGTAACAAGAATCCATGTATATATATATTCAACAATTTTTACAAAAATCCATGTATATATATATATATATATATATATATATATATATATATATATATATATATATATATATATATATATATATATATTCAACAAAAATCCAAACCAACATGAATTTCTTTATATATATACATGGATTTGGTAACAAAAATCCAAACCAATATGTTTAATATTAAATTACAAAAAAGAGTGAATTACTTTTGTGACCGCTAAAGTATACAAATAGTTTCTATTGACCTCTTAAATGATTTCTTTTCCATTAAGTCCCTAAAGTATCTATTTCGTGTTAGTTTGTCCATTCCATCCATTTTAACAGTTAACTTTAACTGAATTTGAGGGCAAAATTTTTAATTTGGGCCATTAATAATTAAAATAACCCTTAAAAAGATATTTTGTGCTAAAGATAATTAAATAATCCTATGATAATATTTTATGCTAAAAATGATATTGCCAATAATATTTTTCTCATTTTTTGCAATTGATAGTTAAAACATTATAAAAAATAGTGTTTACCCATACGAATTGATAGGGGTAAGAACAAAAATAGTTATATTATAATTTTTTTTCTTTTTTTTAATAGATGAAAACTAGGATTAAAAAATAGGGTACAAACTTTAAATGGAAATTGTCTTAAGAAATGTTTAAAGCCCATTTTTTATATGGAAACTATTTTTTGTATTGAAAAGATTTTTTAAAAATGTTTTGATAAATAAAAACGTTAAAAACCAGTTTTCTATAAATAAAAATGTTAAAAATTTTAAAAATATTTTTTAATATCTTTTTAATAGAAAACATATTTTTAATGTTTTTAAGCATTTTATATAAATAAAACTATTTTTTTAAATTGAAAATATTTGTTTGTTGGTTTTATTTAAACTAATGAATGACATACTTTTTTATTTACAAAAAAGAGTTTTAGATTCAGTTTTTTAACTATATTTTTTAAATATAAAAAAATTGTATTTTTTATAAAGTAAGTTATTTATAGAAAAAAAGTCATTTTAAATTTATTTCTGTAATAACTGTCATTGTAAATAAAAATTGTTAAATTTTTTTTTATGTAGAAATAATTTTGAAAAAAAATAATTTCGATAAATAAAAATGCTAAAAACAATTTATATTTAAAAAAATTATTTTTTGATATACAAACATTTTCTTAATAAATATTTAGATTTTTTTAAAAATATGAATGGCCTAAAATACTATTTTTACCCCCAAATTCCATTAAAGTTAGCAATCAAATGGATGGAAGTGCCAAATTGACACCATATAGATATTTTTTTTAAAAATTAAGCTAACAAGGAGGAATAATTTTTTAAAAAAGAAATAAAAGATAGATGAGTGTCCCCACCACCAAGGCTCACAAGCATAAATAAAAGTAAATGAATAAATAAGAAACTAGAAAAAGAAAATTATTTCTTCCCTTTTTTTGTTTTGGGACGAACTTCAGGAATATTATAATCGATTTTGAACTTTAAAATCCGCTCTTCTTTCTCATTTTGAACTTGCTGCACAAGAAGCATGTATTAAAATTTTGAATCCACTTGATCTTTAATTTCTTTATTTAATCCGGAAAGACCATCTTCATTCTTGCTTGGCTTCAATTTCAACTACTTGAATAACCTCATCCACCCGTTTTGTATTGATTTGATCCTATTGGATTTGGAGCTCTTTTGATGTTCTATTTTTCGCCTTGGACTATTTATATATTAGTAACATATTCAATTTCATTCTCGATTTGGTAGTCCTACAAGCAATCCGAATCAGTACCAATTTTGGAGGGAGTTGTATCTACAACCGCATTCCTTTTCAATTCAACAAAATAATGAATTTTAGAAATTTGGGTTGATATATTACCACCATGGTGTTTAATGTACTCTCAAGAAAAGGGATGTAAATTCTCATTAGTATTCACATCAGGAGGAGGTTTTGAATTCGCATATGTTGGGATCAATTCTTGAGCCTGTGCACTTAGGACAGTTTGATGGACTGAATTATGGGTTAAGACTTCATTTAATAAATCAACTCAATTCTTCCTTACATCAAGAGTTGATCCTATTAACTTGGGGGTCAAATTCTAAGGCCAATCTAATATTAGATCGCTACCAATATTTGGATCTAACATTCCATCCACATGAGGTAGGGTAAGAGTCTTTTCACTTGAGAGTACACCTGTACGTGTATCCTTAAATATAGTAGTCCTAGTAGAAACAACTTCATCTAACGGATCCCATTTATTTTCCATAATTGGCTATTGAGATGTATTAAGAGTGTTATACCATATTTGTAGAGCATGATATCACCCGAAGAGAGCTGAGTAAAACCATTCAATTATGAGTAAACGCTCATCTTCGGCCGAGCAGACTTACTAAGGGATGACCTCGACTCAGCATAGTAGATCATCCATAGTCAATGTGGTTGGACTCTTTTACATCTGAACGGACGAGATCGTTTCCAACAAGGCTAATTAGCGGAATACAACTTTAATAACGATGTTAAAAGCTGTCGAGTACCTTGTGAGTGGCACCATCGTCAGCTAACATGTGTAGGGACATTCCTTCGTGGGTAAAACTTTAAACCATTCTAAATATTGGTTGTAACCCATTAAAAATATGCTCCTGACCAATCTATAAGGGAAAGACACGTGTAAACCCCATACTCTTATCCTGACATACATTCTCTCATACTCATTCACTTTAAAATGAGATATCCCCTATTAGGATTTGGATCGACAGAGAGATACTCATATATTTAAACTGTCAAATCATAGAGTGAGTAGATATTGAGTGAATTATATTGGTCTTAAGCCTTTGGTCATTTAAAACATAGTTAGAAAAGCTATCCCATGGATGTAGGCTCCTCTTTAAGGGCTGAATTAGGTAACCCTTGGTGTAATTCTTCCTATTCTCATCTCATCCTTTTCATATATGCATTTTACTGCCTTTTTATTGTTTGTTATTTTGAATTGGATCTTCACTTACCAAGACGAACCTTGAAACCAATTTTAAATGATAAAACAATGGTGTCGTTTGTGGGATCAACCAAGCCAAGTTGTTTCTCACCTGTTTTTTAATTTCTAATTGTGAAAATTTTGAAAATACCCCCTAATTTCGTTGACGATCATCTCGCTGATAAAAATCAATAGATTTGTTTGATTTCATACTTTAAACCCTTGATTTACTATTCCATAACACATCTTTGTGTAATTCGAACTTAAATGTTTTGTCTCCTAGCCTAAAACAGCCTCTTCACTCTCAATTTTACAAATCTTTAATCATACCCTATTTTCCTATAATTATACTTTGTTTTTCGTAAAATCCTGTAAAAAATGGCCAAACATCATTAAAGTAGCAGGAATAGAGAAGTAGAACCACCCTCAACCTCTATTGGAATAGGATATTATCAAGATTTTTACACAGCTTGGTTAAGAGGCAAGAAGCCATGAAATAAGATATGAGGCAATTCACTCAAAATTTTATGGCCTCACAGAACTGACCAATTCATCTAGAATAAGTTTTCAACGACCCCAGTCATGGTGAAAAACCTAGATAAGTACAGAGAAGTATCCCCTCCCGCTCCATATAGGGATAGGAGGAAATAAAACCACGGTAAAGAACCCCAGGAGGCTAAATTTTGGGTCTGATATGAGCAAATCTACTCGAAGAAGTCGATCAGAATATGAAGGATCCCCTTTAATACCCTCCCCCAATATTTTATTATTTTCCTGAGTAAATTGTAAGCATATGCAACTCTTGGACTCAGATCATTATCATTTGAGCTTTTTTTGCTATATTTGATTATCCTTTGGGCCTTGATGGTAATTATTGGAAGTTATTGGATGAAATTGAAGATTTAAGGAATCTGAGTAGATCGAATGAACTTGAAGGTCATTCGAATGAGGTCCTTGTCTCGTTCGAACGATCATACCAGTGGTTCAAACGAGAAGTTCACCTTGTTTGAAGAAGGCATCTAACGGTAATCGAACAAATCACTACTACATTACTACACCATCTCATTAGAAGGTCATTCGAATGAATGCCCAGTCTTATTCGAATGAGGTCCCATTCTCATTCTAATGACTTAGGTAGAAATTGGTCATTTCTATTTTCCTTTGTGAGTTATTGCAATTTGGACCATTAGATCAATGACGTGTCACCTTCTCGTGAACCTAGATGATAAAATCGGGATTTTAATGTTTAGGGTGAGTTTTGAAGGGTTTGAGGGGGGCATTTGTGGAATTTATCCCCTTAGAGTTTTGGAGAATATATAAGTGTGTGTTAGCTTATTTGGGCATTAAAGATCAGATTTGTCTTTTCTCTCTAAGCTTTCTAGAACTCCTGTGGAGCACAACCACCATCCCAAGCCAAGAACCACCACCCCTCCACCTTGTGTCACCATATTTTACAAGTATTCCACCATATTTAAGCCCAATACACTCATTTACACCATTGATGAGTAAAGCTACGAATTTTAGAGGTATTGTTAGGGGTTATTGATGATGAAGATGGAAGATTTATGGAGTTTGAAGGGGGATTTGGTTGGAGCATTTATGGAGGCAAGTTTTGTGGAGCTAGGCAACCTCCTTGAGGTTACCTTAAAAGGTGGGGGGTTGCCATCACCTTCTTCTTCACCCAACCATTTTTAGATCGCCATTTGAGGTGAAAAAAACTTTACGCTTAGTTTAAGATTCTATTTTGCATATTATAGGTCTTGTATCTAAAATTTAATAGTAGGATTCATTTACGATACAAGAATGATATATCTTATGATTTCTAAAAATGAATTGGCAAACGGTTTCAATGGTTTTGATAAAAATGATATATTTTAAGAAAACTTGCTATTAAATATTTTATGGAATAAAAGTGTTGGAAGAATGCTCATTTTGATTGGGAATATTTTATGAATAAATGTTTCAAAGTTTTCTTGTGAACAAAATTGGAATTTTATATAAATGGATATTTTATTCAAGTTTTAAAGAAACAAAAACATCTTTTCCTTGAAAATTATGTTTGTGCAAACATTATGAAATTTCTAGAGTAAATCACATGTTAGACCAATTTCATAGGATTTTTGAAGTTAAAATCCATCTTCTCATGCATATAGACTTGTAGTATTTTGATGTCGAACATATAAACAAGTTTACTAAGGGTTTTATCGGGTTTAAACATGAAATAAAGAAATTAAAAATTCAGCCCTTAAAGTGTGTGAAAAAGGTGTTGAAAAGGTGATAAGTGTATGGTTTTAAGACAACATGTGTTGTTCAAGGAAAATGGTATTTTTATTACAAAATAGTCTTAGACGTTTAATGATTTCTTGGAAAAGAAAGTAATGAAATAAAAAGATTTCCAACTTTAGGTGTGTATTACTGAAATAGTGTTAAATAACTGTTAATGAGCGAAAAACACTTAAGAAGTTACCGTGGGTAACTTAATGGTGTTTGGAAAGTAACACTTATGAAAATGAAGATAAAGGACAAATTTCAAAATAAATGGGTAAAACATCAATTTTACTTAAAGTTGAACATTTTTATGAAATAAAAAAAATTGAAAAGGTGTTACATAAAATGATCCTAAATGAACATGATTTTTGGCATAATATCAATTCTAAAGCAAAAAGGACAAGAAATGATGATTTTAAAGTGTAACACGAGTTGGGGTGAAACCTCGGGTTTTGACTTCGGAGTGAAAAAAGTAAAAAGTGGAATAATTTGGACATTTATAAATTATTAAGACACAATAATATGGACTCGGATGACACCGGAATAATTAAGGAGGTCCCGGAGCCCTAAAGTGAAAGACCCAAAATCACTGGCTGGAGCATATGGTAGTATAATCGACGGTGTGGAGCTCATTAAAGTATGTGTATATTGGAAGATTCTGAGAAAAATATAATGAAAATGGATTGTGTGGTGATTATGTGAATATACAACCTAACTTGAATGAATTAATAAATATTCTGGTAAAGGATAAATTGCACAAGAAATGTGAAAATTGATTAATGTCCATAAAGTAAAGGAATGGTAAATTGAATGGATTACATGGGTATTTAAGCAACCTAAAGAGGTGTAACCCATAATTGATACATGAGTGTGCTTATGAAAGGTTTTCAAAGAAAAATAAGTATTTGTAGCAAGGTATTTACGTGTGTTGAAAGGGAATTTTCAATGAAAATATTAATATAATTTGGCATGAGAAATGAGGAGGTAAAAGAAATGTTTTTCCTTAAGCAATGGGTATTATTTAAAATATTTAACTGGTTGTGTTAAATCAAGAAATAAATGTCAAGTCAAGTAAAATAATTTTTTTTACGGAATTAAGCTCAATTTATCGGGGTAAGTAATATTTTTAGAATAAAAATATTTTCATGTGCGTGTGTGTGTGTGTGTTGCATGTGAACGTATATATAACGTGTTAGAGTCTCCTTTTGGTCTTTTAACTCTATATTGCATTGTTGTAATTTTTTGTTGGGCATTTGGCTCATTCCCTCATCTTTGTTATGGTAGGTTAGGTGCGGTTCCTGAAACGGCCCTTTAGTGTACTTTAGGTAAAAACAACTTTCTTCCAATTTTTGTTAAAAACCAATTTTAACTTCTTAAACCATAACATGCATTTAAATGATTAAATCCATTCGATGAATAAACATGCGGTAAAAGAAACAATTTCAGGAAAAAATCCCCGAAGGGCAAAACCTTTTATTTCACTATAATTTGTAAGAAAACGACTTACACGGATTACAATGAAATAAGTACAACATACGAAATACCCGCAGGTGTCGGTTTCGATGTCTCGGCTGGAACTTTCCCTTTCCAGGAGGGCAGCAGTGAAGAAAAGAACGGTTCCTTCACAAGATACTCCGTAAGGTCTCCTTCTACAATAGCACGCAGCTCTTCGATTGTAGAGTTCTCCTCACAAAGTGTAACACGATGTGGTGAATGAATTATCTTCCGGTAAATACGTTCAAGATCACCTAACTTTGGAATCGAGTAATACGATCTTGAATAAACACCGAAAGATGAAAAACTTGTATGGTAATAAGTTTTTCTAAACTATTCTGCCTACAGAAACGTTAGCAGATATATTTTATTTATAGCTGAGCTGCACAGAGTCCAAGAAAAATAAAACACGAAAATCGAGGCGACAGGTCGTTCAAGCGAGATGCCATGTCGTTCGAGCGAGATGAGATCTCGTTCGCGCGACATGCAATGTCGTTTGAATGATACTCAATCTCGTTCGAGCGAGACACGGTAAAAAAATATTATTTTCTTTTTAATTTGATCCTCGAATTTTCTTAGACTGTTTGCAACTCAGAAATAATTTTTTTTTAAAACGATAAAACGATTTTCATTCCCAAACAGTTATATCACCCAGTATTTAATCAATATACACATTACTCAACTACACATAAGTATTCATACCCGAGTGATCTTAAACATATGCGACATGTCTTGACTTGTGATCTTCTTGAAAAGCTTTGATTTCCCAATCTTGGATTTGAACTTTGTTGTAGGCTTTAAATAATCATCATAGAAAACTAGCCTGACTTAATTTATTTTGTCCGGAATTAAGCCAATTAAAATAAATGAAAAATGCTAAGAATTCTGTTCTTACAGTTCCGTATTTTGAGAGCGTTATGAAGATAAGTATTCTTTTATTTTATGTTAGTAGCTCTGTATGCTTGGATTTTGGGGACGCTTCCCATGGGTCCCTCACGTACCTTGATTTGAAATGGAATCTCATGCTAAACAAATGAAATCTTAATTAAATAAAACTGGACTAGTAACATTATGTAGGTTTTTTCATTGCATTTCACACCTAACGCTCGGTCGGACCGAGTTGATCATGGGTAACCCATAAATTCGGGCCTAAACGTTACAAATGGTATCATAGCTCTAGGTTCAAGGTTCGTTTCGGGAGTGACGTGGTGAGGTTGGTAGTGGATCTTTTGACGTCGGTATTGATTTTGGTCCTGTCACGTTGGATTGGTGACAATTTCAGTTCGTGTTCTCGACGGTGGAGCCAAAGAGATTAGCATGACAGGTAATTCAGTGTCAAGTGGCATACGACCAAGTTGGTTGTCATTAATCGCTTATGCGTTTTTGATCTAGATATGTTAGTAATTTGCGAGTGTCTGTGCGAACCAATAGTGGCTACACCGCAGTGTTTAGTGTGAGGTACTTGTGTCAACCCTCGATGATATGAGAGCTATATAGCTTAATGACGTCCATTGAATTAGATACATGAATTGTGCAAAGTCAGCCACTAAGATTAGGTGACTAGAGTGCCATGCCTATGCAATATTGATTTGTGATGAGGATACATTAAGTTTTGGGGTACGGTACTTTCAAATAGTTAATAATGATAATGTAATTAGGAAAATTCGATCCTTAGGGTAGTATCGCGTCGAAAGATAATTAGTGATTCAGTGGACGTGATGAATTGTGTTGGTCAACACTCGGGGATGTATACTCGGCCTGAGTCAGTAAAATACTAGTGTTGTTAGTAATTGTCTTGGTGATTGTTAATTAAAAGTTGTACCTCGCAAGGTATGATGAGAGTTACGGGGAACTGAGGTAAGTATATTATGTACGTAACAATGATGGTTGATGAGACTTATGAGTGAACTCTAGATAGTTTTTCATGTTAATATTTTAGAAAATATGATGAAATTTTGAGAGATAGCATCTTTAGTGATGTCAGTGATGCAAACCTAGAGGTTTATGGGTTGTACGATACGTCCTATATCCTTCCAGAATCCTCATTAGTGTCAGTCTGTGATTTGGTACATGGCTTATGGTATCAGCCATTTGGAAGGGAGATGAGGTTATTATCTAAGTATCAGGGCCCATTTTAGCAGCTTAAGTTGTGGCCATATGCGAGGCAATTCCAGTGTGAGTATGGTTTAAGGGAGTTTTGGAATGTCCGTAGGAGTAATTTTGTGTGGCATTATTGGGAATATAAATCAACTTGTTGTGACATCTTAAAGTGATCAATGGTTAAGGTGAACCATATGTAAAGGCTCATAGACTAGTGTTTTTGTCAGCACCTAGTAATCACGATGTGGGTATTGAGAAATTTTTAGAGCGCACCTGATGAGAAATTCATGGGTGATGAAATCTTGTCGGATTTTGAGGACTTTTACGTGGAGTATGCTTGGTGTCCTTAAGATTCCAGTTAAGTTCGGTATTGAGAAGTGGTAGTGTCCTAGTGATGATCATATGGAAGGTCAGGTAATGATCTCAGGTTGTTGGTCAAGGTTTAAAGGAGTCGAATAGTGTACGTGTTGGGTATTGTCATCCGAATTAGCACAGATGGGCGGTGTAACTTTCTAAGAGAGATTGGAAGTTTGTGTCGTGAGTGGGAGTGATGCTCAGGTGTATGTAATTACAAGTGTGGGAGGTGTGACACTTGATTTTGAGGGGTACTAGGAAATTTATTCGGGACTTAGATTGATGATGTTATATTAGGGACTTGACATTGGAACCCAAGAGGGGAGATCGAGGCATGCTTAGAATGTTGGCGTGTGCCGACCGCATAATTTAGGATAACCCTAGTTATGTAGGGACTAGTTCTTGTTGCGTCTTTCCAATCCGGTAAGAATTAGAAGGTGTAGCCCTTTGTGGTGCTTATTACCCTTAGAATGCCAATGGTGACCGACGTGATCGTCATGTAAATTCAGTTTGTGTAAAGCCTGGAATAAGTTTAGCTACGATCCTGCGTAGAGGTAGTAATAAGGTGAATGTTTTACTTAAAATGGGTACTGCCTAAGTGACTTGGGGTTACGATCATGGTATGATAAGGCAGACAGCAACCTAGGTTTAGTAGGTTGGTGACATCATCACTGGTAAGATGGACAAGGTTGGTGTCAACAAGGACATTGGCAATTGTCGATCGGGGTGGATCACGTCAATAAAAAATGTAAGAAGGAAACCTTCTTATTAAGGAGGTAAGTCCAGTGTTTGACTTCCCAAATGACTATATGTTCGTATTTGGCTTTCGTCTTGTGAGGATGAATGGTTTGTGATCCGATTCGTCATGATTGGTGACTCGAGCCAGGGTGTATGGCTAGGTCAGTGCCCAGTGAGAACGTCTAGGAGGAATTATATTTAGGTTCGCTTTTCATAAGCCACAATTTCTAAGGAAAAAATTTCCAATTGAGTCAGTTGTATGTTTATTTAACTTTTTCCCAGAATAAAACACGTTTGAGTCATAGGGAGATTTTTATTGTCCCGATCCCACACAGACTATGACGTGTTGAAGTTTATTAATGATGCTGCGGTAAAGCTTCAAAGATTTATCAAGACGATTTATGGTGGATATTTCGTCTTCAAGTTTAATTTCATTTTGAGAATTCTCTGGTACGAATGCATAATGTTAATGGGAGTCGGAATTAGTTTTAAATTATTTAAGGATGTTATTTTATTAACTAAATGATTTAAAAATGTTTCTAAATTGTTTAAAGTTGTTTACACTTCGTTTTAATCTGATAAGGACGGATTAGAGTAGTATTTAAGTTGGACTCTAATTCGCGCGTCGTTCAAACGACCTAACCAGTCGTTCGAGCGAGATGTCCATCTCGTTCAAGCGATAAGCCAATTTTGCTCGAACAAAATGCCGCCTTAAGGAAATTATTTTAGGACGTGTTTTTAATCAGATTTTTTATGTGTGCATTATGCGAAAAACAGTATATAATCCAGAACGTTGTTTGCACATGTTTCCTAAGGTTTTCCAAAGATAAACACATCCTTAGATTTTTAAAGATCCGAGTTACCATTCACATATGCTATTGTGATATTTGGTTGCACCAATTGGAGTTTGTTCTACATTGAATATTGTTGGTTGTACGGTGAATAAGCGAAGGTGTTTGTGTTCAGCATCGTAGATGACACAATGACATATCGGTGAACACCGAGACATACGTGGACGCGTGTGTTGTGGACGAGCATCGTGGAAGAAGGACTTCTGCGTGGGCACTATGGAGGAGCGGTTAAAGATCAAAAGAGCGTAAAGTCTCGTGGGGATCAAGCCGTTGAGTAAGACTTGTGTCTACTCCTTATAAATCCACATTCATAGTGATTGTCTGGCTTGGGTTGTCCGAGATTTTTTCCTGTTGTGCTGTCATCATACATCCAACGTTGTGAGTTTTATTTTCTTTACTTTATTCCCCTTGCTCTAATCACTAGATGCATGTGTAGGATTAATCAAGATAAAATTTGGTTAAGTTAAAATTAGTTAACAACTTGGTGCGAATTAAAATTGGAAAAAGATATTTCATAAAAAGAAATTGTTTTGTCATCCTTAAAACACTTTCCGCATAGAAAATAAGGGACCTACATAGTCCGATGCGTATGGATGGGATTTTGTCGGAACTGTTGATTTTTCCTCCTGATTCTTGTGTGTCCTTTTTTATTCTGATAATCGAGGATTGGTGGTCCCACGATTGTGGTGGCTCAAATTTTTACCACGTCATGGTACGATGCGGTTTGGCCCAGTAGAGTGCGGGTGGACCTGGAATGGTTTATGAAACTCGATAACTGGGTGCGCCCCTATATGAGGTATCCATTCTATTGCATAAAGTTCAGTGTACAGGTGGCTACGCTTTTGGCCACACAGTTTGCTTGTAGTGTCCATTCGCCTTAGAATTGGTAACCTTATGATTGGTCGGTATGGCAGTCGGTGGCTCTGATTATGAGGAGCGGGATGATGACTTGAAGACATCGTATAGTGGTTAAATTCAAGGAAATATGGCACTAGGTGTTGTTTACCATGATGGGTGGATTGTCTTAGCATCTAGGTGAGTCTTCCCTACTAGTACATTTAGGGTAACCCAGGTTCATGAAAGGGTTCCATGGGAGGGTATTAATTGAACACATGATTTGAAACTTAGTGGAAGTTCGCCCCGATGTGAGGGAAGTGCTATATGATGTTAGTATCAATCTTAGATGAGGTTATGTGGCCATCATGACCTTAGAATTTGAGGGAAATCAGGATTTGTATTCCAATGATTAGAGATGATTCTTGGTGATGAATTGGACTGGGTATTAGTCATATGTCATTTTTCTCTTAGGTGAGGATTGATCACTAGAGAGGGTTTCCCAATAGGGATGCCGATATGATTTGGGTATTAATAAGGTAGTGTTGGGACTCAATTGAACGTGGTCATTAAGTGAGTGGAGACTCGGAGATTATTATGTGACATTGATGGTTAGCATAACGGTGAGCGTTAGAACACATGGTATGTTTAACATTTGGTAAAAACTCTTGTGAAAGAGCATATGATGTCATCTAGGCTATCGATGACTTCGATGAGTTAGTCTTAGAGGATTCGTATAACTTAGAATGAGGATTAATAAATCTTAGGAATTTTAGGAATTGACGGATCAATAATTTGGGGATGAAATTTTCTAAGGAGGGAAGAATGTAATACCCACCCCCATAATATTTTATTATTTTATTTTGTAAATTGTAAACATATGAAACTCTTGGATTCGTATCATTATCATATGGGCTTTTATTAATATATTTGATTATCCTTTGGGCCTTAACGGTAATTGTTGGAAGTTATTGGGTAAAATTGAAGATTTAAGGAATCTGAGTAGATCGAACGAGCTTGAAGGTCATTTGAACGAGGTCCTTGTCTCATTTGAAAGAGAACACTAGTGGTTCGAACAAGAAGCCCACCTCTTTCGAAGTAGACATCTAACGATGATTGAAGGAACCACCACAGCATCAACGCGCCACCTCGTTATAAGGCCCTTCGAAAGGTCAATCGGATGAGATCCCAGTTTCGTTCGAAAGAGAG
The DNA here is from genome assembly GCA_949130495.1 of Sambucus nigra. Lineage (NCBI taxonomy): Eukaryota > Viridiplantae > Streptophyta > Magnoliopsida > Dipsacales > Adoxaceae > Sambucus > Sambucus nigra. The sequence continues at coordinate 807,113,439 of OX422207.1, forward strand.
CCCACTCTCATTCGGACGAGGTCCAATTCTCGTTCGAATGACCTGGGTAGAAATCGATAATTTTGATTTGCCTTTGTGTGCTATCGTAATTTCGATCATTAGATTAATGACGCCTCACCTCCTTGTGAACCCACATGATAAAATCAGAATGTTAATGTTTGGGGAGAGTTTTTAAGGGTTTGTGGGGGGAGGGGGAATTTAACCCCTTAGAGTTTTGGAGAGTATATAAGTGTGTGCTATCTTATTTGGGAATTAAAGATCAGATTTGTCTTCTCTCTCTAAGCTCTTTAGAGCTTCCATGGAGACCAACCACCATCCCAAGCCAAGAACCACCACCTCTCCACCTTGTGATATCACATTTTATAAGTATTCCACCACATTTAATCCCAATACACCCATTTTCACCATTAATTGTTGGGGGTTCTTAATGAGGAAGATGAAAGATTTATGGAGTTTGAAGGGGGTTTTGCTTGGAGCTTTTAGGTAGGCAAGCTTTGTGGAGTTAAACAACCTCTTTGAACACCTTAGGTGGTGGGTGGGTGGGGTGGGTGGGTGGTTCCCATCACCGTCTTCTTCACCCAATCATTTTTGGAGCTCCATTTGAGGTGGAAAAAACTAAACTCTTTGTTTAAGAGTCTATTTTGCATATTAGAGGTTTTGTAGCTAAAATTGTAAGAGTATGACGCATTTATGGTATAAGAATAATATTTCTTATGATTTGTAAAAAAGAATTTACAAAGGGTTTCAATGGTTTTGAGAAAAAAAAATATTTCAAGAAAATTTGGTATTAAACATTATTATTGAAAAAAATATATAAAGAATGCTCATTTTGATTGGGAATATTTTATTAATAAATGTTTCAAAGTTTCCTTATGAAAAAAATTAGGATTTTATATAAATGGACATTTTATTCAAGTTTTGAAGTAACAAAAATATCTTTTGTCTTGAAAAGTATGTTTGTGAAAACATTATGAAATTTTTAGAGTAAATCACATGTTAAACCCATTTGATAAGATTTTTGGACTTAAAATCATCTTCTTATTCATATAGACTTGTAGTATTTTGAGAATGAACATATAAACAATTTTAATAAGGGTTTTATTGGGTTTGATTATGAAATAAAAAAATTAAAAAATTTAGCCCATAATAAAGTGTGTTAGAAAGGTATTGAAAAGGTGATAAGTGTATGGTTTTAAGAGAACATGTGATAATGAAGGAAAATGTATTTTTAGCATAAAGTAGTCTTAGATATTCAATAATATTTTGGAAAAGAAAGTAATGAAATAAAGATATTTCCAACTTGAGATGTGTACTACTCCAAAAGTGTTAAATAAGTGTTAATGAGCTAAAAAAAATTAAGAAATTAGTGTGGATAGCTTAATGGTGTTTGAAAAACAACACTTGTGAAAATAGAGAAAAAGACAAATTTGGAAATAAATGGGTAAAATGTTAATTTTACTTAAAGTGAAACATAATTATGAAATAAAAATGTTGAAAAAAGTGTTACATGAAATGGTCCTAAATGAACATGATTTTTGGAATAAAATCAATTCTAGAATAAAAAGGACAAGAAATGATGATTTTAAAGTGTAACACAAGTTGGGGTAAAACCCCTAATTTTGACTTCGGCCGAAAAAAAAGGAAAAATGGAGTAATGTGGACATTTGTAAAATGTTAAAACACATTAATATGGAGTCGTATGAAATCGGGATAATTAAGGAGGGCCCGAAACCCTAGGGTGAAGGACCTAAAATCACTAGCCAGAGCATATGGTAGCATAGTTGGTGATGTGAAGCCCATTAAAGTATGCTAATATTGGAAGTTTTAAAAAAATGGAACATATCAATAAATGGATTGTGTGGTGAATACATGAAAAGACAACTTGACTTGAATTAATTAATTAATGTTCCGGTAAAGGATAAAGTGAAAAAGAAATGTGAAAATTTATTAATGTCCATAAAGTAAAGGAATGGTAAAGTGAAGGGATTAAATGGTTAATTATAACCCATAATTGACACATTATTGTGTTTATGAAAGGTTTTCAAAGAAAAATAAGTATTTTCTTACACGTTATTTGCGTGTATTAAAAGTTGATTTTCAATGAAAATACTAAGATAATTCGATATGAGAAATAACAAAATTTTAGTAAAAGAAATTCTTTTACTTAAGCAAGGGGTATTGTTTAAAATATTTAACCGAGTGTGTTAAATCAATATGTAAGGACACAATTCTCCGATTGAGTCTTAATGTAGTTTTGGCTCAATTCTGGACAAAAACGTTTAAGTCATAGGATAGTTTTAAATTGTATTCATTCAAGTCTATGATGGGTTAATTGAAGACGTAGCATCCAATTTTATAAAGCTTCATCAAATGCCGGTTTAGTGTGCCTCGTTTCTACGTCATCAACAATATTCCAATGCTCCTAAGGTATGAATGCATTTGATATATATATATAGGAGCTTAATAATTTATTGGGTGTAATTTATAATTTTTCTAAAGGACTTTGTTTTACTCAGAAAAATATTTTTTGAACTTTCCATAAAATTTTTTGGCTTAAACTAATATTTCATTTTGTTGACACGTCGTTCGATCCACACTGGAATCTCGTTCGAACGAGATTTCTGATGATTTTCCTTTTTTCATTCTGGAACCTCGTTAGTAAATCCTTCGAACGAAAAGTCGTTCGAACGAGTTTTGGCGGAATTTTTTTTTTGGCAGTTTTTGACGGTTTTCCCACTTTTCCCACTATCTTTTTCCAGATTTGATAAGGTGTGGGAACCAACTTTTTCAATATCCTCCATTGCCTAGAGAGAGTTTTGAGAGTTCAATCTTCAAAGAAAAAGTTCAAGTTTGAGTGTTTCATTTCTTCAAGAAAAATCTTTACAACACTTTTGTTTACACCTAATTAGATTGTTTATTTCAAGATTCAATATATATATATCATTTCTTGGAGTGTTTGGAACCGGTTTATCTCTACACCTTGGAGAAGAGAAGTTTGGGTTTACTTCTAGATCCCTCAAAGAAGAAGTCTCCTATTTTTCTGCGGCATTCTCATGTGGTGAAAGGCACCATGTATGGTTGACGGTGGTTCCTAAAGCCTGATTGGTGGATTTTGGGACCGCGGTGGAGCTCCGTGATTATTTGCTAGGCAGAGGTAGTTACAAGAAGACGCGTCGGGGCTTGAATAAGTCGAGTCGAGTGTTGTAAGTCATCTTGCTTGTAATTGAAAATTCCGTACTTAGTGAATTTGAGGCTAGGGCCATCCGAGGTTTTTTCCCGTTTGCGGGTTTTTCCTCGTACATCGCGGCGTAGTGATTCATTGTTTATTTTATCTTTTGCAAAACTCACCTAGAACGCATGCTTAGGTAAAAAGATAAAATTTGGTTTACATCACTACTTGTTTAATTTGGTGCTAAATTAATTTGGGTAACGTTTAGTTAATTTAATTCAAGTCGTCGTTTAACTTGTTAAATTTGGTTTGGCCTAATTTGATAATATTAAAAATATGACTTAGGCAAATTTCTAGGGCTTAGGTTAAATTTGTTAAAGTGAAAAATTCATTTGTTAATTAATTTAAGTTCACTTTAAGTTGTGTTCAATTTTAATTTGAAAAGAAATTAAAATTTGTTAAATTGAACCATCTCCGCTTCCGCATCTTTAAAGAAAAATTACTTTTTGTAGTCAAAATTTAAAAATTGGGGCCCTATCCTTTTCAAATTGGTATCAGAGCCAAAATGATAAATTACTTCGTTAAAGATCCTTTAAATATTTTTGGCTAGAATGGAATTTTCCCCATTTTCAAAATTTCTTATTTTCGATGGTTCTAACTACGCGTATTGGAAAGCGCGAATGAAATCGACACTAAAATCTATCGACCAGAGAGTTTGGTTATCTGTCGTTAACGGGTGGTCCCCACCTACACATTTAGTATATAATGAGTGTGCTCCCAAACCCGCCGATAGATGGAGTGAGAATGAGTTTAAACTTTCAAATTTTAATTCCCGAGGTTTAAGTGCCTTGTTTAGCACGGTCACACCGGAAGAATTCCGTCGCATTATGACGTGTGAAACCGCTAAAGAAGCTTGGGATATTTTACAACTCACTCATGAAGGTACTAGTGTCGTTAAAGCTTTGAAACTCCAAAATCTCACCACTCAATTTGAAACCATCAAAATGAATAAAAAAGAAACTTTTAATGAATTTTATGCTAGACTTTCCGATATTGTTCATTCATCTTTTAATTTGGGAGAGAAAATACTCGACAACCGAGTAGTAAAGAAAATTTTAAGGTCCCTACTCGATAGATTTATTCCAAAAGTGACCGTTTTAAATTCTTTACCAACTTTAGCCTCTACGAAATTAGAAGTGCTCATAGGTGATTTACAAACCTATGAACTGGACATGTTTCCCTCTAAAACTGATAAGAAAATAGAAAAAGGGCATTGATTTAAAAGCCCGAAAAGAGGAAAAATAAGTAGTAGAGAGTGAAAGTGATAGTGACTCGAAAAATATGGCTATATTTGCTAGAACGTTTCGAAAATTTCTTAAATTTAAAAATAATTTTAAGAAATTTGAAAAATCTATGCATGGAAAAGCCGAGAAGATCCCTAAAACTATTAATGAAAATTTAAATAGGGACGAGTCAAATAGGTGTTTTGGTTGTGAAGGGTATGTCCATAGGGTTTTTGAGTGCCCCACTAAACTAAGGAGAGAGAGCAAGCAACTAATGTCTTTTAATGCAACCCTTAGTGATAGTGATAATGAAGAGGGACCCGATTCCCCCACTAAGCCCAACTTTGTGGCTTTTATGGCTAGTCATGTGAGCACCGATAATGGATCTTTCCATGAAGATATTCAAACACATGACAGTTCCGTGGTCAAAGTTTATGATTCCTTTGTTTTTTATGGTAGTGAGAGTGAAAAAGAAAGAGAGAGTGAAAATGAAGAAGAGGTTAATGTGAGTGAACTTCAAAATGCTTTTCAAGAATTATATGATGAATCTATTAAATTAAAAAGAGCTATTTTGAAGTTAGAAGCTAGTTTAAAAGAACTTGTGAAGGTTGTTGATGATAGGGTGTTGGTTGAAGACCTTAGGACACGAGAGAGAGCTCTTCTAGATAAGCTTGAATATATAAAAGGCGAGAGAGATAGCCTTAGGGGTTTAATGGAATCCTTGAAAAAGGAGCTTCTTGCGTTTGAAGAGCGAAATGTTTTATTAGAGTCTAAAATTTTAGAATTAGAAAATAAACTAAAAGACTATAGAAAAGTCAAATTTGATTTGGAGTGTCATTCGGAGAAATTAGATGAAATCTTAGGAACGGTCCAAATTAAAAATGACACTTGTGGTTTAGGCTTCAATACTTGTAATGAATCTACTCATAAAGTCAAAACTAATATTTTAGGAGAATCTCCTAGGAAAGCCTTTAGAGATCAATCCTTAGGTACTAATTTTCGACGTGTTTTTACTTGTGCACATTGTGATCGAAAATGTTATCTTAAGAAATTTTGTTTTGATCTTAAAATATTTTCTAGAAAATTCCAACGTTAGACAACCAAGGTAGCCAAGATTCCTCCCCCCCGAGATAGTCATTCGTCATTGGTTTGGGTTAGGAGATCCGACTTGGTGGCTTTATAAGATATGGTATTTGATTCTCATTTACTTTCACATGCTTCCTCCCTTGCAAAATCTAAAGGTTGAATGTGTTAGTTTTATTTTCATACTTTAGCTTTTGTACTACATGCTATATTATCATGCTAAAAGTATGCTTGTTTAATCATTTTCTAGTTTATGTCCATGCTTAATCACATGCTAGAATAATGATTTTTTTGTTTATCTTTTGTATTATATTTCCTTCATTTTTATTTGCATTAAATGAAAAATACAAAAAGATTTTTGTTTATCATTTGCATTTTATCTTTTTAGCAATTTAAGATTAATGAAAAATACAAATGATTTTTGTGTGTCTTTTGAGTAAATATTTTTGTTGTTTGGTTTAAAATTTTCAAAAACTCAAAAAGATTTTTTTTGTGTGTGTATTTTAGTTTGACACACTCTATGTGACATACACTTGTGTTAGAATCTCATCTTTTACGCTCCCATGTAGCTAGAAATTTTAGTTAAGATTGGCAATCCTTAAAATGTTCTTTACTATGCTTACATAGAGTAATTGGATTTTGTGTTGATTTAATGAATTCTATTTTTATATGCCTCTATTCACACATGCAAGAGCTTTTTTGAAATTTAATCATCACATGTTATATTTGAGCTTTGTGAGGTGTTGTCCTACCAATCTTGTCATCTACATACTTGTGACCTAGGAGGAATAGTGCATGTCAACATCCGTTGCACGAGAGATTTGTGAGAAATAAAAATATGTTATATATAAATGTGCACGGGGAAGGTCTCTGAAAGGAATTATTATCCTTGCGAATAGTAAGCCACCGTTTGTTTGGACCTAAAAGAAATACGTGGTCCAAAGGCCTAAAAATAGAATTATGGCATTAAAAAGAAAAATAATTGCCAAGGCCTATTTTGTTTGATATATTCATTCAAATATATATGCTTATTGAGGGAGATTGGATGGTATATCAATGGTTTGCAAAATGTCCGTTTATCCTAGTTGTACTTTCATTGTCATGACTCTATTGGTTTGTAGAATCATCAAAAGTCTACGCTTGTATGCATTGTGTATGTTTGTTCATTGAGTTCTATTTATATTGTCACATGAGGTTATATTCAAATGTGATGAAGTTTGCAATCAATTGATAAATCCGTGAACATGTTTTGAGTGATTGGGTCTAAATTTAATTGTTTTCAGTTCACACCCCAACACTTCCGTTTCCATATGACACATTTTTGCCATACGAGTGTGAAAAGCTTATCTTATTTTGTGTCATTTTCGTGTTTATATCTATATATATGTGCGTGTGCATCTTTGGTATATCTAGAGTATGTATATATATGATATTGTTTTTGGTCTTTTCCTTGCTTTCTAGTTCATCTATGTTTTAATTCATAATTGGTATCTAACTTGTTGCATTCTTTGTTGATATCACATGCTTAATAGTTATGTATCATATTGGTATCATTTTTTTGCATCTTAGTTAGTATCTGTTATTATTTGCATCGATTAGTTGTGCTTTTGTTGCCCATACGCTTTCATGTTCTTATCACTCTAAGCATCATGTTTAAATTAGTTTGTTATCCTCTGTCTATTCCTGAACAAAAAGGGGGAGAATGATAGGGAGAGAAATGATGTCTATTCCTATTGTACTCATATCTTATTTTGGGGGAGATTTAACTTAGGGGGAGTCGCGACCTTCTTAGGTAGATCACAGGTAATAAATGGGAGAATTAATTTAGGGGGAATATTTATTTTATGCATTTAATATTCTTGATATTCCCTATGCATTTGAGAGTCTGCTTAAGTGTGTAGGAATTCTTCTTGTGTGGCAATCTTCATCGACAAAGCTATTGATCCTTGGGTCTTAAATGAAGTATTGGGTGGGATGTTTTATGTCTAGTAGAGCTTGACGACCCTTTAGGATTTTTTGTTGGTTTTTGTCTCGGAATAGCTAAAGGGGAGATTTGTAAGGACATAATGGTCCGATTGAGTCTTAATGTAGTTTTGCCTCAATTCCGGACAAAAACGTTTAAGTCATAGGATAGTTTTACATTGTATTCATTCAAGCCTATGATGGATTAATTGAAGACGTAGCAGCCAAGTTTATAAAGCTTCATCAAATGTTGGTTTAGTGTGCCTCGTTTCTACGTCATCAATAATGTTCCAATGCTCCTAAGGTATAGATGCATTTGATATATATATATATATATATATATATATATATGAGCTTGATAATTTATTGGGTGTAATTTATAATTTTTCTAAACGACTTTGCTTTACTCAGAAAAATATTTTTTGAACTTCCCATAAAAGTTTTGGGCTTAAAATTAATATTTCATTTTTCTGTCACGTCGTTCGATCCACACTGGAATCTCGTTCGAACGAGATTGACAGGTCGTTTGAACGAACTGACATCGCGTTCGAACGAGATGTCGGGTCATTCGAACGAGATTTCTAACGATTTTTCTTTTTTCATTCTGGAACCTCGATAGTAAATCCGTTCAAACGAGTTTTGGCGGGAATTTTTTTGGGGAGTTTTTGACGGTTTTTAAACTTTTTCCACTACTTTTCCCCACTATCTTTTGCCAGATTTGATAAGGTGCGGGAACCAACTTTTAGAACCAACTTTTTCACTATCCTCCATCTCCTAGAGAGAGTTTTGAGAGTTCAATCTTCAAAGAAAAAGTTTAAGTTTGAGTGTTTCATTTCTTAAAGAAAAATCTTTACAACACTTTTGTTTACACCCAATTAGATTGTTTATTCCAAGTTTCAATATATATATCATTGCTTGGAGTGTTTGGCACTGGTTTATCTCTACACCTTGAAGAAGAGAAGTTTGGGTTTACTTCTACATCCCTCAAAGAAGAAGTCTTCTATTTTTCTGCGGCATTTTCATTTGGTGAAAGGCACCATGTGTGGTTAACGGTGGTTCCAAAAGTCCGATCGGTCGATTTCGAGACCGCGGTGGAGCTCCGTGGTTATTCGCTATGCAGAGGTAGTTACAAGAAGACGCATTGGGGCTTGAAGGAGTCGAGTCGAGTGTTGTAAGTCATCTTGCTTGTAATTGTAAATTCCGTACTTAGTGGATTTGAGGCTAGGGCCATCCGAGATTTTTTCCCGTTTATGATTTTTTTCTCGTACATCGTGGTGTAGTGATTCATTGTTTATTTTATTTTTTGCAAAACTCACCTAGAACGCATGCTTAGGTAAAAAGATAAAATTTGGTTTACATCACTACTTGTTTAATTTGGTGCTAAATTAATTTGGGTAATGTTTAGTTAATTTAATTCATGTCGTCGTTTAATTTGTTAAATTTTGTTTTGGCCTAATTTGATAATATTAAAAATATGACTTAGGCAAATTTCTAGGACTTGGGTTAAATTTGTTAAAGTGAAAAATTCAATTGTTAATTAATTTAAGTTCACTTTAAGTTGTGTTTAATTTTAATTTGAAAAGAAATTAAAATTTGTTAATTTGTTTAATTGAAAGATCTCCGCTTTCGCATATTTAAAGGGGAATTACTTTTTGTAGTAAAAATTTAAAAATTGGGGCCCTATCCTTTTCACAATAAATAAATGTCAAGTCAAGTCAAAGGGAATTTTTTTTACGGGATTAAGGTGAATTAATCTGGGTAAGTAATATTTTTGGAATAAAAATGGTTATATATATATATATATATATATATATATATATATGTGTGTGTGTGTGTGTGTGTGTGTGTGTGTGTGTGTGTGTGTGTGTGTGTATGTGTGTGTGTGTGTGTGTGTGTGTGTAATGTAGTTGTATGTGCAAGTGTATATAACGTGTTATAGTCTCTATTCTGTCGTTCGATTTTGTATTGCATTATTGTAATTTACCATTGGGCATTCGGTTTATTCCCTCATCTTTGTTATGACATGTTGGGTACGGGTGTGGTTCCATATTTTGATAGTGATATACAAGTAAGTATTCTTTTTATTTTATGTTAGTAGCTCTGTATGCTTGAATTCAGGAGATGCTTTCGATGGGTCCCTCACGTATCTAGATTTGAAATAGAAATCGCATGCTAAACAAGTGAAATGTTAATTAAATAAAACTGGACTAGCAACATTATGTAGGTTGTTTCATTGCAGTTCACACCTAACGCTCGGGTCAGAACAAGTTGACCACGGCTGCAGGAAAAACCTCAACCATGAGGTTAACTGGATATGATGATGACCAGTTATATTTGTCCGAACACAAAAATTCCTTTGAGAGGCCCAACAAGGTGCCAGTCTTTGATAGGTTGGGAAGCAGAGGGGCACGAGCGCATCCGCACCCTGAAAAAAGTGTAAGATGTGAACAATTTAGAAGACAGAATCCAAGGAGGGAGAATGGCGTAACATACAATTTTAGGGCATCGACTAGGTTCGAGCAAGTTGGCTGAAGATAAGAGAGTTCGATCGAGAGTCATTGATGAGATAATAAGATCGCTGTGATAGAAGAAGCCCAACCATGGAGGGGATCAATCCAAAGGATAGAGGATCACTTGGGTGACCTCATTAAGACCTAAAACCCACTCTGTAGAGGGATTTTCTAAGGATTACCATTTGCAACCTCTGTGGTTAGATATCCCACCCTTGAAAAATTTAATTTGTTTGTGATATCTCCCCTAAGTATGATAGGAAATCAGATTCGATCTTTGATATCGAGCAATACCAGATAGTCATCGAAATATTTTCAGTAGCTGACGACATGTGTTGTGATTCGTCCCAAATCATGGCACTTATTACCCTTTATACTTATGCATTTTAGCCCCTCGGGTACTTTAATTCCTATAATTACGCTGGATGACCAGACAACCTCCATTTTATACGTTAACATTATATTTGAGGTATTGTTGAAATTTTGGTAGCGGTTAGGGTGCTTAGTGTGAAGTTTGGGTGCATTCTGATAAAGTTTCGTTGACTATCGCACGTTCAGGGGCATTAACATCATTTCACAGTTTGGAAAATTTTCCCAAAGTATTCAGAGATGTTGGATCTCTCAAAATATATGTCGCGTGGCTGCTAACGGTGCTCTAATTCGATCCCTAACGAAGAAGTTACGGATTTTTATCGGAGAGGAAATATAAGGGAATTAATAAAAGGAAAACAATTATCAAATAAATCAATAAATGACCTCCATGTCCTGGTTTAAAATTGCAAGAGGTCAAAATCATGCAAACGGTCTTTTGCCATCTTTGTCCATTAAAGGAGAAGAATGATTCTCAGGCCACACAATTTCATTGCAGGACATGCTTAGGGCTACAAAGGGGAGAAATATAGTCTTAGCTTTTGACAAAGGGGAGATGTATGGTGTTTGAACATAAAATAAATTACAGCAGGTCTTCAACCATTCATGGCCTTTGCCAAAGTAGAAGGTCTCGGCTTGAGAGTAGTGGAGCAGTGCTACTGTTTTCAATCGACCGACCCTGCCCCACCGGTCGATCGATTTTTCCCTTTTTGCCGTGCGTGTTTAATAGTGGACCTGATTCCTCACCGATGGTTGACCGAACTTTTTGGTTTTGCCTTATCCCGATTGTAGTAGGTCTCTTTCTTTTCCTGCGATCGACCAGACATTACCTGCGGTCGATTGGTCCTGCTTTTTATCCGATGCTGGTTCCCTTTATTTTTAGCCGAGATCTGCTTTCCTTTTCTATTTCTTATTTCTTTTTTCTCTTTTCCTTTAACTTAGTATTAATAGAAGTGTTGGTTTATTTTTTTGGAAATCTCTTATCTTATTTTCCTCTTCTCTTTTAGTACCTAGGTTTAGAGAACATTTGGGGTTTTTTGTGAAGCTTTCCCCTCTCCTCCATTTTTGTGGGTAATACTGATAAGGCCCTTTAGTGTTTGCTTTAGTTAAAAAAACCTTTTTTAAATTTTAGTAAAATCCAATTTTATCTTCTTAAACCCTAAATATGAATCGAAGTGAATTAAAAAATTAAAGCATGAGGTAAAAGAAATATTTTCTGGGAAAAAAACCTTTCGGGTAAAACCTTTTTATTTCATTATGAACAGTAAATCGCAACTTACAACATAGCAAAATCTGCAATGAATCTACTGCAGAAAATTCACATAGACATGAAGTCTAAATCAACAAAGAACCCCCGTAAGAACCCTCAAGAATCGCATCTCACGTCTTCAGCAAGGCATACCAGCAAGCACCCTCAACGACCTCAGTCAGAGTAATCAATGAATGAACTCTCTTCCGATAAACACGTTCAAGATCACAAACTATAGAACAGTAATTTAATCTTGAATAAACTCCGGATGATAAAGAACTATATGAGAATTTTTGAAACTGTTATGTGTCCTGAAAAACATCTAAGTAGTGGTGTATTTATTTCTGAGCAAACAAGAGTCCAACGAAAACAAAACACGAAAACTGAGGCGGCGGGTCATTCGAGCGACAGTTAAAACACTTTTCTTTTTAAATAAATTCCTCAAATTATCAATAATTATTTTAACTCATAAATATTTAAAATAAATTTTCGCAAATATTTAATTCCCAATATTTAAACATTAAACTCATCCATCATTTAATCAAAATTCTAAATCACATCAATTCTTTTAAGTATTCATACCTCTGTGATCAAGAACAAATTGAGTATAAATAATGCAACTTGACTTGATTTCTTCTTCAAAACTTTCAATTGCAAATTCTTCAATCTTGAACTTTCGTAGGCTTCAATTATTTTCAAATTACAAAACTAGCCTAGACACAAATTATTTTGTCCAGAATTAAGCCAATTACAAAAAAATTGACTCAATTAGAAATTTGCTCCTAAAAATGTCCCCCTTTGGCTATTCCGAGAAAAAACAAAAAAAATGCTATAAGCCATAAAAATATGTCCTATCCCATAAACCCAAAATGATAAAAATATCGGATATGAACAAAACCTGTAGAACCATAGAACCAAAATTTGTCTCTCAATGTGATGTAGAAATAAACATTTGAATCCTTAAAAAATATAGTGATAACTTCGCTTTTTGTATGTTGTTGTTGAAAGCCAAGTTAGTCAAAACCTCAAATACCTACCAAATATAACAATCTCAAGTGTAGAGGTAAGTAAGAGTATCAATCTACTTCCAAGGGGGTAAGCTAGAGGGAACACAATTGTAATTCACTTTTTATTTTCTTTATGTGCTTTTGCTTTTTATATTTTTTTTTAGCTTTTTCAATATTAAAACAATTGGGTGAGGTGATGATTTAAACTAAACAAAACTAAAATGTGAGATGAAAATAACTAACTAGAAAGTTACTAAAATGAAAAATAAAGTCTAAACTAAAATAAGAGATAAATTGAGGTAAATAATTATTAGAACAATCAAGGAATGGGATTACACCACAGATTTTAGCTATTATAACTAATTAATTTAATTAATTGAATTCTCCCAAATTAATATCAAAATTACAAATCAACTCTCGTTGCAAATGTAATTTTAATAGTAACCTTTTAGAAAATTAAGTTTAACCCCCACAACTCTAGAAAATAGATCCACACTCCTTTTAATTAATCACCTGCTAGGATCGATCAATTAAAATTTATGTTAATCTTAGAAAATAAATTTAGAGTTGAAATTCAAGTTATAATACCCCACTTAAGAAACCCCTATCTCTAGTTCGAATCTAAAATGGGTATTATAACTAGAATTTCGATTTTCTCTCGAAAATCATTTACCCTCTCTCGAGGCGTAAATTTAAGGGTGAGGGATAAAAAATAATATTCAAAGGGAATTTTCAATTAATCAAACTAATTAAACTAAAATAACATCAAATAAGGGTTTCCCCTACCCCTTGAAAGAGGATTTAGCCTAACATGGTATTAAACATGATGAACAAATAATCAAAGACATATATAATAAAAATGTAGATAAGGAGAACAAATCTTCAACAAGTCTCCTTGATATTGGCAATTTGAACTCTACCATCTTCCATACAATTCAATTACTCATAATTAAATCTCACCAAATCTCTAAAAAAATAAAAACAAAAACAAAAACTATTTACAAAATGGTGTTTATCTCTGTACAATTCTCTCTCTAAAAATTCCTATCTAAAAAGCTCTTTTAAAATGGGGTCTTCCATCCTCTTTTTATAATAGGCATGGAGCTAGGGGTATTTTTGGGAATGGACATGAGTGTGCATGAAAATGGTGAGAGGGGCATGAGGTGTGAGTGTGTTGAGGTCATGTGGGTGAGGGGATTGGAATAAAATCTGAATTATAAAAGGGTATTTTGGGCAATGGTTAAAAGTTGGTAGTTGGGGGTAATTTGGGTAAAGGTTTAAATTGGTTAATTAGGCATATGGGGTTTAAGTGGTTTAGTCTTTGGTTTGCTTTGTCTTTTAGCAGGTGGTAGAAATCGTGTGTCTTATATGGGTTATGGGAAATGGGTATTGACTATGGAAGATGGGTTTTGATTGTTGGGTTTGGTAGCGGAGCAGGGTATGGTCCGGGGCAAGGGCGAGTTGGATGTCCAGGTAAAGGGGTCGGTCGCCAGCGGGTTTGGTTGGCGGGTTGGTGGATGTTGGCTCCGGGGCATCTCTGGGAGGGAGGCCTCCGGAGGGTCGAAGGCTAGCCGACGATGGGTCTCGTCGCCGGCGGGTAGCAGGGGTTGAGATCTGTTCGAGAATGAGGAGAGAGAGAGAGATGGTAATGGGTTTTTGTGTTTTGTTTTAATGGTGGTGAGAGGTTATGGAGGTAGAGGAGAGAGAGTGCGGGGGGTTTGAGGTTGAAGATGATGGAGTGTGGTTTGGGTGTAGGAGGGTGTAGGGTGGTAGTATGAGGGTGAGGTAGTGTAGTTTATGGGAGGTGTAGGATACGTGGGGTGTGTGTGTGTGGGTTTAGGGTGTGGGTTTAAATTGTGACCCTTAAATAAAATAAAACAATTAAAATTAATAACATTAAAAATAAAAAAATAAAATCTAACTAAAAATAAAACAAACTAAAAACAAATAAAAATATTAAAAATAAAAAAATAAAATCCTAAGCTTATATAAAAACTAAAATAAAGCAAAAGAAATAAAAACTTAAAATCTAAATGAAAATTAACGTCCTAAAAAAATATAAAATCTAATAAACTAAAAATAAACTCCTAAAAACTAATCCTAATAAAACTAAAAACTAATAAAATCAAAATAAAATAAAATTATAAAAATAAAATAGAAAAATAGAAAATAAACCTAAATAAATCTACAATAAAACCTAAAAATAAAACGACTCAACTAAAAATCTAAAAAAAAATATTAAAAAGGGACAAATAAAACACACACAGGGTTTGGAGTAGGTTTATGGTAGGTTTAGGCTCGGGTAAGGGTTATGGGACAAGGGTAATTAGCTCCATATTACGCACAATTGCCTTGAAATACGCATTTGAACACCGCAACGTGAAATTTGACCTACAAAATAAACATTTAAGCGCATACGACCCAAATTGACGAGAATTAGCAACCAAAGTACGCCTATTCAGGGTATAAAATGTACAGTTTTGGGTGCTTATCACACCACACCCAAACAGAGCGTTGCTAGTCCTCAAGCAATAAGATAGAGAGAAAGAGACATATAAGAAACCAAAAGTTTATCACTTTCGCGGGCACTTACGATTGCACTTAGCATGTGCAACAAGCCTTTAAACCTATAGGTTGCCCTACAGGACGAGTTGTGTCTCGTGAGGATTTGTAGGGAATATACCCACAAAATTCTTATTTGCAAAGATTTATTGAAAGGCAATCAATCTCTTATTAGACGTAGAATAATCGCACAATCCATCATGAGAGAAATAATTTGAGAAATACAAGCTAGAATGTGTATAAAACGTTTAACTAAGTAAATAACAAAGGCACACCCTTCCTAGAACTCAACGTGTGTAGTGTGAATGAGTCAAAACGGGTCGAGTATCACAAGAGTAATTCCTAGATTGCCTTATCGGAATCAACGCTTTAACTTCAAATCTCATGAATATATCTCTCTCCAACGAACTCTCGAGATTAGGGCCAGTGTATTGCTCTTGTGTGTGAGGAGGTGAGTAAATGTAAGCAAGTTCAAACGTCTCACACACACATAAGAAAGAACGAACATATAGAAAGAAAATGATCTCATGAAAGAATGCTAATCACTATAATGATAACGTCGAGTTATTCACCACGTCGACTTTCATTTACCCGAACACCTAGGGGAAAATAGGATGATAATGGGTGAGGGGTAAATGAAATGAGAAGGATAGTATGAGGTGTGGATGGTGATGTATGGATGAGTGATGAATGATGGATGTGTGAGAAGATGGATGGATATGTGAGAAGAGTGTTCTATACATGAAGAACCAATGTCTTTATTTCAAAACTTACTACTAACTATTAACTCTCTTTCTTTTCTTTTATCTCTTTTCTTTCTTTTTTTTTCTTTTTCTTTTCTTATTCTCTTTTTTTTTTCTTTCTATTTTTGCTATTTTTTTCTTTTTCTTTTTCTTCTTTTTTGTTTTTCTCTCACTTTTCAAACCAACAATGAAGACATTTACATTTGATGATGGATGATATTTGAATGGAGTGGGGAATGCATGATGTGGGGAATATGGAAAAACATGGGAATGTAATGGGTGAAGTGAATGGGTAGTGTATGGGTGAAAATCTAGTGATGGGGTCAAATTTCAAGACACGCGTTTCTTACAACTCGAAAAAAATGTCATTCTCAGTGATCAAGCCAAAATTTAATGAAAAATAATGAGATCATGCAACAATTTAAAGTGCGGACCCAAACGAAGTTGAATCAACGTGTGACTCGGAGATTGCATAAGACACTCTGAAAAAAGGCACATATATCACGGGTTAAAGTCTCTACTAGTGATCCTTAAGGTTCTCTTTAGAATTGTAGTACTCTTCAACTCTAACCGTAGTGACGTGATAAGTGCGCAAATTTTGTTGAGTCTAGAAATTCATGGTGAAAAATGCCTTGTTATGTATTACATAAGCTATTTAGAAAAAATATAAATCCTCTAGCTTAATTCATAGACTTTTGAAAGATGGATGATTGAAAATTCACATCAATGAGTGAGATGAAAGAAACTGCACGAAATTTTTAAAAATCAGGTTTAAAATTCAAAAAATTTCAAAAGAGGTACAATTTTGATAAAATTACCCACCCCCAAACAAAAAGGAACATAGTCCTCGATGTTAAGTAAAATGATATTTAAAATTGAGATCATAAGGTAGGAAAGAGAGTACCAGAATCAACCGCTAATGAAGTGGACAAATATCGTTAATAATAAACCTAAATAAGAAGTGAGAAAAAATGTGTACAAGTCTATAAGCATGTAAAGCATAGGGTGATGTGAAACACCACCCCCAAACAGGATGAGACTAGTTCAAGAAATGCGGGCTGCCTCCCGGTAGCGCTAAGTTTAATGTCTTCAGCTAGACGGAACCATTCTCACCCTAAAGATAAGATCTATGAAAGCACGGGGTGACAGAAAAATTGGGGTGATTGTAATCATCCCCAAACAAGATTGAAGCTCCAGTCTTGTTGGATATAGGCTAAAATGGGTTAATACACTTGTATGGGGAAGTTCATCACACGATGCAAAGAATCGATGAACCACGGGCGGGTGGGTATTAAGGTAAAGGTGAGGGTGAAAAGTGTGAAGAGGTATCGGCCACGGGCCTTGTTGAGCTTAAAGGTGAGGGAAGCTAGGGCCTTATAAGCATGGTGCTCTAACTGTTGAGGAAGGAAAAATGGTTTGCTATGTGAAATGGGACGGGCCCCATAAAAATCACACGACCATTCTATAAATGGGCGATGGTAATGGTCACGCCGTGACATACTAGGGAGCTTTGGATGGAAAAAATAAACACCACAAGAGAGCGGTGTGCATGGATTAGCAAGCTCGGTGTCACGGTGGAGAGTATCACCAAAAATACTCTCGTAGATGGTGGATGATAGTTTCAGGTTAGGATCTAAATATGTGGTTGAAAACTTGAAATGTGCAAAATCAAGATCCAAACCAGGTGGTGGGGTGGAAGGGATAAATGGTGGAGGAAGATGATCTATCTCTAGAGTAGGGAACACACACTCATTTGGAGGGACATAATGATCCTCAATATCCTCATGAAGAGGGAGTGTGGGATCAAGTGATTTCGAGATCAACTTATCCACTAATGTATCACCATCCGATGTGGTGAAAGGGTCTAACGAGGCATTATGATCCGAGATAGATGAATAAACATCAATATTCGGCTCAAGGGGAGACAAATATGATGGGGTAGGATCCATATCAAGAGAGTTGGGAACCATCTCTGACGCTATCTCGGGACAATGGTGAGCACTCGTAGCTGGAGCGAACCTAAAAGATATGTTCATGTCAGAGACATAGGCGATTGGGGCATAAGGTAAAAGCTCTGGAAAATTTTTGGATATCTCGGGAGTGGGAACCTCAAGTGTGGGTTCCGATGGACATGATGGGATTGGATCACGCTCACTATCGAAAGGTAAGTCAACATAATTGTCAAATTGGGACCCGGACCATGGGATTGTCTCAACTTCGAGATTTTCGGGGTGGTAGAGTTGGTCACACTCAAAATCTGTGTCACAAGAGGACACATCATCATCACACTCGGTTGCAACGATAGGTGGATCCATGGGAATGTGTGACTCTCGCTCACACTCAATTTTATTTAACCTTTGTTCAAGCCTTTGGAGAGCTTGATTTTGAAGTTGAGTGGTGTGCTCTTGCTCAAGTATGAACTTTTGCAAGAGGGTTTTGAGAGCGGAGGTGGATGATGGTGGTGGTGGCGGTGGGTGAGGTGGACATAACGCGCTATGATCATGAGTATATGGAGAATACTCAAATGAAGTGTGTGGAGTGGGGCCAAGTTCATCATACACAAAAGGATCGCTTTCGTGATGGACAGATGGTTGAAATTTAGCAGATGCGTAGTGAGGGAACTGATCGTGAACGGGTGTACAAGGTTGCCATGATGACTGTGGGAACGTGTGAGGATCCACAACATCGGGTTGGGATTTGTATTGCGTGGAAGGGTGATCACGCCTCCACAAATAGCTAGGGTACTCACATAACTCGGTATTGGGTGTATCGGGATAGTAGGGCGAGGTGGGTTCCGGAACAGTGTCATATGGATACACATGTTCCATGGTGGGTTCAGATGGATATGGAATGTAAGGGCACTCATGGGACATGTGATCGGCATAATAATAGTGGGTGCACAACAAAGGAGGAGACACGTCGACACTTGACACTGAGGGTGATGGAATAGGAGGTGTGTGCATGGACGGGTCAAGAGTACCAACGGTACTCGTGATAGAGCCGAAACCACAAAAAATCTCATAAAGTGATGGCTCGGGATCACTCTCACACGTGTCGCGTGTCAATGAAAAATGACCAAATTAGTCCCGTAAAGGACGTTCTTCGGCCATGAGGAGAGAAATATTTTTTTGATTTTTAAATTTTTTCAAAAGGAAAGAAAATATTTTTGAATTTTGGTAAAAAGGAAAGAAAGAAAATATTTTTGGATTTTTCTATAAAAATAAAGAAAGAAAATATTTTTGGATTTTTTGGAAGAAAAAGGGTGGGGAACAAAATATGGACTCTTTGAATTTTGAACGAACACACTAAAACCGACTACCGAAAAATGAATTGGACACATGCAAGTCAAGGATAATACCTAACTAACACATAGCCAATTTTTATCTTTACATTTAGTGAAAGGGTAGTCAAATTTTAATTAAGTCCGCAGGTGATAAAAAATCACGGAATTATCTGAGTGATCGTCTTTGCAAAATTTTCTCCTAGTGGGCCACCTAGTTAATTGATTTTAAATTTAGTGATGGCTAGGGTAGCACAATTGGTAAGCGAGGGAGTCGGGTGATGAAATCCCTTCTCGTGAGTGATCGGGTGTAGGTCTTAGTAATTTAATTCATCACACCATTCGAAAATAAATGCAAGAATAAAATCATGGAAGAGCACACAAAGCACACACAATAATTGACTCGCTAATAGGAGAGGCGTGAGGGTTCAAGAAATGTACCTCCCACAATTTTTAGGCCATGGGGTGCCGAAAAATTTGAGTCGATCGGGGGGAGATTATGCTAATCTCAGTCGTTCCCGAGAGTCCTACCGACCCAAGGTAGAGAGGTTTCGTTTCCTTGCCAATGGACGCCCTCTCTCTACCTTGTCCGATTTTCCTATCACGCTTTCTTCGATTATTACAATTATAAATGAAAAATAAAATAAAATAAAATAAAGGTGTCTTTAAGCACTGCAATACAAGCCAAGGATAAAAATCATAATACAAGCCTTCTAATAATAAAGAAAAATGGTACTAAAATGCAACAAAATATAGGAAATAAATTAACTACAAAATTGAATCCGCTCCGAGTACTTCACGGTCCCAAGAACGGGAACGACGCCATTTGATAACTTTGCTTTTTATCGCCCCGGCAATGGCGCCATTAGATAACTTTACTTTTTATCTCCCCAGTAAGGGCACCAATTGATAACTTTGCTTTTTATCTCCCCGGCAACGGTGCCATTTGATAACTTCGCTTTTTGTATGTCGTTGTTGAAAGACAAGTTAGTCAAAACCTCAAATACCTACAAAATATAACAACCTAAAGTGTAGAGGTAAGTAAGGATAATACCTAACTAACACACGAGACATAAACATATACTTAAGTGAAGTATGGAGGAACAAAAAAATATATTAATAAATCATGAATAAAATAAACTCCCCCTACATCACATATGTCTTCCCCTTTTTGCCTGGAATAGACAAAATGTGGGACAGACAAACAAAATCTAGCAAGAATAAATGGATATTAACTGCATGACTAGATAATTAAATCTAAGTATCAGCATGACAATGGATAGTAAAAGATAGTAGTAAATGGATAAAAGTGAGAATCAATAAGAGTGCAACATCAATAAGAATGTACATCCATGTCATAAATACACAAAAATGTAGATATAAAATGTCCATCAATAAAAGAGTACATCATATCAGAGAAATAATAAATACATCATACATAGCAATAATCTCAAATACAGTGGCTCAATAAATATACAACTAAGCATCTATACCATCATCATCATCATCAGAGTATGCGCTGCAATATGCCTTAAGCCAGAAGAACCAGCTCCTCAGCTTTGCTTTCTACCGCATCTCATCAAAAAATGTTGTCATCCGTGAATCACTACGGGCACGAGCCTCAGCCTCAACATCAAATCTATCCATCATATCATCATACATCATGGACTAAGAAGATACATGTTCATGTAAAGTATAGAATTCCTCCTCGAAAGGATGTCTCTGTGCAGATGTGGAAGGACCAGTCTGAGAGGCATTAGGGGTAAGACTAGTGGAACCGTCTGGCAGGGAAGAATATCCATCTCCTGAAGAAGCGCCCTTTGTGGGTTGAGGTCACTCTCTCGCCTCTGCACTCAGATGACTCTCTGAACGAGTAAATGTGTTATGATCAATGAAAGTAGGCTCGTAAAGATTCAAGTCATCCTCTAAAATAGGAACTCCGGCAGATTTGTAAATACTAAAAATGAGGAGCCCATAGGGAAGAGTAGTGCGGACATGGGTGGTACTGATGATGGTAACATAGGACATCACTTGGAACATAATAATGGGAAAATCGATTTCGCACCCACGGGATATAAGATACATGAAATCAATAATATCAAAACCCATATAAGTGTGATTGATCCTAGGATAGATCGATGATGACCCAAACCTATTAAGAATGTGAAAGGTTGTATAAAGATGACAATGATACATAGTAGATCCGACGGAGGGATCTCCCAAAAATAGTGGAGAAGAATCTCCTCAAATGCTGGACTATAATCACCCATCCAGGGAAAAACAGCGTCAAGGATACGCGGTATTTGTAGCGACTCGACTATCATATCAGCGGTGACGAGAAGAAGAACGCCACCAATGGTAGACTGAATCCTTGGAGGAGTGTGGATAGTACAGTAGAAGAACTCTCTGATAATGTCAGGATAAGCCACACCATAAGCGTCAAATACGGAATCCCAATCCCTACCAAACATCCAAAGAGGAATGGAAAATTGGTCGAATGCAGAGACCACAAAAACTCACTCCCTAACAACTGCACGGATATGAAGTTTGAGCATACAATAATTCTTGTACTTGACAGTGGTTGCCCATCTCACAACAGAGTAGGGAGGGCGGTGAATCCAAGATTAGTGGGCGTGAGGGGACGTAGGCATCTCATCAAGACGACCAGAGGGGGAACCTCAACGTATAGGAGGCATAGATACAAAATAAATACCATGTAGTGTAAGGAAATATGGATGTAAAACATGACTAAACCCAGATGACTATGAACCTATCTCCGTACACAAATCCAACCGAACCAATGGGTACACCAACCACAACAGCAATACAAACAATCAGATAAACAAACTTTAACAAATGTAACCCATCAAAAAGACACAAATATGGCTATCTAAAGAAACTTGTATACTAGCAAAAAAAAATTTAAAAACAGATTTCTTGGATAAATTTGGAATACACACAAGGCACAAAAAAATCCTAACAAAATAGAACAACCCCAATTCGAAATTTTTGAGATAAAACACACTAAAAAAATTAGTAGTAACTAAGTAGGCTATTTATGTGTGTTTAAATAAAAAAATCAAACAACAGACAGACCAAGAAATGATACACAATAGAAGTAGAAAATCATTAGAAATCAAGTGTATATTTCATTCATCTAAAATGAGGAATCAAATATCATCAAAAACCCAAATAATCAAGACTAGTACCAGCAAAAAATAGAAAATACCTCCGAACAATGAGTCAGAAACTCTATGTGACGAAAATGGTGTTAATGGTTGAAATCTGAGCTCCAACTCAAAAAAAATACCCGAATCTCAAAACCCTAAAAGAGTTCTTCCAAACTCCAAACTCCAAACTACCTCAGGTGTGGATCAAGTCTGCGAGAACACGAGCCATTAAACGTAAGCTTAATCAGGCTATGAAATCAATGTTCAAAAATGGAGTAAACAGAGGCTTCGATTATGATAAATGAATGATTTTTTTTAAAATTTCACAAGCTGATCATTCTAACAAATAGAGAGAAGAGGAAATAAGAACTGAATACGTCAACTGAGCAATAAAAAAAAGAAACCCTAATGTCGCTCGAATGGCAGAGTTTTCGGTTGAATGAAAAACAAAGTCGCTTGAACGACGTCTTCTCATGACAACAAGTCTCACTTGAACGAGATAGGTGTGTCGCTGGAGCGACAAGAAGAATTTCTCAGAAATAACTCCAAAAATGATAAGGGTTTGTCGAGTGAAAGTTTTTTCATAAAAAACTTACTGGAAAGGCCAAACAGTACTTAAAACAAACTTAAAATAGAAAAAAATAGAAACGATGTGAGTTACGTGCTAACATAAAAGCGATGTGCTCAAACATGGTTATGGAGTGTATGGGCGTGAACTAGAACGAATGAGTCACAATATTAACATGTCGAATTGTTCAAGAAGCTCTAATTGATAGAAAAATATCATCCAACTTTATTTTAGCCATATATGACAATTAAAGTGTGGGCTAAATTTGGGCTAAATGAACTAAAGAGTCAAATATGGACACAAATCCAAAATTTTCACGATTCTACACTCAATAGCGTCATGATACGATTTTTTAACATTGGGATTCGTGGTGCAAACCCGTTTGAATTATCCATCCAAACTCCCTCAAATATAACCATTTTTTTCTTTTGGAATGAACATAAGCAAATTGGCCCATTTTTGGCATATGATTCTTTTTATTGAGTTTTAATTTTTCCGGGCTCTTTTAAACGGTGGCTTTCATGATGAGTCAATTTTACACTCTCACTCCCCTTTCCCGTGAACGCTCATAATTTTTAATTACAATCCTCATAAAAAACGATTCTTACATGCACACCTCCTCTTTATGTTTACTTACACATAGCTGGAAAAATTGAGATAAGAACATCCCACCAAACTCAAATATGCAAGAGATGTCAAACATTCATATAAACTCGTTCATGTGTGCAAAGATGGCATATTCACAAAGTTCGAATCAAAAAGCATATCAACTTCGAAACAACCCCATTAAAACAATGGTTAAGATCATTATAGGCATCAATAATTATAACCAAATGTCCTAGCCACATGAATAATGAAAGCATGGAGGTCCAAGCACACCAATATGCCACATCAAACATGTAAACTCACAACATGAAAACCAAAAATCTTTTTGTGTTTTCAAAAACAAATTGACCCAAAAATAAAATATTATTGAATTTTTCTAAACAATATTTAAAACCAAATACTAGTGTATGACAAATCATAACGCTAGAAAATAAAATATTTAAGACTCAAGAAAATAAAATATACAACGAGATACAAGTCATAACGCTAGAAAACAATATTTCATATTACAAATACTAGTGTATGACAAATCGACGAACATGATCAACCAAAAGATGAAACATTGGGAGAACCACGGGTAATGACACGCGTGTCATCGAGTCTAATACCTAACGCCTCTAAATCCGATTTCCTAATCCAAGTAGGTGTGAAACGACGAGTGGGGGTTTTGGGAACCGGAATGACCTTATTCTTAGACTTTCCAGGAGCTTTTTTAAGATCGTAGAAAAACCATCTAAGATGACCTCTCCTACCGTAATGAGTGCAACTGTAGATACAACGGGGAGTGTTTGCTATGGGACGATTATTTTTAGCATTCCTAGGTGGATCTCTCCTAATGTTCCTAGGAATATCTCTCCTCAAAATCCTAGGTCGCTCTCATGCTTGCATGGTTTTGGTTTTGGGAACATGTGCAACATGTTTATCGAATCCAATACCACACCTGTTATCTTTGATTTGACCGGTTCGTAAGATTTTGTCTAACTTTTCGGACCTAGCTTCCAAATCAAATCTAACCCTAATTGAATCTCTTGATCTCTCCTCAAGCGCACCTATCCTCGACTCAAGTAAACACCTAGAATCCTCAAACTCAATTCATTCCTTTTTCATAGCCTCTATCAACCCTCAAAGACTATCTCTCTCACCCTCAACATATTCTAGCTTCTCTCAAATTTTATTCTCACGTGCCCTAAGTTCCTCAATTAAAGTATCAGAATTATTATTTTCTATGGCACGTTCTTTCAATTTAGCTTCTAAATTCAAATTTCCCTTCTTTTATTTCAAAGTTCCTTCGTATAACTCATTAAAGGCAGTTTGCAAGTCTCTTTTATCCTCACTCACCTCACCCTCACTTTTAAGGGCATCACAACCTGTTACTGTGGAAGAATCATGCAAAAGTACGTCGTCATCACTCACATGATTTCCCACAAGGGTGGGAAGGTCTCTCTTACTAGCATATAATTTTTCTTCTTCCGGTTCACTCTTACTAAGGGTAGAAAAACGTTTAGCGACTTATTATAATTCTCCCTAAGTTTAGTGGGGCACTCATCTAACTTATGGCCAAACCCCTCGCAGCAAAGACACTTCTCACAATTATCCTTTTTAACAAAAAATTTTAAGAGAAGACTTTATACGTGATTTTCAATTATAAGTTTCAAACACGTGAGTTCTAAAATAATCAAAATTAGCGAAAGGCATACCTAAAGTCAAGGGATCATAAACACGGTAAAATAATGCAACAAGCTCTGATACCAATTTGAGAAGGCCCTTTAGTGTTTGCTTTAGATAAAATTGAATTTACTAAAAATTGGGAAAAGTTGGTTTTACCTAAAGCAAACACAAAAGGTCCTTCTCAAATACCCATTTATATAAGCTTCTAGTTACTATTCATTGTCCTATATCTTGTATTTAAGATTTGTTTCTTTATTTTTCATGCTTTGTTATTTATTTCCAAGCCTAGATAATTTTTGTAGTTACTTTAATTCTCGTTTGCTTTATTTAATAAGTTTCTTTAGTTTATGCTTTTCATCATGCTTAGTGGCTAACTTAGATTAGGGTGTGATTAATGGAACTCACCTTAGGTTCAATGTGTTGATATTCTATGATGATGGAGTTTATGTATTTAATTCGATTGGGTCGTCCTTGATCTTAGGTATTTGTTGATGCCAAAATCATATTAGGATTTTATACGAATTTAGGGGGTGATAACTCTAGATTTAATTAACTGTTGAAATGAGATTCAATCTTACTAAATTTGTAGTCCCATGTAACCATTTATATGCATTAAACCGATGTGAGGGAAATTAGTCGCAACCTATAGTTTTGATTCCTTTTGTTAATATAGTTTAAATACATTCGCTTAATTATATTTTCGACACATTTTTTGAGAAGTATTAAATTGATTAAATTCTAACAACTAGTCTCTGTGGATTTTCGATACACAGATGGGTCGCAATACTCCCTTAAAAGAGTGTAGTCATAGTTTGGGGTTTTGTATTGAATTGGTGAGATGAATATAATAAACGACCGGTGTCGATGACGCGACACAACGAAAAAATCCTTTGTTATCAAAATGGCGTCATTGTCGGGAACTTGCTTGTTTTAGAATTTAATTGATTTAGTATTTTCTAGTATTTGTTTTCAATTTGTATTTGTTTGTTAACAATTTTTGTAGGACTTCTACATTTCAGCGCCAAGAAACGCTTGCATTTTTTGACCATACATCACTTTGTGGAATTTTCCATCTCGAGCCTTATTTATGGTAAGCATGTCTTATTCCAATTTTTTTGATAATCGTAATGATAATTCTCAAAATCCCCCTACACCTATGACTTTTGGTTAGTACTTTCAAACCCCAAAAATTGAAACATCTAAAATGTCTTTGGGTGTGTATTACCAAACTCAAGTTATGGATTACGATAATTTTGAGAATGATTATTCCGATATTGGGATTTAAAATCCTTATGATAATAATTTTGAAATGAATTACAATAGATTTCAAAATTCTTACAGTAATGATTTTGATAGTAGTTCCAGGGATGATTTTTAAAGTTCTCATTTTAAAGAATCCTCACCTCAACCTATGACTTTCAGTGAGGGCTTGCACATGCTTGAAAATGAAAATTTTGAAAACCGTTATCAGGAAGAAAATCGTTGTTTGGATCATGAGTTGGATTTATTATTTGAATTTGACAATGATTTTTCTTTTGAGACATTCGAAGTCGATGAATGTTTTGAACCAAATGAGGATTTTGTGCCTACTTTGGGAAAAACCATTCTTGACTTGGCTCATGGGATAATTGAGAATGAAAAGGCGGAAGAAATGGGCATAGTATCCATTTGCAATGAAATGATTTCTTCTTTGCTCACCAAAGAAGAATATTTTATTAAAAATGATCTTATTTCCTTTGAAACTCAATCTTCAAGAGATGATGACTCATCTATTGAGTTTGAATTTCTTTCGTCCCCATCTTTATTCTATATTGTCGAATCGATACAAGTACTCGATGAATTGGTTCAAAACTTTAAAACGTTTAACCCTTCAATGACGAGGATTACTTGCTCGAGTTGCTTTCCATGAAGTCATCTTTTCCTCTATGTGCGCCACCTCCCATTCCAATTTCAAAATATTTGGGAGAAAATTATCTTTTTTTTGGCCCCCTTGTCACCCATTTTATGCAAATCCCCCATCCTCCCTCCAAAAATTTTAATTGGGCATGGTTCATTTATTTTTCCTTACGCATGCCTTCCGTTGTTTGAATGAAATTCCTATTTTTTGGAATGTATGCATGAAAGGGAGGGTCCCCTTTTGATCCTGCAAAGTCAAATCGTATTTTGGGCGTACCTTCAAAAATTTCAACTTCTAGTGTACAGTTAGTTAGAAGTTAAAATTGTAGGTTATAAATTGTTAGTTTTGTTTTATTTTTTTCCTTATTTAATCTTACTTTTTATCTAGTGTAGTTAATTAAGATTTTTTTTTCTATGCATGGTACTAACATATTTTGTAGAATCATTGTACTTTTACTTTCACGAGATCGGTCCACTATGGGTAATATCGTTATTTTTCTCTCTTTAACTTGGTTCTTAATTCACATTGAGGACAATGCTATGTTTTAAGTTAGGGAGTGCGGGATATTTTATCAATTCATTGGTAGTTTCTTTTTTTTTTATTATATGTTCTTCCCAAGTATGTTTTCTTGTAAAAAATTAAAATTTTCAAAAATATTTTCTCTTTTTTTTCTCCTTTGTTGGGGATTTTGCCTTTGTTTCCGATGATAAATTTTAATAATTGCCCGATTCCAATAGACAACTCAATGATGCATGTTCTCGATTCTAGAAGTTATTATACTTTGATCCTCGATTATTGCTAATATAAGTAACTTCATGAAGTAAACTTTAATCCAATGAGCACATGCGTTTTTCTTGTTTAAATGACTTTGTCTAAGATTTTTATAACTCGATAGTCTTTTATTGCATTGTATATACTTACACTTAGTGAGCTTTGGGATTTTCATCGTTTGGAGTGTTATACACTTCTCTTTCCTCTATGAAAACATTGCAGTCACTGGTAATCTCACTATTCTTTCATTGATCGTTCATTAATTGAGTTTATATCTTGAAATGTGTTACTTAAGCATGAGTTTCAAAGTTATTTTGACACGAGAATTGTGTAAACTTTATGAAATGATCATAAGCCATATTTTTCATATCAACCATATTGACCATGACCTCACCTTAAATGTTTTTCCTCGTCAACCCCTTTGAGCCTAAATACAACCTTTCGTTTCATTATCCAAAATCCCATAACCAACTCTGAATTGGAGTTATAAACCATATATATCACATTCAGTACCTTTGTTTGGAATGATACATGGGATTAAATGATGTTCGCGTTATGTGGTTGCAATTAAGCATTTGAGAGTGAGATAAGTAAAGAAAAGAAATAAGTGAAAAATAAAAGAAAATGAGAAAGTAGGAAACAAAGAAAACAAATGAAAAAGAGAGAAAAGGGAGAAGAATAAAAATAAAACAAAACTAACTATTTATAACCTACAATTTTAACTTCTAACTACATGTACACTAGATGTTGAAATTTTTTAGGGTTTGCCCATAATACGATTTGACTTGGGAGGATCAACAGGGGACCTTCCCTTTCGTGCATACCTTCCGAAAAATAGTAATTCCATCCAAACAAAAAAAGGCATGTGTAAGGAGAAAGAAATGAACCATCCCCAATTACAATTTTTGGAGGGAGGATGGGAGATTTGTATAAAATGAGTGACAAAAACACAAGGGGAAAAAAGGAGACTTTTCTCCCAAATAATTTGAAATTAGAATGGGAGGTGGCACACATGGAGGCAAAGATACCTTAATGGAAAGCAACTCGAGCAAGTACTCCTCATCGGTGAAAGGGTTAAACGTTTTAGAGTTTTAAACCGATTCATAGGGTACTTGTATCAGTTCAACAATATAGAATAAAGATGGGGATAAAAGAAATTCAAACTCGAGATGAATCATCATCGCTTGAAGATTGAATTTCGAAGGAAATAAAATCATTTTCAATGAAATATTCTTCTTCGGGATCAGAGTAGAAATCATTTCATTGCAAATGGATACTATGTCCATTTCTTCCTCATTTTCATTCTCTCTTATACCATGGCTAAGCCAAGAATGGTTTGTTCTAAAGTAGGCACAAAATCCTCATTATCAAACCATTCTCGACTTTGAAAGTCTCAAAAGAAAAATCGCCTCTGGATTCAAATAATAAATCCAACATTTTTATCGAAGAGGGATTTTGCCGCAGCGTAAGCGTCACGTAGGCGTCGGTTGTTTATTATATTCGGCTCACTAACTCAATATAAAAACCTAAACTATGGCTACAATATTTTAAGGGAGTATAACGGATAGTCCGGGTATCGAAAATCCACTGAGAGTAATTTATAGGATCTAATCAGTTTAATACTTCTCAATAAATGTGTGAAAGGTGATTTTAACAAAAACGAAAAGATAACTAGGTGAGCGTATTTAAACTAGATTAACAAAAGGAATAAATACTATAGGTTGCGACTTATATCCCTCACCTCGGTCTAATGCATATAAATGGTTACACGGGATGAGGAATGTAGTAAGATTGAATATCATTTCAATAGTTAGTTAAATCTAGAGTTGCCACCCCCTAAATTCGCATAAAAGCCTAATACGATTTTGGCATCAATAAGTACCCCAGAAATTACACTCGCAAGGTCGTAAATATGGAGCATACGTGATATACCCCGTTACATCTCCTAGGAGTAAAATCAAGGACAATCCAATCGAATTAAATATATAAACTCCACCACCATAGCAAAGCAACACATTAAAACTAGGGTGAGTTCCATTAATCACACCCCAATCTAAGTTAGCCACTAAGCATGATGAAAAGCATAAACTAAAGCAACTAATTAATTAACGCAAATAAGAATTAAATTAACTATAACAAATATCTAGTGTTGGAAACAAATAACAAAGCCTGAAAAATAAAGGAACAAAGATTAAATACAAGAGAGAAGATAATGAATATTAAATAGAAGCTTACATAAATGGGTATTACGCACAAAAATGGAAGAGAGGGGCAAGTTCCACAAAAAAGCCCAAATGTTCTCTAAACCTAGGTACTAAAAGAGAAGAGGAAAATAAGATAAGAGATATCCACAAGAATAAACCAAATTTTTATTTATATTAAGTTAAATGAAAAGAGAAAAAAGAAATAAGAAATAGGAAAGGAAAGCTGATCTCGGCTAAAAATAAAGTGAAGCAACGTCAGATAAAAAGCAGGATCAATCGACCGCGGGTAATGGACGGTTTTCCCTCGGAGAAGCAAGAGTCCTACCGCCATCGGCATAAGAAAAATTGAAAAGGCAGGTCGACCGGAGGTGAGGGTCGGTCGACTTCCAGTGAGGAATTAGGTCCACTGTAAAATGCGCACGACAAAAAAAGGAAAAATCGGTCGACCGGTGGGGCAGGGTCGATCAACCGACGACAGCAGCACTCTCCATTGCTCTCAAGACGAAACAGGCTACTTTGATTCAGGAAAAGACCATGAATGGTAGAAGACCGACTGCAATTTAGTTTATGTTCAAACAACCATACTTCTCCCCTTGGCCAAAAGCCAAGACAATGTTTCTCCCCTTTGTCGCCCAAACCATGTCCTGTAATGAAATTGTGTTGACAAAGAACCATTCTTCTCCTTTAATGGCCAAAGATGTCCAAAGAACATTTGCACGATTTTGAATTTCTTGCAATTTTGAACCAGGACATGGAGGTCAGTTATTGATTTGTTTTATAATTGTTTTCCTTTTATTAATTACCTTATATTTCCTCTTCGATAAAAAAATGTACCTTCTTTGTTAGGGCTCAGATTAGCGCACCGTTCACAGCCACGCGAAATGTATTTTGAGAGATCCAAATTTTGTGAATTCCTTGGGCAAAAATATTGAAGTGTGAAATGACGATAATGCCCATGACCGTGCGATAGTCGACGGAACATTACCGTAATGCACCCAAACTTCACACTAAGCATCGTAACCCCTACAAAAGATCAACAATATCTCAAATATCATGTTAACATATAAAATGGAGGTTTTATGGTTTTCGAGAGTAATTATAGGAATTAAAGTACCCGAGGGGCTACAATGCATAAGTATATAGGGTAATAAGTGCCACGATTCAATTCGAATCCACTCTTTGTTAATTGTTTTTTACTATGCTTGATACTAACATGTTTTGTAGAGCTATAGGACTTATACTTTCACGAGACTCACTACTGTGCGTAATATCGCTATTTTCCTCTCTTTAACTTGGTTTTTAATTCACATTGAGGACAATGTCACGTTTTAAGTTAGGAGGTGTGGGATATTCTATCCATTCATTGGTAGTTTCTTTGATTTGATATATGTTCTTCCCAAGCATGATTTTCTTGTAAAAATTAAAAAATTCTAAAATATTTTTTTTCCTTTGTTAGGCATTTTGCCTTTGTTTTCGATTACACATTTTAATAATTTTTCGATCCAATAGACAACTCAATGATGCATGTTCTCAATTTTGGAAGTTATTAGACTTTGGTCCTCAATTATTGATATTATGAATAACTTCATGAATTAAACTTTAATCTAATGATCACATGTGCTTTTCTTGTTTAAATGACTTGGGTTAAGATTTTTATAATTCAATAATCTTTTATTTCATTGTATATACTTAAACCTAGTGAGTTTTAAGATTTCCTTCATTTAAGAGTGTTATACAGTTCTCTTTCCTCTTTGAAAACGTTGCATTCGTTGGTAATCTCACTATTTTTTCATTGATCATTTATTAATTAAGTTTATATCTTTAAATGTGTTACTTGAGCATGATTTTCAAAGTTTTTTTTCACTCAGTAATTGCAAAAAATTTAGATAATGATCATAGTCCATCTTGTTATATCACCCATATTGAAATTGACCTCACCTTAAATGCTTTCCCTCATCAACCCCTTTGAGCCTAAATATAGTCTTTCATTTCATTACCCGAAATCCCATAACCAACTCCAAATTGGAGTTATTAACCACATATATCACCTTTCATACCTTTGTTTGGAATGATACTTGAGATTGAATGATGTTCGCGCTATGTGATTGAAATTAAGCATGTGAGAGTGAGAAAAGTAAAGAAAATAAAGAAGTGAAAAAGTGAAGAAAAAGAGAAAGTAGAAAACAAAACAAAAGAAAAGAAAACGAGGGAAAAGAAGAAAAGAAAAGAAAGAGAAATTTATATATGTTGTGTATAGTGTTTGATAAGATTTGTTTACTCTTCTCATTGTTATATTCAATGTTTGTTTTGGAATCATATTCCAATTTTGTAACTGCCTGCTTTTGCCATTATCCCCGTCAGATAGTTGTTTGTTAGTGGAGTAGATGGAACACGAGGAATGCCATCATTCCTGGTGCTAGATTCAGGAACATCAGTCATGTTGAGTGAAAACGTTTAGCAATACGTTTCCCACAGATGTCGTCAATCTATTGATGTAAATAACTAGACTAGATCTAATTAATTAATCACATATAATATTTGTAAGTAAAAGAAAGAGACACAGAAGTTTTTAAAGTGGTTCGATCTATGAGAAAAAACCTACGTCCACCGTGCTTTTTATTGCTGGGTATTTCTCTTTCAATCACTTGTCCTTGACAAAGGGATTACAACATATTTATAGCCTAGTAGGAAGACCAAAACATAGAATGTTAAAGGATGGAATGGCTTTATAACTTAGGCATTTACATCAGTACAGAGAGTCCATATTGTATCTGGCTATTGGTGTTTTGTTGACAGTGTTAGTCGGGCTCCCTATTATTGGTCGGGCTTCCTGGTGTTAGTCGGCATCCCAGTATGATGGTCGGCATTCCAGGCCTTGGTCAGTGGTTATGCCTTACTGACTAGGATTATTGCCACAGTGGATGATATATATCTATTTCTAATTGGTTCACGTAAGTGGGTAATTTTTGGTATCAACAGAAGCCCCCAATGCTCCATGCTTGATGCTTTCTTGAAAGTATGAAGCATTTAGTTCTGGTAGTACCTTGGGCTACATTTCTAATGCTTGGTCGGTTGCCGACTTCCCACACTTGTAAAATTATTAACTTTGCTGATTGCTTCTATCGTTGATGGCATTTTTGTAAATATCTCAACTTATAATGAATCGTTTGGGGGTAAATATGTCTTTTTCTGCTTAGCCTCTAAAATTTCAATCGTCGTTTCTCTTTAATCATTACGTTCGCCGATTTTTGAGGCAATCTATAAGAGGTGATAAAATCCCGATCATCTTTTACCTCAAACTCTCTATGTTTCTACCGCAATTTCTTAAGCTTTCGTGGGATCGTTCTTACTGTCTTTTAGCTCTTGCTGTATCCTTAAGTGTTTATAAGAATCCTTTCTCTTTCTTCTTTTCTTTATATTGAATCATGGTTTAATCTATTATTTCTTTAGATGAGTTTAGAAAAGAATGAAATATACCATATTGGGTAGATTTAGAGTTCCTTAATCCCCCTGTAGACGTTTTTTCTTTGTCCGAGGGTCATGGGATACCTTCCTTATTCGTTGTTGAGTGCAGTTTTAGCTTTCCCCCAAATAATTTTTGTCTGGAATTTTATCAATATTTTTACATTGTACCTGCTGGAGTAGCCCCTAATACTTGGAGGGCTATCAATGGTGTTCATATGCTCCGAAATTATGTGACTTTATTAACAAATTTTCTGCTAACATGTTAACTAATCACTAGTTGTTAGTTTACTTGTAGTTGATAGGAAGAGGAAGTGTCCCAAAGAAGGTGAAATTAAGCTTTACGAGCTCAAGTTTCTCTGGGGCCTTTATCAGAAAATAGGCGAATAACATACTAGGTAGGCATCGTACTTGCTGAAATACAGGATTGCTATCACCTCCTTTATTGACCGACCTTCTACCGTTATTCCTTCCATTATGGTTGACTTGGACCAGGACCCAGTGTCCACTTCATCAGGCAGTGGTGAACTTATTGCTGGTATTTCTTCCTCCTCAGACTCTGACCTTCCTCTTACTGTTGTTATGGGAAAGAGGAAGTTCCCAAATATAATAAGAGATGTTGTTTCTCCTGGCTCAACCAAAGTGGGGACACTAATAGAGAAGATACTGGGAAAAATCCCCCAGCTAAGAAGGGTGGAGATCCCATTCTTAAACGTGTACGAAAAGGTCTTCCTTTCAGACTTGTTGAAGGAACTGCTGCTACTATTGACCAACAGAACTTCGTCGATTTATCTATTGTTGACATTGGTTCTCCTATGGCCATACCTCCCGGGTTAGCCAGACAATTAATAAAGTCTGATACTTTGCCAAATCATAGGGGTGCTACCTTTGTCATGCCTCGTTTGAAATTTTTTGAAAGGTCTACTCAAAGCCTTCCCTTGGTAAGAATTATTGCTTCTTCATGCTTGTACTTTTTCTACTATTTTCTTGTACTAATTTGGCCTCTCTTTTTTGTAGTTCTTGGTTGATTTCAACCAGATGTTGGAGAAGGATGATGCACTTTGTTATTCTTTAAATGACGTAGAAGAGGCATTTGAATGCTTGAATAAATCCTTGCTTGACTCCCAACAAGCATTGGCAAACGAGAAGCAATCTTGGGAGAATAAAATAAAAACTATTGAGGAGGCTCAAAAGAAGGTTGAAAATGAGGTTGATGCAGTTCGGAGACAAGTCTCTGAGTTGGAGAAGAGCTTGGTTGCTTAGAAGGCCAATAAGGTGAAAGCTAGAGAGTCTTCTTTCAACAATTGATGGGAGAAATCCATCATCGCTGCTTCTATCCAAATTGAATATGTGAAGAAAAAGTGATACAGGATGGTTGGCCAGCTGCATTAATTGAGGTTGGTACTCCTCAGGAGTCTGAACTCTTCCTCAAACATGACCCTGGTTCCCCTGATAAACTTGGATGAGGAAGTTAAAGATTATTTAGGGTCAGGGGATTCTACCCTTGTTCTATAAGCTATAGCCGACCAACTGCAAACAGTTATTGAGTCTTCTCTACCCACTTCTTCCGAACAAATCAGTCCACCCAGTGTTGTCTCCCATCAAGTTGAAACTTCTATTGATAGGGACAAGGTATAGACTTGCTCGGTAATTAGCCTTTTTTTCTTTTTTGTCTTCATTTCTTTTTTATTTCCTTTCAATGTATTTGTAATTTGACTTTTGTCAATGAAAATGACTATTTCTTATCTCTGCGTTTCGATTACTGCTTCAAACTCTTTATTCTGTTGTTGATTGAAGATTTTTTTAATCTTGATTGTTTATGGCCAAAATGGATCAACTTTCATTTACTGACTCTGAGATACTCAGGCAGTGCAATGATTAATTCAAGGCTGGTCATATGACTTTATCCAAGGAAGATCTGTCAAATTTGCTCGGGGTTGGTGTTTCTGATCAGGGTAAAGAAGCTTACTTATACTTGAAGTGTATTCTTGATTGGTCAGTGGCTAATAATGTTACCTACTTTAAAATGATTGAGGATCTTCAAGAATATCACAAATAAACCAAGGCTCTTATGCATGCTGATTACGAAAAGAAATATAAAGATCTAAGTAAATCTTGGGGCTTTGAGGAGAAATTAAAAAAATATTCGTCTACTTTTGGAAAGAGATAGTTTTTGCTCAAGTGTGAAGTGGATGAGGATAGGGCTATTGCGAAGCTGTTAGAGGAAGAAAATACTAGTTTGAGGGAGGAGATGAACTCTTTGAAGGTTCCTTTAACTACTGCTGCTGCTAATGAGGGAGTCTTATTTTTGGAAACTGAAAATGCTAATCTAAGGAAAGAATTGGAAGCTTTGAAAAAAATTCAAACCTTCTACCTATTCCCGATCAAGGGCAAGGCCTGGTCGAGCTACAACTGATGAAAATGGGATTCAACAAACACTTTCAAATCAGGTTGCACAAATAAAAGCCAAGAATCTAGCCATTGCTGAGATGCCCTAAAAAATCCAAACCCAGGGTGAGCAACTTTCCACCCAGTCTTCTCAACTTCAAATTGAGGATGGAGTATTGAAGAAACTGCAACACCAGGTTGAAAGGTTAACTTTCTAGTTTCACAGGCAACCCAGAGAATTTTGGATGGAGGGGTACAATGAGGCTCTTGCTCATTTTTATGTAAGCTTTGGTTAAGCTCAATGCTAAGGATATAAATGGGGCTGGACCAATTACTTAACAGTTATGAAGGTTGATCAGGATAGTAGACTATGGTATTGGGTTGATGCAAGTCTTTTAGAGTGTCAAGATCACCCTTTTAAACTGGATGTCAGTTGGATACCTGTGAAAACCATTCCTCAATGCTTGATCTCCAAGTACTTAGGGTATTATAGTCTGTATGACGAGCTAGAAATAGTTCAGCCTCCTTATCTGTTAGGTACTCCGAGCAGTAGTAATAAGAGGATGCTTCAAGATTTTAACTTCATTAACTCGCCATACACATAGGTTGATCCTCCAGTAGGCATGTAACCAACACCAAGCTCTTCTAAAGATGAAGGAAAGCGTCCAGTAGAATAATGTTGAGCATAATTTGTTCCTGTAATTCAATTATGAACAGTATTTGCATGTAATGATCATTTATATGAATGAAAATAATTTGATTAATTATCTTTTCAATTTCTGTATGCGAATGACTTTTTTTGTTTCATTAGTTCTATTGATACACTTAGGCATTTGCCCAAATTTTGTACCAATTACCAATGAGATTATCATAGGTTCTACTGATATACTTAGATTTATAAGTTTGTTATCAGTTACCTTTGATGTGATCATGGCACTACACCAAAACACGCCATTAGTAACCCAATTTTACCATTGCTAAATATATTAGTAACATAATTTTTCTGTTAGAAAAAAGGCGCGGGGCACGAAGCTAGTAACGGTAAAATTCTGTTACTAATAGTAACGGAAAAAATAGAATTAGTAACGGTAAATTCTGTTACTAATAGTAACGGAAAAATAAGAATTCGTAACGGTAAAATTATGTTACTAATAGTAACGGTAAAATTCAGAATTAGTAACAGAAAATTATGTTACTAACAGTAACATGAAATTCAGAATTAGTAACGGTAAAGTTCTGTGACTAATAGTAACGGTAGAGTTCTGTTACTAATATTAATTCATATTTAAAAAATATTATTCAAGATCCAATATCCTGAATTTAAACAAATTCAATTATTTTTATCACATTATTTAAATGCTTAGAAGATATTCAAAATTAATCCACAAAAACAAGGGCATTACATTCAATATTTACATTTATATAAGCCTCCACTCTTTATTTACAAAAGAAACTTAAACCAAACAAATGAAACATCATAATACAATCGCCCAGAAAGTTACATTAGTTTAAGAAAAGCATCCAATATAACATCCTAATACAATCATCCCCAAATGAGATATTTTTATATTATAACCAATCAAATGAAATATAAAAAATAAGTCTGTTGTTGTTGACTATCAACCTTCGTTCTATTATCATCGTCATCAATGCCTCAACCCACAACGCTGGAAACTTGATGAGGATCCATAAATGACATTCTGTGAAACAAAGTAAAATTATCATATTAGTTATAATATCAACATTTAGCGTAAAAATTAACAATATCACAACACTCTCAAAAAAAGGGTGAAATAAGACAAAAAAAGCCAATTCTTAACATTTCAATTCGACCCCTACTTGATTCCGGATTGAGCTTCATTCACACTAAATACAAACATCAGCGTCATAGTACAGATGTGCAAATTAAAGAGAGGCGCTGAAATGAAATATAATAGTGGATTTATGGGTTTACCAGATACAAAGCATTGTATGGTGGTACGATTCCTCCAATAGAACTTGTAACTATTATTGCACGTGATTTACTCCCCATAGATGGCGAAGAAATCCATTAAATGAAGTTGCACGATTCCTCCAATAGAACTTGTAACTATTTATTCTTTGCATTAGATATAGTATCATTAATTTTTTTCCATAATTGAAGCATTTGTAATTGTATCTCCAATACCAATTCTAAAACCTGCTGCAAAAGCGAATAGTCAACAAGCCACTCGGTATGTCCCAAAAAATTACGAGCAGCATCTGGATCAACCTACTCCCTGTACATACAAACATATAATATAGCCGATGTACTTTACTATGAAGTCAAAATTAAAAGGAATAACCAACCAAGTATAATCCTCTATTTTATGTATTCTTAAAAACATACCAGATGACATGGATAAGACTTTCCGTCGATGTACGCAGTGTTTTTTTGCAAAGAGTACCAGTAATAACTTCTCCTTTCTCTATCCGAACTCCTGGTGTTATATTTCAAATTTCAGTATCTGCATGCCAAGCTGGTGTTCTCATGAGATTAATCTGTTTTGGCACAATAAGATTAAACACTTGTTTTCTCATCCAGAGGGGTCTAGGCTTCAAAATTGTTAGTCTCGATATTTATCCATCAAAATATTCCCACCACATCAAGATGTTCATGCAAACATCCTACAGTAATAGAACAGAGGTTAAGGCCATATATCAATTGAAGGTGTATTAGTGTGACACATTCAAGTCGGATTAGTTTAAAGTCATTTCATGCAATCATAAAATGGATTGGGTTAAAGCTGACTAATACTAGACATGATGTGAACATGACTCGATACAAAACACATGAGTTGTCATAATCAAGTCTAATGACTGCCAAACACCACCCAAGTCTAATGATTGCTTTGTGATTCATAATTATAGTAGACCACACCTTTTCAATTAAATAGTTATATACTAATAAAAAGCTCACCTGAAATGGACTTGAGGCAACCCAAGACCACATCATTTATGTCTCGATCGAACACTAGTCACATACTGTAAACAAAATCAACCGATTATTATTTGAATCTAATCTAAGTGCAAGTATAATGAGGAAGTACATAAGAAAATTATAACTCCTCCACCGATTATTTTGTACCTCCCAGTTACCAATCCTCAGAATGGAAGCAGGAAAGTTTGAGGCCTTGAGCTTATCCATGGTGCAAGACGTAGAATCACCCTTGTGGTCTTTCTTTCCAAGCTTAGAAGAATTCCCTAGGAAAGCTTCATTTGGATCAAATCCAAAAAGTTTGGGCTCTTTTTGAGACGAAGACCCAGTCGACTTGGCTCATCCAATGGATTGTATTGTGATGGGGGTACTAGAAATTAACCAGATTCCAAAGTATGCTCCTTCTATCAAACAACTATAATCAATATCAAATTAATCAAAAGTGAGCAGTTGAGTTCAAATCCAAATTATCTTGAAATCAAATCTAATAAAAATTCAGTTCGTATTAAATTTAAAAGCATAAGCCCACCTAAAAATATCTTGAATTCACAAATAAAGGAATAAACTTACTATCCTTCCTCTTGTTCCAAAGCCATTCGTTACTTTCCGTTCATAAAATAGCAGCATTCGGGTCACAAAACACCCACGGGCATTCTTGTAATTGGTGGGAGTGATTAGACGTGGACTTGATTAGCAGATATTAAGAGAGATTAGCTACTATTAGAAGTGGACATGATTAGCAGGAAGTATTACTTGTAGCATCCCCACTGCGCATGTTTGTCCATTCAAGTCTAAGGACCATAGCACATTCACCAATATAAAACCAATACAGTGGGGAATGGAAGCATGATGATGAGTAAGAGGCTTTATAGGAATACCTGCTATTTGAGCTTCTTATCATGAAGTTGTTTGAAACTAAATTACTGCACATTACGCCGCATAAGATATCAATGTTAGTTTTAAACTTATTCAATATTTTCAAAACATATGCATATTAAAGAAACCAATTTTTACATATTGAAAGAAACAAGATTTTTTGTTCAACAAATGGCGGGGGAACTATAAACTGGAAAATTCAAAAGACAATCAAGGAGAAAAAATATAAGTTACGTTTGCAAGTTTTGTTCATTGATCTAAGAAGGAAATGTCCCACATAATGTGTTGTATGATAAATCACTGCAGGCAAAACACAAAGAACATTTACAGAAATTATTATGTGCCAAAAAGTGGATCATTACAAGAACATGAATATCTAAAGACATAATTACGTCACATCAAAATTACTATCCAAAGATCATGCCTTAAAAATATATAACGGAAAGACAAAATTTGAGAAGTCTTATATAGAGTGAACTTCTTAAATGATGAAGATAAATATGAAAAAGCTACTTCTAAACTCTGTGATAAGCTGCAACAATTACATAAGATGTACTCACATATTTCTCAGAGACAGACTCTTTTTTTTAGGCAAGGTACCAGTCAACCTATTATTTCTAAGAAACCTGATGATGGAGAAAACAGGACATGCTTTAATATAGTGATAAGTATATATTGGGAAGTACAATCTAATGGACACATTAATTTGGATAAATTGTTTCATAGAATAAAATTATTTGATTGATCTTTCATTTCATGAAATTTTCATAAAAAAAGTAGCAAGATATGTTCATTACAAATAAGAGAGTGAACTCAAATTGAACAGCGAATCTGGAATCTGTCCAAACAAATTGTTGAAGCTTAAATCTCAGAAAAATTAAATTAACATCAAGGTTGTACAATGAATAAATCAATATGTACTAATCAGTGATGTTAAAATGAATAATAAATCCTGATAATATTGGAGAGCTAGAATAACTTACAGCTGCGTTAAATTTTGGTATTGTCCAATATTGGATGGAATAGAACTAGAAATATTTTTATTCCTCAAAACTCTCTATAGTAAATATCCAGTTTGTTACCAATATTGGATGGAATAGAACTAGAAATTTCGTATGACTGTATGATTGTTTGAGACTATAAAGAAAGTAAATAGAAAATGTGTCGATATATACTCACACACATGCCATTTACATCCATTGGGCCAATACTTCATAAAATTAACATAGATTTCTTAGGCAAAACACAACCGAACTCAGTTTTTAAAAAAACGGATCAGTACTAAAAACAATTAATGAACATTGAGGGAAAAAAAACAAATGGAAGGGTAAATAAACACATACACGCATGCACAAGACAAAACCCAAAAAAGAAAAAAGAATGGATGAAATGTAAGGAAGAAAAACTCATCTGAGTGTCAAAACCTCCCCCTGATTTTACAGGGGATGGTGCTGATACAAAAGCGGCATCGACAAATAAGTCGACATATGATGAAGTGTTGTTTATATTAGAAGCTTCTACGGGAACAGTTGGTGGTGCATCCAAGAGATCACCAACCAAACTATGTATACATAGATACACTTGAGGAGAGCTTCCAACTACAAGTTCTGTCAAATAGCGAGGAAATTCCAAAAACAAAATAAAACATCACAAGTATGTAAAAATGTAGTTATAAGGTCTAATTCTGGATCATAAAAGCAATATCTGTACTTAAGATATAACTGAGTAACTAGCTTTGGAATTGGTTAGACAGTGTAAAATCTGAGGTGATTCAGAAGGTGTTCCAATCAATTTTAGATTTTTCATGCTCAAGTTTCTTCAAGGATAGGATATCTGAAGTGGATGCTCAAATTCTAAACTAGTTCAAATTAAAGGTTCAACCATATAAAGTGAAGTTCATTATGGTTAGGTGGGATCCTCCTCGAAAAGGCTGGCATAAACTAAACATAAATGGTGCTTCAAAGGATAACCGAGGGCTTAGTGGAGTAGGTGGTATTATAAAAGAAAGCACTGGTAATTTAGTTTCATGTTTTGGAAAGTTCATTCACTATCAAACTGCATTGTATGCAGAAGTGAAAGCCTTGGAAGAAGGATTACTGTTATGTGTTGTTTTAGGATTATTAAACATCCTAATTGAATCCGATTCAATGAACCTACTTCAATTCATAAAAGGCATTTGGAAGCTACCATGGACCATAGCTGATGTAGTGTCTAATTCATAATAATGAGGCAAAGAGGGATGGGCTGACATCATAGTGTCTAAATGAAACAAAATGTCTCAATGATATCTCAGTGTTTTCAGTGCTGAGATTTAGTTTTGAAGTGC
Source organism: Sambucus nigra (assembly GCA_949130495.1). NCBI lineage: Eukaryota > Viridiplantae > Streptophyta > Magnoliopsida > Dipsacales > Adoxaceae > Sambucus > Sambucus nigra. Next base: position 807,155,548 of record OX422207.1, read on the forward strand.
CTCATGTTGATCCAATTAACTGAGAAATAACATTTAAGGCATAAGTCCATCATCAAAATACATATCAAGGTAGAATAAATTTGATTACAAAGAAGACTATACCTGAGGTATAGTTCAAAGAAGACTATATCTCACCAACGTTTATTATGCTTTCAGTATATAGTAGGAAAATAAATGGAAAAAACTCAAATAGAATAAACCAATTCTACTAAAAAATGAGAAAAAAAATAATATAATGACATGTTAAAGAAAGAACAATTGTTCCTTCACTTAACTTTGTAACACAGTAATATGTTCTCCCAGATTTCTTAATTCAACGGCCTGTTTTGAATTCCCACTCGCTACAAAAGAAGGGAAACTATACCACAAAAAACGAAAAAAATGTGGACAACGTAAGTCAATGTGAGAAACAGAGTAAAACAATAACCGACACGAGAGAATGCGAGAATAAAATCTTTAACTCTAATATAGTTAAGGGCTTTTCTTGTGGCTTGTAAGAGTATCATATGGACAATGGCAAAGTTATCCAATAGTATAGTGGCCAATATAAAGATCTATGTAAATGATGTTGTTAAATAACCATGTCTAACTTCTTGATGAACATTTATTCAATATAAATAAACCCCAAACATCAACTTAAAAATCACCAAAACAACAACAAAGATGCTTTAATGCTAATAGATATTAATATAATGTGTTAAACTCTTTTCAGAGTTTCATCAAACACCAAGAACACGATTTATCATGAGTTAGGACAAGAAAGAATAATTAGATTTCAAGCAAAACAAAACATAACTTTTAACATACCTGTAAAATATAATTACTAATGTTTGAACACAAATTTTAAATAATCCATGTCATTACCTAAATTTTCTAATAAAACTAACCAATATATTATTTCAAAAGTTACTTTCACCCAGAAAATTAGGCACACTATATGTTAGCACAACACTAAATGAAATGGAAATTAATAAAAAAAGAATCAAACACTTACAATAAATCTTTAATAAACAAAAAGAATCAAACACATAGAACAAATTAATATAAGACTCAATATAGTTCGCATCCAGATCCCAAACCTATACATAATCACAGAACAAATGATGCAGGTTTCAAGATGAATACATATGAGTGTAAATTAAGAAGAGTTGAAGGAAATCTTACATGTTTGGGGTCAGGATCTAAATCGACCGCGATTCTGCCAAATGACCAAACCCTAGGTCTTCTAAACTACAATTCTTCCAAATGACCAAACCCTAGTACTTCCAAATCGCGATTTGGAGAAGAAGATGTAGTTTTGGCAGATCTATTTGAAGAAGAAGATGGGATTTTAGCAGATGGATTTGGAGAAGAAGGCAACGGGGGATCTCAATTAGGTTTAGCCTTTTGATAGAGTTTGCGAGTATAGTGTAGTCGGGATCTTTTAGGGGTTGGGACCAAATATACCCACTTTTTTCATAAACCAATTAATTTTAAAATATTGAACTAATATTACTAACACTTATCTCAAATTACTAACGTTAGTTTAATGTGAGAAATAGTAATGGTACAATACTGTTAGTAATATAGAAAATAGTTTGTTACTAAATGAGTGCTTTGGTGTAGTGTGGGTTCTACTAGCACACCTAGATTTAAATCCAAGTTTAGTACTAGTTACCCATGGAATTTCCATAGGTTCTACTAATGCACCTATATTTTTAGGTTTAGCATTAGTTACCAGTGGTGACCAGGCATATATGGAATATGTCTCTACATTCCTATTTAGGAATCTTCACAATGTTCTTCCGTTATTTTACTAAATTTGGATAAAACTTGTTGATTTTTATACAGAGTTTTATCCCTGATTATGTTGACCAAGTATTATTGAGGACTTAAAGTCCCATTTTAAGTTGGGTTTTTGTATGATGTTTTGTATGTTACCGATTAACTTTCGCGTGTGCCGACTAACTTTTGAATGGTAATCAACTATGTGGTTGTTGTTCTGAGCTCTGTCCAACTATGTGGTTGTTGTTCCGATTAACTTTTGCACGCTTACTGACCAAGTATGTGGTGATGTATATCATCAAAACTCCCCAAAAAATAAAGAAAATAGAGGAAATCATCATTTTATTGACACTAAAGTGACATGATAACAAATATTTGTCTTATTGCATTACTGGTAATATTTCCTAAGATGCTAACCATGCTAAGGACTTGTGAACTCTTCTCCTTTCAGAGTCTCAATTCTGTAAGTACCTGGTAGGATAACTGCTGAAATACGTTATGGCCCATGCCAATTAGCTTCAAGTTTGTTGGTCTTCTGAATCACCTTCTTGAGAACATAATATCCTTCCTTCAAATTGGTCGGATTCATCCTATTGTTATAAAATTATGTTGTTCTTTGTTAGTAAGCAGCGTTTATCAAGGTTTCATCCTCGTGCACTTCCTCCAGCATGTCCAAATTTAATCTACGCATCAAATCACTAACAGGAGGATTAAAATTTAACATTTAGTGGGTTGGTAAACCCAGTTCAGCTGGTATCATTGCTTCAGTTCCAAATGCCAACATATATGGTGTTTCTCCTGTAGCAGTCCTTGGAGTTGTTCGGTATGTCCACAAAATAGAGTGTAGTTCATTAATCCAATTTCCTTTGGACTCATCAAGTCTTTTCTTTAACCCATTAAGCAGAGTCATGTTCGTCACTTCAGTTTTCCCATTTCTTTGAGGATGACCTCGAGCAGGGTGAAGCTTCTGAATGTTTGAATGGGCACAGTAAGCGATAAATTCTTCATTATCAAACTGTGTGCCATGGTCTGTGATGAGAGCGTAAGGCAAACCATATCTATAAATGATATTTTTCCAGATAAACTGGTAGACTTTATCATAAGGCATGTCTATTAATGGTTCCGCCTCAACCCATTTTATGAAATAGTCCACAGCCATGACTAAGTACTTAAATCTTCCTCGGATAGTCGGTAGTGGCCAGACTAAGTCTATTCCCCACATAGAGAATGGCCAAGGTGAGGTGATTGGAGTAAGAGAAGCCTATGGAGTTTTATGAATGATGGAGTACATTTGGCACTTGTCACTTCTCCTGATGAAAGTTTTACAATCTGCCCTCATTGTTGGCCAATAGTATCCCTGGGAATTGATTCGCTACAACAATGATTTTCCCGTCATATGAGCCCCACAAGACCCTTTATGAACTTCTTTTATTAAGTTTTAAACCTCCATTGGATGGACACAATGCTGCAGAATAGCTATTAATCCTCTCATGTATAGTATTCATTTTTATAGTATTCCTTTTTCTATCATATATCTTATTGATTTATACTTGAGTTTGTTTGCCCCTATTGGATCTACTGGCAAGATTCCTTCTTCAATATAAGCCTTGATGGGATCCATCTAAGATGGACCTATATCAACTGTGATGAAATTAATCATCAAGTCTTCATCAATACTCCTGTTGGCCAAAATTTCAATGGGAATAGTTCTTCAGAGCTCAATTCTGGTGGCTGAAGCTAACCGAGCAAGTGCATCAACTCGGGCATTCTCCAATCTTAGAATTTTGCTCATCCGAACAGTTAAAAATTTGGCTATGACTTCCACCGCCGTAGCTAAGTATCTTGTCATTAACTCTACATTGGCTTCATAAAACTCAAAATTTGATTCACCACTAATTGAGAATCACTGTGTCCCACAACTTGCTCGGCGTTCAGTGAGTAAGCTAGACTTAAGCCCACAATGAGAGCTTCATACTCTGCTTCACTATTTGAGCCTTGAAACTAGAATCGTAGAGCATATTCAATATCTATTCCATCAGGAGTGTTGAGTATTATACCGGATCTACTTCCTATTGCACAAGATGATCCATCTACATACAAGTTCCATATAGCGATGTCGTTGTCAAATGCTTGGTCTGATAATATCCCATGATGGAATATTTTACTCCTTGCTTCATCATATCTTTTGGCCCTCTCCGGTGCTTTAGTGGACGTCTCTATTAGGTAGGTAGTAATTTCTTCTGAGCTTTCCCCTAATGGGGTCTACTCGGGGTGTCGATAGTTGATGACACCAGTTGGGTTGTCCCCCATTTGGGGTTGCTCTGCCTAAGTTCTTAGTTGCTCAAAAACCTATGAATATCTAAATTCAGCAATTAAATCTTCCATATCTTGTCCTTTATTGAGGACCTTGGCTCGTACACAATATTATATTCCCCTAGTTCTATCGCCCAAAACATTAATCTCCCAGGCTTCTGGATGTCTGGACTGAAGAGGCATGTCCGTGTACACCACAAAAGTATAGGCTTGAAAATAGGGTTTCATCCATCTGGATGCCTCAATCAATGTTAACGCTAACTTCTCCAAGCATGGATATCTAATTTTTGCTCCTCTAAAGTATTTGCTCGGGTAGTAGACATGTTTTTGAACTCCATTATCTTCTTGTATCAAGGCAGAACTTACAGCTGACTAAAAGACAACCAAGTATAAGTACAACATTTCTCCCAAAATTAGTCGGGAGAGCAACAGGGGTGATCCCAAATAATTTTTCAATTTTAGAAAAGTTTTCTCACATTCTTCATTCCACTCAAAACTCTTCCTCAACACTTTAAAGAATAGTAGATACTTATCAGTAGCTCGGGACATGAATATGTTCAACGCTGCTACTTGCCCAGTGAGCCTTTGCATATCATTTTTGCAGGTCAGAGATTGAATTTCAATCAATGCCTTGATCTTGTTTGGGTTTTCTTCAATTCCCTTCTGGTTTATTATGTACTCGAGAAACATTCCTTCCTGAACACTAAATATTCACTTGGTCAGATTCAACTTCATTTGGTGCTTCTCCAACTGATCAATGGTTTGGCTGAGGTCGGCAATGTGGTCAGATACTTTTTGCTCTTCATTAGCATGTCATCTATGTATACTTCCATATTCTTGCCTATTTGCTCCTCAAATACTTTATTCACCAATCTCTGGTAAGTAGCACCTGCATTTTTAAAACCAAATCGCATAACATTATAGCAATAAGTTCCTTGGGGAGTAATAAAAGAAGTGCTTTCCCTATCTTCAGGCTTCATCTTAATCTGGTTATAACCAGAATATGCATCCATAAAACTTAGTAACTTATGCCCCGATGTAGCATCAACGAGTTGATTAATTCATAACTTAATAACTTATGTCCACTGGTAAGTGGTGGTCTTTGTCTTCTGTTCTGCCAGATCCTCTTGCTTGGCAGAAGAGTAATAGCACTCTTGAGCTACTTTTTGGTTGCCTTTTACCACATCTACACTGAAATTGGTCAGGAACTTCAAACATTGATGGACTGTAGACATCATAACTTCAATTTTTTTCAATCCTACTCTTCCCATGATCATATTGTGTGAAGAATGAGCATTTTTTTTCCATTACAAAAAAATTATTTTCTCTGTCCTGCTTGTTGACCAGGTGCCGATCAACACTTCCAGCTTGATTGTGCCCAATGTAAATACTTTTTCTCCAGAAAATCCTATTAAAGGCCTGTGATAAGGTTCTAATTGACTAAGCTTCAAGTACAGACTGTCAAAGCAAGGGTAAAACATGATGTTCGTCGAGCTACCATTATCCACCAATACCTTGGAAATAATTACATCTTGCCTTTTGACTTTAATTATTATGGGGTCATCATGGGGATATAGTACCCCTAAAAGGTCATTTTTAGAAAATCCAATCACCAACTTATCTTTATTAACCTTCCCCGATCGATCTTCCTTGGCCAGATTAATTCTCTAGATATAAGAGAATGCTTGAGCCTCGTTGAGGTAACCTTTCATGTCCGTAGTATGATCTTCTCCTATATCTCCACCTCTAATCATATGGAAATTAAAAGATAAAAAAATTAAGCATGAATACCTCACGTTCCGATTGCCTGGGTCTTTTGGGTAGGTCGAGATCATCTTCTTGAACGTCTTCATGAGTTCTTTTTTTCTCATCCCTAGGATTGTATAGATATTTTGATCTTCGGTGAGCTCCATTGTTATCCTTCCAATCAATAAATCTTTCTATAAGGACATTTTTCTCATGTCCAACATGTTACTTTTGTGTATGTCGTACGCCGCTACATTTGGCACGTCACCTCAAGATCTCACACGACGGCCTTAATCCGAATTCCAGGAAGCAAGCATTCATTATCTACAACATGTGTCCCTCATCTGCCTCAACGACTTCACGTTCCATAATTTTAGGCTCGTAATGCAAGTGGTATGCAAGAGAAGTCAAAACAGTGAAATAAGGCACGATAGGGAAGTTCAAGGGAAATTTGGTATTTTTATAGCCACCGTCCGGAGGACCGATCAACTAGAAAGTTGAAGAGCTTTCCGTAACAAAGATACTAGAAGAAATGGAACCTCAATCCGAGCTACGATGAACAAGTTATGGCCTTTTGAAAATGGAGATAATTCCAAGAAAAACGTTGGAATTTTGCTGTGTTTAAAGCCTCTTGACCAGAGATTTTCCCCAAACGGAGGGGCCGAACCGGTTCAGGGGTGAACCGATTCACAGGGGACCCCGAACCGGTTCGAGTACCCTGTTCGCTGGCAGAGTTTTTATTTTGTGAAACTCTTCATGTGTTTCCCTATAAATACCAACTTTGGGGGAGCTGTTTTGTAAGACTTTGATAGACGATTTTGAGATTCCAAATACCTCTAGTCTTCATATTTTTTTAGTCCCAAGACTCATGTTTTGATTCACACAATTGCCAAACCTTTGTGAATCTTTTTGGTAACCCAAGAACACAACCTTGTGTTTGTTCAAAAATTTATGGAGAGATCTTTGCAACCAAGGGCTGCATGTCATTGCTGAGGGAGTCTCTACAAAGTGTTATGACTGCGTGTCATTGAGGAGTGATGCGATTCTTCTTTTGTTGATTGGGCACCGAGTCCTTGAAGGGTTCTGCGTGTATTCTCTTGCTGAGTTCAAGATTGCGTGTCTTTGTGGGTTGGCTGCGCGTTGATCTATTGCAGATTTCTCTATGTAATTGTAAGTTGCAATTTGTATATTCATAGTGAAATAAAGGTTTTACCCGAAAGGGGTTTTTTCCTGAAATCTGTGTCTCAGCATATTTACTGTGTCGCATGCTTTAATTTTTGATGGGTTGATTTAGATGCATGTTTAGGGGCTGTACTTATTTGATTTAAAAGTATACTCTAATTAAATAAGGGTTACTTGGAAACTTGCGAATTTAATTTAAATCATTATCACTGTTGACGTAAAAAATTAGACTATCTCTAATTATTTAATCACAGATAAAAATAAATATGAGACAAAATATTTTAAAGTGGTTCAGCCTTGAATGAATGGCCTACGTCCACTGTTGGTGTTTTTATTGACTGTTTAGGAATTCTCGAAGTATGATTATCCTCCCGAAATTTCAGTCCTCTCCATTGAGGATGATAAAATGTATTTATAGCCCTCAGGCTGTACATGTGAATAGGTAATACATAGCTGTTCAACAAGCGTATACATCCGTACGATAATAATCAGTATTTAATGCGCATTTAATCCTCTTAATTGTCTGATAATAAATGCTCTGATCGAGGTGCAGCTCAGGCCGCCTAAGCTGCTCGAACCGCCTAAGTATCTCGGTCTCCATGAGCTGCTCAGTGCAGTAAAGTTCCTCGGAGGATTCTTGTTGGTCGGAGCGATTGAGTTGACCGGGGAGGTTGAGTTCCTCGATATCAAGGTTATTGTAAAAAATGCTCGTAGGTGCCACGTAGATTGTCATGTGTCTTCATATGATTAATCCACGTCAGCAGGTTAAATTTGGTATCAACAGAAGCTCCCAATGTGTCACAGTTCGAGGTTTGAGGAGTGTGGAACATTCTTTTTCGAAATATGGCGGTTTTAAATGGTCGTCCTGAAATTTAGGAGTGTTTTCTTTGTATTTATTTTTCCTTCCAAATTCGTAGAATCGTACTTTTTGAATTTCTATAACTGCCTCGGTTCCCGTGCCTTTTTGTTCTTTTAGCCGCCGGTAGCGTAATCATCTCTTTTTGTAATCATTATCTTTACCATTTCCCAAGGTAAGGTATTTAAGCATTGCAGAAAATCCCATCGTCTTCTACTTTTTCAAATTTGTATCTTTGAGTTTTCCATTGTCTCTATCTCTTGTGCGTTCATCCCTTTCATCGTTCGTTGTCAACAGACTCATCCTTTTCCTGTAAGAACTTCTTCTTTCTCTTTGATTTCCTTTATTCATCATGGTTTACCCTGTAGAGTCGCTTAATAAGTTTCGTTCTGATTTATCTATTCCTTCATGGGTTGTTTTGGAGGAACTTTCTGAGCCTTCAGATTATTTTTGTTTGGCTGAGGGACATTGGTTCCCCAGTCTCTTTGTTGCTGTATGTGGCTTTTCTTTTCCCCCAAACCCTTTATGTCTGGAATTCTGTCAATATTTTGACGTGGTTCCTGCAAGAATAACCCCCAATATGTGGAGAATAGTTAACGGAGTTCATAGATTAAATCAAATTCATGGAACTCATATAGGAATTCCAGAAATTATGTTTTGTTATAGATGGTTTGTTGGTGACAATACTTTTTATTTAAAAATTAGGTTTTTGAATAGGGCTTTAGTGGTCAATCTCCCAGATGCCAATAGGGACTACTTCGAGCACGGGGTTGTTATGAAAAATTGGCAACACCCTCCACTGACTGGAAATGATGGTACCATGGTCTTAGATGCCCTCAGTATGGCAATGGGATAGGTTGTTTTTATTTTATTTTATTTTTGAAATTATGCTTCCTTTGTGTTTGATAAAATGTGTCACTGATATTTTAATTTTCATTTATTCGCAGCTGACAGCAAAAGAAGGTCTCCAAAAGAGACAAAAGTAAACTTAAAACATCTGAAACTTATCTAGGGTTTGCATTAGACTATTATCGACAAGCATATCAGATCAACTTCATATCTGTTGCAGCATAAGAGTTACACCTCATATTTTACTACTCGTCCTGTGATAAGCGACGTGGAACCAATACCAGCTTCTACAAGTTCTTCACCTGAGTCACATATTCCTTTGAGTGAAAGGATGAAGAGAAGAAGAGCTCCTGTCCTCTTTGAGAAATCTTCCTCTGTTGCTGGAGAGGCAAAGAAAAGTAAACTTAATGTCCCAGAAGAGGGGACGAGAAAAATCGATGCACCTCCTCTGGCTGTTCCTGTGAAAGTTGTCGAGAAGCCCCCAATGGCTCCAAGCAAAGCCGCTGCTCCAAGCGAGGTTATTGTCATCTCTTCGACTAAGACTACATCATTAGTCGAGACTGTTGATTCTCCTCTGAGGAAGCTGAAGAAAAGCTCCTTTGTCAATTTGGCTGAATCCATCAATCAGCCCCTGACTACTAGAAGTGGCGTTCCCACTTTTGTTTCCCCGAGCTCTGCTATGAGCTCGGTGAAGTCTTGGATCATTCCCGAGATCCAAGGTATTGAAGAAAATCTTTCTCGGGACATGGTTACCTCATTAGCTGCTCGTCATATTTCTTCTGTAAGACTTATTGTCCTAAACTTTCATTTTTTCCTTGTTATATCTGTGCAATGACTTGCTATTATTTTCTTTTCCCAGTTGGTGACCTGTTTTAATACAATTTTGAAGAAGGATGAATCTATTAAAGCTTCAAGCTCCTCGTCAGGTGTAGAGGAAGCTTTGGTAGGTCTGACGTAGTCTCTGAAGGATTCTCGTCAGAAGTATGATGATGATAGAGCTTCTTGGGAGAAGAAGCTAAATTCCATCGAACAGGAGAAGGATCAGGTTGTTGAGGTCTCCAAAGGTTTGGAGAAGAAAATAAAAAACTTGTAGGAGAAGAATAAAGAGCTCGAAGAGAAGTCCAAAATGTTGGGGAACTTGAGGGTAAGCTCAAGGCTGCGGAGGAAGAGTTGAATAAGCTTTATGAAGTAAGTCGTCAGAAGGAAGAAGTGGAGAATAAATTAAAGGCTGTCGAGGATCTTCTTTCTGAGAAGCTTTCCTCGGAGAAGGCGAAAAGGAAGTTGGCTATAAAAAAGTCTTTCAGTGCTGGCTGGGATAAGGGGTGGAATAAGGGTCTGGCTGCCATGAGGTCACAAGTGGAATATGGTAGCCACAAATACTTTAGGGATGGTTGGGTCGCTGCTCTATAAAAGATGAAGGTTGATGAAAATTCTGACCTGTTTCAGCGACACATCCCGGGCCCCCCTCCAACTCTTTAAGAAGAAGAAGAAGAGGACGAAGCTGCCTCTGAGGAATCTTCCTTGGTGTTAGAAGATCAAATATCTCATCCCACAGTTGTCCAGTCTTCCTGCGAGCAACTTCAACCATCCATTGTTTCAAACGAGCAGCTTCCAGCACTCCCCGAGCAATTATCTGTGCCATCCGAGCAACCTACTTCCTCGTCCCAGCCTCCCGAGAAAGTTTTGGGAGACAAGGAGAAGGTGTAGAGTTGTTTGGATGTTTCTCTTTGTTTATTTTTGTCAATTGTAATTCTGAACTATGTACCTCTCTTTTATGATATAATAAAATTTGAAGTTTTTCCTATTCATAATGTTGTTTCTCTTCCTCTTGCTCCTTATTGATTCTTGCTCTTTCTTCTTTTTACTAGTTTATGGCCAGGATGGAATTATTATCTGCTCATGATACAAAATTGATGAAACAGTGCAACGAATATTTTAAAGATCGCCATGCAGATTTGACTGATGCTTAAATTGTTGATATACTTGGTCCAAATGCTTCAGAACGAGCAGTTGAGGCCTACCAGTATTTGAAGTGCCTGCTCGACCGTGTAGTGGATAACAATGTAGCGTATTATGAAATGATTGAAGACCTCCAGGGTACTCTTGAAGAGCTTCAACAATAATATAAGGAGTCTATAGCCCTTTTTCAAGAGGGATACGAGAAGAAGTATCAGCAACTCAGTGCTGATAAGGGGTATGACAAGTTGTTCGCTGCTTATAATGTGAGGGAGAGAACTTTGAAGGCGGAGGTTGAAGAGCATAGACAGATATCTGAGTTGTTGGAGCAAGAAAATAATAACCTGCAAAGAGAGGTATCTCAGTTGAAGTCTGCAGCTTCCACCTTAAACGCTTTGGTCCCTGTGAACGACGAGGGATTTTCTTTCTTGGAGGTCGAAAATGCCAATCTGAGAGATAAATTGGAGACCTTGAAGAGAGCTGGCCATTCTACATCTACTCGGGGATGAGCAAGAGCTTCTCGTGGATGAGCAAGAGATGCTCGGATTACTGTCGAGGAACAAAGAACTCAATCGTCTCTGGAGAATCAAGCCTTCCAACTAATGGCAAAGAACCAGGCATTGGCTGAGATGTCTAAGAAGATACGGAATCTGGACGAGCAGCTTTCTGCACAGAAGTCTGCCTTGGAGAATAAAGAACTCTTTGTAAAAAGTCTTCACGAGCAGCTGGAAAGGTTGACTTATCAATTCCACAAGTAGCTCAGAGAATTTTGGATGGCTGGCTACAATGAGGCTCTCTACCATTTGGATCATCGGATCCAAAATGCGAATAATGAAGGTTACAAACAAGGGTGGTTGAATGCCTTGGGTGTACTTTCCAGTGCCACCATTCAAACTCGATATGAGATGGATCCCTGCTCGGGCAATCCCTCAGTGTTTGATTTCCAAATATCTCGGCTATTACAGTCTCCATTCCAATGTTGAGATATCTCGCCCCAGGAACCTACTCGATCGACCATCTGTAATGAACATCAGGATGCTCAAAGACCTTAATTTCATTAACTCCCCTTATGCCTTAGACGATCCTCCTGCTGGTGAAGAACCTGTTTCAAAGGCAGAGGGGAAGAAACCAATAGGATAGGAATCTTGATGTAATATTTTTATGTGTTTTATTCTCAATGTTCTTTGTTTTGGATTTAATGAAAGACTTTTATTTTTCTTTGCAATCTTGATTGCCATTGTCTTGTAGATATTTTGTAAAACACTTTACATATGTGTATGTATATCTGTTAAAAAGATAACAATATTGTGTTATTTTTCGATCAACTAAAGCTAGTTAAAACTTATTGTCGACTATCTGAACTTGTGGTAATCATTTGACGACTAACCAAAATTGATGATATCTTATTTCTCGACCATCTTGGTGGTGGTTTAAAATGTTACGAGTATAAAAAATTTTGCTTTATCACTTTTTAATTCTAAGCCATTAGTTGAGTTTCATCACATACTCATGTTTTGTTTAATAAAAATGTTCCCGACCAACTGTAGTTGACAGCTTCTTATTCCCGACCAACCTGAGTTGGTGGATTTTTAGAAATATTTTTTTTTCTTCCCGACCAACCTTATTTGGTATTTCTGGGAAACATTTTTATTCCCGACCAACAGGAGTTGGTGGATTTTCTTCCCAACCAACCGGAGTTGGCACTTTTGGAAAATATTTTTTATTCCCGACCAACCGGAGTTGGTGGATTTCCTTCCCAACCAACCGGAGTTGGCACTTTTGGGAAATATTTTTTATTCCCTACCAACTGGAGTTGGTGGATTTTCTTCCCAACCAACCGGAGTTGGCACTTTTAGGAAGTATTTTTTATTCCCGACCAACCGGAGTTTGTGGATTTTTTTCCCAACCAACCGGAGTTGGCACTTTTGGGAAATATTTTTTATTCCCGACCAACCGAAGTTGGTGGATTTTCTTCCCAACCAACCGGAGTTGGCACTTTTAGGAAGTAATTTTTATTCCCGACCAACCGGATTTGGGGGATTTTCTTCCCAACCAACCGGAGTTGGTACTTTTGGGAAATATTTTTTATTCCCGACCAATCGGAGTTGGTGGATTTTCTTCCCAACCAACCGGAGTTGGCACTTTTGGGAAATATTTTTTATTCCCGACCAATCGGAGTTGGTGGATTTCCTTCCCAACCAACCGGAGTTGGCACTTTTGGGAATTATTTTTGCTGAGTAGTGTGTAACACTAGTATTTCGCCAAAAAATTTCAACAAAAGGAGAGAATTGGGTAGAATATCCACATTTTATTCATACTGATGAAACTGCATTACATGAGAGTTTACATTACTGATAATATTTGTGTAGGTTTTCTTCATTCCATGCATTCTTAAACTCCTCCCCCTCTAAAGTTTCTATTCTGTAGGTTCCTGGTCGAACAACTTCTGTAACTCGATAAGGTCCATGCCAGTTCACTTCCAGTTTGCTGTGCTTTTGAATCACTTTCTTTAGCACATAGTCTCCTTCTTTCAGGTCGCACTTCTTCACTCTCTTATTGTAGAACAAAGCTGTTCGTTGCTAGTAAGCAGCATTTCTGTTTGTCACTTCAGTTTGTCCATTGCTTTGGGGATGGCCTGGTGCTGAGTGGATTTTCAAAATATTTGACTGATGACAATAGGCAGCGAACTCCTCGTTATCTAATTGTGTTCCGTGGTCGGTGATGAATGCGTAGGCAAGACCATATCTACAAATGATGTTTTTCCAAATAAATTGATACACCTTTTCGTATGTCATGTCGACAAGAGGCTCGGCTTCTACCCACTTAGTAACATAATCCACTGCTACGACAAGATATTTAAATCTTCCCCTAGTCGTTGGAAGTGGCCCGACCAAGTCAATTCCCCTCATGGCAAAATGGCCAAGGGGAAGTAATGGGTGTCAACAATGCTTGGGTAGTTCTTCGGATGGAGGAGAAGCGCTGACACTTGTCACATTTCTTGGCATAAGCTATACAATCAGCCCTCATCGTTGGCCAGTAGTATCCTTGCGTCATTATTCTTTGCAGAACTGTCCGACCTGCTACATGGGCCCCACAAGACCTTTCATGGACTTCTTTAATCAAATCTTTCACCTCGGCGGGATGTACACATCTATGCAAGCCAGCTATGATTCCTCGTCTGTATAGAATACCATTAGTCAATACATAACGAGCAGCTTTAAACTTTAATTTCTTGGCCGCGAGTTTGTCAATCGGTAATTCTCCCTCCTCAATATATGCCCTGATGGGATCCATCCAAGATGGCCCTAAATCAAGGGTAATAAAATTCATCATCAGCTCTTCATCTATGCTCCGACCAGCTAGAATTTCAATTGGGATTATTCTCCGTAGCTCAGTACGAGTAGACGACGCTAATCGAGCTAAAGCGTCTGCTCTTGCATTCTCCATTTTTGGTATTCTAACCATTTGAACAGTAACAAATTCCGATACCAACTCCATCGCCTTTGCATGGTATTTAATCGTCAACTCTCCTTTCGCTGCATATACACCGAGCATTTGATTCACAATCAACTGTGAGTCACTACACACGATTACCTACTCTGCCTTCATGGTTTTTGCCAGACTAAGACCTACAATCATCGCTTCATATTCAGCCTCATTATTAGAAGCTTGAAATTGGGAGCACAGGGCATATTCTATATCGATCTCGTCTGTACTTTTCAATACAATCACGGCTCCACTACCTGAGGTGCATGATGAGCCATCCACATATAGGTTCCATACAGGTATTTCGTCCTCAAACTTCTTATTGGACAAAATTCCTCGATGGAATATTTATTGCTCATTTATCTCCATTTCTATTACACCTCATTGCTCGTCGACCTTCTCCTCTTGCTCTCGGACCAGCTTAAGTTGATCGGGGTTTAAATTTGATGATCTTGTAACATCCACAGGTTGGTTGATGCTCAACTTTTGCTCCTCGGGGGTATCAGGATAAGTGAATTCTGCTATAAAATCTCTACTGCTTGCCCTTTCAATGACGATCTAGGCTCATAAATTATATCATATTCACCGAGTTCTATTGCCCCGTACATCAATCTCCCTGATTTTTTTGATTTGTAAAGAGCTTGCCTCAATGGCATATCAGTATATACGACTATGGTATAAGCCTGGAAGTATGGCTTCATTCTTCTACTCTCTTCGATCAATGCCAGTGCCAACTTTTCCAGTTTCGGATATCTGATCTCCGCTCCTCGGAAGGCCTTATTAGTGTAATAAATTGTCTTTTGTACTCCATCCTCTACTCTTATTAATGTCGAGCTAACTGCATTTTACGAAACTTCCAGGTACAAGTACAACCTTTCTCCCATCACTGGTCTGGACAATAGTGGAGGTGCCCCTAAATATTTCTTCAATTCTTGAAAAGTTTTCTCGCATTATTCATTCCATTCAAAAGTCTTTCGGAGCATTTTGAAGAATGGGAGACATCTATCAGTTGCTCGTGATACAAATCTGTTAAGTGCTGATACTCGCCCTGTAAGACTTTGCACTTCTTTCTTCGTCGTTGGAGATCGTAGCCCTAATAGAGCTTTGATCTTTTCAGGGTTTGCTTCAATGACTCGTTGATTGATAATGTACCCGAGAAACATGCCTTCTCGTACTCCAAATATGCACTTGGTCAGGTTCAGCTTCGTTTGATATTTATCTAATTGATCAAAGGTCTGGGCCAAGTCAACTAGATGGTCAGCATCTTTCTTGCTCTTTGTCAGCATATCATCAACATAGAACTCCATATTGTAACTGATTTGTTCTGCAAACACCTTGTTCATCAGCCGCTGATATGTCGCACCTGCATTTTTTAAACCAAAAGGCATAACATTATAACAATAAGTACCCTTAGGGGTAATGAAAGAAGTACTCTCCCTGTCTTCAGGTTTCATTTTAATCTGGTTATAACCAGAATAAGCATCCATGAAGCTCAGCAGCTCGTGTCCTGAGGTAGCATCCACTAGTTGATCAATTCGAGGCAAGGGAAAATTATCCTTTAGACATGCTTTGTTGAGGTCGGTGAAGTCTACACCCATCCTCCATTTGTTGTTCTTCTTTTTCACCATCACCACATTTGCTAACCAGTCTGGATACTTAACATCTTCAATAAAGCAAGCTTTCTGGAGCTTCTCGACCTCCTTCTGTATAGCTTGGTTCTTCTCGGGGCTGAACACTCTTCTTCTTTGCTTCACTGGCTTGATTTCCTTATTCACATTGAGCTCGTGACATAAGAAATTTGGGTCTATTCCGGGCATATCTTCATGACTCCAAGCAAAAGTTTGTTTTCTGCTTTTTAAGAAAACTATTAACTCCTGTTTTAATGAAGCATCTAACGACGAACCTATCTGAGTTGTTCGTTCAGGGTGCTCGTCATCCAAAATGATGTTTTCAGTAGCTTCTACCACCTGACCTTTCACGAGTTGCGACTCATCTCTAATGTCCAATGTTTCAATTTCTGCACCCTCATCCACCTGATAGGTAATAGGCTTTTTCCTAGATTCCTCTAGTTCCTCCTGCTCGGTAGATGAATAGTAGCATTCTCGAGCTACTTTTTGATCACCCTTCATAACTCCTACTCCAAAATTGGTTGGAAATTTTAGGCATTGATGTACCGTAGATGGTACTGCTTCGAACTTCTTCAACCCTACCCTTCCCATGATGATGTTGTAGGTTGATTGAACATTCTTATCCATCACGAAGAAGCGTGCTCTTTCTGTTCGACAAGCAGGCCATGTACCGATGAACATATCCAACTTGATCGTCTCAAGTGGAAAAACTTTCTCGCTAGCAAAACCGAGGAGGGGCCTATGATAAGGCTCCAACTGAGATAACTTTAGATTTAAGTTATAGAAGTACGAGTAAAACATAATATCAGCCGAGATACCATTATCAACTAGTACTCTTGAGATCATTACTTCCTTCATTCTCATTTTGATCACCAATGGATCATCATGAGGATACAGCACACCTGCGAGGTCATTTTTTGAGAAACCGATGACCAATTTTTCTTTGTTGACCTTCCTTGGGCGATCATCTTCAGCCAAGTTTATTCATTGAATATATGAATAGGCTTGAGCCTCATTGAGGTAAGCTTTTCTTTCTGCAGTAAGGTCTCCACCTCCTGAATCTCCACCAGTAATAACATCACAATCAAATGATCCAAAATGTATTGAAAATACCTCACGTTCTGGCTGCCTTGGTCTTTTGGGAAGATCGGGGTCGTCTTCTGGATTATCTTCATGGTCTCTTTTCTTGTTCTCCTCTGCTCGATGAGGAGATCTAGATCTCTCTCTTGCTCGGTCGTTATTTCTTCCTTTATTTCTACGATCAACATACTTTGCCAGTTTTCCTCGTCTAATGAGTGCCTCGATCTCATTCTGAAGAGCTATGCAATTTTTGGTCATGTGGCCATGATCTTTGTGGAACTCGCAATATTTGGCCTTATTCCTCTTGTCAGGGTCTGACTTCATTTTCTCTGGCCAGTTTAACTCCTCGCTGTTCTTGATTTCCTCTAGAATATGGTTGATGTCTACCTTCAAAGGAGTATAATTTTCAAATTTCTTTATCACCTCCCATGATGGCTTTGTTTTTGAGTGTTTATCACCACCATTGTTTTTATGTTCTTTCTTTTTGGCTTTATCACCCTCCACCTTGGTTTCTTTGGTATCCATATTCTTTTTTGCATCCATAGCCTCCTCGGCATTCATGATCTTGGCCGCTTTTGCCATCAATTTCGACATGGTTCTGGGTGGATCTTTAGCGAAAGTGTAGTACAACTTATTGGGCAACAGCCCACTCATCAGAGCAGTAATCGTTGTCTTTTCCTCGTAATCAGTAACTTCGAGTTTCTCGTTATTGAAGCGAGTTATATAACCCTAGTGCTCTCACCTTCCTTTTGTCTAACACTTAACATGTGTGCTACTCGTTTAACAGGCTTTGCTCCAGAATAGAAAATTCCAATAAAGAGCTTGGCGAGTTGAAAGAAAGTTAAAATTTTACCTCGAGGAAGATTATTGTACCATATTTGAGCAGATCCTGTAAGAGTTCCTGAGAATGCCCTGCATCTCATCTCATCTGGCACAACATAGATGTCGGCAGCAGCCTGGTATTGCTCTATATGAAGGACAGGGTTGGTTTTTCCATCATATTTGGGAGTCACAACAGGTGCTTTGAACTTTGATGGTGTGGGAAAATCCACAATTGCTTGGACAAAAGGTGTCCCTTGAACAAAAGTTCTTTGTAGAGGATTCTTGGTCTTGGACATTTCCCCTAATCTATCCTCCAACCTCTGAATAGAGCCTTTCCACCCATCATTTCCTTCCTCGGGCTTACCGGTTCGAGCAATTGATCGTATTGAAGTAGCTTCCTGGGACCTATCTTATCGAGAAGCCGGTTGTGATTGGGCAGAACCCTCTCTTAGATCAAATGGTCGTCGAAAGTTTCTCGACATAGCCTTAGGAGAACTTTTATTCTTCCTAGGGCCAAATCGATCAAAAGGAGAGACCCTACTTAATCTTTCTAGTGCACTGGTCCTTTCCGGGGAGAGAGTGATATGTTGTTCAGCATTTGTGGCTCGTACTGACGAAGTTCGACCCGGTTGATAAGAAAAATCTTCAGATCTATCAATGCAATATGGCTTTGCCTAATGCGTGAAGAAAGTAAATGAGTATTTCTTTGGCCACTTCGTTGTCCTGAATAGGTTGATGCTCCACCTTGGATGGTTTGCATGAGTTGTCTCATTGTTTCCTGCATGGCAGTCTGGCCTTGAGCCAAACTGGCCATGATTCCAGCCAGATCTTGGATATTTGGAGGAGCGGATGGAGTTGGGGGGTTTCCAGCGTTTCGATTGCTGGATTCAGGGTTGTCAGCCATCGGTGATGAACTGTTTTTGGTGAAAAACAAAAATTACAGTCGTTTCCCACAGACGACGCCAATCTGTTGATGTAAAAAATTAGACTATCTCTAATTATTTAATCACAGATAAAAATAAATATGAGACAAAAGATTTTAAAGTGGTTCAGCCTTGAATGAATGGCCTACGTCCACTGTTGGTATTTTTATTGACTGTTTAGGAATTCTCGAAGTATGATTATCCTCCCGAAATTTCGGTCCTCTCCAATGAGGATGATACAATGTATTTATAGCCCTCAGGTTGTACATGTGAATATGTAATACATAGCTGTTCAACAAGCGTATACATCCGTATGATAATAATCAGTATTTAATGCGCATTTAATCCTCTTAATTGTCTCATAAATAATGCTCTGATCGAGGTGCAGCTCGGACCGCCTAAGCTGCTCGGACCGCCTAAGTATCTCGGTCTCCATGAGCTGCTCGGTGCAGTAAAGTTCCTCGGAGGATTCTTGTTGGTCGGAGCGATTGAGTTGATCAGGGAGGTTGAGTTCCTCGATATCAAGGTGATTGTAAAAAATGCTCGTGGGTGCCACGTAGATTGTCATGTGTCTTCATATGATTAATCCGCGTCAGCAGGTTAAATTTGGTATCAACAATCACATAGTCGCATACGACATTTTCAAATTGGTATCAGAGCGGATTACGCTAATTTGTCGCGTATTCCTTTTTCCGTAAAATCATGTGATATTGATTTCTTTTGAAAAAATCAATTTTGTGTAAAATCGCAATTTTTCCAATGGAACGTTCGTTTAATAAGGTGTCTATTTTTTATGGAAATAATTATGCCTATTGGAAAGCTCGCATGAAATCTTGTTTAAAAGCTATTGACGAGCGTGTTTGGTTGCTTTGTGAAAATGGTTGGACTCCTCCCACGGTCACCGTTAATAACATCACCTATTTAAAACCCGTGTCAACCTGTACCGAAGATGATTATAAAATGTCTAATTTTAATTCCCGTGGTCTGAGTGCTATTTCTGATGCTGTCACTCCTGACGAGTTCCACCGAATTATGACGTGCACTACGTCTAAAGAGGCTTGGGATGTTTTAAGGGTACGAACGCGGTTAAAGAATCAAAATTACAAAATTTTGCCACCCAATTTGAGACTATCACCATGTCTGAGTCCGAATGTTTTGATGAGTTTTATGCACGTTTGTCGGACATTGTTAACACATGTTTTAATTTGGGTGAAGTGATTGATAACACGGTGTCATTAAAAAGATTTTGAGATCTCTCCCAAAGCTCTTTATTCCTGAAGTCACTGTTTTGAACTCTTTGGTAAATTTGAAATCCCTTAAGTTGGAAGAACTTGTAGGAGATCTTCAAACCTATGATATTGACATGTTTCCCAAAACCATTAAGGCTAAGGATAATAGCATTGCTTTAAAGACTCATTGTAAGAAAAAGAATGAAAAAATTTTTGATTCCGATTCTGAGGGAGACTTTGATTATAATGATATGGCCTTATTTGCGAAATTTTTTAAAAAGGTTCTCAACATGAACAAAAATAATTCTTCCAATAAAAAGAGATTTTTTGAGAAAAATAAAAAGAAAAGAAAGGCCAAAGAAAGCGATGAGAAGGAAAAAGAGAATGATTCCGATGAGGAGTGTGAGGAAGATTTTGAGAACGTAACTTGTTTTGAATGTGGGGGTAAGGGGCATAAGTCGTTTGAGTGTCCTACATGGCTTAGAAAGAAAGGGAAGAAAGTAGCCATGCCTACCACACTTAGTGATAGTGAGGTTGATGAGTCTGATAAAGGTTTAGCACATGGGATGGTTGTCGCTTTTTCTAGTCGTGTGACCACACCCACTTTATCTCACGAAAGTGCACACGAGAGCGATGATAGCGATTTGTGTTCTTCGAGTGAGGGAGAAAACGAAAGTGAGAGTGGAGATGAAAGTGAGCTCCAAAACGTTTTTAGAGAGTTGTACACTGAGACCTTGAAAATAAAGAAGTATAATCGAGATTTAGGTCATCGGGTTTTAGATTTGGAGAAAGAGAAGGAGGTTTTGAGAAAGGAGAAGTGTGTTTTAACCGACACGTTGTCTAGTCTGACGAAAAGTGTATCCTAACTCGAGAGTGATCTCGTACGTGCCCGGGAGGTCAAAGTCAATTTTGAGAACGCACCTAAGAAGGTTGAAAAGGTGGTTCTTAAGGGTAAAGGTGAGAATTTAGGAATAAGTCATGACGGTGCTTCTTCTTCCTAATTAGCACCCAAGCCGGTTCCCACTTTAGTGTTAGATTCACGTAAGTCTCACCCTAACCCACCTAGGCGTCTCATTCCTATTAGGAGAGCGCGTCCTAGAGTTTTAGAGAGAGGTGTTCCTAGGCCTATTTATGTTTGTTCACATTGCAAGAGGAGAGGACACCTTAAGGAATTTTGTTTTAAGTTGGGTTATGTGTCACGTTTTTCTACACGTATTTTTGGCACACATGAGCCCACTCCTGATACTTTACATGCTCCTGGAGACTAAATGAGAGAGTTTGCACATTTAGGTGAGCAAGTTAGATTTTTAGTCAAAACTTCACAAGAATTAATGGAGGTTTTTCATAAGTTGTCACCACCTTTGGAAAACCCCTCTACACCTAATGATTGAGGTTTGACTTGTTTACTAGCATATGTTGATTTTCATGATGACATTGTTTGCCTATTGCTAGTATGTATCATTTTTGTAAGTTTTATTTTTTTTTTTGGAAAAATTTTGAAAAATACAAAAAGATTTTATTTTGATAAATTTTTGAAAAATCCAAAAAGTTTTTTGTATTTTGTTTGCACCGTTTATGGATGGACATTTTGGATGACCGAGTCACAACTTCATTTTATTATTTTCATGTGACTATTTGATAGTGTTTTTGAGACTATATATCATATCATCTTTGTGCTTTATAATGTTTGGAGTCATTAAGATGTAATTAAGTGTTACTTCCTACATGTTTGACACATAATATCCTTTAATGCACACATGCACGGATTTGTTTGATAATTGTACTTGTCTTATCACATGTTGGTTGGGTGTTTTCACTTCAATCATGTTCTTAAAACTAACCAAGCGCGATAAATTTTGATAAGAAAAGTGTGCATATAAGAACCGTTTTGTGAGTTTGTGTGCTTTGTTTTAAAACGGGGAAGGGCTGCGAAAGGTTCATTTTTCCTTTGCGAATACTAACCCACCGTTAAATTTGGACCTAAAAAATGGAGGATTTTTATTATTCGGGGTCCAAAGAGGTTTAAAAGAGCCCTAAAAAAATTTTAAAGGCAATAAAAAGAAATTCCTGCCAATTATGGGCCATTTAGATTTTTGCACCAATTCTCCAAAGTTTGAGAATTTAGATTACCTCTAAAAAGAAAATATATATGAGGGAGTTTAGTTGGAGATTTTATAACGGGTTTGCACGTCCTTGAAAATCTTGAAATAGTGCTAAATAGTTTTGGACGTTATTGGTGGGAAATCATTTAGACTTTGATTTGTTGATTTGCATAAGACGATGTCATTTAAATTCAACAAATTTTTACACATAAGGATACTTTTGATGTTCATTCGTTAGGGGTACACATATGCATCGTGCACATATGATTGATTGAGTTTATTTACCTATCGAATGTGTTCACACCCATACATTCCGTTTCCTTGACTTGATTGTTTGAGTTTAAATACATGGTGTGATTTTTGTATCCTTTTTTTGTATAAAAAAAATTTGAAGAATCAAAAATAGTTTATGAAGATTTGTTTGAGCATCTCCTTGCAAGAGCACGTTTGCCATTTGATTGATCCTTTGTTTTTAAATACCGTGACACCCCGATTTTGATTGTTTGATTCATTCTTCTTATTTGTCTATTCGGGGACATCATAAAAATGGGGAGAAAGAATTATCTTATTTTGGGGGAGTTTGAATTTTGGGGGAGTTTTTGAGATTTAACTTATGCTTATCATTTATTGGTATCTATGTTTATCTCATTTCAAACTCGATACGTCACTTGGTATTTTTTCTTTATCTCATGTGTGTGGGTACTACATTGATGATCACTTAATTGCACACCCTGATGAGAAAAGATTTGAGATTCCTGAAGATTTGAAGAACAAATGATGGAGACTATTCATTTGTACCTTTTCCAGTTTTGGGTTCATGGGAGGGTAGATTTTTATAGGCAATTTCGTATTTGATAATTCAGTTTTTTTTATGTATGTACCGGCATAGACATAGGGGGAGATTTGTAAGGACATTTTTCTCATGTCTAACATGTTACTTTTATGTATGTCGTACGCCGCTACATTTGGCACGTCGCCTCAAGATATCACATGACGTCCTCAATCCGAATTCCGGGAATTAAGCATTCATTATCTCCAACATTTGTCCCTCATCTTCCTCAACGACTTCATGTTCCATGATTTTAGGCTCGTAATGCAAGTGGTACGCAAGAGAAGTCAAAACAGTGAAACAAGGCACGATATGGAAGTTCAAGGGAAATTTGGTAATTTTACAGCCATCGGTCGGAGAACTGGTCAACTGAAAAGTTGAAGATCTTGTCGCAACGAAAATATTAGAAGAAATAGCACCTCAATCTAAGCTACGGTGAACAATTTATGTCCTGTTGAAAATGGAGATAATTCTAAGAAAAACCTTGGAATTTTTATGTGTTTAAAGCCTCTTGACCAGAGATTTTCTCCGAACCGAGGGGCCGAACCGGTTCAGGGGCGAACCGATTTGCAGGGGACCCCGAACCGATTCGAGTACCCTGTTCTCTAGCAAAGTTTTTATTTTGTGAAACTCTTCATGTGTTTCCCTATAAATACCAACTTCGGGGGATCTATTTTGTAAGACTTTGATAGACGATTTTGAGAGTCCAAATACCTCTAGTCTTCATATTTTTTGAGTCCCAAGACTCATGTTTTGATTCACACAATTGCCAAACCTTTGTGAATATTTTTGGTATCCCAAGAACACAACCTTGTCTTTGTTCAAACCTTTGTGGAGAGATCTTTTCAACCGAGGGTTGTGTGTCATTGCTGAGGGAGTCTCTACAAAGTGTTATGACTGCGTGTCTTTGAGGAGTGCTGCGGTTCTTCTTTTGTTGATTGGGTTGCGAGTCCTTGGACGGTGCTGCGTGTATTCTCTTGCTGAGTTCAAGACTGCGTGTCTTTATGGGTTGGATGCGCATTGATCCATTGCAGATTTCTCTATGTAATTGTAAGTTGAGATTTGTATATTCATAGTGAAATAAAGGTTTTACCCGAAAGGTTTTTTTTCCTGAAATCTATGTCTCAGAATATGTACTGTGTCGCATGCTTTATTTTTTGATGGGTCGATTTAGATGCATGTTTAGGGCCTGTATTTATTTGATTTAAAAGTGGACTCTAATTAAATAAGGGTTACTTGGAAACTTGTGAATTTAATTTGAATCATTATCACATAATCGCATACGATGTTTTCACTTTTCAGCTTTCCTCTTTGGATTAGGGTTTCAATCTCATTCTGTAGAATAATACATTGATCCTTCGTATTCCCATGGTCCCTAAGAAATTTATAATACTTGGACCTATCTCTCTTTGCAGAAGGTTCTCTTAACTTCTCAGGCCAACGTACCTCCTTATTATGCTTTATCTCCTCCAAGACATGGTGGATGACCATTGTTAATGGAGTGTAATTATGGTATTTCTTGAGTCTATCAGTATCCCCCTTTTTCTTTGATTCCCTATGCTCCTTATGCTCTTTTTGCTCATTTTTCTCTATTTTTCCTTCAGTCTTTACTTCTGAATTTTATTTGGATGCCATGGTTTCCTCGACATTCATTATCTTGGCTGATTTGGCCATCAATTATGTCATTGTCTTAAGAGGATCCTTGGCAAGTGTGTAGTAGAGCTTCTCGAGGAGCAATCCACTCATGAGGGATGTGATGGCTGTTTTCTCTTCATAATCAACGACTTCCAACTTCTTGTTGTTAAACCGAGTAATATAATCTCGGGTACTCTATCCTACCTTTTACTTGACACTTAGCAAATGAGTTACTCTTTTCACCTATTTGGCTCCAAAGCAGAAGTTACCAATGAATAGCTCGACAAGCTGATTGAAACTAAAAATTTATCCCCAAGGAAGGCTATTATACCAAATCTGAGGAGGACGTGTAATTTTTCCTGAAAATGCCCTCTATCTTATTTCATCAGGAACAACATATATATCAGTTACTGCTTGATACTGCTCTATATCAAGAACATGATTTATTTTCCCATCATATTTTGGAGTAACCACAAAATCTTTAAACTTTGAAGGAGTAGGAAAGTCTAAAATAGCTTGCATAAAAGGAGATCCTTTCACAAAACTTCGTTGCAAAGTGTTTTTTGCCTTTACCATTTCTCCCAACCTATCTTCCAATCATTAAATAGAGCTCTTCCATGCATTATTACCATCATTCCTGGTACTAGATTCAGGAACATCAGTCATGTTGAGTGAAAAACGTTTTGCAATATGTTTCCCACAGATGGCGCCAATCTGTTGATGTAAATAACTAGACTATATCTAATTAATTAATCACATATAATATTTATAAGTAAAAGAAGAGACAAAGAAGTTTTTAAAGTAGTTTGGTCTATAATAAAAAGCCTACATCCACTGTGCTTCTCATTGCCGGGTATTTATCTTTTAGTCACTTGCTTATGACAAAGGTATTACAACATATTTATAGCCGAGTAGGAAGACCAAAATATAGAATGTTGAAGGATGGAATGACATTATAAATTAGGCCTTTACATCAGTACAGAGAGTCCATAATGTATCTAACTGTTGACATTTTGTTGACTTTGTTGGTCGGGCTTCTTGGTATTGGTCGACATCCCAGTATGATGGTCAGCATTCCAATCCTTGGTCGGTGGTTATGCCAAGCTGACTAGGATTATTGCCATAGTGGATGACACATGTCTAGTTCTGATTGGTCCACGTAAGTGGGTAATTTTTTGTATCAACAATGTGTTTGAAATATTTTTCATTATCATTGGGCTTGTCGCATGTGATTGGGCATACATTTTGAGGAAAACGTATGATGTTTGTGGGTTTTATCCCTGAAAACCCTCACGAGATGACACTCATCCACTTGGGTAACTTATGGGTTATTGCATATGCTAAATGTAATTGTTTGCTCGCGAAAGTGGGTTTTATCACTTTTGTATATATCTCTTATTTTGTAGTTTTCTTATATCATTTCTTGCTTTGAATTTCATTGGTAGGGAATAGCAATGTGTAAGTAAGGTGGTGTGATTCCTCCCAAATCATGACATTTATTACCCTCTAACTTATACATTTTAGCCCCTCGAGTACTTTAATTCCTATACTTATGATTGATAACCAGACAACCTCCATTTTATATGTTAACATGTTATTTGAGGTGTTGTTGAGATTTTGTAGGGGTTACGGTGCTTAGTGTGAAGTTTGGGTGCATTCCGGTAAAGTTCAATCGACTATCGCACGTTTAGGAGAATTATTGTCATTTCACCCTTCGGGATTTTTCCCCAAAGTATTCGTGGAAGTTAGATCTCTCAAAATATACTTCGCGTGGCCGCGAACGGTGCTCTAATTCGAGCCCTAATGAAGAAGTTATGATTTTTTATCAGAGAGGAAATATAACGGAATTAATAAAAGGAAAACAATTATCAAACAAATCAATAAATGACCTCTATGTCCTGGTTCAAAATTGCAAGTAGGTCCAAATCATGCAAATGGTCTTTGGCAATCTTTGGCCATTAAAGGAGAAGAATGGTTCTTTGGCCACACAATTTCATTACAGGACATGGTTTGGGCTACGAAGGGGAGAAACATAGTCTTGGCTTTCGGTGAAGGGAGATGTGTGGTTGTTTGAACATAAATGAAATTGTTGAAGGTATTCAACCATTCATGGTCTTTTCCTGAATCAAAGTAGAAGGTCTTAATTTGAGAGAAGTGGAGAGTGCTAATGTCGTCAGCTGATCGTCCTGCCCCACTGATCGATCGACTCTAACCCCTGGTTGACCTGCCTTTTCGATTTTTCCTTATGTCGATTGCGATAGGACTCTTTCTTCTCCGGAGGTAGACCTTCCATTTCCCGCGGTCGATCGGTCCTGCTTTTTATCCAAGGTTGCTTCCCTTTATTTTTGGAAGAGATCTGCTTTCCTTTTCTAATTCTTATTTCTTATTTCCTTTTTCTCTTTTCTTTTAACTTAGTATAAATAAAAGTATTGGTTTATTTTTGTGGATATCTCTTATCTTATTTTCCTCTTCTCTTTTACTACCTAGGTTTAGAGAGCATTTGGGTTTTTTATGGCGCTTGCCCTTCTCCTCCATTTTTGTGGGTCATGCCCATTTATGTAAGCTTCTAGTTACTATTCATTATCTCCTCTCTTGTATTTAATCTTTGTTCCTTTATTTTTCATGCTTTGTTACTTATTTCGAAGCTTAGATAATTGTTGTAGTTAATTTAATACTTGTTTGCTTTAATTAATTAGTACCTTTAGTTAATGCTTTTCATCATGCTTAGTGGCTAACTTAGATTTGGGCGTGATTAGTGAAACTCACATTGGTTTTAATGTGTTGCTTTGCTATAGTTGTGGAGTTCTTTTATTTAATTCGATTGGGTTGTCCTTGATCTTACGTCTAGGAGCTTTAACGGGGTATATCACGTATGCTCCATATTTACGACCTTGCGTGTGTAATTTTTGGTGTATTTATTGACGCCAAAATCATATTAGGCTTTTATACGAATTTAGGGGATGACAACTCTAAATTTAATTAACTGTTGAAATGAAATCCAGTCTTATTAAATTCGTAGTCCCATGCAACCATTTATACGCATTAAATCGAGGTGAGGGATATTAGTCGCAACCTATAGTTTTTATTCCTTTTGTTAATATTGTTTAAATACACTTGCCTAGTTATCATTTCCTTTTTGTTAAAATCACTTTTTACACATTTGTTGAGAAGTATTAAATTGATTAAATCTTAACAACTAGTCTCTGTGGATTTTTGATACCCGGACTGGCCTCTATACTACCTTAAAAGAATGTAGTCATAGTTTAGATTTTTGTATTGAGTTGGTGAGCCGAATATAATAAACGACCGACATCGGTGATGCGACACCGCGTCAAAATCCTTTGTTATCATGTTGCGTAACCATTTCAAGCACTCTCATAGGTCTTTCTCAGATCCGGTACAACGGGTTACCAAGAGGGAAAATCTCCAGCTTCAAATAATTGGCCAACCTTTTTATTAGTCATTTTTATGTCCAAGAAAAAGTTGGTAAGAGGGTACCTCACTTGTTAAGATACCATCAACACGAGGATGAAACAATAAGAGTGTATAACATCATATTTTATTTTGAAAAATTAGAAGTAGTGGACTATAATGAAAAGGTTTCCATCACGGCGATTATGAGTGGGTTGTTACATGGGAAGTTGTAATGGGCAAAGGACAAGGTGCCTTTAAACAATATGGACAAGCTCTCCACCAAAGCAGGAAAGATCATGAATGCTGAAAAAGCAATGGTTGCAAAACATTTAAGCCACAAGAAATTAGAAGAAGGTAACAATTCAAGGAGGAAGGAAAAACCCAAAGAGGCTCAGACTCGCATAAAATATTGTATAACGTAAGTGTAAGCTAATCACGAGTGTAATATAAATTCGGTAAGACTAGAGTCAATTTTCGCAGGGAATTATATGAAGCAACCTAGATATTCTTCTAGCTAAAAATTAATAAGCAAGAGATAAAAATAAAGTAAAAGGTTATGTTTCGAAAGATGTAACGAACCAAGGTGAACCATGAACACTTATTAAAAGACTACTGAAGTAAGCGAGATAAATACTACGGATGAAAAACTAAGTTTAATAAAGGCTGAGGAACATTTCCCCACCTCAGTCTATGACAACCAAAATTATTCTTATGATTGGATTACAATCAAATGGGAATAAAATATTATTGTCAACAATCACATATGAAAGGTGTCAACTAAACTATACGAAATGAAGATTTCAATATGTTATCGTACAAATGCCTTTTTATTGGAGTTAAGTCTTAAACATAACCCGTATGTGATAAAAAAAAATTAATCCTATGAAAGTCCAATATCAACACATGCACCTAATAACTGGATTCAAACTCCAAACCTATCAAGAAGTGCAATCATCCAAGGTGGGTTTATGATCCCAAACCAAGTAATTTACCTACTCATAATATTAACAATACAAACACACAAAGTGAGATTAACTAAAGGAAAGAAGAGATTAAAATCTAGGATTTAATACACAATTATTATATTAATGGACAAGAGAGTGTGTATTGTCAACAAAACCAAGTTTGAGTACTTACAA
Source organism: Sambucus nigra (assembly GCA_949130495.1). Lineage (NCBI taxonomy): Eukaryota > Viridiplantae > Streptophyta > Magnoliopsida > Dipsacales > Adoxaceae > Sambucus > Sambucus nigra. The sequence continues at coordinate 807,184,501 of OX422207.1, forward strand.
AGCGGTAAATGGCGAGAGAGAAGTAAAGAATTGCAATAAACCTTAGGAGAGAGAAGAGAGACGAAGTTTGCCAACTTCTATATTTTAATGTCTAAAACATGATGAAACCAAGATGATTTATAAAGAAAGTCCACTTGCGACTAAAAGAAAGTGGAATATACACCAAAACCATAACCTTGAAAACAAAATGAGAAACTGAGTATCTGACAAGAGCGGTCGATTGTGGTCTTTGGATGAGTCGACTACTGGATGGGAACTAAGACAAGTGGTTGTAATTATAAGAAATACCAACATCACCGATCGACCGTTGGCTTGGGACCAGTCGATCGGTGCCCTGTTTTTGGCAAAAAAAAAACTCTTTTAGTTCAATCATAAAATAAATTCGAGAAAAAAGGTCAGAACTCGATCCTTAGGAACCACATTAACGCACTGTTTGTGGCTACGTGAAGACAACTCAAAGAGATAAAACTATTGTGAAGAGTTTGGGAACGAAGCTCGAATGCAAAAATGATTAAAATGTCCCTGAAGTTGTGTAATGCATTGAAACTTTTCTGAATAGCACACAATTAAACCATTTAGCATTCCAATACCTACAAAAGCCCAAATAACCCTTGCAAAGCAAATACATAATGAGAACAAAGGTTATACAATATAAAAGCTCAAATACGAGAATTAACGGCCATAACTGTGCTAGAATGCATAAGTAAAATGGAAGATAATATACAATATTCGTGACTAATCACACCCCCTAACTTAAACATTTATATTCCCTAGTGATGAACCAAATAAAGAACCATCAAAACAGAGGGATAAGAACAAGATAAATATGTACAGAGGAAAAGTGCCACTTTCACTGGCACTCAAATGCATTTAACGAATGCAATAAATTGTTAAACCCCTAGGTTACCCTAGTAGATGAGTGTTGTCTTGTGAGAGTTTTCAGGGATGAAACTCCCAAACATCAAATTTTCTCACAAATTTTTCCCTCCAAAATCAAATCCAAACTCAACAATAATTTAACAATCGACAAGTCATTAGCAAAGTAAATAATTATCTACCTAATAGTACGCAATTATAAACATTAAAAGAATAAATTTATTACTTCTGAATCTCTGAAAATGTATAATGATGAGTAAGCACAAGTAAATGTTTTGATTTGGAAATTATTTTATAATCTAAGAAAATACTAAAGCGAAGCATGGTATCAAACCTCTCTGGTGATAACATTCAACAAATAATAACACTCAAAATGGGAGTGTAACACATGGTACATGCGAGCATAATGAGTAAATGCAAAAGGATGCAAGGCCACACACATCTAAATGAATAACATTTATTATAAAATAAACAAATTACAATCTCAATTAAAGATATCGTTCTTTAAGTGAGGTGAAATGTATTTTCACAAATTATCGCAATTATTATAACTTTTGAATCATGCTCACCCTAGGATCAAATAGAACTTCATAGGGTTGTAAGATAGGATAGGATAGGGTTATGAAATGAAATGAATATTTACATATTCGAACGGGTTTGATAAGAAACACTTTAGGTAATTGAATGTGTGTGAAATAATAAAAATTGGAAAGTAACTTTTAAAAGCATAACTATACAAGCGAAGTGTGACTTCTCATTTTCCCAGAGAAACATTTGGGATTCAAATTAATTTCAAACCTTATTTCTTTTCTTTTCTTTTGACTACATTTCTTTTCTTTTCTTTTCAACACAATGCTCAAATATAATCACACAACACAAACATCATAACATCCCAAATGCGCTCCCAGTCTAAAGGTGAGAAGAATATAAATATGGCTTAAATCTCCAATATGGAGTTAGTCATGTCATTAGGGAAATGAAATGAAGGGTTAATATTTAAGCCCAACGAGGTTGACTAAGGAAATAAATAGGGCAAGGTTAAGGGCAATATGGGTTAATTTAATAAAGAGTTCCTATGATCCTTTATTAAAGCTTACACGATTCTAAAGTCAAAACAACGTTGAAAATCAAGCTCAAGCAATACATTTCATATGAACTCAATTAATGATAGATCAAAGAAAGAAAATTTAGATTATTGAAAACATTAACATTTTCAAGGAGAGATGGAGTAATTGTATAAACACTCATAATTTAAAGGAAAATGCACAAATCTCGCTCGGTTAAAGTGTATACAATGCTCGAAAGATTATCAAGTTGAAAAAATTTTAAACCAAATCTTTAAAACAAGAGAATGCACATATGCTCATAGGCTTGAAATTAAATCATGAAGTTATTATTAATATCGATGATTGAAGGACTAAAGTCTAATAACCTCTAAATTATAGAACATGCATAATTATAAACGCATTTGAATAGGGCATTATTTCCGGTTGATTATTAAAAATGAGGGGAAATTCCCAAGAGAGATATTAAATAAAGAAAAATAAATATTTTTTTAAATTTATATATATATATAAACGACTCACACATAAAAAGAACCTATACATATATACTACTCACGGATAAAAAGTACCGAGGAAAGAACACACACCCCCTGATGTAGGTCATAAATTATCCTCAATGTAATTAAAGACGTATGAAAAAATAAGGAAATACGTTGCCCCAATTCGGAGCAATCTCCGAGATGTGCACTGTGAGCCTATACGAACGTAAAAAATAAAAACATATATATACAAGAAAACACGTTAAGTTAGAGAAACTATGACATAAATCACAATAATATATAGGGGCTAAATCGTGATACTAGATAAATTGATGTTGCACAAATGATTTTATAAATTTGTAAATTAGACACATCAAAATCCACACTACACCATAATGGCTATTTTGTAACTAATAGATTATTTAATTTGTAAGTGTTTAAAACATTTACAAATTTTACAACGGTTTTGAACACTTACAAACATTGTAAGCGTTCAGAACCGTTGTAAAATTTGTGATTTTATTACCATCAAAAGCTAAAAGGATTGCATCATCTCCCAGAAGTTTAAAAGACATAATTTCCCACTCTCACTATTTCCCTCGTCAAAAATTTTCGCCCCGTCTATTGAAACCGCCCCCAAATTTTCCCTCCCTCCCTCCCAAAACCTTCGATCATCTTTACAACGTTTGGAAGATTGCGATTCAGATTCGAAGTTTTGGAGTCTACGATTCAGATACCATTCAATCACAAAACATTCGATTTAGGGCTCAATCGTAAAGCTTCAATTCTAGGGCTCAATCGAAAATCTTAAAAATTGATTCAAGTATAACTCTCTCTCTCTCTCTCTCTCTCTCTCTCTCTCTATATATATATATATATATATATATATATATGTGTGTGTGTGTGTGTGTGTGTGTGTGTGTAAACATATAGTTATGCATGTGTAGCTCTATAGTTATGGGTTTATAAATAAGTAAATTTCTTGTCACGTGTGTATAGTCATTGTATATATAGTAGACGTTGAAGCCAAGCATTTGTTATTTTCAAATTTGCTTGATGACATTTAGATGAAAATTATGCAGGATTATGGTAAACTATTCAATCCTTTTCATACTCGTTCGCATATTGTCTCTTTCTAGTGAATTTATGCATTTATTTATGTCTCTATACAATTACACTATCATGCAAAATTTTCATTTTCGTCTTTTTTTCATTATATATTTTGGTATTGTATCTATCCAGAACTGTTCGTTATAGTGCTTTAATTTTTGCTAAGGTTTTCTTGTAAAGAATTCAATGTTTAAAACTTAAATTGATTTCTTTGTTTGTATCTATGACTGTTGAACTGTTAGACATCATATTGACCACATTTTTTTTACCATTAGCCCTTTGGAATCTCCTTCAAATAGTAAGGGAAAAATTAATTATATGGATCTAATGGAGTTACTCTAAATTTTACACGTCCGAGTGTTTTCAAATCGTAAAATACGCATTAGTCTGTTTGTGCATGTGTGCACATCAAAGTACGTTTGTTTAGAAATTATGTGTATTTCAAAGTACATATTAATAAGAAAATATTTAATAGTTAGGGTATATAGGTATTCAAGAGTATATATTAATTTTCTACTAATGTAGCTCAAGATACAGAATGTCATCGGAAGTTAGCAAAGAGTGGATTATAGAACCTATGTTGATTATATATTATTAGCATCTAATGAGCATCACGAGGTTCCAAATGCCAGCTGGGAGGACATTGGAGGCCTTGAAAATGTTATAGTGGGAACTCCAAGTGGTAAAAATAAGAACTGAATTAAGTTTGAGATGTAATTTTGCCATGTTCTTTTGCTGAGGTGATATTTTTGTAATTTATTTTAATTGCTTCCATTTTTTTTGTAGACTATTCAATACCCTGTCAAGCATCCGATAAAGTTTGAGAAATTCGAGATGTCGCCTTCAAAAGGGGTTATTTTTTATGGTCCCCTCGGAGGTATTTATGTCTCTTTCTATGTTTCTCTTAAGAGTGGGAATAAGTAGAGCCTTATTTGGCAATAAAACTTGTATATAGTCATCATAAAGAATGTGAACGGTTTCCAAAATAATGATTTCATCTAATGAGAAATTATTTGAATTCTCTTCATAAACTCATCATTCGCAGACTCAAATGGTGGTGTGGGATTTCAACACAGTGATTTCAGCTAATGAGAAATAAGGAGATTCTCTTGTAGCTTCATAAGTTCTTGATTGTATCCATAATAGTTTCCTTAAAGATATGTGATTCTTGGGAACTAAATACACCTAGTGGAATAAAAGAGGTGGAAAAGAAACTATTTGGGAAAGATTTACAAATTCCTAGCTAATGTTGAGTGGTCTAACTTGTTCTCTAGATTTTCTCTTAATTATATTAACAAAAAAAGTTTCAGATCATGCTCCCCTTGCTCCATATTTCTATAATTAGTTGGATGATTTCAGAAAGAGATTTATTTTTAACTCTTTTTGGACTAAACACCCCTCTTTCAATAATTTAATAAAATATCAATTGCAAACCATATGTTGAAGATAATCTTATATTTTACCTGACTCAAATTTTTAAAAAGTTAAAAAGAGCTTCAATCATATTGCATAAGCAGGTGTTTAGGAACCTGACTCAGAACTCTATTGATGCTGAAGATGAAGTATTAAAGTTAGAAGTTAATCTTAAAATAGATCCTTCAAAATAGAAGAGACGGGCTATTTCCAAAGCTTATGCTAACTTATCATATTTAAATATAATATAAGAGGATTATTGGAAACAAAAGGCCAATCTAAAATGTTCTGACGCATAAAAAGACGGTGAAAAGCCTGTTGGCGGTGTTAGTACCTCCACTGACCCATCACCTAAGGAAAAAGGCATAGCTGCTGTTGATGAGTTAAACCACTACATGGAAAACATGAGCCTGCAGGCCCAGGATAATGTGTGGGAGGTTGCAAGAAGAGCAGGTGGTTCGTGCGTTTTTCGAGAAGTTGGATAGTTTAGAGCAAATAAATGAACCGAAGAACTTGCCGCATGTTCATGTGTATGTTTTTATATATATTCTTATCTTATATTACTCCATTCGTCTGCTAAACTGATAACCATTAGATGACTTATCTTTAGTTGAATTGGTAATGTATTGGTGCTTGCTATTTCTTGTTTTTGATGTGCGCACATGTGTCTTTGGATACAATAACTAGATGTATGAAGTTTATTAAGGAGAATAATAACTATATACCTTTGGTGTTCTGGCTTCCTTTCTTGATGAGAGTGTTTGTTTATGTCGAACTTATCATGAACTATTGTATGAAAGTGTTTGGATATAATTGTTATATTTTTAGCTATTTTTATTGTTTGTTATATGTGAGGTTGGTGGTATGTGGTGGATAATTTTTTTTTATTTTAATATTTTAATTTATCTAAGTGTTCATAACACTTACCAAGTGAACATTGTTTTCCTTACATGTTAATATTTGTACGTGTTTTGAACCATTACAAAAAATATATATATATTTTCTTTTGCAAGTGTTTATAACCATTGTAAATTAAAAAAGGTTGCTGAATTTTGCAAGTCTTCTAAACACTTGCAAACTATAATTTTGCAAGTGTTTAAAACACTTGCAAAAGTTTAATATGCAAATATTCAGAATACTTACAAAGTTTTTAGTAATGGTTGTTTGAAACGAATATGTGTTCCCAATGAACACTTGCAAATGATATTTGCAACGGTTTTGAACAATTATATTTTTTTTGCAACGCGCCGATTTGTAAGTGTTTTAAACACTTGCAAATGACATTCGTAAGTGTTTAAAACACTTACAGATTGCCTGTTTTGGTGTAGTGCCAATAAAAAAACTTCAAACTATATCATCATACCAAATCCATAATCCCGTAAAATAAACTTAAGAAAGAGAAAATGGAGTTTTAACAACTTATGATAAACCATAAAAAAATAGATTAAGATAGAAATATCACACATCCAATAGGAAAGCACAGAAGATGACTTGAAATCGAAACCACCGAAGGGTCCCAGAGCATTCGGGTTACAAGCCTCATATAGGTTACTAAAATGGATCGACGTCGGAGAGTCTGGACCATGCTAGTATAAATAGAGGTACTTTATCATTCACCGCATCAATATAAACTCATGGTGCTGCTCAAAGTCATCCTGATCAAGGAAGAACTCCACTATAGCCCACCTCATCTGAGTTTCTTCCCATCTATAATATGAAAGAGACGCAAAGTGGGCATCGATGAATATGGAAGCACTCTTCTGCATGAGAACCTATTTAACCCTCTTAATTTTATCCTCCTCGTATGAGTCGTCAACCACTACCCTTGCCCTATTCTGAACTGGAGGATCTCCCCAATAATGACCCAAGATTCTCTTGAAATTTAATTTTACCTAGAGGATTTTTGGGCTTTATCTTTCGGTTGCTAGGGTACTCAGGCCATTTAACATCATGACAAACATAGTTGATTAACCGGGAAAAGAAAGGGAATAATTCTAGGCCCAATTCTTTGCCGTAATGTACATCTGATCCAGAAAGTGTCTGAGTATATTGATGTTACTCGAATGATTCATTAGGATATAAAGAAAGGCAGCATGCTTGTGACGAACCTCAAATCTGTTGTTCATAACCATAAAATAATGAACGTTAATGTAATGATGTAGTTGAGGCAATTCTCGCATGTGAGAAAATTTGAACATTTTCTTTAACCACACTTGGTTAGGTGCCAATTACTTTATTAGGGTATCCAAGTCAGATGTTACCTCATCATTCAGATTCATAAATTCTTCTGGATTCGCAATATTGCCCATACAACGGGCCAAATACTTTCTCATAAATATGATCCTCACTCCCCTCACATATGACTCATAATAGACCCTCGTTCCTTTAACTTGAACTAAAAAGTGTAGAATGGGTGCACCAAGTCTTCATTAATACCTAGTTTCTGGATAAAAAATTCCTCCCAATTAAACTGGTGAAGAAATGACAGTTTCTCAGGCAAGATGTCCTCTAGTACCCAATGGTAATTGATAGATAATGGGAGTTGGTGTTTGAAATTATACCTCAAACCACTATTTTTCTTTCTTACATTAGAAGCCTTCAAAACCGTTTGGTGGGTTGTAATGGGCCGAGTCATATTTCTCAATGTCACCCATGTATACCTACAAAATAAAAATCAGTACAACTGTAGACACCCCATTCTAATACCCCCTAACCTATCCTTAAGTTCCTATAGCCTCCCTTCATCATTGCAAACCCAAGTCATACCCCGGTTACTGACCTGAAGGCCATCGGGCACTCCCAGGCTCCATTTGACCAAAAGTCAAACTCTTCAGCTCAACCGAGACTAAATGAATCTTTTAAGGGCACTGCATCCCCTTTCCAACGGTCCGTCCCATATATGATTCTGACTTACCATGTGGACGAACGACCCGTTTTCCCCCGAAACTCGATCAGGAGGTCACCGAATGCTCTCACGATCCATTTGACCAAAGTCAACTCTTCATCTCAACTTAGATTGAATGAATCTTTTAAGGGCATTAAATCCCCTTTCTAATGGTCTGCCCCGTGCGTAATTCGAACTTACGGTATGAACGAACGATCAGTTTTACTTCGAAAGATCACCAAATGCTTCCAGGCCCCGGTTGATCAAAGTCTACTCCCCAAACCAAGTCAAGCTCTTTGGAATGTCTAAGTACATCTCCTAACCTTTCTAACGGTCTGCCCCGTGCATGATTCTGACTTATCATGCGGACGAACGATCCATTTGCGTCCGACGATCCCCCATCCAAAGGACTGACGAACGCTTCCGAGCCACATTTGACCTAAAGCCACCTCCCAGACCCGGGAGAAGTCCAAAGGATTTTCTAAGGTGTTTGGAATACCTTTCCAGCGGTTCACCCCTTGTGCAATTCGGATCAATGGTTTGCGCTCTACATCCGATATTACGAAGGAACCTGAAAGACATTGCCAAACGGCAGGTTCCAGGCCCTGCCTATCAGCAGTGTGCCTAAACACACCTGCCGATTGGAAGGACCAGGGCTATGCCGATCGGCAATGCCCTAGGCCTATAAAAAGTAGGGCCTAACCTCATTCGAAAAAAAGAAAAATCAGAGAACCATCACTCCCAACAAGCTCAGAAAACCCCTCTCGAAGTCAGCGTGATTTCCACATCCTAATCCCTTTACAACCTTCACCTTTCATCGCCTTCTTCATCAAACTTGGGGAATTAAGTATCCTCCATCATCACCCAAGTGCAAGGGCTTCTCTCCGACACCTAAGATCAAGCTCAAGATCTTCAAGAAGGTCCAACTTTCTCAACTCTCTCTTTAAATAACCCTAAATCCGCATCAACTTGTTTTGTTACTTAATACTTTTATTCTCTCATCTCACATATCTTAATATACTTTTTATCTAGTATTATTTCAAATCTCTTATTTTCATATAAATAAAACCCCCCAAAAAAGAAAAAGAGGATTTGCTCATAAATTCCAAGCGAGAATTCCCACACTTTTCTCACAATTAAAACACTTTTTACACACACACGCAAATAGGGGAATTCCCGATTGGATTTATGGGAAAAATACCACCCCTCATTTTGCATACGAACTACGCGGACTTTGATGCCTCTATAGGCTACGTAGGCGTCTCGGGGTAATACCCGAGACTCGAGTCCTTTTCCTACTTTTTTTTCTATTTTTCTATTCTTTAAACTTAACTCCTTTAAGAATCTATGTATTTACATATATATATATATATATATATATATATATATATGTATTTGTTCTTAGTGGTGTATTATTCCACATGCGTTATCATTCCCTTATAATGATCAGCGCCAGGATAACTACATAAATCCTATTTTCTAATATTATTTTTAGGAACATTCCAATGGATGACTTGCTTATCTCTTCCATGATACAAGTCGATGATTCCTATCTCCACTACGTATATACATGCACACATATCACGGGGAAATAAAGGAAAATAGCAACAACCCATGAGAGACCATAAAGGGCAGAATGGGTGCCTAACACCTTCCCATTTCTTAACTTAGCCTCCGGACCCTTTTTGAATCATTTTGATTTCGCATGTATCAGTATGTCTTTGGATGTTGTCCTTCGGGATGGCTCCCTTTTCTTTTGTCTATTTTGAGTAAAATAAACTGGCGACTCTAGCTCTCTACATTTTTCACCTCATCAACGACGCCGATCGAAGCGCTCCTGAGAGGGACGCGCGGGACCTAGGATCCTCCCTCTCACCCACCACGAGGATCGGAAAGGGGATGGCCACAGTGGCGACTCTACTGGGGACTTTTTTATTTTTAGGTCTAGACTCGATTTACGTGGGTGTCATATTTATTTCTATTTTCCCCTATTTTTCATATTCCCCCTTTTCATGTGTACCTCATGCTTATGTTTCTATTCACACACTTGTAGAAAATTCTCCCTGTTCATTTCACACCACGTGCATCTAGGATCACATATATCCTTATGTTGCACGCATCACCCATACTTGGTATACCATTGGTACTTGTACTTTGCTCCCCGTTGGCCATGATCAAGAAAGATACTCTCATCATAAGATACTAATAAGAGGATCATGCATGATTCACACGATATCACCAAAGAGGATTTTGATTGACCAAATTTTGTCCCATAACTGGAGGGTCACTTCGTGATAGGCGCTGGTACGACAGGGCGCAGTTAGCCTAAGAGATAGGACTCTCACCTTCCATTGGGCAATTACCTTCGACGTATATCGAATGGTTCCCCCGCATCGTACCGCTTGCCCGAAGTCATGACGGGAGGTATATCGCACGGAATTCGTTCACGTACGCCGAGTATATCAAATTCGTTCACACACGTACCGTCCCCACGAGGTATATGGTGAGGCAATTCACGTGCCCTCAGGTATATAAATGGCTTGTCCACACGTACCGATTGTCCTCAAAAGCAAGACGTATATCGTGGAAGCCACGCCAAAGGGGGGAACCCTTTTCAATTCACCCAACCAAGCTACATACCTGCATATATGTGTCAAGCCTAGGACACGCATATTAGATTATCGATTTTTACCCGAAACTCTGTTAAAATTCCAGGTCGGCCTACTACCCATGTTTTCGCTCATTTTTAAAACGGGACCCTTCCCGTAAGCCTAGTTACAAGTCCAGCCATAGCTTTGCATATGTTACAAACCCAACTTTTCCAGGCTCGGGTCCCGTCTGGCATGTCATTTTGCATTTAGGAGAATTTAATACAAGTGAGAACATAAAAATAATAATAATAATAATAATAATAATAATAATAATAATAATAATAATAATAATAATAATAATAATAATAATAATAATAATAATAATAATAATAATGCTGAGATCCGTCTCCCAAAAACATTTCTCCCTTCTTTATCAAAAATCCAAAAACAGTTCTCCTTTCATTACCAAAAATCCAAAATATAGTGTCTTTCACTCTAAAAAAAATGCCAAAAATATTTTCATCCTTTTTCTCAAAAATAAATTCCATTTTGCACCTTCTCAATTCGATCGCACGCCCTTGGCCTGGCTCCTTATTGGCTTCGGTCTTCAGTCAAATCACCCCGGAGTTCTGTCCGTTCCCCTGTTACTTCTTTCGAATTCAAAATCCATCCACTTTCCATGGAAAACATAGATCAAGTACCCGATGTGCAGCCGGATCTGACGGCAGTTCTAACTCAGCTTGTGTCCAAGATTGACAACCTTCAGACTGAGGTCCGAGAGATACAACGAAACCATGTTCCTGTTCTTTAAGAGCCCGAGGCCCTATTTCCTCATGCTATGGGTCCACCCGAGCCTATCTAGATTCCCAAAGAATATCAACACGCTCCCCATGTCCCTCCTGTTAATAGGCCGCCGCCTGCCCAGCTTCCAATGCCAAATCTTGCCCAGCCTGGGGCTAACTTGCCTATGATCATTGATCCGAAAGAGGAGGAGTTGAACAAGGTCCAAGAAGATCTCAAAATTCTAACTAAAAAGTTTGACCAAGTCAGAATCTCTGGGAATTATGTGGACTACATCCACATGTCTCCTTATCCTAAAGAGAGGTTACCCGAGAAGTTCAAGATGCCGAATATTGAGAAATTCGGAGGAAGTGGACCCCCGATTGTTCATCTTTGCAGTTATCACCGTGCTATGACTCTCCTAGGGACTTCTGAGGAATTGATGGCCCAATTGTTACAGCAAACTTTGAAAGATAGTGCCCTCCGATGGTTTTTATCTCTCGAAGAGTCCAGAATCCGTAGCTAAGAGGATGTAGCCTGAGAATTCATGTCGCAGTAAAAATATAACAAAGATCTTCAGGTCACCCGTCATGATTTAGAGCTGCTCAAACCAAACTCTGGGGAATCAGTTAGTAACTTCATAACCCGATGGAGGGAAAAGGCAGCCACTATGACCAATCGGCCATTTGAAGAAGAACAAGTCAGCATAGTGAAAAAAAAACTTCTTGCCCCATGTCCGAGAAACCATGGGAGGACAATACTATCCCCACTTCCGAGCTCTCAGAGAAACAGGAATAGAAATAGAAGAAGGTCTTGCTAAAATAGAGGTTGAACTAAAGAAGGTGTCCGGACAGTTCACCCCCAGAAAATATGACAAACCTGCCAGTGCTGTAGTCTCAACCATCAACAACATCTCTCAACTAACCACCTCGTAGGTGCCAGGAAACCACCCTGTCCCAATCTGAAAGGAATACACCGAGCTTCATGCTCCCCTATCCAAGGTTTATCAAGCCCTGTTAAGCCGAAACCTCATCAAACCCTTGGATCCCCGTCTATTTCCCAATCCACTTCCGAGAAACTTCAAGGCAGGTTCCCAATGCGCCTTTCACCAAACCGCTGGTCATACCACCGACCAATGCGTTCACCTTCGAAACGTAATCTAAGGTCTAATTGATTGGGGTACCATTGCCCCACCAGCCAATCCTAAGCCAAACACTACTCACAACCCACTCCCAAATCATACCAATGTTATTTTCCTAGAAAGGGACCCATAATTCGATCATTTAACTCAAATTATACCTATACACTCTCCCAAACCTCTCTAAACTTGCCCATATTTCCTCCTACACCCTGTTAGCCTCGCTGATCAGGCACTGTCACTCCTTACCAGAGCATGCACCACTGTTCGTACCCGTTCTGAAAATGGAAGTATGGGATTATCAAAAGTATTAAACCAACTCCAAGAGTTCGAGCTGAAATTTCCCTCACAGATGATCATTGATTACCAGAAGTTCAACACGTTGTTCATGGAATCATGAAAATGGGCCTAAGAGTCAAACAGTTGGGTAGTACCGAACAATGAACTCAGCCTAGATGATATTGCCCAGACTATGGAAGAATTATTCAGACGAACCAACGACATTTGCAGTATGATCGAGTTACTTGATACTCTAAAACTACAAGGGCGCCTGGTCCCTTCACCCTTACATATCCCCACAGAATGTGAAGACATGTATGAAGAAGCCATTGAAGTTGTGGAATGCATTGACTTTACATGGAAATACAGAATTGTTTCCACCAGATGGGGGGAAGAGTTCGAAGATATGAATGGAGAACAAGTTTTCGCGAAAACTGGCCCGGTATCCGACATGTGTGGGATGATATCATTTGAAGAGATCCTCAAAGAAATAAACAAAGTGGTAGAAAAACCCAAAGTTGACGAAGAAACAGGGTTCATGTTCTTCTTTTCTTCAGTAAATCACATGACCAGATCAGGGAGGCATTACCAGATCCCAAGCTCACTATCGGCCCATGATAAAGGGAAGGGAGTTGAAAACCTTCCTATGCCAAAAATGACCCTCGAGGAAAGCGAGATCCTCGATCAACTGAAGAAACTCAATCTAACATCACTATATGGGGGCTCTTCATATCTTCCTAGATGCACAGAAACACTTTGATCAAGTTGCTCACTGGACCCATAGTTCCTCATTCTACTATACCAGAAGAAGCGGTAAATTTAGTCGGATCCTTTACCTCTACCCGCATGATATCCTTTTTCGAAGAAGAAATCCCCAGAATTGGGCCAAATCACAATCATGCACTCAACATCGCCGCCGAAGTTATGGGGAAAATCGTACCACTCTCTCTTATCGATAATGGATCTACCTTGAATGTCTTCCCATTAAGAACCTTCAAATGCTTAGGATTGAAGGAAAGTGATCTCACTCCAACTTCTTCCATTGTACGCGCCTATGATAACACTCGTCGAGAGGTGATGGGATTCATAAAGCTTATAATAGAGGCTGGCCCTATAAACCCCATCGGTAAATTCCAGGTTATTGACATCCCAGCTTGTTTCAACCTACTACTCGAATGACCTTGGCTCCACAGTATCAAGGGTGTGTCTTCCTCACTCCACCAGAAATTGAAGTTCTTCACCGACGGACGAGTCATTACCATTTTGGGCGACGACGATAATATCGATAGTGAAAGTACCAACCATCCAGTCCTTGAGATACAACACGGGTTAAATGATATGCTCTTATCAGGATTCTGAGTTGAACCACTTCTACTCCCAAGAGGGGATGGTTTCAAAGAAAGAGTTTATCCAGAATACGACCCTCATGGCAATGTCTATGTCATTTAGATGTTTAGAAACATGCACTTAATGCCCGGACTTGGGCCAGGACAAAGACTGCAAGGGATGCTTGATCCCATTGAACTGAAAAAATATTTCCCTCCTTGTGGTTTGGGGTATCAACCATCAGAATAAGAACTCAGAATGATCTGCCAGTCTCGACCAAACAAAAGACTAGACCACATCCATACCATCTCAGGTGACTCCTTGAATGGATGATTCATCAAAGAGGGTGAGGACTTCCCCTTTTGAGACTTTTCGGAACCATGGTATGACCATACAGACAAGAAGATGAAGCCTAGAATGGAGGTCTTTTTCCAAAACAGCTACCCATGGGCTAAAAATTCCCAATACCATCTACAACCGCTCATCAAAGATGCCGAAGAGACTGAGGAAAGTGACTCCGAAGACTTGTTCAACTTGCAGACACTGGGGTTGACACTCTGCATGGTTCATTCAAGCACTACATCACTGGATCCATCCCACTTGATTAAAGCTGCTGATACATCTCTCCGCAACTGGCATGCTGCACCGATTCTACCTGTTGAACTCACACCTAACCCCAATGTTTACACCATTTCTTCTTCTATTATCTATCCTTGCTCAAATGTAATCAAGGCCTCCTTTGATAAGGTTCTCAATGCTATTTTTCCTATCAATGAAATAAACGAATATTTTGAGTATCTAGCTGTCCCTTACATTAATTGTTTAGATTCTAATCAAACTTTTAATGATGATGATTTAATGAAGAAGAGACTGTTATTATAAACCTCGATTCTAGTAGCCAACTGCGGGAGATTAGGATAGGGGCTACCCTCGACGAGCATGAGCGCGCACAACTCGAAGAATTATTGAAGGAATTCGTGGATATCTTCGCATGGTCCTACTACTATATGCCCAGCATTGATCCTGAAATTGCCCAGTATAAGATCCTCACTCTTCCAGATTATAAGCCGATTAAATAAAATCTAAGAAAGCTCCACACCAAATGCTCGCTCAAAGTCAAAGAAGAGGTGGTCAAATAGTTGACCGTGGGTTTCATTCGTGTGATCGAATATCCCACATGGCTAGACAACATAGTGCACGTGCCGAAATCAGGAGGGAACGTTCGGATGTGTGTAGACTACCGAGACTTGAACAAAACCTCTCCAAAGGTAATTACCCACTACCCAATATAGACATGATCATGGATAATATGGCCATTCATGCTTTCAAGTCATTCGTCGACGGGTTTTACCGATACAACCAAATCGAAATGCACCCAGATCATCAAGAAAAAACTGCGTTCATCACCCCATGGGGAACCTTATGCTACACTGTTATGCCATTTGGTCTCAATAATGCTGGGGCTACCTACCAAAGGGATGCCAAGACCATCCTACATGATCTGATTCACAAAGAATTCGAGGTCTATGTGGATGATATGATTATCAAATCCAAAACTAGAGAAGGTTGTGTTCTCGCTCTTCGAAAGTTCTTCGAACGATTGCGACAGTATCAGATGAGAATCAACCCATAGAAATGTGTCTTCGGCGTTACAAAGGGAAAACTCTTGGGATTCGTGGTCAGTGAAAAAGGGATAGAAGCAGATCCCGCCAAGCTAAAAGCCATACTTAGGATGCCACCTCCCCGAACGAAGAAATAGGTCTGAGGTTTCCTTGGGAAATTGTAATACATCAGTCGGTTCATCAGCCAGTTCACCTCCATTTGTGAACCAATTTTCAAACTCCTCCGAAAGGATTTAACCAATGTTTGGAACGAGGCTTGCCAACAAGCTTTCAACCGAATCAAATAATACCTGACTCAACCTTCGATACTCATGTCACTACAGCCTGGTCTCCCCTTACTCCTATACCTAACCATAACCGACACTGCAGTTAGGGCTTTATTAGCCCAATACCTGGAGGATTCCAGCAAAGAAAGAGCCATCTATTACGCCAGTCGCAAATTGGCCGGATACGAAGTCAACTACACTGCTTTGGAAAAGGCATGTGTCGCGCTGGTGTGGGTTACCCAAAAATTGTGGCACTACATACTCACCTTCCCCATCAAACATGTATCCTGAATGGAGCCCATCAAGTACCTTCTTGAGAAGCCTGCCTTATCTAGATGAATGGCTCGATGGTTGATGCTCTTAGCCGAGTTTGAAATCGTGTATGTCACACAAAAAGCTATAAAAGGAAGAGCCATCTCTGACTACCTCGTTGACTACCCCATGGAAGAAGCTGATGTTTGGGTCTCTGAATTTTTAGATGAGAACATCCTCTATATCGCTCAAGACGACCTTCGATGGAAAATGTTCTTTGAGGGCGCTGCCAACAAAAAGGGATATGGCATTGGGATACTTTTGATCACCCCATATAACTCCCACACTCCCATCACCATCAAGTTGGATTTCCCCTGCACCAACAACATGACTGAATACGAGGCGTGTACCGCAAGCCTCAAAGTTGCCTCAAGAAAGGTATCCAATGCCTAGATGTCTACGGGGATTCTGCCCTCATCATTGGTCAAGTGCTCATAAAATGGAAAGTCAGGGATGAGAAACTCCAACCCTTCCACACCCACTTAGAAGAACTAGCCTCCCAATTTTGAGTCATCACCTTCCACTACCTACCCCGGGCAGAGAACAGCCTAGTTGATGCCCTTGCTACTTTAGCCTCCATAGTCGACATGCCCGAAGGAATAACAATGGCCCCCTTCCTAATTCAAAAGCAAGACAAACCAACCCATTGCTACCACATTGAGCTCATCACCAAAAGAGATCCCGAGCTAGCCAATTGCTGGTACTATGATATCCGGCACCTCCTCAAGCATGGTAGGTATCCCGAGGGTTCCAATAAGAAAGACCGGGCAACCCTTTGAAGACTGGCCGCCCAGTACATTATCTGTCATAAAGAAATGTTCAAGAGAAACTTTGATGGAACCCACCTACACTGCATCGCAGGGGCTGACGTTGAAAAGGTAATGTAAAAAATCCACAGCGGGGAATACGGACCCCACATGAACGATCACATGCTTGCCAAAAATATCATAGGACAAGGCTACTACTGGACCACCATGATCTAGGATTGCACCGCATATGTCTGAAGATGCCTCAAATGCCAACAGTTATCCAACCTTCAACACTTACCTCCGCGATAATTATACAACATGACTTCTCCCTGGCCGTTTTCCACCTGGGGCATCGACATCATAGGGAAGGTTACACCCAAGGTCTCTAACGGGCATGAGTTCATCCTGGTTGCCATTGATTACTTCACCAAATGGGTCAAAGCTGAGTCATACGCAATTCTGAATGCCAAGAAGGTGGCAAGATTCATCAAGAAAAATATCATCTGCCGATATGGGGTCCTGTACGAGCTACTGTTAAATAACGGGTTGTACTTCGAGGTAAAAATCATAGAAGTGGTAAACGAGTATGGGATTCAGAGACACAAATCTTCTCCCTACCGACCTCAAACTAATGGTGTAGTCGAAGCCACCAACAAGAACCTCAGAGCCATCATCAGTAAGATGATCGAAAGCTATCGAGATTGGGCCAACTGAATCCCATACGCCCTCTGGATCTAACGAACCTCAATCCGAACCTCTACTGGGGCTACCCCTTACTCTCTAGTATACGTCATGGAAGCAGTCCTACCCGTGAAGCTAGAAATACCCTCATTACGCGTCATGCTTGAAGGAAAGGTCAGTGAGGAAGACTGGAATCAAAACTGCCTCGACGAGTTGTCACTCTTGGACAAAAGGATATTAAAAATGTTGTATCACATACAAGGGTACCATCGCCGAATAACGCGTTCATTTAATGAGAGAGTCAAGGACCGTGATGTCTGAGAAGGGGATTTAGCCCTCAAAGAAATAGTAGAGCCCATATGGGACCCCGGAGGGAAATTCAAGCCCAATTGGAGCGGCCCATACATTGTCAAGGAGATCTTGTCCGGCGGTGGCACCATGCTCACCGACTTGGACGAAGAAGAGATGGCTCGTCCACTCAACCTGGATCGTCTCAAGAAATTTTACCCCTAGTCCGAAATCTCGACGCGATACGACTTTTCTCATCTCCCTTCTATTCTAAAAAAATCTCTTCATTTCCCTCTACCCAGAACTACGTGGGCCTGATCCTCTACAAAAATCATTCTCATAAAAATTAAAAAATTTCAAAAACCCCCAGAGGTACGTAGGCAACTCATACGTCTTATATGAGCATGACTCCTTCATTTTCATAAAAAACTATTCTTTTCTTATCTCCGAGAATGACAGTTCACTTTAACATATACTTGAACAAAAGGATTATGCATGCCTTAACGATCGGTATAGATAATTCAAAAATACAAATTTCATCAAAAGGCACAGCTAGATGATCAAAAACTTGTTTATTTCATTAATAAGAAATTATAGTGCAATTACATAAAGGAACGGATGACTCCCTTCCCCCCTACCTTCCTAAAAAGCCAAATAAAATTTCCAAATTTATTCCCATTACAAAATAAACTCTCCAAGTGTCCTACCCATAGCTACCAGAAGAGCTCGCTCCATCATCATCATCATCATCATCATCTATATCTTGGGGTCCCCAAGCTTCCCCTACCTGAATAGAATGCCGCAGACGCTCCATGGACTGATAGGCTCGAACTAGCCTAAAAAAAACTACCACACCTCCTTCCATGGTGTCAGATAAGGCAAGCTACCTTTGTACAATATCCACTTCCAACATCATGCTAACCACTCTCCCCCACAACCACTTCATATAATCCCCAGGGATGTGCCAAACTCTCCCAGCAGGCTGAGAAGGACGGGTCGACGGACGTCGACTCTCCCACAAAGAGCCAAGCCGCATGTGAAGACGCTCTGTCAAATCTTCTACCGAAAAGAAGTCTAGTGTCCGAGGTGGCACGATCTGCTCTGAGCCAAATTGGCGCAGAAGCCGCCAAGGGAAATAAAAAGAGGTATGTTTGAGACCAACCAGCCGGACATACAGGTATTCTCCCAGTTCCAGAATAGGCAACAGATGTCCCCACCAAGGAACTGGCCAGTACAGATTTAGAACCCCATGCTCCATAAACCAGTTCTCCCAGCTCTCAATATCCAGGCCGACACTGATGAAATGGCGTGAAAAGAAATTGGGTACAGTCGTCAAAGGGTATTCCGGAGGAGTCACCAGGCATAATCTTTCAGACAACCACATGTACAGCATCACATGGCTACCCCTCAAAGAGTCAGAACGACCTTCTCGCCAGGCATCTAGGTCATTCAAAGTATCCGTCAGTATCACCGTCGCAGGATTGCAACGGTAGGACATCCATGAGGTAATAGCTGCAAGTTGTGGGTCTGCCAATAGCTCCCCAGTCACCAGCAGTAATTTTAAAACCAAGCCTAGAACGAAAGCTACGGGATATCTAGCATCACTAACATCCTGTAAATGCACGGACCGCAACACCGTCGGAAGAAAAATCATACCTCCAGGCACCAGTGATCTGGCCGCTGAGGACGAAATACAAAGAAGCCCATCCAACAACTCCCGTGGAGAACGGGAAAACTCAGGAAGAGCCGCAGTAACGCCGGGATTTATAAATCCTCATAAGTCGGACAAACTTCTTCCAAGCCAAAGCGGAATACATGGTCTTCAGGGTACCAGAATTGTACCGCCTCCATCAGCATGTTCCACTCTATGGGCCGATTACGCCATAAAGAAACTCGACGCATGTTGTAAGCATCGTAGTCGACGTTATAGGAGCCCATCGCCTCCAAAGTCTCGAGGTAGTTGGCAAACTCAATGCTACCAGGGAGGGCCATCTCACAGAATAAGAAAGTAAGAATGTGAGGGTGTGAGGAAAACACTCCACTCTTACCCCTCTTTTATACATAACCCCCGCCCCCCCCCCCCCCCACACACACACACATAAAAGAAATAACCCCTACAGAAATCGGAGGAAATCCTGCCCTATAAGGTACCAAAGGCTGAAGAGGGTACCAATCAAAGCTTTGAACTGATGGGACTGGACTGACCTGCCGATAGGTAGGTCAAAGTGCTTGCCGATTGGCAACCCCCTACTTTTGGAAATTTTCCTTTTTCCTCTTTTGTCAAAATTCAGAAAACTCAAAATAAATTGATATTCTCAAACAGAATTTCAAAAATCCCCTTTTCATCTTTATATAAATTCTCTTTTTAAATAAAACTTTCTTTCAAAATACCAAAAATATTTTTTTTACGGTCTCAGCAGCAAAGTAAAAAGCGCATGCATTCATTCATTCATCATTAACATAATATAATCAAAAAACTTCATTGCATTGCATAGATATATTTATGTGTTACATCAGTTTTGTAGGAAAAATAAAGAAAAGAAAAAAAATAATGGGATTCAACCTGAACCCACATTCTCCCTCTCTCTCTCACCTAGTCTTCACCTCTCTCTCCTAAGAGCTTCCACCCCTGCGACGCGCTCTCTTTTCCCCACGGCGAGATGACGCACCACCACTGCCTGAACCAGACTCCTCCTCAGATGAGGCCAAAGGAACCAATCAGGAATGAATAGGAACAGCGTCCCGAATTTGGGCAGTCGTCGAAGATATCCAATCCCTAATATCCCTCAGCCAAGTGGTGGACACCCGGACCTGCTGTAAGAAAAGACAAAATCAGTATCAAACAGAAAAGACCAAAAGAATCGAAAAGAAGTAAATGAAAAGAGCAGAATACCTCAGGACGAAGAACCTCCTCTGTGAAGCCCAACTCCTACGGGCCCATCGCATGAGGACGATACAACATAGGCACCATACCTCCATCAGCCTGCCGAATATAGTACGAAGGAGTATGCAGTCGCACAAAGGGAACCTTCGAAGCCGCCGCTGCAGTAGATGTCGAAGGACTACCACCGTTGTGGGAGGACCCCGCTGGCCGACTCAAACCCGCAGGAAGGAAAGGCGGTGCATCATATATGCTGGGCTCCATCAGCCAGCTCGTCACAAAATCCATATAATCATACGGCACAACCGTATCGGTGTATAGCAGGTAGGAATCGCCACGATCCTCACATCCTATGGCAGTAGCCGCTCCCGCCTCATAGACATATGGGGCCTCGTAGGTGGCACCACCACCTCCCCCTCAGCAATTTGACGAACCACCCTCTCCCCAAGATACGAAGAGTGGCCAAACTCATGTGCCAGTAAATGCCTCATCTGCGCATTTACTCTGATCAACCCAGTGTCCTGAACGGTTATCCCCCAGGGGTAAAAGGTCACCAGGAAAATCCCCAGCAAAATATAAGGGAACATAAAATCAGAGCATACAAAGGTTTTAGAATAAAGAAGAAAAAGTCTTACCCTGTCACTGGTCAGGCCATTCAAGACCTGACGCACCTCCTCTAGAGAGAGAGACCTCCTCAACTGCCGATTGGCCTTGCGCCATCGATGCAACCGATAAAAATCCCCTAGAGTCTCGTCCTTCAAACTGATCAACTGGGTATTACACTCGATCACCTCATAGAACCATGTCTGCCAAAGACAAGAAATTCGCAATCAAAAGAGATGCATAAGGAAAACGCAAATGCATAAAATTATAGAATACCTCAAGAAGATACATGGCTCGAGTAAAAGACTGCCAACAGCACCGGATGAATGCATCCAGAGAAAATTAGAGGGTCGCTAAACTCAGGCTCCCCCAATCATAGAAAGGGATGTTCGAAAATACCCTCAAGTAAGGCAAGAACCACAAATGGACGACGTTGCCGCTCGAAGCCACAAAAAAAAAAAAAAACACCAACAAAATGAACAACCGATGCATCTGCCTCACCTCCAGCCCCTCCTCCACATCGATCACCCTGCCCAATAAAACGTCCTTCAGTAGCGACAGATGGATGGAGTCCCCAGACACTATCCTCCCCACATCACCAAGCGTCGTGTGCACCACCTCCGGCCTCACACGTAAAAAGCGATCCACCTCTATCTACTCCCCATCACAATCTAGCCCCAATAGCTGTTGTACATCTATGGGAGTCTTAGTCATCTCCCCGAAGAAAAAATGGGAGGTGTGGATAGTGTCCCACCACCTCTCCCCCAGGGCACATAAGACTATCGTCGAACGAGGCGTCTCATCCAGCACAGACGCCAACCTCCCAAAGCTTGTTGAGGATACCACCCAACACACCAGAGGTGGAAGATGCTCCCAGACATCCTTAAGCCCCATCGTCTTGCGGGCACGTATATTCGACAAAGAGACATCTGACTGCCAAAAGAGAAAATCCTTGTCAAATTCAAGAAAAAAGGAAAATAACCAAAAAAGGAATGCCAAAAGTCATTTTACTTACATAAAAGCCAGGGTTCACCACCCTCGAAGAGCGATGAAGCGATGGCTCCCGCAGCAAGGTTCGCTCATCGGTAACCAGCTCGAATGCATCGAAAGAATTCCCGCTCCCCAAAAAAAAAAGGCGACCTGGCCCTCTATTCCACGTTTGCCCAGTTATCAACAACCAACCATTCCCGATGTACTGCAGTGCTCACAAAAGAGGCCATTTTTTACAGATCAGAATGCTAGAATGATTCGCAGAAGAAAATCGTAGGAAGAGAGAAGGCAAGAAGCTGTGAAAATGAGGTGAATTCTCCCCCTTTATGTAGGATGCCAAGGGTCATGCCAATCGGCATTGACCCCCCACCTACCGATCGTCACTAACCCTTTGCCTTCTTTAGGCAGTCCAAAAGTTTGTGCCACTGCCGAATGGCACCCTCCATACCATGCCTACCGGCACATCCCTTCAATTTTGGTACAAAAATTCCTAAAAAATACCAGAAAACCCTGAACATCCTCAGAAAATTCCTAAAAATCGCAGAAAGGATTTAGAACATTTTCACCAAGAAAATTTTGCACTTCCTTAATAGGAATACCTATTTTCCCAACGAAAGTCTCAAAATCCAAGTGAATCTCTCCCTGGCAACATCCCCAGAGGACCTCCAAAATATCCAAAACTTTAGGATCGTATCCTATTCCCCAAAGGTCTCAATTTTCTTCGAGAAATACATCCAAACCCTGGACCACCTAATCACTTCCCCAGCAGCATATTGGTTGTTCCCTCGGTAAAGTCTCCAAAGGAAATAAGGAAAATCCCCAACAATTAACTCCCCAGCTCAAATCAAAATCACGAGGTAATTTTCCAGACAGAGTTCCTCAAGAAGATCTCAACTAAAGCCAGCAGAATTGGCTTTGACCCACATAATTGTTCATCTCAACTAAAGCCCACAGAATTGGTCATCTCACCTTAAGCCCTTAGAATTGGCTTTGACCCGCAGAATTGGTCATCTCATCCTTAAGCCGGCAGAATTTACTTCAACCCGCAGAATTGTTCATCTCATCCTTAAGCCCGCGGAATTGACTTCGACCCGCAGAATTGGTCATCTCATCCTTAAGTCCGCGAAATTGGCTTCGAACCGCAGAATTGGTCATTTCAACTTAATCCCTTAGAATTGGCTTCGACCCACAGAATTAGTCATCCCCAACTTAAGCCCGTGGAATTGGCTTCGACCCGCAAAATTGGTCATCTCAAACTTAAGCCCGCAGAATTAGCTTCGACTCGCAGAATCGATCATCACAGCCTAAGCCCTCAGAATTGGCTTCGACCCGCAGAATTGGTCACCCCCATCATTGATGTAGGTCCTCAGAATTGACCTAAATCTTTGGTCATCACTTCCTTTAATACCATCCCCAGCATGCCCCTTTAAGCCCACAAAATCGACTTCAACCCACAGAATCGGCCACCCTCATCCTTAAGCCCTCAGAATTGGCTTCGACCCGCAGAATTAGTCACCCTCATCTTCAATCCCTCATAATTGGCTTCAACATGCCGAATCGGTCACCCTTATATTCAATCCCTCAGAACTGGCTTCGACCAGCAGAATCCATCATCCTCATCCTTAGGTCCTTAGAATCGGCCTCGACCCATCCTCTTTCAAAGGCATTATGTGGTGTCTATTCGACGACCATCATTCGTTCCAAACACACCCATCGAGTGGCTCTGTAGACACCCCATTCTAATACCCCCCCTAACCTCTACTTAGGTCCCTAGAACCTCCCTTCATCATTGCAAACTCAAGTCATACCGCGAGTACTAACTTGAAGGCCCTCGGGCACTCCCAGGCTCTGTTTGACCAAAAGTCAAACTCTTTATCTCAACTAAGACTGAATGAATATTCAAAGGGCACTGAATCCCCTTTCCAACGGTATGTCCCGTGCACAATTTTGACTTACCATGCGGACGAACGACCCGTTTTCCCTCGAAACTCGATCAGGAGCTCACCGAACGCTCCTAGGCTCCGTTTGACCAAAGTCAACTCTTCATCTCGACTTAGACTAAATGAATATTTAAATGGAACTAAATCCCCTTTCTAATGGTCTGCCCCATGCGCAATTCGAACTTTTGGTACGGCCGGACGATCCTTTTTACTCACAAAGGTCACCAAACGCTTCCAGGCCCCGGTTGACCAAAGTCAACTCCCTAAACCAAGTCAAGCTCTTTGAAATTTCAAAGTACATCTCCTAACCTTTCTAACGGTCTGCCCTGTACGTGATTCTAACTTATCATGCGGACGAACGATCCGTTTGCATCCGACGATCCCCCGTCCAAAGGACTGACGAACGCTTCCGAGCCACATTTGACCTAAAGTCAACTCCCGAACCCGAGATAAGTCCAAAGGACTTTCGAAGGTATATAAAATACCTTTCCAATAGTTCATCCTATGTGTGATTTGAATCAACAGTTTGCGCTCTACGACCGATTTTTCGAAAGAATCTGAAAGAGACAGCCAAACGGCAGGTTTCAGGCCCTGCCTATCGGTAGTGTGCCTAAACACACCTGCCGATTGGCAGAACCAGGGCTATGTCGATCGGCAATGGTAACAACCCGCGTAATTTTGGGCTATTTTAATTAATTATTGGAAAATGGAGGAAAATAAAGTTTTTGATAAAATTATTTTTATTGCTCAAATATGTTGGTTATTATTTTTAAAGGCGATAATTTCAAACGGTTTTGAAATCGGAGTTAAAATGGATTTTAAAATGATTTTTAAATATTTTTAACTCTTGGAGTTGTTTTGACTTCCAACTCTTCATTTCTTTGCCTTATTTAAAGGAGTCTTTTGGCTTCCAACTCTTCATTTCTTTGCATTATAAAAGGAAGTCTTGGACAAACCTTTTAACCTACTTTTGGCACAAATTTTGGCAGCAAATATATTTTATATTCCTCTTTTTTTTTATATACACATTGGCCCTTGAGATTTGTGAGTTCCAACCTTAGATTAGAGGTGTTCTTGGGGCTATTTTGTTGGAGGTTCTTGGAGGAGATTTTATAGATCTTTTGTGTTGATCTTGAGGATGTGATCATTGGTTTCTCATAATAGTTTGAGGTATGGGGTTTTACACAATATGCTCCTAAAATCTCGCGAGTGTCATTCTCTTTGAATTCTTATTTAATTGAACTCATGTTTGAATTGATAAATTCATTGAAATCTAGAAAATAATTGTTGAAATTATTTTGATTCATGTGGTATCATTATATTATTGATGAGCACGTTGTCATGAGATTTTAATATGGCACGGATGTTGGGCACCCGCCAAAATTCCTGTTTCTTGGGCTATGGCTTGATAAAGCATATACGGATGTGGTGAGGCCTGGTGACCCAGTTAAAGTGTTGTTGAGAAATTATATTGATAAATGCTTTGAGATTTTCATTTTGATTTGAATATTCTTACTCGTGTTGTTACGTTTTATTCCTAGCTAATCCGTATTTGTTGAGCATAATTCTTGTCGCATTGTGTACTTCCCCATATTTTCTTTTAGTTGTCAGGTTAGCGCGGATTTTGGGGCGCTATGGAGATTGATTTTAGCGAGGATTGTTTGGGAAATTTTTGTATTATTTATTTTTTTTGTATAGAGCATTGGAGATTTGTATTTTATTTTCGAGTTAGTTGTTGTAATTTTAATTCGAGAGACTTGTTGTAATTGAAGAGATTGAGATTAGTGGATTTATATTATTGTGGGTTTATTTAGATGCTCTATACCTTGTCACTTATGGATTTGGATTTATTTTATAGCATTAGCTCTCCGTTTCCTCTCCCCGGGCGTCGAGGTGTTACAAATGGTATCAGAGCTTAGATATACGACAACCCTCGGGGCTTGGGTTTTGGGTTCATTGCGTGGTTAGCAATTTTTGGAGATAGCAAATTTTAGGTGATATTCGTGATAGGTTTGGGATTTTGATGTGAGGAATTTATTTTTGGGAGACGTGATTTCTTTTTGGAGATATTATAGTGGCCTGATTTTGAGAGTTAGGCATTCGGTGAATTTTGAGGGCGAAATTTCATTGTTAGTGGGGAAGTGTAACAACCCGCGTAATTTTTGGCTATTTTAATTAATTATCGAAAAATGGAGGAAAATAAAGTTTTTGATAAAATTACTTTTATTGCTCAAATATGTTGGTTATTATTTTTAAAGGCGATAATTTCAAACGGTTTTGAAATCGGAGTTAAAACGGATTTTAAAATGATTTTTAAATGTTTTTAACTCTTGGAGTTGTTTTGACTTCCAACTCTTCATTTCTTTGCCTTATTTAAAGGAGTCTTTTGGCTTCCAACTCTTCATTTCTTTGCATTATAAAAGGAAGTCTTGGGCAAGCCTTTTAACCTACTTTTGGCACAAATTTTGGCAGCAAATATATTTTATATTCCTCTTCTTTTTATATACACATTGGCCCTTGAGATTTGTGAGTTCCAACCTTAGATTAGAGGTGTTCTTGGGGCTATTTTGTTGGAGGTTCTTGGAGGAGATTTTATAGAACTTTTGTGTTGATCTTGAGGATGTGATCATTGGTTTCTCATAATAGTTTGAGGTATGGGGTTTTACACAATATGCTCCTTAAATCTCGCGAGTGTCATTCTCTTTGAATTCTTATTTAATTGAACTCATATTTGAATTGATAAATTCATTGAAATCTGGAAAATAATTGTTGAAATTATTTTGATTCATGTGGTATCATTATATTGTTGATGAGCACGTTGTCATGAGATTTTAATATGGCACGGATGTTGGGCACGCGCCAAAATTCCTGTTTCTTGGGCTATGGCTTGATAAAGCATATACGGATGTGGTGAGGCCTGGTGACCCAGTTAAAGTGTTATTGAGAAATTATATTGATAAATGCTTTGAGGTTTTCATTTTGATTTGAATATTCTTACTCGTGTTGTTACGTTTTATTCCTTGTTAATCCGTATTTGTTGAGCATAATTCTTGTCGCATTGTGTACTTTCCCATATTTTCTTTTAGTTGGCAGGTTAGCGCGGATTTTGGGGCGCTATGGAGATTGATTTTAGCGAGGATTGTTTGGGAAATATTTGTATTATTTATTTTGTTGTATAGAGCATTGGAGATTTGTATTTTATTTTCGAGTTAGTTGTTGTAATTTTAATTCGAGAGACTTGTTGTAATTGAAGAGATTGAGATTAGTGGATTTATATTATTGTGGGTTTATTTAGATGCTGTATACCTTGTCACTTATGGATTTGGATTTATTTTATAGCATTAGCGCTCCGTTCGCTCTCCCCGGGCGGGCGAGGTATTACAAATGGTATCAGAGCTTAGGTATATGGCAACCCTCGGGGCTTGGGTTTTAGGTTCATTGCGTGGTTAGCAATTTTTGGAGATAGCAAATTTTAGGTGATATTCGTGATAGGTTTGGGAATTAGATGTGAGGAATTTATTTTTGGGAGACGTGATTTATTTTTGGAGATAGTATAGTGGCCTGATTTTGAGAGTTTGGCATTCGGTGAATTTTGAGGGCGAAATTTCATTGTTAGTGGGGAAGTGTAAC
This sequence comes from Sambucus nigra, assembly GCA_949130495.1. Classification (NCBI taxonomy): domain Eukaryota; kingdom Viridiplantae; phylum Streptophyta; class Magnoliopsida; order Dipsacales; family Adoxaceae; genus Sambucus; species Sambucus nigra. The sequence continues at coordinate 807,212,403 of OX422207.1, forward strand.
AACCCGCGTAATTTTGGGCTATTTTAATTAATTATTGGAAAATGGAGGAAAATAAAGTTTTTGATAAAATTATTTTTATTGCTCAAATATGTTGGTTATTATTTTTAAAGGCGATAATTTCAAGCGGTTTTGAAATCGGAGTTAAAACGAATTTTAAAATGATTTTTAAATGTTTTTAAATCTTGGAGTTGTTTTGACTTTCAACTCTTCATTTCTTTGCCTTATTTAAAGGAGTCTTTTGGCTTCCAACTCTTCATTTCTTTGCATTATAAAAGGAAGTCTTGGGAAAACCTTTTAACCTACTTTTGGCACAAATTTTGGCAGCAAATATATTTTATATTCCTCTTCTTTTTATATACACATTGGCCCTTGAGATTTGTGAGTTCCAACCTTAGATTAGAGGTGTTCTTGGGGCTATTTTGTTGGAGGTTCTTGGAGGAGATTTTATAGATCTTTTGTGTTGATCTTGAGGATGTGATCATTGGTTTCTCATAATAGTTTGAGGTATGGGGTTTTACACAATATGCTCCTTAAATCTCGCGAGTGTCATTCTCTTTGAATTCTTATTTAATTGAACTCATATTTGAATTGATAAATTCATTGAAATCTGGAAAATAATTGTTGAAATTATTTTGATTCATGTGGTATCATTATATTTTTGATGAGCACGTTGTCATGAGATTTTAATATGGCACGGATGTTGGGCACCCGCCAAAATTCCTGTTTCTTGGGCTATGGCTTGATAAAGTATATACGAATGTGGTGAGGCCTGGTGACCCAGTTAAAGTGTTGTTGAGAAATTATATTGTTAAATGCTTTGAGATTTTCATTTTGATTTGAATATTCTTACTCGTGTTGTTACGTTTTATTCCTAGCTAATCCGTATTTGTTGAGCATAATTCTTGTCGCATTGTGTACTTCCCCATATTTTCTTTTAGTTGGCAGGTTAGCGCGGATTTTGGGGCGCTATGGAGATTGATTTTAGCGAGGATTGTTTGGGAAATATTTGTATTATTTATCTTGTTGTATAGAGCATTGGAGATTTGTATTTTAGTTTCGAGTTAGTTGTTGTAATTTTAATTCGAGAGACTTGTTGTAATTGAAGAGATTGAGATTAGTGGATTTATATTATTATGGGTTTATTTAGATGCTCTATACCTTGTCACTTATGGATTTGGATTTATTTTATCGCATTAGTGCTCCGTTCGCTCTCCCTGGGCGGGCGGGGTGTTACATGCCCTAGGCCTATAAAAAGGAGGGCCTAACCTCATTCGAAAAAAGAGACAAATCAGATATTCATCACTCCCATCTAGCTCAGAAAATCCCTCTCGAAGTCAGCGTGATTTCCACATCCAAATCCCTTTCCATCCTTCACCTTTCATCACCTTCTTCGTCAAACTTGGTGAATTAACTATCTTCCATCATTACCCAAGTGCAAGGGCTGCTCTCCAACACCCAAGATCTTCAAGAAGGTCCAACTTTCTTAACTCTCTCTTTAAATTCCTCTAAATTCGCATTAACTTGTTTTGTTACTTAATACTTTTATTCTCTCATCTCACATATCTTAATATATTTTTTATCTAGTATTATTGCACATCTCTTATTTTCATATAAATAAAACCCAAAAAATAAGAAAAAGAGGATTTGCTCATAAATTCCAAGCGGGAATTCCCACACTTTTCTCACAACTAAAACAGTTTTTACACACACACACACAAATAAGGGAAGTCCCGATTGAATTTATGGGATAAATCCCACCCCTTATTTTGCATAAGAACTACGTGTACTTTGATGCCTCTATAGGCTACGTAGGCATCTCGGGGTAAAACCCGAGACTCGAGTCATTTTCTTACTTTTTTTTCTATTCTTTAAACTTAACTCCTTTAAGAGTCTATGTATTTACATATATATATATATATATATATATATATATATATATATATATATATATTTGTTCTTAGTGGTGTATTATTCCACATGCGTTATCATTCCCTTGTAATGATCAATGCCAGGATAAGCGCAGAAATCCTAGTTTCTAATATTATTTTTAGGAACATTCCTATGGATGACTCGCTTTATCTCTTCCATGATACAAGTCAATGATTCATATCTCCACTGCGTATATCCATGCACACATATCATGGGGAAATAAAGGAAAATAGCTACAACCCATGAGAGACCGTAAGGGCGGAATGGGTGCCTAACACCTTCCCATTTCGTAACTGAGCCTCTGGACCCTTTTTGAATCATTTTGGTTTCGCATGTATCTTTATGTCTTTGGATGTTATCCTTAGGGATGACTCCCTTTTCTTTTGTCTGTTTTGAGTAAAATATACTGACGACTCTATCTATCTTCATTTTTTACCTCATCAACGACGCCGGCCGAAGTGCTCCCGAAAGGGATGCGCGGGACCTAGGATCCTCCCTCTCACCCGCCGCGAGGATCGAAAAGGGGATGGCCACAACAACAATGCAAATTGAAGGATAATTTAAAGATTTATGGGGTGAAGATGGAAAATGGCATCCGATGCATCAAAATGAGTGAGAACATATGATAAACATCCCAATTGAGGACCAACTTATGTAAACATGTAAGAATGAGTGAGAAGCATGCAAGAATACATACAAAGTGAATAATGAATATAGGATAGGCATTTGAGCATACACATAGTGTGAAAAAATGTCAGCATGAGAGATGGAATGAAATTGAACCAACATCACCCTCATGTGTGAACAACTCAAGAGTATAAAAATAATGTTTTCATAGACGAGTTTTTACAAATAATGAAAATCAACCTAATCAAATTCAATTCATCAAACAACGTAATAATCATGTAAAAAATTTCTAATTGAAGAGAAATAATAGCATTTGAATGTTCAAATTGGGAATTTGGGACATAGGTGAACCATCTCCCCAAAAACTATCAACATGCGACAATTCAACCCAAACATAATGTTCATTAACCAAGAATACACAAAAATATTTGTAAATAATAAAATATATGTGTATATGTTGATAATAAGGATAAGAAATTAATCATTTATAGGAAAAATTGCATTTCGATAATTTTAACCATAACAACACTGCAAGCCATAAAAATGACAAATACCCAACAAAACAAAAAAAACTCATAGTAAATGAAAAGTATTCATACCTATGATGTTTAAAAATGGAAGGAATGGGGATGATTTGGGTTAAAAATGAAGAATAACACTAGGGCTCAAAATAGGAAAAAAATCATGTATAGGAGATGAGGGGAGAGTGTGAAGTTATAGAAGGGTTAAGGGGGAAATGAATCGATCCAACCCTTAATTTTTATTTTAAATAACTGAAGCCATCAGTCCACCGCTGATAAGGGACTGATTGATCGATCCTTGAAAATATGCCTTAGGGTGTTAGCAGTGTCGAGTAAATTAGGACGATCGACCGTGGGGGATGGCTGGTCGATCGGTTAAACAGTGAAAATGGCTACTGATTTGATTTCAAGGCAAACTCAAAATAACCGATCGACCTCGGTTTTGGAACTGGTCGACCAGTCCCCTATTTTTAGCGAATTTATACACTTATGAATAAATTGTCCTATCTAGGATGGTTTTGTGGTGGATGGGAATGGTGAAGTAAATGGATAATGGTTTTCATAAGTAGATATAATACAGGTGTGAGAACACACTATTGCTAAGGATTTTAAAAAAGGAAATCCAAAAATGAAACAACCTGAATCGTACTATACGGTTCCCGCTGAGGGACCACTGGAGGTTCTTTGAGAGGGATCTTAACAAGTTTGGTATTGAATCCCTTGATTTATGGCTTAATCCTTTGTCTGTTCACCTTTTACAGGTTTTGGTCCTCAGATTCACAATCTCTACAGCACCGTGATTATTATTAACCTTTTTCATTATGAACGGTTCGTTCCACCGGCGTTGCAATTTAGCAAGAAAAAGTCAGAGGTGAGAATCATAAAGTAAAACTTTGTTTCCCACTTCAAAGTGTTTTGGAACTATCCTTTTGCCATGAAACGCCTTGGTTTTGGCCTTAAATATATGAGAGTTCTCATATAACTCATTCCTCCACTCTTCTAGTTCATTGTGTTGGAATTTGCAAAGGTCTCCACCTTAGGCAATGTCAAAATTGAGCCTTTTGACATCCTAATATGCTCGATGCTCAAGCTCTATTGGGAAATGACATGCTTTCACAAATACCACCCGGTAAGGAGACATCCCAAGGTGTGACAAATCGAGCCAATATATTCTAATTTAGGAATTTCAACACCACTTTCGCGCCCTCTTGGATACATAGTCGACAGCGGCTAAAATGTATTAAAGTTGATTGGATTAAGGGAAAGGACACATGTTTTCTATTCCCCAACAATTGAAAATTTTGATTACCAGAATAGGGAAAAGAGACATCATATTCCTTTTAGTGACATTCCCAAGTAATTGGCAATGGGTGCAAGTCTTGCAGAAATCTTGCGCATCTTTCAAAATTACAGGCCGATAAAAATTGCAATGTAAAACTTTAAAAGCGGTCTTTTGGGAATAAAATAATCCTCCACATGCTTCATTTTGTTAAAAGATAATATATTAGGGATATCATCATTCGAGACACATTTGTGAATTATGTGGTCTAGATAATGTTTAAATATGTATCAGTCATCAAAGAAGAATGACCAGGACAAACTCAAAAACCTTTCCTTATCTTGGGTTGAGAAATGCGGTGGATAGTCCTTAATAACAAGGAAGTTTGCAACATCAGCAAGCCATGGAAAAGTTAAAATGGACATGGGATACTTGTCTAGTAAACACTCTCGAATAGGGATAGGATCGATATGATCGTGATCGAACAAAAGTCGGGATAATGATTTATGGCTATATTTTCCACCCATTTTTATCTTTAATCGAGAGGTTGAACTCTTGGAGCAGTAGCACCCAACGTATGATCCTACTCGTAGAATCATTTTTGAAGATGAGGTAGTTAAGATCCTCATAATCGGTGAACCAAACTATGGATGATCCTACCAAGTATAAGTCAAATTTATACAACAAAAATACTATGTGTAGAAATTTATTCTCTATTATGGAGTAGGCCTGTCAATGGGTCGGGTCTGGACCCAGACCTGAACCAAACCCGATCAGTATAATAGGGTCTGAGCATATTTTTTTGGACCCGAGACCCGAAGACCCGAATACCCGAAGACCCGTTTATTAAACGGGTAGGGTCTGGATCTTATACAAGACCCGGACCCGAAGACCCGACCCAAATTGTACATTATTATTTTGTATATATATAGATATATACTATAAATTTATCTATATTTATAAATATATCTTATCAATATAACATGTAAGTATTATATATAAAAATATATATTTATGTATAGAATAAATATAAGTAATATATGTTTTATTTATACTAATAATATTCTAGAATACATTACAAAATATTTTAATTTAAGATTAAATAATAAAGAAAGGGGATAAAATAAAATAAATATAAAATAAATGTACATATTTAACCAGACCCGGACCCGAACCCGAGACCCGAAGACCCGAACGGATCCGGGTATGGATCCAATATTGTAGGCCCGATGAAGACCCGGACCCGAACCCGAACCCGATGAAGAACCGATTACACGGATCTGGATCTCCCTAAACCCAACCCGTCTCCGACCTGTTGACAGGCCTATTATGGAGTAGCTCATTTTCACGCTATCAAGTGTGAAACTAGAATAAGATATCACATGAGGTTTCTTGTGCCTCCGTTGACCAACCACTGCCCCTACAGCACAGTCTCTTGCATCACACATGAGCTCAAATATAGTGTCCAGTCGGGCGATTGCATGATAGGGTTCACGGTCAATATAGCTTTTAACTTATCAAACAATTCTCGACATGCCTCACTCCACAAAAATGGAGCGTCTTTAACAAGAATATCGCACATTGGGCACGGGATCGAGCTAAGGTTTTGAATGATACGTTGGTAAAAACAGGTGTGACTAAGAAAAGACCTCATATCTTTAAGGTTTTTAGGAGTGATATGCCAACTTGAATACCATCATTGAAGATATTATGGCCCATGACAATTCCTTGGGTCACCATGAAGTGACACTTCTCCTAGTTGAGAATGATTTTTTTCTTAATTCATCTAGATAACACCTTTTTAATGTTGGTTAGGAATAACTTATAAGAATTATCGAAGGCACTGAAGTCGTCCATGAAAAACTCAACAATGTCTTCGACCGTGTCACTAAAGATGCTAAGCATGCATCGTTGGAAAGTTGTAGGTGCATTACAAAGCCTAAAAGACATTCTCCAAAAGGCAAAATTCCATACAGACAAGTGAACATGATTTTTTCTTGATTTCTCGGTTCTATTTCAATTTGATTGTACCCCCAATAACCATAAAGAAAATAATAATACTTATACCCAACTACCCTTTCGAGAATTTGGTAAAGGAAAGTGGTCTTTCCTCGTGACCATATTGAGCTTTCGATAGTCGATGCAAACAGGGTAGCCTATTGGAATGAGAGAGGATACAAGGTCACCATCCGCATTCTCAATAACCATAACACTCGACTTCTTCTGCACAACTTGTTTCGGGCTCACCTATTCACTATAAAAAATGGGATATAATATCCCCACATCCAATAGTTTTATTACCTTTGACATTACCACCTAGCTTATGTTGGGATTTAACCGTCTTTGTATTTCACAGGTGGGCTAGGCATCCTCTTCCAAGTAAATGCTATGCATGAAAAATGAGGGATTTATCCCTTTCAAGTCCTAACACTTTTATGTTTCCTCAACAACATTAAAAAGGCCTCCTCTTGACAATTGTCAAGGTTCACCTCTATAATCACAAGAAATGTGTTCTCACCACCAAGGAATATACTTAAGCTCCTTTCGTATGGTTTTGATCACAAGCTTAGGCATTAAAACATTCGGTGGGAAGGGAAAAGAGTCATGTGGGTGTAATTTCTCAAAGTGGGATATCCACACCAAGTCTTTGATAATCCCTCACTTTCGTCATTTGTGATCTCTCTTTTACAATCCCCATCACTGTTACCATCATCAACATCTTCATTCACTACCTCAAAGTACCCAAGTGTATTACACATGTCCAAGTACTTCCCATTAAGGGAATAACAATTTGCATCAAAGGCATCTTCATAGACTTCATCATTGATGAGAAAATATCTATGTAAGAAATTTGCAATACATGCCTCTAAAGGATCTCGGAAATGAGAGAGGTCAAAATATTCTTAGATAAGAGTTCCAATGCAAACTGTTGTTTCAACCACTTCCTTTCTATCATCGTAACTTTGGTGTTGCTTAAGGAGGTTGAACACATTGACTTCGGTCGTCATGTTACCAAAAGATATTTTCATCACCCTAATCCCACAATTAATGTTTGCATTAACAAAGGAGAAGAATAGCCGATCGAAATTATTATAATTTAAGCATTACCTTTTGGTAGGGGTTGAGTGTCCAAAATGATTAAATTTATCAGAAAGTAGAAAGAATTAAGTTTGACAACCATGTCCTCCATAACTCCTCATGGTACCTTAGTCCAACGGTCGATATATCGTAAAGTGACGAGATTTACTTTAATCTTGTCGAGATTCAACTATAGATACACATTATAAAAAAGAAAATTCAAACTTGATCCTAAATCAAGGAGGGCACAATCTATTTTAGAATCCCCAATTATACAGGAAATGGTGGGGCAAACCAAGTCCTTGAACTTTGAACCGAGCTCATTGGTAATGATTGTGCATGCTTGCACTGTATGTATGCATTTTTACACACATTTTTTCTCCATTTTACCGTGACCAAGTCCTTCATTAAATTGGCATACTTCGGCACGTGCTCAATTGCCTTAAGGAGGGGAATATTCATATTAACTTGTTTAAATAGTTCGATAAAATCTTCCTCTGAGGCCTTAATAGCCTTTTCTTTGAGCCTTTGTGGAAATGGAGATGGAATGGGACAAATAGGGTCCTTCAAAACTATAGGCTCATCTCACTCTTTGGGTATGTCATCGTCTATGGTAATGGGAATTTTCGATTTCACATCCTTTGGAGCAATGACATTTCTTTTGGGAGGAGTGGAAAGGGATTGTTCCGACGAAGGCCTCACAATATTTTATGCACCTATTTACCACTTCTAAGAGTGGTGATACCCTCATGTGCTTGGCTTGTGATGTGCTTGGATTGTAACTCTCGACACCCATTTGACCTTTCAGATTGGGTTGAGGTTGTGCCTATAAAAATGGCCTCGCAACCCCTTGGGAATTTTGGACTAATTAATCTAGAGATTCTTGCATTTATTACATAGTTCACGCCATTTGAGAAATGGATTGCTCAAGCTGGGTAACCTTATGGAGATTGGCGTATTGCTCCTCATTTGGCCTTCTTTGAAGAGGAAAATACGGAGCATGCGGGGGGTGGGTGCGGGGGTAGGGGAGGTTCTGTCAGAAGATGTTGTGGTTGTTGATACGTAGAAGGTGGAGGTTTATGGTATTGAGGAGGTGGTTGTTGATATTGAGGGGGTGGAGGTGGAAATGAGGATTGAAAGCCTTGAGGTGGTGGATTCTGGTCCTTCTAGCTCAAGAGAGAGCGTGTCATCCTCCAACTTGGATTATACGGAGGATTATTGGGATTGTAGGTGATATTTGGAAATTGCTTTTTATACGCCCCTATAGTGTTTTCATACTCCTGATACTAAAAAGTGTGGTACCCTCATTCGTTTGATGGCCAATGTGATCACATATAATGCACACAATCTCCTCCACGATGAAAACATTTTGAACGACTTCCATATGGGGGGATTGTTGAGTAATTTGCAAAGCATCGAACGTACATCATAATTGTCCATATTTGGTTTGCGCATCATCACTTTACTTTAGGGTAGATACATCTTGGGTTTGCCTTCGAAGGGTGGTGTTTTGGTGACTGGTGCAATCAAAAGGATTTGCGATATCCCAACCCCGAGAGTTCTTGGAAACAAAATCAAAATGGGCCTCTAATTCCTTATCACTTAAGTCAAGTAAGCCACCTTGACACATCGTTTCGACGAACTATTTTATCAATGGCTTTAGTCCACCATGGAATATGGAGATTTATCACATCTGATCGAAGTTGTGGTGGGGGTAAGACCTTCGAAGACTTGAAACGCTTCCAACATTTGTCAAATGTCTCATGATCACATTGTTGAAAATTTTTAATTATTTTCATGAGAGAATTCAACTTGTGTGTGGGAAAAAATCTTTTAAAAATAGGTTTTGAAATTGTTTCCAATTTTCAATAAAATTGATGGGATAAGTGATTAACCAATCCTTAACTTTATCTTTAATGGAGAAAGGAAAAAAATCTTAAGTCATAAAAGCTCGGGTGTGCAATTTTGGCCTGCCAATGTGTTGCACACCTCTTCGAAGTCTCATATGTGTTGATATGGGTTTTCCTTCCCCATTCCATGAATGGAAGGAAACAAATTGATCATGTCATCCCGATTAAAAATTCTCATGATTAAAGGGGAATGTGATTCACTCGGTGGAGGTAACCGACTACTGGCGGAGATAGTCACCAAATGATTGATGTACGGGAGCAACACCATATGGTTGCGCATGATTATACTCCATTTAAGGTTAAAAGGATTTCATCTAGGGCATTGCACTAGGCCAATGTGATATAGATGGTAAAGATGTCAGAGAAGGCTTCGTATTAAGCATAAAGTGAAGCTAGGATAAAGCCCTTGAACTAGTAAATGGACTATTCGAACCAGAAGTTGAGTTAAGTGGTAACTATTCCCCATTAAACTCTTGGTTTGAGTTTTTGCTCATCTGGACAAGGAAACCAACCTTAAAAACAACAATATCTCAAATAATCAAATCCAACAAGGCTTATAAAAAAAGAACTAAATTAATATTAATGTTACTAATAAATTCCCTGACAACGGCGCCAAAACTTTGACTCTCTTAAAATATTGTATAGCACAAGTGTACACTAATCACGAGTGTAGTATAAAAGGAAGTAAGATCAGAATCGATTTTCGTAATGAATTATATGAAGCAACGTAGATATTCTTTTAGCTAAAAGTTAATAAGCAAGAGATAAAAATTAAGTAAAATATGATTAATGTTTCAAAAGATGTAACGAACCAAGGTGAACCACATTTAGGAGGGATGCCATTTTTGGCTACGTAGGCATCCCACGGTTATTTTGGGATTCAAGTCCTATGTTACTTACTATTTAGAACATTTTGAAGTCTTATTTATAGGCCTATTTAGAAAAGGAACATGTTGAAGTCTTGTTTCGTGGAAGGAAACAATCATTGCATTCGATATCGATGAATTTATTGCAATGCTATTTTCATATTCATACAAGCATGCATCGTATTATTATTTGTGTTGGATAATTTGATGGCTTTAGTCAGTTAATTTGTGTTGTATTATTATTTTTTGATTTATAGATGACGTACTGGCTAAATATTTATTTCTGAAATTGTAAGTCACGGTTTTGGATACTAACCAAGATTGTAATAAAAATTAAAAAAAGTAATATTTGGTCACGGCTAAGAACCGTAAACAAATATTATGTTTTTTTTATTTTTTGTCACTGTGTTGATCACGGTCCAAAATCTTGACCCCTAGTGTGATCATTTAAATTTATAAAATATATAGTCACAATTCAAAACCGTGAGCATATACTTTATAAATTTAAATGGTCATAGACTAGGTCACGATTCTGAGTTGTGACCACTGGGTCATGGCTCCAAATCGTGACTATCCAATCGACATTGATGTCACCCATTGGACCATGACCCTAATATGGGGTCACGGTTTTAAATCATGACCCATAATTTTTTCACCTTCAATATGGCCACGGTCCAAATCGGTGATCCATGGGCCCTGGTCATGGTTCAAAAATGTGATCATCAGCCTATTTAGGTGTAGTGCTCTGCTAAAGCAGCGACACTGAAATCTTTCTGTCCTCGAAAACGTCCCAAAAAATCAAGGCATGCAAAATCGAATTGGAAAAGATTTGCTGACATAATTAAATCATCATAGAAGGTCCCAACACATACTAAAATTTATTTTTCATGGAAGAATACTAAAGCACAAATAAACAACACTAAACAGTTATAAGTTCTAGACAAGCAATTTCGATTTTGTCCAACGATGATAGTGGGCATTGTTCACAGTGGAATAACATGAGATCATAAACACTAATCTTTGATGCCACGTGTAAAACATGAATTAAGAAAAATACAAAAAAATAGTTTCAACATTGATTTGTTCTTAAAAACATTATCTTGATCTTCATGTAATTCACAGGTTGTACATACATTACAATGAATAAAAAACATTAAACTTTGTCTATTCATTTCGAATTTGTTTGAGGCAGAATTTCGTCTCTTAAGTTCTTGATTAATTGCTCCAACAAATCCCTCTTTCTTCAATGGAAAATTGCACTTAATTGGAATTTTGAAAATTTTTCTCTAGCCCAATATACTGTGTTTAATGTAGATTATTTATTGAAGAATAAGCTACTGTACATAATGTGAGAGAGGGATCGAATTTCCTATGTAAACTGTAATTCTACCATCCATCACAGTTAGACTTTAATTAGGAAACTAACCCACTCAATCTCTTAAAAATTATGATGAATTATCTAAAGGACTCCTATACAAATATACTAATTTTGATTTTTATAATTCCAAAATTAATAATTGGATAAATATTCCTAATAAGTCCCCCGTTAACCATATACTCCCATGCATAAGTTGAAAACCTGTTCGTTATATGAGTGCACATGTAACAACACACAGATAAGCCACATAAAAATATACGAAAGGAGTCGAAAAAGAAGATGAGTTAGAAACTGCCATGTGAAATTAGTATAATCTAACACCCCGTGCAATCTGACAGGTGAGGTTGTCAGCCGCCACCGCCAAACTATGTCGGGCGTCACTAAATAAGTAATCATTCTTTACATTTGACAGATATGAGACATATAAAATAACCATTCATGAAATATTAACATCCATCACCATGATAATCTCCAAATTAAATCCAACTACAGATAAATATAAATCAGAATAAAATGACCAAACTGTAAATATCTGAATAAAATCGTAAACAATTGTGGAATAGATTGACCCACCAAATCCATAAATAAAGTCTCAATATAGAAATACGACGAAAAGAAAAATAAATCCAAACTACTAATAATTTATAATAAACTCCTACTGCACCTCCAAAATATTCCTATACTCCCCTGCAGCTACTCCAATCCTAAATCTGAAATGTTAGTCAACGTAATGGGTCAGAGCCCAACGTATGAATACAAGCTATTCTACTCAATTATGATACGTGAACCCAGACAGTAACATTATAAATACTAAATGCCACTATGAAATATTTTAATTTAACGAGATAATTAATTAACGTGCGAATAAACGTAAACTACCACTATCTATCATACAACTAATGCACCCTCAAGAGTAACCCAAATATTCCAATAACATTATTATATACAATATTAATCTTATCCTTACCCATTTTAATTAATTAATTTGTTTAATTCATTCGACACCATTATGGCCAGTTGACCCCTTATCGACCATGCACATACTCTTGGCACGCTTAAAGTTCTACACATCACACCCATTTCCCTCAATATCGTGAGTTAGCCTGTATTCTATCAATTTTGTACATACTTGTGAGGTTCCATGCACAACACGTTGCTATAGCCAGTCGTCCCGTATAACTGTCAACCCGCACATATTCGTGATGCCAACACACACCCACGTCGCTATAGCCAATCGACCCATTTAACTGTTAGAGATATACATACTCGCCCCACAAATTTATTTTTAATACATGCTTATTATCTTAGGTATTAATTCTAAATTTTTTATTTTCTCATCATATCATTTTTTTATTAACTTATCTTAGCCCCACCCTATTATAGAGCATAATACCTCAATCCTACCCCTAGTCGCATACCTAGAGGTCTCCAAAACACAAACACGTCCTATCCTATTTTGTAGGATGAATTTCTATCATTTATCTTCTAGTCTCGCGCCTAGGCTACCCATATCAACGGGACGACACCAAAATCAGTCCCACCCCGGAATATACCATCCGTAAATATCTACACTAACTAATCCCATACCTAGAAAGTGTTAACTGCAACTAAGGCATACCCACTAGTCCCATACCTAGCAAGTATTACTAAAAATTAAGGTGAGAGCATACTACCCGAAATTTCGTCGTCCCCACGGTGATGAATATAGTTAATACAACAAGTCACACAATCCAATTTATCAACAAATACACAGTTTCTCATATAATCATAATTGATATCAATTTAATTTATTCAATCCACTGTCGTATTTAACACAATTTATTTTATTCAATAAATATAATCTCATCATCATGCGAATTTATGAAGCACATAACAGTAGTTCATTTTGATCATACCTACATAATTTCATATGATTACCCAGGTCTCTTTTTAATTTAAAATAGCGCAACAATGATTTTCTACATGCAAGCCTACCCCCATAATAGCAAAACCAATTCTCTACCCTCAGCACATAAGGGTTATGAGTTTTAATTCAGATTAATATTTTTCAGAAAAATAGTCACAAATTAGTTTTCACTTTTCCTAATTAAGGTTGCTAATTTATTTTAAGAAAAACATGTAACTTAATGTTTAGGCGACATTTAAAATGCATAATACTAACGAGAGAGAATATAAGTATTCATGCCTTAGAAAAATCATTTGAGAATTCTGAATTATTGGTTGTGTTCCTCTCGAGAAAACACTGAAAGCACGTTCTTGGACGATCTTGATTATGTTATTCAAATCTTGAATTGAATAAATTGAGTTTAAAGGGTTCAATTTTGGAAGAAAAGAGAGGATGAAAATTGTAGGAGGTTCTTACTTTTAGAGGAGGCTAAAATGTGTTTTAAAAATCCTAAAGCCATCACTTTGTGTTTATATACCAACAAAAATTTGAGTCCTACACAACTTCTAAGAGTAAGATTTTTATTTTTGTAAAAATGACAGACCGAACTGGTTTTACTTTAAAACTGAACCGATTATGTTTTCTCGCAATATCGAAAATCTCTACTTTTAACTACAAAGCTAGAAAAACTCAAATTTAAACCCGATTTCAATTCCGATTAAAATCCTATTTTTCATAAATAAAATTCAAGATTTTAAATTACCAAAAATAATAAAATCCCAAAATTTATATTTTCCAAAATCTGAATTAAATTAATTTATTTCCGATTTAAAATTACGGTGTGTTATATATGATACCTTCCTCGCCGTTGCTTGCGGTTTCGCCACTGAAGCTCAAGACGTTAGATATTTTGAAAGCGATGCATCAAAGTCGATGAAATAGGCAGAGCTTCAAAGACTAAAGCGAAGACAAAAAGTGATGGTTTCTTGGTAAATTTTCAAATTAAAGATTGTATGGATTCTCAAATCAAAATTTGTCAATGCACAAAGGTCAGCAAAATTATATTTTAGGGGATTCTTTATTATTTTTTAGTGGCAAAGATACTAGGAAACATTTAACGGATTTATTAATTAATAAAAAGAAGGTGGGATGACAATTTTTCATGTTTGATCTTTTCTGTAAACCTGACTTGTAGACCTGCAAACCTGCACCTAACTCTCCCTTTTCCTTTTCTTTAATTCTAGCCCAAGGGCGGAACCAGGGTTATTCGAAGGGGTGGGTTATAACCAAGCTAAAATTTTATACCCCTCATTTTATCTCCAATACGACATGGTATTTTATAATACAATGTATATTGTAATTTAAAACTAGTATTGTCGTGGAGAAAACAAAAATATGGAGTAAATTTATTACAACCCAGTCGTACTAATGAATTTTTTCCTTTAAAGATTCAAATCCATTTATTAGAAAAATGAATAAACAAATAATAATACTAATATCTACCGAAAACCTATTAAGGCTTTAACAATTTGAATTCAATAATCGCATAATCTAAATTAATAATCAAACAAAGATCTCATTCAAGGAAGAGAGACATGCAAAATCATCTACGTTAAATGATTTAAAAATTCACTAGTTTTCCCTTTATTGGTTGTAAAAACATTATGTGTCATAATTATTTATAACCTAACAAAGTAACAAAGAGGACAAAATTTTAAATACAACTACCATAATAAATAAGATCAACTAATTATCACAATCTCAAAAATGTATACAGATATTGAAATATCAACAGAATTTATAAGTAATATTTAATCAGTAAGAGATTGCTATTTGTACACTTGGAGTAAAAAACAATCCAAATTCAACAATTAGAATGTAGACAAGAAAAAAACTCAATTATCAACCTAACAAATGATTAAGAAAAAAATTTAGAAAAAAAACTAATCAATTAAGTACTACTAAGTACCAAGTCGATAACCAATTAAATATTATAAAGGAAATCATGCAATGCTGATATAGATTCACAAATATCAAATAACATGAATAAATCTAAAATGCTACAACTTTAGTTTCCAATATTTCTCAAAAAGACACCTCCCTAATCAGATAATAATAGTAACTAATGATAAAGCAATAAGTATCATATATTAGATTAATGATTTACATAGATCTGAAGGACACAATTCCAAAAAAAAAAAATAACTATTAACAAATAAGGAATGGTTTAACAATGCCAAATGTTATGCTTTAACATTCTTCAACAGAAAAATTCAACAACATTAATCTCCAACAAATAAAAATAGCAAGAGCTTTAAGAGAAATCAAGAAAGGAAGAAAAAAATTTCCGGCGAGCCACGACGACAACCAACGCTATAAATTAAGCCGCCATTGACTTTGAGCTAGAGGGGGGAGCTTTATTCGATTGTTACCGGGGAGGTTAAGGTGCCATTTTGGTAGGCTCTATTTACACATTTTATAAATAATCCAATCATTAAGTGATTACAATTAAATCAATTAAAACTAAACATCAATAAATAATTAAATCTAACAATTAATAAACAATTTGACACATAAAAAAACACTAAACAGATTAGACATGCATAAAATAAAATAAACTCTATATCTCTCATTAACTCTGTATCTCTCATAAACCCCATGTCCTCTTAGTTGATTTTCAACCATTAGATATATAATCTCAACATTCAATATGAACTATGAGATATGAGGGAACAAAACCCTTCCTCCTTTATTGTATAGATATATAAAGAAAGAGATAGATACAAAGACTAAGTACTTAGAAATTGATAAGGGGGAGTAATAATCACATAAAATAAAATAAACTCTCATCATACTAGTTATGTGAAGGAAAAAAAAACTCCAAAAAATGAGAAGCTAGATGGAAAAAAGGAGAGACCTCTTAAAAAGCCGAGAAATGGAAATACCTCTTACCCTGACTTGGGTAAACAATAAAGTCTGGGGAAAAAACCAGATGGGGAGATGAGGAAAAAATGAGCTGCTAATTAGACAAGCATATTATTTGTTGGGAAAAATACTCTTTAAGTCCCTCACAAACAAATTTACACACTAAAGAAATTTCGATAAATTTTAAACACTTAGATCCACTAATTCTCTTCTTATAAAAGTTCACGCTAGTGGCATAATAAGTGAACCTAATAGTAAATTGTCCTTAAATATTTAAAAATTGTCAACAAGGGACGTAATTGTAAATCGCCCTTATTTGTTGTGACACCCCGCTTATTTAATTATCGGGCGATCAGTCCTTAATTAATCAATTTCAGAATATCAAGTTGGTTCAGATAATGCATCACTGTCGAAAACTCAAATTTTAATTTAATAAAACTAACCACCTAATATTTAAAAAGGGTGATGCCAAATTTTATCTTGTCATTAACTACTACCAAAAGAATACCAATAAATGCCATGCATCACAGTAACCTAAGTAAAGACTGACTGGAGTAAAATAAATGTCTGGAGTAAACATCTCCAGGTACAATCCCATGCAATAAATCCAATAAAAAAATCAAATCTAAGAGAGAATTTAAAACGACTAAATCTCTGAAAGTAAACATAAGTAAGAACGACATGTCCAACAGAATGGATAACTGAAAAGGAAAGAATGAGCTGATTCGTCTACTAGCAATAATCCTACAGCTTCCACAGCAGTTATAGCACGGCAACTGAAAAGAGTCTCCTAAGGCTAGTGTCCCTGTGGCCGAGCACCGAAAATAATGGAACAATAGAAAGATATACAGAAAAACGGGTCAGAGCCGGAGTTGAAAACAACTTAAAATAGCAAGTTCTTAAATTGATTCAATTAGCACAATTATTCTTCAAGTTAACTTAGCGTACTCACTTGAGATACTCACCCCTCGATCTAGTGTGCACGTCTAACGAGCCTAACTACCCAAACTAGTCATGATGCTCTGACTGACTACTAAGTGTATAATAATATGCTTGAAAGTCTCCCTAAATAACTTAAAACCGACGTACTTATGATTTCGATATAGATTTAGAATTACTTTAGTTTATTCTCGTATCCTTCTAAATTCCCAACTGATAATACCATAAGTGTACATTTAAAAATAGCGTCATCAACATAAGACACCGAACATGATTCTGGTATACACACATTATTCGCTTTAGGTATACATATTTATTTATATAAATACACCAATATTGTACCCTTGGTTGAGAAACCCTTAGTGCTACGCATACTCGGCTATCTAGTCCATTTGCAAAGTTCACGCATAGAGGACAACAAGTTCAATCTCTCAAGAACCAATAAAAACATAAACTCCTATTGGAGGCGAACATAGTCCCAAGCCGATAGGCTACGCACATACCTATGCACCCATACGACCGTCATCACTATCATTCTCACGGATAGCCCATACCTAGGTTCCATGCTCTAGTGGTACGACTCTAAATCCCCCGAAGGCACACAAGATTCAGTCGTCCACGACGTGTTAACCTCCGTTCGATAGCCAGTAGCTAGGTATGTTATACACATAATATTTTGAACAAGAAGCATGCACACAACTTATGTAAATTAATTAGCTTTTTCATAGTCTAGTATTTGCAGCACGAATAGTATGTATCCCTTATAATACACCGCACCTTATTTATGTATATATATCCTCCCTTGTATTTTCGCATATCTCTAATTGTTTAAATCATCCTACCTTCTGAAAGTCGACATATTCTCCGCTCACTAGTAATTATAGATTTTAAGTCCCTCAACGTTCATACAGGCCTAACACTCATTGAAGTAAGCCTACGGGAAGTTTGAACAAAAATCGGCCTAAAAAGGTCATTCTGGAATCTCGTTAGAAGACCCAGAAATCGTGTTCGAACGAGGGTCGTTCGAACGAAGGTACTTCGAACGAACCACCAAACTCATTAGAATGGCTACTGGAATCTCGTTAGAAGTCTCGTTCGAACGAGGTCATTCGAACGACCTGGGCTGGACTTCTAACGAAATTTCCAAAGTCACTCAGTTTATCTCCAAAATTCATTTTCCAGATTTTCTCCACTCAAATCTCAACCGAAATCCATTCCAACCCAATTGCAAGGTTTCCTAACTACTCTAAGTCACCCTAGAACACTCCTTAGCATAGTTTTGGGGTACAATCCTTCTAATCATCATGTAATTTCAATAAATTTCCAAATTTTACCATAGACCATACTAACATAAACCCAGAATTCGTTTGTCTATAAAAACTCCATTTTTATTTCGTGATTAACGTCTAATTCATCAAATTTCACATTTCTATTAAGGGAAAAATCCTCTACATGCAAACCCCCATCAGATTTCTAAAATTCCTACACGATTTCATCATAGGTAAATCCAAATTTGGTATTAGTTGTTCTAAAACCTCAACACATGTTAACAAGAGTAATAATTGCTAAGAGAAGAGCAAGATAATCACTTGCCTTAAGATGAACTTCTGATTCGCGGGTTGAAACTGGTATAGGAACGATCCTCCTGACACGATCTACGCGCTGGTGTACTTTTTGTTGTGAAAGGTTGAGTTCTTAGCTTAGGGCTATAATGTAGATTCCATTTCTTCCTTGGTTCTCCCTCTCTTTTCCTTTCTTTTCACGTAGGTTGAAACTGACGACTATTAACCCTAAATGCCTTTTAATTAAACCTAATTTTCGTCCATTTAGTTACCCTAAAATTCCTAAAGACCAAAATACCCCTCCGGGGTGTCGTTTTGGGTTAAAAATGTCCCGGCCTCCAAATAAAATACCCGAATAGTATTTTCTGACTATTTCGACCCTTTCGGACACTCTGGCGTACTCAAAATAGTCGTCCGAGTTATACAAAAATAAATTATCTTTTAATCCCCCCCCCCAAATACATACAATTGACGCGACTGATACGCGTCCCAAATATTTATGACATAAATGTCGTGTATCTCATTCCCAACCATATTATTATTTCAATAATTACTAACTCTTATCCCGCTAGTGATTATTATTATCATAAAATCAGATTAATTACAATTTAAATTTTCTCCATTTAATTTAATTAATCCCCATTTTCCATAAAAATTATTATGCGTAAAAGTACGGAGTATTACATTTGTATAGCTTGTCATCTTATTCCTTCTACGCTTTCATTATGATTTTATTAATGTGTAAGCAAATATGTCAATGGGTCGAGTCGTGTCATGTTTGTATCCATCGAATTCATATAGAATTGTTCAACTCATAAGAGTTCTTTATAATTCATACTGTGTCATATCATATTCGTGCATGTTTAAATTATGCATTTTCTAAATATATGACCATGCATAAGTTTTTGTTATCCATTTGCGTCAACAAGCCTAATGAGTTCATTCATTATGCCCCTAACCCATTAAGGGTCGACTTATTATCTAACAATTTCTTCTCGATTCGTGCATTACCTCATTTTTCTAGTTCTACGTGTATGTGACAATGGCTACATATGTAATTTGTATGTGTACGTACCCATTATCGCATTTTGTTAAAAGAAAAAATAGGTGACAAAAACCTGCTATTTCTTATATATAAAGCAAAAACAAAATAATATAAAAAAAAGATCAAATACTAAAAAGTCTCTCAAATATTTTTTAATATACATTTAGTTCAAGTCTTTTATTTTGTACCAAAAAGTCTTTTACCATACTAAAAGGGCTTTATAAAGCCTTTTCGACATGGTGAAAGACTTTTTGATGCAAAATAAAAAGATTTGAACTAAATGTGTAATAAAAAAAGTCCAAATAACTATTTGGTACATGCTCCTAAAAAAAAATAGCATAAACACTACACATTAGTTGAATCAGCCCTCAGTTCTAAAAGTTGAATGGAAACTAACATTTCCATTTGTACACATCAAACATCAAATATCAACATCGTCCTTCTTTCTATGTCTTACTTTTTTTTTTTGGAAAATGTCAATAATATAAAAAATAAAAAATAAACTTCTCACACTTTTTTTCTCATTATTGTTATAAACTTACATACACAACAAGACTTTTTCCATGCACGTGGTATTAATAGTCTATCACTGCAAGTTGTCCATTGTTAGATGGTTCAAAGAGAAGTCGATGTTATAATCTACACAGCTACCGTTGCGTTAAATGCTATCGATCCATCCAACTTGCTGGTCCCTTTGTATTCATGAATCACTTTGTTATCCTTTTTAAAGAGACGGTAATGGCCATATTCAATCGCCTAAAATAATAACATTTGTATTCAGCCGCGCCTAATGCACGAACGGTTTTAAATGAAGAGAGATAGAGAGTGTGAATAAAACTATAATTTAAAAAAAATAAACATAAATTAGATGATATGGAGCCAAGACATAGAAAAAGAGATATAAGGGAGTTTTTGATTGACATAATTTTTTTTTTATGAAAATAGTTATTTTGATTCATGTTTTGACTTTGTAATATTTTAATTGTGAATACTTCATATAAGAATCACACTTATTAACATAACAAGTGTTCCATCTCAAACTTCATTTTAGTAAAAAATATTTCTTAGCCACCTATCAAATAATTAGTTTCCATGAAAAATAAAAAAATAAGACTAAAAACTCATATATTTTTCTACTCATTTTTTAACTTCTCATCCAAATAAAGTATTTTTCATGCATTTTTCATGTTTGTAACCAAACACACCTAAATTAAAAGAAGGGGTATAAATTTAGGGACATAGATAGTTGAAAGTAATAAAAGTAGAACTCTTTCAAAGGTTGTCACATGGCATAAAGAGAGTCCAAAAATATTGCATTTTACTATTCCTTTCGTCCCGAGAAAAAGTATCATGCACTTAGTGCACTACGTAAAGACACGATATGGATGCGATACGCATCCCATATATCCTCCACTATAAACATAACATTGTTACATTTGCAAACGTGTCGTGTCTTTTTCGGTATTGAGCACGGACACGTGGAGCAATTAGTGCATGATACGTTTTCTTCTTTGTCCCACATTTAAGAGTTCATCGTTCCTTTTTCATCTGTCTCAAATTAAGGGTCTATTTTTATTTTTTGAACATAATCAATGAACCAAATTAAACAATGGTAAATTAGAATTAATTTTGATCGTTGATTGAATGTATCTTTAATTCATGCAAAAAAAAAATCAACTCTTAATTGAGGACGAAGAGAGTATAATCCAATAGGTACATATGTAATTTCAACAACTCAGAGCATTTTTATGCCAAATTAGTTAGAATGGATTGCTTACTGTTATCAAAAATCAAATGTTTGCCTAGGCACACGATACTCTCTTTTGAGATTAAAGATGTGTTTGGGTGCTTGTTCAATTTTTTCAAATAGAGCCCTTTGTGTGTATTGAAATGCGTTGTACGGTCGCACCTTGCTCTTGCTCAAATGAAATCTTCCAGAAGTCAGAGAAAATTTGGGTAATCAAATGAACCAAAAGATAGAAAATAAAGTATCTTTTAGATTGAACATACAAATTTGACTCACCAAACCCACCCTGAAGAAAAATATTTTGTTTAACTAAATCAACAGAAATTCCCAAGAATTGCTAAATTTGATGTTTAGACTGTCAACATTGCAATCTGATATTGGTGTCTAATAAAATAAAGATTGAATCTAAAATTTCTCTCTATAAATTTACTCACCCACCATTTCATTTACAATCACACCTTGCTTTACATAATATATTTGCTTCATATATCTAAAATCAAAAGGTGAAATGGATAAAATTAAAAAATATAAATAAAAACATAAAAATACTGTAAATAACATTGTTAGTGAATATGATCAAACCACTGTATTCAATTTAAGACGTTTGGGTTGAGCCATAGTTCTCCTCTTCCATAAATTAATCTCTTTTCTTGGCTCCAAAGTTATCCCACCATCCATCACCATAGGTGCAGAAAAAGCAATATTTACCTCATCATTATAGTCTTCATTTTCATCATCAGAATTATAATCTCTATCCACCGGGGCAATCTGAGCCGTACAATCAAAATTAGCAAACGCATCACGACTGCTCCTGAACCTCGCCATCTGGCCCAAACTCGGTGCTGATGATTTGATATCCTTCTTTTTTTCCTTTGACAAAGACGACGTCGTTTTTTGGAGCTTTTTTGGTTTACAAATCTTCTTTTTCTTGTGCTTGATTTGCCCCATACACGAGATTTTAGGAGAAGTGGGCTCTTCTTGGGATGAGTTTTTTGTTAACATTTGGGAAAATCCTTTGCATTTATGAGCTTTTTCTCTGCATGGACTAAATAGAGGATTTTGTAATGAAACTGAGACAACTGATTTTGTTAAGAGCCTTAACAAAATGTTCTTTGATTTAACTGCTTTCTTATCCATAATGTGTTTCTCCAGCTAACACTCACTTTGTGTGTATATATATATATATATATATATAGGAGTGGATAGCAATGAGATCTAAAAAGTGCTTTTGTTGTGTGATTGACAATTTCAAGAAAAGTAGGGGAGGGTAGGTTTGGTCAATGGGTAGATATGATATGAATGGGCAAAACTATGTTTGCCAAGTTGGTATTTAATGTTTGATGTGTACAAGGCCAGGGTTAGTTTGTATTCAACGTTTTAATCTCCGGGCTGATTCAACTGATGAGTAATTAATACTACTACGTTAATATTGTTTTGTTTCTTTGTTAGGTATGAAATGGCATGTTTTGTGACTTATTTTATCTCGTTGAAGTAATTGCGGTAAACACACCAAGGAATTGGGATGATATTTGACTTTCTCCAAACTAAATTCTGTAACATGATTTATGTGATTTAAATTAACATCATGGAGAATTTCTTGATGTGGATTATAGGTATCACTAGCCGTTTTTATATAAGAAAATTAATTTTAGGACAATTCTATTACATATTGTGTTTGCATTGTATGGTGTTTCGTTTGGGTTCCACTAGTTTAAATTCATGCTTCAAATAATGTATACGCGATATGTCGGTGTGTCATCCAATATGTGATATAATTTTGTATCGGTTTAGAATTACCCTTTTTGAATGACAATAACGCGATATTAAATTGACCCAAATCACCATGATAAATTGTATTGTGTTTGTGTTGAGGCCTTTTGGCGCGAAGTCATGTGTGTTTGTGTCGAATTATGACTCGGCTTGGTCTTGCTACTCGTGTTGGCTATTCGTGTACAAAATTGGTCATAAATAGTCATTTTGTTAAAAAAAAAAATCTTTAATATTGTTT
This sequence comes from Sambucus nigra, assembly GCA_949130495.1. Lineage (NCBI taxonomy): Eukaryota > Viridiplantae > Streptophyta > Magnoliopsida > Dipsacales > Adoxaceae > Sambucus > Sambucus nigra. The sequence continues at coordinate 807,236,102 of OX422207.1, forward strand.
CATGTTCATTCCTATATCTAAATTTCTCTTGTTGTGTATTGTCATGTAAAATACAACCCACAAACACAATAAAAGGTTTCAACACAAGAACCGCAAATTTAATCTATTGGGGGACATTTCTGTTGATTTTGATAAAAATTACATTTCTTTTAGTTCCTGGAATTCGATGAGCTATAGGAATCCATGCTTATTAATTTAACATAAAATACTGTGACTTAATGAAGATAATTTAACATATTGTATCTATTTTAATATTATAGGAGATAAAGTTAGAGCATGGCCAGTTCCGTCCCTTTGTAAGTATAACAAATTGATTGATAAATACGAAGTGTGCAACAATTGGACGGATTGATTGTACCTAACACTGCTGTTGCCGGTGGAGTATATTATAATTTTCAACCCACACTACTACTTCAAAGATCTAACAATTGACAACTTAAATCATAAACTAATAATACATTATGTATGGAATAAGTCATGTGATGTCCTGCCCTTTTGAATCTAAACATTAAAGTGGCGGTGAACCTAAAGTGGCGGTGAACATACAAGAGCACATATGGTAACCCAATAATATTTATCTACTATAATATCGAGGGCAGTGGCTGTTATCTAAAATTATATGTGCTTTTATATTTTATCAAAAAATAAAATATGAAAGAAATCATATTTATGTAATAAAATTAATACCACTATAAAATTTACAAACGAAGAATATGATCGAGTCAAGTGTTTGAAACTCTCTCCTTAAGACAAAATGCGCTCCCGCTACGGTGCTTACGGCAATGAACAATGAGCGTTTGCCTCCCAAGATAAAATGCTATCGACACGCGCAAGAAACACTTCAGTGTGCGTGTCCCACGAATCAATTATGTTTGATACTTTATCCGACTCGATCGGAAATAGAAAATATTGAAAATATATTTTCTCTCCTTTTTGCTATCTTTAAAAAAATGAAGACAAGTCTTGTAATTATAGAAAACAAGGTGTTTTTTCATGAAAATACATGTCTTTAGGAAACAACCACTTTATGGACGTTTTTCATGAACTGTCACAACTTATGGTGAACAATCACGACCTTTAGGGACGGTTCTGAAAAACAGTCACTATATAGCGAACAGTCACAACCTTTAGCGACAGTTACGAAAACCCGTCCCAGAAAATAAATAAAATTTCTCAATAAACTTCATACATAAATGGGGCACTTTGATACCAAATTTCTTATTCATCATTTATCCGTTTTAAACAAATAAATATATCGCATGACTCGTCATGCTACAAGGAACGCGCACGTACTTGGTCCTACCTTGACCAATATATTAATTTGGTCATAAAATAATTTGTGTAAAAACACAATATTTTCCAACAATCCCCCACATGAATGAAATTTGGTTGAAAAATCAAATGAACATGAAGACAAATTAGACAGAGTATCGGTGGAAAAGAGCTGCATCGGTAAAGATAGCTTTTGGCCTTGAATCTTTCCTAGTGAGAGACTATCGGATTTACTGGCCAATCAGTGAACGTGATGTCTTGAATTGATCAACCTTTTTGTGTAAATCGAGACAATAGAATTCACACAGTCCTTCTCCGAACATTCTTGGTTTTCACTGTTGTGTCCGTTTTGGCCTTGGACACCTCCTGGTTTCATGAGCGTGTTAGAGAATTTAACAATGTAGACGTTGGTTATTCTCATAGAAGTGGCTCCTTCTCACTCACATAGGTGATTTCTATAAAGAGTATCCTGCTAATACCCCACTTGACCCATATGTTCAAGATATAGAAACCATTAAAATAAAATCTATTCTGTTACACACGGCAGATAGTGCACTGACTCATCCTAGGAATGGGAGGAAGAATTTATTTTCTTCTCAGTGCTAACTGAATCGCACATAATTAGGTTGTCCCGTTGAACCTAATTCTTGGGATCTCCAGTCATTTAGGTTGGGTTTCCATTATGGCAATTCTTTTAGGTTTTAACCGGCTTTAAGCCCATTCCCCTTGATGTACGTATCTTATTCTCTTGTTAGCGGATCTTCAATGATTTTATTAGGCCTAATGTTATCACTAACAAAGAAAATTTCTTTATGGTCTTATGTCAAGAATAATAAGTCATGACTTGCCAAATTACTTTATGCCTTTTCAAGCAATGATTTCCAATTGTAAGAACCTGCATTAGAATTGTTATCTCAAATCATCCTCTTTAAAATTGTCAAGGTACCTTGCTTTCTAGGAAATAATATTCATATTCTATCTTAAGAGGATTTCCAAACATTAACACCTCTAATTGTGCTAATATATCACTCGGAATACGAGTCTCGAAATTCATATATTGTTTAAAAATATATTCATAATTTCCTAATGTTTATGTCATTTGTGACTTATATCTTAGTATCGGACTGAACGACTCATTTGTACTTGAGACTCTTTGATCCATTATCTTTATTCTAAAGATTTGTGTACACCCTTAATCATTTCCAACCTTGGAATATAATCAAAGTACTTAAGTATTAATTATCGTTCAATCAATGAAGTATACACTTCTCTAAACAAATGCACATTAGAAATACTATAGTACATTAGATGCACTTATACAATCAAATAATACACTTTCAGTAGTGTTTATCCTATTTTCAATAGGAATCATCTTTGTTTCTATTTTTGGATAGAAATTATCGCCTTATATAAATACCCCACATTTATCATAATTCATACAAAGGTTAAAGGTTCTCAACCTTTCCCATAAGTTTTTTTATCGTGGGTTAATTTGTTGAGAATATAAATCATAGATAACACAATACTTCCCCCACAATTTCAAACATAAATTTGAAATTATACAAAATTGATACATTTATTCTCAACCTCCAAACGCTTTATTTTTCTTTAAAATGAAATGATATTAATGTTTATTTGGACTAACACATATGTCCATTTAGAAGGTATACATTCATTTCATTCTAAATAAAATTTAGTTGAGATAAGTTTCTCTACTTTAGTAATTTCGACATTTAATGGTATATTCCTTATTGTTCCATAAGCCTACAAATGCACTTGTGATAATTCTTAGTATTAAACTAAAGTTGTGTCACACATAATTTATATGCCTCAAAACCATTTGAACATATTCTATGATTATGGACTTTGAAAATATCATAATATAAAATATGCAATTTGGTTACTTGCCCTTCTTTGAGTTTACTAGTTGTGGAGTCTTGAGATTATGCCTAAGTCTCCAACGAGACCATAATTTGATTCTACCTTCTTTAAAGCAGTTGTGAAACCGCTTTGTTCTGAATCCCTTGATCAGTTATATTGATTTATGATTTAATTCTATACCATCTTTAAAGCAGTCGTTAAATCGCTCGGTCCTGAATTTTGAATCATAAATCTAATAAATAGATCTGTAATCATGCCACACTAAATTTTCTTCATTAAAGAACAAGTTTGGCAGTCACATATATAAATACATTAATTGGAAGTATAAAACTCTTCCCAAATGAATTTATACATTAAGAAAAGGAATGTATCACTTTATATCAACTAAAGACTCTCATATCTTTTGCAATATCCACTGGACTTTGATTTATTCAATATATTGTCCAACTAATTGAGAACGTAGGACCTACCCATTCACGGTGTTTCTTATTTGTAGCATATTTTTCCATATAGACATGAAGTGGAGTAATTTATTGAAATTAATCATATCCACTCTTTCAAGTCTTTCGTCATGAAAAATTCAACACCACGATATCAATACAAATTGTATTTATTTTTCATCAATGTTAACATCAATTGAATGTTACATAAAAATGTAATTCTTCATGAAACATCATGTTTAACATAGCATGTTTCAATGATATTTTGATGAAAGTGTCTCACAAAATTGAGAGTGAAAGGGTCACCCCTAAAATTATAAGTCGCATTATAAATATGCTATTTAAATATATGGTTAATGATATACAACCATGCCACAAATGTCCAATAGACTTCTACACGTGAGAATAGTATATCATTACACACCTCAATTTTCATTACAGGACATTAGGTCATCAAATGCCACAACATGGTATCAACGATATAAAATTTATACAAACATATTAAATTCCTCACCTATAGGAATTTTTAATTCATTATGCGTGAATTTAATATTCTCAAATTTTCAACATGTTAGTTCACATCGTTTTAAACAATAGTTCATATTCATATCTCTAAGAGTCGATATAATGCATGTATTACAATGTTTAACATACACACTGATTGGGCATAAATATTGTATATTTATCCCCCTAATTTCAGTACTTTTGTGAACCCGAATGATGTAACATGTATGGATTTGATTCACTTTTATGCTTCTAACCTTCTTGGCGAGTATTGCGTGTTTCGTGCTTCTCCTATTGGTTTTACAGGTTAATTATGCAAGCAGTGCAAAGGAGGAAACAAGACTGTGCAAGAAAAGCTAAGAAGGCAAGTTCAAGGGCATGTTGGTAATTTTGCAGCCCGATCCGGAAGAAGAAGTCAACTGGGAAGTTGAAGAGCTCGGAATAACGAGAACACTGGAAGAAACGACACCCAAATCCGAGCTACGGTTGAAAAGTTATGCTCAGTTGAAGTTGAAGAAAAATCCAAGAAAATAAGAGAAAAACCAGAAAAAAATGCTAAGTGTTGAGAGCAAGGCCAGAAGGGTACATGCGAACCCCACTCCGAACCGGTTCGGGGGGGCGAACCGGTTCGCTGTACCTCCGAACCGGTTCGCTGTACCTGACACGCGAATTTTGTATTTTATTCTGAGTTATCTCCAAGTCTCCTATTAGGTTTTAAACACCCCAAACTTATGGGGAACGCAGGCATTAACCTAGGAGCAACTTTTAGGGTTATTTTTAGAGAGTTTTTGATAGAGAACAAAGGGAGAAATATCTAGGAACATCACGGGCACAATTTACTTCAAGAATTCATTGTTTCGGGTTTGTTTTTACCAGTTTTAATTCAAGATTCTTGTTCCTCATTATTGTTCTTGCATGCTTAGTTTTCCTAATTGATTCAACTTGTTTTTGCATTTACAATACGTAGTTACATGTTTCTAGCTAGTTTCGTCATGAATTCCTACACATGCAACGTCATTATTTCATGCGTTAGTCAAGTTAACATGTCCGGCTAGGTTTTTCAAGGTTGGGATGCATGAACCCAACCTGATGTGTTAGTGCGTGTGTATAACGTCGATCCGCTGAATTTAATGATTAATTTAAATCGTATCGCGTAATTTCTTAAGAGTTGTAGATCTTTATATCTCGTTTGCCTATGGGTACTCGTGATGATTTAGAATACAATTTGAGTGTAATTACCGCGATACCGATTTACTCATCCTCAGATTAGGTATGACGCGGGCTTGAACCTCGTATACATAATACTTGGGAGTACTAAATTCCGGGTTTGAATTAATCGGATAAATTTATGATCAACGTTATCACTGCATTACACTAGGGTTGGGGGAGTGTATTCCCATCCTGTTTTTCTCATCATCTAGTTAAAAGTTTCAGTTTAATTCTGCATTCTTCATTTAGATAATTTAGTTAATTGCATTTTTCATTATAGTTTCATAATTGCATTTAGTTTAATCCATCTCAAAAAGCCAAATCAATCTTTTTCTTTTCTTCTTAGAGTCATCGCTAGGATTCCCCAATCTTATCCCGTCGTCACAACTCCGTTGTCCTTTTTCCCTGAGGATCGATACCCGACTTGTCGGTTTATTACTTGAACGATAGGCTTGCACTTGAGCCTAGAGAGCACACACTTTAGATACACATTCTGAGTCGTGTCAAGTTTTTGGCGCCGTTGCCGGGGAATTAGGTAGACTTAGGATTAGATCGAGTTAATCCAAAACTTTGACCAAAAATTCAAAAAATCAAAAATAAAATAAAATAAAATAAAATAAAATTCCAAAAAGATTCACAATTGTCATCTCTCCTGAGCTTAATGTAAAATTCTGAAACCACTCCCACACCCCATAATACTCCAACCAGCATTCACGAAAATCCACTTGTTGAGTATAATCCCGATAGTCCCCACACTCCGAACGCCCCACAGTTCTGGATCCCACCTCCCACACCGTCACACTCAATCTCTAGCAACACTCCCTTCTCCTTCGTAGGACACACGTCGTGCACACCCAGTGAGAACGCCGAATCGTCAAGTGAGATAGAGATGTCGCAATATAGCAATGCAGCTACTGGTGAGGATGAGCCCCCGTACCGCCCGTTGAGAGAATTCTTATATCCTGAGCGCACTGTCACTCCGGGATGCATTATACTCCCGTATAATGCTGGGCAGTTTCGTTTCAAAAATGGGATGATCCAGACGCTACCACATTATCACGGTATGGATTCTGAAAAGCCATACCTCCACATAAAGGAATTTGAGGACGTGTGTGATACTCTCAACGATCAAACCTGCACACAAGAGGTAATCCGCCTCAAACTCTTCCCATTCTCGCTTAAAGATAAAGCCAAAGCTTGGCTATGGTCTTTACCTCCAAGCTCGATTCCATCCTGGAATGAGCTACAGTCTAAATTTCTCAAGAAATTTTTCCCAACACATCGAACAATCTCTATAAAGGCTCAAATTCAAGCATTCAGGCAACAAGAAAATGAGCCTTTCCATCGATGTTATGAACGTTTCAACGAGTTAGTGGCTTCGTGCCCCCATCATGGATTTGACCCATCGCAAATCATCTCCTTTATCTATAATGGGTTAAATCTTAATTCTAAACAGCTTGTTGAAACCATGGGAAGTGGTCCATTTGTCGATCTGGATGCCCATGACGCTGATCTTCACATGAAGTATGTCGCCGAGACTACCCAATCCTGGGATACCTCTGATCCGAACGCTCAAAACCGAAATTGACAATCTACCACCGCTCTGTCGACATCCGGTCTATTCCACGTAGATAAGAATTCTATGTTAGACTGTCGGTTGGACACCATTGAGAGAGGACTGCGAGACTTATGTGAGGTAGTTGGATCCATTAAGAATCCCGTCGAAAAGGTGTGTGCAATTTGTGAGGCGGGACATTCAACTGCGGAATGCCCGACGATACCCGCCTGCAAAGTAATATTACAGGAGCAAGTTAATGGTATAGGAGGCTTTAAGGGAAATTTCGGTGCCCCGCACGGAAATTCATACAACCCTTCGTGGAAAAACCATCCCGGTTTTAGCTACGGGCAACAACACGCCGCAATGAACCCTCCTTAGCATGTTGCCCCTCCTCCTCCACAACAATTTCAACAAGCTCCACACATGCAAGGACGTGTGCAAGCACCACCACATCATGGAAATTACATCCCGCCACAGCGGAGAACTCTCGAGGATACTGTGAATCAATTCATCGCAAGCCAGGCCGCAACCAATGCCAAGTATGATCGTCTCATTGGCGACCTAAATGCAAACCTGTCTAAGATACAATCCTCGTTGAGTGTTCAAGAGAAGGACAAATTCCCTGCCCAAGGCCAACGACCTCCCCAAGGTCAAACTAGTGTTAGCTCCACATCCACTGAACATCAGGAGCAATGTCAAGCAGTAACCACTCTTCGTAGTGGAAGAGTCGTTGATTTATCACCTCCTCCACACGACACAAAAAAAGACAAGGAGATTTCGCCCGGCACGAAAGAGGCCGAAGATGTCCCCTTGGACGAGAGTGATAAGGAAGACACTAGTGAGCCTGAGGTGGTAATTAAACCACCCTCCGCAGCACCATTTCCTCGAAGATTGATTCCTAATAAAAAAGGGACTCCACGTGATGAAGTGCTAGAAGTTCTAAAGCAAGTGAAGCTGAATCTACCCTTCCTTGATGCCATCAAACAAATTCCAGCCTACGGCAAAGTTATCAAAGACTTGTTGACGGTAAAAAGAAGGATGAAGGTTAAAAAGAATGTCATCCTAGATCAGAACGTGAGTTCCATTCTGCTAAATGATCTCCCGCCTAAATTTAAAGATCCCGGTGCACCCACCATATCATGCATCATTGGAGATAATAAAATTGAGAAAACCTTACTTGACTTGGGAGCAAGTGTAAACATACTTCCTTACTCCATTTATAGGCAACTTGACTTGGGCGACCTCAAGCCCACAAAGGTCACTCTCCAATTGGCGGATCGATCAGTGAAGATTCCACGAGGCATAGTCGAGGACGTGATCGTCCAAGTGGACACTTTCTATTTCCCGGTAGATTTTGTCATTTGGGACACGGAGCCCTCCTTTAACTCAAGCAACCATGTTCCCATCATCCTTGGTCGCCCTTTCTTAGCTACAGCTAATGCAATCATCAACACAAGGAATGGGCGAATGCAACTCACTTTTGGGAACATGACCTTGGAAACCAACATCTTCCACATAGCCCAAAATGCAGGGGAGGAAGATGATCTTCACGCGGTGAGCCTCATAGATGAGGTAGTAGAAGAGTACTTCGAGGAAACTTTTTGTGGCGACGCCTTAGAGTCATGTTTAGCGACGAGCTTTGAGTGTGAGGGGACGTCCACCCACTTCGAGAGGGATGTTGGAAGGTTGAGAGAATTACTCGATGAGAGTGCGTCGGACGAGGACGTGAGAGAGATTGATTGGGTTTCTAGATTCGAGGAACTACCTCCGAGGGATACACATATGGCTCCTTCCAGTGAAAAATTTCCAACCCTCGAATTAAAGAAACTCCCCTCCCATATCAAATATGCATACCTAGGAGAGGATGATACATTCCCTGTTGTTATCTCCTCTAGCCTAGACGAAGGGCAGGAGGGCAAATTGATGAGAATTCTGAGGAAGCACCAGAGTGCTTTTGGTTGGTGTATAGCTGATTTGAAGGGGATAAGTCCTTTGATTTGCACCCACAAGATACATCTCGAAGAGGATGTCAAGCCCTCTAGAGAAATGCAAAGAAGACTGAATCCCAATATGAAAGAAGTTGTGAGAACCGAGATCATCAAACTATTGGATGCCGGGATTATCTACCCAATCTCGGACAGCAAATGGGTGAGCCCTATTCAAGTTGTCCCGAAGAAGTCGGGTATGACTGTGATTGAGAATACCAAGGGAGAGCTTGTTCCCCAACGCACCACCACAGGTTGGCGTGTTTGCATTGATTACCGGAAACTCAATGCGGGAACAAGAAAAGACCATTTCCCCTTGCCATTCATCGATCAAATGCTTGAGAGAGTTGCGGGCCACCCTTACTATTGCTTCCTTGATGGTTATTCCGGATATAACCAAATTGAGGTAGATGTACTTGACCAAGAGAAGACGACTTTCACTTGCCCTTTTGGTACGTTTGCCTACAAACGTATGCCATTTGGCTTGTGTAATGCACCCGCGACCTTTCAAAGGTGCATGTTGAGCTTATTTAGCGACATGGTCGAGAGAGGACTCGAGGTGTTCATGGACGATTTCAGCGTTTTTGGCACCTCTTTCGATCATTGTTTAGAAAAATTGGAAAAAGTACTTACCCGGTGTGTGGACAAGAACTTAGTGCTGAATTGGGAGAAGTGCCATTTCATGGTCACTGAGGGAATAGTTCTTGGTCACATAGTATCATCCAAGGGCATAGAAGTTGATAGGGCTAAGATAGATGTCATAGCTGACCTTCCCCCACCGAGATCGCTTAAAGACGTGCGCTCATTCTTGGGTCACGCCGGGTTTTATCGAAGGTTCATTAAGGACTTTAGCGCCATCGCTAGACCCTTAAGTAACCTTCTCATGAAGGATAACCCGTTTGAGTGGACCGAGGCATGCCAAAGCTCCTTTGATAAATTAAAGAACATGCTCGTGTCCGCTCCAATCATGCAAGTTCCGGATTGGTCCCTACCGTTCGAACTTATGTGTGATGCGAGCGATTACGCAATTGGGGCCGTTTTGGGCCAACGTAAAGATAAGCAAGCTCATGTCATCTACTATGCTAGCCGGACCCTTGCCGGACCTCAACTCAACTACTCTACCACGGAGAAGGAGTTGCTAGCGGTAGTCTTTGCCCTTGATAAGTTCAGATCGTATCTCATTGGTTCTCCTATCACTGTCTTCACCGACCACGCGACTTTAAAATATCTACTTACGAAGAAAGATGCCAAGCCGCGCCTCATAAGGTGGATCCTACTCCTACAAGAGTTTAATATCTCCATCAAAGACAAGAAAGGAGTAGAAAACGTCGTGGCCGACCACTTATCTCGGCTCTCGTCCGACGTACCTAGTGATCCCATACCCATAGACGAGCACTTTCCGGATGAGCAACTATTTTCCACCTCTTCCTATCCCTGGTTTGCGGACATAGTAAACTATCTAGTCACGGGAGCCGTCCCTCCCGATTGGACACCGCAAGATAAGAAGAGGTTTCTTACTTGGTCGCGCATGTTCTTTTACGATGATCCCTTCCTTTTTAAATATTGCGCCGACCAAATCATCCGACGATGTGTACCGGATGACGAGATTCCAAAGGTCATCCAGTTTTGTCATTCGGAAGCATGTGGAGGCCACTTCTCGGCGAAAAAGACGGCCGCTAAAATTCTGCAATGCGGCCTCTATTGGCCCACAATCTTTCGGGATGCAAATGACGCTTGCAAGTCATGTAATAGGTGCCAACGAATGGGAGCCATTTCTCGACGCGACATGATGCCCCTTACCCCCATACTCATCATTGAGATATTCGATTGTTGGGGTATTGACTTCATGGGTCCCTTCCCCCCATCCTTTGGTTTCCTATACATCCTAGTCGCGGTAGACTACGTTTCTAAATGGGTAGAAGCTATAGCTACTAAGACTAATGACAACAAAGTGGTGATAAAGTTTCTACAGGAACACATACTTTCTCGCTTCGGAGCACCGAAAGCGATAATTAGCGATAATGGCACGCACTTTTGCAATAGGCCATTTGAGAAGCTCATGAGAAAGTATGGGGTCGTCCACAAGGTTGGGACGACCTATCACCCACAAACGAATGGGCAGGCCGAGCTAGCGAATCGGGAGATCAAGAACATTCTTGAAAAGACCGTCAATCCTACCCGGAAAGATTGGTCCCTTAGATTGATTGATGCACTTTGGGCTTATCGTACCGCGTTTAAAAATCAACTTGGAATGTCCCCTTTCCGTTTTGTGTATGGAAAACCTTATCATCTCCCTGTTGAACTCGAACACAAAGCGTATTGGGCAATTAAGCAATTGAACTATGCCTTGGACAAGGACGGTGAAGCCCGTAAGCTACAATTGATTGAGTTAGAAGAACTACGCAATGATGCGTATGAGAACGCCAAAATTTCAAAGGAGAGGATGAAACTTGCTCATGATAGCATCATTCGAAGAAAAGAGTTTCATCCCGGGCAAAAAGTTCTTCTATACAACTCTCGGCTTCACCTCTTCCCAGGCAAGTTGCGGTCACGATGGTCTGGCCCGTTCGTCGTAAATAACGTTTTTCCCCATGGAGCTGTTGAACTAAACGATTTAAAAGGGGAAAACACGTTCAAGGTAAATGGACAACGCCTAAAGCCATACCTAGAGGCGTTTGTGGATGAGGTCGACACGATTTGGTTGTCGGACCCTGTTTACGGGGTCAATCGAGCTAAGCGAGTGAGGTCGTCACACCCCCGACGCGTATGGGGTGATTTTGTGTGTAAAATAGTCGTGTGTAAATAGGTTAGTTAGGAGTCCGGAGCCTGCGTCGCATGAGAGATAGGTTAGCACGTTTTTCGGGGGTGCTAGTACGCTTTTCGAGGTCGTATTCGAGGAAGTTTTTGAGAGCCCGAGGGTCTAGAAGGTTTTTAGGGGCATTATGCATAAGTTAGGGGATGAGAGAGCACTTAGAAATGGAGAGAAGAATGATTTTCCTCGATTGGACCAGACTGGTACCCCCGAACCGGTTCGCTGTACCTGCGAACCGGTTCGGAGGGGCGAACCGGTTCGCTGTACCCCCGAACCGGTTCGCTGTACCTGTCAGGTTCTTCCCCCCTTTTCTCCTAGTTCATTCCCTTTCCCTCCATTCTTTTCCCCTTCTTCCCCCTACGTTTTTCTTCCCTCCAAATCCTTCCCTCCTTCCCAAATTCATCCCAATTCATTCCCTCCACCCTCTCCTTCCCAACCTTTCATATTTCCCACCAAAAACACACCCCTTCCCACCTATAAATACACCCCACCTCTCCTCCATTTTCCACACCAAAACATTCTCCCTCACTCTCTCCTCTCCCATATTTTCTCCCATAATTCTTCCCTCTCTCTCCCTCTTTTCCATCAAAATGCCGCGCCGCCCCGCTCCCCGCCCAAAGAAATATGATGAGACCACCATACTTGATGACCCGGGTAGGGGGGTATTCCGATGCGTCCAAGAACGCCATTGGTCCGAGATCTACTTCTCCTCCACGCGCGCCATTCACATCGAGCGCTTCGTGGATTGGGACACCCTTCCGGGCGAAGTCACCGCCCTTTTTGACCGCCGTGGGTGGTGCTCGTTCCTCGCCCCTACGTGCAATACCGTTTTTGAGACCGCCATTCGTCAATTCTATGCGACCTTGGTTCGCAAATCTTCCACACTTCACGAGGCGTATCTCGACGGTATCACCATTCCCTTCTCGGCAGCTCTCATTGCACGCAAAATGCGTGCCAAAGGGGTGATCCTCCCCGTGCCCTTCCAATACCCCAACAATGGTGCCCCACACTCTAAAGACGAATGCGTTGCCCGCATGGCACCCGGGGCGGAATGGACACGCGAATCCTTCCCTATTGGTGGTTTGGCCGCCACGGTCCACTTCACTCACATCATCGTTTGTGGTGCCATCCACCAAACCACCAATGACTCGGTGGTCCGGTCCCGTCACGCCAATTTCCTCTACTATTTTTTGGACCCCGAGAGCACCATCAACCTTGCCCAAGTCTTCTACACGGATATCCTCAATGCCGCCTATGACGAGAATGGCAAGGTGGCACTCCCATACGCCCGTTTCATTACGGAGCTCTTGATGGATGCGGGAGTGGATGAACCCGGACACCAAACTCGACTTCCTCGCCCCGTAGGCGGCACGTACACAACTCGAAGTGAGCGCCAAATGCGCGTGGCTCACCCCGACCGTCCTATTCACGAGGAGGACGTGGCCGAGGAAGCTCCCGATGACCCGATGATGGATGTCGACGAGGAAGAATTCGAGGATGAGGAGGATGATTCCGATTTCGAACCCCCGGGGGCAAACTTCGATAGGCGCATTTCGGCGGTTGAGGCCCGTCTCGACGGGTTCATTAACCAATACAATCAAGACCAAGCGGACTACCGAAGGGACACCCGGATGATGTATCAACTTCAAGTCCATCTTCACCAGCTCAACTTTGGCGGTCCTCCTCCCCCCTTCTTTTATGACCCATATGACCCGAATGCACCAAGCTCCTCCCACCCACCTCCCCCATGAGTTTTTATTGTTTTTATCTTTTGGTTTAATTGTTAGTGGTGGTAGGGATTGCACATTGTTCACAGTTAATTTTTTCCTTTTCTTATGTAACACAGGCTTCTATTGGTTATAATATAATCTTGCATTTTTTTCATATTTGTTTGTTTTATTTTTCCGCACTTTTTATTCGCCTTAATTTGAATTTTAGTCCTTTTTGCTTGAGGACAATGCAAAAGTCTAAGTTAGGGGGGGTCACAAGTGCGTATTTCTAAAACTTCACAAATTTTCAAAAATGCCCAAAATTTCCAAAAAAATCATAAAATTTTGAAAAATCCAAAAATATTTTTGTTCAAAATAAATAAAAATTGGAATTCAAAATTTTCAAAAATATCATTAAAAGTCGAATTGGAGTCTCAAATTGTAAACATCCAACAGACACAAAGCCGAAATTGACCAAAGATGGAAATTGTGCGAAAATTGACGACTTAACGAATAAATGTGGAGATTAACAAACCCGGTGAGATTCGAGCCTATCACGTTTTGCGAGATTTTAAATCAATCCGAGTTAATTGTTAACTCAAAGTTCTTTTTAGCGCTTAATAAGTTGTCAAGGATCTCAATTTTTTCATTTGATCGGTTTTGAAAAATGTGTGCAATGTTGCCTTGAAAAACGTGCCAAATTAGTCTCTAAACTTAAATTCACCTCGAAACGCATATGGTATGCAATTGGCAATTCGGACAATGAAGTAGGCCATCGTTTGTCACCCCAAAAATATTGGTCAGAAAAAGATGCGAAAAATCACCCCTTTTGCAACCCAAATTGAGCCGAATAATTTTCCCTTTCGTTTGACAACCCAAAAAAAACCCAAATAGCCGGAATTGCGAAAAACGAGAAAATTCAGAATTTAAGTCCGAAAAGTGCAACAAAAAGGGGGCAAGAAAAAAATAGAAGAATGCTCAACAAAAATAGCAAGAAAAGAAAAGAAATGAGAAAAAAAAATATAGAAAAAGAAGAAAAAAAATGAGCAATAGCCCGGAAAATGCACAAATGGACATCACGAATGACTTTTCCAATTCCAACCTTCCATACCGCCTTTATTTTACCCAATGCAACCTTTAACCCAAAAAAGTCCTAACCGAGTCCAAATTGCGTAAATTGAGTACCGCGTGGAGAGTTAATACACCAAAAGATAATATAAGAGGTTAAATGCGCGAAATAGAGGCAATGTTCCCGTTTTTAAAACCGTAATCCGTTGATGAGATCCTTTCACCATGAAATTTTCGTCTTTCGAATTGCATGCGTGAATTTGCTTCCATTACATTTACTCTTTATATCACGCATGCCTAGAGAATAGCCATAATCCGAGAGATTCGTTTGTGAGTGCATTCCGTGAGAAATTGAAATCAAAACGAATTTTCGGATAAGTAACGTAATGATCAATCGATGGAAATTGACGGTTATATTTCTGGCTTCGCACACACACACTACGGTTTGAGACTTGTAAATATGACTTGATGATGTATATTTTCTGAAAAGTTTGAATTACACATTTTTTGCATATTTTGAATTTTATTTGAGTCGAATTTTGTGGGTATATTCACTGCAAACCCTCACGAGACACAACTCGTCCTACTAGGGTAACCTAGAGGTTTAAAGGCTTGTTGCATGCGCTAAATGCAATCGCTTGCCCGCGAAAGTGGTATTCTATCCCAATAAAGTCCTTGAAGTGTCCTTAACTCTTACTTTCATTCTTTTACATTGCTCGGGACGCGCAAAGTTCTAAGTTAGGGGGGTTTGATTGGGCATAAATATTGTATATTTATCCCCCTAATTTCAGTACTTTTGTGAACCCGAATGATGTAACATATATGGATTTGATTCACTTTTATGCTTCTAACCTTCTTGGCGAGTATTGCGTGTTTCGTGCTTCTCCTATTGGTTTTACAGGTTAATTATGCAAGCAGTGCAAAGGAGGAAACAAGACTGTGCAAGAAAAGCTAAGAAGGCAAGTTTAAGGGCATGTTGGTAATTTTGCAGCCCGATCCGGAAGAAGAAGTCAACTGGGAAGTTGAAGAGCTCGGAATAACGAGAACACTGGAAGAAACGGCACCCAAATCCGAGCTACGGTTGAAAAGTTATGCTCAGTTGAAGTTGAAGAAAAATCCAAGAAAAGAAGAGAAAAACCAGAAAAAAAATCTAAGTGTTGAGAGCAAGGCCAGAAGGGTACATGCGAACCCCACTCCGAACCGGTTCGGGGGGATGAACCGGTTCGCTGTACCTCCGAACCGGTTCGCTGTACCTGACACGCGAATTTTGTATTTTATTCTGAGTTATTTCCAAGTCTCCTATTAGGTTTTAAACACCCCAAACTTGTGGGGAACGCAGGCATTAACCTAGGAGCAGCTTTTAGGGTTATTTTTAGAGAGTTTTTGATAGAGAACAAAGGGAGAAATATCTAGGAACATCACGGGCACAATTTACTTCAAGAATTCATTGTTTCGGGTTTGTTTTTACCAGTTTTAATTCAAGATTCTTGTTCCTCATTATTGTTCTTGCATGATTAGTTTTCCTAATTGATTCAACTTGTTTTTGCATTTACAATACGTAGTTACATGTTTCTAGCTAGTTTCGTCATGAATTCCTACACATGCAACGTCATTATTTCATGCGTTAGTCAAGTTAACATGTCCGGCTAGGTTTTTCAAGGTTGGGATGCATGAACCCAACCTGATGTGTTAGTGCGTGTGTATAACGTCGATCCGCTGAATTTAATGATTAATTTAAATCGTATCGCGTAATTTCTTAAGAGTTGTAGATCTTTATATCTCGTTTGCCTATGGGTACTCGTGATGATTTAGAATACAATTTGAGTGTAATTACCGCGATACCGATTTACTCATCCTCAGATTAGGTATGACGCGGGCTTGAACCTCGTATACATAATACTTGGGAGTACTAAATTCCGGGTTTGAATTAATCGGATAAATTTATGATCAACGTTATCACTGCATTACACTAGGGTTGGGGGAGTGTATTCCCATCCTGTTTTTCTCATCATCTAGTTAAAAGTTTCAGTTTAATTCTGCATTCTTCATTTAGATAATTTAGTTAATTGCCTTTTTCATTATAGTTTCATAATTGCATTTAGTTTAATCCATCTCAAAAAGCCAAATCAATCTTTTTCTTTTCTTCTTAGAGTCATCGCTAGGATTCCCCAATCTTATCCCGTCGTCACAACTCCGTTGTCCTTTTTCCCTGAGGATCGATACCCGACTTGTCGGTTTATTACTTGAACGATAGGCTTGCACTTGAGCCTAGAGAGCACACACTTTAGATACACATTCTGAGTCGTGTCAAGTTTTTACAAACATATTAAATTTATACAAACATATTAAATTCCTCACCTATAGGAATTTTTAATTCATTATGCGTGAATTTAATATTCTCAAATTTTCAACATGTTAGTTCACATCGTTTTAAACAATAGTTCATATTCATATCTCTAAGAGTCGATATAATGCATGTATTGCAATGTTTAACATACACACCAACATTAATGGACAATGCATTGTATTTTCTTTTTCTCTTTTTCGTGACATGGGAGATTAAAACCAATTTAAATGTAATATCAAGATTACATGCATTATCACAATAATTAAAGATTGTAATGATGCATGGAATGCAACTCAATTCATGTAACTAAATATATCACATTTCCGTTCATGTAATCTAATCTAATTTAGTGCACAATACATCAATGAATAACTAATTATGTCACCATATTTCACTAAATGTGTTCTAATGGAATAACCCAAAAAATTATGTAAGGACACTAAAATAATAGTATCGCACGTGTACATGTAACCACACAAGAGACCATAATATCATCATATATATTATTGTCACATTACTATGCGTATGATGTCATTTAAAAAACTTGTAAACATCACAAAATCTGTGATCAAATTTTGACATGTTTTAAACACGTATCCAAATCTTTAAATGCAACAACATATAAAACACATGCAAATATTTGTATCACCTTGACACAAAATGCCTTCTTGGACCGCGCCACAAAATGAACCATTTTAGTAGTCACATTGAGCATTTACACAAATGCATAGGTACCGATAACAAATATTATTGCAATAATGAAATAATTCAATTGCATAAACAATAACCGATTATATTTCAATAATGAAATATTATTTTTGTTGGCAACTATTAAAATGAACAATACCCGATATGTTTATATATACATACACCGACACAAGCCATGAAATTCAATCATAAATCAAACGAAGAATGTAAATTCCATTTACTGGTCGAAAAGTTCATGAATGTTCAGTTCTTAAACATACATAATAAATAATGCAGTAGCATCTTCGATCTATATTATAGTATATCAACTTTTTCATAATTTAAAATTTTAATTAAAGATATGAAGTCATTGTCGTTTGACATTTCTGACAATTACCAAGATTTTGGTTAAGAATAATATTATAAAGAGATCCAAATTTCACATGGAGTACATCTGTTTAAATGAAACAGTTTATAAACATGACCCACATAATTATTGCAAGTGCATAGTTTGCCTATTCATAGCAATTTCAATCACGAAATTTATTTCTCAAGCATTACTTCAAAAAATATATATGCACATAAAAAAAATCATTTTGTCTTAAGATTGTTATTTAAAATTATATGTGCTCTTGTATTTTATCAAAAAATAAAATATGAAATAAATCATATTTGTGCAATAAAATTAATACCACTATAAAACTTACAAATGAAGAATATGACCGAGTCAAGTGTTTGACACTCTATCCTTAAGACAAAATGCGCTCCCGCTACGGTGCTTACGGCAATGAACAATGAGGATTTACCTCCCAGGATAAAACGATCTCGACATGCGCAAGAAGTACTTCAGTGTGCGTGTCCCACGAACCAATTATGTTTGATACTTTATCCGACTCGATCGGGAATGGAAAGTATTGAAAATATATTTTCTCTCCTTTTTTCTCTCTTTAAAAAAATGAAGACAAGTCTTGTATTTATAGAAAACAAGGTGTTTTTTCATGAAAAGACATGTCTTTAGGAAACAGCCACTTTATGGACATTTTTCATGAACTGTCACAACTTATGGTGAACAGTCACGACCTTTAGGGACGGTTCTGAAAAACAGTCACTATATAGCGAACAATCACAACCTTTAGCGACAGTTACGAAAACCCGTCCCAGAAAATAAATAAAATTTCCCAATAAACTTCATACATAAATGGGGCACTTTGATACCAAATTTCTTATTCATCATTTATCCGTTTTAAACAAATAAATATATCGTGTGACTCATCATGCTACAAGGAACGCGCACGTACTTGGTCCTACTTTGACCAATATATTAATTTGGCCATAAAATAATTTGTGTAAAAACACAATATTTTCCAACAGTGGCGGAGCCTAGAAATATATGGGTGGGGCGCTCATTATATGTGGGTGGGGTTGTGGACACTAAAAATGGACTTTTATGATTTAGTCCTTGGACTAACAATTTTGGACAAAAAAATCACGCTCAACAAATTTTAAACGATTAGGTCCAATATATAAATACCCCGAAATTAAAACAAACACGCACTATTTAGAAATCGAAGCGTCAAAAATACTGTATTCTCTCTTGAATCAAAACCCCAAAACGAATCTATTTCTCAATCAAATTTTGGTCAACAAGAACATAGAAATACTCCTGATCGAAGAGCCAAAAACTCTCTTCGATCAAAAATCTAACTCTCTTCGATCAAAACCCTAACTCTATTCGATCAAAACCCCAACTCTCTTCGATCAAACCCTAATCGTTGAAGTTCTACCGAGAATTTTACATTCTAAATCAAATTCTTTCAAACACCACTAACAAGTAAGTATACATTCTCTTATCACCTGTTTGTCCTTGTGTATTTTGTGTTCTCATATGTATAAATTTGTAGACACATGAACTGATGAAATCACAGTCTTCTTCTTCATGATATGAAAAATTATATTTGTTTCCCTCATTTTAATTGCCAAACACACTTTTTGCATGTTAGATATATGTATTTCATCATTGTACTTTTCCTCATGTATACATCACTTATCTAGGATTTGGAATATGTACATGTACAAGCCATATTTTATTGCGTGTACTCTGTCTATTTTGCGTTTACTTTCAAAAAGTACACGCAAAATACACAGAGTACACGTACATTGAAATTAAATTTCTCAATCCAATATGCGTGTACTTTTATGTTTTATATGTGTACTCTATAAAATATATATTTCAAATCCATATTTGATCAATCCTATGTTATTTTGGTCCGCGCCAGCGGCATTTGAATGATATTCCATGAGTTTGTAAAAAGTATTATTTAATGTTTAGGAGTTATTTTGGTCCGTGCCAGCAGCATTTGAATGATATTTTATTAGTTTGTAATCAGTATTATTGGGTGTACTTTTTCATTTTTGCGTGTACTTTGTTGAAAGTACACGCAAAAAATTCATAAAGTACACGTATATTGAAATTCAATTTGTTCAATCCAATACGTGTGTACTAATGTGTATTATGAGTGTACTATTTTGTATTGTTCTGTTATTGTTTAGGAATCATACGATCAAGCATGTTCAAGTACAAAACTGTTGCTTACACGTTTGAAGATCTTAACAATACAAAACCCTTTCACATTGATAGTCAATAGTATTAACGATGAGGAAATTCATTTTCTCCTTCGCATCAATGATAGAGCTAAAAGGTTACTTGGTTTCTACTACTACTATGAAGATATTTACTGCACTTTTGATGTGCGACAGCTTCAAGTAACTGAATCGAAAGCGAAGGATTTAGCAAAACGAATTGAGCAGTTTTGCTTAAGGGGATTTGATAATGTTGGAGCTTTTAGCATGCAGCTATTGTATCACTTCTTTACTGAATATGTTAGGAAGAGAGAATCTTGGTTTTTGACTTGTCGAACAACCTCTGTTAGGTTTTACAATGAAACGAACGATATATATTACCCCCTTTAGCATGTATTTTGTTGAGAATTGTATGAATTATTTGTGAGAATATTGCATGTACTTTTGTTAAATACGCTTGTATTTTATTATTTTAGCCTATGTTTTATTCTAATTCGCATATTTTTTATTTTTTGTACATATTATTATAGGTTAGTAATTTAAATTTTGTTTATAGATCAATAGAATGGGGATGAAGATGAAGGCAATAAGACGAAAGAAACAAAAAAAGAGCAGTTTTGATGATAGTTCTTAATCCAGTTCTGGTTCTAGTTCTAGCTCTAGCTCTAGTGTGGCATTGAAATCTAAACATCCTACAAAGAAGAATGACCAATATCGATCAAATATTGTTAGATTTCTTCATGATTTTCATCAAATTAAAAAGAAAATAAATAATAGGCATATTGAACTTCTTAAGAAGACTCCATTTTGGCAGCTTTTCAATGCCTACTACAGTGAGAGAGTAGTTGAAGTGAACCACAAGAAGACGGATAAAAATATTTTATCAATTATCTAGCTGTACAATGCGGAAACCAAAAGTTTTCGTATGAAGAGTAGGATTGCAATGATGCCAATAGATATAAGTGAAATATTTGGCATACCACTGGTTGAGGGTTTAAAATCAATAGAACTAGAAAAGCGATAGAATACTGCTCAAAAACCTGGATTACATGCGCGATACTTTGCAAAAAGAATAGAAAAGTCAGAAATATTGAATGGTTTGAATAAATCAGTCGAATAGGAGACAGATGAAGGCATTGTCGATTTTATAAAAATTGTGTGTCTTCACTTCTCGAACACGTTATTTTTCTCCAACTCAAACTTCACCCTTGCAGAATTTTGGTTGAAATACATCGGCAATATTGAGGAAATGAATAAGTATGATTGGGCATATGTTGTGCATGAATTTCTCATACATTCACTTGAAAAATCAGCAAGTTCAAAACCTAGCACAGTTACTGGATGTGTCATTTTCCTACTGGTGAGCAAAAAAACATCCTAATATTTCAAAATTTACATACCCATACTCATGTGTACTTAATAAAAATCACGTGTATTTTGAAAGTACACGTGATATCTTCACGTGTGCTTTCAAAATACACGTGATATAAGACGTCTATTTTCAAAATACACGTTAAATTATCATGTGTATTTTGAAAATACACGTGAAAATATCACGTGTATTTTGAAAACACATATGATATAAGACGTGTATTTTCAAAATACACGTGATATTTTCACGTGTACTTTTAGAATACACGTCTTATATCACGTGTATTTTGAAAGTACACTTGTATTTTATAACTACTTTATAAAGTACACTTGTATTTTATAAAGTACACTTGTATTTTATATATTATAAAGTATAACCAGTGTACTTTCAAAATACACTTGTTATATTTTTTTATTAATATTATAAGTGTACTTTTGAAAGTACACGTGAACTTATATTGATAAAGTACACGTTAACTTTGTAAAAATCACGTGTACGTTCAAATACATGTGTAAAATTTACAAAGTACACGTTTAATTTTGCGTGCACTTTGAACAAATCATTTGTACTTTCCATTATGAATACCTAGGTAATACAATTATTAATATCATTTTATTTTTTGTATGATCACAGTATTGGGCATGTGAGAAATTTGAAATTATTTCTCCTATTGAAGAATTTAAAGATAAGACGTCGAAATTTCTGAGGCGGAAATTACTTTCTTTGAGGCAATGGTTTGTGAAGAATGAGATCGTAACAACAACTTTGAAGTAAGCTACAAATAAACTAGCTTGTGAGGGCAGTTATTGTTGATGTAAAAAATTAGATTATATCTAATTATTTAATCACAGATAAAATAAATGAGACAAAGAAGTTTTAAAGTGGTTCAGCCTTATAAGAATGGCCTACTTCCACTGTTTATGTTATTACTGACTGTTTGGGAATGCTCGATTACAAGGTTTATCAAGAAATTCCGCTCCCTTACAATGAGGATTATACAATGTATTTATAGCCCTAAGGCTGTAATGTGAAAGGGTAATACATTAAATGCTCCTTAAGCGTATACATCTGTATGATAATAATAATAAGCATTTAATGAACAGTCAAACTCTTGGTTATCCTGATATTTAATGCTTTGTTCGAGGTGCAGCTCGGACCACCTAAGCTGCTCGGACCGCCTAAGCTACTCGGTACTCAAAAGTTTATCGTAGAGTTCTTGTTGGTTGGAGCGTCTGAGTTGCTCGGGGAAACAGTGCTCCTCGTTGAAGTATAGTTCCTCGGAGTCAAGGTGTTGTTCGGAAGTGTTTGTTGTTTCCACGAAGATTGCCATGTGTCTTCACTCAATTGAGCCATGTCAGCAGACTAAATTTGGTATCAACAGATGCCCCCAATGTTTCATAGTTCGAAATTTGAGGAGTGTGGAACATTCTTTCTTGAAATATGGTGGTTTTAAATGGTCATCCTGAAATTTAGGAGTCTTTTTTTTTGTATTTATTTCTCCTTCCAAATTCGTAGAATCGGTCTTTTTTGAATTTTTCTACCCGCTTCGATTCCCGCGCCCTTTTTGTCTTTTTATCCGCCGGTAACGTAACCGTCTCTTTTTGTAATCATTACTTTTACCTTTTTCCAAGGCAGAGTATTTAAACGTTGCAGAAAATCCCATCGTCTTCTACTTTTTCAAATTTATCTCTTTAAGTTTTCCATTATCTCTCTCTCCTGTGCGTTCATCTCTTTCATCATTTGTTGTCAACAGACTCATCTCTTTCCTGTAAGATTTTCTTCTTTCTCTTTGATTTCCTTCTTTCATCATGGTTTATCCTGTAGAATCGATTGATAAATTTTGCTCTGATTTCTCTATTCCTCCATGGGTTATTTTGGAAGAGATTTCTGAGCCTTCGGACTATTTTCGTTTGGCTGAGGGACATTGGTTCCCCAGTCTCTTTGTCGCTGAGTGCAGCTTTTCTTTTCCCCCAAACCCTCTATGTCTGGAATTTTGTCAATACTTTGACGTGGTTCCTGCAAGAATAGCCCCCAATACATGGAGAATAGTTAATGGTGTTTATAGATTAAATCAAATTCATGGAACTCGTATAGGAATTCCTGAGATTATGTTTTGTTATAGATAGGTTGTGGGCGATAATACTTTTTATTTAAAAACTAGGTTTTTAAATAGAGCTTTAGTGGTCAATCTCCCATATGCCAATAGGGACTACTTTGAGCATGGGGTTGTCATGAAAAATTGGCAACACCCTCCATTAACTGGAGATGATGTTTACCAGGGTCCCAGATGTTCTCCCTATGGCAATAGGATAGGCTGTTTTTATTTTATTTTCAAAATTATGCTTCTTCTGTGTTTGATAAAATGTGCCACTGATATTTTAATTTTGATTTATTTGCTGTTGACAGTAAAAGAAAATCTCCGAAAGAGGCAGACGTTAACATAAGGCATTTAAAACTTATCTGGAGTTTGCATCAGACTATTGCCGACGAGCATATTAGGTCAGCTTCATATTTGCTGCAGTACAAGAGTTACACCTCCTCTTTTACTACTCGTCTGGTGATAAGCGACGCAGAACCAATACCAGCCTCTACAAGTTCTTTGCCTGAGTCACATATTCCTTTGAGTGAAAGGATGAAGAAAAGAAGACCTCCCACCCTTTTTGAGAAAACTGCCTCTAGTGCTGGAGAGGTAAAGAGAAGTAAGCTTGACGTCCCAGGAGAGGGGACAAAGAAAATTGATGCACCTCCCCCGGCAGCTCCTGTGAAGGTTGTCGAGAAGCCCCCAGTGGCACCGAGCAAGTATGTTGCTCCAAGCGAGGTGATTATCATTTCTCCGACTAAGACTACCTCGTTAGTCAAGAAAGTTGATGCTCCTTTGAGGAGGCTGAAGAAAATCTCCTCTATCAATTTGGCTGAATCCATCTCTTAGCCTCCGACTAGTGGTTTTCCCACTTTTGTTCCCCCAAGCTCTGCTATGAGCTCGGTGAAGACTTGGATCATTCTCGAGATCCAAGGTATTGAAGAAAACCTTTCTCGGGACACGGTTACCACATTAGCAGCTCGTCATATTGCTTCTATAAGTCCTATTGTCTTAAATTTTCATTCATTACTTTTTGTATCTGCGTACTGACTTACTTTCGTTTTCTTTTCTCAGTTGGTGAGCTATTTTAATACAATTCTGAAGAAAGATGAAGCTATTAAAGCTTCAAGCTCCTCGTTTGGTGTAGAGGAAGCTTTGATGGGCCTGACGCAATCTCTAAAAGATTCTCGTCAGAAATATAACGATGATAAGGCGATTTGGGAGAAGAAACTTACTTCGACCGAGCAGGAGAAGGCTCAGGTTATTGAGGTCTCCAAGGGGTTGGAGAAAAAAATAAATGATTTGTAGGGGAAGAATAAAGAGCGCGAAGGGAAGCTCAAAAATGCTGGGGAGCTTGAAAATAAGCTCAAGGTTGCTGAGGAGGAGTTGGGTCAACTTCGGGAAGTAAATCGTCAGAAGGAGGAGGTTGAGAATAAATTGAAAGCTGCTGATGACCTTTTTTCCGAGAAGCTTTCCTCGGAGAAGATAAAAAGGAAATTAGCTGTTAAAAAATCCTTCAGCGCCGGCTGGGATAAAGGGTGGAATAAATTTTTGGCTGCTATGATGTCGCAAGTGGAATATGGAAGCCTCAAATACTTTAGAGATGGATGGGTCGCTGCTCTGCAAGAAATGAGAGTTGATGAAAATTCTAAATTATTTCAGCGACACATCCCTGGCCCCCCTCCAACTCTTGAAGACGAAGAAGAGGACGAAGCTACCTCTGAGGAGTCTTCCATGGTGATGGGAGATCAAGTTTCTCATCCCCCAGCTATCCAGCCCACTAACGAGGAACTTCAGCAACTCGTTACTTCATCCGAGCAACTGCCAGTGCTCCCCGAGCAACTCTCTGTTCCCTCCGAGCAACCTACCTCCTCGTCCCAGCCTCCCGAGAAAGTTTTGGGAGACAAGGAAAATGTGTAGAGTTGTTCGGGTTTCTCTCTATTTTATTTTTCCTTGTCAAATGTAACTCTGACCTTTGTACTTATCCTTTATAATGTAATAAAATTTGAAGTTTCACCTATTCATACTGTTGTTTCTCTTCTTCATGCCCTGTTTGAACTTTTATTGATTATTGCTTTTTCTTCCTTTACTAGTTTCTGGCCAGGATGGAATTATTGAATGCTCATGATACAAAACTGTTAAGGTAATGTAATGAGTATTTCAAAGCTGGTCATACAGACATGAGTGCAGCTCAAATCATTGACATCCTCGGTCAAGATGCTTCAGAGCAAATAATTGAAGCCTATCAATATTTGAAGTGCCTGCTCAACCATGCAGTGGCTAACAACGTAGCATACTATGATATGATTGAAGATCTCCAAGGCACTCTTGAAGAACTTCAGCAACAATATAAAGAATCTACTGCCCTTTTGCACGAGGGGTACGAGAAGAAGTATCAGCAAATCATTGCCGATAAGGGATACGATAAACGATTTGCTGCTTACGATGTGAGGGAGAGAACTTTGAAGGCTGAGGTCGAAGAGCACAAACAGATAGCTGAGTTATTAGAGCAAGAAAATAATAACCTGCAAAGAGAGTTGTCTCAGTTGAAGTCTGCAGCTTCCACCTCAAACGCCTTGATCCCTGTGACCGACGAGGGATTCTCTTTCTTGGAGGTCGAAAATGCCAACCTGAGGGACGAATTGGAGACCTTGAAGAGAGTTGGCCCTTCTACATCTTCTCGGGGACGAGCAAGAGCTCCTCGAGGATGAGCAAGAGCTGCTCGGATACCTGTCGAGGAACAGATAACTCAATCTGCTCTAGAGAACCAGGCCTTCCAACTGATGGCAAAGAACCAGGCATTGGCTGAGATGTCTCAGAAGATCAGGAGTCTGGACGAGCAGCTTTCTGCGCAGAAATCTATCTTGGAGAATAAATAACTCTTTATAAAAAATCTCCATGAGCAACTGGAAAGATTGACATATCAATTCCACAAACAACCCAGAGAATTCTGGATGGTTAGCTACAACGAGGCTCTCTACCATTTGGATGATCGTATCCAAAATGCAAATAATGAGGGTTACAAACAGGGATGGCTGAATGATTTAGGTGTGCTGCAACTGGAACAGGGTCATTACCTGTGGGATTACCAATATCCTGGGCTGCTCAACCTACCAGTGTCACCATTCAAGCTTGATATGAGTTGGATCCCTGCTCGGGCCATCCCTCGGTGTTTGATTTCCAAATACCTTGGCGATTACAATCTCCATTCCAATGTTGAGATATCTCGTCCCGAGCACCTACTAGATCG
The DNA here is from genome assembly GCA_949130495.1 of Sambucus nigra. NCBI lineage: Eukaryota > Viridiplantae > Streptophyta > Magnoliopsida > Dipsacales > Adoxaceae > Sambucus > Sambucus nigra. Next base: position 807,262,856 of record OX422207.1, read on the forward strand.
ACCATTTGTGATGAATATGAGGGTGCTTAAAGATCTTAACTTCATAAATTCCCCTCATGCTTTAAATGATCCACTTGCTGGCGAGGAACCTGTTTCAAAAGCAGAGGGGAAGAAACCAATAGAATAGGAATCTTGATGTAATAAATTTGTATTTCATTCTTGATGTATTTTGTTCTACATTCAATGAAATAATTTTATTTACAAATCTTGACTGCCCTTATCTTGTAATTATAAAACACTTTACATCTGTGCATGTATATCTGTTAAAAAGATAACAACATTGTGTTATTTGTCGATCAACTTATTGTCGAGTAGTTTGAACTTGTGGTAGTCATTTGACAAAAAATGATGTTTTGTTTCTCGACCAACTTAGTAGTAATTTAAAGAGTTACGAGTATCAAAAATTTTGCACGATCACTTTCTCGTATTCATAAAATGTTTCCGACCAACCAAGGTCGGTAAATTTTCCTTTTCGACCAACTATAGTTAGTGGTTTTTTTCTTACCGACCAACAGATTGACATTTTTTGGAATAGTTTTACTTCCCGACCAACCTTAGCTGGCGTTTTCGAGAATAGATTTACTTCCCGACCAACCTTAACTGGCATTTTCGAGAATAGATTTACTTCCTAACCAACCTTAGTTGGCATTTTTAGGAATACATTTACTTCCTAACCAACCTTAGTTGGCATTTTTAGGAATACATTTACTTCCTAACCAACCTTAATTGGCATTTTTAGGAATACATTTACTTCCTAACCAACATTAGTTGGCATTTTTAGGAATACATTTACTTCCTAACCAACCTTAGTTGGCATTTTGAGGAATACATTTACTTCCTAATCAACATTAGTTGGCATTTTTAGGAATACATTTACTTCCTAACCAACCTTAGTTGACATTTTTAGGAACACATTTACTTCTCGACTAACCTTAGTTGGCGTTTTTGGGAATACATTTACTTCCCGACCAACCTTAGTTGGCGTTTTTGGGAATAGATTTTAGTAGTCCGAGTTTTGCTGCTGAGTAGTGTGTAGCACTAGTATTTCGCAAAAAAATTCCAACAAAAGGAAAGAACTGGGCAGAACATTGTCACTTTATTCATACTGATGAAACTGCATTACATGAGAGTTTACATTACTGATAATATTTGCGCAGGTGTTCTGCATTCCATGCATTCTTAAACTCCTCCCCCTCTAAAGTTTCTATTATGTATGTCCCTGGTCGAACAACTTCTTTAACTTGGTAGGGTCCATGCCAGTTTGCTTCCAGTTTATTGTGCTTTTGAATCACCTTCTTTAGCACATAGTCTCCTTCTTTCAAGTCACACTTCTTCACTCACTTGTTGTATAACAAAGATGTTCGCTGCTGGTAAGCAGCATTTCTAATGGCTGATTCTTCTCTAACCTCCTCGAGCATGTCCAAGTCTAACCTTCTCATTAAATCGCTGACAGGGGAATTGAAATTCAGTATTCTGTGTGTTGGGAGACCCAATTCGGCGGGTATAACATCTTCACTTCCAAATGCTACCATATATGGAGATTCCCCTGTTGCTACTCGGGGAGTAATTCAGTAAGCCCATAGTACTGATTGCAGCTCGTTGATCCAATTTTCTTTCTCATCATCCAGTCTTTTCTTTAAGCCATTCAGTAGCATTCTGTTTGTCACTTCAGTTTGTCCATTGCTTTGAGGATGGCCTGGTGCCGAGTAGATCTTCAAGATATTTGACTGATGACAATAGGCAGCGAACTCCTCGTTGTCAAATTGTGTTCCATGGTCTGTGATGAAAGCATGAGGAAGACCATATGGACAAATAATGTTCTTCCAAATAAATTGGTACACCTTGTCGTACGTCATATCAATGAGAGGCTCAGCCTCAACCCATTTAGTAAAATAATCCACAGCGACCAAGAGATACTTAAATCTTCCCCTGGTTGTCGGTAGTGGCCCGACCAAATCTATTCCCCATATGGCAAATGACCAAGGGGAAGTAATGGGTGTCAGTAATGCTTGGGTAGTTCTTTGGATAGAAGAGAAGCGCTGACACTTGTCACATTTCTTGGCATAGGCTATACAATCAGCTCTCATCGTCGACCAGTAGTATCCCTAAGTCATCATTCTCTGCAAAAGTGTCCGACCTGCTACATGGGCTCCGCAGGACCCTTCATGGACCTCTTCAATCAAATCTTTCACCTCGGTGGGATGCACACATCTTTGCAGACCTGCTATAATTCCTCGTCTGTATAGAATACCATTAGTCAGTACATAACGAGAAGCCTTAAACTTTAGTTTCTTGGCTGCAAGTTTGTCAGTTGGTAATTACCCTTTCTCAATATATGCCCTGATGGGATCCATCCATGATAATCCTAAATCGAGGGTATTAAAGTTTATCGTCAGATCTTCAGCTATACTCCGACCAGCTAAAACTTCAATTGGAATTGTTCTTCGTAGCTCGGTACGAGTAGCTGATGCTAATCGAGCTAAGGCGTCTGCTCTTGCATTCTCCATTCTTGGTATTCTGACCAGCTGAATAGCAGCAAATTCCGACACTAGTTCTTTTGCCTTTGCATGATATCTAATAATTAATTCTCCTTTGACTGCATATACTCCCATCATTTGATTTATGACCAATTGCGAGTCACTGAAGACAATAACCTGTTCTGCCCCCATGGTTTTTGCCAAACTAAGACCTGCAATCATGGCTTCATATTCAGCCTCATTATTTGAAGCTTTGAATTGGAAACGTAGGGCGTATTCCATGTCGACCTAGTCCGGACTGTTCAAAACTATCCTTGCGCCACATCCTGTAGTGCAAGATGAACCATCCACATGCAGACTCCATATAGGTAACTCGTCTTCAAATTTTTAATCTGACAGAGTTCCTCGGTGGAAAATTTATTGCTTCTTTTCACCATCTCCTGATATTTTTTGTTGTTCGTCGACCATCTTTTCTTGCCCTTTTACCAACCTAAGCTGGTCTGGGCTTGAATTTGATGATTCTGTAACATCTACCTGCCCTTTTACCAAGATAAGTTGGTCTGGGCTTGCATTTGATGATCCTGTAACATCCACAGGTTGATTAGCGAGCAACTTTTGCTCCTCAGGGGTATCAGGATAGGTGAATTCTGCTATAAAATCTGTTACTGCTTACCCTTTTAGCGATGATCTGGGTTCATAAATTATATCTTATTCACCAAGTTCTATTGCCCAGAACATCAATCTTCCTGATTTTTCTGGTTTATGAAGGGCTTGCCTCAATGGCTTATCAGTATATACTACTATAGTATGAGCCTGGAAGTATGGCTTCATTCTTATACTTGCCTCGATCAATGCTAGTGACAATTTTTCCAACTTTGGATATCTGATCTCTGCTCCTCGGAAGGCCTTACTTATGTAGTAGATTGGTTTCTGTACTCCATTCTCCATTATTATCAATGCCGGACTAATTGCATTCTCGGAAACTCCAAGATACAAGTATAATTTTTCTCCCATCACTGGCCTAGATAAAAGTGGAGGTGCTCCCAAATATTTCTTCAAGTCTTGGAAAGCCTTCTCACATTCATCATTCCACTCAAAAGTCTTTCGGAGCATCTTGAAGAATGGGAGACATCGATCAGTTGCTCGCGATACAAATCTGTTGAGTGCTGCTACTCGTCCTGTAAGACTTTCCACCTCTTTCTTCGTCGTTGGGGATCGCAGCCCTAACAGAGCTTTGATCTTTTCAGGGTTAGCTTCAATGCCTCGCTGATTGACATTGTACCCGAGAAACATGCCTTCTCGTACTCCAAATATGCACTTGGTCGGGTTCAACTTCATTTGATATTTATCTAACTGATCAAAGGTTTGGCCTAAGTCAAGTAGATGATCGGCAGCTTTCTTGCTCTTTGTCAGCATATCATCAACATAGACTTCCATATTACAACTGATTTGTTCTGCAAACACTTTGTTCATCAGCCGCTGATATGTTGCACCTGCATTTTTCAAACCAAAAGGCATAACATTATAACAATAAGTTCCCCTGTGGGTAATGAAAGAAGTACTCTACCTGTCTTCAAGTTTCATTTTAATCTGATTGTAACCAGAATAAGCATCCATGAAGCTCAGCAGCTCGTGTCCCGAGGTAGCATCCACTAGTTGATCAATTCGGGGCAGCGAAAAGTGATCCTTTGGGCATGCTTTATTGAGGTCGGTGAAGTCTACACACATCCTCCATTTGTTATTCTTGTTTTTCACCATCACCACATTTGCTAATCAGACTGGATATTTAACATCTTCAATAAAATAGACTTTCTGGAGCTTCTCGACTTCCTCCTGTATAGCTTGATTCTTCTCGGGACTGAATACTCTTCTTCTCTGTTTCACAGGCTTGATCTTCTTATTCACATTGAGTTCGTAACATAAGAAATTTGGGTCTATCCCGGGCATATCCTCATAACTCCACGCAAAAGTTTGCTTTCTGCTTCTTAGGAAAGTTATCAATTCCTGTTTTAGTGAGGCTTCCAATGACGAACCTACTTGAGTAGTTCGTTCAGGGTGCTCGTCGTCCAGAATGATGTTTTCAGTAGCTTCCACCACTTGACCCTTCACGAGTTGCGACTCATCTCTAGGATGCAATGTTTCAATTTCTGCACCTTCATCCACTTGATAGGTAGTGGTATTTTTTTTTATTCCTCCAGTTCCTCTTGCTCGGCAGATGAATAATAGCATTCCCGAGATACTATATGATCACCTTTCATAACTCTTACTCCAAAATTTGTTAAAAATTTTAGGCATTGATGTACAGTAGATGGTACAGCCTCGAACTTCTTCAATCCTACTCTTCCCATAATGATATTGTATGATGATTGAACATTCTCATCCATCACGAAGAAGCGTATTCTTTCTGTTTGATAAGCAGGCCACGTACCAATGAATATATCCAATTTGATCATCCCAAGTGGAAATACTTTCTCGCCAGCAAAATCGAGGAGGGGTCTATGATAAGGCTCCAGCTGAGATAGCTTTAGATTTAAACTGTCGAAGCACGAGTAGAACATGATGTCTACCGAGCTACTATTGTCTACCAGTACTCTTAAAATCATTACCTCCTTCATCCTCATTTTGATCACCAATGGGTCACCATGAGGATATAAAACACCTGCAAGGTCGTTCTTTAAGAAACCAATGACCAATTTCTCTTTGTTTACCTTTCTCGGGCGATCCTCCTCAGCTAGATTTATTCGTTGAATGTATGAGCAAGCTTGAGCCTCACAGAGGTAAGCTTTTCTCTCGGCAGTAAGGTCTCCTCCTCCTGCATCTCCACCTGTAATAACATTACAGTCAAATGACCCAAAGCGTATTGAAAATACCTCTCGTTCTGGTTGCCTTGGTCTCTTGGGAAGATCGGGGTCATCTGTAGGATCAACTTCATGGTCTCTTTTCTTATTCTCCTCGGCACGACGAGGAGATCTAGACCTATCTCTTGTTCGGTCGTTGTTTCTTCTTTCATTTCCACGATCAACATACTTTGCCAGTTTTCCTCGTCTGATGAGTGTTTCAATCTCATTCTGAAGAGCTATGCAATTTTTGGTCATATGGCCCTGATCTTTATGAAACTCGCAATATTTTGCCTTATTCCTCCTGTCAGGATCTGCCTTCATTTTCTCTGTCCAGTTTAATTCCTCGTTGTTCTTGATTTCTTCTAGAACATGGTTGATGTCTTTCTTCAGAGGAGTATAATTATCAAATTTTTTCAATACTTCCCATGACGACCTTGTTTTTGAGTGTTTGTCACTACCATTGTTCTTATGCTCTTTCTTCTTAGCTTTATCACCTTCCACCTTGGTTTCTTTGGCATCCATATTCTTCTTCGTAGCCATAGCCTCCTTGGCATTCATAATCTTGGCCGCTTTTCCCATCAGGTCTGACATGGTTCTAGGTGGATCTTTGGCCAAAGTGTAGTACAACTTGTTGGGAAGTAATCCACTCATCAAGGCGGTAATCGCTGTCTTTTCCTCATAATCAATGACTTCGAGTTTCTCGTTATTAAAACGAGTTATATAATCTCTGGTACTTTCACCAGCTTTTTGTCTAACACTTAACAAATGCGTTACTCGTTTAACTGGCTTTGTCCCAAAATAGAAATTCCCAATGAATAACTCGGCTAGTTGAAGAAAAGTTGATATCTTACCCCGAGGAAGATTATTATACCATATTTGAGCAGATCCGGTAAGAGTTCCCGAGAATGCTCTGCATCTCATCTCATCTGGAACAGCATAGATGTCGGCTGCAGCTTGGTATTGTTCTATATGAAGGACAGGGTCGGTCTTTCCATCATATTTGGGGGTCACAACAGGTGCTTTGAACTTTAATGGTGTTGGAAAATCTACAATGGCCTGGACAAAAGGTGTTCCTTGAACAAAAGTTCGTTGTAGAGGGTTCTTGGCTTTAGCCATTTCCCCTAATCTATTCTCCAGCCTCTGAATAGAGCCTTTCCATGCATCATTTCCTTCCTCGAGCCTGTTGGTTCGAGAAACTGATCGCGTTGATGTGGCTTCCTGGGATTTATCCAGAGGAGCAGCTGGTCGCGACTCGACAGATCCTTCCCTTAAGTCTGATGGTCGTCGAAAACTCCTCGATGTGGCTCTAAGAGGACTTTTGCTCCTCCTAGGGCCTAATCGATCAAAAGGAGATACTCTGCTTAATCTCTCTAGCGCACTAGTCCTTTCTGGAGACAGAGTGATACGTTGTTCAGTATCTGTGGCTCGTACTGACGAAGTTCGTCCAGGTTGATAAGAAAAATCTTCAGACTCCTCAGTACGATATGAATCGGTATGCCTAGTACGCGAAGAAAGCAAACGGGTATTTCTTTGAATACTCCGTGGTCCTGAATGGGTTGGTGCACCGCCATGGAGGGTTTGTATGAGTTGTCGCATAGTTTCTTGCATGACGGTCTGGCCCTGGGCCAGATTTGTCATTATTTCGGCCAGATCTTACATATTTGACGGAGCAGATGGATTTGGAGGGCTTCCAGCGTTTCGATTGCTGGATTCTGGAATATCAGCCATTTGTGATGAATTGTTTTCGATGAAAAATGATATTACCAGTCGCTTCCCACAGACGGCGCCAATATGTTGATGTAAAAAATTAGATTATATCTAATTATTTATTCATAGGTAAAATAAATGAGACAAAGAAGTTTTAAAGTGGTTCAGCCTTATAAGAATTGCCTACGTCCACTGTTTATGTTATTGCTGACCGTTTGGGAATTCTCGATTACAAGGTTTATCAAGAAATTCCGCTCCCTTACAATGAGGATTATACAATGTATTTATAGCCCTAAGGCTGTAATGTGAAAGGGTAATACATTAAATGCCCCTTAAGCGTATACATCTGTATGATAATAATAAGCATTTAATGAACAGTCAAACTGTTGGTTATCCTGCTATTTAATGCTTTGTTCGAGGTGTAGCTCGGACCGCCTAAGATGCTCGGTACTCAAAAGTTCCTCGTAGAGTTCTTGTTGGTCGGAGCGTCTGAGTTTCTCGGGGAAATAGTGCTCCTCGTTGCAGTATAGTTCCTCGGAGTCAAGGTGTTGTTCGGAAGTGTTTGTTGCTGCCACGCAGATTGCCATGTGTCTTCACTCAATTGAGCCATGCCAGCAGACTAAATTTGGTATCAACAGTTATGTACAAAAGTAATCTCAGTTTGAAGGGCCAAGTTACTCTCTGAATATTTCTACAGAAAGTCATATACATGCTGATTCATCATCAAAAAAAGTTATTGAAGATATTAATGACAATGAGTTTTCACATGGTTGGAATATTCCCCTTAAAAACATTGTGACACCAAAGAAAAAGAAGGGAAAAGATCAACCAAAGGTTAATTTGGAGGAACAAATTGCTGTTTTGAAAAGGGAATTGTTGGAAAAAATAACCAACTGACCTCTTTGGAGGTGGAGAGTGCCATTTTAAATGTACAGTTGCAGGTAGACCGTGATTCATTTTTGGAAGCCCAAGAGGAAATGAAGAAGTTAAAGGTGGAGAATTCCAACCTTTTGAAGGAAAAAGATTTACTAAATAAGTTGGAGGTGAAAAATGCCCAACTAGTTGAGTTAAACAATTCTTTAAAAGAAAAGCTTGATCAAGTCACAATGAGTGACTCAAATAGAATTAAAGAATTTGATGAATCATTGAAAAAACAGGCAGAATCATCACTAATTTTGGAACAAAAAAATGGATATCTGTCTCTGACTAATGAAGATATAAAAAAAAGTATGATGATACATTGCAAAAATGGATAGATGCTGACATAGAAAAGATGACATTGAGGTAGAATCTTGAGGAGTCAAAATTGAAAAGAACTCAACAGGTACTTTTGATTATAAATAATGCAGAGTACACAGAGTTTTCATAAAGTACACATAGTTTTCCTAATGTACACACAGTTTTCCTAAAGCACACGTAGTTTTCGTAAAGTACACGCAGTTTACCTAAAGTACACGCAGTTTTATTTGATAGTATTTTTAATGCAGTTTTATTTTATATTAGAAATAATGCAGAGTACATGCATTATTTGATTAGAAATAATGCAGTTTTATTCAAGTATTGCTTATAATCTAACATTATTTTTGTATAATAGGAAAACAATAATAAAATCCGTAATGACGAAATTTCGGAGTTGAAGAAAATGCTTGATGAATCAGTATTGAAAAAAATTGATTAGGTATCTATAAAGTGCAATAGATATAAAGTACACGCGTTTACTTTCTAAAGTAAACGCAAATTATGATGAAAGTACACGTGTATTTTATAAATTTTATAAAGTACACGTATTTTATAAATTTTATAAAGTACATGCGTATATTTATAAAATACAAGCGTGTATTTATTAAATACATGCGTGTACTTTATAATATACACACAAATTTTGATGAAAAACACAAATTTTATCAAAATACACGCAAGAGAATTTGAATCATTGTTTCAAAAAATGTTTACAATCCAACATTCCTTGTTTAAATATATCAGACAAACACTAATAAACAAATCATGGATGAAATTTCGAGTTTGGAGATTGAACTAGCCTCAAAGACAGTTCAGGGCACCCTCGAAATAACCAAAACAAAAGGGCCTATTACTAGAGGACATAAGAAAAGAAAAGATGACAGCTAAATCGAGAAGCATGAACCAATTAAGAAACAAAAAGAGACAGAGCTTCGAAAAGTCCCTCTAACAATAGCTCAACGAATGAAAGAATCTCACTTCAAGCTTGAGCAATCAAAACATACAAATATCTTGATGAAGCTGCGACGAAAAAAATTGAAGAGTTTATTCAAAAGGCTGAGCCAGGGTAAAGTGTATGGTTTTATGATTTATCACTTCGCTAATTTATATTTTTTTGGTGCAAAAGAATAAGGTTACTATTATTATACAATTCTTATTTCTTATATAAAATGCAGGGAATTTATTTTCCAAGGGCTAGTTTCGTATGTCCCATGGGAAGATTTTGTTGAAGTCCTCAAGAATCAAGAAATTTCAAGCCAAGTATGTAGTCTAAATATTAGACATTCATTAAATTTCAATATTATTATTTCCTCACCATTTTATATTGTGTGAAACAGATAATACTTGCCTTTAGTGAAGTATTGAGGTTAAAGTTTTCAGAGGAAGGACTCTCCCACTCACACGCTTTTTCTTATTATTGTTGGGTAAGTACAATTAAACCGAAATCTTTGTGAAACAAAATTTCAATTTTTTTTATTAACACAATGTCTATAATTTTTATTCAGATAGAAGCTTGTAGCAAAAATGAAGTCAATAAGAATGGGGAGTTATACAGAGATTTATTTGAATACTGAGGCACTTGTAATAATTTGTTCATTGTACTAAGACATAGCATATGACATTTCATATTACTTGTGATATATAAAAAGAAAATAAAGTGGTCCATATGGATTCCCTTCGACCGAACGACAAGGAAACAAACACAATATACTTCGATGATGCGAAAAAAATGGTTATGCCTAAACATAATTAGTAATGTTAACTGTACTTATATTATACACATGTACTTTATCATATAATGCATGTACTTTGTATTAGTTTCACATATTCACCTAGATTATCAAAGTACATGCATCATATTTTAAAATACACGTGAAATGAACCAATACAAATTAGGAGTACTTTAATATTATGCGTGTACTTTTAACTTTTTAGGCAAAGTACACGCATCATATGTATAAATAAACTTGAAATGGATAAATAAAATACACGTGTACTTTAATATTATGCGTGTACTTTTCACTCTTTAATCTTCATATACTCTTTTATTTGTATACACTAAATATTTATCTTCTTAACAGTTTTTTGTCTTCCAAAAAACACTGTACCTATTGAAGACTGAAGCAGAAACAATGAAAAACAATGGTTTCAAAACTCAGAGAAGTTTGATGAAGGTACATCAAATAAGTTTACATTGGATGATGATCCATTGACAAAGCAAGAAAAAAGGACAGTAGATTTCTTGCTGGAAAGTGATCTCAAATTTGACCTAATAAGAGATCATGAATGCCCTAAGCAATATAATGGGTAAGGAAAAACTTCATTTCTAAAAATTACTAATTTGTATATTTTTAAAAAAATTCATTCACATCATACTAATTTGTATATTTATTTTATTTTACTTTCAGGGTTGACTATGGGGTGTTCTGCATGTACTACATTGAACAAATTAGCAGAAACAAGGAAATGCAAAAATTGTTTCAAGACCCTGATATGCTAAAACACAGAGCATATGTACTAAGGAAAATTCTTCTATCAAAATATTTCTTCCCCCGAAAGGAGAAAAAACTTCTATAAATTAATTCAAATAAAAATCATATTTGTAATTTGTTTTGTGTTATATTGGTTATTGTTTACAATATTTATTACACCAAAATGGTTTATTTCCGCTGGCGCGGACCTCAATTCACGTAAGGTTTAGACAAAGAATGCACCTGAGTGTTATGAAACAATGTACACACATTTTTCACGAAAACTACAAGTGATAATTACTAAGTATACACATGAATTCTTTAAAGTACACGCAGTTTACCTAAAGTACACGCATTGGTTAATATAATAATTTTTTATTTTTAATTGAAAACTAGTTTAAATATTTATTCAGAAGGACACAATAACCAAAATCAATTTATTAATCTCAACTACTCACTTCCCAACTACTTCTGGTCAAGAAATAAATAGCTTTAACTTTTCCTATAAAAGAGTAATATTTGTTCCTTTCTTAACCATTACATCTAGGGTAAAGATAACATAATGACTATTCCAACAGAAAAGTTGTGAGATACTATTGAGAGAGATGAAAGAAATAAAACAAAAATAAGGCAAATTGAGGAAAATATTTCCTCATATGAAACTGCCTTTGAGCAGTTCAAAAATATGTGAGGGAAGACTATTCTGGACTTTCACCTAATCCCATAGATTTATTTGATGTGGATGAGGACCCTCCTCAAACACATGAAGATCTCATGTCTTTCTATAGACAAGAAGTTCCCTTGAAAATAGCCAAGCTGAAGGAGAAGAAGGCTCACCATGAAGGCCTTGTAGCTGTCATAGAAGAAGAAATTCGAGTATGGTCGAATTTAATTGACTCTCTTACTGACACCATAGACGCCTTTAAAAATTTGGCTAATAGAAGCCTTCTTTAATTTTTTCAACTTTTGTTATGTGAAAAAATTGTACTTTATTTTTCTGTTTTAATACAAATTTTATTTCTTTCATGCATGTATTCTCACTTATATCATACACCAAATATAGTAAAATACACATGAACCTTTATAAAAATGATCACGTGTATTGTAAAAAATATAAACATTAATATCATTTATTTTAAATCATTATATGTCAAAATATGAGTGTATTGTCAAAATATGTCAAAATATGATTCTATCTATTATAAATTATAATACACGCAAGTTTTTATAAAGCACACGCACAAGGTATTGTCCCAAACCATTATATAAATGCGTGTACTTTATATATTACATGTGTCCTTTATAAAGTACATGCATAGTCTATAAAGTACACGCTTATTGAAATACTTGTATAATAATGCCACTGGCACGGACCATAATACACATAGGAATTTAAGAATATGAGTGACATAAGTGTCTTTTATAAAGTACAAGCACATTGTAATGTCCAAAATCATTTTCCAAATAGTACATGCATTTATATACGTCTACTTGATAAAATTACATGCAGAATACATAAAGTACACGTATATTGAATTAGATTTTGGTCATATCAATATGAGTGTACTTTATAAAAATATGCGTGTACACGTATATTTAAATGCGTGTACTTTATAAATTACACGCACATTTCATCAAGTACACGCATATTATATTTATATTATGCGTGTACTTCATGCATGTACATCATAAAGTACACGCGTATTTCATCAAGTAAATCTAAATTAAATGTCATTAATAAAGTACACGCATGCTTTTATATCGTACACGCATATTGAACTGACCAAATCCATTTTTAAATGCATGTACTTTATAGATTCTACGTGTACTTCATCAAGTGCATACATATTTCATCAAGTACATGCATTGATAAAATGGCTTTGGTAATCAAAATGCGCGTGTACTATCCGTAACATGCGTATACAAATGTAAAGTACGCATGAACATCAGGAAAAAATGATCACGTGTATTTTATGAAAAATACGTGTACAGCTACACAAAAAACAAACTAAAAAATGAGACTAAAAACTAAAATTACATTTATTTATGTGAAACAAATGGTTTATTAATTAATTTATTCAATCAAATGGTTAAAATGAATGAATTCAACAATTTTAAACGTACTCAAATGGGTTCCTTACAAGTAGACTTGTAATGACCCGTTTTACTACACCTCGAGCAAGTAACTTCCCTTATTGTGATCTCACCAGAAGACTTTATTCTCTTATTTCTTGGACTGCTGTTGGTCTCTTAGTCATTGGTGGAATGACAGACATATTTTCAGGTATAGGAATATTTAAAGAAATCAAATCAGGAAGAGGAACTATAGGTATCGAGTATGATTTTCTGTAGAAAGATACCTTATAGTACTCCTCAATATAATCATAAATACTGGTCCCTTCCCTCCGTACAACACAAACAGTATGAGAACATGAAAAACATCTAATCTGCCAACTCTTATAAGAGCAAGTCCTTTCTCCTAAATCAACTATTGCTCGCACTTCTGAATGAACTTCAAATACATTTTGACTTGAGCGACTAATAGTCCAATGTCGGCTTTTATTCGAATTTTCATTCAGTAACTTTTGAAAAAAAGGACATAGCTCATTTGTCCAAGTGTGAGACTCAACAAGTTTTCTTGCACTGAAATTCATAATCTTCACTCTCAATTTATCAAGCATATTCATTACTGGTAAATGCCTTTCCTCCAATATCCATGAATTGAATGACTCCGCAACACTAGATGTGATGTCACCATACCGTTTACTAGGGAAATATACACATGACCAATTATAGGGAGGCAAACTATCAATGAAATCATCAATATCAGCTCCTCCTTTCTTCTTCAATGCTTCAATATTCTTGTGAAATACATCTACTCAGACAACATATGCACAAGACAAATTTTTTTTAACAATTTTCTTTCGAAATTCAACACAATTCCCACGAATTTTCTTTTTTATATTCCCTTATAAATGATGTATACATTAGGAATGTGCAAACAACGGGAAGACCCTAGAAACAGCTTCAAGTAATCAATTGTTTCGATCTGATATAAATGTTATGTTTCGATATTGCTCAACTACTGCACTATGAAAATTGACAAGAAACCTCATCCAATTATCTTCAGTTTCAGAATCAACAACAGCATATGCAACAGGAAAAAGGCTTGAAATATAAAAATATATCAAAATTAAAATAAATAACATATCCATGTAGAACACATCGTAAATTGATGTTGCTGGCGCAGACCTTAAAACACATGGGAAATATATTATGTGTTTAATTTAAATTGTTTGTAAATAACAAGACAAAACATAAAAATGTACAGTACACGTGATAAAGATAAAAATACATGCACATTTACTTTCCAATCTTTTGCTTGTACTTTGAATTAGTTTCAAATAACAACACTAACATCAACGTACACGCATAAAAATGTAAAGTATAGGTGAACTAAACAAAGGCATTCAAAGGTACTTTACTTTTTTAATGTGTACTTGGCTTTATTATTTCTAAATAACAACACATATCATCAAAGTACATGCATAAAAATGAAAAGTACACGTGAAATTAATAGAAACATTCACGTGTACTTGACATGTACTATGCGTGTACTTTAGTTTGTATTCAACATAACAACATTATTGTTGATACCAAAATTAGTATGCTGATATGGACGAATAATACGAAGACGCGTGTCCATCTACGTGGCACAATAGCAACGGGGAAGTTCATTTCCCCGACCAACTCATGTTCTCTCCGAGCAACAAGGATATACCGAGGAACTCCAACTCTCCGAGGAACTCCAGCGCTCCGAGGAACGAGCAACTAAGGCGGTCCGAGCTGCATCTCGGCCCCAGCATTGATTGCCAGATAATCAACAGTTCAACTATTCATTGAATGTTTATCATCTTGACACACACGCTGCATTAAATGTATTACCCTTTCATATGTATATCATTTAATGTAACACCCTTTCATGTACAGCCTAAGGGCTATAAATACCTTGTATCACCCTCATTCAAGGGGACCAGAATTTCTTGATAGAACTTGTAATCGAGAATTCCCAAACATTCAGCAATAACATAACAGTGGACGTAGGCCATTCTTATAAGGCTGAACCACTTTAAAAATCTTTGTCTCATTTTATTTATCTGTGATTGAATAATTAGAGCGATCTAATTTTTTACATCAACAGATTGGCGCCGTTTGTGGGAAACGACTATTGTTATCGTTTTTCACCAAAAATCATTCATCATCAATGGAAGATAATCCGGAATCTAGCAATCGAAACGCTGGAAATGCTGGAAATCCTCCAAATCCTTCAGCACCTCCAGATCTGGCTGGAATTATGACGAATCTGGCTCAAGGACAAAACGCCATGCAGGAAACAATGCGGCAACTCATACAAACCCTTCATGGCGGTGAACCTGCACATTCGGGACAACGAAGTGGTCAGAGGTAAACTTATTTACTTTCTTCACGATCCAGGCGTTCAGATGCTTATCGTAATGAGGAATCTGATGATTTCTCTTATCAACCTGGGCAAACTTCATCAATACGGGCCACAGATACTGAGCAACGTGTTACTCTCTCTCATGAGAGGACTAGTGCCATGGAAAGACTGAGCAGGGCGTCTCCTTTCAGTCGATTAGGCTCTAGGAGGAATAGGAGTCCACCTAAAGCCGTGTCGAGGAGTTTTCGACAACCATCAAATCTAAGAGAAGGATTAGCACAATCACGACCAGTTGATCGTCAAGATAGATCTCAGGAAGCTACTTCAGAATAATCAATTTCTCGAACTAATAGGCCCGAGGAAAGAAATGATGCGTGGAAAGGGTCCATTCAGCGGTTAGAGGATAGATTGGGAGAAATGGCTAAGGCAAAGAACCCCCTACAGCGAACCTTTGTTCGAGGGATACCTTTTGTACAGGCCATTGCGGATTTTCCTACACCGTCGAAATTTAAAGCACCTGTGGTGACCCCCAAATATGATGGAAAGACAAATCCTGTTCTTCATATAGAGCAATATCAAGCTGCTGCCGACATCTATGTTGTCCCCGACGAGATGAGATGCAGAGCATTCTCAGGAACTCTTACTGGATCTGCCCAGATATGGTACAACAATCTTCCTCGGGGTAAGATTTCAACTTTCTTTCAGTTGGCCGAGTTTTTCATTGGCAATTTCTATTTTGGAGCAAAGCCAGTAAAACGAGTAGCGCACTTATTAAGTGTTAGACAAAAACCTGGTGAGAGTACTAGAGATTACATAACTCGTTTCAATAACGAGAAGCTGGAAGTCATAGATTGTGAAGAAAAGACAGCAATCACTGCCTTGATGAGTGGGTTGTTGCCTAATAAGTTGTATTACACTTTGGCCAAAGATCCACCTACAACTATGTCAGAGTTGATGGCAAAAGCAGCCAAAATCATGAATGTCGAGGAGGCTATGGCTGCGAAGAAGAATATGGATAAAGACTCCAAGGTGGAAGTCGAAAAATCTAAGAAGAAAGAGCATAAGGGCAATGGTGGTGACAAGCATTCCAAGAATAACAGGTCGTCATGGGAAGTTCTGAAAAAATTCGATAATTATACTCCTTTGAAAATGGGTATTAATCATGTCTTGGAAGAAATCAAGAATAACGAGGAAGTAAAGTGGCCGAAGAAACTGAGGTCAGACCCTGACTCAAGGAACATGGAGAAATATTGTGAGTTCCATAAAGATCATGGTCATATGACCAAAAATTGCATAGCTCTTCAGAACGAGATTGAAACACTCATCTGAAGAGGAAAGCTAGCAAAGTATGTTGATCGGGGAGGTGAAAAAAGAAATAATGACCGAACTAGGGAGAGGTCTAAATCTCCTCGTCGAGCAAAGGAGAAAAAGAAGAGAGACCATGAAGATGATCCAGATAATGACCCTGATCTTCCCAAGAAGCCAAGGCAGCCTGAACGAGAGGTATTTTCCATACGTTTTGGGTCATTTGATTGTAATGTTATTACAGGAGGAGATGCAGGAGGATGAGACCTTACTGCAGAAATAAAGGCTTACCTCGGAGAGGCTCAAGCTTGCTCATATATTCAGTGAATAAATCTGGCCGAGGATGATCGTCCGAGGAAGGTAAACAAAGAAAAGCTAGTCATTGGCTTTTCAAAAAACGACCTGGCAGGTGTTCTTTACCATCACGACGACCCTTTAGTGATCAAAATGAGGATGAAGGAAGTAGTGATTTCAAGGGTGTTGGTAGACAATGGTAGTTCGGCAGACATCATGTACTATTCATGCTTTGACAGCTTGAATTTGAAATTATCTCAATTGGAACCTTATCACAGACCCTTTCTGGGTTTTTCTGGCGAGAAAGTTTTTCCACTTGGGACGATCAAGTTGGATATATTCATTGGAACTTGGCCTGCTTGTCGAACAGAGAGAATACGCTTCTTTGTGATGGATAAGAATGCGCAATCAGCCTACAACATCATCATGGGAAGAGTTGGTTTGAAGAAGTTCGAAGCAGTTCCATCTACAGTACATCAGTGCTTAAAATTCCCAACAAACTTCAGAGTAGGAGTTGTGAAAGGTGATCAAAAAGTAGCTCGGAAATGCTATTATTCATCTGCCGAGCAAGAGGAGCTTGAAGAGTTGAGGAAAAAGACTACTACCTACCAGGTGGAGGAAGGTACAGAAATTGAAATACTTGATCCCAGAGATGAATCCCAACTTGTAAAAGGACAAGTGGTGGAATCTACAGAAAATGTTATTTTAGACGACGAGCACCCTGAACGAGTAACTCAGATAGGTTCGTCGTTGGATGCCTTAATAAAACAGGAGTTGATAACTTTCTTAAGAAACAGGAAGAAAACTTTTGCAAGGAGTCATGAAGACATGCCAGGAATAGATCCAAACTTCTTATGTCATGAGCTCAATGTGAATAAGGAGATCAAGCCTATAAAGCAGAGAAGAAGGGTATTTAGCCCCGAGAAGAATCAAGATATACAAGAGGAGGTCGAGAAGCTCCAGAAAGCCCAATTCATTGAAGATGTGAAGCATCCAGACTGGTTAGCAAATGTGGTGATGGTAAAGAAGAAAAATAATAAATGGAGAATGTGTGTTGATTTCACCGATCTCAACAAGGTATGTCCAAAGGATCACTTTCCATTGCCCAGAATTGATCAACTAGTAGATTCTACCTCGGGACACGAGCTGCTCAGCTTCATGGATGCTTATTCAGGCTACAACCAAATCAAGATGAAACCTGAAGACAGGGAAAGTACTTCTTTTATTACCCCTAGGGGTACTTATTGTTATAATGTTATGCCTTTTGGTTTGAAAAATGCAGGAGCGACATACCAGCGGCTGATGAACAAGGTTTTTGCCGAACAAATCAGTTGCAATATGGAAATCTATGTCGATGATATGCTGACAAAAAGAAAGAAAGTTGTTGATCATCTAGTTGATTTGAGTCAAACCTTTGATCAACTGGATAAATACAAAATGAAGCTCAACCCGACGAAGTGCACATTTGGAGTACGAGAAGGAATGTTCCTCGGGTACATTGTCAACCAGCGAGGCATTGAGGCGAATCCAGAAAAGATCAAAGCTCTTTTAGGGTTGCGATCTCCAACAACGAAGAAAGAAGTGCAAAGTCTTATAGGACGAGTTGCAGCGCTCAACAGATTTGTATCCCGAGCAATTGATAGATGCCTCCCATTCTTCAAAACACTTCGAAAAACTTTCGAGTGGAATGATGAATGTGAAAAATCCTTTCAAGACTTGAAAAAATATTTGGGAGCACCTCCACTGTTGTCCAGGCCAATAACGGGAGAAAATTTGTACTTATACCTGGCAGTATCAGAGAATGCCGTCAGCTCGGCATTGATCAGATTGGAGAATGGAGTCCAGAAACCAATTTATTACACAAGTAAAGCTTTTCGAGGTGCAGAGATCAGGTAACCAAAGCTGGAAAAATTGGCATTAGCGTTAATTGAGGCAAGTAGAAGAATGAGGCCATATTTCCAGGCCCATACCATCGTCGTATATACCGATATGCCATTAAGACAAGCCCTTCATAAGCCAGAAAAATTAGGGAGACTGATGTACTGGGCAATAGAGCTCGGTGAATATGATATTGTGTATGAACCCAGATCATCATTGAAAGGGCAGGCTGTAGCAGATTTTATAGCAGAGTTTACATATCCTGATACCCCCCGAGGAACGAAAATTGCTCGCTGACCAACTCCGATTGGTAAAAGGGCTTGTGGATGTAGAAAGATCATCAAATTCAAACCCAGACCAACTCCGATTGGTAAAAGGGCGAGAAGAGATGGTCGACGAGGAGCAAAAATTAGCAGGGGAGGATGAAAGAAAACAGCAGATATTTCACCGAGGAATTCTGTCAGATAAGGAATTTGAAGACGAATTACCTATATGGAGATTGTATGTAGATGGATCATCTTGCACCGCAGGTTGTGGAGCAGGGATTGTTTTGAAAACCCCAGACGAGATTGACATGGAATATGCCTTGCGATTCCAATTCAAAACCTCTAATAATGAGGCTGAGTATGAGGCCATGATAACATGTCTTAATTTAGCAAAGATTATGGAAGCACAACAAGTGATGGTATTCAGTGATTCTCAATTAATTATGAATCAGATAATGGGAACATATGCAGTTAAAGGAGAATTAATGGTCAAGTATCAAGCAAGGGTGATGGAATTATTGGCAGAATTTGATGCCATTCAGTTGATCAGAATACCCAGAATAGAGAATACACAAGCAGACGCACTGGTCCGATTAGCATCAGCTACTCATACCGAGCTGCGAAGAACAATACCAATTGAAGTACTGGAAAGTCGGAGCATAGATGAAGACCTGACGATAAGTGTTATTACCCTTAATTTAGGACCATCTTGGATGGATCCCATCAGGGTATATATTGAAGAGGGAGAATTGCCGGAGGATAAGCTCGCTGCAAAGAAATTGAAGTTTAAAGCTGCTCGGTATGTACTAACTAATGGTATTTTATATAGACGAGGAATTATAGTAGGTTTGCAGAGATGTGTACATCCCTCCGAGGTGAAAGAATTGATTGAAGAGATCCATGAAGGGTCATGTGGAGCCCATGTAGTAGGTCGGACACTTTTGCAAAGGGTGATGACGCAGGGATATTACTGGCCGATGATGAGGGCTGATTGTATAGCATATGCCAAGAAATGTGACAAGTGCCAACGTTTTTCCTCCATCCGACGAACTCCACAAGCATTGTTGACACCCATAACTTCACCTTGGCCATTTGCCATGTGGGGAATTGATTTGGTTGGACCACTGCCAACGACCCGAGGAAGATTCAAGTACCTTGTCGTTGCAGTGGATTATTTTACTAAGTGGGTAGAAGCTGAGCCACTTATTGATATGACGTACGAGAAGGTATACCAGTTAGTTTGGAAGAATATAATCTGTCGATATGGTCTCCCTCATGCCTTCATTACAGACCATGGAACACAATTTGATAATGAGGAGTTTGCCGCCTATTGTCATCAGTCAAACATTTTGAAGACTCATTCAGCACCAGGACATCCTCAAAGCAATGGACAGACTGAAGTGACGAACATAACATTACTAAATGGTTTGAAGAAGAGGCTAAGTGAGGCTAAAGCTAATTGGATTAATGAGCTACAGTCAGTATTATGGGCTTACCGAACAACACCCCGAGCAACAACTGGAGAATCACCATATATGCTGGCATTTGGAAGTGAAGCTGTAATACCTGCCGAGTTGGGTCTTCCAACACATAGAGTGCTGAATTTCAATTCCCCAATCAGCGACTTAATGAGAAGGTTGTATTTAGATATGCTCGAAGAAGTTAGAGAAGAGGCAGCCATTAGGAATGCTGCTTATCAACAGCGAACAACCCTGTTCTACAACAAGAGGGTGAAAAAATGATACTTAAAAGAAGGAGATTACGTGCTAAAGAAGGTCATTAAGAAGCACAATAAGTTGGAAGCAAACTGGCATGGACCTTACCGAGTTACTGCAGTTGTCCGACCAGGAACTTACCGAATAGCAACTCTAGAAGGAGAGGAATTTAAGAATGCATGGAATGCTGTACACCTACGCAACTATTATCAGTGATGTAAAATGTAAAGCAGTTCCATCAATATGAATAAAACGATGATATTTCACAATCTTCTCTCCTTTTATTAAAAGTTTTTCGGGGAATACTAGTGTGTTTAACACTACGCTGCTCGGTAGTAAAACAACACTGCTCGACAGTAAAAAGAAGATGATAGTTCAAGATGATAGTTCAAACCCGAAGATGATAGTTCAAGATGATAGTTCAAACCCACGACCAACTCCGATTGGTAAAAGGGCGATAACAAACTATACTCCTTTGGTTAGGAGGTGTACACTAGCGTGACTAACTCAGGTTGGTAAAATAACTAGTGGACACGATAGTTCAAACCCACGACCAACTCCGGTTGGTAAAAGGGAGAGAACAAACTATACTCCTTTGGTTAGGAGGCGTACACTAGCGTGATCAACTCCGGTTGATAAAATAACTAGTGGACATGATAGTTCGAGCGTGATCAACTTTGGTTGGTAAAATAGCGAGAACAAACTGTACTCCTTTGGTTAGGAGGCGTACACTAGCGTGATCAACTCCGGTTGATAAAATAACTAGTGGACATGATAGTTCGAGCGTGATCAACTTCGGTTGGTAAAATAGCGAGAACAAACTGTACTCCTTTGGTTAGGAGGCGTACACTAGCGTGATCAACTCCGGTTGATAAAATAACTAGTGGACATGATAGTTCGAGCGTGATCAACTTCGGTTGGTAAAATAGCGAGAACAAACTGTACTCCTTTGGTTAGGAGGCGTACACTAGCGTGATCAACTCCGGTTGATAAAATAACTAGTGGACATGATAGTTTGAGTGTGATCAACTTCGGTTGGTAAAATAGCGAGAACAAACTATACTCCTTTGGTTAGGAGGCGTACACTAGCGTGATCAACTCCGGTTGATAAAATAACTAGTGGGCATGATAGTTCGAGCGTGATCAACTTCGGTTGGTAAAATAGCGAGAACAAACTATACTCCTTTGGATAGGAGGCGTATACTAATGTGATCAACTTCGGTTGGTAAAAGAGTTAGTGGACATGATAGTTCAAACTCAGACCAACTCCGGTTGGTAAAAGAGCAAGAACACAAGACTCTTAAAAAGGCCAATCTCGGTTGGTTAGGAAATAAAATATGCTCTCAAATGCCAACTTATGTTGGTCGGGAGGTAAGATTATTACAAAAAGTTCCTCGAAGAATGAAATATTCCAAACTGAACCAAGTATGGTTGGTCGGGGATAAAAACCAACTAACTGTAGTTGGTCAACGAGGAAGAATTTATCAACCTTGATTGATCGAACATATTTTATGAAAAAGACAAAAATTTACCAAGTATGGTTGGTTGGGGATAAACTCTAACTAACCATAATTGGTCGACAAGCATAATTTAACAACCATGGTTGGTTGGAAATTTTTTTAAACATTTTTATACTCATTACTTTATTATTAAGTGATCAAGCAATATTACTGATACTTGTAACTTTTTTGGTCGATGAACCATACAATATTGTTATGCAAGCACAAATAAGAAAGTGTTTGATATTTACAAGACAATAGCAAATACAAATTTGCAAACAAAAATGAAATTCTTTCATTAAAGTCAAAATGAATTACACAAGTTCATTACACTGATATTAAATTATGTACTAATAATTACATTAGAATTTCCTATTCTATTGGCTTTTTTCCTTCAGCTTTTGAAATAGGCTCCTCGCCAGCAGGATGATCTTCCAAGCAAAGGGGAGAATTAATAAAGTTAAGATCTCGCAGCATTCTGACGTTCATTATTGAAGGTGTATCCAGTAAATGCTCAGGACGAGATATGTCAACCTGCGAATGAAGGGCATAGTCACCAGGATATTTAGAGATCAAACGACGAGGGAGCAGGGATCCAACTCATGTCAAGCTTGAATGGTGGATTTGGTAGATCGAGCAGCCCAGGAGCATGGTAATCCCATAAAAAATGGCCTTGTTCTAGTTTTACTACACCCAGGGCGTTCAACCATCCCTGTTTATAACCTTCATTATTGGCATTTTCAATGCGAGCATCCAAGTGACAAAGGGCCTCATTGTAGCCTGCCATCCAGAACTCACGAGGTTGTTTATGGAATTGGAAAGTTATTCTTTCTAACTGCTCATGAAGGTTTCTGGCAAAAACATCCTTATTATTCAGAGCAGACTTTGTTGAAGCAAGTTGATCTTCCAGAGTTTGGATTTTCTTGGACATTTCAGACAAAGCCCGATCTTTTGCATTCAATTGGAACGCTTGAGTTTCCAATGTTGATCGAGTACGAGCTTCTTCAACATTATGATTAAGAGCTCTTGATCCCCCCCGAGCAGGCCGAGAACTTGGTTCCTCGATAACATTCTGAGCAGATCTTCCTCGTCCACGAGAACCTCTTCCTCATCCCCGAGTAGAAGTAGAAGTACCTGACCTTCTCAAGGTATCCAACTCCTGCCTTAATTTGGCATTCTCAACCTCTAGAAAGGAAAATCCCTCGTCAGTCACTGGGATTACAGCTGTTGAAGAAGATGCTGCAGACTTATACTGTGCCAGCTCTTTCTACAAATTGTTGTTTTCTTGCTCTAGCAGCTCGATAATCTGTCTACAAGCTTCAACTTCACCCTTTAGGGTTCTCTCCCTAACATCGTACCCAGCAAGGATCTTTTTATGGCCTGTCTCGGCAGAAAGCTGTTGATATCTCTTCTCATACCCCTCATGCAACAGGGCAGTTAATTCTTTATACTGATTTTGAAGGTCTTCTAAGGTACATTGAAGATCCTCTATCATTTCGTAATAGGCCACATTGTTGGCCACAGCTCGATCAAGTAAATCCTTCAGGTGCTGATATGCCTCCACTGCCTGCTCTGAAGCACCATGGCCAAGGATGTCGGCAACTTCTGATGCACTTAGGTCTGTGTGACCAACTTTATAATATTCATGGCAGTGCTGCATCAGCTTTGTATCATTGGCAGATAGTAATTCCATTCTAGTTATAAACTAGTAAAAAAGAGAAGGCAAGAGTTAATAAAAGAAGCAGACAAAGAATCAACAATGCAGAGAAACAAAAAAGGAGACTTTTATTACATCATCAAAGAGATTACAACATTCAGAATACAAAGTACAAGTAAAAGAAAAGAGAAAATACCGAACAACTTCACACCTTTTCCTTGTCTCCCAAGACTTTCTCAGGAGGCTGGGACGAGGAGCTTGGTTGCTCGGTGGGAACAATAATCTGGTCGGCTGAAGTTGGGACTTGTTCAGGAGGAGCAGGCAAAGAAGAAATCTCCTCGGTGGTTGTCTGATTGGGTTGAGGAGCAAGGAATTGATCACCCACTATCACTGAAGACTCCTCGGATGCAGCTTCATCCTCTTCTTCATCTTCAATAGCCGGAGGAGGACCAGGGAGATGTTGTTGAAATAGTTTGGAGTTCTCGCTCACCTTCAATTCTTGCAAAGCAGTAACCCAACCATCTCGGAAGTATTTCAAACTCCCATACTGCACCTGAGTCATCATTGTTGCTACTCCCCTATCCCATCCTTTGTCCCAACCTGTTCGAAAGGATTTTTTCACAGCTACTTTTCTCTTTATTTTCTCCGAGGAGAGCTTCTCGGATAGAAGATCCTCGGTGGCTTTCAATTTGGCCTCCACCTCCTCCTTCTGGCTATTTACTTCTCGCAGAAGGGATAGCTCTTCCTTGGCTGATTTCAACTTATTCTCAAGCTCCCCAAAACTTGTGAGCTTCTCGGAGTATTTTTTATTCTCTCTCTCCAAGTCCTTCACCTTCTTTCCCAACTGAACTTTCTCTGCCTCAGACGCAGTCAACTTCTTCTCCCATTCACCCTTATCCTCGTCGTATCTTTGACGGGATTCATTCAGAGATTGGGTCAAACCCAGAAAGGCATCCTCCACTCCAGACGAGGAGCTAGAAGCCTTGAGTGCTTCATCCTTCTTCACTATGGTGTTGAAACAACTCACCAGCTGAAAGAGAAGGTAATGCTAAGTCAGTACCGAGATACATATATTAATTGAAAGAA
The DNA here is from genome assembly GCA_949130495.1 of Sambucus nigra. Taxonomy (NCBI): domain Eukaryota; kingdom Viridiplantae; phylum Streptophyta; class Magnoliopsida; order Dipsacales; family Adoxaceae; genus Sambucus; species Sambucus nigra. Next base: position 807,287,749 of record OX422207.1, read on the forward strand.
AGAAAAATTCAGGATAAGAGAAACTTACTGAAGCGATATAACGAGTAGCTAGGTATGTCAGCATATCCCTGGACATGTTTTCTTCAATTCCTTGGACTTCAGGAATAGTCCAAGTCTTTACCGAGCTCATTGCAGAACTCGGAGGAATAATTGTTGGGACACCAGCTCCACTAGCTTGGAGCTGGGGAATGGTTTCAGTCAGAGTAACCGAGGAGGATTTCTTCAATCTCCTCAGTGGCACTTCAGCAATTTCAACCAAAGAACTTTTGGTTGGGACTACTTCCACAGGTGCATTTTTCTTGCTCGGAGCCACTGGGGGCTTCTCGGCAGCCTTCTGAGGAGCAACAGAAGAGGCACCATCTACTTTCTTTGTCCCCTTTGGGACCTCAACCTTGTTTCTCTTTCCATCTCCAGCAGAGGAAGACTCCTCGAAGATAGCAGGAACTCTTCTCTTGCCCATCTTCTGACTTAAAGGAATGTGAGATTCTGGTGAAGATTCCTCAGAAGCTGGCAATGGGTCACTAATGCTGACCACAGGATGAGCAGTAAAAGATGATGTGTAGCTCCTATACTGCAGCAAATATGAAGCAGACCTGATGTGCTCGTCTGCAACTCTTCGATGCAAATTCCAGATATGTTTCAAATGTTTAATATTTACTTCTGATTCTTTTGGAGTTTTTCTCTTACTGTCAACTGCAAACAAATACATAGTGAAATATCAGTCATACATTTTGTCAAACATAATGAAATCATAATTTCAGAAATGAAATAAAATGAAAACAACCTATCCCATTGCCATATGGGTGGCATTTGGGACCTTCATATACTTCATCTCCAACTAGAGGGGCATGTTTCCAATTTTTTATAACTACCCCATTTTCAAAATAATCCCTGTTAGCATCACGGAGGTTGACTACTAGAGCCCTATTCAAAAATCTAGTTTTTAAATAATAAACATCATCTAGAACAGCCCATCTATAACAGTACATAATCTCAGGAATTCCTATACGAGTTCCATGAGTTTGATTTAACCTATACACCCCGTTAACTATTCTCCATGTGTTGGGGGCTATTTTTGCAGGGACAACATCGAAATACTGGCAGAACTGTAAACACAAAGGGTTTGGTGGAAAAGAAAATCCACATTCAGCAATAAAGAGGCTAGGGAACCAATGTCCCTTAGCCAAATTAAAATAAGTTGAAGGTTCAGAAAGACTCTCCAAAGTTACCCAAGAAGGAATAGAAAAGTCAGAACGGAACTTCTCAAGAGATTCGATAATATAAACCATGGTGAATAAAAAGAAATGAAGAAGAAGGAAGAAAATCTTATAGGAAAAAGGAGATCTGTTGACAAACAAACGAAGGAGGGGATGAACACACAAGAGAGAAAAGATATAGAAAACTCGAAAGCAGAAATTGAAAAGGTAGAAGACGATGGGATTGCCTCTGAAGCTTAAATACTTTGCCTTGGGAAACGGCGAAAGAAATGATTACAAAAAAGAAACTATTACGCTACCGGCGACTAAAAGGACAAAAAATGCACGAAGATCGAAGCGCTTTTAAAAGTGCAAAAAGGGCGGATTCTGCGAATTTAGAAGGAAATTTAAATACGAAGAAAAAGCTCCTAAAACCCAGGAAGGTCATTTAATATTGCCATATACCGAGAAAGAATGTTCCATACTCCTAAAAGTTTGAAATATGAAACATTGGGGGCTTCTGTTGATACCAAAATTAGTATGCTGATATGGACGAATAATATGAAGACACGTGTTAATCTACGTGGCACAATAGCAACGAGGAAGTTCATTTCCCCGACCAACTCATGTTCTCTCCGAGCAACAAGGATATACCGAGGAACTCCAGCTCTCCGAGGAACTCCAGCACTCCGAGGAACTTTTAAGTAACGAGCAACTAAGGCGGTCCGAGCTGCATCTCGGCCCCAGCATTGATTTCCAGATAATCAACAATTCAACTATTCATTGAATGCTTATCATCTTGACACACACGCTGCATTAAATGTATCCTTTCATATGTATATCATTTAATGTAACACCCTTTCATGTACAGCCTAAGGGCTATAAATACCTTGTATCACCCTCATTCAAGGGGACCGAAATTTCTTGATAGAACTTGTAATCGAGAATTCCCAAACATTCAGCAATAACATAACAGTGGACGTAGGCCATTCTTATAAGGCTGAACCACTTTAAAAATATTTGTCTCATTTTATTTATCTGTGATTGAATAATTAGAGCGATCTAATTTTTTACATCAACAATCATCATCAAAGTACAAGTATAAAAATGAAAAGTGCACGTGAAATTAACAAAAACATTCACGTGTACTTGACATGTACTATGCGTGTACTTTAGTTTGTATTCAACATAACAACATCATCATCAAAGTACACGCATAAAAAGGAAAAGTACACGTGAAATTAACAAAATATTCACGTGTACTTGACATGTACTATGCGTGTACTTTAGTTAGTATTACACATAATAAGACATATCATCAAAATACATGAAGAAAAATGAAAAGTACACGTGAACTAAAACAAAGACATTCAAAGGTACTTTATATTTTTATTCTTGTATTTTGATGATCTGGAATGGAAAAAACAAAATGTCAAAGCAATACACAAAATAAAATATTTAGAATTAATTTACCATTGTTCCCATTACTTGCAGTAGCTGACAATATTGTTCCACGGTAACGGCTCTTCAAAAAGGCACCATCAAGAAATAAAACAGGTCTGTAGTATTGAAATCCATAAATACATCCTCTAAACATTACAAATATTCTCTTTAATTTTTTACTCGCATGTTCCACGTCAAGGATGCAATGCGACCCAGGATTATACTGCAATAGAAGGTCATGATAATTATTCATTAATGCATAAGAAACCTTTTCATCACCATGTATATCAACAATATCCATCTCTTTCGCACGCCATGCATGTTGATAAGCTATATCAAGACCATAATTCTTCTTCATATCTTAAACTACATCAATTGGTCTCAATAGAGGGTTATCTCTAAGATCATCAGGCTATCACTTTGGCTGACGAACTACAAAAGACACCTCTACATGTATGCTCATTATTCAAACTTAGTATGTAAAAGTATCCATTTATTGTAGATAATAAAGCATGAATTCTCCACATGCAATTCTCAGTAGTCTTTTTAGAGCATTCAGCCGTCACTCAAGTTTTATCATTCTTCAAATACACATACTTGAACCCAACCTCAACGGCATACTTTCGCAATTTATCCCCAAATTCCACTACACCTCCTTCAAAAGACTATTGCTCATGACTTATATATATCTTCCAATCATTCGAAAGATAGACTTTCGACTTACTTGGCTCCACACCTCCAAGATAAAAGTCATTTTCAATGCAACTATTAAAATCATTTGCAGTGCCTAGTGATAAAGACTCTAACCTCTATGTATTTGTATCACCACTGTCAACCCTCTCAGAACTTGTATTACTACAGTCAACCCCTTCCAAAATTCGATTAGAGCATTCAACCCGTCCATGATATGTATTACTTGGCAATGGTAATGAATCAATGACATATATCCAAATGAAATTAGCTTTCACGATCAATTGGAACCGTAACATACAACAAACATCGTTGTCACAAACCAACATGAATCGACATTCATCACCAAATGAATACCTCAATGAAAAACTCCCACTTATCAAATTAGTAAACCTAATACACAACTCATTGCATATGAAATCTAATGATCTATCTTCAAATATTTCAATACAATCCATATTATCCAAATAACAACACCTTGCTATTACACTACTTACCATAATGTCCTGCAGTAAAAGAGAGACGAAAAATATTTACTTCAAGGTCAACAATTATAAAAATGTGTGCAATAATTTAATGCATGAAATATCAAAATGTTTATATATAATTAATATAAAATTACAGGAACTATTTAAAAACCTATACATAAAGCAATGAAGTAGACGCATATTTTCAAACAAACAATCATGTCTACTTTATAAACACTGCTTGTACTTTGAAAACTGATATCGAACTGGTTAGTTCCGCTGGCGCGGACCTATATCAATAAGTTATTCAATACCAAATCAAAATCAAGTACTCTTAAAATTAGAATGAAACATCAATAATATTCATTCAGCACATTCAACTAACAATTACAAATATTAATAAATATAACTTATATATGAAGAATCCAAACATAAATGCATAAAAAACACAAAATCAAAACATATACATATAAAACATATAAAAAGCTATTCAATCACATGAATGAATATTACAATGAGTCTCTTGAATCAAAACAAAGGACATTGACCTATTGTAATCGATCGAAAATAGAAAAATGAACTCCTGATAAAGATAAATTTAATATGATAGAGCCAAGTGATACAGGTAGAATAGATTAAGAACACTGTAATCTATTATTGGATAGACGAAAAAAGCATCAATATTGATGTTATTTTCGATTTCAGAGAATAGTCGTTAGTTGGAGAGAAACCTCCAATAGCTGATTAGGTTTATGATTTTTTTAGATTGACAGTATTTATATATAGGACCTAATCGTTTAAAATTTATTTCACTAGTTTTTTTTTCCAAAATGTTTAGTCAAAGGACTAGACCGTAAAAACCTACACTAAAAATATATGAGGCGCAAAATTTTCTTTGAATGTTGGGATGTGGAAGCAGAAGGCCCAAGACGATTTCTTTGGAGTTATTTATGACATTTTAGAATTATTCAATTAAATCTAACATATTATTTTTTTTAGGCATATTTTTTTTTTGTAACAAAATCATAGCATAAAACTAAATAAATGGAATATTTTTCCTTGCACAAATGTTTATAATAGTCTTAACATTTTGAGCCATCAAATAGATTGGTTTATTGCCAAACTGTTTTACAAAAGAGAAAATAATTTTGTACTTATGACTAATATGCATTTTTATAGACTCGATACTATTTTCTCTCTCAGATCAGTCTTCATCCTCATTGCGAAGTTTGAAAATCACATTCTGACAATCTCCTTAAAAAATGAAATGGGGGAACCCACGTTTGATGGAAAATTTTATTGCTATGCTTACTATTATGGCTTCCACATGTTTTGTTTAGAAGGGTTGCTAAATATGATGAGATAGGGATGCAAGAATATTCTCCTTCTCATTTCTAATGATGACTCCGATACTCGAACTTTGAAAATCAGAATAGCGGTGGCATCAAAATTGACTTTAATAGTACTAAGATCCGAAGGCTTTCAACTTTCTTCCTCCATAGTTTTATGGGGATGATCTTTAGTCTAAACTTACCTGAAATCATTTTGAAAATCTGAAAATAAAATCATAACTTGTGCTACCTCCCCTCCCCCTCCCCCCCCAGCACCATGAAAGATAGTATTTATGTTGGACCATAAAGCCCATGAAGCAATACATACATAATAAAAATGATTGCTACCTAGAGTTTCAAACAAATAAAAGATTCATCTTCCCAAATCATCATAAAAAAGACTCAAAGTATCAGAGTTCAAGCCACAAAACTTAAGCACCTCTATTTCCAATGGGTATTTCTAGAAAATATATACTGCTGAATCAAACCCATCATTGCAAACACAACAATTTTAATCTTGGGTATGCATTTTTTGCCTTAGAAAATTCTATCCCGGTGGTAGTGAATTTTTACAAAGACGAAAAATAAATTGCTTTACCTTATTCGGCACCACACCATTCCATATAATATTCCAGTTTTGGGGGCTTGACGAGGAATATGGGTTTGCAAACTATTGCACACCTTTGACAAAACAAATATCCCAAGTAATACGGTAAACACTTTTGGTTGAATATTAGCCTTTTTTTTTTTCCGAAATACCAAATCTCATTGTCCTCAAATGAGGGGGCATTGAGAGGTATACTTTGATTATTATCAATTTTCTGTTGAGAAAACAAGAGGGACATGAGAAAAAGGTCCCATTGAACCGTTAAAGGGTCATTGAGATCAGAAACAAAATTGATATTATGTTCTTCAATCGGCCTTGAAAATGGTTTAAAATTATGTGGTTTAGGAATCCATTTATCCTACCAAATTTTAATATTTTTTTCATTTCCCGTTGTCCATCTCATCCCCCTCTGTAGCACCACTCTAGCCTCCTAAATGCTACTCCAAATATAAAAAGGGTTATAACCTGTCTTGGCCTTCCAAAAGGAACACTTCAAAAAGTATTTATCTTTTAAAATTCTCCTAGTAAGAGAATTGGGGTTAGTCAAAATTCTCCGACCCTGTTTCGTAAGATTAAAATATTTAAGGTCACGAAAACTTAAACCTCTCTCTTTTTCGGCTTTCAAAGCTTTGTACAACTCAACCAACAAACCCCTTTATCTTTTTTTATTTGGGACCACAAAAAATTTCTAATGAGGGATTTGAGGTACTTACGTACATAGTTCGGGATTTTAAAATAGATCATAGAAAAAGTAGGATACGCTTGGGCTACCGATTTTATGAGGATTTCCTTACTCTCTTTTGATAAAAGAACTTATATCCACCCTTTAATTTTTTTTTTTTCCAAACTTTCTCATTTCAAACCCACAAATGTGACACCCTGCCTATTATAACCATGGGTGATTGGTCCTTCATTAAAACAAACAGGAATCTCATATGGTTCACTCTTAGCATCACTGTTGAAAACTTTTTAAATTACTAATCACCTATGTTAAATTAAGCTGATGTCAAAATTTTCTCTCTCGTTTGCCACACAACAATAAGCTAAATAAAATAATCTAAACCATTCACACAATGATAGAGTCTAAAATATCACATGATAAATCACTGAATAAAATAATATCGAATAAACCATCGGTTCCCAAATCAAAATCTATCTACAAGTTTAAAGTAAATAAAACCAAGTCTAATGAATACTGAATAACTGAAATACTGAATAGTTTGAAGGGGCAATATGCCCAAATCAAATACTGAAATGGAATCCTATCTAGGAATGAATAACTGAAGCGTCTACATCAAATCCTGCAAGTCTCCACAATGTTGCAGCTAGGCATCCCTGGAATGAATCATCAATCTTGGCATCCCCATGAATGGACACCTAAAATTTGGAACAAAGTAGAAAATTGACTTGACACGGGTCAGAGATCGAGAAAATCTTTTTAAAAATATTTAACAAGTATTTAAACCACAATTTAAAAATAATTATTAGATAGATACACATGTTAGTTTTGCATACACTCCCTTGAGTTCCTTACCTCTCATATAATATGCACGCCTAACGCGTCTGTAAGAGGGTAGTCCCCTTGTAGCCTAGGAATATAGTAATACTAGTTGAGGTGTAACCCCTATAGGTATAGTGATTAATTATAACTCGGGAACTCTATAATAAATACAAGTAAAACCATAATATTATATATGATCAACACTCTGATTGAACTCATAACACACTCGTTTATAACTCCAATGATAATAAAGGAACTCAGAAGTAACTCATTCAAAGGGGGGGAGAGAAGTAAACACCCCAGATACACCTTGACAGGAAACCAACACACCAACAACCTCTAAAAGATGTTTAGTTAGTTATTAAAACCTTCACAATAAATGATAATGGTGGGTGAGCAAGAACTCTGATTTGAAATAACTTCTCTCTGATATGTATTCTCTCTCTAGAAATAATCTTTAAAAAGAACTATCTCTCTCTTAGAAGTGGTTGAGGCCAATATATAGCCCCCACACCACTCTTGAGATGCCTCAGTCCTTCACACCTTTAAAAGACATCCCCTCATACTTTACATCACAAACAATAAATATATAATGGGATAGTCAGTCCTAGGTCATAATCCTTAAATGCCAAGACATGCCTTTTGTCTAACTACTATGTGTCAGAGGACTGTCACCATAGAGTTGGCTCACCAAATCGTCTGACAGTCCTAATACCACAGTGGTTTACTAGAGATCAGATTGGAGAGTGTTTAACTGGCTAGTGATATCACCTAAAGTAGATGTGACATTTAGTAGGGGACTATTTAGCTCAAGGATCAATATACAATGGAACTCACGACTATTCCGCATAAGCTTCCACAGTGGAAGGTTACTCGGTGTTTTACTAGGTGTATCTACGATGGTCAAGGCAATCCCTAACACTGACTCACTTCTCAATCCTCCAAACCAAGTCCCTCTAAAGTTCTCCTGGAAAGGTTATTCAATAGAGCATGTAATATCTCCTAGACCCTGTCAGACTTGGTCTCTCATAAGTAACGTTTGACCTCACACTGAATACTACAATCGTTACAGCATTGGTTACCATGTTACTCTCGGACAATCTCCTCACTGGCTGCCACGATGAGCTATCTCAATGTCTTCATGCTGCTTCATTCCCTTAATCCCCTTTTATTAGCTGGGGAGTCTTATCTTTAATTAAGAGATTATCTTCAAGTATGTCCATTCGTGTATAGATTTGTTGTGATAGCAAGAAATGTCTGCACAAAAACTTCTCAATCCGATAAACCTTCTACTTGTGAGAAAAAAATTCTTAGGCCTTTGTCTTCGTTACAACTTCTATCGTTTTCTATGCCAGAAAGAAGTTAAATTCTCCTCGTTTTACCTGAACTAAAGCCCTGTAAATTCTTGGCGAATAGCGAGGGGGCATTGTAACTTTTTTCTGTTGTAACATCTCAGTCGTTCTGTCTTCTTCACTGGTGGTTGGCATCCTCCCAAAATGACTCTGAAAACTATTGATTACCCATTAATCTTAAATTATCCCTAGTCTTTTCATTCCATTCTCCTTTAGGGGAACTTTTAATAGAGGGACCTTATTGTTAGGTCCTGCTCCTAGTGGAAAGACTTGTTCAAAAAGTAAAATTATCCCCGATGTACCTGATCCAGAAGTAACCCTAATTAGGCTTATGGCGAGCGAACATCGTGAAGTTTTTGAACTGTGCTGCAAGGAGCCTTTCATCTGGAGATGTTATTCTTCCCGATGAGTCTTCAACTCATTTTATCAGCGTGGGAACTCTGTATGGTTCAAAAATTTGGCACCAAACCTTAACTTCTCTTAAAAGAAACATACCTTTTCCTAAACGTCACCTCATTAATGATGTGATCCTGTCTTTTCAACTATCAAAGTGTGCCCTAAAGTGCCCCGTGTTCACATGCAATCATTTTGACGGCTTAGCATGTGCCTCTGTAGGAAACTCAAACGTCCATTTGATTTCAAATGACTGATTCCCAACACTTAGTCATTTTTCATCTTCGTCTCTTTGATTGCCTTAATACTTAAAGAGATTTTTAGATAGAGAAAAGATAAAACCTCCATTATTAACTAAGTTTTTTCTCGGTTCCTGCCTTCTTTCCCTTCATTGCCACCTCCAGTCGCTGCTCCTCCACCCTTTTTAGTCCTCCTTTTCTTCTCTACAAACCCAACCATCTCTCATGGCTTCTTCAAGCTCTCCAGTTTCTCCTGCCACTAGTGCCTCCCCTGCTACCACCACTATTGATTTTACCCCCCTTTGGATGCCACTGCTTTGGTAGAATCTCGCTAGGAACAATTTCGTTTCTATCGTTGCTCCCCCATTTTTAGCAATGACGATAATTTCTCAGGCCTCTACAAAACTTGCAATTTCAGTGTCAAGTGTGATCCTTTACTTCTGGGTGATGAATATGAAAACTCAGCTAAATGGGGTTTCTTCCCCCAGAGGGGACTTTGCCTTTTTGTCTCGATCGAAGTGATTTCCCTTTCTCGCAAATTGATTTTGAAGGTCCTGGAGTCATTCCAGTCCACTTTGCTGCTTGGAATGCCCATATGCATAGTTCTCATGCCGAAGCCCTTGCCAAGGTTAAGCTTCATCAGGCTAAATGGTTTGGGGAGTTTACTCTTTCCAAACACAATGCTGCCCTTCAAGTATTGGTTTCTCGATGGAATGTTACCACCCACACCTTTATGGAAGCATGGGGGGAGTTTACCATATTGTTGGAATTTGTTTGCGAAATGCTTGGGCTTGAGACCATAGGGGTGGTAGATTATTCCAATGAGCCCCTAGATGCAGAAGAAGCTGCCAATCGATCAGAGTTGGATTAGATATGCCGAAGTTGCACATGGACTTATAACAAGGCCACCTTTACTCCCCTTATCAGCTAATTTTCGAAGCTCCATCCGAGAAGATGTTTCTTCTACCCCTAGCAAAGGCAAAGGTACATCTTTAGAACTGTCAGCCTACATTCTTATCGTTCTTTCCCATTTTGTGCTACCTGGTAAACTAAATTATCAACCCTGGAGGTACCTCATCAATATTTTCATTCGTTTGGCTAGAGGTTTAAGCTTACTCTAGCAGCTATGGCCTTGGGGTCCCTTTACACTTGGTTGGACAAGACCCATCTAGACATGGAATGGTCTCTTAACCGTTATAATGTAACCAACTTCGCCAAAACCATACTCTTCACAGGCTTCCTTTATACTCGTTCCCCTGCGATAGTACCTAACTCCATATGTCTTCCCTATGTTAAATCCATCATGCCCTATGGCTTGTACAGCTACCACAAGAAGTAGATCCGTAAGGACATACTACCCATTTTTAAAAAACCTGACATCTTAGTCATGAGGCCTTACAGTGAAGAAGCTTTTCTTCACGCTTGGGATTTTTTTCACATGAAGCACGAGTGGTCCAACCAACTACTATGGACCTCATCGCTGAAAATCCTTCACTGGTTGTGGTGCTTCTGTTCTCCTCAGGGTTTTTACCTTCTTACACTGAGTGGGGATACACTTCGGAGCATTACAACCCCAATTGATGCAGCTGATAATTTGGTTTTGACAAAGGGCTCCTCGCCCAGTATTCCAGCTGTCTCATCAAAAGTTCACTTTCTCAAAGGCTTATAGTTTTTATACTAATTCTACTGCTTGGGCCATCAGTATTAAAATTATTGGGTGAGTCACTATCCTTAGTGCCACATGCTAGGGGGATCTCACCACCCTATTTGCCACCAAATTCTGGCTGATGCATCTTTCTAAAATCCAAGAGTTTATTCAAAGTCCACCTTAGTATCCCCCCCCATTCTATCTTTTTCTTCTTTGGAATTGGGCCTCAAGGGCAATTCTATTCTTGGGGTTGAGTTCCCTCTGAGAAGCACTCTAAAGGATCTCTCGATCAAGTTGCATCCCCATTTCTCCATGATCCCTACTGCCACACCCAAGGCCAAGAAAGCTCCCACACCCAAACAAACCAACATTGTCGAGGGTGCTTTTAGTGAAGGGGCCATCAAAACCTCCTGCTAAGAAAACCATAACTTATAAGAGTGGGACTTCTTCAAAATATAAGTCCCAGCTAAAGTCCCAAACTCCTCTGGATGCATTTCCCATTGCCTTTATTCCCCCTTCTATCGAAATACCTGAGGAAATACGATTGAAATGTCAAGCTGAGATGCCGTGGTTAAAACATCTGTTTCAACGAACCATACCCCCTATTCCTGTGCCTGTGGAATTTCCTACAATCTTAGTGGATCAAAATAAGGGGGACCCATCTAGGAGGAAAAGTTCCAGAGTCCCCTCTGCTATTTGTGCTTATGGGACCAGAAAGAAAACCTTGGGTAGAAAGACCCATAAAAAACATGCCTACGAAGTACTACCACTGTCTGCTGCCTCTGCTCCCATGATCTCTCCTTCTTCATTTATCGTTGAGACTATTACTCTTGATGACAACCCTAATGATGGTCCAACCGAGAGGTCTTTTCCACTTCCTTCACCACCTGCTTCACCAATGATCATATCATCCGATTTTTCTCCTGAGGAAGAGGTATATTTTTTCCACACTTAACCATTTTACGCACAATGAAGTATATTTTATAACGCTTATAAATTTTCTTTATGTAGGAGATTGAAAGATAAATCTCAAGTCATCCTGTGAGTCCCTTCGTGGTAGGACGCTTCGGGATCACTTCCATCGATGCATCTCCTCCCTGTTCTCCCATGTATGGGCTGACCTATTCTCGTTATTCTATCTCCACACGTGCAGATGACGTTTCCAGGAGGGCTGGTATTTTTGGAGAATACATTGGAGCTTCTTCCCAGCCAAAGAAAACTCCTCTGGCTTCTTCTGGGTCTCCTGCCTTTCCTATGCTTCCTCTAAACATTGTTTCAGTCTCTTCTAACCCTTCAGAGGTAATAACTTAATTATCACTTAACTCGCTTTTCCTCCATTTGGTTTTTGTACTAAGTAATTTCCTTTGGCTTTCAGGTTGTGACTGATCCTTAATTGGCCACCTCTCTTATTGGGTAAATTCTATAATTCCCTCTATTGAGGCATATAATTGTGTTGTCTCCCTTAATCAACATCTTTGAGGCAAGATCCTTCCTTGTGTTTTCTGTATTTTTATGTTGTGTTGTTTATGTATAACACTTTGTTGTTATTGTGTGCAGCTGGCCCCAAGTTTAACTCCTTCATTTTCTTTTGGGGCCACTCATATAGCACAGACTAACGTTGTGCCATAATCTTGCCCAAGTGTTCCTTCGGCCCCTACTAGGATTGATGCCTCATTGGGAGAACGACCGGTTCCTTTTGATCCCTCCCCTATCCTGGCTATAGTGCCTTTTCCTAAGAAAGGTGCTTCGCCAAGGGTTGAGGTTCCTCTGGCTGAAGTTTCCTCGGTGGCTCAGGGGGAAGCTGATTTATCTACTCCAGTTTCTATCCTTGCAGCTGTTTTTCTAGATACCATCACTGCTCCAGGCATCCCTAAGGTATTTTTCTATTTTCTCCCTTTTTTTCCATAAGTATTTCCGTTATGCCTTCAAGGTGGTTTTAACAAAGAAAAAACACTTTGTTAAAAAAATCTCAAACTTCACCTGAAATGGTGACTTAACAATGAAAAAAATACTTGTTAAGATTTTTCCTTAATTCCACCTATAACGGTGTTTTAACAATGAAAAAACACTTGTTAAGATTTTTCTTCAACTCCACCTATATCGGTGACTTAATAATGAAAACCATTTGTAAAGATTTTTTATCAACTCCACCTGTAACGGCGACTTAACAATTAAAACCACTTATTAAGATTTTTCATCAACTCCACCTATAACGGTGACTTAACAATGAAAACCACTTTTTAAGATTTTTCATCATCTCCACCTATAACGGTGACTTAATAATGAAAACCACTTGTTAATATTTTCCATCAACTCATTTTTTTTCTTCATCGCTTTGCAGGTTGCGAGGGAGCATTTTATCATCCAAACGATGGTTCAACGTGATCCCTTGCCTGTTGAATCCATGCATCAAGAACCAATCTCTGAGGACTCAAGCCATAACGACCATGGTTCAACTACAAACTTTCTAGTGGATAGCGAGTCAGGTTATGAGGTTCCTCTCCCAGATATGGCTCCTCACGAGTTCTATCTCATGGTCATTCACCAATCTCCTCTAATTTCTACGTGCGATCAGTCTATCATTGAATAGATTGACATGCACCATCCTCAAATGTTTACCACTGATTGTTTGCATTCCAACGTGCTGGTGATGAGACATAGGATACAAGATTTGGTGATTGATATTACTGAGGTTTTCAACACTCAAACATCCAACCTTACTAGGGCACTCATCAATCGTCACTTGGGAAGTTTTAAGGACATAGGCAAGGATGGCTTCCAACTGAATTAGCTAATTAGCCACCTGAAACTTCTGAAGAGCCATCAGTTGGAAAGCCAGAGGAAACTCTATTTGAAATAGGTAGAGGGTCAATTGTCTGAGTAGAAGAGGCTAGCAAAGTTGGCCCCTCTGTTAGTAGCAACTTATGACAGAGTGAGCACTGCTAAAAAAGTTTTATCAAAGGCCAAGCTGGAATGGGAAACTCTGTTGATCGAAAGAGCTCAAGTGAAAACCAGGCTTGAAGGTTTCCTTACTCTCAGAGGACATGTTAGGAAGATTCTTCGAGCTTGCCTGGGGACTTCTTCTCCCAACCTGATTTGTGGTTTCTTCTAGGCTAAAAATCCCTTCTTCTGTATTGACAAACTTTTATTTATTTGTACTAAATGTAATTCTTGGGCAGTAGTTCCAAATTTTATAATCTTCTTAAGTCACATTAATAAAATATATAGTATTTTGTTATCATGTGCTATTTTTTTACAACGATTTTATTTATTGCAACGTTCAAACTCTTACAATTATAAGAAAACTCTTTCTTTATCATCTCATTACAAAAGAAATAACTCCTACAATGAATTGCAACATAAAAAAATTTGAACTAAGGCTACTCGCTTAAACATGATAAAATTTCAACAACGTGTTAATAATCTTGAAAGGTTTATCTTTTTCCATCTTAGAAATTTAGCAGTAATATGAATCGTGATTCTTCTTTACAATGAAAGGTCCCTCCCAATTCGCAACAAATTTAAGCAATGGGAGCCCTCGAATGTGCTTAACTTTTGTTGATGTAAAAAACTAGATTTGATCTAATTAATTAATCACAGATAAATATGAATAAAGAAATAAGACAACAGATTTTTAAAGTGGTTCATCCTTAGGAAAATGGCCTACGTCCACTATCTTGTATTGTTGGGTATTTGACTTAGTCTTTAGTATGTTAGCTTATGGAAGCTTACCCCACTAAGGGGTATTACAAAGTATTTATAACCCTTGGGATCTTAGTGTGAATAGACAATATGCCTTTATTTAATAGACATATACATCTGTAAATGATATGAATGTTCATTGAATCTGTTTTTGGTGCTTGATCTTCTTGACTAGATGCTCGGTACGCTGGGTAGCTCGACATGCTGAGTACCTTGGTGTGCTAAGTAGCTCGGTACAGTAAGTTGCTCGGTAAATATATTTTACGCCACGCAGGATGACACACGTCTTCATATAATTGGTTCACGTCAGTTGACTAATTTTTGTATCAACAGAAGCACCCAATGTTTCACAGTTGAGGTTGGATATGAGAGTGTGAAACACTACGCCAAAAAGTTTCTCAGGAATGTTTACCTAGTCTTGTTAGATTACAGGCCTCCAACACTTGTGATATTTAATGATTTCGAGCGCGAAATGGTAAACTCGTAAATATTTTGAATCTTCGATAGACGTTTGGGTATTCATGTCTTTTCATCATTTAGCTGCCGAAAACGCAATCGTCGTCTCTAGTGATAATTACTTTTCTCGTTTCCCGAAGCAATGCATTTCAAGATGATAGAATCAAATCATCCTCTACCTTTTGCCTTTTAGATTTCCCAACTCTTTGTCTTCTCACCTTTTCTTCTTACGATCGTTCCTTCTATCATCTGCCTAGGCTAAATCCTCGAGTTTCTATAAGAATTTCATCTTTCTTCTTTATTTGTTTTAGCCACCATGGTTTACCTTATCGAATCATTGGATAATTTAGGGATGATTTTGCGATTCCTTCTTGGGTTATTCTGGAAGAACCTCCTTGCCCTTCTAATTTATTTTCTCTAGCTGAGGGACATTGGTTTCCTTCCATTTTTGAAGTCGAATGTGGTTTTTCTTTCCCGCTTAATCCCTTGTGTTTTGAATTTTGCCAATGTTTTGATATTGTTCCTGCAAGAGTAGTTCCAAATACATGGAGGGTAGTTAATGGAGTACATAGGTTGAATCAAATTCATGGAACTCATTTAGGGATTCCTAAAATTATGTACTGTTATTAATGGGTTAGTAGCGATAGCACCTTTTATTTAAAAAACTAGGTATTCTAACAGAGCTTTGGTGGTCAATCTCCCTGATGCTAATAGGGATTATTTTCAACATGGGGTTATGATGAAAAACTGGCAACACCCCACGTTAAAAGGGAAAGATGTGTACCAAGGTCCCAGATGTACACTTTATGTCAATGGGATAGGTTATTTTTAGTTTTTCAATTCAGCTCTATTTTTATTTGATGAAATGCGTCACTGACACTTATTTTTTGTTTGTTGTAGTTGACAGTAAAAGGAAATCTCCAAAAGAGAGTGACGTTAATATAAAAAATTTGAAATTCATCTGGGGGTTGCATCGAGCAATAGCTGGGGACCACGTGAGGTCCGTTTCCTATCTGCTGCAATACAAGAACACCACTTCATCTTTTATTGCTCGTCCTCTTGTTCCTCCCTTGGTGATTGACCTTGAGCAAGCTCCAATATCTTCTTTATTTGATGAAGAAGCTTCTCCTGACTTGGGTACTACTATTGCTGACCTGATGACAAAGAAGAGGAAAGTGCCTGACCTTTTTACCAAGTCTAATCCACATACTAATGGGGAAAATAAAAGAAAAGACGATGCTCCAGCTGAAGGAACTAAGAAAAATGATGTTGTTCCTCCTGCCAAAGATATTATCAAGAAGTCCCCCCATTGCCCCTAAAGAGGCATCACCTTTGATTGAAGGGGTTTTCCTCATTCAAGAAGAGACAGTACCTTTGATTGAAGCTGCTACTTTAAGGAGATTGAGAAGGGGTCTTGCTAAGAAGACTGTAGATGCTGCTGCCCAACCTACTAGGGTCGAGCTTCCTTCTTTAAGGGTTAGTTATCCAACCATCATTACTCCTGGCTTGGCCAAGAAATTGATCAGGTCGGGGACTTTTCCTGATAGCTGAGCTGCTAAAACTTCAACTCCTTGGGAAAAAGTTATCGATTTGGTAGCCCAACACCTTGCATCAGTAAGTGTTATTATACTTGTTCGTCTGATTCTTCATTGCCACGTTCATGCTCTGATTTGTGCCTTTCTTCCTTTTGCAGTTTTTGGTGTACTTTGATAATATTATGGAGAAGGATAAAGCTATCAAAGCTTCAACCTCGTCCAGTGGAGTGGAAAAAGCCCTTGTTGGGTTATCAAAGTCTTTAATGAAGTCCCGATAGAAGTATGAGGAGGATAGGAGAATAAAATCCAATCTGCTGAGAAAACTCAACGATAAGCTATTGAAGCGGCCAAAGATGCTGACACGTCTCGGTAAGAGGCTATAATTGCTTTGCAGGAGGTAATTATAGCTCGACAAAAAGCTGATACAACTCTGTAATAAGCTATAAATGCTTCCAAAGAGGTGAAGGAGAAATTAAAAGTCACCGTTTCCAGCGAAGTTAAAGTTGATAGAAAGCTTGAAGATGTTGAACGGTGTAAGAAAGACCTTAAGGATAAGGTGAAGTCAGCTGAGGAGCTTTTAAGGGAGAAAACTTCCTCGGAGAAGGTGAAGAGAAAAGCTGCTATGAAGAAGTCCTTTAGCTATGGCTGGGACAAAGGATGGAATAAAACTTTAGCTGATGTATCTATCCAGATGGATTATGCGAGTTTGAAGTACTTTAGGGATGGATGGGTTGTAGCTTTGATGGAGTTAAATGTTGTTGATGATTCTGAACTGTTCAAAACACACTCATGGACCTCCTCCTATTACTGAAGAAAAAGAAGAAGAAGATGAACCTGGATCCGATGAATCTTCTTTATTAATAGTAGAATAAAAACCTGCTGCTACCATCCCTCAATCCTCTCAGTAATTTCAGCAGACAACAACCTCTTCCGAGCAATGCCAATTGCCTTTTGAGAAACCAATTCCTTCCTCCAAACCGACTGATGATGTTGTAGGGAATGAGGAGAAGGTGTAAAGTTATTCGGCTCTTTACTTGTCTTATATTTATATTTTCCCTTTTATTGTAACTTTGGTTGTGCCCTCTTCTCCTATGATTAATAAAATGGAATTTGTTAGTTATTCTGAGTTCCTCCCTCACTTGCTCGATATAGTTGTATCGTTGTTAATCTGTTTTTACTTTTCCTTGATAG
The DNA here is from genome assembly GCA_949130495.1 of Sambucus nigra. Classification (NCBI taxonomy): domain Eukaryota; kingdom Viridiplantae; phylum Streptophyta; class Magnoliopsida; order Dipsacales; family Adoxaceae; genus Sambucus; species Sambucus nigra. Next base: position 807,305,500 of record OX422207.1, read on the forward strand.
TTTATTGCCAGGATGGAACTACTATCAGCTCATGATACAGAGTTGATGAAGAAGTGTACTGATTACTTCAAAGCTGGTCGTACAGACTTCACCCAGGCATAAATAATTTATATCATAGGGTGTGATGCTTCTGAGCGAGCAATTGGTGCATATCAATATTTAAAGTGCTTGCTTGATCGATCTATAGCCAATAATGTGGCTTATTATGAAATGATTGAAAATCTTCAAGGAATGATCGAAGAACTTCACTTGCAGCACAAAGAAGCCACTCATCTTTTACATGAAGGTTATGTGAAAAAGTACCAACAGTTGAGTGCTGATCGGGGTTATGACAAGTTCATTTCAGCCCATAATAAGAGAGAGAGTGTCCTAAAGCTAGATATTAAAGATCACGTAAACATCGCTAAGTTTTTGGAAGAATAAAATAATGCCTTAAGAGAAGAACCGAGACAAATAGAATCTACCTCTTCTTCTGGATCTCTAGTCCCAGTCTATGATGAGGGCTTTTCATTTCTGGAAGCTGAAAATGCGACATTAAGAGAAGAATTGGAGTCTTTAAAATGATCCAGACCTACAACCTCCTCGCGGGGTAGAGCAAGATCTGATCAGAGCAACATCGGAGAGGCTAGGACTCAAGAAGCCTTAGCAAATCAAGATGTTAAACTGAAGGCAAAAAATTAAGCATTAACTGAAATGTCCTAGAAAATTCAAACTCTTACAGAGTAACTATACAACCAGAGTTCTGCATTGGAGGGCAAAGAAAACTTGGTGAAAAGTCTTTATCAGGATTTGGAGATATTAGATTATCAATTTCACAAACATCCCACAGAGTTTTGGATGGGGGATACAATGAAGCTTTATGCCATCTTGATGCTCGGTCAATGAGGGGTATAAATAGGGATGGCTGAATGCTCTAGCTGAGATACGTCTTGAGAGAGGAAATTCCTTATGGGATTAGTATGAACCCTGGTGTCTTGATCTACCCGTTCCTCCTTTAAAATTGGATGTTATTTGGACTCCATCTCGCTCCATTCCTAAGTGTTTGATCTCTAAGCACCTTGGTGATTACAATCTTCATGGAGATTTTGAGATATCCTGACCTCCTCATTCGCTTGAACGACCAAGTTCGAGCAATACCAGGATACTGGAAGATTTGAATTTTATCAACTCTTCTTATGCTCTAGATGATCCTCCAGCTGGAATGGAGCCTGTACGTAAATCTGAAGGAAAGAAACCAATAGATAGGCTGTTTGTATTTTGTTAGTAATTATTAAATGAAACACCATCTTTTGTAATTCTACTTTCCTTGGAAATAAATTAATTGTATGATGTTTTTCTTATCATGCTATATTTTGATGAGTATATATATATATATATATATATAAAGGGATAATTTGTCCTGTGTTGATTTGATTGCCTAGATAATGGAACTTTGCCTCATTTATTTGCCTAGTTGTAGTGACTTATCACGCATAAGTGCCTAAGCAGTGGAATTATTTTGATCCCATGTTCTTGCTTAATTGTAGTAATCTTATCTAGATTGCTTTGGTGCCTAGGCAGTGGATATTTTACCCATCTTCTTGCCTAGTTTTAGATGCCCCTTGAGGTCACCCATAATCAAACAGGCCTTGCCTCGTATGACTGTTGTGCCAACATTGTTGGATACCGACCAATCGTAGCTGGTGGTTGTTGATATGACGACCAACCATAGTTGGTGGTTTTTTATGCCGACCAACCGTAGTTGGTGGTTTTTTATGTGTTGACCAACCGTATTTGGTAGTTGTTGATTTACCGACCAACCGTAGTTGATGGTTGGTGATGCCGACCAACCGTAGTTGGTGGTTTTTGTGTAGTATGTAGCACTAGTACTCCGAAAAAAATTGAACAAAAAAGAATATGGGGAAATGATCATTTTTGTTCAAATTGAAAGAATGGAATACATGTGAATCTTCATTACTGATAATATTTGCGCAGGTGCTCTGCATTCCATGCATTTTTAAATTCTTCCCCCTCTAAAGTTTCTATTTTGTAGGTTCCAGATCGAACAACCGTTATGACACGATAAGGCCCATGCTAGTTGGCCTCCAGATTATTATGCTTCTGAATGACTTTCTTGAGCACATAATCTCCTGCCTTGAGATCACACTTCTTGACCCATTTATTGTAGAATATGGTCGTTCATGGCTGATAAGCGGCATTTCGGATTGCTGCGTCTTCCCGAACTTCCTCGAGCATGTCCAAATCTAAGCGTCTCATGAAATCGCTTATTGGAGTGTTAAATATAAGCACTCTGTAAGTAGGTAGGCCCAGTTCAGTGGGTATGACTGCTTCTCTTTCAAAGACTAACATGTAAGGATATTCCCCAATTGCTATTTGGGGAGTTGTTCAGTAAGCCCATAACACAGAATGCAGCTCGTTAATCCAATTCCCTTTCGCATTATCCAACCGTTTCTTCAACCCGTTCAACAAAGTTTTATTTATCACCTCCGTCTGCCCTTTACTTTGGGGATGACCTGGAGAAGAATGGATCTTTTGGATGTTAGACTATAGACAGTATGCTGTGAACTACTCATTATCAAATTGGGTGCCATGATCAGTGATAAAAGCATGTGGCAGACCATATATGCAAATAATCTTCTTCCAGATGAATTGATAGACCCTTTCATATGCCATATCGATGAGAGGCTCAGTTTCTCCCCATTTTGTGAAATAATCAACAACGACCACCAAATATTTGAATCGTCCTCTTGTAGTCGGCAGAGGCCCAACCAAATCTATTCCCCACGTGGAAAATTGCCAAGGGGAAGTCATTGGTGTTAGCAACGCCTGAGGAGTTCTTCGTATAGTAGAAAATCATTGACATTTGTCGTATTTCTTAGCTTAAGCTGTACAGTCAGTGCGTATTGTTGGCCAATAGTATCCCTACATCATTATGCTTTGCAAAAAAGTCTGACCTACTATGTGAGCTCCACAAGATCCTTCTTGAATTTCTTCTACTAGATCGTGAACTTCCGCTGGGTGAACACATCTTTTCAAACCTTTGATCACCCCTTCTGTATAAAACTCCATTGTTTAAGACATATCTAGCATCTTTAAATTTCAACCTTTTGGCCGCAAGCTGGTCGGCTGGTAAAATGCCTTCTTCGATGTAAGCCGGATGGGATCCATCCAGGAAGGTCCCATATCGAAAGTGATAAACTTAACCATCAAATCTTCATCGATACTTCTACTAGCCAGTATCTCAATAGGAATTCTTCTTCGTAGCTCAGTACGTACCTTACCGTACTGGAACCTCAAGTGACCCATCCTCTTATCCCGTCCTGACATCTCTGATAAGAATTCTAGAGTTTTAAGAAAACATCACTTTGACTCTGGATCGAACGAGCGCTCTGAAAAGGTTGCGCAGAGTCTCCCCATTTTACCATTTGGGCCTCAGGAGGAATAGAAATCCCCCTCGAATTGCATCACAAAATTCTCAATGACCAAATGAGTTAAGGGAAGGATCTGCCCAATCACATCCAAATATAAGGTCTGCACTTCGCCCAGAAAGATCCAAGGAGGAGAACTCAACGCGATCCGTTGCTCGCACCCATATATCCGAAGATGGAAAGGAGTCATGGAAATGATCTATTCAACGATTGGAAGACAAGTTAGGGGAAATGGCTAAGGCCAGAAACCCTCTGCAAAGAACCTTTGCCAGAGGATCACCATTCGTACAAGTAATTGTGGATTTTCCCACACCGTCGAAGTTTAAAGCTCATGTAGTTACATCGAAGTACAATGAAAAAACTGATCTTGTACTCTACATAGAGCAGTACCAAGCTGCTGCAGATATATAGGAAGTTCCCGATAAGATGAGGTGCATGGAATTCTCGGGGACTATCACTGGATCTGCTCAAATATGGTACAATAATCTTCCTCAGGGGAAGATTGCTACCTTCCATCAACTAGTAGAGCTCTTTATAGGAAACTTCTATTTTGGTGCGAAGCCAGTTAAAACGGTAGCACATTTGTTGAGCATAAGGTAAAGGGTAGGAGAGAGCACAAGGGATTATATCACTCGTTTTAATAACGAGAAACTGGAAGTCATTGATCATGAGGAGAAAACTGCTATTACAGCCCTCATGAGCGGTCTTTTACCAGATAAGCTGTACTACACTCTAACTAAGGATCCCCCCAAATCCATGGTGGAATTGATAGCTAAAGCAGCCAAGATTATAAATGCCGAAGAAGCTATGGCCATGAAGAAGAATGGTGAGATAAAAGCAGAGACTAAAGTTGAAGGTAGGTCTGAGAGGAAATATCACACGCAAAACGAGGGGAATAAGCAGTCCAAAGGCAAGGAAATATTGGGGCACTTGAAGAAATATGCCAATTATACCCCGCTAAAGGTGGATATAAACCATGTTCTGGAAGAGATCAAGAACAACGAGGAAGTAAATTGTCCAGGAAAATTGAGGACAGCTCCTGAGAAAAGAGATAAGTCCAAATATTACGAGTTCCACAAGGACCATGGTCACACGACTAAGCAATGCGTAGCTCTCCAAAATGAGATAGAAACACTCATTAGGCGAGAAAAGCTGAACCGGTTTGTCGATTGTCGGGATGATGAGAAGACCAACAATAGATCACGATAAAGGTCAAAATCTCCTCACCGACCAAGAAATAACAGGAAAAGGGATCACTAAGAAGATCCAGATGAAGACCACGATCTACCCAAAAAGCCAAGACAGCCAGAACGTGAGGTATTTTTAATCCGTTTTGGTTCATTTGACTGTAATATGATAACAGGTGGAGATGCAGGAGGTGGTGATCATACTTCTAAAAGGAAAGCTTACATCAATGAGGCCCAAGCTTATTCCTATATACAGCGAATAAATTTGGGGGAAGAGGATTATCCGAGGAAGGTTAACAAAGATAAAATGGTCATCAATTTTTCTAAAAATTATTTGGAAGGTGTCTTGTATCCTCATGACGACCCTTTGGTGATCAAGATGAGGATGAAGGATGTAATCATCTCAAGAGTATTGGGGGATAATGGTAGCTCGACGGATATCATGTTCTACCATTTCTTTGACAGTTTGAACCTGAAACTCGCCCAGTTAGAGACGTATCACAGGCCCCTTATCAGTTTCTCTGGCAAAATTTTTTTTCTACTTGGGACGATCAAGTTGGACAGGTTGATTGGTACCTAGCCCGCAGGCAGATAAAAAAAGATATGATTCTTTGTGATGGATAAAAATGTCCAATCGACCTACAATATAATCATGGGAAGAAGCAAGCTTTCGCGTGGAGTCATGAAGATATATCGGGGATAGACCTAACTTTCCTGTGCCACGAGCTCAATCTCAATAAGGAGATCAAATCGGTGAAGCAACGAAGAAGGGTCTTTAGTCCTGAGAAGAACTAGGCCATTCAAGAGGCAGTAAAGAAACTGCAAAAGGCTTATTTTATTGAGAATGTCAAATATCCTGATTGGTTAGCCAACATGGTGATGGTAAAAAAGAAGAATAATAAATGGAGAATGTGCATGGATTTCACCGATCTAAACAAAGCCTGCCCAAAAGATCACTTCCCTATGCCCCGAATAGATTAGCTGGTAGATGCTACTTCGGGGCATGAATTATTGACCTTCATGGATGCTTATTCCGGCTACAACCAAATTAAGATGAAACCAGAAGATAGGTAGATTACCTCTTTCATTACCCCACGGGGAATATACTGTTACAATGTGATGCCTTTTGGTCTTAAAAATGCAGGTGCTACGTACCAGCAACTGATGAACAAGGTGTTCGCGGAGCAAATCAATAAAAACATGAAGGTTTACGTCGATGACATGCTGAATAAGAGGAATAAAGCTGCTGACCACATAGATGATCTAAGCTAGACATTTGACAAGCTGGAGAAGTACCAGATGAAGCTAAACCTGACCAAGTGCGTCTTTGGCATATAAAAAGGCATGTTCTTTGGTTATATTGTAAGCCAACGAGGTATTGAAGCAAACCCTGACAAGATAAAGGCCTTGCTAGAATTACGATCTTCAACCACTAAAAAAGAAGTACAAAGACTCATGGGGCGTGTAGCGGCTCTCAACAGGTTTGTCTCCAGAGCAACTGATAGATGTATTCCATTCTTTAAGGTGCTCAGAAAGACCTTTGAGTGGAATGATGAGTGTGAGAAGGCATTCATGGAGTTGAAGAAATACGTGGGGATGCCTCCTTTACTGTCGAGGTCAGTGTTGGGAGAAAAAGTTTTACTTGTACTTGGCTCTCTCAGAAAATGTCGTTAGTTCAACTTTGATAAGAATGGACGGTGGAGTGAAAAAAATGGTTTATTATACGAGCAAGGCATTCAGGGGAGCAGAGATCATATATCCAAAATTGGAGAAATTGGCATTGACATTAATTGAGGCGAGCAGGAGAATAAAGCCATATTTTCAAGCCCATGCAATAGTGGTATATACTGACATGCCACTCAGACACACTTTACACAAGCTAGAAAAATCTGGAAGATTGATGTATTGGGCAGTGGAGTTAGGTGAATATGACCTTATCTACGAGCCAATGTCTTCTCTCAAAGGACAGGCAGTGGAAGATTTCATTATTGAATTCACTTACCTAACTTACCTAGATACCCCCGACCAATAGGGGTCTAACGTAGAATAACTCACGAATGTTAGAGGATCATCAAAAACCGTCCTAGATCAACTCCCATCAGCAGACCTGTCGGAAGGGACAGCGACCGTGCAACAAGAATCCTCTAATAAAAGCCCAGAGTTGCGGGATGATAAAAGGAAGTACCAGATATTCTATCAGGGGACTTTGTCAGACTAAGGGTTTGATAACTGTATCCCTGTATGGAATTTGTATGTTGATGGTTCTCCATGTGCAATAGGCTGTGGAGATGGAATAATTTTTAATAGTCCAGATGGATTATACATAGAATATGCTCTGTGTTTCCATTACAAAGCTTCCAACAATGAAGCTGAGTATGAAGCTGTAATTGTGGGACTCGGTTTAGCTAAATCACTGCATGTAGAGAAAGTTATGGTGTTTAGTGATTCATAACTAGTAGTAAATCAGATGCTCGGGTTGTACGTAGCAAAAGGAGAATTCATGTCTAGGTATCACACCAAAGCTATGGAGATTATAGCCAACTTAGAAATTATCCAAACGATTAGGATACCAAGACTGGAGAATTCAAGGGCTGATGCACTAACTCAGTTATCCTAAGCTACACATACAGAGCTATGAAGAATAATATTCCTATTGAGATACTGGCTAGTAGAAGTATCGATGAAGATTTGAAGGTCAAGTTTATCACTTTGGATATGGGACCTTCCTGGATGGATCCCATCAAGGCTTACATCGAAGAAGGAATTTTACCAGCCGACTGACTTGCGGCCAAAAGTTTGGAATTTAAAGTTGCTAGATATGTCTTAAATAATGGAGTTTTACACAGAAGGGGTATGATCGCAGGTCTACAAAGATGTGTTCACCCAGCGGAAGTTCACGGTCTAGTGGAAGAAATTCATGAAGGATCTTGTGGAGCTCACGTAGCAGGTCGGACTCTTTTGCAAAGGATAACGATGCAGGGACACTACTGGCCAACAATGCGCGCTGTGTACAACTTATGCTAAGAAATGCGACAAATGTCAACGATTTTCTACTATACGAAGAACTCCTAAGGTGTTGATAACACCAAAAACTTCCCCTTGGCCGTTTGCCATATGGGGAATAGATTTGGTTGGGCCTCTGCCGACTACAAGAGGAGGATTCAAATATTTAGTTGTCGTTGTTGATTATTTCACAAAATGGGTAGAAGCCGAGCCTCTCATCGATATGGCGTAGGAAAGGGTTTATCAATTCATCTGGAAGAATATTATTTGCATATATGGTCTGCCACATGCTTTTATCACTGATCATGGTACCCAATTTGATAATGAGGAGTTCGCAGCGTATTGTCTATAGTCTAACATCCAAAAGGTCCATTCTTCTCCAGGTCATCCCCAAAGTAACGGGCAGATGGAAGTGACAAACAGAACTTTGTTGAACGGGTTGAAGAAATGGTTGGATGATGCGAGAGGGAATTGGATTAACGAGCTGAATTCTGTGTTATAGGCTTACCGAACAAATCCCCGAACAACAACTGAGGAATCTCATTAAATGTTATCCTTTTGAAGTGAAGCAGTCATACCCACCGCTTAGATTTGGACATGCTCGAGGAAGTCCGAGAAGACGCAGCAAATCGAAATGCCGCTTATCAGTAATGAACGACCATATGCTACAATGAACAGGTCAGGAAGTGTGATCTCAAGAAAGGAGATTATGTGCTCAAAAAAGTCATTCAGAAGGAAAATAAGCTGGAGGCCAACTGGCATGGGCCTTATCGTGTCATAGCGGTTGTTCGACCTAGAACCTACAGAATAAAAAATTTACAGGGGGAAGAATTAGAAAAAGCATGGAATGCAGAGCACCTGCGCAAATATTATCAGTAATGAAGATTCACATGTATTCCATTCTTTTAATTTGAATAAAAATTATCATTTCCCTATATTCTTTTTTGTTCAATTTTTTTCAGAGGACTAGTGCTACACACTACATAAAAACCACCAACTACGGTTGGTCGGCACATCAAAAACCTCCAACTATGGTTGGTCGGCATCAACAACCACCAACTGCGATTGGTCGGCATATCAAAAATCACCAACTACGGTTGGTAGGCATCCAATAATGTTGGCACAACAATCATACAAGGCAAGTCCTGTTTGATTATGGGTGACCTTAAGGGGCATCTAAAACTAGGTAAGAAGATGGGTAAAATATCCACTGCCTAGGCACCAAGGCAATCTAGATAATATTGCTACAACTAAGCAAGAACATGGGATCAAAATAATTCCATTTCTTAGGCACTTATGGGTGATAAGTCACTACAACTAGGCAAACAAATGGGGCAAAGTTCCATTGTCTAGGCAATCAAATCAACACACGATAAATTTTCCCTTTATAGATATATATATACTCATCAGAATATAATATGATAAGAGAAACACCATATAATTAATTTATTTCCAAGGAAAGTAGAATTACAAAAGATGATGTTTCATTTAATAATTACTAACAAAATACAAACATCCTATTCTATTGGTTTCATTCCTTCATATTTAGGTACATGCTCCATTCCAGCTGGAGGATCATCTAGAGCATAAGAAGAGTTGACAAAATTCAAATCTTCCAGTATCCTGGTATTGATCGAACTTGGTCGTTCAAGCAGATAAGGAGGTCGGGATATCTCAAAATCTCTATGAAGATTATAATCACCGAGGTACTTAGAGATCAAACACTGAGGAATGGAGCGAGCTGGAATCCAACTAACATCCAATTTGAAAGGAGGAACGGGTAGATCAAGACATCCGAGTTGATACCAATCCCATAAGGAATTTCCTCTCTCAGGACGCAACACAGCTAGAAAATTCAGCCATCCCTATTTATACCCCTCATTGTTTGACTGCTTCAACCGAGCATCAAGATGGCATAAAGCTTCATTGTATCCCCCCATCCAAAACTCTCTGGGCTTTTTATGGAATTGATAAGTCAATCTCTTCATATCCTGATGAAGCCTTTTCACCAAGTTTTCTTTGCTCTCCAACGCAGAACTCTGGTTGGATAGTTGCTCGATAAGAGTTTGAATTTTCTGGGACATTTCAGTTAATGCTTGATTTTTTTCCTTCAGTTCAACAACTTGATTTGCTAAGGCCTGTTGAGTCCTAGCCTCTTCGATGTTTCTACGACCAACTCTTGCTCTACCCCGCGAGGAGGATATAGGTCTGGCTCATTTCAAAGACTCCAATTCTTCTCTCAATGCCACATTTTTAGCTTCCATAAATGAAAATCCCTCATCATTGGCTGGGACCAAAGCTCCAAAAGAAGAGGCAGATTTTAGTTGTCTCAGTTCTTCTCTCAAGGCACTATTTTCTTCTTCCAGCCACTTAGCGATGTTTATGTTATCTTTAATCTCAAGCTTTAGGACACTCTCTCTCTTATTATGGGCTGAAATGAACTTGTCATAACCCCAATCAACACTCAACTGTTGGTAATTTTTCATATAACCCTCATGTAAAAGAGAAGTGTCTTCTTTGTCCAGCAATTAAAGTTCTTCGATCATTCCTTAAAAATCTTCAATCACTTCATAATAAGCCACATTATTGGCCACAGCCAGATCAAGCAAGCACTTTAAATATTAATACGCATCAATTGCTCGCTCAGAAGCATCAGACCCTAGGATATCAACTATTTATGCCTCAGTGAAGTCTGTACGACTAGTTTTGAAGTAATCACTACACTTCTTCATCAACTCTGTATCATGAGCTGATAATAGTTCCATCCTGGCAATAAACTGGCAAGAAAAAGTAAAAACAGATCAACAACGATACAGTTATATCGACCAAGATTGGGAGGAACTCAGAATAACTAACAAAGTCCATTTTATTAATCATAGGATAAGAGGGTACAAAAAAAGTTACAATAAAAGGGAAAATAGAAAAATAATTCAAGTAAAGAGCCAAATAACTTTACACCTTCTCCTTATTCCTTACAACATCATCAGTCAATTTGGAGGAAGGAATTAGTTGCTCAGAAGGCAATTAGTGTTTCTCGACAGAGGTTGTTATCTGCTGATCTTAGTTGGAGGATTGAGGGATGGTAGCAGCAAGTGTTTGTTCTACTATCAACATAGATAATTCATCATATCTAGCTTCATCTTCTTCTTCTTTAATCGTAGAGGAGGGCTATGAGTGTGTTTCTAAAATAGTTCAGAATCATCAGTAATATTCAACTCCTTCAAATCTACAACCCATCCATCCCCAAAGTACTTCAAACTCGTATAGTCCATCTGGGAAGAGACAACAACTAAAGTTTTGTTCCAACCTTTCTCCCTTAAAATCTCCTCAACATACTTCACCTTCTCCTCAAAGTCTTTCTTAAGCCATTCAGCGTCTTTAAGCTTGCTATCAGCTTCCACTTTGCTGGAAATGACGACTTTTAATTTCTCCTCCACCTCTTTGGAAGCATTTATAGCTTATTGCAGAGCTGTATCAGCCTTCTACTGAGCGGTAATCACCTCTTGCTGAGCTGTTATAGCCTCTTACCGAGCTGTGTCAGCATCTTTGGCCGCTTCAATAGGTTATCATCGAGCTGTCTCAGCAGATTGGATTTTATTCTCCTAGGCAGCTTTATCCTCCTCGTACTTCTGCCGGGACTCCATAAAAGACTTTTATAACCCAACAATGGCATCCTTCACTCCACTGGACGAGGTTGAAGCTTTGATAGCTTCGACCTTATCCACAATATTATCAAAGTACACCAAAAACTATAAGAAGAAGAAAGGCACAAATCAGATCATGAACATGGAAATGAAGAATCAGACAAACAAGTATACTGACACTTACTGATGCAAGGTGTTGGGCTGCCAAATCGATAACTTTGTCCCAAGGAGTTGAAGTTTTAGCAACTCAGCTATCAGGAAAAGTCCTCGACCTGATGAATTTCATGGCCAAGCTAGGAGTAATGATGGTTGGAGAACTATCCCTTAAAGAAGGAAGCTCGACCCTATTAGGTTGGGCAGCAACATCTACAGCCTTCTTATTAAGACCCCTTCTCAATCTCCTTAAAGGAGAAGCTTCAATCAAAGGTACTGTCTCTACTTGAATGAGGACAACCCCTTCAATAAAAGGTGCTGCCTTTTTAGGGGAAATAGGGTTCTTCTTGCTAATATCTTTAGCAAGAGGAACAACATCCTTTTTCTTAGTTCCTTCAGCTGGAGCGTCGTCTTTGCTTTTCTTCTCCTCTTCAGTACCAGGATCAGACTTGGAAAATAGGTTAGGCACTTTCCTCTTGTTCGTCATCAGGTCAGCAATAGCAGTACCCAAGTTAGGAGAAGCTTCTAAAATAAACGAAAAAGATGCTGGATCTTGTTCAAGGTCAATCACCAAGGGAGGAAAAAGAGGACGAGCAATAAAAGAAGAAGTAGTGTTCTTGTATTACAGCAGATAGGAAGCGAACCTCACGTGTTCGCAGCTATTGCTCGATGCAACCCCTAGATAAATTTCAAATCTTTTATATTCACGTCACTCTCTTTTGGGGATTTCCTTTTACTGTCAACTAGAACAAACAAAAAATAAGTGTCAGTGTCGCATTTCATCAAACAAAAACAGAGCTAAATTGAAAAACTAAAAATAACTTATCCCGTTGCCATAAAGTGGACATCTTGGACCTTGGTACACATCTTTCCCTTTTAACGGGGGGTATTGCCAGTTTTTCAGCACAACCCCATGTTCAAATAATCCCTATTAGCATCAGGGAGATTGATCACTAAAGCTCTGTTAGAATACCTGGTTTTTAAATAAAAGGTGGTATCGCTAGTAACCCATTTATAACAGTACATATTTTCAGGAATCCCTAAATGAGTTCCATGAATTTGATTCAACCTATGTACGCCATTAACTACCCTCCATGTATTTGGAACTTCTCTTGCAGTAACAATATCAAAATATTGGAAAATTTTCAAACACAAGGGATTAGGCGGGAAAGAAAAATCACATTCAGCTACAAAATGGAAGGAAACCAATGTCCCTCAGCTAGAGAAAATAAATCAGAAGGTCAAGGAGGTTCTTATAGAATAACCCAAGAAGGAATTGGAAAATTAGCCCTAAACTTATCCAATAATTCGATAAGGTAAAACATGGTGGCTAAAGCAAAGAAAGAAGAAAGAAGCAATTCTTACAGAAATTCAAGGATATAGCTAAGGCGGATGACAGAAAGAACGATCGTAAGAAGAAAAAAATGAGAAAATAAAGAGTTGGGAAATCTAAAAGGCAAAAGGTAGAGGACGATTTGATTCTATCATCTTTAAATGCATTACTTTGGGAAACGAGAAAAGTAATGATCACTAGAGACGACGATTGCGTTTTTGGCAGCTAAATGATGAAAAAGATGTGAATACCCAAGCGTCTATTAAAGATTCAAAATATTTATGAGTTTGCCATTTCGCTCTCAAAATCATTAAATGTCACAAGCATTAGAGACCTGTAATCTAACAAGACTGGGTAAACATAACCGAGCAACTCCTTCTTGATTTGTTCAACATAAAGTGGGCGATCTCCTGGACGATGGATGATGCAGGTTGATCGATGGTTGCTTTAGAGCTAATCTTTCTTTTGAGGAATTATGTTCGCCAAGCGAACCTGTGCTATGTATCACCCTTGGGAATTTGGATGCATCCATGTCATAATTTGCATCTTGTAGCTTGTCATAATCTTCAAGTATGTTGGTTAGTTGGTTAGCCGATCAACTGCCTTCTGTGCTGACCAAATGCCTTCTGTGCCGACCAACTGAATGTTGATTGTCCATGTTTGATTTTTCTTATCTTTGCTCCTCTGAGTGATTTGTTGTTGTAACATGTTAGATTTTGAACCTAATTCTTCAATTTGATTAGTACCAAGCTAGTGGTGGACTTCAAAACATTTTCATATAACTTCTTCTTCAATATTGGTCAGAACAGAAGTAGTAAAGATTCCAGTCATGTAGATGCTGAATCTATCTCCTCAGCTTCAATAGCATGTGTATAATAACTCCAAAATATGCCTCTGAACTTCAATAGCAAAACTAACTCCTGAATATACCTCCTGAACTTTAATAGCAAAACTAACTCCTGAATGTTCCTCCTGAACTTCAATAGAAAAACTAACTCCTGAATATGCCTCCTGAACTCCTGGATGATGATTGGCTGATACTGCATGATGTTATGAGAATGTGCCACCGAATGAACAATTAATTCTGTAGTAAAAGCCCCAAATGCGTAATATGAACTCTGAATGCTTTCTTGGCCTTGAAGTATGTTAGTTTTGTCAGAAAAGATAAGGTCGACGAAATGTTCCCTGAAATGACCTCCCAAGAACTTTGCATGTTTGCATTTCCATACTGTCCTGATGTGACCATAGAAATAATTTGATTTTCTCGCCGACTAAGTAATTTTGGTTGAGTAAAACTTTTTTCAACATATAGTTCAATTATAAATGTGCTGGTATTCCAATTAGCAATGTGATGTATTCCAATTAGGAATCTATTGGCATTCCAATTAGGAATGGGATATATTCCAATAGGAATATGAGTCTGATAAGTTCAACCGGATTTTGATATGTGCCATTGATCGGCATATATGAAGCCCCCAGTTGGGCTTAGGTGATTGAATAATAATAATGATCCCCGAGCATTTGTTAGGACTTGACAGAATGATCCAGTAATAAGCATGATTGAGCATAATATATAATTTGCATCGAATATCCATCCTAGTGAGAAATCCATATCCATAATAAAAGTGCTGAGAAATCCAGATAAATAAAAGAAGATCCAACCATCTGTCGGGCTTAATAAGAAATCCAGACAAATAATAAGGAAGGGATCGATTGATCCTGCATTGTTAGAGAATAATAGATTTCTAGGGCATTAAGCTTGCTTCGCTAGGGGGTATAACAAAGTATTTGTAGCCCTTGGTCTCTTAGTGTGAATAGACAATATGTCACTATTTAATAGACATATAGATTTGTACATGATAAGAATGTTAATTGAATATGTTTTTATCGTTTGTTCTTCTTGACTAGATGCTCGGTACGCTGAGTAGCTCGGCATGCTGAGTAGCTCGGCACTGTAAGCTTCTCAGTAAATATATTTTACGCCACGCAGGATTACACACGTGTTCATATAATTGGTCCACGTCAGCTGACAAATTTTTGTATCAACAGACGCCCCCAATGTTTCACGGTTGAGGTTGGATATGAGAGTGTGGAACATTAGGCCCAGAAGTTGCTCGAGCATGTTTACCCAGTCTTGTTAGATTATAGGTCTCCAACACTTGTGACATATAATGATTTTGGGCGCGAAATGGAAAACTCGTAAATATTTTGAATCTTCAATAGACACTTCGGTATTCACGTCTTTTTCAACATTTAGCCGCCGAAAATGCAATCGTCGTCTCTAGTGATCATTACTTTTCTCGTTTCCCAAATAAATGTATTTAAAGATGATAGAATAAAATCGTCCTCCACCTTTTGCCTTTTAGATTTCCCAACTCTTTGTCTTCTCAATTTTTCTTCTTACGATCGTTCCTTCTGTCATCCGACTTAGCTGAATCCTTGAATTTCTGTAATAATTTCTTCTTTCTTCTTTATTTGCTTTATCCACCATGGTTTACCTTATCAAATCATTGGATAAGTTTAGGTCTGATTTTTTTATTCCTTCTTGGGTTATTCTAGAAGAACCCCCTTGCCCTTCTGATTTATTTTCTCTAGCTGAGGGACATTGGTTTCTTTCCATTTTTGTAGCTGAATGTGGTTTTTCTTTCCCCCCTAATCCCTTGTGTTTGGAATTTTGCCAATATTTTGATATTGTTCCTGTAAGAGTAGTTCCAAATATATGGAGGGTAGTTAATGGCGTACATAGGTTGAATCAAATTCATGGAACTCATTTAGGGATTCTTGAAATTATGTACTGTTATAAATGGGTTACTAGCGATACCACCTTTTATTTAAAAACTAGGTATTCTAACAGGGCTTTAGTAGTCAATCTCCCTGATGCTAATCGGTATTATTTTGAACATGGGGCTATGATGAAAAACTTGTAACATCCCCCGTTAAAAGGTAAAGATTTGTACCAAGGTCCCAGATCTCCACTTTATGGCAATGGGACAGGTGGTTTTTAGTTTTTCAATTTAGCTATATTTTTGTTTGATGAAATGCGTCACTGACACTTATTTTTTATTTATTGCAGTTGACAGTAAAAGGAAATCCTCAAAAGAGAGTGATGTTAATATAAAATATTTGAAATTTATCTAGGGGTTGCATCGAGCAATAGCTGAGGAACACGTGGGGTCCGCTTCCTATCTACTGCAATACAAGAACATCACTTATTCTTTTATTGATCTTCATCTTACTCCTCCCTTGGTAATTAACCTTGAGCAAGCTCCAGCATCTTCTTCATTTGTTGAAGAAGCTTCTCCTGACTTGGGTTCTGCTATTGCTGACCTGAAGATAAAGAAGGGGAAAGTGCCTGACCTCTTGGTTAAGTCTGCTCCTGGATTTGAAGGGGCAAAGAAAAGCAAAGACGATACTCCAACTGAAGAAACTAAGAAAAAGGATGTTGTTCCTCCTACCAAAGATATTAGCAAGAAGCCCCCTGTTGCCCTTAAAGAGGTAGCACCTTTGATTGAAGGGATTGTCCTCATTCAAGAAGAGACAGCACCTTCGATTGAAGCTGCTCCTTTAAGGAGATTGAGAATGGGTATTACCGAGAAGACAGTAAATGCTGCTGCCCAACCTACTAGGGTTGAGCTTACTTCTTTAAGGGTTAGTTATCCAACCATGATTACTCCTGGATTGGCCAAGAAATTGATCAGGTCGGGGACTCTTCCTGATTTACGAGCTGTTGAAACTTTAACTCCTCTGGACAAAGTTACCGATTTGGTAGCCCAAAACCTTGCATTAGTAAGTGTCATTATACTTGTTCGTCTGATTCTTCTTTGCCATGTTCATACTACAATTTATGACTTTCTTCTTCTTACAGTTTTTGGTTTACTTTGATAATATTATGGAGAAGGATGAAGCTATTAAAGCTTTATCCTAGTCCAGTAGGGTGGATGAAGCCCTTGTTGGGTTATCAAAGTCTTTGATGGAGTCTCGACAAAAGTACAAGGAGGATAAAGTGGTCTGGGAGAATAAAATCCAATCTGCTGAGACAGCTCGACGATAATCTATTGAAGTGGCCAAATATGCTGACACAAATCGACAAGATGCTATACCAGCTCAGCAGGAGGTAATTATAGCTTGACAGAAGGCTGATAGAGTTCTGTAACAAGCTATAAATTCTTCCAAAGAGGTGGAGGAGAGATTAAAAGTCATCATTTCCGGCAAAGTGGAAGCTGATAGCAAGCTTGAAGAGGCTGAACGACGTAAGAAAGATCTTGAGGAGAAGGTGAAGTCTGCTCAGGAGCTTCTGAGGGAGAAAACTTCCTCGGAGAGGGTGAAGAAAAAAGTTATTGTAAAGAATTCCTTTAGCTCTGTTTGGGATAAAGGATGGAACAAAACTTTAGTTGCTGTCTCTTTCTAGACGGATTATGTGAGTTTGAATTACTTCAGGGATGGATGGGTTATAGCTGTGAAGGAGTTGAATGTTACTGATGATTCTGAATTGTTCAGAAACACACTCATAGCACTCCTCCACTATTGAAGAAGAAGAAGAAGAAGATGAAGCTGTATCTGATGAATCTTTTATGTTAATAGTAGATCAAACACCTTCTGCTACCATCCCTAAATCCTCTGAGCAAGTTCAGCAGACAACAACCTCTACCGACCAATGTCGATTACCTTCTGAGCAACTAATTCCTTCCTCTAAATCAGCTGATGATGTTGTAGGGAATGAGGAGAAGGTGTAAAGTTGTTCGACTCTTTACTTGTCTTATTTTTCTATTTTCTGTTCTGTTGTAACTTTGGTTGTACCCTCTTCACCTATGATTAATAAAATGGGCTTTATTAGTTATTTTGAGTTCCTCCCTCACTTACTTGATATAGTCATATTGTTATTGATCTGTTTTTATTTTTCCTTGCTAGTTTATTGCCAGGATGGAACTATTGTCAGCTCATGATACAAAGTTGATGAAGAAGTGTACTGATTACTTCAAAACTGGTCGTACAGACTTTACTGAGGCACAAATAGTTGATATCCTGGGGTCTGATGCTTCTGAGCGAGCAATTGATGCGTATCAATATTTAAATTGCTTGCTTAATCCGGCTGTGGCCAATAATGTGGCTTATTATTAAATAATTGAAGATCTTTAAGGAATGATCGAAGAACCTCAATTGCAGCACAAGGAAGCCAATGCTCTTTTACATGAGGGTTATGTGAAAAAGTACCAACATTGGAGTGCTGATTGGGGTTATGTCAAGTTCATTTCAACCCATAATAAGAGAGGGAGTGTCCTAAAGCTTGAGATTAAAGATCACATAAACATCGCTAAGTGGCTGGAAGAAGCAAATAATGCCTTGAGAGAAGAACTGAGACAACTAAAATCTGCCTCTTCTTCTGGAACTTTGGTCCCAGTCAATGATGAGGGATTTTTATTTCTGGAAGCTAAAAATGTGGCATTGAGAGAAGAATTGGAGTCTTTGAAATGAGCCAGACCTACATCCTCCTCGCGGGGTAGAGAAAGAGCTGGTCGGAGAAACATCGAAGAGGCTAGGACTCAACAGGCCTTAGAAAATCAAGCTGTTGAACTGAAGGCAAAAAATCAAGCATTAACTGAAATGTCCCAAAAAATTCAAACTCTTACCGAGCAACTATCCAACCAGAATTCTGCGTTGGAGAGTAAAGAAAACTTGGTGAAAAGGCTTCATCAGGATATGAAGAGATTGACTTATCAATTCCATAAAAATCCCAGAGAGTTTTGGATGGGGGGATAGAATGAAGCTTTATGCCATATTGATGCTCGGTTGAAGCAGTCAAACAATGAGGGGTATAAATAGGGATGGATGAATGTTCTAGCTGTGATGCGTCCTGAGAGAGGAAATTCCTTATGGGATTGGTATCAACCCGGATGTCTTGATCTATCCATTCCTCCTTTCAAATTGGATGTTAGTTGGATTCCAGCTCGCTCCATTCCTCAGTGTTTGATCTCTAAGTACCTCGGTGATTACAATCTTCATGGATATTTTGAGATATCTCGACCTCCTCATCTGCTTGAACGGCCAAGTTCGATCAATACTAGGATGCTGCAAGATTTGAATTTTATCAACTCTTCTTATGCTCCAAATGATCCTCCAGCTGGAATGGAGCCTGTACCTAAATCTGAAGGAAAGAAACCAATAAAATCGGTTGTTGTATGGTGTTTTTCTTATCATGATATATATTGATGAGTATATATATATCTATAAAGGGAGAATTTGTCCTGTGTTGATTTGATTGCCTAGACAATGGAACTTTACCCCATTTGTTTGCACAGTTGTAGTGACTTATCACCCATAAGTGCTTAAGCAATGGAATTATTTTGATCCCACGTTCTTGCTTAGTTGTAGCAATCTTATCTAGATTGCCTTAGTGCCTAGGCAGTGGATATTTTACCCATCTTCTTTCCTAGTTTTAGATTCCCCTTGAGGTCACCCATAATCAAATTGTCCTTGCATGTATGATTATTGTGCCAACATTATTGGATGCCGACCGATCGTAGTTGGTAGTTATTGATATGCCGACCAATCGTAGTTGGTGGTTGTTAATGTACCGACCAATCGTAGTTGGTGGTTGTTGATATGCCGACCAAACGTAGTTAGCGATTTTTGATGTGCCGACCAACCGTAATTGGTAGTTGTTAATGTACCGACCAACCGTAGTTGGTGGTTGTTGATGCTGACCAACCGTACTTGGTGGTTTTTGTGTAGTGTGGACTCCGAAAAAAATTGAACAAAAAAGAATATGGGGAAATTATCATTTTTATTCAAATTAAAAGAATGGAATTCATGTGAATCTTCATTACTGATAATATTTACGCAGGTGCTCTGCATTCCATGCATTTTTGTATTCTTCCACCTCTAAAGTTTCTATTCTGTAGGTTCCAAGTCGAACAACCGTTGTGACACGATAAGGCCCATGCTAGTTGGCCTCCGGCTTATTATGCTTCTGAATGACTTTCTTGAGCACATAATCTCCTGCCTTGAGATCACACTTCCTGACCCATTCTTTATAGAACATGGTCGTTCGTTGCTGATAAGCGACATTTTGTATTGCTGCATCTTCCCGGACTTCCTCGAGCATGTCCAAATCTAAGCGTCTCTTAAAATCGATTATTAGAGTGTTAAAATTAAGCACTCTATGAGTAGGTAGGCCCAGTTCAGTAGTACGACTGCTTCGCTTCCAAAGGCTAATATGTAAGGATATTCCCCAGTTGCTGTTCTGGGAGTTATTCGGTAAGCCCATAACACAGAATGCAACTCGTTAAGCCAATTCCCTTTCGCATCATCCAACTGTTTCTTTAACCCGTTCTACAATGTTATGTTTGTCACCTTCGTCTGCCCGTTACTTTGGAGATGACCTGGAGCAGAATGGATCTTTTGGATGTTAGAATGTAGACAGTATGCTGCAAACTCCTCATTATAAAATTGGGTACCATGATCAGTGATAAAAGCATGTGGCAGACCATATCTGCAAATAATTTTCTTCCAGATGAATTGATAGACCCTTTCATACCCCATATCGATGAGAGGCTCAGCTTCTACCCATTTTGTGAAATAATCAACAATGACCACTAAATATTTGAATCGTCCTCTTGTAGTCGGCAGAGGCCCAACCAAATCTATTCCCCACATGGCAAATGGCCAAGGGGAAGTGATTGGTGTTAGCAACGCTTGAGGAGTTCTTTTTATAGTAGAAAATTGCTGACATTTATCGCATTTCTTAGCATAAGTTGTACAGTCAGCGTGCATTATTGGCTAGTAGTATCCCTGCGTCGTTATCCTTTGCAAAAGAGTCCGACCTGCTACTTGAGCTCCACAAGATCCTTCATGAATTTCTTCCACTAGATTGTGAACTTTCGTTGGGTGAACACATCTTTGCAGACCTGCAATCATACCCCTTCTGTATAAAACCCCATTGTTTAAGACATATCTAGCATCTTTAAATTTTAACCTTTTGACCGCAAGATGGTCGGATGGTAAAATGCATTCTTCGATGTAAGCCCTGATGGGATCCATGCAGTAAGGTCCCATATCCAAATTGATAACTTGACCATGAAATCTTCATCGATACTTATACTAGCCAGTATCTCAATAGGAATTGTTCTTCATAGCTTAGTACGTGTAGCTGAGGTGAACCGAGCTAGTGCATCAGCCCTTGTATTCTCCAGTCTTGGTATCCTAACCATTTGGACAACTTCTAAGTTGGATATTATCTCCATAGCTTTGGTGTGATACCTATACATGTATTCTCCTTTTGCTGCGTACAACCTGAGCATATGATTTACCACTAGTTGTGAATCACTAAACACTGTAACTTGCTCTGCATTAAGTGATTTAGCTAAATTGAGTCCCACAATTACTGCTTCATACTCAGTTTTATTATTGGAAGCTTTAAATTAGAAACGTAGATCACATTCTATGTCTAATCCATCCGAACTATTATGAATTATTCCAGCTCCGCAACCTGTGTCATATGAAGAACCATCAACATACAAATTCCATACAGGGATGCAGTTATCAAACCCTTGGTCTGACAAAGTCCCCTGATGGAATATCCATGATTTGTTCGACGTGAGACCCCTGTTGGTCGGAGGTATCAGGGTAAGTGAATTTAGCAATGAAATCTGCCACTACCTGTCCTTTGAGAGAAGACCTTTGCTCGTAGATAAGGTCATATTCACCTAACTCCACTACCCAATACATCAGTCATCCAGATTTTTTCGGCTTATGTAAAGCCTGTCTGAGTGGCATGTCAATATATACCTCTATTATATGGGCTTGAAAATATGGCTTCATTTTCCTGCTCGCCTCAATTAATGCCAATGCCAATTTCTCCGATTTTGGATATCTGATCTCAGCTCCCCTGAATGCCTTGCTCGTATAATAAATCAGTTTTTGCACTCCATCGTCCATTCTTATCAAAGTTGAACTGACTGCATTTTCTGAGACATCTAAGTACAAGTATAACTTTTCTCCCAACACTGGCCTGAACAGTAAAGGAGGTGTCCCTAGGTATTTTTCAACTCCATGAATGCCTTCTCACACACATCATTCCATTCAAAAGTCTTTCTGAGCACCTTAAAGAATGGAAGACATCTATTAGTTGCTCAGGAGATAAACCTATTGAGAGTCGCTACATGCCCCAGGAGGCTTTGTACTTCCTTTTTAGTTGTTGGAGATCGTAATTCTAGTAAGGCCTTTATCTTGTCAGGGTTTGCTTCAATATCTCATTGGTTTACAACATAACCAAGGAACATGCCTTCCTGTACGCCAAAGATGGTCGGGTTCAGCTTCAACTGGTACTTCTTCAGCTAGTCAAATGTTTGGCTTAGATCATCTATGTGGTCAGTAACTTTCTTGCTCTTGGTCAGCACGTCGTCGACATAAACCTCCATATTTTTGCCGATATGCTCTGCGAACACCTTATTCATCAGCCGCTGGTACGTATCACCTACATTTTTAAGACCAAAAAGCATCACATTGTAATAGTATGTTCCTCGTGGGGTAATGAAAGAGGTACTCTCCCTATCTTCTAGTTTCATCTTAATTTAGTTGTAGCCGAAATAAGCATCCATGAAGATCAACAATTCATGCCCCGAAGTAGCATCTACCACCTGATCTATTTGGGGCAGAGGGAAGTGATCTTTTAGGCAGGCTTTGTTCAGATCTGTGAAATCCACGCACATTCTCCATTTATTGTTCTTCTTTTTTACCATCACCATATTGGCTAACCAATCAGGATATTTGACATCCTCAAAAAAAGAATCCTTTTACAGTTTCTTTACTTCCTCTTGAATGGCCTGGTTTTTCTCTGGACTAAAAACCCTTCTTCGTTGCTTCACCGGTTTTATCTGCTTATTGACATTGAGCTCGTGGCACAGGAAGACTAGGTCTATCCCCAGTATATCTTCATAACTCCACGCGAAAGCTTGCTTCTTCGTATGATTATATTATAGGCCGATTGGACATTTTTGTCCATCACGAAGAATCGTATCTTTTCCGATCTACAGGCGGGCCAGGTACCAATTAACATGTCCAACTAGATTGTCCCAAGTGGAAAAACTTTTTCACCAGAGAAACTGATAAGGGGCCTGTGATACGGCTCCAATTGGGCGAGTTGTAGGTTCAAACTGTCAAAGTAAGGGTAGAACATGATATCCGCCGAGCTACCATTATCCACCAATATTCTTGAGATGATTACATCCTTCATCCTCATCTTGATCATCAAAGGGTCGTCGTGAGGATACAAAAAACCTTCCAGATCATTTTTAGAAAAATCGATGACCAGTTTATCTTTGTTAACCTTCCTCGAACGATCCTCTTTCGCCAGATTTATTCATTGTATATAGGAACAAGCTTGGACCTCATTGAGGTAAACTTTCCTTTCAGCGGTATGATCACCACCTCCTGCATCCCCACCTGTTATCATATTACAGTCAAATGAACCAAAACGGATTGAAAATACCTCACGTTCTGGTTGTCTTGACTTTTTGGGTAGATCAGGGTCTTCCTCCGGATCTTCTTCGTGATCCCTTTTCCTGTCATTTCTTGGTCGGTGAGGAGATTTGGACCTTTACCGTGATCTGTTATTGGTCTTCTCATTGTTCTGACGATCAACAAACCGGTTCAGTTTTCCTGGCCTAATGAGTGTTTATATCTCATTTTAGAGAGCTACGCATTGCTTGGTCGTGCGACCATGGTCCTTGTGGAACTCGTAATATTTGGACTTATCTCTTTTCTCAGGAGCTGTCCTCAATTTTCCTGGCCAATTTAATTCCTCGCTATTCTTGATCTCTTCCAGAACATGGTTTATATCCACCTTTAGCAGGGTATAATTGGCATATTTCTTCAAGTGGTCCAATGTTTCCTTGCCTTTCGACTGCTTATACCCCCCATTTTTCTTGTGATCTTTCCTCTCAGACCTACCTTCAACTTTAGTCTCTGCTTTTCCTCACCATTCTTCTTCGTGGCCATAGCTTATTTGGTGTTCATAATCTTGGCTGCTTTAACCATCAGTTCCGCCATGGATGTGGGAGGATCCTTGGCCAGAGTTTAGTACAGCTTGTTTGGTATAAGACCGCTCATGAGGGATGTAATAGTGGTTTTTTCCGCACAGTCAATGACTTCCAGTTTCTCGTTATTAAAATGAGTGATATAATCCTTTGTGCTCTCTCCTGCCATTTACCTTATGCTCAACAGATGTGCTACCCTTTTGACTGGCTTCGCACCAAAACAGAAGTTTCCTATAAAGAGCTCTGCCAGTTGATGGAAGGTAGCAATTTTCCCCCGAGGAAGATTATTGTACCATATTTGAGCAAATCCAGTGTTAGTCCCCGAGAATGCCCTGCACCTCATCTCATCGGGAACTGCATAGATATCTGTAGCAGCTTGGTACTGCTCTATGTGGAGTACATGATAAGTTTTTCCATCGTACTTCGATATAACTACAGGACCTTTAAACTTCGATGGTGTGGGAAAATCCACAATTGCTTGTACGAAGGATGATCCTTTGACAAAGGTTCTTTGGGTAGGGTTTCTGGCCTTATCCATTTCCCCTAACCTGTCTTCCAATCATTGAATAGATCCTTTCCATGACTCCTTTCCAGCTTCAGATCTATGGGTGAGAGCAATGGATCGTGTTGAGTTCTCTTCCTGGGATCTTTCTGGGCGAGCTGCAAGCCTGATATTTGGATGTTATTGGGCTGATCCTTCCCTCAACTCATTTGGTCGTGGAGAATTTCTCAACGAAATCCGAGAGGGATTTCTTCCTCTTGGGGCCTAAACGATCAAATGGGGAGACTCTGCTCAACCTTTCCAGAGAGCTCATTTATTCCAGAGTCAAAGTGATGTTTTCTTGAGACTTTAGAATTCTTATAGGAGATGTCAGGCCAGGATGATAGGATGGATCACTTGAGGTTCCAGTACAGTGAGGTTCAGGACGTCTGGTTCGTAAAGACGGTGGTGGCATGCCACTTCATTTACCGGACTGGATGGAATCTCTATTTTGAAAAGTCTAGGTGAACTGTTGCATAGTATCTTGCATGGCTGTTTCCCCCCTGGCCAAACTAGTCAAGATTTCTATGATATCGTTTGCGTTTGGAGGAGAAAAATCTTTAAGAGGAATCTCGTAATTGTTCCTGTTGCTAGATTTTGGGATTTCGTCCGTTTATGATAAGTTTTTGGATGAAAAATGTTACGTATAGTCATTTCCCATAGACGGAGCCAATCTGTTGATGTAAAAAACTAGATTTGATCTAATTAATTAATCACATATAAATATGAATAAAGAAATAAGACAAAGGATTTTTAAAGTGATCCAGCCTTAGGAAAATGGCCTACGTCCATTGTCTTGTATTACTGGGTATTTGCCTTAGTCGTCAGTATGTTTGCTTATGGAAGCTTACCCCGCTAGGGGGGGTATTACAAAGTATTTATAGCCCTTGGGATCTTATTGTAAATAGACAGTATGCCATTATTTAATAGACATATACATCTGTACATGATTAGAATGTTCATTGAATCTATTTTTATTGTTTGATCTTCTTGACTAGTAGCTCGGTACGCTGAGTAGCTCGGCATGTTGAGTAGCTCGGCACTGTAAGTTGCTTGGTAAATATATTTTACACCACGTAGTATGACACACGTCTTCATATAATTTGTCCACGTCAGCTGACTAATTTTTGTATCAACAACTGTTTCCTTCAAAACTAAGTTCCCTTTTACAAATTTTCTTAGCCTCACCAAGTTGTCATATGTCTTGAAAAGCTGCTTCATGTACATTTGGAAGTGTTACATCGCATTGTCCCTGTGCTCATCTAGTGCTTCTAATTGTACATGTCTGTTTTGGGGAATCATGCTGCTTCGTAAGGCATATCGGTCGGAAGGAACCTCCAGTTCTACCCGTATAATTGCTTTAGCTCCAAACACAATAAAGAACAGGGTATACCCTGTAGGCTTCCTCTTCATTGTTCGATAGGCCCACAGGACTGTTAGAATTTTGTCATTCTACGATCCTAAGAAGTCTTCCACCATCTTAGCTAAGATGTTGACCAAGGTCTTATTTGTTGCATCGACTTGACCATTGCTCTTAGGATATGCCACCATTAAGGTATGATGTACGATGGAATATTTGTATCTAAGCATTGTTACTTTTTTTTATTAATGGGGTCCCTTTATCAAAGAGGATATCCTTTGGAATACCAAACCTACAAATAATATATTCCCTGATGAAGTTAGCCACCACTACTGCAGTTTCTCTTTTGAGTGGTATCGCCTCAGCCCACTTCGTAAAGCATTATGTTTCCACAAGTATCTAGATCTTTCCCCTTGAGGATGGGTGTATTTACCCTACCAAGTTAAACTCCCAAGTGTGAAATCGGTTAGGAGTGGATAAAGAGTGAAAGTTTACCGACGGAGCATGGATCATGTTTTCATATAGCTGGCATTCCTGGTGTTTTCATACAAACTCAGCAGAATCCTTCTCCATGGTTGTTTAACGCTATCCCAAGGTTACTAACTGGTCATATAGCTTTGCCCCTCTAATGTAAGCTGGATCACGAGCTTATTTCAAAACCTCTGTTGCTTCCTCCTTCGTGATGCATCTTAATAACCTGTTAAAGTATCCTCTGTGATAGAGCTGCTCGTTTTGAACGTAGAACCGTGGGGGCCTTCACTTGAGTCCCATCGCATGCATTTTCTCCATAAGAATAATTCCATATATGTTAAAATCAACGTAAAGCTACCTCTAGTCCATCTAAATCTCAACAAAGTGGCATTCATCTGCCTAGAAGAAAAGTTGACATTTATCGTACCTTAGTTGTAACTCTGTTACATCCTGCTTCATCGTTTCTATACAGAGGGATCTCAGTTATTTTATAGTGTTCATCATGTGTCTTCTTTAACCTCTTCTCTGATTCTTCTAGACCGATGCAGCTTGATAACCATCCTCCTACATTCTTGAAGTAGAGATTTCCTTGGTTAGAAAAGTACTATGCTAGCTCTTTCAGTTCCATCTTGCCTTCCCCAGACCCCAACTTCTTACTGATCTTGCCCCTCCAATTTGAATCATCTTCCATAGGTAAGATCAATTCCACAACCGATGGGGATGTTTCCCATTGTATCACCACAATAGTTGCATCGGTTTTTATAGATAATTTTTTAGCAATAGTGGCATAGGCATCAGCATGTCTATTCACCATTCTGGTATGTCTTCTTATATTGAGCTGATGGAACTGGTTGATCAACCATTGGATAATCGTTCTATAAGGCGCCATGCTGAGGTACTTCAACGAATGTTCTCCATTCACTTGTAAAGCACTAAGTTTGAATCAATTTTAATGCATTATGAATGGATGCCCTTTCTAAGGTCCTCTCACAACCCCAGTACTGACGCTTCATACTTTGCTTCATTGTTAGAGAAAAGGAAATCTAATTTGTAGGAAAGGAAAAATACTTCCTTCCCTTTAGAAAGGATAACCCCTGCCCCTCCCTTCGTTTTTGCCGAAGAACCATCGAACTGCATCATCCATTCTTCAAGGTTGGCATCTAGAAAATTTGCCTGCAAATCATCCCCTCGAATGCTCTCTTAGTGTGGCTCAAATACCCCAGATAGGAAAATAACCAATAAGTCTGCATACGCTTGGCTCTTGATCGAGCGAGGGACCACACATTTTCAGTCATAATCTGAAAGGATAAGTAACCACCTAGCTTGTCTCTGGTCCATGTATGATCCTTCTCAGGTAGTAGACTGGCCTCCCTTGCCCATAGAGTTCTTGCGCTAGAAGAGCTCCAACGAACCTTGTAGTAGACGCCAAGTAAAGTTGTAATGGTATCCCTTCCCTGGGAGGAATCATCGTTTGTGAAGAAGTGAGAAGCTTCTTCAACTTGGTCAAAAATTCTTGGTGAGCTTCCTTTCGCTTGAATTTTTTTTCCTTTCATAGCAGCTCCATCAGAGGGTGAGTTATTTCGGCTAGCCCTGGCACAAATCTCCTCAGGTAGGAGACTTTATCAAGGAAAGTCTTGAGCTCCTTCGTTATTCTTGGATATGGCATCTCCAGGATTGCTCACTTCTTGTCCTGTTCCATATGCACTCCTTGTTAATCTACCATAAAACCCAGGAACTTCCCACTTATAACCCCTAAAGCATACTTCAGTGGGTTCATCTTTAGCTTGTACTTTCATCACCGGGTGAACACCATTCTATGATCCTCCAGCTGGGAGTCCTCTTTCTTCGACTTGATGACCAAATCATCCACATAAAATTCTAAAAAATTATTAAAGAAGTTATGGAAAATATCCATCATCATCCTTTGATACGTTGCCCTAATTTTTTATAACCCCAAAGGCATCACTTTGTACCTGAAGTTATCTAATGGGGTTCTGAACGCCACTTTCTATGCATATGTTGGGTCCATCTTAACCTGGTTCCATCCATAAATATGTAAATCTCATTTTTAGCAGTTGCATCGATCAAGCTATCAATGGAGGGAAGAGGAAACTCATCCTTTGTGCAAGCTCTGTTTATATCTCTGAAGTCCACACAAATCCTTATCTGATTTTTATCCTTCTTCCCTACTGGGATGATGCTTGACATCCAAAGTGGGTATTATATCGACTTGATGAACCTCATCGATAACAACCATTACAGCTCTTCCTTAATCTTTAGGTCTAGTTCAGGCTTGTAAGTCCTTATGGCTTCTTTTACCGATATGGCTGAAGGCATAACGTTAATCTTGTAGTAACTTACTTATTCATCTAGCCCTTTAATTTCTATATACTTCCATGTAAAAATGTCTTTGTACTCCCGAATTAGCTCAACCAAGGCCCTTCTTTTATCCTCTCTCAGATCTTTTGAAATGAAGATGGGCCTTGGGTGTTCTCCTTCATCTGCTAAGTCCAGTTGTTCTAGTTCTTGTTCCTATGGCTTTGGCCAATCCGTCATGTATTCAGGCTCTTCTACCACTTATTCCATAATCTTCTGGATGTTAGAGTTGTATATAACCATACATTTCCCTATTAGTCTACTAAAAAACACTGATACACCGGGTCAGCCTCTTCGTCAGCTTCTAGAACCCCTATTTCGACCGCTCGCTCATACCTTCAGAGGAGGTAAATCACCCTCCCATCCTTTGTGATCTTCTTCTTTCACTGCCTCCTGATCGTTACAACTGCCTTCCTTTTCCTTTCCCTCGAAGCCTCTGCCAGTTTATTTTTAGAAAACCTACCCAACACGCTATATCGTTAGAATTCGTGTTCCATCGGATCCATCTTGGGCCTCATTCTATCTCTGAGTTATTTTGAGATATTCTGAGGTTTAGGATCAACCTGATGAACTTCCTCTTTTGTTTCCCTTGTTCCTTCTCCCTCTCTGCTCTAACCATTCACAGGCCCCATTCGTTCTCTGTTTGAAGGAACTCTAGCTCCCTGCATTATTCTCGTTAGGACCCTGACATCTTCCTCTAGTTATGTGGAGAGAGTTGCACCCACCAAGTGAGTTCTTCAGTGGCAAAGGGTTTTTTCGTTGCACGTGTGTCGATTCCAATCCCTTTCACGTTGGCCTTCGCACGGTGGTGATATGTCAAAGGGGCTAAACCATGGTTGTGCATCCACATCCTTCCTATTAGAAGGTGGTACGAAGTATCACTCTGAATCACGTGGAATTTAATGTGTGAAGTGAGGTTCCCCATCATAATCCCCACATTCACATAACCAATCGACTTGGATGATTGATTATCATATCCTGAAATTACCAAAGACATTGGTATCAGCCTTGCCTCTGGAATATTGGATGCATTAAAGGAGCGCATGGGCATGATATTTATTGATGCTCCCCCATCCATCAAAGAGCTTTCAAAACTCACACCATTGATACAAGAAGTTACATATAAGGTCTTATTATGTGGGAACCTTATACCCCTATCGGCGTCACTAAGAGTTACCTCAGATAAAAATTTCCTTACTAATCTGGCCATGGGCCCCTTCCACCTTAGCGATGGCATTGTATTCTTTCGTGCAATATCTAGGAACTCTTGCGTTACCTCTAATTGACTCTCCTTTGGCATCCCCACTTGGTCGAAGAACCATGAGAACTTGGGCGACTGCGATATAGCTTGGTACTCTAGCCCCGAGTCTATATCTTCACCCTCCATATTGTACATGTCTTCTAAATCTCTGTCTCTAGCTTCATCATAAGCTATCACCATATTGGCCATTCCCCTTATAAAGTCTTCCAATGCATCCCCAAACTCCTCCCGTTCAATCTCCATCTCCCTCGCTTTCCATTCAACATCTTCATCATAATCAACTATCAAATTAGCCCCATGTGCTGGAAGGGGATTAGTATTGACATTCTCCTTAGGGATCTGTAGATTCCCTGTCTTCATGTACTTACTTATGATCTTCCGTAGTGTGAAGTAAGTTGTCGTTGGGTAACCCATCTTTCGATGGAGCTGACAATGCTTGGGATCAGCTCTTGTCTCTACGTGTGGTTCCACGACTGGAATGCCCTTAGGTCCATATACCGTTCCCCCTTAGACCATGGTCTTGTAACAACTGATGGCCTCTTCGATCGTACAAGACAGTGGTGGTGGTTCCTCTCTGTCTCTATTGAACTTTCTCTTGTTGTCCTTCTTTGGTTGATTTGCCCCCTCTCCTCCATCAGCGTACCCCACTCGTGGAGGTTGGCCCCGTGCCGCAATGAGTTATATTAGCAATCTAAACATCATAGGCACCACAATGGGACTTAGCCAAATGACTAATGATATAATCCTTGCTGCCTTTAGAAATTCCACAAAAGTTCCTTCCTGCATTTCATTGATGAGATGGCAGATGTATTCTGGGAGAAGCACAAATCTGAAGCAATTTGGACTCCTTGGCCTCTTTTCTTACATTGAGAGACCTTTCCTTAAACCTTCGAACGTACACTGCCACTTCTTCCCTAGGTCGTTGCTTCTCCCTGCCCAATTAGGTCAGCGTGAACTGATCCTCTTCCAGAAAGAACTTCTGGACCAACAGCACATGCATTTCCTCCCATGTTGAGACACTTTTTAGTTACAAAAGGTGTAACTCTTATCGGTTAGGGATTTGGAAAACTTCCTTAACCTTATCTTCTTATTATTGCAATGAGCCCCCAGATGCTCAATGAAGCGTTTGATATTCTCCTTCGGATTTTCCCCTTTTCCTGTGTACTTGTCAAAGATAGTAGGGATTTAGTCTTTTGGGTAAGGCTCATCGTTGTATTCTTAAGGGTAAGGAGTATGAAAATCATCATACACCAATGCTACCTTGCTGGTTGGTTGTAAGGAAGTTACTATCATCATCATCATTAAAATACCCTTCTACATTTCCTTCCTCATTTTTTCTAAGGCAAATGCATGTGTTTTCTCAACCACTGAGGTAATGGGCTGAGGGACCACAGGGCGGAATTCCCATTATGCCTGGCGTACTTACCATATGTGGAACGCCTACCACACCTGGGATGCCCACCATTGGGATATGGGTAGGTACTGTATTCCTAGGGCCATCTCCCGTTGGAGCTACGCTTGTTGGGGCTATCGGGGCCGTCATTGGCGTTATGAAGGAAATTGGGGTTAAATCCACCCAAAACCATTACAGCAACAGGAGTCTACAAAATCTTGAAGAATTTGACCATGAGAAGGGCCATATGTGCTTGTCCCATCCCGACATTAGTGGAAGCTTGCACCACCCCTAGAATGCCTATTGCCTTTTGAGATGGGGACACCTCCACCCGAGGAACCCCATCCATGGCATCCTCAAGCTCCCTCATCGCTTGTTCTTCATTATGCTGAATAGCGTCAAAATATGTGGTACGGTGAACATTATATTGCGCCATACTTTTAGGATAATACCTCCACAGCGGAGTCGCCAAATGTAAAAGGGTAGTCCCCTTATCTCCTGGGAGTATAATAATACTAGTTGAGGTGTAACCCCTATAGGTATAGTGATTAATGATAACTCAGGAACTTTTCAATAAATACAATTAAACCCACAATATTATATATAATCGACACTCGGATTGAACTCACAACACACTCGTGTATAACTCAAATAATAATAAAGGAACTCAGAAGTAACTCATTCAAAGGGCGAGAGAAGTAATCACCCTAAAGACACTTGGAAGGAAATCAACACACCAACAACCTTTGAAATATCTCTAGTTAGCTATTAAAAGCTTCACAATAAATGATAATGGTGGGAGAGCAAGAACTCTGGTTTGCAATAACTTCTCTCTGATATGTATTATCTCTCTAGAAATAATCTTTAGAACTCTCTCTCTCTCTCTCTCTCTCTCTCAGAAGTGGTTGATGCTAATAAATATCCCCCACACCACTCCCGGTATGCCTCAGTCCTTCACAGCTATAAAAGACATCCTCTTATACTTTACGTCACAAACATTAAATGCTTGATGGGCCAGTTAGTCCTACGTCATAAATATTAAATGCCAAGACATGCCTTTTTCCTAATTACTGTGTGTCAGAGGACTGTCACTACATAGGTGGATCACTAAATCGTCTGACCAGGGCCTTACTGGCCTCCCTATTGTTCTCTTGGACCTGGTGGTCTTAGAGAACATGTGGATGTTGTTGTTATGGACCCTACTGGTCCTGACTAAAATCTTGACCCTCAATTCGGTACCCTCCTGGCCTAAACCTCTTGGAACCACCCCCTTGCTAAGAATCCTACCCCTGGTGTTTTCCAGGATGATGTTGCTACTGCTGTGGTGCTCCACTAGCACTGCTACCTCATGTTTGTCCTTTATGGCTAGGCTCCACTTCTCATTGACTTCCCTTCACATGGAAGCATTGGTCCTCACTGTGTAAAAGTGCGACATTGATGACGTCTGTGTGAGTCACCAATACAGGGTTGACAATTAAGTGTTGCCTGATCCTCTAGGTTAAATCATCCATAAAATTCACCTTCTTCCTTTCCTTGTTATTCACTTAATTTGGAACAAAATTATCCAAACGAGTGAACTCCTCCTCATACTCGGCTACTTTGCGATCTCCCTGAGTGAACTCATTGATCCTCTTTTGCATCTTTGTCTCAACGGTTAGCGAAAAGTATTTGCGATCGAACACAATAGGCATCATGACCCTCTCCCCCATAGTGGTAATTGACTCCCACCACTATAACGCTGCTCCTACTAGCCTAAAATTGGATAACATCTGCTTTTGCACCTCGCTACAATCTACAATGCATAATTGGTGCTGAATGTTCTTCTTTCACTGGCGCACTACAATAACATCTGAACTCCCCTGAAACTCTGGTGGGTGGACTTTCTGAAAATCCTCCTTAACTCTCTTCCACTTCAATGGCCCCTATTAGGCCTGGACAACTGCTGCCACTGGCTGCGGTGGCTGCTGAACCTGAGGAAAATAATAAGCCATGGCAGTCATCATTGTATTAATTGCCTGTGCCACTATCTTTACAACCCCTGCTGCTGTCACTGTCCCCTTTGGTGGATGTGGTTGCAGTGCTTGTGGCTCTTTCTAAGCCTCCCTCTTATTGTCTTTAGTCGGTGCCCTCGCTGGTCGTCCTCTCTTGGGTAGCATCGGAGATGAGATTGAAGTTTGTATAAGTTCATAATAATATTCAAATTAATCAGTAGAAGAACATAAGTACGCATACGTAAAGGAATACAATAATCCTATTTATAGGGATCTATGTCAAAGAACGCTATGTTGAAACATAAGTAAGCCATAAAGATCATATGGACACTAGAACCTGATGCTCTGATACCATTTATGACACCTCGCCTATTCTAACCACGGGTGATCAGTCCTTCATTAAAATAAAAAGGAATCTCATCTGGTTCATTCTTAGCATCACTGTCGAATACTTTTTAAATTACTAACCATCTATGTTAAATTAAGCTGATGTCAAAATTTTATATTTCATTAGCCACACAACAATAAGCTAAATAAAATATTTTAAACCATCCATATAATTATAGAGTCTAAAACATCACATGGTAAATCACTGAATAAAATAATACTAAAAGATAAAATATTGAATTGTCTTTCCACAACAAGTTTAAAGTAAATAAAACCAAGTCTGATAAATACTGAATAACTAAAATACTGAATAGTCTAAAGGGGCAACATGCCCAAATGAAGTACTGAAATGAAATCCTATCTAGGAATGAATAACTGAAGCGTCTACATTAAATCCTACAAGACTCCACAATATTGTAACTACGCATCCTTAGAATGAATCATCAAGCTTGGCGACCCCGTGGATGGACACCTAAAATGTTTTGGAACAAAGTAGAAAAATAGATTTGACATGGGTCTGATCCTGAGAAAACCTTTTTAAAAATATTTAGCAAGTATTTAAATCACAATTTAAAAACAGTTACTAGATACACATGTTAGTTTCGCGTACACTTCCTTGAGTTCCTCACCTCTCATATAATGTGCACACAAAATGCATCCTACCTAGCTATGCTAACCATCCTAACTAGACATTCGTATCTAACTAATCACAAAAGGTTCAGCTTTCCCCATACCACCCATACAGTACGCTATCGTAACACTAATAACTAATAATTCTCGTATGTTATTAATAAACCATTTTGATTAAGTTCTCATATTTAATTCACTTTTTAAATATCCACTATATATCTTCCTACTGTCACCCAAGTAGAATAATCATTCATTATTATCACACCATTACAGAGGTTTCACCACACTTAAGTTGCTTTTAGATATACACTATCTATCTTTTCAACTACTACACATAAGTAGAATAATACACAGTTGTATATATTCATCACACAAATAATATATATAACTACAGAATCCCCGGAATGTCCTCTCGTGTTCCTGGCATACTCTGCTATCAAGTCATGTTCCTTTTGTACCAAAATCAAGGAATATCGGTTCGACATGTCTCCTCGAACCCAAAAATCAAATCCACACATATTGGAGGCGAACATCGTTCTAAGCCTTTGTGCTACGCACATACCTAACGTACCCAAATGACCGTCAATACTATCGTACACTCAGATAGTGATCGTACCTAGGTTCTATGTTCTACGGCACAAATTTGGACCTCACTGGATTCTCCAAGGTGGGATCTCCCTTTGCGTAGAAACCTACGGATAACGTGCAGCATAGGTATGTTCACACACATAGCAAATCACACCATAGGTATTCACACAACCTATATATATATATATATATATATATATATATATATATATATATATATATATATATATATATATCAAACATAGGTGTACACACATCCTATAAACATGCTCAGTATAGGCATACACACAACATATAAGCATGCTCACTATAGGCATACACACAACCTATAATATATCTCGTACGTAGTATATAACTCTCAAATACTTTACGTACTATCAAATTACCATTTTAACTTATTATTATATATTTATGAGTATCGCTCATTACTCGAAGGGTCCCAATCATCCCTAAAGAAATTTCAGTAGTTAAACATCACTAACCTACTGGTATAAAATTCCGAGTTATCATCTACATTTCCCGTAACGCGTTTTAAATTCCCGATACTTAACAAATTATTTAGATATCGTAGCCTTAGTCGCATTTTACCCTCATTATGACTAAGTCTAAGACACAACTATAGGGCTATTGAAATTCCCAAAGTCTTCATATAGTTCATAAACCATTCTATACCCTGATTGAATTTCTGACTAAGAATTTCGATCTCGGACACCCTTCCGTAGAAAATTCCTAACTAATTTTAAAAAATCAGAAAAATACGAAACTGGCGGCCACGTGTCCCAAACGAAAAGATTTATCTCCTTGACCAAAAACTTAGGTCATTATAATGACAAATTAATCTCGTTCAAATGACATACAAATCTCGTTTGATCTCGTTCGAACGACCTCAGCGATTTTGACAGCTTCGTCCCAAACTTGTTTTTCTCCATGGTTAACACCTCAAACCTTCATGAAACTCTCCCAAACTCCTATCCAACATAACCAAACCCCAAATACACGTCTAGGGACAACTTCTAGTGTAATTAATATATCAAATCTATAAGAAATCTACCTAAGAAAAGATTAAATTCCAAAATTCTCAAAACCCTAGGTTATGGTGTTCTTCATGTGTAATCAATAAGATACCCGGATGTCTTTCATTATTTTCATCACATAACATCTGATTTCATTTTTTCTACATAAAGTAATCTATTCTACGTGCATCCCTATAATAATTCATGGATTACACACATTAAATCCCCAAGAATTTACCCCAAACATGTAATTGAAACCCTACACTACATGGGTATTATAACCTGCTTAAATAAATTGGATGATAAACAGTTGCCTTTGTCCAGTAGATCTGATTTTCATTCATTGATGATGGAGTTGCTCTTCCCTTGCTCCGATCTCGATTATGATGATGTCTGTGGTGCAAAATGGTGTGGAAAGGCCTAATTTTCCTTCTCCTCTTCCTTTCTTATGGCCTCCCCTATCTCTAAGGCAATATAACCTTAGTTTTCCACTCCAATGGGATGGTAAACCTCTCAAATTTTTGGAGTTACATCTACCACAAACTCCTTAATGATCGAAACGCCCTTAATTGGTGCCGGTTTGGTCTAAAATCGCCTCGACACCCAATCAGCACACCTAATTATACTATTTTGATAATTTTGACCCATTCAGAACCAATCGTGACCTTAAAATCACCATCCGATTTAGTCTAAAAAATTATCCCATCTCGACCTCATATAGTCTACACTCGACTACCGGTTGAGATCTAACACAGTCAGGTCACTACTCCTCGTTATGACATAAAATAACAAATCATTATTCACTTAGTAATTATATTGCATAAATGTTAATCATCACATATCCCGATTAATATTTTAATCAACACAAAATAATAAATCCCACTAAATTACAGCACACATGAAATTTCAAAAATCACTGAATTAATTAGTTTCTAATTACTCAAAAATATAGGGTATTATAGCAAAAACCTCTTTTTTGACTTTCCCATAACTGATGGCAAATCTAAATATCTATCTAAATTACTCACCTCCCAATTCCCCAAAGTATCACTCGGGACTCCCTTAAGCTCTACTACAATGTTACTATTAAAACACACCACATTTCTCCACATTGATTTTTTGTCCCGGAGCACACTTATACATATCACCACACTTCTCCATATTTTGTATACCCTTATTTTGATGATCACAACGTTTGGCTAGTATAAATTATGTGTGATCAAAGTTATTTAATTAGGTCATTAAAATAATATTTTAAATAATTTAGATATAATCAAATTAATTAAACAAATATGTCATTTTCATATCTATATATGTATAAGAAATATTTAAGATAAAATGCTTTCAGATAAATTACTTTAAATATATTATCGGAGCATTACGAGCTGAGTTTGGCTTTCACGAAATCAAAGTTTAAGATGTATTGAATAACAACATTCAAAAATTTAGTGCAATCAAAGGGATGATATGGGATCGTGACGCAAAAGATTAATCATTTAACAAAACACAACAAATGAGAGCTTAATGCATGAATAGGTTTCCAATGGTCAATAGTAAACCAACACTATTGGATCTTACCAAAACATGACTTTTTTTCCCTAAAATGTGGGTGCGACACTTGCCCACTCGAGTTGCAGTGTGGCTCCGACACTCATCTAGACCTAGATAATATGTTGTAATACCCCGTATTTTTATGTCTTTTAATTATGAGATTAATTAAATGAAATTTCTTATAATTATGGGATTAATTAAAATTAATTTGGGATAATTAATTGGAAATTAATTCAGATTTAAATAACTAGTGAGACGAGAGTTAGTATTTGATTATGATGATAATGTTGAATATTACTGAGTCATTATGGTAATATATGATTATTGAATTTATTAAAATTGTCGTGAGTTGAAAATACGGCACTTTCGATAATTAAATTGGGACGCGCGTGTCAGTCATGTCAGGACCCAATTTAATGGATTTAAAAGTAATTTATTTTTATGTCATCCGTATGATCTTTTTGAGTG
The DNA here is from genome assembly GCA_949130495.1 of Sambucus nigra. Lineage (NCBI taxonomy): Eukaryota > Viridiplantae > Streptophyta > Magnoliopsida > Dipsacales > Adoxaceae > Sambucus > Sambucus nigra. The sequence goes on from OX422207.1 coordinate 807,343,311, forward strand.
AGCCAACGTTTCTGGAAGGATCGAGATAGTCAGAAAACACTAGACGGGGGTTTAGTTTGGGCCCCGGGGCATTTTAGGCCTAACAGACAACCCGGGAGGCTATTTTAATCATTTTGACTTTTTGAGGAATAGTAACCCATGAATTTTAGACTGATAGTATCAGCTAATACTTGAGTCTCTTAGGGTTTCACAACCAAAAATCATAAATGACCATTAGAGAGGAAGAGAAGGAAATTTCCCAAAGGAGAACCACCACTTAGAGGCTTTTGCACCACCGTCACCACCATCGGATAGATTGGAAAGAGAGAATCATTCCCATACCATCTGCTTCAAAGGATCAGAGTATTCATTCCCAGGCAAGTGATTTAACTTGTTATGATTCAGCAAATATATTATCCATGTAGTTTAGAATTGGGTACTAGACTTGAAAAATCATAATTTTCAAAATTGGGAGAATTAAATCTGAATATGGGTAGGTTTTGCGAACCTTAGTGATATAAATCCCAGATTAAAATTGAGTATTGGGTTATCTTGAAGTGAAAGAAACTATACTAGGGTTAACATGAGACTTTGATGAATATACCGATTTATATGTGGTTCTTGTGATGATTTGATGATTCTGGAACGTTAGAAACCTTATATTTAAGGTGACATAACATTAGGTACGTTTACTTTAGGAATTGGGATCATGTAATGAAAATTGGAGATAAAACTAGGGCTGAAAACGCAAAACAAATCTGGGTTGTAACTGCTCGATCGACCGATCGACATTCATAGGCCGATCGATTGACTCCCACTGCACTTGTGATATTTTTTCCTTTTAAGATTTAATCAATTTCGACTCTTGAAAGTTATTGGTGGGGACTATGTGAACATATTGAGACTTAAAGAGGACCAGTAGGGGTGTATTTAAATCTCGAAACATATCAGAATTGATTTGGGACTTAGTGCTAAACTTACGAGTGTCCGACGTGTGAGTTACTATTAGAAGTTGCGAGAACATGAATTAAATTCGTATAAGAGATAAACTAAGGTTAGAGGAAGAAATAGGAAACTTAAATTACTGAATTAATTTTAATGACAAGTGGGAGACTTAGTAACCTTTTGGGATATGTTTAAGTACTCGAAATTATATGACTAAAGAGTTATCGGCTAAATGTATTCTGTGAAATAAATGGGATGATAGTGAGTACATATAAGACTTATGGTATAGGGATGGAATATACCTATAGTAATATGATTATTACCTAAGTTGTGTAGATGCTTAGTATATGGATTATTGTGTGTATGACATACCTACTATACTTGCTATCACGGGAGGTTGATTTTCGAAAAAGAACCATATTATCTTTGTGTACCTTCAGAGGGATTTAGATTGGTACCTTAAGGACATAGGACTGTGAATGACTTATTTGTGAGTTGATAAGTCAGCTGACCATGGGAGCGTAGGTATGTGCTTGACCCATGGGTATGTGAACTATGTTCGCCTCTAATATGTGTGATTTGTATTAAGACAGTTCCTGAGTGATTCAGAACGCGTGATCCTTACATATGTGATGTACATGGATTTGATAGCAGAGTATGCAAGCACCGTAGCTTAGCCTAGGGGTGACATATATGTATATACGTACTGAGAATGATTTATATATATACTTGTGACTAGTTCACTATTGCTTACTAGATTTGAATAACTAATATATTTGAATGGGTTAAGAATGTGAAAATCTAAATAACACTTGAGATAAGTAATTTAATGAATGTGAATGTGGGATATAAATATGACTTGTCTTGGTTATATGAGTAGGCACCCTATATTAGAATGTGAAAGCAGGAGTTAGTACGAACTAGTTAGATAGTGGCATAACTAGGATGGGATAATGTTATACGTTAGGCGTGCACATTAGTTGAGGGGTGAGAAACTCATGTGAGAGTACACAACTAACATCTATATAATATTTACTATTTAATGCAATTAAAAACTTGTTATATTTTTAAACTGTTTTCACCTCGGGATCTGACCCGTTGTCCTTCCAAATCTATTTTTCTGTAAAACCTTTTAGGTGTCCATCCACATGGACACCAAGCATAGGAGTTCCATTATGATGATGTGTTGTAGCTATCGTGGAAGTTACATGATCTCGGTATTAAATGCCTCCACATTTATCCTTGGTTCCTTCAGAGTCATTCATATCAGCTAGGGCATGTTGCCCATTCTTATTTAGAGATTGTAGTTATATATTTTCATTATTTCAGATGTTGGTTTATTTATTCAGACTCTTGTATTGGGATTTTATTTACTCTGGTATTATTATTATTGGAGTGTTTACTCTAGACTCAGTTTATTTCATTTCGTTGGTTATTCATATGAGATTGTTTATGCGATGGATGGATGATGATTTAATTACTTGGTTAATTGTTAATTTAATTAATAAAATTTGGCATCTCTCTATTTTAAATATTAGGGGGTTAGTAAGTAACTAAATATTTTCCACAGTGATGCTAAGACTAAACCATCTTGATATTTTGTATTAATTTAATAAAGGAGTAGCTACCCGGTATTTAATTAGTTGGGGGTGTCACAGGTGGTATCAGAGCATCAGGTTCTAGTGTCCTTTAGGATCTGTGCGGCTTATTATGCTTCCAGCGTAGTTTTTCTTTTATATAGAGACCTATGTTTAGGATTGTTGATTTCTTTGGTGAGATTTTGTTTCTGCTGGTATAATGTATATGATAGTGAATCTTATTTGCATTCGAGTGCGTTCGTGTGACGAACCATGCAGTAAGTCAGGCAAGGGTAGTTGGGAGGACAGCAGGGGGAAAAGCTCAGTTGAGGTTATCGCGTATATTCAAGAATGATGACCGTAGTTGAGGCACTTTTATTATGGTACAAAAATTTGGGATGATAAAGACGGCTAGGACATAACACATGACTTTCAGGTACCGCTATAGTAGAAAGTGAATTCAAATTAGACTCACCTAATATGGTTGGATTGGGATAAAGTAATACGAAGCATTGAAGAGAACCATCAGTGGAAATTCTAGAAATGCGGAGATCATGCGTGTTAGCCAACGAAGGTAAAATATCCAAAGGCTTGGGCATATGTCGGAGTGTGGCTAACGGGAAGTGAAATTTGGGGTAAAATTTTTCTTGGATCTTCGGAGAAAAGTTATAATGGTAGGAGTCAATAACCACATTTATTAATCTAATGTCGTGTGAATAGAAGGATGTTAGGTACTGTTTAACCTCAAGTTCATTCATCAGACGTTCAACATAAGATGCGAACGTTGTTCTGAACTCACACCAAAGGTCCAGATAGAGGTCCCTTTGTGAAAAGGAATTTAACTAATTAGCAAACCTTGCACCGTAGGAAGTAGGTACAATGGAAAAGAGGATTTTAAATGGGGAAATTAACTTATGAGAGAAATTGCTAGCACTTATGGGAAATTCTGCTTGGACTGTCAATGCAGATGGTAATAATGTCACGTTTTGTCAATATGGATGTTAATGCTTCCTCATATGGGGAGCTACAAAAGTCGAGGAATGTAGCCAAAGATTAAGACTGGGTGAAATGGTGTTGGTGAAGCACCACAAGGGGGAGACCCATTTAAATGATTTAGATAGCTGAATTTTTTTTACCGAGCGATGGTGAATTCAGTAAGGGTTGTTGAAGCCAGTAACATGTTCCTTAGGGTCAACAAAGCTAAGGGAACAACGGGGGTAGCCATCAGAATTGAGACTACCAAAGTCCGAGAGAAGGACAACCCTAACATGATCAGTATGATCGGAGATAAGTGGATTATGTGTAGAGGCAGTTTGGGAAGATTAAACCTCATGTGTTAAATTTTCTCGAAGTGAGTAAAGGGACAAGGGTATGGTGCCTAGCAAGGGCAATGGTTAATGTAATTTTCGATTTGGGTACAGAGATGCATGTTAAGTCCAAGAACCATTTAAGCATCCAGGGAGATTGGCAAGGTAAAAGTATGAGTTTTACCCTTAGAGGATGAGGCGTATTTTATGTGATGCGAACTAGTTACTACATTTTTATTATTGCTAGATTCGCATGTGAGACGATTTTAGTGTATATATCGACTACGTTATTATTATGTAAATGTTTTCCCTGGTATAGCAGGGTTACCTTTAGAGTTATCAGCGGAGGATGAATGGGTGTATCGATAGTGGTATATACTATATTGAGATTACTCATTTTAGTAATGTGTTATACGAGTATGATATTATCCTGATTATGATTTTATAGTAATGATTAGACCGATAGTGGGCAAATATCGCAAGTCTATCGGGGTTACTACCTTAGTATAGGATATTTTGTTCTGGCGAAACCTCACCTGCGAGAGTCCGGGCTCTCGTTTATATATATATATATATATATATATAGAGAGAGAGAGAGAGAGAGAGAGGCAGGCTCGTGTGCACACTAAATTTGCACATGTGCTGGCGTACACCAATTTTTTTAAAATATTTAAAAAAATATTTTTGAGTTGATTTTTTTATGTGATATTTAAACATTTCAATGGACCCATATAAAAAAATTAGTTCAAAAAAATATTTTTTGCTATTTTTAAAAAATCGGTCAAACTTTCGCACCTTTTAAAGTGCTTAAAAACATCGAAAGTTTGACCGATTTTTTAAAAATAGCAAAAAAAGTTTTTTTGAGATGATTTTTTTTATATTAGTCCCTTGAAATGTTTAAATATCACATAAAAAAATCAGCTCAAAAATATTTTATTTACTATTTAAAAAAAATGATGTGCACACTTAGTGTGCAAACTTAATGTGCACAGGAGCTTGTTTGTATATATATATATATATATATATATATAATAGAGACTTCAGAAGGTATAATGGTCTCGGATATTCGATCCCGGTATGTGTAGGGACTTTATTGATATGATTCGGAGTGTATTGGGTTTACTGTTCAGCGGAAAAATTTAACTTGTTATTATGTTTAACGCTCAGGACGTGGTAATAGGAAGAGCGCATTGTTATATCACCATTTAGAGACATGAAAGTTAATACTCATAGTTGTATGTCTAGGGACTGGATTTCGAGAGCCCCGATTATATGTGCACTATGTTTATGGAATGTGACTACCACTAATGTTTAGAGACAGTGTCTTTTGGAGGAAGTTCCTTGTTTAAGTGTAATTGCGTAAAGAGATGTAAATTTTGTGTGAAGAGATGGGAATATAGGGGTACATGTTATGAACTGAGGACCAACAGATTTCGATGACCGACAAGGCTAGGTAGTAGTGTATCGGGGGGTCCTTGTTTGAATAACATCCCACGCATGAAACTTAGCATAAGGTTGGTGGTAGGGAGATGTTTGGCCATTTGTCCATAAGTTCGGTACCTAGGTCGTTATAGAGGTATGTAGTTATAACTGTAAGTTGAAAGTTAAATTACGATATAAGGACAGTAGAACCAGTTGTGTTGTGAGGAAGTATTGAAAATTTTGTTTTATTACGGCGAGTTTAAGGATATAATGATGTTAAGGAGGATTTAAAATTTCAAATTCTGGGGTGATTGAGAATACCCAAGTGGCATAAACACGTCGAATATAGTGGAAATACAGAATTTGGCGTATGTATGAAGCGTATATGATGTTTAAATCCATATGCACGGTTTATAGGGTGTGTGGACACCTTGATTTGCTGATGTCAGAATCGTCGAAAAAAGAGACACGAAAATAGATGGGTGAAATTTGTGCTTGGGGGACTAATATGACAAAACGGAAGTGGTAGAGTGGATTATGCATCGTGAGAGAAGGACGATAATCCATATATTCATGTGCAATCAGAGTAGCACATCCAGACTTGGTTGAAAGGCAATGGGAAACCATTTAAAAAGGGGTTGTCCCTTGAGAAGACAAATATTTAACTATTATGGACAATTTGGAGCAGAGTCGTACCCAGTCGAATGTTGAGAGCGACTTGCGCGTAAATAAAATGATGATGTCTATAAGGTATAAAGAGTCCAGAAGTGCACGAGTCAAAACTTTTGGTATATGCCGAGGAAATAAAAGGATTATTAAGTAACACTTAATGGGAAGAATTATAAATGAAAGTCGGTGTTGAGTGGGATATAGTAAGTAGTCTCCATATACACCACTCATAGAAATAAATCGGTTGGAATAAGATGATAAGCTAGAAAATTTTGTATCAAGTTGACGATTCCAGTAATGGAGGAGTCAAGTTAGTAAATTTCTTCGATAGGTTGCAAACCTCTTGATGAGGCACGAGTTCCTTCGAATGTGTGGAATAAGATGACTAAAAGAAAAGTAATTGTTATACCTTTGAGTGATTTACACTATTAAATAGTGTGACCCAATATTGTTCTGAACTAAGATGAGATCCTTGAACCCCATCTCCAATATGAAATTTCAGGAAGTAGTGGCGATAACATTTCGTTTTGAGCAGGTTGCATCACCTATAGTCCGAGGAGTACGTGAAAGGTGATTAACGACTGGTGGAACTATAAGAAAGTAACTTTGGACTCATTGTGATCATTTCATTCCCACGATGGATATAACTAGTAAGTGAAGTATAATATGGTAATGGGAGAGGATATTACCTAATGGTAGAGTTGTGTCAAAACACGAACCTATTTATCGTGGACAATGTGCTATTTGAGGTTTTGTGTGGATAAATCTCACTATCCTTCCTCTGGATGTTTAGAGGTGAGCGGATAATCAATGTTTTGGATTATTCAGAAGTTAGAGTCTGATGACTTTGATGGGATAACCACAAACCGTCTTAGGTGATTTTTGCCTTTCGTAAAAGTTAAACCACCGGGAACCGAGATTCGAAAAATGGACAAGGGTAGTCAGATGTTCATATGGTTTCTCCTAGGATGGGATTTTCGTGTTTAGATAAACACGGGAATTGATACGAAGTGAGGTGAGGCCTCCCAATAATATTAAGATAATGCGGCCAATGATGTATAAACTATTTTTTATTCAAATATTGTTTAGTAAGAGCACAAAGTGAGGTTCATTTATTGAGGTGTGACCCTAAACTGATAAAGTGTCGGGAGTGTTAAACAACCTTGCTGTGAAGCGGAGGCTATAGTGACCGAGCCTTACTTTGAAGTTTGTTTAGTGTACTGGAGGATACCAAATTTTACGAGGTATGCCTTTCTGAATTTCGGGACAAAATTCAATTATTAGGGGGTAAGTATGTAATACCCCGTATTATTATGGCTTTAATTATGAGATTAATTAAATAAAATTGCTTTTAATTATGGGATTAATTAAAATTAATTTGGAATAATTAATCGAAAATTAATTCAAATTTAAATAACTAGCGAGACGAGAGTTAGTATTTGATTATGATGATAATGTTGAATATTACTGAGTGATTATGATAATATATGATTATTGAATTTATTAAAATTATCGTGAGTTGAAAATATGGCAGTTTTGGTAATTAAATTGGGACGCGCGTGTCTGTCGTGTCAGGACCCAATTTAATGTATTTATAAGTAATTTATTTTTATGTCACACGTATGATCATTTTGAGTGCGCCAACGTGTCCGGAAGGGTTGAGATAGTCAAAAAACACTAGACGGGGGTTTAGTTTGGGTCCCGGGGAATTTTAGGCCTAACCGACAACCAAGGAGGGTATCTTAGTCATTTTAACTTTTTGAGGAATAGTAACCCACGAATTTTAGGCTAATAATATCTGCCAACACTTGAGTCCCTTAGGGTTTCACAACCAAAAATCATTAACGGCCATTAGAGAGGAAGAGAAGGAAGTTTTCCAAAGGAGAACCACCACTTAGAGGCTTTTGCACCACCGTCACCACCACTGGATAGATCGGAAAGAGAGAATCATTCCCATACCATATGCTTCAAAGGATAAAAATCTTCATTCCGAGGAAAGTTATTTAACTTTTTATGATTCAACAAGTATATTATCCTTGTAGTTTAGAATTGGGGACTAGACTTGGAAAATTAATAAATTTATAAATTTGGAGAATTAAATCTGAATATGGGTAGGTTTTGCATGTAGTTAAATTCTGGAAATAATAGAGACTTAAATCAGAACCTTAGTGATATAAATCCCGTATTAAAATTGAGTATTTTTTTTTATCTTGAATTGAAAGAAACTACACTAGGGTTAACATGAGACTTTGATGAATATACCAATTTATATGTGGTTCTTGTGATGATTTGATGATTCTGGCACGTTAGAAACCTGGAATTTAAGTTGACATAATATTAGGTACGTTTACTTTAGGAATTGGGATCATGTAATGAAAATTTAAGATAAAACTAAGGCTGAAAACGCAAAAAAATTTGGGTTGTAACTGCTCGATCGATCGGTCGACATTCTTGAGTCGATCGACAGACTCCCCCTGCACTTGTGATATTTTTTCCTTTTAGGATTTAATCAATTTCGACTCTTGAAAGTTATTGGTGGGAACTAGTTGAACATATTGAGACTTAAGGAGGACTAGTAGGGGTGTATTGAAATCCCGAAACATATCAGAATTGATTTGGGACTTAGTGCTAAACCTACGAGTGAGTTACTATTAGAAGTTACGAGAGCATGAATTAAATTCGTATAAGAGATAACCTAAGGTTAGAGACAGAAATAGGGACCTTAAATTATTGAATTAATCTTAGGGACAAGTGGGAGACTTAGTAATCTTTTGGGGTAAGTTTAAGTACTCGAAATTATATGACTAGAGAGTTATGGTCTAAACATATTACATGAAATAAATAGGATGATAGTGAGTACGTATAAGACTTATGGTATAGGGCTGGAATATACCTATAGTAATATGATGATTATTTAAGTTGTGTGAATGCTTAGTATATGGATTATTGTGTGTTTGACATACCTACCATACTTGCTATCATGGGAGGCTGATTTTTAAAAAAGGACCATCTTATCTTTGTGTGCCTTCAAGGGGATTTAGATTGGTACCTTAAGAACATAGGACTGTGAATGACTTATTTGTGAGTTGATAAGACAGCTGACCATGGGAGCGTAGGTATGTACGTGATCCATGGGTATGTGAACTATGTCCGCCTCCAATATGTGTGATTTGTATTGATACGGTTCCTGAGTGATTCGGAACGTGTGATCCTTACATACGTGATGTACATGGATTTGATAGCAGAGTATGCGTGCATCGTAGCTTAGCCTATGTGACACCCCGCCTAATAAAATACTGGGTGATCAGTCCTATACAAAATTAAACAGGAATCCCAGTTGGTTCATGCTTAGCATCACTGTCGAAAAACTTTTTAAAACTTACTAACCACCTAGTATTCAAAAAGCTGGTGCCAAATTTTAACTTCTTTTTTTATTAAAAAAAATAGTACATGTGAAAATAAATATAAACCATTCACACAACTGAAATTAAATCAGCTGAATAATTAATTAAACAATTTATCGAATAAACCATCGACCACCAAAGTAAATAGTCCAACAACACTCAACCCACACTGGAAGAAATACAACTGAAAACTGCAACTTAAGAGTTTGGGCGACATGCCCTAAGGAAACTGAAACTGATAACAGATTCCTACTATAGTAAGGAATGAACGATGCGTATAATCCAAACTCCTGCTAGCATCCACATATGTCGTAGCTCTGTGCCCCTGGAATAGAATATCAATCTTGGCGTACCTGTGGATGGACACCTAAAAGGTTTTGAAAATAGTTTTATAGCAAGGGTTAGAACCCAAAATATTTTGAAAATATTTAGCAAGTGAATTAACTGCAGTAATTTAAAATGCATGAATGCTCTTCATATTTAAGTAAGTGTCGCACTCCCTTGAGGACATCCTCACCCCTCCACTATTGTGCACACCTAATGTTTACCTTAACCCCACCTAGTTGTACTACCCCATCCAACTAGTCCAGGTAAAATCTTCCCTTGCCATAGTACTCTAACCCGAGTATAATACTTCCTGGATTATAAGTTATCTCATCAATTAACTTGTAAGGACACAAATTTTCAATAGAGTCCCTCGTAGTTTTGGCTCAATTCCGGACAAAAACGTTTGAGTTATAGGATAGAGTATATTGATCATACGTCAAGCCTCTAACGTGTTTGTTGAAGACGTAGCGGCCAAGTGTATAAAGATTCATCAAAATGCCGAGTTTAAGTGCCTCGTTTCTACGTCATCAACAGTGGTTTCATTACTCCAAGGTATGAATGCATTACATATATAGGAGCTTGGAACATTTTATATTGGGTGAACTTTTATTTAAAACTGTTTGTTTAATTTCAGAAAGATTTCATTTAAACTTTAAAATAAAGAATATGAAGTTTCTGGGCAAAAATCAAATTTTTCAAACTTTTTGGGAGTTCGTTCGAAGTGTCGTTAAAACGAGATTTTCGTTCAAACCATAAGTCGTTTGAACGAGTTTTCCAACGAGTTCCCCATAAGGCCACTGGAATGTCATTCGAAGTGTCGTTTGAACGAACATGATGTTCGAACGAGCTTCCAACGAGATTTCTAACGAGTTCACACTGGAACTTCGTTAGAAGTCTCGTTCGAACAAGATTTTATTTGAACGAAAATGTCGTTCGAACGAGATTTGGCGGGAACAAGTATTTGGTAGTTTTGAGCAGTTTTTCCCACTTTTTCCACTACTTTACCCCACTAAATTTTGACAGAATATCCAAGTGCGGGAACCAAAGTTTTTAACTTAACTTTTTCATATCATACGATCTCTAAGAGAGTATTTTGAGAGAGAAATTAAAAAGAGAAAAAGTTCATTGTTTTTTAGTGTTTAATTCTTCAAGAAAAATCTTTTAAACACTTGTTTACACCCAATTGTTTGTTTAATCGAAGTTCCATATATATATACATTGCTTAGAGTTTTGGCACCAATTTTTCATCTCTACCGTTTGAGGAGACGTTTGGGTTTGCTTTTAAATCCCACAAAGAAAAAGAGGTTTGCGTTGAGTTACCCACTTGGAGAAAGGCTCCAAGTTTGGGTGACGGTGACTATATAAAGTCTGATCAGTGGATTCCGAGACCGCGGTGGAGCTCCGTGGTTATTCGCTAGGTGGAGGTATCTACAAGATGGAGCATCGGGACTTGAGATGGATCGAGTCGAGTGTTGTAAGTTTATTGTCTTGTATTTGTAAATTCCGTACTTAGTGGATTTGAGGCTAGGGCCGTCCGAGATTTTTTCCCGTTGTGGGTTTTTCCTGGCACATCGCGGCGTAGTGATTTATTGTTTATTTTATCTTGCTATATTCACCTAGAGCGCATGCTTAGGTAATTTAAGATACAATTTGGTTTTAATCACTACATGTTTAATTTGGTGCTAAATTAAATATTGGGTAATGTGTAATTAATTTAAGTCATTAAATTATTTTGTTAAAATTTGTTTTGGCCTAATTTGCTAATATTGAGAAATATGACTTAGGCAAATTTTCTAGGACTTGGGTTAATTGATTGGTTTAAGTGAAATTGAAATAAGTGCGTGTGTTTGTATTTTATTTCACTTGACTTAATTTTAATTTGAAGTTAAATTAAAATTTGGTGTTTTTGTGAACCATCATCTACGCTTCCGCATCACAAAAAAAGAAATTATTTATTTTTTATTTAAAATTGGGGGCCTACTGCGTTTTCATAACTTAATTAATTTCTTTTAAATCATAACATATAACCGTGACACAAGTTATATAAAGTATATACATCACACATTATATTATTACCCGCATATAATAGTGAATACCATTATATACATACCTTTACTAAAACATCCGCACATATATTATATGTATATCCGTCCCTCTGAGTATACCCTCATCGGATGATTTTCTCTAAAGTGCGATCTCACTAGGTGTGCTCACATAACCTAGTTACCCAAGTTGGAATTGCTCACCAGCCTGGCCCAAAATATAAACGTAGTGGAGGCGATCATATTTCTTCCCTGAAAGTGAGATAAGCCCCTCACTCATATACCGGACGCTATGACCTGAGGATATACTCACCCTACTCCTCAAGCTAGGGGATTCACCCACATCGCACAACCTCCCTTAATAGCACTAGAGTATATAAATTAAATAAATATCTAGTCATTGATATTTAATAGCACACACAATGTATACATATATATATATATATATATATATATATATATATATATATATAAAATATAAACCCCGACTTTACCGTGTACTCAAAAATCCTGTAACACTAGCCTTTAAATTTCTCGAGTCTCTGGCCTGACTCAACTTAATTAATTTTCTCACTTATTAATTTATCATTTTCCCGATACTAGACTCTAATTTATTTAATTCACACGTTAATTAATATAATATATCCCCCGAGTCTATTGTTCCGACTACAATATAAATACTTTACACATTAATCAAAATAATACTTGCCCGAGTCTATGATTCGACTCTAATTTAATTAATTTACACATGAATTAATTTAATACTTGGTGTCGCCCAACCATTATACACGGGCTCGCGTACTTGGCCCGTACCATCGTTAGTACCCGACTCCATATTTCGCCCTATAACTAATTAATTACACCTCAATGCCTTTAATAATGTAGTGCCACTCAACTATAATACCTGAATATTTTCCCTCGGTCCAAAATCAATACTTATGAATTATTTCCCGAAATTCATTCATCTCATGTCATACAATTATCACCCTCCTAAACCCAATTATATCCCTTTATAATTGCTAAGGAATATGTACTACATATGAATTTATCACTACATAAAAAGTAGGGGGAAAATCTAAATTAAATTTCCCTTTATACATAAAACTGGTGAACTTGCCAAAATCTCGGGACCATCGATCGATCGATCCACTGGGTCGATCGATCAATCGACCAGTTCCCTTTCTTCTCTGGCTTGCTGTTCAGCCATTGACGAAAATCTAAGTTTTTTTTCTCAAATCCCAACATCAATCCAGCCTATTTATCATCTTTTTACATTTATCATGAGCTATAATCATCATCTAAACCTTTTATCATCATTGATATTACGAATCTTTACCCACTCAAGAACACAATGTCCTATGGTAAAATCCCATTTATCCTTCACAAATCTGATCCCACAATCACAATACATTCAAATCTAACACTGGTGTTCTATTGTGATTCTTATACCAATCAATACTGAATACTTTTATAACATCAATTGGACTGTCAAATCACTCAACCAATTAAATTTATAAAAACCCATTTCATGCAATAGCCCACCCAAAAACGCATTTAGGTTTACACTTCCCATAATATGAATTGATTATCATCAATTTAAAAATCACAACAGTTAACCAGTTGCCTGGAATTATTCGTAGAGTCTGATCCATTGGTGTAGTTAAGGTGTTGATGAAGAACGCTCACTTTTGTCCCTTAATTTGGCTCCAAAAATCCCCAATTGGCTCTTGATTTGTTTTTTCCAAATTCCATCTCAAGCCCTAGGTTTAGAATTTGTATTAACTGTCATTAAACACTTCCCCAATTAGGCTTAAATTCACAAATCCCTTTTTTGGCCACATGGGCCTAATTAAAATGGCCCGAATCACACTGTATGGGCCTGGCTATGCCCAAAAATTCCCCGAGACACGATTACTACCTCCGGATACTCTTTTCTGACTATCTCGACCCATCCGGACTCAACCGTGCACTCAGAATTATCATCCGAAATAATTTATAACATTCTCCAATTTTGACCTTAAAATGCGACACACGAAATACCGAACAATTAAACTTAAAGTCGCCAAACATAAATAATTATTTCCACTCAAATAAATTCTCCAAATCATAAATTTATGTTTCTCCCATTTCAATATTTTTATTTCTCCCAAAAATAATTAAATTTTAAATCCTCTAAATTACAGGGTGTTACATACTTCCCCCCTACAAAGGAATTTTGTCCTCGAAATTAAGATAATCTTAGTGCTCCAAGCTTCAAATAACACTCTCTAGTCATGTGCCTCTAAGCTCGCTATATCTATCTCTCCCGCTTCTAACTTTAAATTACACAAATATGCATTTTAATTAACCAGGGCGCCAATACACCCTGTACCCGTGCTTGACCGCACAAAAGTTGCCTTAAATAACCCGGGTGCCCATACACCCTATCCTCGTGCTTTATCGCACGAAAGTTACCCGACTATGCTAGCTGATAATACGCAAATATTGCGTATTTCATCCTCCGAATCTATGCATTTTAGCCCCCTCAGGTGCCTTAATCTTTATATTTAACCCCGTTAACTAGACAACCTCGGTTTTTATTGTTAACATGCTATATGAGGTATAATTGGGCTTTTGTAGGTATTTAGGTACTAAGTATGAAGTTCAGACGCATTCCAATGAAGTTTCGTACGTAACCGCTCGTTCAAGGGCATTTTAGTCATTTCATAGCTTGGGCATCTGGCCCGACATCTCACGAAAGTTGTATCCCTCCTCTCTAGCGTTGCGTGGCCGTGAACGGTGCGTGATTCCCAGTCCGTATGATGAAGTTACAGCGATTTCAGCGGAGGGAAAAACAAGAAAATCAAAAGAGGAAAAGAAAAGAGAAGAAAAGAATGCAGAAGTGCTGCTTGGCTGTGACCTTCTTGATCGATCGATCGACCCTTCTGACCAGTCGAAATTTGGCCTTGGTGGATGGATTTATCCCTATTTTTCTGCAGATATTTTGCCTTTTCTTTTCTTTTCTCTTTTCTTTTCTATTTTTATTCCAACTTAGTATATAAAGCATTTTTTATGTAATAAACATATACACACGATTTTAACTTAGGTTAGGTTAGGGTTTTGGAGTTTTTGAAGAGTTCTTCCTTATTTCTCTTTGGATTGACACCCATTTGGGTTGTAAGTGGCACTATTCATCTCCCCTACCATTAATATAGTTTGTATTTCTTCATTTCTTGCTTTTTAGTTAATTTACAAGATTTCCTAATTAGTTTACTTGCTTTCTTTACATGCTTTCTAGTATAGATTTATCGCGTTTATTTATTGCGTTTATTTCCTGCGCTTTTAAGATTCTTTCTAGATAATTTAAATTAGGTTGTGTTTGAATGGAACTCACTCGGGTTAACGCATTGCTTTGCTTGGTCATAGTGTTTGGGGTTTATTTTGGGTGCGTTGTCCTAGTTATTGCACCTAGGAGATTTGACGGGCCATATCATGTATGTCCCGTGCTTATGTCCTCTCGCGCGTAATTTTCAGGATATTTGTTGACGCCAAAATCATAATAGGCTTTTATGAAGATTTAGGAGCGTGACAACCCTTGGTTCAATTAACTGTCGAAACGAGATGCATTCTAAATAACTCGTCGACCCATGCAACCATTTTATACAAATTAACTCGGGTGAGGGATATTCGATGCAACCTATAGTTTTATCCGCTTTGTTAGTCTAGATTCATTTCCCTCGCCTAGTTAATCATTTCCCTTTATGCATCTTTTCCTTTTTAGTTTGTAATCATCTTTTACACTTTTATTTCGGAATATTAAATCTTATAAATTCTAGCAACTTATCCCTGTGAATTCTTGATACCCGACTTACCGTTATGCTTGCCCCGCAAGTGTAGTAGTAATTTAGGTCTGTTTGTATAGTCGCTGCGAGACATAAAATAACGACTGTGGCCTTATGCAATCGCACTTCTCCTGTGCTTATCAAAATGGCGCCGTTGTCGGGGATTAGTTTGTTTTAGACTTTATTTGATTTAGTATTTCATAGTATTTTATTTCTATTTGTATTATTTGCTAATATTTTGCAGGACTTCTCCATTTGAGTACTTAGAAATGCTTGAATTTTTCCCGCGCGCACTTACTTTGTGGAATCCGCCACTTCGAGCCATTTTTGGGGTAAGCATATCTTATTCCAATTCTTTCGGTAATCCTTGTTATAAATCTCAAAATTATCGCAAGCCTATGACTTTCGGTGCATACTTAGATTCCCAAAGTATAACAAATTCAAATATGACTTTGGGCGAGTATAACGAAAGTCAAAACTTAGTTTATTGGAATTTTGATGATGATGACAAGGATTTTGGGCCTTTACCTCCTTATAATAGGAATTTTGAAACAAATTCGAATAGTTTTCAAAAATCCTATAATAATGAGTTTTCGTTTAAGTCCGATAGTTATTTTCAATGTTCCCATTTTCATGCATCTGCACCTCGACCCATAACATTCGGTGAGGGTTTGCATATGTATGAGAATGGGAAACTTGAAAATCGTTATGGGGAAGAAAATCGTTCGTGGGAACATGAGTTTGATTTATTATTTGAGTCCGGCGACGATTTTGCTTCCGAGACTTTCGAGGTCGAGTAATGTGTTTAACCAAATGAGGTACTTGTGCCTACTTTGGAACAAACCATTCTTGACTTTGCCCATCTCGTAATATATATTGAGAGTGAGGATGATAATGAGGTAATATCTATTTACAATGAAATGATTTCTTCTTTGACCCCCAAAGAAGAACATTTCATTGAAAATGATATTATTTCATTCGAAACTCAAACTTCATGCGATGATGATTCATCTCATGAGTTTGAATTTCTATCATCCCCATTTTCATTCTATATTATCCCACCGTCACAAGTACCCGATGATTCGGTTTCAAACTTTAATGTTTCAAACCTTTTCGCCGATGAGGCGTACTTGATCGAGTCGCCCTCCATGATCGCATCTTTGCCTTTGTGTGCGCCGCCTCCCATTCCAACTTCAAAATCCTTGAGAGGGTATTCGGATTTTCTCGGTCCCCACTTGTTTTATCACCCGTTCAATCCAAACCCCCATCGTCCCTCCAAAATTTTTAATTGGCGATGGTTCATTTCTTCCGCCTTACACATGCCTTCTGTTGTTCAAACGAAATTCATATTTTTCGGAGGGCATGCTTGTATGTGAGGGTACACCGGTTATCCTCCAAAGTCAAATCGTTCTTATGGTGGACCCTCAGCTATTTAGACTTCTAGTGTACAGTTAGTGTGAAGCCTAAATAATAGGTTGTATATAGTTAGCTTTTTATTCTTTCTTTCTTTTTATTTTTAGTCTTGTAATTAGTTAACTTTTTGTTATTTGTTTTTTCTATGCTCGGTACTAACTTGTTTTGTAGATTCTTTGGACTTGTTCTTATGGGGATCGCTCCAATTTTGGGTAATATCGCTATTTTCCTCTCTTAACTTGGTTCTTAATTAACATTGAGGACAACGTCGGGTTTTAAGTTAGGGGGTGTGGGATATTCTATCCATTTATTTATTTAGTCCATGTTTTTTCTCACATTTTAGTTACTTAGTATGCTTTTCTTAGAAAAATTAAAAATTTCAAAAAGATTTTCTTTCTCTTTTCTCCTTTTTTGGGCATTTTCCCTTTGTTTCCGATGATAAATTTCAATAATTGCCCGATCCAATAAACAACCCAATGATGCATGTTCTCGATTTTAGAATTTATTAGACTTTAGTCTCAAATTATTGATATTATGAATAACTTCATGAATTAAACTTTAATCCCATGAGCACATGCACTTTTATTGTTATATTGATTTGGTTTAAGATTTTTATAACTCGGTAATCTTTTGTTGCATTGTATATACTTACACCGAGTAAGCTTTGTACCTTTCGTCGTTTGTGAGTGTATACACTATTATTTTCTCATTGAAAATGTTGAATTCGTTGGTAATCTCTCTATTCTTTCATTTCACCGTTCATTAATTGAGTTCATACTTGAAATGTGTTACTTGAGCATGATTTTCATATATTGTTTTGATTCGAGAATTGCGTAAACTTTCGGAAATATTCATAGGCCATCTTTGTTATATCACCCATATTAGCCTTAACCTCACCTTATATGTTTACTCTCGTTAACCCATTTCAGCCTAAATATTAGCTATTCGTTTCATAACCCCAAATCCCATAACCAACTCTAAATTGGAATTTTAGCCCATATATACATTTCCATACCTTTGTTTGGAATGTTAATTGGGATTGAATGATGTTTTTATGATGTCGGTTGCAATTTAAGCATATGAGAGTTTGAAAAGTAAAGAAAATAAAGTAGTGAAAAAAGTGAAGAAAAAGAGAAAGCAAAAAGAAAAAGAAAACAAAAGAGAAAATGAGAAAAAGAAGAAAAGAAAAAGAAAGAGAAAGTTGTAAATATGTTGTATATAGTTCAATAAGCTTTGATTACTCTCTCCAATTGATATACGTAATTTTTGTTTTGGAACTCTTTTTCCAATTTTGATATTGCCCGCAGTTTCTCATTATCCCAAGTTTTCATTTCGAACACTTTGAATCCGTACATACATTCCTTCATTTCATACCCTAGCCATACCTACATTATAACCCTATTAAAGTCCTATGCGATCTTAGGTTGATGTAATTTAAAAGTCATAATAGTTGTGATAATCTGTGAAAATGAATTTCGCCTCTTTTAGTGTGCAGTATCTCTAATTGAGAATACAGTTTTTCAATTTATATATAGTGTTCTTCATTTGTTACATGTGTGTGTCCTAGTTTCCATTTACATTTACTCTTTACCCTGCATGTTTCGTGTGTTACCTCCCTGTTTCGAGTGAATTCGCTTGATGAGTGTAATTCCCATGCGGATTGAATATATGCTTGCGTTTATTTAGTATCCGGTTTATATAAGTTTTTCGCCAAATCACACTTTGCATGTGCTCGTCCCCCTCCCACATTTTAAGGTTTCAATTCTATGAGGTACATTCTATAATGTTAATGATTTGGAATTTTGTTTGAATTCATTCAATGTGCTAATAATGTGTATGAAATCCTTTTTTCCATTGTTGGGCTTGTCGCATGTTGGGTTGGGCATATTTTGAGGAAACCATGTGATGTTTGTAGGTACCATCCCTGAAAACCCTCACGAGACGACACTCGTCCACTAGGGTGACCTAGGGGTTTAATGGATTATTGCATATGCTAAATGCAATCGAATCGCCCGCGAAAGTGGCCTCTTGCTTTTATACCATACTTTTTTACTATCTCCTGCTTTTGGTTTGCTTGTAGTTCTTGTTGCATCCTATTTCATTGCTAGGGACTAGCAATGTGTACGTTAGGGGTGTGATAATACGCAAATATTGCGTATTTCATCCCCGAACCTACGCATTTTAGCCCCCTTGGGTGCCTTAATCTTTATATTTAACCCCATTAACCAAACAACCTCGGTTTATATTGTTAACATGCTATATGAGGTATAATTGGGCTTTTGTAGGTATTTAGGTACTAAGTATGAAGTTCAGATGCATTCCGATGAAGTTCCGTACGTAATCGCACGTTCAAGGGAATTTTAGTCATTTCACAGCTTGGGCATCTGGCCCGACATCTCACGAAAGTTGTATCCCTCCTCTCTATCTTCGCGTGGCAGCGAACGATGCGCAATTCCTAGTCCGTATGATGAAGTTACGGCGATTTCAGCGGAGGGAAAAATAAGGAAATCAAAAGAGGAAAAGAAAAGAGAAGAAAAGAATGCAGAAGTGCTGCTTGGCTGTGACCTGCTTGATTGATCGATCGACCTTTTTAGTCGATCGATCGACCCTTCTGATCAGTCAAAATTTGGTCTTGGTCGATCGATCGATCCCTATTTTTCTGCAGATATTTTGCCTTTTCTTTTCTCTTTTCTTTCCTATTTTTATTCCAACATATTACATAAAGCAATTTTGATGTAATAAACATATACACACGATTTTAGCTTAGGTTAGGTTAGGGTTTTGAGGTTTTTGGAGAGTTCTTCCTTATTTCTCTTTAGATTGACACCCATTTGGGTTGTAAGTGGCACTATTCATCTCCCCTACCATTAATATAGTTTTTATTTCTTCATTTCTTGCTTTCTAGTAAATTTACAAGCTTTCTTAATTAGATAACTTGCTTTCTTAACACGCTTTCTAGTATAGATTTACTGCGTTTATTTATTGCGTTTATTTACCGCGTTTTTAAGATGCTTTCTAGGTAAATTAAATTAGGTTGTGTTTGAATGGAACTCACTCAGGTTAACGCGTTGCTTTGCTTGGTGATAGTGTTTACGGGTTTATTTCGGGTGAGTTGTCCTAGTTATTGCGCCTAAGAGATTTAACGGGGCATATCATGTATGTCCCGTGCTTACGACCTTTTGCGCGTAATTTCTCAGATATTTGTTGACGCCAAAATTGTATTAGGCTTTTATGCGGATTTAGGGGCGTGACAACCCTTGGTTCAACTAACTGTCGAAACGAGACGAATTCTAAATAACTCGTCGACCAATGTAATTATTTTATACAAATTAACTCGGATGAGTGATATTCGACGCAACCTATAGTTTTATCCGCTTTGTTAGTCTAGATTCATTTCCCTCGCCTAGTTAATCATTTCCCTTTATGCATCTTTTACTTTTTAGTTTGTAATCATCTTTTACACTTTTATTTCGGAGTACTAAATCAATTGAATTCTAGCAACTCGTCCCTGTGGATTCTCGATACCCGACTTATCGCTCTACTTACCCCACAAGTGTAGTACTAATTTAGGTTTTTGTATTAAGTTAGCAAAACGAAAATAACGATTAGCGTCCTTACACGAGCTACTTTTTGCACTCAATCACTAGCCGTGACCCGTAATATAACTTCCAACCCGTAGTCATATTACATAGATATATAATGGTCGGGGTAACCAACCCATGTACTAACGACCAAACATCTCCCAACTTCCAACGTTTTGGTAAGTTTCATGCGTGGGACGTCTCACAAGCGAAATTCAAACAAGGAACCCCCCGATACACTACTACCTAACATTGTCGGTCGTTGAGATCCGCTAGACCCTCAGTCCATAGCACGTACCCCCAAATACTTATCTCTTAAGACAAAATCATACACGCCTACCCTTATCGTACAAAAGACAACATAAAATACCTCGCCCTTACTATCACTAGTTCTTGCGCAAAATAAACCCCGAGCTATCTCTCCCTGCTCGAAAATAAATCTAACCACCCTGATTCACTTCAGTAAACACCCCTACTTACCGGGATAAAATATGAGAACACAAGACCTCACTATGTGTCTATCGCACAACGCAATACAACATATATACACACATATATATAGGCTAGACGCCCTCTCAGGTGATACCTAGTAGAAATCATTCATATCCTTGTGTCGCGAACACCAAAACTTACCCTTACTATCCACAATCATTCAAATCCATCGCTATCCAACCGATGTTTGGAAAAAATTTCTACCATACTCCCATAATTATCGAAACTAGTAACTCCTCGCATAATACCAAATCCCCTCTCTGTGTACACCCCCACTCTCTCGTGGCTAACACTAAAGAAATCCACTACCCCAAAGAAATATATATAAATAACATGGCTGCTATAGCTAGCGCACTCACAAAATTTGACTAACCCGGAACTTTAGTGAAAATAATTATATATTGTGACACCCTCACTGTCACCCCAAACATACCCCATGCCCATAGGGTAAAAAGAAAATTACCTACATACTCTAGCTGCAATGGTTGATCCTCGGGTTCCTAATCAGCTTCACCCTGCCCGAACGCACCCATGACTTGTTGTAGTGGTTGTACATCCAGGACCTCGCCCTGTAGTTGACCCCTGCCTCGCTTAGGACAATCTCTCTTCACGTGTCCCGCTTCCCCACAAATGAAACACCTCCTAATAAAATCACCCTGCCACTGATCCCTTCCTTGCTGGTCTTGTGGGAGTCCTGGCCATCCTGTCGATAGCCTCCAGACTTAAATCTCTTGGTCTGATTCCCCTCTCGGGAATCCTTCCCCTGATGTCCCTTTGGTTGCTGCTGGGATACCCCACTAGTACTGTTCCCTCCCGCTTTATCTGACTAGATGGGTTCCACTCCCCTCCTACTTCCTTTCATGTGGAAGCGATATTCCTGGAAGTGCAGGAGTACTGCATTGACGACGTCCGTATAGGATACTAATGCGGTATTACCAATCAAATGTTGTCTGATCCTCCAGACTAACCCATCCATGAACCTTGTTTTCTTTATTTCTTCATCGCTTACCTCATCCAATACAAAATTTACTAAATGAGTGAATTCTTCCTCATAATCGGCCACTGAACGGCCCCCCTGAGTCACCTCTCTGAATTTTCTCCTCATTTCGGTCTCAACTGCTGGCAAAAAATACTTGCGGTCGAACCGCACCCAAAACTCGACAATAGTTATTGTATCCCTTTCCTCAACTGTTGTGATTGACTCCCACTACTGTAGTGTTGCTCCCACTAACCTAAAAGTGTCTAGCTTTTGCTTCTGCACCTCATTGCAATCTACCATGCGTAGGTGACACTGGATATCTCTCTTCCACTGACACGCTAACACCACATCTGAACCCCCTCGAAACTCTGGCGGATGCCCTTTTTGAAAAACCTCTCGTACTTGTTGTCACACCGACGACCCCGAGTGGGCCTGAACATTCGGTACCACTAACGCCTGTGGTTGAACTCGTGGAAAGTAACTTTAAATTGCGATCACTGTCGCTTCAACTGCCTGCGCCATTAATTCAGTTACCTGAACTATCGAAATCATCTTCGGTTGTTGTTGCGGTAACTCTGGCTCCTGATGAGCCTCTCTAGTCTCATATCCCCCTGCTGCCCTAGTTGCTCTATCTCTCCTGAGCGGCCTCTGAAATGAGAATCGAATCGTATGAGTTCACCCTCAAATATAAAGTAACTGGTAGAATAACATAAATGCGCATACGTATGATAATACAACAATCCTATGATAGGGTTATACATCAAAGAACGGTAAGCTAAAATATGAAAATCCGTACAGATCCTAAGGACACTAGAACGTGATGCTCTGATACCATCTCTGACATCCCGCCTAATAAAATATCGGGTGATCAGTCCTATACAAAATTAAAACAGGAATCCCAGTTGGTTCATCCTTAGCATCACTGTCAAGAAACTTTTTAAAACTTACTAACCACCTAGTATTCCAAAAGCTGGTGCCAAATTTTAACTTTTTTTTATTAAAAAAACAGTACATGCGGAAATAAATATAAACCATTCACACAACTGGAATTAAATCAACTGAATAATTAATTAAACAATTTGTCGAATAAACCATCGGCCACCAAAGTAAATAGTCCAAAAACACTCAACCCACACTAGAATAAACACAACTGAAAACTGCAACTGAAGAGTCTAGGCGACAGGCCCTAAGAAAACTGAAACTGATAACTGATTCCTACTCTAGGAAGGAAGGAACGATGTGTCTAATCCAAACTCTTGCTAGCATCCACATATGCCGCATCTCCGTGCCCCTGGAATAGAATATAAATACCGGCATCCCAGTGGGTGGACACCTAAAAGGTTTTGAAAATAGTTTTATAGCAAGGGTTAGAACCCAAAATACTTTGAAAATATTTAGCAAGTGAATTAACTGCAGTAATTTAAAATGCATGAATGCTCTACATATTTAAGTTAGTGTCGTACTCCCTTGAGGACATACTCACCCCTTTACTAATGTGCACACCTAAAGGTTACCTTAACCCCACCTAGTTGTACTATCCCGTCCAACTAGTCCTGGTAAAATCTTTCCTTGCCATACTACTCTAACACGAGTATAATACTTCCTGGATTATAAGTTATCTCACCAATTAACTTAATTAATTTCTTTTAAATCATAACATATCACCGTGACACAAGTTATATAAAGTATATACATCACACATTATATTATTACCCGCATATAATACTTAATACCATTATATACGTACCTTTACTAAAACATCCACACATATATCATATGTATATCGATCCCTCTGAGTATACCCTCACCGTATGACTTCCTCTAAAGTGTGATCTCACTAGGTGTGCTCACATAACCTAGTTACACAAGTTGGAATTGCTCACCAACCTGGCCCAAAATATCAACGTAGTGGAGGCGGTCATATTCCTTTCCTAAAAGTGAGATAAACCCCTCACCCATATACCGAACGCTATGAGATGGGGAAGTACTCACCGTACTCCTCAAGCTAGAGGATTCACCCACATCGCACAACCTCCCTTGATAGCACTAAAGTATATGAATTAAATAAATATATATTCACTGATATTTAATAGCACACACAACATATACATACATATATATATACTATCACTACACCGTATATATATATAATATAAACCCCGACTTTACCGTGTACTCAAAATCCCGTAACACTAGCCTGTAAATTTTCTGAGTCTCTAGCCCCACTCAACTTAATTAATTTTCTCACTTATTAATTTATTATTTTCGTGTCTAGACTCTAATTTATTTAATTCACACGTTAATTAATATAATATTTCTCCCGAGTCTATGGTCCGACTCGAATAAAAATACTTTACACATTAATCAAAATAACACTTGCCCGAGTCTATGATTCGACTCTAATTTAATTAATTTACACATTAATTAGTTTAATAATTGGTGTCCCCCAACCATTATACACGGGCTCGCGCACTTGGCTCGTACCATCGTTAATACCCGACTCCATATTTCGCCCTATAACTAATTAATTACACCTCAATTCCTTTAATAATGTAGTGCCACTCAACTACAATACCCGAATATTTTCCCTCGGTTTAAAATCAATACATACGAATTATTTTTCGAAATTCATTCATCTCATGTCATATAATTATCACCCTCCTAAACCCAATTATATCCCCTTATAATTGCTAAGGAATACGTGCTACGTATGAATTTATCACTACATAAAAAGTATGGGAAGAATCTAAATTAAATTTCCCTCTATACAGAAAACTATCGAACCTGCCAAAATCCTGGGACCATCGATCGATCGATCCCCTGGGTCGATCGATCGATCGACCAGTTCCCTTTATTCTCCGACTTGATATTCAGCCATTGACGAAAATCTAAGGTTTCTTTTCTCAAATCCCAACCTCGATCCACCCTATTTATCATATTTTTACATTTATCAGGAACTATGATCATCCTCTAAAGCTTTTATCATCATTGATATTACGAATCTTTACCCACTCAAGAACTCAATTTCCTATGGAAAAATCCCAATTAACCTTCACAAATCTGACCCCAAAATCACAATACATTCAACTCTAACATTGGTGTTCTATTATGATTCTTATACCAATCAATACTGAATACTTTTATAACATCAATTGGACTGTCAAAATCATTCAACCAATTAAATTTATAAAAACCCATTTCATGCAATAGCCCACCCAAAAATGAATTTAGGTTTTCACTTCCCATAATATGAATTGATTATCATCAATTTAAAAATCACATAGTTAACCACTTTCCTGGAATTTTTCGTAGAGTCTGATCTGTTGGTGTAGTTAAGGTGTTGATGAAGATTACTCACTTTTGTCCCCTAATTTGGCTCCAAAAATCTCCAGTTGGCTCTTGATTTACTTTCCCCAAATTCCCTCTCAAGCCCTAGGTTTAGAATTTGTGTTAACTGTCGTTCAACACTTCCCAAATTAGGTTTAAACTCCCAAATACCGTTTTTGGCCACATGGGCCTAATTAAAATGGCCCGAATAAAATGTTTGGGCCTGGCTATGACCAAAAATTCCCCGAGATCCGATTACTACCCCGGGTACTCTTTTCTGACTATCTCGACCCATCCGGATACAACTGTGCACTCAGAATTGTCATCCGAAATACTTTATAATATTCTCCAATTTTGACCTCAAAATGCGACACACGAAATATCAAACAATTAAACTTAAAGTCGCCAAATATAAATAATTCTTCCCACTCAAATAAATTCTCCAAATCATAAATTTAAGTTTCTCCCATTTCAATATTTTTATTTCTCCCAAAAATAATTGAATTTTAAATCCTCAAAATTACGGGGTGTTACAACCTAGGGGTGCCATATATGTATATATGTACTGAGAATGATTTATATATGTACTTGTGACTGGTTCACTATTGCTTAGTAGATGTGAATAACTAAGATAATTGACTGGGTTAAGAATGTGAAAATCTAAATAACACTTGAGATAAGTAATTTTAATGAATATGAATGTGGGATATAAATATGACTTGTCTTGGTTATACGAGTAGGCACCCTATATTAGAATGTGAAAGCCGGAGTTAGTACGGACTAGTTAGATAGTGGAATAACTAGGATGGGCTAAGGGTATACGTTAGGCGTTCACATTAGTTGAGGGGTGAGAAACTCATGTAAGAGTATGCAACTAACATGTATATAATATTTACTATTTAATGAAATTAAACACTTGTTATATTTTTAAACTGTTTTCACCTCGGGCTCTGACCCGTTGTCCTTCCAAATCTATTTTTCTGTAAAACCTTTTAGGTGCCCATCCACATGGACACCAAGCATAGGAGTTCCATTCTGATGATGTGTTGTAGCTGTCGTGGAAGTTACATGATCTCAGTATTAGACGCCTTCACATTTATCCTTGGTTCCTTCAGAGTCATTCATATCAGCTAGGGCGTGTTGCCCATTCTTATTTAGATATTGTAGTTATAAATTTTCATTATTTCAGATGTTGTTTTATTTATTCAGACTCTTGTATTGAGATTTTATTTACTCTGGTATTATTATTATTATTTCCAGACTCACTTTATTTCATTTCGTTGCTTATTCATATGAGATTGTTTATGCGATGGATGGATGATGGTTTAATTATTAATTTAATTAATAAAATTTGGCATCTCTCTATTTTAAATATTAGGTGGCTAGTAAGTAACTAAATATTTTCGACAGTGATGCTAAGACTGAACCATCTTGATATTCTGTATTAATTTAATAAAGGATTAGCTACCCAGTATTTAATTAGTTGGGGTGTCACATACGTGTCTTAAGGGCACGCACTAAAATCTGAAAATAGTAAGAATATTGTGACGACATATAATTAACTGGGTACAGATACTCATGCAGAGCTCCCATTCTTGCTATTTTGAGGCTCAACAATGTTCCCTAATGGAAAATGGTATCATTTTCCTAGTCTAAATTATTTGAACACAATTATAATTATTTTTAATCACAATGTGTTGTTTGAGGAGTGATACTTTATATTCTTAATAACCACTTCCACTAAGGTCAATATTTGACCTCAATGATTCTTCAAGTTAGTTACCGGGTGTAGCTGTAAACCCAAGCACCTCAGGTTCAAAACTTGGTAACAACATTGTGACAACCCGCCTAATAAGATACCGGACATCACTCCTATATCAAATTTTAACAAGAGTCACATATGGATCATTCTTAGCATCACTGTCGAAAATATAATTAATTACTAATAACCTATTAGGCTGGCGTCAAAAACTTTTATTTAACTACTCTTTTTAAACAATTACAAATAAAACATCCACACAGTTTGCGTAAATGAAACTGAGATGAAATAAAATAACCGAACACTCGGTCAAAGATATACAACCACATCGAATGTTGTATTAAAGAATAAATAAATGCAGTTGGGCCATTGGCCCGAATGTTTATACAATACCTCCTATCTAGAGTACAAGGATAGAAGCGTCTACTGAGAACCCGCAAGCATCCATAGCTGCTACAGCAGACGTCTGACTCGAAGGAAGTGTCATCCAAGCGTCCCTGTGTCTGGACACCTATATTTTATATATATATATATATATATATATATATATATATATATATATATATATATATATATATATATATATATATATATATATATAGCAAGAAAGGAAAAGTAGATAAACGGGTCAAAGCCCGAGTTTGAAAATATTTTGCAAGTGCATAAATGCTTTATTTTTAGAAACATAGATTTTATCTCATATTTAAATTGGTATCGCACTCCCATGAGATACCCCTCACCTCTCCTCTAATAGTGCACACCTAACGCACTTAACTTTCTAGTTAAGCTACCCTGCCTAACTAATCTGATACCCCCTTCTACTAGAACCCTCTATAACCCGAGAACTAAGGGCTAAACTTCCCTCCATTCTCAACACTACGCTAAGTTCGTGCGTGGGGTGTCTCGCGAAGCGAAATCCAAATAAGGAACCCCCCCGATACACTACTACTTGGCAGGGTTAATGGTAGAGATCCATTAGGCCCGTAGCACAAAACCAATATATAAATACATAGTTATATATTTATATACTTATCACATCCGTTCTTATATATATACCTTACAATATACATCCGGATAATATCTCCCGGATTGAGGTTTACCAAATAAATTTCGTTTTTATAATACACATCTGGATCTATCTCCCGGACTGAGGATTCATATACAAAGTATTTATCAATACTTATCGATTTCATTTCAAAACTTTCCATTTCCCTTCTCATATCCAGGAAATGCATTTAAAAGCCAACTCATTAGCATGAATTGCTTTAACATATCATATAACTTTTAAAAAGCCAGTTTTATTAACATAAAAATGCTTTTTCCATTTTAAAAACATCCCATTTCCCTTCTTCCATCCAGGAAATGTAATTAAAAGCCATTTTTATTATCATAAAAATGTTTTTACCATATCATATGCTTCCACTTCCCTTCTTCCATCCGGGAAGTGTTTCCGAAGCCAATCATTTAACCCATTTCCCTTCTTCCATATGGGAAATGTATTTAAAGCCAATTTATTATCATAAATTGCTTTAACAAATCTAAGACCGTCCCTCCGGATTTCCCCAATGGACGCGCCCCTAAATGGCTATCATCTTCCATGGCCTATCAAACAAGACAACCTGGGAACCTACCAACGTCGGGAAGCGGCCATATGCCTGAGGGATAGTCAAGGCCACAACCAGAATCTCCTAACCAGTGCATAAACAATAATAGCTCATATGGCCTATAGAACTATATCCAAACTGCATTCATTAGCCAGGGGCTTCACCATATGCATGCAACTTCCCTTATGATAGCGATTTAGAGAGGTGTGTATCCATAAATTATTATTTATGAAAATCATTTGTCTTTCCATTTTGAAAATATTCATATTTACATTTTCAAAATCATTTACATCATATCATATTTATATACTTTAATCACATAGTATATATATATATATATATATATATTCATCCTCGATTATATACATATGGCCATAATTGTAAACTACATCTAGCGATGACCATTAATCCCAAAGATTCTCTCAAAGAATCATAATCATGCATTCATATACGCATGATACTAAACCCAAGTATTTCCTCACTTTGATAACTAATAAATACCTTATTTTCATTTAAGGACTTATTGGATATCTCCAAAATTTCATCCTAGTTATCTCATAGGATACACTCAACAGAAATTGTTATAATTATGCTTTCTATACGCATAATTATATGGGCCTAAATGCCCACAAACATATCCCGGGGATTATCCCCCCCCCCTAACACTCCTAAATTAAGGAGGTTGTGATTTCCATTTCCACGAACCCAAGGACTACATCTCGTCCAATTAATCATTTAGAGGTCCCCACCCCATTTTAGTAACCCCAATGATCTAAATCCTCAACTTATTTATTTTCCTCTAAAATATAATTTAAGGGATTATGCATTAAAACCCCCCACCTTGTCCTCCTAAATTTCCTCAATAAGAGGACTATATACTCCTAAAGAGTCCCTTAGATTATCCCAAAATTAACCTCGAATCAATTAGAATCGAAATTCATCCTATCCAATTCACCCTAGGAAAATTGCCCAAGTTCCTGTAGGGTCGATCGATCGACCCCTGGTCATCGATCGATCGGGGCTTCGATCGATCGACCTCTGCCAGTCGATCGATCGACCATGCCGGATAGCTTCTTCTCCGAGAAGCTATTTTCGGCCATTAAAGCTTCCCCAAGCTTTTGGTCTCCCCATCTAACGTCCTACTACCTCAAACAACAACTAATACACATATAATAAGGGTTCTAAATGTCCTAGAACCCGAAATCATCAATTAATTTAGGTTAAAACCTAAGTTCCTCAAATTGAATTATTTTGGGGTTTAAGTGTTTTAACTCCCGAAAACCCGTTTTATCCACAAAAACCCAACCCAAAATCTTTAGGGTTTGTTATACCAACAATGATATGAGATATTTATGCTTAAAAATAAATAAGGCAAGTAAACACTTGCCTCGTGGATAAAATCCGACGTCCTTGAGCCGAATCCCGCGGAGTTTGGCCGGAACCTCCCCCTTTTCTCCTCTTTTTCTCTCCTCCTCCCTCTCTTCTCTTTTTCTTTCTTCTTTCTTTCCCCCTCTCCTCTTTATATAGGAAGAAAAGGGTTATACCCCTTAAAACCCAAAAATGACTCGTTTACTCAATTACGAGCCCGTTTAACTCCAAAATTCCCCGAAACTCAATTTCGACAATCAAACACTCTTTTTCGACTATCTCGAACATTTCGAGACTCATGGCGCAGTAGAAATTCCCATCCGAGGTACTTGAACAAATCACTATTCTAACCCAAAATAACTTGATGCGGGTCTTCTAATTAAAATCTTACCTCTTTTTGTCACTTTACTCCACGGAGACATATAATTAAAATACTTCAACCTATTTAATTCCAAAAATAGTTACGACACCCATCGAAAATCATCTAATCCTCAAAAATCCCCAAAATCACTATTTCGAGAGATTTTCCAAATTTCCAATTTATACTTAATTATGGAATTTAATTATCTCCAAAAGGACAAGTTGTTACATACTCCCCCCCTTACAATGGAATTTCGTCCTCGAAATTCGGATATAACCTACACCACCAAACTACAATCACCAATCTCCACTATGTCTTAGTACCCTAAAAATTTCAAGGTGCTAACACGATAGTCCTTACCATATTCCACCCACCTCAAGGTGTAATCCAAGTTACTAGCTTCATATAAGCTCATCTAAATCTCTACCCGTAACCCATAACAACGACGCGTTACTCCGATGTCTTCTCTTACAGCCAATAAGAGAAACGAGCCTATAACTACCGCTTTACATCTCGCAAAGCTTCAACTTTACATACTACGCCCCTTCTATTTCAGGCGGTATATTAAACCAACTCACTAAGGTGCCCATACACCTTTTTAACCCGTGCACATCTGCACATCCATTTCGAACGTCGGACCCATAACACTCTCTCTAAATTAGGGTCTCCTTTCCTCGGTGTGATACTCACACATGGGTCCTCCCAACCCCCGAAATTCAATTCTCCTAACCTCGGCGCCGCTAACTCTACTAAACTTACATCCTACAAATGCTACGATCTAAGCGTTACCCTACCTATGCGAAATGAGTAATATCCTAAGTATATCCCTAGTGCCCAAGGCCTATCTCAACTTCCGACATTTGCTTGGTTTCATGCGTGGGACGTCTCGCAAAAGCGAAATCCAAACAAGGAACCCTCCCGTTACACTACTCCCTCGCGTTGTCGGTCATTGAGATATAGCGACCTAAGGCACACCAGCGGGACGTCCTAAATCCTACCCCACTAGCCTATGAACGCATTCCTACAATTCTATCCTTCCACCCATACGAAAGGAAATCTAACTAATCGAAGTGCCCGATTTCTGTGAGAGCACTATGTATAACATACCCAACACATATTTCATCAAAGTTTGCCTTTTCATTCAGTCCTGGATATTATCCTCGAGTCAATTTCTCTAAGTCCCACCTCACCCACTCACTTGTGGTGAGAGGACCACTTTAGTACTTTTCCATAGCACAATATTTCCATAATCATACGGTTATCATACGACTCATAGTCTATAGTGGTTCTTCCATACTATAAGACTTATCAACAAAACCCACATCCGTGTATCCTATAACATCTCTCCACTCCCGACGCCGTTAAGATTCATGTGTGGAGCGTCTCCCAAAGCGAAATCCAAACAAGAAACCTCTCCACACACTCCTACATTAACTTTGTCGGTCATGGAGGTCCGTTATTTTGAACATGCAACCGGGAAAAAAAACCTATCCCCTTTCAACAAAAGGTGGTCTGAATTCCCATCTCTAACTAAGAGTCACCCCACCTAGCGCTTGTACTAATATTCAGTCCTCGCGCAAACCAATGATGAGCTTAAACTTACAATTCAACAATAATCGGGCACACCTCAAATCATATCTATAAGGTCGCCACATACTCAAATCACGATAATGAAACCTCTGCTCATCGAAGTTCCATCTACCCATAACAATAAAGGCGAACTCAACCTGTATCCAGGTGAGACACCGCAACAACAACCCGTTCCACCCTGGAACTGCGGACGTGATAGTCTTGCCATTATTAGCCTGCTATCGCTCCGAACAACCAATAACATTATATGGTCACCATATCACCATACTCGTATGGACATATAAAACGAGAAACCCAAACCAGATATATATATACACAATATATCAACACCCGCCTTTATGGAGAATGAAGGAAAATAAAATTCCGCTATCGCGAAAAACACATAGACATATATTATATAATGTTATCGATACCTCCACAACTCAAAATACACACACGAGTCTAGGTCTAACGAACACCACGACTTCATCTAGTCACGCCAAATATACCTCTTTCTTCTGAGGTAAAACTCATAACAACTTCTGAGCCTTTATCCACTGTCGGCCTCTGACCGAACCTTTTGTGAATACTCCAAAATAACAATCTTCCCATTCCTCCTGAATCACGGGGACTCACGGTTTAAAACTATCCATAAGATCCCTTTCGAAACCCACCTCCTGCCGCCTTCCTCGATCAGCACACTAATCTCAAACGAGCGCGCAAAAGATTACTATAATCTCATAATACGGCAGGAGAACGAAATCTCACCACAGGAATTCAACAATCCTAATCATAAGGCTCTATAACAAATCGAGAGCAACGCTGAAAGCGTAGTACGTCCGCACAGATTCCTAAGGACACAGAACCTAGTGCACTGATACCATCTGTGACAACCCGCCTAATAAGATACCGGGTGATCACTCCTATATCAAATTTTAACAAGAGTCTCATATGGATCATTATTAGAATCACTGTCGAAAATCCAATTAATTACTAATAACCTATTAGGCTGGCGTCAAAAACTTTTATTTAACTACTCTTTTTAAATAATTACAAATAAAACATCCCCACAGTTTGCGTAAATGAAACTGAGATGAAATAAAATAACCGAACACTCGGTCAAAAATATACAACCATATCGAATGTTGTACTAAAAGAATAAATAAATGCAGTTGGGCCATTGGCCCGAATGTTTATACAATACCTCCTATCTAGAGTACGAGGATAGAAGCGTCTACTGAGAACCCGCAAGCATCCATAGCTGCTGCTGCAGCAGACGTCTGACTCGAAGGAAGTGTCATCCCGGCGTCCTTGTGTCTGGACACCTATATTATATATATATATATATATATATATATATAGCAAGAAAGGAAAGTAGATAAACGGGTCAGAGCCCGAGTTTGAAAATATTTTGCAAGTGCATAAATGCTTTATTTTTATAAAAATAGATTTTATCTCATATTTAAATTGGTATCGCACCCCCATTAGACCCCTCACCTCTCCTCTAATAGTGCACACCTAACGCACTTAACTTTCTAGTTAAGCTACCCTGCCTAACTAATCTGATACCCCCGTCTACTAGAACCCTCTATAACCCAAGCACTAAGGGCTAAACTTCCCTCCATTCTCAACACTGCGCTAAGTTCATGCGTGGGGTGTCTCGCGAAGCGAAATCCAAACAAGGAACCCCCCGGATACACTACTACTTGGCAGGGTTAATGGTAGAGATCCATTAGGCCCGTAGCACAAAACCAATATATAAATACATACTTATATATTTATATACTTATCATATTCGTTATTATATATATATATACCTTACAATATACATCCGGATAATATCTCCTGGACAGAGGTTTACCAAATAAATTTCATTTTTATAATACACATCTGGATCTATCTCTCGGACTGAGGATTCATATACAAAGTATTTATCAATACTTATCAATTTAATTTCAAAACCTTCCATTTCCCTTCTCATATCCAGGAAATGCATTTAAAAGCCAACTCATTAGCATGAATTGCTTTAACATATCATATCACTTTTAAAAAGCCAGTTTTATTTAACAAAAAAATGCTTTTTTCGTTTTAAAAACATCCCATTTCCCTTCTTCCATCAAGGAAATGTAATTAAAATCCACTTTTATTATCATAAAAATTCTTTTACCATATCATATGCTTCCACTTCCTTTCTTCCATCCGGGAAGTGTTTCCGAAGCCAATCATTTACCCCATTTCCCTTCTTCTATCCGGGAAATATATTTAAAGCCGATTTATTATCATAAATTTCTTTAACAAATCTAAGACCGTCCCTCCGGGTTTCCCCACTGGACGCGCCCCTAAATGGCTATCATCTTCCAGGGCCTATCAAACAAGACAACCTGGGAACCTACCAACGTCGGAAAGAGGCCATCTGCCTACGGGATAGTCAAGACCACACCCAGTATCTCCTAACCAGCGCAGAAATAATAATCGCTCGTATGGCCTATAGGACTACATCCACCCTGCATTAATTAGCCAGGGGGCTTCACCATACGCACGCAACTTCCCTTATGATAGCGATTTAGAGAGGTGTGTATCCATAAATTATTATTTATGAAAATCATTTGTCTTCCCATTTTGAAAATATTCATATTTACATTTTCAAAATCATTTACATCATATCATATATATATACTTTAATCACATAGTATATGTATATATATATATTCATCCTCGAATATATACATATGGCCATAATTGCCAACTACATCTAGCGATGACCATTAATCCCAAAGATTCTCTCAAAGAATCATAATCATGCATTCATATACGCATGATACTAAACCCAAGTATTTCCTCACTTTGATAACTAATAAATACCTTATTTTCATTTAAGGACTTATTGGATATCTCCCAAATTTCATCCTAGTTATCTCATAGGATACACTAAACAGAAATCGTTCTAATTATGCTTTCTATACGCATAATTATATGGGCCTAAATGCCCACAAACATATCCCGGGGATTATCCCCCCCCCCTAACACTCCTAAATTAAGGAGGTTGTGGTTTCCATTTCCACGAACCCAAGGACTACATCTCGTCCAATTAATCATTTAGAGGTCCCCACCCCATTTTAGTAGCCCCAATGATCTAAATCCTCAACTTATTTATTTTCCTCGAAAATATAATTTAAGGGATTATGCATTAAAAACCCCCACCTTGTCCTCCTAAATTTCCTCAATTAGAGGACTATATACTCCTAAAGAGTCCCTTAGATTATCCTAAAATTAACCTCGAATCAATTAGAATCGGAATTCATCATATCCAATTCACCCTAGGAAAATTGCCCAAGTTCCTGTAGGGTCGATCGATCGACCCCTGGTCATCGATCGATCGGGGCTTCGATCGATCGACCTCTGCCAGTCGATCCATCGACCATGCCGGACAGCTTCTTCTCCGAGAAGCTATTTTCGGCCATTAAAGCTTCCCCAAGCTTTTGGTCTCCCCATCTAACATCCTACAACCTCAAACAACAACTAATACACATATAATAAGGGTTCTAAAAGTCCTAGAACCCAAAATCATCAATTAATTTAGGTTAAAACCTAAGTTCCTCAAATTGAATTATTTTGGGATTTAAGTGTTTTGACTCCCGAAAACCCGTTTTATCCACGAAAACCCAACCCAAAATCTTTAGCGTTTGTTATACCAACAATGATATGAGATATTTATGCTTAAAAATAAATAAAGCAAGTAAACACTTGCCTCGTGGATAAAATCCGACGTCCTCGAGCCGAATCCCACGGAGTTTGGCCTGAACCTCCCCCTTTTCTCCACTTTTTCTCTCCTCCTCCCTCTCTTCTTTCTTTCTTTCTTCTTTATTTCCACCTCTCCCTCTTTATATAGGAAAATGACTCGTTTACTCAATTACGAGCCCGTTTAACTCCAAAATTCCCCGAAGCTCTATTTGGACAATTGGACACTCTTTTTTTACTATCTCGAACATTCCGAGACTCGTGGCGCAGTCGAAATTACCATCCGAGATACTTAATGCGGGTCTTCTAATTAAAATCTTACCTCTTTTTGTCGCTTTACTCCACGGCGACATATAATTAAAATACTTCAACCTATTTAATCCCAAAAATAGTTACAACACCCATCGAAAATCATCTAATCCTCGAAAATCCCAAAAATCACTATTTTGAGAGATTCTCCAAATTTCCAATTTATACTTAATTATGGAATTTAATTGTCTCCAAAAGGACCGGTTGTTACAAACATCTTGGAGCCCGGAAACAGGGATAAAATGAAAAATCCTTGTGATATTGCTAGGCCCGACATGGATGTCGATCTGGACGGACCCAAGAGATTAGTTTGGTGCGTGAATTATTTTTTAAATGTGTTCAAATGAACAATTTAGTCCAAGAGCATTATAATGAGAGGTGTGAGTGCAAGAAATGTCACAATAAAGATCCAAAAAAATAATCACACATGCAAAAAATAAAATCACACACAACAACGACGTACGAGGTTCTGTAATTTTCCTACGTCCACATATAGGTTAATATGATCTTATTAGTGTCTCTCAATGCTCGAGATTACATCCCTTTGGACCGGTCCAGGGTTTACAATTTATAGATGTTTAAAATAAGCGTTTGAGTTTTACAAGTAACTCAATATGGTCGTGGATAACTAGTGGTGACCCTGAATATATCCTCTAAGATTATTTGTAACCAAGTCAAGTTTATCCTTATGTATTTTAGTGTATGTAAAACACACGAATCTTTTAATGAATAGATGATTTGGGTCGGACAATCCCTCTAACGGATTGGGCTGATTGGCTACTTTCTTGGGGCAAGATAAATGGATACCCATAAGAGGTGATAGTTTTGTTATCGGTATTCTCGAGCCTATAACATCTATTATCACTAAATTATCATGAAATTACATTTTGCATCTTAAACCAAAATAAAAATTATACAGTAACAATTTAGCTTGTTTTCTTAACACTTAGTTGTGCAAAATAAATCCCATCACCACAGAAAAAAAAAACATAAACCCCATCAAATAAGTTAGAACCAAATCAAACATATGTCCTATAATCAAACACCAATAAATAATAAGAGCACCAGTCATACATAAGATGTAATGCCCAGACTTGGATTTGTAGGTTACCCATGATCAGCCTGGTTTGAATTAAACAATAGGTGTTAATTGAAATAAGACAACCTAAATAATTTTGCTAGTCTAATTTCATTTAATTAACATTTCACTTATTTAGCATGCGATTCAAATTGATATTGAGCTACGTGTGGGACCCGTGAGAAGCATCCTCGAAATCTAAGAACACAGAGCTACTAACGTAAAATAAAAAGAATACTTACCTATATAATGCTCTCAAAGTATGGAATCACGCGAACAAAGGAAGGAGATGAGATAAATGCCCAGTGAAAAATACAACATTGCAACATAAAATCAAACGACCGAAAAGAAACTATATAACATACCACCTATGTGCACATGAGAATTCCATATATATACACACACACTAATGCATGAATTCGTTAATTTCAAAACGTTACTTAGTTTGATTTATCACCTTAATCTTATAAAAGACTCCTTTTTGCTTGTCTTAACATTATATATATATATTGTGACACCCCGACTAATTAAATACCGGGTAGCTACTCCTTTATTAAATTAATACAACATGTCAAGTTGTTTCAGTTCATAGCATCACTGTCGAAAAACGTTTTAACAATTACTAGCCACCTAATATTTAAAAAGTGAGTTGTCGATTTTAATTAAATCCGATTAACATGCAATAAGTAGATTATGAAATGCTAACATAACCACCACAACATTATCACAATGAAATAACCATACAATAATAATGAGTCTGAAGGAATACTCCCCACAACAATTCGAATACTGAAATAAACAAATACCAAGTCTGAATTACTAAATTAATTACAACCCAAAATCTGAAATAACTGAATAGGTAGAGTAACTCTAAAAGGAAATGGGGCGACATGCCCAACAAATGAGAAAAGTATAGAGTCAAGACCGAAAGTGGAGGCGTCTACTGTCAAGGTTTTGTAACTTCCACAGCAGCTACAGTACGTCACCTGAATGGAACTCCTATACTTGGTGTCCTTGTGGCTGGGTACCTAAAAGGTTTTTACAAAAAGAATATTTGGAAGCAAACGGGTCAGAGCCCGATTGTGAAAAATGGTTTAAAATATAGCAAGTGTTTTAATGACATTAAAACAATGAATGCAAAATACATGTTAGGACGTGCTCTCACATGAAATACTCACATCTCGACTATTTGTGCACTCCTAACGTGTTCGCAATCAATTCTAGTTATGCCCGTATCTAACTAGTCCAATATAAACTCTAACGTTATTATACGAATCACGATTTAATTCCCGACATCTTATTTTAAACTGAGTGTTATACTCTTATTATTAGTTCCCCATATTAGTACTATTAATCACTAAAGATCTTCCATTTTTATCTTCTACAACACGTTGATATTATATATACTCACATTTATACATGACAGTTCATTTCAATTAATCGTATATTATTCTCATCATAAATATACAATATTAGCACCTCGAGGCTAAGCTGCGGTGCACACATACTCTGCTATCTAATCCCGGTACATTACGTACATAAGGACCACGTATTCCGAATCTCTCAGGAATCGTTTCAATAAACAACAATCACAAACAATGGAGGCGAACATAGTTCACATCACATGGGTCACGCACATACCTACGCTCCCATGATTAACAGACTTATTAACTTCTCAATAAGTCCTTCTTTGACCTATGTCCTCTAGGTACCAATCTAAATCCCCCCGTAGGCACACAAAGATTAGATGGCCCTGATCAAACCATGATAGCAAGTACGGTAGGTATGTTATACACAGATAACTACATATACTAAGCATTCGCACATCTTAGATATCTCAACATATTAATAGAGGTATACTTCTCGTTCTTGTATCATCAATTAATGTTATACATTTACAAGTCCCCTATTTATATGCAGTTAAGTTGTCAACTCTTCTCACGTCGTAATTAGGTACTCGCTACCAAATCCACAAATGTCATCCGATTTACTACAAGATCCTAAGTTTTACTCCTCAACGTACCCCAATCTCACTATTATACCCAACTAGTTAATAAGGGAAGGTTATTTCTCCATTAATTAAGTCTACGGGACATTTGAAATAAAATCAGGCCTAAAAGGCCATTCTGTCAACTCGTTAGAAGTCTCGTTTGAACGAGGTCGTTCGAACGAGTGTCGTTCGAACGAAAGGCTTCGAATGAACTACCAACTCGTTAGAATGGGTACTGTCATCTCGTTAAAAGCTCGTTCGAACGACCTGGGCAGGTCTTCTAACGAGATGGCAGACTGCGCCCAGAAATTCCCCCAATTCATTTTTCTTCAGATTTCTCTCCTCTAAATCCCCACTAAGATCATTCCAATTAAGTTTTAACGTTATTAAACTACTCTAAGTCCTCCTAAGTCACACTCTAACATATATTTGGGGTCAATGCTTCCCAAATTAACATGTAATCATCATAACTCCCAATTCTTGTCCCAAACCCTATAAACATGAACACAGAATTTAATGTCTACAACTATTTCTTATAAATCCATTTTTAAATCATCAATAGATATATTTTTGGATGTGAAATTCGTTCACAACCATCCTACATGCAATCCCTATATAAGATTATGAGTTCTATCTCCAATTTCATGGGTTTTTCATCAAACTTTCAATACAAGACATATATTCAATTCTAAGCATGGAAGAAACATTCGCTTGAATTTATGTAATTAAACCACTTGCCTTAGATGTTCTGATTTGATGTTGAAGGATGAAGGTTGATTCTCCTCTTTCTCTCTGCAGATTTCTCCCAAAGATGGTGATGGTGGCTAGGGCTTCTTTTGGAACTTCTTAAGACTCTCCCTATAACTCCCGTAGCCCACTACTTGTTAAATGTTGATATTGGACTTAGTGGGTTTATTTCTAATATAAAATTAATCTCTAAAATTCGTGGGTTTTAATTCCCCTATTTTTAAAATTATCGAAATACCCTTCTAGGTTGCCGGTATGGCCCAAAAATGCTCCGGGACCCAAACTAAACTCCCGGCTAGTGTTTTCTGACTATTTTGACCTTTTCGGACACGTTGGCGCACTCAAAATGACCATTCAGTTGATAAAAATATAATTCACTTTTTAATTCAAATAATTACATTCCTGACGCGACTGACACGCGCGTCCCAATTAAATTTCCAAATTGTCGTATTTCTGTCTCGTGACAATTTAAATATTTTCAATATTCATGAAATATTCAATATTAATATCATAACAAATACTAACTCACATCTCGCTAGTATTTATATCCGGATTAATTCCCAATTAATTCACATATAATTTAATTAATCCCATAAATAAAAATCAATAAAATACTAGCGTATATATATATATATATATATATATATACACACACACACACACACACACTAATGCATGAATTCGTTAATTTCAAAACGTTACTTAGTTTGATTTATCACCTTAATCTTATAAAAGACTCCTTTTTGCTTGTCTTAACATTTATAAACTAAGTAACGTTTTGAAATTAACGAATTCATGCATTAGTGTGTGTGTGTGTGTGTGTGTGTCTATATATATATATATATATATACATATATAAATATATATATATAGACACACACACACACACACACACACACACACACACATACACACACACTAATGCATGAATTCCTTAATTTCAAAACGTTACTTAGTTTGATTTATCACCTTAATCTTATAAAAGACTCCTTTTTGCTTGTCTTAACATTTATTTCCCGATTTAATGCACCTGGTTAAATACTTAAACAAAATAGCGTTTCTTTGGAAAAAATACTTCATTTACCAAAATTCCCTGTTTACCGACGCCAAACCCACCTTAGTATTTCCTCGGAGATCACCTTTGAACACACGTACACGTCGTGTAGAAAATACTTTTTTTCCTTATAAAAGTCATTCACAGCACACACTTGTGTTAATTATGGGTTAAGACCATCTTAGATTGCTTAATTACCCATTAATCACTTCACTTGTGACATTAACTCACGCTTTACATGGACTTAGTCATTTTCATAATTCTTGTCCAAATTACCCTTTCAAATAGGAACATTTATCAATTTCATTACATAAAGGCTGTATTTTCTCTTTTTCTTAGCACAACCAAATTCTTTATCATGTTTTTCTAATTATATTTCTCTTGAAATTTACCAAATAACCGCGTATTTCAACGGGCTCCACAATACCAATGACGCCGTCATATGCTTTGTCCAGTGATTTGGGGTCTTTTACCCTTGTGCTCTAGGCCCTTCTTAATTTTTTCCCGGTTCTTCTAAGTTTCATTTATTTTGTGTTTTAACACTTTTTCATGCCCTCATTATTCCACTTTTATTGCCTAAAGCCAAAATCCATGGGATTACACCCCACTTTTGTATTACACTTAAGAAAATCACCATTTAATATCCTTTACACATTTATGTTGATTTCATTCTGAAAATCACTCCCATTCAGGACCGTCTTGTGTAGCACCTTTTCCCATATTTTTAATTCATAAAAATATTCCCCTTTATGTAAAATTATCATTTTACCCATTTGTTTCCAAACTTGTCTTCTCCTCCCTTTTCATAAGTGTCATTTTCCAAAAATATCGTTAAGTTATACATACCAACTTATTGAATGTTTTAACTCATTAACACTTCTTTAATACTTTGAATAACACACTTCTCAATATGCAAATCTCTTTATTTCATTACTTTCTTTATCAAGGAAATCATTTGGCATTTTGAAGACTAATTTATAAGAAAAATATCATTTTCCTTTATTAACACATGTAGTCTTGAAAGCATATACTTATCTCATCTTCCACATTTAATAACACACTTTAAGGGATGAAATTTCTATTTTATTTATTTCATTAAGCTTGTTCATATTCTCATTGCTAAATTTCTACAAGTTTATATACACGAGAGGAGGGATTTTAAGTCCAAAAATCCAATAAAATGGGTTTAACATGTGATTTATTCAAGAAATTTCATAACACTTGAAAAAAAATGCTTTTCAAGACTAAAAGAAAATCTTGTTCTTCAAACTTGAATAAATGTCTACTTTCACAAAAATCCCAGTTTTAGAAGAAAACTTCAAGACTTTGTTCGTAAAATATCTCAACAAGATAAACATCATTTCAAATATTTTATTTTATAAAATGTTTAACACTAAGTTTGCTTGAAAATATATCATTTTCTCAAAACTTTGAAACCATTTTTAAAATCATTTTACATCGATCATGAGAAACTAATCTTTTACAACATACATATATTATACTCTTAAAACTTTACATACAATATTGTTTCACCCATGCTTGCTACTTAAGACTCTCTTTTCCCTCTATACCTGAAAGATCGAAGTAGCGACGATGAAGAGCTTGAAGATAGAAAAAGTACCATTGGCGAAGTTTCTTCTACCAGTTTTTGTATGTATGCGATGAACTCGTAAAAGGTAGAGTTTTTCCTACCTCAGTGAATCTCCAAAATGGGTGAATGAATGTGGAAGAAAATGTCAACCTCCCACCTCCAAAGTTGGCCTTAAAGAGGTTGCCTAGATCTAATAAGCTTGTGCCCTTGAAATATCCAAACAAAATCCCCTTCAAGCTCCTTTATTCTTCATCTTTTCTTCTCTAAAAATCCCCAACAACATCTCCATAAATTTATAACTTTGCCCGACAATGGTGTAGATGGGTTTATAAGACTCAATATGGTAGAATATAAGGTAAGTATAGTAGTTTAGGGTGGAGGAGTGGTGGTTCTAGGATGGTGGATGGTGGTAGAGCTACATGGAAGCTCTAAGGAGCGAAAGAGATAAGGAAAAACTAATGAAAATGAGCAAGACTAAGCTCTCTCACCCTTTAAATGCCCTAGAAACCCTTAAAGGGAAAATTACTAAAAGTCCCCAAACCCAAATATCTAATTGAACTACTCAAAAGAGATCTTGACACCTCTTTTAATCCAATGGTCAGGAATTTGACAAAAAATTCTGAATCTATAAAAATTGATTTTTATAGTCTCGTTCGAATGAGAATGGATCTCGTTCGAACGTGGTTCGAACGACCTTCTAACGAGAGTGAAAATAAAAACATGTGATTTTCGTTAAAAGGTCATTTGAATCATCGTTCTAATGAGATTAATTCGAACAACCAAGAGTTTCGTTCGAATGATCTAACTTTTCACCAATTTAAATATAAGGCCATTATAACCCAATTAATTGAACCAAGACCACTATATTACCCAAATTTGGCTCACAATTCATCTTACAAAGTTTAAAGCCCAACTAGGTCACATCCAGTCACCAATTACACAGGTACGCTCCAAATCACGAGGGCGGGTGTTACATAAGACGTTTAATTAGTATTCTAAGTTCTTAATTTTTGCATGAAAATGTGTGAAAA
Organism: Sambucus nigra; assembly: GCA_949130495.1. Lineage (NCBI taxonomy): Eukaryota > Viridiplantae > Streptophyta > Magnoliopsida > Dipsacales > Adoxaceae > Sambucus > Sambucus nigra. The sequence goes on from OX422207.1 coordinate 807,386,795, forward strand.
TCAGTAACTACGGATAATCGCTTGGCTCCTCAAAATAATAAATGAAATAAAATAAATATGAAGTAACAACACATTTTTCTAACCATCTTATATTCATATCATAAAGAAAGTTTATGCCAACCAACCACGGTTAATTTCAAACATGAGGTAGGTTCACTACCCAATCACACCAACATCCAAAACGAAATGATTTCACTATATGCAAATTTTGAACCCAGGTCCCTTCCATTTTTAAACCCAAATTTTTAATTCAAGAAATATATATGATAATACTCCCTAAATTGTGGTGGCTTTGAGAGGCGAGAGAGATCTGGACATAAAATATGTAGAGTAAAAAATAAACAAAAAAACAGGAATGGTATATTTATATATAATATATGAAAAGAAGATGAGCAAGTAGGATTTATTTAATAAATTAGTTAATTTTGAAATTAATTTAATTCAAAATTAATTATGTAATTAAATATTAGTTTACTACTTAATGTGGTTCGCATAAGAATTTAGATTTGATAAGGATTGTTTTAGATAAGTCATCTAAATATTAAGGATAATGATGGTAGGTTATTTTCTACTCAAACTCTAATGTGATAAATAGTAGAATTCTAGTCTAACTAGGAAATCGTGTCCTCTCTCACCCTACATATAATATATTATATTTTGTCAATAATTTACAAAACACTACACAACATATTTGGCAAGAGAGAGAAAAATATAAAAATACAACAATATTGGTTTTCTATTAAAGTGATGAAGGTTATGTAATACCCCGTATTTTCATAGATTTTATTTATCAATTGAGAAATAAATTAATAAATGTGGCTAATTATTACTTATGTGATATGACAATAATAAATTTCTTAATTTAGATTATAACTAAATTTTGCATGTGATGTGATTTTTGTGCTACGTGTTACAAATAATTACTTAGTAATATTAATTATATCATATTGGACTACTTGTTATGCGTAAAATAATAATGTGTATTTTATTTATGTCGTGAGATATTACCGTGTGTTGTGAGGTATAATTATTTGGATTAGACTCTAGAATGTCACGGAAGCCCGGGTGTGTGTTTTTCGTACTTTGGATTGGACCCATGGGGTAGGTATATCTTTTGGCTAAGTTTTGCACTAGTTTGGATAGTATTTTGAACTTATTTTGAGTCCCAAAATTAGGCCTTTTAGTGACCTACCATCCTATTTGAAAACATTATACAAAACAAAACTAGCTACATAAGAGATTTGGGAGAATGTGGGAAGATATTTTAAGAAGAAAAACAGGGGATCAAGAGGAAAAATCATTTGTCCATACCTCTCATGCATGAAATCTCTTTCTTTAACATTTCATAATCTGTAACTCGTCTATGCTTATATTATGATGTGTTTTGGTTGGCATTTAAAAGCATGCTTAGAGATTTAATCTTCTATGTTAGTCACGTTTGTATTGGGATTAGTGTTAATTAATTCGGATTTGAAAGACTTAAGTTTTGGGGAGAAAACCCTTGAATTGGAATGTTTTAATCTATTATTTTTGGATTAAAACTAAGGTTTAAGATTTATTTTAGTATATAAGGTAAATTCCCATGTTAATTTGATGATTGGATATAAATCCACTGATATACTAGACTCCATTCAATATAAAAGATAAACTAGGTTTAAATCTATGAACTTTGTGGAATTAAATGCTTTTTTTGATGTGTTTCGAGTATAATCGTTGTACAACCTATGTAAGACCGTGAACCCATGATTAGGTTTGATTATAGTATAGTTGGGATTGTTGGTTGGAAACTTTTGGGTTAACAATGGGGGGTTATTTTTTGAACTTACATATTTGGGATGAAGGATCCGATCTTCGCCTTTATCGCTCGAACTAGGTGGGCTGTTTTGTTCGAACGACCTTGAGATCATGTTCGAACGACCTTGAGGTCTCATTCAAATGAGTTTACGCTGTCAATGAGGTTAGGACATGAGAGGATGGTTTTGGGTTTGGGGTGCATAATCAATTTTTGACAAATTTTTATGCACTTATTGTGGCCATCCTGAATGTCGGGTGTTCGGGGTCTACGAAGGTGGATCCCTCCTTCCCTACTCCCTTTCTTTCCTGGCGTGCATGCGGGATTACATCCTTTATCGAGGCGCTTGACCATCGTCGATGTGGGGTTATAAGTAGAGACAGAGTCACCATCCAATTTTCCATAAAATAAGCAAAAAAGATGTTGACTCCTCGAGAGAACGGCATCAAGGACAATACTAATGCTTGCGAAACCAAGTAGTTTAAAGGTTCGAGGACTAAGTTACGAAATTGGAAGGTATTAGGGACCCATCTTGCCCTTTTGATCTCTCATGGGCATGTGTTAATATTTTCCTGTAAAATTTTGCAATGTGTGTGCTTATGTGCATAATATAAATGGAGGATGGAATATCTTGACTCGTATCATGGATAAAGGCGGAGCGAGGCCATCCTTAGGAGTGTTCCCAAAAATAGTAATAAAAAATATTATGTAAGTGTTTGTCGCTTCACAAATTGTTATGAAGGAAAGATTGCGTATATTGGACAATGACACAAGCAAACAAGCATATAAGATGTTTATATCATGAATATATAAGAATAAAATAACAAATGTAGGTGGGAGAACTCAAATCAAGGGATTCACCCATGATGCCTACGTAATCCGGGGGAATCAAAGTCCACGTAGTTCGAAAATAATATGAGGTGTGGTTTAACCCATAAATCTAATCGGAAACTTTATTATATATGTGTGTGTAGAAAAAGGTGTTTTGGTAGGAGAAGATGTGATGAGAAATCCCCATTTGGAATTTACACGTGAACTCTCTTTTTCTTATTTTTGGGTTTTTCTATGAAAATAAGGTATATGCGATTACTAATAATAAAATTTTTGTAATTAACATGTGTGATGTAATGAAATAAGATACTAAAGTTAAAATGAAGTAACTAATGCAAAATTAAGAGAATTTAAAGACAATGAGGAAGAAATGGACCTCCTTATGAAGACTTGAATTATATCTTCCTTATAGATACTCTGACCTCAAGGTGAAGTGATGGTGTTTTAAGGAGGTGGGTGGGAATTTACTCAAAAGAGTATGAAAATAATGGAAGTAAGGTGGGATATGGGCTTTTTAGGAAAGAACAACTTTGAGTTTGAGGGAATTCTCTCTGAATTGATGAGATGGATATTCAGGGGTCCTGAGGTATCTTTTAAACTGAGGTCATGGACTTTATTTGTAGGGCCTAGGGATTTACCGATCGGCATGGTCCTTGACTTGCCTATCGACATAGAACCTTAGACAAATTGCTTATAAGCTGATGTTGCCATTCGGTAGTTAGACGCAGGTTTTTCATAAAAAAAGCCATAGAACGTGAACTGTAAGTCAGAATCACGCATAGGGAGGACTGTTAGAAAGTGTTTTCAGAGACCTTTAGAAATCCATTAAGACACTCCTAATTTTGAGAGTTGACTGAGGTCAAATGGGGCCCGAAAGCGCCTATTGGTCACTAGACAGGAAATTCTTGGAGGAAAATTAATCGTTCGTCCGAATCGTATGTCAGAATTGCGCACAAGATGGATCGTTGGAAAGGGTATTCAGTTCCTTTTGAATATTTAGTCAGTTTTGTTTGGTTTAGAGAGTTGACCTTGGTTAAACAGGGCCCGAAAGAGCCCGGTGACCCTTCAGAGTAAAATGAGTCATTCGTCCGTACCGTAAGGCTGATTCATTCATGGGGAAGACCTTTGGAAAAGGTTTTCATATACCCTCAAATATTCAATCATTATTATTTTATCTAAAGAGTTTATGAGAGTCAAATGGAGTCCGAAAGTTCCTGGTGGCCTTCGGATCAGTTTTTAGGGTAAAATGACTCATTTGTCCGAACCGTAAGTCTGATTCCCACACAGGATAGATCATTAGAAAGGGGATTCATAGCCCTTAAAATATCCATAAGCTTATGCTCAGGCGATAAAGTTTATTAGGGTTAAAAAGCGAGTCCAGGAGCGCTCGATGGCCTCTAGATCAGTAATCGTGGCATGACCTAAGGTTTGCAATAAATGAGTGAGTGCTAGGGACCTAAGGAGGTTTTTAGGAGGGTCCTAAGATGGGGAGTCTACAGAGATCCCATCGAATGGAGAGCTTGGAAAAAGTGAAGGTCATCGAATGATAGACACTACATCAACATTGGGAAAGAGGTTTTGTAAGTCGGTTTTGAGGACCTAGAGGATGAGGTTGACCAATTCAGCGAATCAAGATCAATTCTAAGGACCCAAAGAGATGAATATGATCGATTCAGAGGGTCAAGGTCAATTTTGAAGATGAGGATGGCCGATTTAGCGGGTGAAAGATGTGTTGATATTGGTTTTAAGGGTCTAGGGAGACCAATTCGATGAGTCGAGATTAATTCTAAAGTTGTACTGGGAATGACCGATTCTGAGGGGTGAGGTTGTTTTTAAAGACTTGAAGCTTTTAGTGAACAATTCTTAGGGCCGAGGTCAATTCTGAGGACCTAAGGTTATAATGACCAATTCTGAGGTTCGAGGTCATTTTTGAGGACCTAAAGTGGTAGCGACCAATTCTGCAGGTCGAGGTCAATTATGACGACCTAAAGTTATAGTGACCAAATCTGCGAGTCAAGGTCAATTCTGAAGATATAAAATGGTAGATAGCAATTCTGGGTGTCGAGGTCAATTCAAAAGACCTAAAATTGTAGCGACCGATTCTGCAGGTTGAGGTCAATTCAAATAACCTAAAGTTGTAACGACCAATTCTGCGAGCCGAGGTCAATTCTGATGACCTAAAGTTGTAGCAACCAATTCTTTGGGCCAATGTCATTTCTGAGGACCTAAAGTGGTAGTGACCAATTTACATACCCCAACTCAGTTACTTATAATTAATTTTCAAAGTCAAAATGAGTCAAGCCATAATTACATTAACAAAACCATAAATACGAGCAACCTTTTCGAGTCATCAACATAAATCCATAAAACTAAAAACTTTTCACAATTTTAAAGTAATTATTCTTATTAAAACTTACTTAAAGGATAAATAATCTTAGATTTACCACATTTACATTTGAGCAAAATCATGGTTTTATGCATCCCTTGCTAACCCCACCCGACCTCCTAGATTTGGTAGTGACATCACAATACTTTAAAAACATAAACATAGGAATAGTGAGCAAAATAGCTCAGTGAATTCATCACTACTACACTATTGCATAAAATTAAATGCAATGAATCATATTCATATAGTAATATATAAACTGATCGGGTCCATTCATAATAAATTACCCAACTTCCCGAATAATTATTCTCACATCCTGCCTGTAATAGACAATTCTCACCCATTCCTGGTCGAGGAGTAACCCCTTGTCTGTAATATACAATTCTCCCCCTTCCTGGTTGAGGAGTAACCCCTTGTATGTAATAGAAAATTATCCACCATTTTAGGTCATGGAGTAACCTCCCATTTCGGTAAACCCAAATGAACAATCACATACAAAACATTTTGATCATATCCATAATAGTATACAAATACCTCTTTCCAGTAAGTACACTCACTTTGGCCACTTAATTTGTTTTTCCTTTGCCTTTGTCTGGCATTTTTTCAAATAGTTCTCCTTCTCTTCCTATCATTCTTACAATATCATTATCATCATAAGAATATTAACAATCGAAAGAAAAACTTAAACATAACTTAATTCATAAGCATCATATGATCCCATTCAAATCATTTATCATAAATGAAGTCCCATATAAATTCATATTAAGATATTTAACATATACAAATCATATACCAAACATACTTTAGTTCCTTCTTGTTCATTCCATACCTAATATATTAGGTATCCAATTCAAAAGACGACACATCATTTCAAGTTCCCTAGAGAAAAATATACCAATTTCTTTATTATATAACAAATCTGACCTATAGGCTCCTCTATCGTTCAATCAACTTCCAAGAATTTTCATAATTATTATACAGCATAACTTTCTATAATGTTCAACCCAATTTCAACTCACATATTGAATAATACATAATTAAAGTTTCATAATTTTTAGAGTTTATTTTCTATGTCAAAATCTTTATCAAACTCAGGGTATATCCGAGTGAATTATGCATATGGAAACTATGTATAGATTTGCAACCATCATCAAAGTATAACCACAAGGAATTTAATTTCAATTTTCGGATATATTATGCAAATTTGAGTCTAGCTACATGTCCAACTAAAATTTCTCAATTCCATTAAGTATACAAAAACTTATGAAAGTTTGAACACACAAGGGTTCTAAACAAGGAAATATAATAAGGTTTTACACCTTCAATTTTCTTCAAACGTGTATCTATCCATACATATACCTTAAGGCATGAAATTTCCGTAAATAATTGATGATTTCTATCATTTCAACCAGTAATACAATGAAAAGAACAAGATTTATGGATATAATCACCATCGGTATTTTTATGTAATTTTTATGAATTTTTCTCCAAATTCTCCTTGCACTTTTCTTCCTAAGTGATTCGTCCCGAATTATGGCACTTATTACCCTTCATACTTATGCATTTTAGCCCCTAGAGTAATTTCATTCCTATAATTATGCTTGGTAGAGATACAACCTCCATTTTATATGCTAACATGTTATTTGAGGTATTACTGAAGTTTTGTAGGTATTAAGGTGCTAAGTATGAAGCTTGGTTGCATTCCGATAACGTTTCCTCGACATTTGCACGTTTAGGGGAAAATCAATTATGTCACACTTTGGTATTTTTGCCCAAAGTTTTCATAGAAGTTGAGGCCCTCAGAACATACTTTGCGTGGATGCAAACAGTGTGCGAATCCGAGTCTAAATGAAGTTGTTACGGGCCTTTGAGCGGAGGAGGAAATATAAGGAAATTCTCAATACATACAAATCATTAAATGTCAACTATGTCCTGGCCCTAATTTTGCAAGCAGCAGGTCTACAATATGAGAAATGGTCTTTGACCATCTTTGGCCATTAAAGATTCAAAGTGGGGTTTTTTTGGGGCATAAATGATTAATAGCAGGTGTGTTGCTAAAGTGGAGGTCTTAGTTTTGCATTTTTTTGAGCTAGACTTTGGCCACAAATTGTAGTAAGTGGAAAATCAATAAGAGATAAGGACTGTGTGGCATAATACAGTAGAGTATTCATGGCTTTAGAAACATGAAAACAAGTGGTTGGTCTTTGGCTAAACGATTTAAGACAAGTCCAGCGTCGGCAGTCGAGCGGCCTTGCCCCACCGTTCGACTGGTGAAACATAATTTGCCTTACGAACGAAGCAGTGTGTTTTTCCCCATTGGACCATTCGATCGAGTCCCCACCCATGATCGACCGGGTACAGTAGTTCCTGCGCACGTTTTTTCCCTCTTTTAATTTCCTTTATCCTCTTTCTTTTATTATATTTGTAACTTTATATATAAATGCGTTTTTTGTTTATTTGGGGGCATATTGTATTTTTAGGTTATAAGAGGGGATTTTGAGTGGGAGTTTCTCTCTCCTAGGTTTTGTGCCATTTGGGTATTGTAAACTACTATTCACTTTCTTCTTTATTAATATAGTTTCCATTGTTGTATTTTCTTTCTTTAAGCTTTGTTATTTATTTTGTTTTTTACTTTAATTAATTAGTTCCATGCCTAGATGAACCGTTGTAGTTAATTTATTTCTTGTTTTCTTTAATTAATTAGTTGCTTTAATTTATGTATTTCATCATGCTTACTGGCTAACTTAGTTTAGGTTGTGTTAGATTGAACACGCCTAGGGTTGATTTAGTTGCTTTGATTTGGTGATAGTTTTTATTCATTTAATTCGATTGGGTTGTTCTTGTTATTATGCCTAGGAGATTTAACGGAGTATATCATGTATGCTCCATATTTACAACCTTGCGTGTGTAATTTTTGGGGGTTTTGTTGATGCCAAAATCATATTAGGATTTTATGACGATTTAGGGGGTGACAACTCTTGATTTAATTCATTGTTGAAATGAGACTCGATCTTACTAAATTTATAGACCCGTGTAACCATTTATACTAATTAACTCGAGGTGGGGAATATCTATTACAACCTATAGTTTTTATTCCATTCGTTAATCTATTTTAAATACACATGCCTAGATTATCTTTTCCTTTTTGTTAAAATCACCTTTTACACTATTATTCAAGAAGTATTAAATTAATAGAATTCTAACAACTAGTCTCTGTGGATTCGATACCTGGACTGGCCATTGCACTACCTTAAAAGTGTGTAGTCAATAGTCTAGATTTTTTTGCATAGCGGTGGGAATCGAGCATAACGACTAGTGCATATCTTTACACACTTGTGCCGCGATTTTCCCTTGTTATCAAAATGACGCCATTTTCGGGGACTTGTCTGTTTTAGAATATAATTTATTTACTATTTTGTAGTATTTTTTCTTTCTATTTGTATTCTTTGTTAACTATTTTGTAGGACTTCTACATTTGAGCGCTAAGAAATGCTTGAATTTTTTGGATGCACATCACTTTGGGGGATTTTCCATCTCGAGCCTTTTTTGGGGTGAGCATGTCTTATTTCAATTCTTTCGGTAATCGTAATGATAATTCTTAAAATCCCCTTACACTTATGAGTTTTGGTCAATACTTACAAACCCAAAAAATTGTAACATCTAAAATGTCTTTAGGTGAGTATTACCAAAGTCAAGTTATGGATTACAAGAATTTTGAGAATGATTATTCAGATTTTGGGCCTCAAAATCCTTACGATAATAATTTCGAAAAAAATTGCAATTGTTTTCAAAATTCTTATAGTAATGATTTTGATAGTAGTTTCGAGGATAATTTTCAAAGTTCTCATTTGCAAGATTCCGCACCTTGGCCTCTGACTTTCGGTGAGGGATTGCGCCTTCTTGAAAATGAGAAATTTGAAAATCATTATCAGGAATAAAATTGTTATTGGTAGCATGGGTTGGATTTATTATTTGAATCCGACGACAATTTTTCTTCCGTGACTTTTGAAGTCGAGGAAATCATTTTGAACGAAATGAGAATTTTTTGCCTACTTTGGAACAAACCATTATTGACTTGGCCTATGGTATAATACATAATGAAAATGAGTAATAAATGGATCTAGTATCCATTTGTAATGTAATGATTTCTTCTTTGGCCCCCAAAGAAGAATATTTCATTGAAAATGATCTTATTTCCTTCGAAACTCAATCTCTAAGCGATGATGAGTTATCTCTTGAGTTTGAATTTCTTTCATGCCCATCTTTATTCTATATTGTTGAACCGATACAAGTACTCGATGAATCAATTCCAAACTTTAAAACATTTAACCGTTTCACCGATGAGGATTACTTGTTCAAGTTGCTTTCCATGAAGGCATCTTTGCCTCCAAGTGCGCCACCTCCCATTCCAATTGAAATATATTTGGGAGGAAATTCTATTTTTTTGTTCCCTTGTCTAATTGTCACTTGTTTTTATCCAAATCCCTCATCGTCCTTCCAAAAATTTTAATCGGTAATGGTTCATTTCTTCTGCCTTACACATGCCTTCCGTTGTTTGAATGAAATTCCTATTTTTTGAAACGTATGCATGAAAGGGAGGGTCCCTCCTTGATCCTCCAAAGTCAAATCATATTTTGGACGGGTCATCAAAAATTTTAACTTCTAGTGTATAGTTAGAAGTTAAAATTGTAGGTTGTAAATAGTTAGTTTCATTTTATTTTTGTTCTTTATTATTACTTTTTGTCTAGAGTAATTAGTTATGTTTTTGTTATTTGTTTTTTCTATGATTAATACTAACATGTTTTGTTGAATCATTGGACTTATACTTTCATGAGATCGCTCCATTTTGGGTAATATTGTTCTTTTTCTCTCTTTAACTTGGTTCTTAATTCACATTGAGGACAACGTGAGGTTTTAAAGTTAGGGGGTGTGGGATATTCTATCCATTCATTGGTAGTTTATTTGATTTGATTATATGATCTTTCCAAGCATTCTTTTCTTGTAAAAAATTAAAAACTTCAAAAAAAAATTCTTTCTTTTTTTTTCTCATTTATTGGGTATTTTGCCTTTGTTTCCAATGATAAATTTTGTAATTTCCCGATCCAGTAGACAACTCAATGATGCATGTTTTCGATTTTAGAAGTTATTAGACTTTAGACTTCAATTATTGGTATTATTAATAACTTCATGAACTACACTTTAATCCCATGAGCACATGAGCTTTCCTTGTTTAAATGATGTGATTTAAGATTTTTATAACTCAGTAATCTTTTAGTGCATTACATGTACTTACACCTAGTGAGCTTTGTGCTTTTCTTCATTTGTGAGTATTATACACTTCTCTTTACTCTTTGAAAACATTACGGTCCTTGGTAATATCATTATTCTTTGATTGCTCGTTAATTAATTAAGTTTATATCTTGAAATGTGTTACTTGAGCATGATTTTCAAAGTTTGTTTTGACTCGAGAATTATGTAAACTTTAGGAAATGATCATAGTCCATCTTTGTTATATCACTCATAATAGTTTTGACCTCACATTAAATGTTTTACCTCGTCAACCCCTTTGAGCCTTAATATAGCCTTTCGTTTTATAACCCCAAAATCCCATAACCAACTCCACATTAGAGTTATAAGACATATATATCACCTTTCGTACCTTTTTCTGGAATGATACTTGGGATTTAATGATGTTCGCATTATGTGGTTGCAATTAAGCATGTGAGAGTGAGAAAAGGAGTGAGAAAAGAACGATGAGAAAAAGAGAAGAGAAAGAAGAAAACAAAAGAAAAAGTGAGAAAAAGAAGAAAAGAAAAGAAAGAGAATTTTGTATATGTTGTGCATAGTGTTTAATAAACTTTTTTTACTCTCCCCATTGTTATATTCAATGTCTTTTATGAAAATTATACTCGAATTTTGTATTTGACTACATTTTCTGTTATCCCGAGTTTTCATCTCCGAGCACTTTGAATCCGTATATATTTTCCCTTCATTTCGTAACTCGAGCCTAACCTACATCACAACCCTATAAAGTCCTATGTGATCCTAGGGTGAATTCAATTTAAAAGTTTAGTTTTGGTAATCCGTGGAAATGCATTTCACCTCCTTTAATGACGGTATCTTTCATTGAGATTACATGTTTTTCAATTTATATATAACGATCTTCTTTGATGTCATGTGCGCGGCCTAATTTCCATTTACATTTACTCTTTATGCCCTCATATCCCGTGTATTACCTCCCATTCATACTAATTTAATTTATTGATCATAATGCCCGGTGAGGATTGACATATATGCACACTTTACAGAACAAACTTCACAGAATTGAAACCTTAAAAGTGGTAGGGGAGTAGGCACATGCAAAGTAGGATTTGACATATATGACAAATCCTACTTTGCATGTGCCCGCTCCCCTACTACTTTTAAGGTTTCAATTCTATGAAGTTTTTTCTGTAATGTTAATAACTACGGACTTTTGTGTGAATTCATTCACTTTGCTAAATAACGTGTTTGAAATGTTTTTCGTACTGTTGGGTTTGTCGCAGGTTTGTTTGGGCATACTTTTTTAGGAAACATTGATGTTTCTGGGTTTCATCCCTGAAAATCATCAAGAGATGACACTCGTACACTAGGGTAACCTAGGGTTTTAACGGCTTATTGCATATGCTAAATGCAATCTTTCGCCCGCGAAAGTGGCTTTTATCAATTTGATTTCTTTTTTCTATATCTCTTGTCTTGTGGTTTTCTTATAGTTCTTCTTGCTTTGAATTTCATTTCTAGAGACTAGCAATGTGTAAGTTAAGGGGAATGATTCGCCCCGAATCATGGCACTTATTACCCTCTATACTTATGCATTTTAGCCCCCTCGGGTACTTTAATTCCTATAATTATGCTTGATAACTATACAACCTACGTTTTATACGCTAACATGTTATTTGAGGTATTATTGAGTTTTTGTAGGTATTAAGGTGCTTAATATGAATTTTGGTTGCATTCCGGTAAAGTTTCGTTGACATTCGCATATTTAGGGGCAAATCAGTCATTTCACACTTCAGAATTTTTGCCTAAAGTTTTCATGAAAGTTGAGGCCCTCAGAATATACTTTGCGCGGTCGTGAACGGTTTGCTAATCCGAGTCCAAACAAAGTTTTTATGGGCCTTTGAACGGAGGAAGAAATAATAGGAAATTCTCAATAAGAACAAATCATTAAATGCCAACCATGTCCTGGCCCTAATTTTGCAAGCAGCATGTCTACAATGTGAGAAATGGTTTTTGGCCATCTTTGGCCATTAAGGAATCAAGGTGGTTTTTGTTTGGGCATAAATGATTAATAGAAGATGTGTAGCTAGAGTTGAGGTCTTGGTCCTGCATTTTTTGAGCTGGACTTTAGTCACAATTTGTAGAAAGTGCGAAATCAATAAGAGAGTGGGTCTTTGTGTCATAATACAGTAGACTATTTATGGATTTACAAACATGAAAACAAGTGGCTGGAATTTGGCCACACTGTTGAAAGCAGGTTCAGCGCCGACAGTCGATCGACCTTACCTCACCGATCGACCGGTGAAACAGAATTTGCCTTACGAACAAAGAAGTGTTTTTTTCCCCTTTGACCAGTCGACCGTGTCCCCACCCGCGGTCAGCCGGGTACAGCAGTTCATGCGCACATTTTTTTCCCTCTTTTAATTTTTTTTCCTCTTTTTTTATTATCTTTGTAACTTTATATATAAAGGGGGGGTTTTGTTTATTGGGGGGATATATTGTATTTTTAGGTTATTTTAGGTTAGAAGATGGGATTTTGAGTCGGAGCTTCTCTCTCCTAGGGTTTGTGCCATTTGGGAATTGTAAGAAACTATTCACTTTCTTCTCTATTAATATAGTTTCCATTGTTTTATTTTCTTTCTTTAATCTTTTTTATTTCTTTTGCTTCTTGCTTTAATTAATTAGTTTCATGCCTAGATAAATTGTTGTAGTTAACTTCTTTCTTGTTTGCTTTAATTAATTAATTGTTTTAATTTATGTATTTCATAATTCTTAGTGGCTAACTTAGTTTAGGTTGTGTTGGATTGAACTCACCTAGGGTTGATTTAGTTGCTTTGCTTTGGTAATGGTTTTTATTCATTTAATTCGATTGGGTTTTCCTTGTTATTACGTTTAGGAGATTTAACGGGGTATATCATGCATGCTTCGTATTTACGACCTTGCGTGTGTAATTTTTAGGGTATTTGTTGATGCCAAAATCATATTAGGATTTTATGACGATTTAGGGGGTGACAACTCTAGATTTGATTAATCGTTGAAATGACACTCGATCTTACTAAATTTGTAGACCCATGTAACCATTTATACTAATTAAGGTGAGGGATATCTGTCACAACTTATAGTTTTTATTCCCTTTGTTAATCTATTTTAAATCAACATGCCTAGATTATCTTTTTCTTTTTGATAAAATCACCTTTAACACTTTTATTTGAGAAGTATTAAATTAATATAATTCTAACAACTAGTCTCTGTGGATTCGATACCCGGACTAGCCATTGTATTCCCTTAAAAGAGTGTAGTCAATAGTCTAGATTTTTTTACATAGCGGTGGGAGCCGAGCATAACGATCGGTGTATACCTTTATACACTTGCGATGCAGCTTTCCCCTGTTATCACTAAGCTTCACGATTCTCTCTCTTTAAGAAAAAATTATTCCATGTCTGAATTTGCTAAATGAGGTACTTCTAAGGCATTTAAGTAGGCCAAACTAGCCTTTCTTTCCAACCAATCAATACATAAAACATGGTATACTAAAGGAAAAAATACTACTTAAAATTATGGTGTTACAAACCTAAATCATATATCTACAACTATCTAATTTTTACCTCAAGTCAATTGTTATATTATAAGGGTCAAAAGTAGTCTCCAACATGAACATTCCTACCAAAAACTACAAAATTTTGTGTTTGTAACCAACTCGATATTGCATGATTTTCGAAGGTAGGGTAAAACTAAATATAATAACCTAATATTATATATATTAATAATCACATTATCCACATCACATAAGGTAAGCATGATTTAAGCATAATTTATCGTAATTTTACCCTGGTTGTCACAACTTTCCCCCCTTAGAAAATTTCATCCACGAAACTTAATATGAATGTCACTTACCCAACAATTGGGGATACTGTTTCCTCATGCTATCTTCCCTTTCCCAATTTGCTTCTTTAATTCTCCGCAACACTTTCACTATAGAAATAACTTTATTCCTTACTACTTGCGCCTTACGATCAAGAATTTCCGTCGGTTCCTCAATGTACGACAAATCTTCTTTCATAATATCTTCAGTTTCTTTATCATTTATACGTAAGGATAATCCTCTAATGATTTATTATCCATGAAAACCGATTCCCAACTCATATATTACTTCATACCTTTATATACGTATGTAGAACATTCACACATAATAGATTATTGATTGTATCATCTTATATTCACAATGAGTGAACATTCTTAATAGACCTAGTATCATTCTTTATGTTTCTCCATTCATTCCTATAGTCTATCTTTATCATCGTGTAATATTTCAAATCATAAATATTCTATTACAAGACTAGCTTCTCATACTTCATCTCTCCATCTACCATTCAATACCAAATACATGTGTTTAACTTTAACTACTATCCACATCATCTCTGAAGTTTAAGAGTATGTTAAATATTGTTCTTACAATCCTTAATCTAAATATAGCCTCACTACTTTTCATATATCGATAATGAATAATGATTCACCAAATGTCAATTTTTAACCAAGATTCCATATCCACTTTCATGTATATTGTGTAGTCATGCACTATTAACTCAATATAACTTCTCACTATATTCCTTTTTCAGCATTGTTTAATTGTTATTTAACTAAACATACAATGGCCCTAACAAGTTATCCACCCAACACAATAACTTTATAATCATAATCTTACCCCCAATCCTTAGTGTAAGGACACAAATTTCCAATTGAGTCCATATATTGTTTTGGCTCAATTCCGGACAAAAACATTTATTCATAGGATTGTATTTAATTGTAATATTATCAAGCCTATGATGAGTTTGTTTGAAGACGTAGCGGCAAAGAGTATAAAGCTTCATAATCATGCCGGTTTCGTGCCTCGTTTATACGTCATCAACCACAGTTCCATGCTCCCAAGGTATGAATGCAATCATATATATATAGGAGCTTGGAGCTTGTTTATTGGGTGTTAGGTTTAATTAAAACTGTGTTTTATTTTCAGAAAGAATTAATTAAAACTTTAAAATAAGTTTATAAAGTTTTCTGGGCTAAAATCGAATATTCCAAACTTTCTGGAAGTTCTTTCGATATGTCGTTCGAACGAGATTGTCGTTCGAACCAGATGTCGTTCGAACCAAATTGCCAACGACTTCCCATTAAGGCATATTGGAACTTCGTTCAAAATGTCGTTCGAACGAGATTGTCGTTCTAACGAGATTTCCAACGAGTTTCTAACGAGTTCATACTGGAACTCCGTTAGAAGACTCGTTCGAACGAGAGTTCGTTCGAACGAAATGTCGTTCGAATGAGATGCCAGGCGGGAACAGTTTTTGGCAGTTTTAAGCAGTTTTTCTCCCACTTCCCCACTTGTTTCTTAACCAACTTTTCATAGCATAACTATGTGCGGGAATCACTTTTGATAAACAATCTTTTTCATATTCTACTAACTCCTAGAGAGTGTTTTGAGAGTAAAATCAAATAGGGAAAAAGATCATGTTTTGAGTGTGTTTTTATCAAATAGAAAAATATACACCACTCTAGTTTACACCCAAATTAGTTTCTTCCAAGTTTCCATATTCATATATCTTGCTTGGAGTTTGGCACCGGGTTCATCTCTTTCGTTCAAAGAGAAGTTTCGGGTTTTCTTCTACATCCCATAAAGAAAGAAGAAGAGTTTTGTTTCGGCATTACCCACTTGGAGAAAGGCTCCTTGCTCGGGTGACGGTGACCATATAAAGTACGATCGGTGGATTTAGAGACCAGGATGGAGCTCCAAGGTTATTCGCTAGGAAGAGGTATCTACAAGAAGAAGCGTTGGGGCTTGAGAGGGATCGAGTCGTGTGTTGTAAGACTTTCTGTCTTGTATTTGTAAATTCCGTACTTAGTGAATTTGTGGATAGGGAAATCCGAGGTAGTTTCCCGTTGTGGGTTTTTCCTCGTACATCTCGGCGTAGTGATTCATTATTTATTTTATCTTTTACAATACTCACCTAGAACACATGCTTTGGTAAAAAGATAAAATTTGGTTTAATCACTACTTATGTTTAATTTGGTGATAAATTAATTTGTATAATGTCAATGTGTATTTAATTCAAGTCATTAAGTTAATTGCTAAAATTGGTTTGGCCTAACTTTGGATTATTGATAATTTTGACTTAGGGAATTCTAGGACTTGAACCATCACACTTCTTTACGCTTCCGCATCTGCTTTTCACAAAAAGGAAATAATATTTTAATTGTGAATACATAAATTCCTCCATCAAAATGGTATCAGAGCCAAAAACGATAAATTACTTCGTTAATATCTTTTAAATATTTTTGGCTAAAATGGAATTTTCCCCATTTTCTAAATTTCCTATTTTCGATGGTTCTAACTACGCGTATTGGAAAGCGCGAATGAAATCAGCACTAAAATCTATCGACGAGAGAGTTTGGATGTCTGTTATTAACGGGTGGTCCCTACCTACTCATTTAGTAGATAATGAGTGTGTTCCCAAACCGGTCGATAGATGGAGTGAGGGTGAATTTAAACTTTCTAATTTTATTTCCCGAGGTTTAAATGCCTTGTTTAGCGCTGTCACACCGGATGAATTCCGATGCATTATAACATGTGAAACCGCTAAAGAAGCTTGGGATATATTACAACTCACCCACGAAGGTACTAGTGTCGTTAAAGCTTCAAAACTCCAAAACCTCACCACTCAATTTGAAACTATCCAAATGAACGATAATGAAACTTTTGACGAATTTTATGCTAGACTGTCCGATATTGTCAATTCATCATTTAACTTGGGAGAGAAAATACCCGACAACCGAGTTGTAAAGAAAATTTTAAGGTCCCTTCCCGATAGATTTATTCCGAAAGTGACCGTTTTAAATTCTTTACCATCTTTAGCCTCTACGAAATTAGAAGAACTTGTAGGTGATTTACAAACCTATGAACTAGATATGTTTTCCTCTAAAACTGAAAAGAAAATTGAAAAGGGCGTAGCTTTAAAATCCCGAAAAGAGGTCAAGCAAGTAGTAGAGAGGGAGAGTGATAGTGACTCGGAAGATATGGCTTTGTTTGCTTGTAAATTTAGAAAATTTCTTAAATTTAACAAAGATAAATTTAAAAATGACTTTAAGAAATTTGAAACTACTAAGCATGACAAAACCGAGAAGATCCCTAAAGTCGAGAAGATCCCTAAACCTATTAACGAACAACTAAATAGGGACGAGTCTAATATGTGTTTTGGTTATGAGGGTTATGGCCATAGGGCTTCTGAATGCCCCACTAAACTAAGGAAAGAGGGTAAACGACCCATTGCATATAATGCGACCCTTAGTGATAGTGATAAGCAAGAGGGACCCGATTCCCCCACTAAGCCCAATTTTGTGGCTTTTATGGCTAGTCATATGAGTGATAGTGAGAACTCATCGATTCATGAAACGTTAACACATGACACTTCCGAGGTCATTGTTTATGATTCTCTTGTTTTTTATGATAGTGAGAGTGGAGAAGAAAGAGAGAGTGAAAATGAAGAAGAGGTTAATGTGAGTGAACTTCAAAATGCTTTTCAAGAATTATATAAAGAATCTGTTAGATTGAAAAGAGCTAATTTGAAGTTAGAAGCTAGTTTGAAAGAACGTGTCAAGGTCGTTGATAATAGTATGTTGGTTGAAGATCTTAGGACACGAGAGAAAGCTCTTTTAGGGAATCTTGAATATATAGAAGGCGAGAGAGATATCCTTAGGGGTTTAATGGAATCCTTAAAAAAGGAGCTTCTTGCTTTTGAAGAGCGAAATGTTTTATTAGAGTCTAACATTTTAGAATTGCAAAATAAATTAAAAGACTCTAGTAATGTCAAATTTGATTTGGAGTGTCGTTCGGAAAAATTAGATAAAATATTAGGAACGTTCTAAATTAAAAATGACACTTGTGGTTTAGGCTTCAATACTTGTAATGAATTTACTCATAACGCCAAAACCAATGTTTTAGGAGAATCTACTAGGAAAGCATTTAGAGATCACTCCGTAGGTAAATCTTTTCAACATGTATTTACTTGTACTCATTGTGGTCGAAAAGGTCATCTTAAGAAATTTTGTTTTGATCTTAAACGAATTCCTAGAAAATCCCAACGTAAAGCAGCCAATGTATTTAAAATTCCTACACCCGAAGATTGCCATTCTTCATTAATTTGGGTTAGGGAATCTGACTTGGTTGCCTTGCAAAATGGGGTTTTTGATTCTCATTTACTTTCACATGCTTCCTCCCTTTCTAAATCTAAAGGATGAATGTGTTAGTGCTTGAATACTTTAGCTTTTGTACTTCATGCTATATTCACATGCTAAATGTATGCTTGTTTAATCATTTTCTAGTTTATGCCCCATGCTTAATCACATGCTAGAATAATGATTTCTGTTTATCTTTTGTATTTTATTTCTTCATTTTGTTCGCATTAAATGAAAATTACAAAAAGATTTTTGTTTATCACTTTGGGTTTTTATCTATTGGAATTTAAGCTTAATAAAAAAATTCAAATGATTTTTGTTTGTCTTTTGAGTATATATTTTTATTTTTGGTTAGAAATGTCAAAAACTCAAAAAGATTTTATTTTGTGTGTAATTTTTGTTTGACACACTTTAAGTGGCATATATTTGTGTTTGAATCCCTTCTTTTACGCTCTCATGTGGCTAGAACTTTTGGTTTAGATTGCCAATCCTTAAATTGTTCTTTACCATATTTTTATGGAGTTGTTGGATTTTGTGTTGTTTAAATGAATTCTATTTTTATATGCCTCTATTCACCCATGCACGAGCTCTTTTGAAATTTTAACTTCATATGTATATTTGAGCTATATGAGGTGTTATCCTTCCAATCTTGTCATCTACATATTTGTGACTTAGGAGGACTAGTGCATGTCAAAATCCGTTGCACGTGAGATTTGTGTGGAAAATGAAAAACATGATAAATATAAATGTGCACGGGGAAGGGCTCCGAAAGGACTAAGTGATCCTTTGCGATTGTAAGCCACCGTTTTTGAATGGACCTAAAAGAAATACGTGGTCCAAAGGCCTAAAAACAGAAAATATGGCATTAAAATGAAAAACAAATTGCCAAGGCCTATGTTTGATTGATATAGTCATTCAAATTTAATACAGAATCTTATTGAGGGAGATTGGATGCTATATCAACGGTTTGCACAATGTCCGTTTATCCTAGTTTCATATCTCATGACATGACTCTATTGGTTTGTAGAATCATCAATATGCTAGGCTTGTCTGCATTGTGTATGTTTGTTCATTGAGTTCAATCTATATTGTCACATGAGATTATATTTAAATGTGATGAAGTTTGCAATATAATGAGAACTCCGTGAACATGTTTTTAAGTGATTTGGTCTTAATTTAATTGTTACTAGTTCACACCCCAACACTTTCGTTTCCATATAACACATTTTTGCCATACGAGTGTGAAAGACTCCTATTATATTTTGTGTGTGTCATTTGTGTGTTTATATCTATATATGTGTACTTGAGTCTCTTTGATATATATAATGTATACATATATTTGATATTTTTGTTTTGCCTTTGCCTTGCTTTCTAGTCCTTCTATGCGTATTCTTTAGTTTTTGTATCTATCTTGGATTAGTTATGCTTTTGTTGCCCATATGCTTTCATGTCTTATCACTTTAAACTTCAACATTCTTTTATATTTGATCTTTATCCTTTGCCTATTCCTGAACAAAAAGGGGGAGAATGATAGAGGGAGACATGATCTTACTATTATTAGGGAGACATGATCTTACTATTATAATCTTATGTAAGTTTACTATTATAAGCTAACTTCTTGGGTTGATCATTGTGATAAAGGGGAGAATTAATTTTGGGGGAGTATTTATTTTAATTGCTTTAAATACTTTGATATTCCCTATGCATTTGATGAGTTTGCTTAAGCCTGCAGGAATTCTTCTAAAGCGGCATCTTTCAATGGCAAAGCGTTTGATCCTTGGGTGGAGTCAAGTTTGGGTGGGTTATGTTTTGAGTCTAGTGAGCTTGACGACCCTTTAGGATTTTTGTTTGGCTTTTGTCCCGGAATAGCCAAAGGGGGAGATTTATAAGGACACAAATTTCCAATTGAGTCCATATATTGTTTTGGCTCAATTCCGGACAAAAACATATATTCATAGGATTGTATTTAATTGTAATATTATCAAGCCTATGATGAGTTTGTTTGAAGACGTAGCGGCAAAGAGTATAAAGCTTCATAATCATGCCGGTTTCGTGCCTCGTTTATACGTCATCAACCACAGTTCCATGCTCCCAAGGTATGAATGCAATCATATATATAGGAGCTTGGAGCTTGTTTATTAGGTGGTAGGTTTAATTAAAACTGTGTTTCATTTTCGGAAAGAATTAATTAAAACTTTAAAATAAGTTTATAATGTTTTTTGGGATAAAATCGAATTTTCCAAACTTTCTGGAAGTTTGTTCGATATGTCGTTCGAACGAGATTGTCGTTCGAACCAGATGTCGTTCGAACGAGATTTCCAACGACTTCCCATTAAGGCATACTGGAACTTCGTTCGAAATGTCGTTTGAACGAGATTGTCGTTCTAACGAGATTTCCAATGAATTTCTAACGAGTTCATACTGGAACTCCGTTAGAAGACTCGTTCGAACGAGAGTTCGTTCGAAAGAAATGTCGTTCGAATGAGATGCCAGGCGGGAACAATTTTTGGCAGTTTTAAGCAGTTTTTCTCCCACTTCCCCACTTGCTTCTTAACCAACTTTTCACAGCATAACTATGTGCGGGAATCACTTTTGATAAACAATCTTTTTCATATTCTACTAACTCCTAGAGAGTGTTTTGAGAGTAAAATCAAAGAGGGAAAAATATCATGTTTTGAGTGTGTTTTTATCAAAGAGAAAAATATACACCATTCTAGTTTACACCCAAATTAGTTTCTTACAAGTTCCCATATTCATATATCTTTCTTGGAGTTTGGCACCGGGTTCATCTCTTCCATTCAAAGAGAAGTTTCGGGTTTTCTTCTACATCCCATAAAGAAAGAAGAAGAGTTTTGTTTCGGCATTACCCACTTGGAGAAAGGCTCCTTGCTCGGGTGACGGTGACCATATAAAGTCCGATCGGTGGATTTCGAGACCGCGGTGGAGCTCCAAGGTTATCCGCTAGGAAGAGGTATCTACAAGAAGAAGCGTCGGGGCTTGAGAGGGATCGAGTCGTGTGTTGTAAGCCTTTCTGTCTTGTATTTGTAAATTCTGTACTTAGTGGATTTGTGGCTAGGGCCGTCCGAGGTAGTTTCCCGTTGTGGGTTTTTCCTCGTACATCTCGGCGTAGTGATTCATTATTTATTTTATCTTTTGCAATACTCACCTAGAACGCATGCTTAGGTAAAAAGATAAAATTTGGTTTAATCACTACTTATATTTAATTTGGTGATAAATTAATTTGGATAATGTCAATGTGTATTTAATTCAAGTCATTAAATTAATTGCTCAAATTGGTTTGGCCTAACTTTGAATTATTGATAATTTTGACTTAGGCAATTCTTGGACTTGAACCATCACACTTGTTTACGCTTCCGCGTCTGCTTTTCACAAAAAGGAAACAATATTTTAATTGTGAATACATAAATTCCTACATCACTTAGTGACACTATTAGTGTTTTTTCACATTCATCAACATTATTCTTAAAGTAACACCGTATAATATGTATATATGTCTTCAAAATATTTCCAAACATCTCTTGATGGTAAAGAATACATGATAGTATTATGCAACATCACCAATACACTTACTTTACCAATTTGGTAACATGGATGTTAAATGTAACATAACCACTTAAAACCTTAACCATACTTACTAACCCCATAATATTTTTCTAATTATTACATGTCGTATTTCTTTCAAAGAACTTGTATAAGTACCTTAATGTATCAGATATGTTATCTCACATAGAACATTATCCTTACACGTACTTGGTGGTGACTCATTATAGTGTCAACCATATTCATTATATGACATACCCTTAGTGGTAACACATACGTACAATGACAAATACCACTCTATATCCACCCATACCAGTTGTTGATATTCAAACCCGATTAGCATATTTCCCACACTCATACACAACACATACTCTTAAAAGGACTCCTCAATATTTTTAAACTTTCAACTCTTTAGCACCTCGTCTCAACTTTGCTGTTTACAAAAAAAATTTCTTTTTACTACGATGCTCCAGCCGTCTCAAAAAGTCTTGTAGCCGTCTCAAAAGCCTTTTGTGGAGCCTTTTGAGACGGCAAATGGGCGTAGTATTAGACCCCCGTTTTAAAAGCTTTTTGAGACGGCAGAAGCCGTCTCAAAAAGTTTTTTTGAGATGGGAAATACGCCGTCTCAAAAGGTCACTACTTATAGGACCCTTTTGAGACGGCGAAAAAATTGCCTTTTAAAGTTATTTTTAAAGACGTCAATAAACGTCCCAAAAGAGTTTTTGAGACGATAACTTAGCCGTCTCAAAAAGTTCTCATTTATGGAATCCATTTGAGACGGCAAAGAAGCCGTCTTTAATAATTTTTGCGCCAAAATTAAAATTTCATCCATTCCATAATATGCTCAATATACTTTTAAGCAAAAACTTTTAAAAATAATATATAACATATTTGACATCTCATTTCAACAAATATAACACATAATCTTCCATTCAACTTAAATTATAGTCCATACAAAGATAAAATGGACAATTTCAACATTGTGACCATCACACTAAATATCTATACAAAATTTCACTTGTCTCATTAGAACAAATACATAAAAACCAATGTATTCCTAACATAAACTAATGCAAGTAAACTTGCAATCTTGAAGCAAACGATCTCCAACAAAACGTGTCTTGCCTTGTCCACAAAAGATTTCGATCTGCAATAAAATTTATTCAGTGTCAGTTACCGTAAACAAAGAAGTAATCTTTTTTAATAATTTCTATTAATGACAATCTTTAAAAACCTTATCAAATTTGTATACCTTCATTTTATTTACTTTTAACGACTTAATATTTTTTTAAAAATTTGTCAGAGTCTCCTTTGTTTATTCATGAAAACCAATTTGTTCAAACATAAAAATCAACTCAAAAACAACTATAGAAACAACCAGAACATTGTAAAAAACTAAAGAGAAAAATAGCCACAACATATATCGTACCTAATACTCTACCAAACTAAATATCTCTACAAAATTTAACTTGTATCATTAGAATACATACTCACAATATTGAAGCAAACGATCTCCATCAAAACGTGTCTTGCCTTGTCCACAAAAGATTTCGACCTGCAATAAAATTTATTCAGTGTCAGTTACCATAAACAAAGAAGTAATATTTTTTAATAGTTCCTATTGGTGACAATCTTTAAAAACCTTATCAAATTTGTATATACTCGTTTTATTTACTTTTAAACACTTAATATTTTTAGAAACAATTCGGCAGAGTCTCCCTATATTTATTCATGAAAACCAACCTGTTTAAACATAAAAATTAACTCAAAAACAACTGTAGAAACAGCCACAACATTTTAAACAACTAAGAGAGAAATAGCCACAACATATATCCTACCTAACACTTCATCACATACATATATGAAAATAAAATTTAGATGTGTCATTACATATGTATGTATTCTTTTTTCCTCTATGATCCAAACAATGTATACAAGTGTTTGTGACTTACATCCTTGGAGAGGAGAGCTTCCATGCTAAATTCCATCCTAGGATTCACAGTCGACAATTTCATTGAAAGGAACTACAAATAAAGGTGAACAAGGAAATATGTTATGCAAGCTGTCAATTTTAAGTTAAAGAGTGGTGTATTTGAGGTAAATATTTAGAATTTACCTCAACCTGGCGCTGCAATGACTTCACATAATTTATAATCTCGTCCATCATAATAGCGTTCCCAGTAAATAAAATTTGGAGGTTAAATATTAGATGAGATGTTTTGCAATGACCTTGTTGCAGCTGGGTACAAGATCTTGAAGGTACGTCATCCTTTCACTAATTTTCTCTCGCCTAACCTGTTTAAGGAAGAATTGTGAAATAAATGGAATGGAATAATAATGAGCAAGTGTGAGAGTATATATAGTAGAGTAGTAATTCATACTCTCTCAGCGAGACTATGACTATAGGAATAATAATTTCAATGTGTAGAACATATATTGGAATCAAATCAGAACCATATATTGGAATCAAATATAAATTTGGAACAAAAATATATACTAGAACATATCTGAACAGCGGACATGATAGGTTTTGAAAGAACCTATCATGTTTGGAACAAAAACATATATTGGGGAAGATCTAAAATTGAAAAATATATTGGAACCAAATCAAAAACCGAATCAAATTGGAACAAAATCCTATATTGGAACAAATCTGCACAGGAACTTTCACCAAGTGTTGATGAATAACATTTAATACAATAAAGTATTGATGAAGATATTATTTATGTCTTCCCGATTGCAATTATATTATTTTTCCATTTTATTTTGTTTTTGCAATTCCGAACGGTAATATATTATGGTTGAATTAATAAAATTTACAAGTGACTAACAATTAAGTTAGTATTAATGTTCAAATGATTTTGTCTGTTTGAGCATGGATAGTTATTGTTTATTTGATTTGGCTTTTTAATATATGTTTTTCATTTTAGTGTTTTATTTTTTTCATTTTTGATCTACATAGGCTACTAATGCAGGAGAAGCATGGTTGATGGCGACACTGGCAGCACTAGGATTGTTACCAACCTCTTGGCCTACTTCATCACCACTCTTACATGTCATATTGCTGTTGTGGCTAGCTGCTTCCTTTCGCTACGAGTTGGGTTATATCACTAATAACACGTGGGTTAACAAGTTGTTTTAATATTACCATGAACTGATTGGGATTGATAAGTTGATTTTATTTGTTGCTAATGTATATACACGACCTCTATATCGGAGTATCTGACTAGAGAAATGCTAGAGTTGGCAGGTAATGAGTGCAAGGATCTAAAGGTAAAGCGTATAACACCAACGCATTTGCAGCATCAGCGTTTGCGGATCGACCTCGGATAGCTGGAAATTCAAGGAACAAATTCTTCTACAGGTAACATGTGTTATTGATACTGCTAATGATGCGGATAGACCAACTACTCCATAAATTCTTCTACTTGAATGCCTTGTCAGATTATAAATTGATGTTTACACCACCATTATTTGTTCGCATGGCTATGGAATGTTTATTTTCGTTCATTGTAATGTTTATTTTCCTTCATTAACTTTCTATATTTTGGTTACTGCTACAATTGGAGGTATACATGTTATCACAATTACTTCCTAAATGACCTTCAGTGAAGGTTAGTAACATTTCTTCAGTGAAGGTTAGCAACATTTCTTCATGGTTAAATCAACGGTTAAGATCAAATTTTTTGATGTGATCTAAGGGGGTGAAAATGTGCCATTTATTTCTATTTGGTTGGTTTTTATACATGAAATTGTGATACTCAGTGTTATACTTATACAGTCATTGAAGTATTTCTTATTTATATACATGGACCATTTGTTTTATCAATATGCATAGATACTTGAAATTATTCTTCTTAAATTTTCATATACTAGTTACCTGCTATTCAAAGTTGGGAATGAATGACTTACTTTGAGATAAAAGTGTTGGGAAAAAAAATGAGGGGATGGTTGTATATAGAATAACAAAACAAGCTCTGTTGCAAAATATTTAGTAAATGTATGAAGAACTAAATTAATAGTCATGTATAATGCATTAGTATTATCAATGAAGAGCACAAATCGTGTATTCAAAACAACTTGATCAATATAATACATAGAAGTTGTTGGATTCTACTGATAAGAGCAAAAAGAGCACTGCATTTAGACTTTTGTCTAGACAGAGCAGTAGATTTCTTTTTGGAGAAGAGGAAATGAAATTTGCAGCTAGAAATATACACTAGCCAGTGCATTTCGACTACCATTTTGACTATATACAACGATTACTTTGTACCTTAATAGCCAGCGCATTTCGACTACCATTTTTGCAATTTCTTGACTACATCTGCCTCCTCAGAGGAAAGGGGCGCAGGCATATAGTGCCTCCGAATTGACTTCAAGTCCATTTTCTTGCAAATATCTTCGAGGGTGATGATAGATTCGCTCCACCCAGAAGAAAAAGTACGGTGTCAATATTTCCACCCGAATTCAAAGTTATTAAAGCATCAGGGTTCGTTATAAACTATGCATTGCGAAAAGCTTTAACCGCTAGCAAAGACCTTGGAAAACAGCCCCAGCCAAGATATAAACTGGCCAATCATCAGGAGATTGTCATACTAATTTGTGGAAGCCGGAATTGGTTCGGGATGATCATCGAGAATCTGATATATAACTTGTAACATTAACCAAGAAGGAAACTCTTCACAAAGTATTAAATGAACGATATGTTTACTTATTGAAGAAGGGTGTCGTAGGTTGGTTGAGGAGGCATGTCCTCTTTTTATTGATTGTACTATTAGTGTCGGATCCACTAAATTTCCACTAGCTTAATTTTTGGCAATTGATACATTTTTTTTTTGGGGGGGGGGGGGGGGGGGGTGAACCGAGTATGGTACGTTTCCCTTGAATGTAATGTGGGTTGGGGTTGACAACCCAACACAATTATGCTCTTTACCATCTGAACCAAAATGCTCAATAGACCTGAGAAAGGTTTCAAACCAATACCTCGAATTGATTTACTTAGATAAACAGCCTATTATGTATCTTAAGCATATGGGTTAGCACCCATCTTGACTATTCATTTAGCCCACTCCCATATGGGTTAGCACCCATCTTGACTATTCGTAGACTGGTTTTACCTTCGCTATAAGCTCTGCTCGGCTATAAGCTACTTGGTTGAGCCTTTCTTATGTTGTTACCACACATCTTGGCTATAAGTTAATTGGCTGTGTCCTCCTTATGGGGATAACAGCCATCTCGGTGTTCGAATTTTTTTTTCTTTTTAATATGTAAATTTATATATCATATAAATATTTGTTGGATTGAGCTAGAGAAATACTAGTGGAGAAGGATGTGTGATCCTTACTCAAAATGCATATGCTTAAAAACGTGATAGAGTGGCAATATCAGACATGAGATCCCTCCACATTAGATTTTTTAATTAAACAAAAGATAAATGATATGCAGAGCGATATGCAGAACTGTAATCCTCGAAGCTACAGTTCACCGGGAAACAGAGCTACAGTTCACCGGGCTATTACTTGGTTTAAGTTAGTTGTTTACATGTAAGAAAAATACTGATTTTCAGCTAATACGATGGAATGACTATTGCTCAAAGAAAAAATTTAACATTAACTTCTTTTGATAACTTTGAGGCTAACGGGTAGTGGTCATATCAAAACGAAAACGTAATTATAAAATTGAAAATGTGTCATTTGACAATACTATTTGAACTTTATTCTTTACAAAGCATACTATTACAAATTTACTCGCGAATAGGTACTTTATTTATTTATTTTCAAGCTAACATCCATTTCCATTCATATTGCAAATATCCACAGCAACATTTACTCCCAAAAGATTGGAAATCAAGCATACTATTGTCAGCCCCACCAAAAAAAGATCATCTACAATATAAGTACCATTTTCAAGTATAGACAACTATAACCTACATTGGTTATCCTACAAAGCCAATTCATCACAAAGGGTCCATTGTTCAACCACCACACAAAATGTGACTACTTTTCAGAGAAGAGTAACCATTTAAAAGTTTTTAATCCTTGGAGGTCTTATTGATGAGTGATTTGTGTATGTGAGGGATCACACCACAACCAACTATAGTTCCCTTAATCAGAGTATCGAGCTCTTCATCACACCTTATCGCAAGCTGCAAATGCCGAGGTGATATTCATTTCACCTTCAAATCTTTGCCCACATTGCCTGCTAACTCCCACACACCACCAACCCTACAAATGTAGAAACCAATCGCACAGGGATTCGAATAGGTACTTTACACTATTATCAAATTCTTAAACATGTGCATTTTCTTAAGAATGTGATTACAGATGTCCTTATATAAAGAATTTGGAAAATCAAAAGGAAGATAAAAAGGAATCTTAGATGATTGTTCTTTGTAGACTTCGTCCCTAATGCTGACTGCGACACTTAAATCGAGGCACGTCCCACACTAATTGGTACAAGATTAAAGGAGAAACCCTGCCTGTGATAAAAACATGATTTAGTTCTACTTGTGTTTACGCGATTGCAGTAGCAGGTGTCCTACTTGTATCACAGTCACGTGTTTTTTGACTTATGTATTCTTTTGTGCTAAACTAAATACTTATATAGAGAGGCCGTAAATTCTGTGATTCATGTAATAATATTTGCATGTTATTGATATTGATATTGGTATCAGTTTTGGTATCGAGCGAAATGAAACAATAATGTTATTGTTATTTATTTTTGAAAAAATAATTTAGCTTGTGGATAGACTCGACGAATCGCCACCATTTAGATAGAAAAACTAGTCATGTCACGACGTGTCAAGTTTATTTCATTGATGAATAGGTACGGTTAATGGTTTTGTATCTATGGGTACCGAAACCTAGTCAACTTGGTTGTGTCGTTAATTTTTGGTGTAGTGTCCATTGGGCCTTTGCACAGAGATGATGAGCCCCTCCAAGGTATGCAGGATAACAAAATGAATTACATGCATAGCCTCTTGGACAGTACCGCTAAAGCGAACCAATATAATGTAGATGATATACTACATGTATGTGGGGATGCCATGTCAGATTTGGCACCCGATGCTCGGGTATGCTATGAATAAGTATTCAAATACGACAATGTGGAGTTTGAAAAAATAATTTTAGTCCATGGTTGTTTCATACTTGAACTTCTATGATGGTTAGTGACGCATGATCATAATATTACGCATCTAATATTCATTAAGGATTTATATCACCTTATAATGAAACATGACTTGGTACTAGTAGAGAATCAGGTTCCTTTTTGTGTTCTTGAACAATTCTTCCATCTCACTCTCCGAAAAATTATCATAGATGGTATAAATTGATCACCTAAGAAATATGTTTGATTTCCTCCTCGCTACTGTGAGTCTTCGCTACTGTGAGTCTGAACTTCTTGAAAACGGCAATAAAGGATGACACTGATAATCTTCATATTCTGTTAACGGGTGCAACGCTATCACTTAGGAAACATACGCTTCTATTTTTCGATAATATGCGGGACCAAGACTTCAAAATGTGAGAGGACGATGAGCTATGAAGCACGAACACGTAATACGTGTTTCGACACGCGATACGCGACACGTGATTGGTCCAAAAACTAGGATACGACACGCTATGATACGTAATATATAATATATGTTTAAATATATATATTAATGAAATAAAACAGATTTTTTTCTGTAAAATACATCATTAGAGCATTCTTAACATGAAATTAAAAAAATAGACCATATAAAACAAAATGTAAACAAACTTTGACAATAAGAATCATAAATAAAGAAGAATCACCATCACATGTCGGAGCGTGTCGCGTTTCCGACTTTAGTCAAAGCTGACTGTGGCTTCTGGGAGAGTGTTCGTACTTCATAGTGTCCGACACGACACGTTGCCTTCTGAGAGGTGTCCGTTCTTCCTAGACGATGAGATAGATGATACAAAATGTTATCATATATTGAATCTTTTACACAGGTGCAATCGACCAACATATAATGTTTGTCCGGGGAATTTTCCGGATGTGTATTACTCTGCTACTGATCTTGATAGGGCATCAAATTCGAAATGTTAAATTTCAATCTTCTTGATTATTTCCTTCTTGTTTAATGAATCTTTATCAAATCATAACTTCTTTGATGGTATATCCTTACCAAATTGTATCTTCAAGGTTGTGAGACCCTGATAATATATTTCATGTGATTGTGATAGAGGAGATGACTCCAATATTACCTATGGTCGTGGCAGAGGAGACGACTCCAACATTACCTATGACTGTGCCAGAGGAGACGACTCCAACATTACATATGGAATATGAGACGACTCTAATATCATATAGACGTTGTTTGTTATCAGGGTTGTTGAATCTTTTACGTCATATATCAAAGTTTATTTGTTGTTTGTTTAGCTGGTTATGTTAGATGTGTGGTACACATTATTTAGAATGACCATCGTCGTGCATTGATGACTTCACCGAAACATTCTTGAGGAACCTGATTGCTTACTAGCAGTGTTCCCCTAATGTATCACATTTTATCACATCTTATGATATGCTCATGGCCACGCTCAATGATTCTAAGGAGGATGTTGAATTCTTTGTAAAGATAAAAGTGTGGGGGGACTCTCTTCTACATTACCCCTAAATATCTTATTTTTAGAGTATCAACACATTTTCCCTGAGAGTACACCTTAAAAGGGCAACAAACTTGCAATTTTGGTTAGTCAACCAAATGCCAGCAAATCAAATTCGCCCACTCGCACTAAATAACATTGAATACGAACTTATATTAGATACTAGTGGTAACCAATGCGATGCGCGGGAAAGTGTGGTCGAAAAAGTTACTATTTTTTAATCGAATATGGTCATTCAAATAGCACTCCCCATAAAAGCATAACATGAGTCGCCACATAATTATCACTAATAACTTTACCTTTAGAAATTCTAATATGTTTTAATCTCCCAAAAAACTGCCCATTACAAACATTAGACTTCCTTCATAAAATAAAGAACTTCATTACATACTTATTTGTTTATTTTCCTCTCATTTGTGAAAGTTTATGCTTCTTGGTCATGAACATAGTTGTCAGAACCGAAAGGCGCACCAAGGCACCAAAGTCCTTGTGGAGCCTAGGCGCAAGGCGAGGTGCGCGCCTGATCGAAGTGAGGCACAAAGTTTATAGAACGTGCAAAAGTTGTATATTTATAAATAATATCATTAGTGATCTAAAATTAGAAATATATAGCATAAATTATTATTATACACGCTAATGAAGAGACAAGTCAAAAGGAGATAGAGCTTATACCACTATATGAAAAAAATATATATTTAAATATCAAATTTATGTAACAATTTGACTATCCAATAATCAACAAAAGAAAATATATTGACATATTCATATAATAAATACTCTTGTGTGTGAAAAGAAGAAATCAAAATTAACATATAAATTATTCAAAATGAAACATTATTGGAGTTAAATTTTGTTTGTTTCTTTTGAGCAAGGTTCTTAAAAACGTGGGGCATGATCGAGGCATGGAGGCCAAGCCTTAAGCCTTAGGCGTAAAAAGGCGATTAGGCCTTCTTAATATATTTTAATATTTTTTAACCATAACAAAGCTATTAAAATACTAAAATTGTACATATCATAAAAATATGCCTGAATATTTACAAATTAAAATACTATTTGATTATTTTGGATGAGATAATGGTCCGGTTTGTAAAAAAAATCTTCAAAAGGCGATATCGTTTTACTAAAGCATTGCTGTTTTTAGAAAAAAAGTGTGCCTTAAGGGCTTTATTAAGAATAAGGCGTAAAAAGCTTAAGGCGAGGCGTTTCTCCCAAGCCTCAAGCCTAGGCATACCGAGGTTTTTTAGAACACTGCTTTTGAGAAAGATTAAGTTTCCCTAGGAATCTCAAGGACTTTGCTTAGTTTTGGGGTGGGGAATCATCTAATCTTCTTTATTCCATTGGAAACTATGTAAAATAAGCATATCAATTGATCCATTCTTGTATTGGGGGCGTTATCCGAAAAAATTCCACAAGGCGCGCCTCAGCTGCGCTTTGAGACTAGAGCCTAAGCGCACAAGGTGCGCGCCTTATTGAAGGAGCCGAGCCTGAGTGTGGCAAGGTGCTGATGATGAGCCTAGGTGAGCATGGAGCCTAGGCGCGCCTTTAACAACAGTGGTCATAAAGACAACATCTATGCATGTTTGACCTTCCAATTGGTCTAGGATTCACCATTAAAAATCAATCAAAGAACATTAAAAACCAACACGTGATCCACACAATCAATGGATCAAAACAACATTAAACTGTATAAAATCCCTAAAACTCATAACCA
This sequence comes from Sambucus nigra, assembly GCA_949130495.1. NCBI lineage: Eukaryota > Viridiplantae > Streptophyta > Magnoliopsida > Dipsacales > Adoxaceae > Sambucus > Sambucus nigra. The sequence goes on from OX422207.1 coordinate 807,419,188, forward strand.
TCATTAGAGCTAATCTAATCCAGATCTGATTTTACAAAACAACTTACCCATCTAACGCAACCATACACAAATGAAAAATGATTTGAGATATAAGATTAATCCAAAAATGATGAGGTACCATAATTTGGTAGCTCTTAGGGTGTCCACGCCTCTTTTTAAGCCACTCGGCTACTATTTTGAGTTTTCGACTCTTAAATACCAATTTTAATTCTAAAATAATCGTATAGTAGTCGATTGTCGACCGAGAGTCCAGTGAGGATACGATCACTTCACTTAGGTTACTTTTGTGTGTCTTGGGGTGCCCGTGCCTCATTTCGTGCCACTCAGATCGTATAATATCAAATTTATCTTTTTAGATTGTTTAAAGATCATGACATTACTTGTTTGTGTTTACAAATTTTTATTTAAATTAGAATTTTAACTAATACTTGTCTTTTTATTTATTGCTTTCGGGTACCACCTCATATGTTCATATGTTGGAGTTTGTGTCCGAGCACTTAGTGATTTGAATGTTAAAAATTAGCATAAACTACTTTCAAAGGACAAAATAAAATCATAATCGAATAGTAAATCAGATTAATGGTATAAACTACTTGCAAAAGGACATGAATTAATTAACACAAACAAATATATTAATAATTCTAACTAACATTCACACAAACAAGTATACGAATATTATCATAAATTAATCTTAAAACTATACTACAACCAATTGACAATCCGGGTTTTCAATGGGCTCACCCTCAACCTCCTACCACCACTACAAAACAATCTAGTAAAAAAGCTAATGATATTAAGCAATAACTAAGAATTAAAATTACCTTTTATAGGATCAATCCACGTATTGGAACTCTGCTCCGTATATAATTTTTTATGTTGGATCCTCCTATAAAATCTTCTTAGAATTCCATTAAGAACAAAAACCCTTTAACATGCAACAATGGCATAAAAGATAATAAAAAAAAGTCGACAAAAAATAAATAATATGACTGACCCGATATTTTCAGCGTAACCAGAACCTAGGGCAAGGACGACGAGGGCTATGGCGGCGAGGGTGAGGGCGGTGAGGGCGTGCGGCTAAGGGTCTGTACGTGGTTTTGCCAGTGAAGAAGAAATTTCGGGGGTGGGGGTGTATTTGGTTCCTATTTCTTTTTCCTTTTTTCTTATTTTCTTACGCTAATAGAAATGGGGGAAAGAAGCGGGAGCGGTAAAAAGAGGGGGGGAATCCAAATTTTGTTTAGCCGTCTCATAATGTATACCTTTTGAGACGGTGGTTAACATGCGGTCTCATAAGGTATATTTTTTGGGACGGGAAAAATTAGCCGTCTTAAAAATTAATAGTTTTTAAGACAGTAAATTTAAGCCGTCTCAAAAAGTGAGTTTTAGAGACCCTAATATTTACCATCTCAAAAGCTTCCGTCTTAAAAAGTACTTTTTTTTGTAGTGATATAAGCATTTCAAAACATCACAAGAGTAATATCCACTACATGTAATCATACTATTAAATACGTTCAACTCTCATTACTCTTTTCTTCTACTTATAATAATTCACTATGAACCCATATTTGGATCAATTATAATATATTGACTAGTATTTAATTTTTTTATATATATTTCAGACCATTTCATATATTAAATTTAAACATATCCAACTACTAATCTTCTCATTTCACCTTTACTATGTGAGTTTTCATTTTATTCACACTCTAACAATTTAAGTCTCATTATAATCATGTAATAGTAATTCTCTTCACTTCTCATCCTATAATGGAATATGGACTCCCGTACATCATTCTCCCATACAGATGAGGTGCGCACCCATCCATAGGTTAATAAATGACATGACTAAAGTCCACATATACCAGTATAGGAAGAGATCACTTAAAATACTTCACAATTTTTCAAACCACATTTTGTCTTTAATTTTTTTAATGACACGTTCGTCCATACAACATGTAAATAATTCAATGATTCATATTAAAATACTAGTATTCATTGTCATCCCCGAATAAACCTCAACATCTTATTTCCTTTCTTGCAAGATCCTTACACTACATATACCGTACAACAATATATATATATATATATATATATATATATATATATATATATATATATATATATATATATATATATATATATATATATATAACTGACAGATGTTAGTTAATAAAGCCAATTTAAAACTTTATAACAAACCTTTCATGTCCATGTCTCGAGAATCCAACATACTTATTTTTATCCTTTAAAATCGAATAGTTATGACTCAAAATAATTTCAATGTCCACTGCCAAATATAGGAACTTCTAAATCCAGAACCCCTAAAACCTAGGCTCTGATACCAAAAGATGACACACTCCAACTTTGTTACTTGCAATTAAGTTTCAAAGTCAAAGTGAGTCAAACTATAATTACCTTAACCAGACCATGAACACGAGTATCCTTTTTGAGTTATCAACATGAACCCATAAGACTAAAAACTTTTTACAATTTTAAAGTAATTATGCTTATTCAAACATACTCAAAGGTTAAGTAGGCTTAGATTTATAACATTTACGTTTGACCAAAATCGTGATTTTATGCATCCCTTACTAACCCCACCTGACCTCCTAGATTTGACAGTGACATCACAATACCTGAAAAATATAAACATATGAACCATGAGAAAAATAGCTCAGTGAATGCATCACTACTACATTATTGCATAAAATAAAAAGCAATAACTCATATTCATATATTAATGTATAAACTTATCCATTCCATTTATAATGAATGACCCAACTTTTCGAATTATGATTCACATATCCTGCCTGCAACAAACAATTCTCCCCCATTCCTGGTTAGGAGTAACCCCTTGTGTATAATAGACAATTCTCCACCATTTTGGTTCATTGAGTAACCTCCCATTTTGGTAAACCCAAATGAAAAATCATATCCATAACATTCTGATCATATCTATAATAGTATACAAATACCTCTTTCCAGTGAGTACACTAACCTTGGCCACTTAATTGGTTTTTCCATTGCCTTTGTCTGGCATTTGTTCAAACAGTTTTCCTTCTCTTCCTATCATTCTTGCAATATTTGTATCATCATAAGAATATTAACAATCCAAAGAAAAACTTAAACTTAACTCAATTCATAAGCATCATACGATCCCATTCAAATCATTTATCATAAATAAAGTTCCATATAAATTCATGTTAAGATATTTAATATATATAAATCATAGCCTAAACATAATTTATTTCCTTCTTATTCATTCCATCCTTAACATATTAGGTCTCCAATTCAAAAGACGACACGTGATTTCAAGTTCCCTAATGCAAAGTATGCTCATTTCTTTATTATATAACATATTTGCCTTATAGACTCCTCTATCGTTCAATCAACTTCCAAGAATTTTCATAATATTTATACATCCTACCGAATAATATAGAATTAAAGTTTCATAATTTTCATAGTTTATTTGCTATGCCAAAAGCTTTATCAAACTTAGGGCATATCTAAGTGAATTATGCATATAAAGACTATGTATCGACTTGCAATCGTAAAAAAAATATAACCACAAGGAATTTAATTCCAATTTTTGGATATGTTATGCATATTGGAGTCTAGATTCATATCCAACTAGAATTTCTCAATTCCATTAAGTATACAAAAACTTATGAAAGTTTGAACACACAAGGATTCTAAACAAGGCAATATAAAGGCTTTACACCGTCAACATTATTCAAACGTGTATCTATCCATACGTATACCTCAAGGCATGAAATTTGAGAAAAAATTTGATGATTTCTATCATTTCAATCAATAATACAACATTAACAACAAGATTTATGGATAGAATTGCCTTAGGTACTTTATGTAATTTTGTATGGATTTTTCTCCAAATTCTCCATCGCTTCTCTTCCTAAGCTTCACGATTCTCTCTCTTAAAGACAAAATTGTTTCATTGATGAATTTTCTAAAGAAGGATGTAATTATAAGATGTTTAAGTCGGCCAAACCAGCCTCCCCTTCCAACTAATCAAAACATAATACATGGTGTACTAAAGGACAAAATACTACTTAAAGGATGGACATATTTGCCCTTGTCTCATAATTTCTATGTAACTTCTTACTCGAACGTCCGTTTAACAAGCCGTTTACTGTGTTACAAACCTAACTCATATATCTACAACTATATAGATTTTACCTCAAGTCAATTGTTATATTATAAGGGTCAAAACTAGTCTCCAACATGAACATTCCTACCAAAAACTATAAAATTTTGTGTTTGTAACCAACTCGATATTGTATGATTTTTGAAGGTAGGGTTAGACTAAATATAATAACCTAACATTGTATATATTAATAATCACATTATCCATAGCACATAAGGTACGCATGATCTAAATAGAATTTATCATAATTATACCCGGGTTGTCGCACCAATTCTGAGGGTCGAGGTCAATTTTGAGGACCTAAAGTTGTAGCGACCAGTTTTGAGGATCGGGGTCAATTTTGAGGACCTAAAGTGATGACAAGGGGAGTTTCTCTCGTGGGGATTTTTTAAATTATCTTGATGTGCGGATGCACCTATGATTACACTAGGGATTATGTTTCTTTAAGACTTCGCTAGGGAAGGATTTATCTTTGAGGTATCCAACTGGGGATTATGTTGTCTTGAGACTCCACTGGGGGATGTTTAGGCTAGGTAATAGTAGACTCAAATGTAGAATCATCATTGGTTCTATTTTTGAAACATGTTGAGGATAGGTTTGTAAGATGAACCCGTATGGGGATTTATGTTGGAGATAAAGGTATAGAATTAATCCGGTTGTGGATTTTGAGAGCTTATAAGGGGCTTGGTGCTCCAAAAATGATTTTCTTGAGAAAATTGAGGTACTCTATATTTTTGGGATTTTTTGGGTAATTTTTTGGATATTTTTAGAATTTTCTGGAATTTTTTTATGAAATTTGGAGGGGGTTTGCCGATAGGCAGTCCTAGGGGTGCCAATCGAAAAGGGTACAAACTCTTGGGCTTCTTTGGGAAAGGTAAAAGACACATGCTGATCGGCATGGTCACGGGCATCAGAACTCTTCTTCTGGGTGGATTGCTGAATCTTTGTTGGGGATATAGGTGACCTTATACCCTTGGAGTCTTCGTTCAGGGGTCATGAGGGCAACATGTATGCAAGTATAGATAAGGAGGTTGTTGGAGCATGAGGTGGCATTTGGGTTAATGGGGCTTACAAATGATGCCTTGTTCTAGTGACTGGAGGAGCTTGGCATTGTCCTCGTTGTATGCTTGATGCAATGGCTTTATGCCTAAAAATAAAGACTCAAGAAGGCAAAAATGATGCATCTTTTGTTTGATTTTATTGATTTTGTGACTTAATCTATATGAACTTTAAATTTTTTGTGAAGGTTTTATCTTGAGAAGGATAATGTGTTTTTTAGAATTTTTTAGTAGAGGAAAGCTTTGGAGTCTTGGTTGTGGAAAACTTCCTTTTAAAGGGAAAAATGTGTTTTTGGAAATTTCTGGATAGAGGAAGGCCTTGGAGGCTTGGTTGGTATATGGATGAGGAGATAGTAAGCTTGATGTAAAGTGGATTTAGTCTCCCTTATTTAGCTGTGCTGAATTTGGTGTTCAAGAGAGACTGCACTGATAATGGTTTTATCGGAGTTGTCACCTTAAACCTTACTGCGAGGCTATTGTTAATAACGGGGGACTTGACTGCAGATCCCCAGGTTACTACGATAATGGTCTGGATGTCTTACCGCCATAATCCAGCGACGGTGGTGCTGGCTGAGACCCTGAATGACCTAGATGCTTATAAGGAGGGTCGTTCTAAATTTCTGAGGGGGAGCCCTATAATGTTGTTTATGTGGCTAGCAGAGAGGTTTCGCCTAGTGACATATCCTAAGTATCCTTTGGTTGTTGTGATTAATTTCTTTATCTGACCTTTCTTCAGCTTCAGCCCATCTGTGGAGAGTTGGGTAAATGAGCATTGTAGAGCATGGGGCCCAGTGCCTTCGCTGGTTAGTGTTATGTTGGGTGGATTTACTTCCTATCTTGCGGCTTGGATATTATCGATATGTATGGCTGGTGTACCTTCGATAAACTTTCTTCTATTTATCCTAGTGTCTCTTGCACCAAGTCAGGTGGGAATAGATCGTGCCTCCTTGTATAACAAATTTCTTCCCGAGGGTGAATTTGACTGAATTGCTGAGGATGATGTTGGGTTCTTTGTGACAGCGTCGTCAGCTTTCTATCCATTCATCTCAGTCTATGGGAGGGGCTTGTCATGTAACTAGGTACTAACTTAAATGGCTATGAAAGCGGTTAGTAGAGAAGGTTCCGTCGAAAAAACTCGATTAGAGGTGGTTCGTGGCTTTCGACACCATAGAAGATGGTGTCGTGATTCTATCCAGGCTTGTCAGGGCATACCACTATATGGAATACATGTGGAGTACCAATTATAAGTGGGAAACTTAGGTACATCCCGAGGTGGTAATGATGATGAAGCAGAGCCATTCGGAAGTTGAAGGTAGTGAATTTTGTGATGCTTTCTGTGACTTTTGTGAAGCTATGGTGATTGGGCTATTTTGTGAATGGGGTTTTATGGGTAATTTTGTGTATTTTGGTTAGGGTTAGGCTTTAGGAACATTTTTTTTAGTGGATAGGGGTGGTTAGTTAGACTCCCTTTGCTAATAATATGAGTAAAAGAGCCATTATTCTAATCTGAAATAAAAGTCGATTTTGAACATATTTTGTTGTGCCTCTTGATGAGTTTTACATTTGAATTATCTATACTAATCTCTAAATCATACACATTCCTTTTGTTGATGTAAACGATAAAATCGTCATTCTCGAAGGTTAGAAAAGAATAGCATTTTCTGAAAAGAAGTGGACTAGACCCATATATGGCGTATGGGTTGCCTACGTACCTATGGGGTTTTTGAAAATTTTCATGATTTTTATTTTGAAAAGAAAATGTTTTTTAGAGGGTCAGATCCCACATTGTTCTGGGTAGGGGAAAATGAAGATTTTTTTTATAATAGAAGGGGGTGAGAAGAGTCGTAGCACGTCTTCAAACTAAGGGTAACTTTTTTTGAGACGATCTAGGTTGACTAGACGTGCCATTTTTCTCCATCAAGGTCTATGAGCATAGCAACGCCTCTTGAGAGAATCTTTTTCATGATGTAGGGGCATTGGAATTTGGTTTGAATAACACTCTAGGGTCCCAAACGGGTTCTATGATCTCTTTGAGGGAAAGGTCTCCTTACTAGATGCCACGATCCTTGAATTTCTTATTGAATGATCGTGCTATTTGACGATGGTACACCTGTGTATAGTACAGAGCCTTTAGTCTCTTTTCATCCAAGAGTGATAGTTCATCCAAGCGAATATGATGCCGTTGTTCTTCGTTAACTTTTCTTTCGAACAAGATATAGAGGGAAGGAATTTCCAGCTCAATCAGTAGGATTGTTTCCATACCGTATATTAGAGAATAAAGGGTAGCCCCAATGGGTATTCTGATTGAAGTTCAGTAGCCCCCATAGGGCATTAGGGATTCGATCGTCTAAATCTCTGCAAATCTTTTAATCTTATTTATTATGGTCTTAAGGCTTATATTGGCGATTTCGACAGAACCATTGGTTTAGGGTCGGTAGAGAGAATATTTGTGTCTCTAAATCCCATACTCGTTTACTAGTTCGTAACCTTATCTTTGAAATTGATCCCACTATCTGACGCTAACTCGTGCGGGACTCTGTATCGAAAGACAATGTTCTTTCTAATAAACTTAACCATTTTCTTGACATTCAACACCACGTATGACTCGACTTTGACCCATTTGATCAAGTAATTAGTGGTGACCAGGAATTCATGACCATTTGAATCTTTAGGACAAACTTTCCCAATGATATTAATCCCCCAGGTGGATAAGGGTCAAGAAGAGGTCATGTTGTATAGCTCTCGGGGAGGCAAGTGTTGACGATTGGAAAACTATTGGCATTGAGGCATCTTCGGACATAGTCAAAGCAATCTTAAAACATGGTGGTCTAATAGTACCCTTGATGGATGATATTTTTGTCAAGCATGTGATCGTTCTTGTGGGTACCGCATTCCCCACTATGGATCTTCTACATTATTTCTCCAATATCAGTCCCTACAATGCAGTGCATATGAGTTCCATCGAAATTTCTTTTTAACAGTACTTTATCACAGACGATATATTGGGCAGCCAGTTTGCGAAGGGTCGCACAGTCTTTCTTATCGACATCTTAGGGATACTTACCATATTTGAGGAGGAACCAAATGTCATAGTACCATAACCCATCCATATCATAATCTTACTTAGTAACGAGTTCAATGTGGTAGCAATGGGTAATCTTAGCTTATTTCTGAACTACGAAAGGGGCCATTGTTATTCCATCGAGCATGTTGACCATGGAGGCCAGAGTGGCTAGGGCATTATCCAAGTTGTTCCAGTTCTTCCAGGTGGGCGTAGAAGGGTAGGAGTTTCTCGTCTTTAACTTTTCATTTCCTGAGGATTTGGCTGACGATAAGGGCAGAGTCCCCGTAGACATCTAAGTGCCAGATTTCTTTGTTAAGGGCGATTTTGAGTTCTACCATGAATGCCCTGTACTCAGTCATGTTGTTGGTGCAAGGGAAGCTTAATTTGATGGTGATTGGGTTGTGAAAGTCATTAGGGGCAATAGGAGTATTCCAATGCCTTCTCCCTTCATATTCATAGCTCCATAAAAGAACATTTACCATCAGAAGTCCTAGTGAGATGTGCAAAGAATATCTTCATTCGATAATTCAAAGACCCAAATATAAACCTCTTCCATGGGTTAATGTGATGTACATAATATCAAACTCGGCTAGAAACATCAACTATCAGGCCAATCATCTGGACAGAGAGGGCTTTTCTAACAAGTACTTTATAGTATCTATATGGGACACACGTCTGATAGGGAGGGCAAGCATGTAATGTCCTTACTTCTACGTGACCCGAACTAGGGCAACAAATGCTTTCTCTAAAGCAGTGCAGTTGACTTCGTACTCAACTAATTTCCGATTGGCATAGTAAATGGATCTTTTCCTACGGTATTCTTCAATGTATTGGGCTAGCAAAACCCCTGATGTATATTTGTCACGGTCAAGTACAAGAGTAGAGGGATATATGGCTACAAAAGTATTAGTACCGAAGGTCGGGTAGGTATTGCTTGATTCGATCAAAGGTTTCTTGACATGACTCATTCCAGACTTTAGTAGAATTCTTTTGGAGAAGTTTGAAAATGGGTTCGTAGATAGAAGTCAACTGGCTGATAAATTGACTAATGTACTGTAATTTTCCCAAGAATCCTTGGTCTTCCTTTATATATCTGTGATGGTGGTATATCAAGTATTGTTTTCAGTTTGGTAGGGTCTGTTTCAATTCCCTTCTCACTAACTATGAATCCCATGAGTTTTCTTTTTGTGATGCCGAAAATTAATTTTTATAAGTTTATCCGCATCTGTTATTACCACAGTCGCTTGAAAAACTTTCGGAGGGTGGGAATATGACCTTCCCGAGTCTTAGATTTGATGATCATATCATCCACATAGACCTTAACTTCTTTGTGAATAAGTTCATGCAAGATAGTTGCGGCAACCCTTTGGTAGGTAGCCCTGGCATTCTTGAGTCCAAATGGTATGACAGTGTAGCAAAAGGTTCCCCATGGGGTGATGAAGGCGATTTCCTCTTGATGGTCAGGGTGCATTTTTATCTAGTTGTATCTAGAAAATCCATCAAAAAATGACTTGAGGGTGTGGCTAGCCGTGTTGTCCATAATCATGTCAATTATGGGTAATGTGTAATCATCCTTCGGGGATGCTTTATTCAAATCCTAATAATCAATGCACATGAATACTTTCCCTATTGACTTTGGCATATGGATGGTGTTGGCAAGTAATGTTTTATATTCGACTATGCTAATGAAATATACGTTTAGTTACTTGACCACTTCTTCTTTGACTTTGAGCGACCATTCGGTGAGGCATTTTCATAGCTTCTGTTTGATTGGCTTGCATTCCGAGAATATTGGGATCTCATGTTGAGCTATTTCTAGGTTAATGTCAGGCATATCATCATAGGACCATGCGAAGACATCCACGAATTCATTTAGTAACCCTTCGAATTGCACACGCTCATGCTCGTTATGAGTGGAGTCTATCCTAAACTCGCGCTAATGGCTACTAGAATCGAGATTAATAACAACATTTTCATCATCATTAATTTGAATGCGGTTATGTTATTTTTTATTCTTCTTATTAATATTAGTTAAGAACTATTCATTTACAAATCATCATCATCAAGAGTTTGATTATAATCAAGACAATTATTGTAAGGCACAACATGATACTGGAAATCTTTATTTATTTCATTCTAAGGAAAAAAAGTATCGAGAACCTCGTCAAAAGAGGTCTTAGTTACAGTGATATCAGAAAAGGGAACAACAACATTAGAATAAGAGATTTGGATAGGGTAGAAAACAGTGTCAGTTTGAATCAGGGAAGGTTGGTGTGATATCTGGCTTAATTAAATACCGATCGATCAATCCTTTATTAAATTAAATCAGGATTTCCATTTGGCTCATTCTTAGAATCACTTTCGAAAATCATATTAATTACTAATCACCTAAATGATTAATTAAACTGGTGCCAAATTTTATCTTTCATTAAATAGATAAATATACATGTGGAATAAAATCATCTAATAATCCAAACACGCCATCAAGGAGTCTTAAAATATGCTGAATAAATAACTAAAAGATTGGCCGAATCAACTATTGGCTATAAATCAAAGTCCAACATAATAATCCAACGAATAAATGAATAAATCCAAAACTGAATCTGAGAGTAAATGGGCAGTACGCCCTAAATAGATTTATAACTAAAATGAGATCCCTAATCTAGGAATGAAGAACTTATGCGTCTAATCAAATCTCCAGCATGCATCCACATATGCCTGCAGCTGCGTATCCCTGGAATAAAATCTCAAGTCTGGTGTCCTTATGGCTGGACACCTAAAAGGTTTTGAAAATATTTTGCAGCAAGGGTTAGAACCCAAAACATTTTGAAAATATTCATCAAGTGATTAAGATTGCAGTAATTAAATTGCATGAATGGTTTTCCTATTTAAGCTAGTATCGCACTCACTTGAGATAATACTCACCCCTTAACTATTGCGCACACCTACCGCTTCCCTTATAACTTTCCTAGCTATACTACCCCGTCTAACTAGCCTTGTTATAACCCCATCATGAAACCTTACTCTATCCCGAGTAACTTTTGCTAATGATTGATAAGTTATTTCTCACGTTAATTTAATTTATAATTTTTAATTAACTATATAACAATTTCACTAGTTATACAAATAATACCATTTCACTCTAGGTATTTCTACTGTATATAATTATCGACACTGTTATACACGTATAAATATACTACACATCACACACATGTTGTATATAATATTCATCCTCTTGAGTAAGAACTCACCGGATGCTTTCTATAAAATGCTATCATCCCAAGTATACTCAATCCAACCCAGATACCACGAGACGGTTTGCTCACCATAATAAGCGTAGTGGAGGCTGTTATAGTTCCTCGAGTGTGGGGCCGATTCATACGCAAAGCATCACACCTCGAAAAGAATCACATAATAAAATACTGGACGCTACAACCTGGGGATTATACTCGCCCTGCATTCACTAGCTAGGGGATTCACCCACATCGTGCAACCTCCTATGATAGCACTAGATGGGCATTTATTTATAAAATATCTACACCGATTAAAAGAGCACACAATAATATATATATATATATATATATATATATATATATATATATATATATATAATTTATTTCAACTTGATTAATCCGTTCCTAACTCCCGTAGCACTAACCTAAAATATCCGAGTCAATTCCCCGACTGTAAGTTAATTAATTTGTACCTTAATTAATTTCTTAAAATGGTGTCTCTCAATAAAAATTCCCGGACACATTCCCTCGGCCCGTAATTTATTCTTTAGAATTTATTGCCCCTAAATTCCATATTCTAGGTTTGCCCTTTTTGTCTCTACAAAATTTATTATACTCGACCTCCTTTTAAATCCCCAAATATAAAAGAACATAATTACCGTAATGTATTTTCTCTTTTGAATCACCTAAAAGTAAACATCTTTGGCCCAACAGAAAGCAAGCCGAACGGGGCCGAATTTTTCCCCATCGCTTTAACGACGCAGCCTATCATTTGAACGACAACTTCTGTCACACGAATGAGCCCCATGGTCGCTCAAGCGACGCCCTGGTTTTTCTCTTTCCTCTTCTTTTTGTTCAGTTCATCCGCCATTGCTAAAAGCTTCGCAAACTTTTTCCCTGAATTTTCCTTCTGTAAACCTTAATATCACAACGATTGCTACTAAAATTCATGTCCCGAATTCCTTAACCATAATTGACCCGATTTTATAGATTACAAATCATTAACAGTCTATGATTTTTCTTCCTTAATTTCATACGCCTAATTATATAGATTAATAACACCTCCATCTAAATTTGACTTCTCTAATCATCAATATATGGAGATAAATTTATGGGTTTAAAGTCACCAACTTTAATTCCCAAACAGTATTCTTTGAGATACCACTTTTCCTCAAGAATTTATAGATGTATTAATCCATAAATTCTGAAAACCCAATTTATGTATCAACCCAACCTAAAAATAATGGATTTTATCACACCCACTATGTTATGAATTGAAGACTGCAATTTAAATTAAAATCAACTTAACCACTTGCCTTTTCTAGTTTGTATGGTCTGAATTCCTTTGGCGTAGATGGTAATTCCACGAAGAACGCTCTCAAACTCCTTTGATTTGGCTCCCCAAAATCTCTCTTCTTTCTCCCTCTTTTCTTCTCTGTAGAACTAGGGTTTTTCCTTTTGATTTGTGTCTACCACAATTCATAATTTGGGTTTTATGATATTTTTCTTTTAAGAGTTATGTATTCCCCAAACTCTCAAACTTAGGTTTTAATGTGTTAATCCCGAAACTTTTCTTGTGGGTCAAATTAAAATGGCCCAAACACCTCCGTGTGGGCCCGATCATTCCTAAAAATACCCCGAGACCTATTTACTACCCCTGGGTACACTTTTTTTACTATTTCGGCCTATTCAGAATCAACCATACACTCGAAATTGTCATCCGAATTACTTTACTAAAAATTCCTATCTCGACCTTAATATAGTCTATGCCCGACTCCCGGTGGAGATAAAATAATACTATGTCACTCTCACTCGCCATAACGTAAATTAATTTTTACTATTCACTTAGTAATTTATATTTCATAGATATTAACCATTTACTCTCCTGATTAATATTTAAATAAATTCAAAATAATTAATTCAATTAAATTACGACACACAAGTAATTTAAATTAACCGAATTAATTAAATATATAATGCTTAAAAATACGGGGTATTACATACTTCCCCCCTTACAAAAGAATTTCATCCCCAAAACTAGGTCATACCTGTGGTGAATAACTCCGAATACTGTTCTCATATGCCATCCTCCCTCTCCCAAGTCGACTCATCAGCATTTTGACGTCCCCACTGAACTCTGACTAGTGGTACCACCTTGGATTGCAGCTTACGCTCACTAAGATCCAGAATACCCACATGTCTCTCCTCATACGAGATGTTTGGATAAAAATCTATCTCCTCGAGTGGAATGTGCCAAAGATCTCTCTCGCTCCTTCGATATTTCTTCAGCAAAGCCACGTGGAACACGTCGTGTATCCGCTGAGGATGCTCCAGTAAACCCAGTCTATATGCCACTGGCCCCACTCTCTCAATAATAGGGAAGGGTCCCACGTATCACGGATCTAGCTTCCTTTTCTTACCGAAGCTCACAACTCCCTTTATGGGAGACTCTGAATCAACACCTAGTCGTCAAACTCTAACTCAATGTGTCTCTAGTATACGTTAGCATAACTCTTCTACCTATCCTGAGCTATACGAATACGTCCCTGAATCATCTGAATCTTGGCAGTAGTCTCCTGTATCATCTTTGGCCCCACCTCTATCCAGCAGGAGGGCGAACAACAAGGCCTCCCATAAGGTGCCTCAAATGGTTCCATGCCGATAGTGAATTAGTAAGGGTTATTGTAAACAAACTCTACCAATGGAAGGTATCGCTCCCATCCTCCTCCGAAATCTAGAATGCACATCCTTAACATGTCCTCCATCATCTCATTGACCCTTTCAGTCTATCAATCTATCTGTGGATGATATGCGATGCTCAACTGCAAGTCTGTGCCCATTGCCTCTTGAAAGCTCTGCCAGAAGCAAGACACAAAGATCTTGTCCGTATCGGACACAATGTTAAATGGTACTCCGTTTAGCATAATGATCTCCGCAATAAACAACTGTGTGTACTATATCATCTCAAAATTGGTGCAGACAGGTAAGAAATGGGCCACCTTGGTCAACCGATCCATTATCACCCAAATGGAGTCGTGGTCCCTTTGCGATGTCGACAGTTTCGTAATAAAGTCCATCAAAATGCTCTCCTATTTCCACATGGGAACCTCTAGCGACTATAGCATTGCCGAAGGCCTTTGGTGGTCTACCTTAACCAACTGACAGGTAACACACTTGGAAACAAACTCTGATATGTCTCCTTTCATCCATGACCACCAAAACTATCTCCTCCTCGTACATTTTATCCCCATTAGGATGTACCACAAATCTCGAACCATGGGACTCAGTCATCACAGCATGCCTTAAATCCTCTTCCTCAGGCACAAATAATCTCCCATTAAAACATAGGCCTCACTCTAAGCTGATCAAGTAAGACTCTACACCCTCGGCCAGTAACTGTCGTACTCTGTCCTGACAATATCGATCCTCTGCCTGTGCTTTCGCTACCCGCATGATTATCTCAGGAGTGATAGCTAACACTGTCATGCACTCTCTGGACACCTCATCATCATGTCAAAGCTCACTCCACTTCACATTACAGACCTCGGTTAACTCCCCAGTGGGTCTCCGACTCAACACACCTGCAACTACGTTAGCCTTACCAGGATGATATTATATATCAAACTGGTAATCCTTCAAGAATTCTATCCACCGCCTCTGCCTTATATTCAGATCCTTATGTGTGACGAGATACTAAAGTGACTTATGATTCGTGAACAATGTAAAATACTCCCCTAAACAAGTAGTGTCTCCATATCCTCAAAGCAAATACCACCGCTGCTAACTGAAGATCGTGGGTGGGGTAATTCTTCTCATGGGGCTTAAGATTTCAAGATGCATAAGCTATAGACCTCTCTTCCTGATATAATACACCCCCAAGTCCATTAAAGGATACAATCGTGTAAACTCAGTACTCCATCCCACTCCACACAAACGGTACTCCCTTGCGAGTTAGGTTGGTCAATAGACCCACAATCTTCGAAAATTTCTTAATGAAGCGGCGATAATACCCGACCAACCCCAAAAATCCATGAATCTCTATCGGTGTCATGGGTTGTCCCCACTCCCTCACCGCCAATACCTTATTTGGATCAATCGCAATACCCCGGCTAGACACGATATGGACAAGAACTTATACCTCCCGTAGCTAAATTCCACACTTCCCAAATTTAGCATATAACTAATGGTCCTGGAGTGTCTGAAAGACCCTACGCAAGTTCTCTACATGCTCTTCTTTAGTACAAGAGTAAACCAGAATGTCGTCAATAAATACGATCATGAACTTGTCCAAGAACTCCCTGAATACCCTGTTCATGAGATCCATGAACATGCCGGTGCATTGATGTGCCCAAATGACATCACCCTAAAATTTTACGACCCATACTGTGACAGGAAAGCGGTCTTGGGAACATCCTCCTCCCGAATACGTAATTGGTGATATCCTAATCGCAAATCAATCTTTGAGAAGTATGCGGCCCATCTCAACTAATCAAACCGGTCATCGATTCTTAAAAACGGATATTTATTTTGTATTATGACCTTGTTCACCTCCCTGTAATCCACACATAAGCGGAGCGAACCACCCCTCTTCTTCACAAATAATATTGGTGCACCCCATGGCGATGTACTCCGTCGAATGAAACCCTGCCCTAAAAGCTGCTGAATCTGCTCCCTAAACTCTCAGATCTCTGATAGGGCCATACGATATGGTTTTTGATCAATTGGCCTCATATTCGATTCTAGATTAATAACAAACTCGATCTCTCGGCTGGGTGGTAATCCCGATATCATCCTCAAAATCTCTCACTACTGGTATCGAGTCTATCGAAATCACTATCTCTTGTGAGGTCTCCTACTCAATGTAGTATAAGTGGGTGCACGATCCTCCCTTAAATAAAAGGCATTGCCACCAAGAACATCTCCTGACCCGGAATGGAGAACATTATGGTCCTCTCGTAACAGTCTATTATTGCCCTGTACCCCGCCAATAAATCAATACCTAGGATGACATCATATCCCTCCATGTCTAACACTAGAAGGTTCGCTGCTAGACTCAGACTCCCAATAATAATACCCACCCCTCTACAAACTGAGTGTATGAGTGACCCACTATCCAACGGTGACTGTACACACATAAGGCGTGTGCCAGTTGTCTCTAAAATACTGGTTGCTCATGAAAATCTAGTAGCAATAAAGGAGTGTGACGCGCTGGTATAAAAAATAATCATACTCTCATGCCCAGGAATAGAAAATGTACCCTCAATTACTGGTGGCATAGGCACGTCCCGGACATTATACACTCACCCATATTGCATCTGCCCCTGAGGCTGCGGGGTTGGTGCTTCTAGAGGCCTCTATGCCTGTTGCCCCTATTGGTCCCCCTACTACTGTCTCATAGCTCTTTGAGGACGCTCTTTCTTCACATGCCCCGATTGTTTGGTCCTGTTGGGCCCCATAATACGAAACATCTACCCTGAAAGCCTCCATGGCCCTGTCCCTGGCAAGGTTGTTCCTGCTGGCCACCCCCATTATTCCTTTGGCCCTGACAGCCCTGGGGAACTTGCTGTTGTTGATTAGGACCCTGCTGGCCCTGCCTGAATCCCTAACCATTCAATTTATATCCTCTAAATCTGAATCTCTTAGAAGGATCCCCCTGGCGGGAGTCCTACCTTGCATGCCAATCTTCTGCGGTTCTCCGCTCCACCCGCCTTACCCTGCTGGTTGGGCTCACCTCTTCTCTTGCTTCCTCTCATGTGGAAGCGATGATCCTGGCAGAGTAGTAAAGTTGCATTGATGACATCAGTATATTTCGTCAAATTGGATTACCGATCAAGTGCTACCCGATCCTCTAGGATAAACCATCAATACTTTGCTTTCTTTAGCTCCTCGTTGCTCACCTCATCTGGCATAAAATTTTCCAAACGGGTGAAATCCTTCTCATACTCTACATGAAGCGATCACCCTGGGTCACCTCATTGAACTTTTTTCGCATCTCGATCTCCACTGCTGGTGAAAAATACTTACGATTGAATCGCACCCAGAAATCAGAAATTGTCATCATATCCCTATCCTCGATGGTGGTAACAAACTCCCACTACTGTAATTCCGCTCCAACAAGTCTTAAAGTCTCCATCATTTGCTTCTGTATCTCACTACACTCCTATCATGTGCAAATGGCGTTGTACGTTCTTCTTCCACTTACACGCCTCTACCACATCAGAGATACCCTGAAACTCGAATGGGTGGCCCTTCTGAAATGTCTCCCTGACTCTCTGCCAAGTAAATAGCCCTGGGTGGGCCTAGATCACGGGTTCCACTGGCGGCTGCGACTGGGGCTGTGGGAAATGAACGACCATATTTTTCATGGTCGCATTAATCGCTTAGGCTACTATCTCAGCCACCTGTGCAGTCGAAATCATCTCTAGTGGTGGATGAGGTAGCGATACCTGTCGCTCCTGGTGAGCCTCCCTCACCTCATTCCTAGCCTCTGCCCAAGATGCTCACTCTCTCCTAGATGGCATATGAAAGCATATTGAATTTGTATAAGTACACAATTTATACAAAAATTTAATAGCAGAAGCAAAATATCTCAAACATGTTAAGATAAATGCAATAATCATAATAATAGGGATCTATATCAAATTAACGATACACAAAAATCCCAGTAAGCCATACATATCCTATGAACACAAGAACCTGATGCTCTAATACCATCTGTGACACCCCGCTTAATTAAATACCAGTCAATCAGTCATTTATTAAATTAAATCGGGATTTCCATTTGGTTCATTCTTAGCATCACTGTCGAAAACCATAATAATTACTAATCACCTAAATGATTAATTAAATTGGTGCCAAATTTTATCTTTCATTAAACAAATAAATAAGCATGTGGAATAAAATCATCTAATAATCCAAACACACTATCAATGAGTCTAAAAAAATGCTGACTAAATAACTAAAAGACTGGACGACTCAACCATCGGCTATAAATCCAAATCTAACATAATAATCCAATGAATAAATAAATAAATCCAAAACTGAATCTGAGAGTAAATGGGAAATACGCCCTAAATAGATTTGTAACTAAAATGAGATCCCTAATCTAGAAATGAAGAATAGATGTGTCTAATCAATTCTCCTACATGCATCAACATATTCTTGCAACTGCGTATCCCTGAAATAGAATCTCAAGTCTGGTGTCCCTGTGGCTGGACACCTAAAAGGTTTTGAAAATATTTTGCAGCAAGGATTAGAACCCAAAATATTTTGAAAACATTTAGCAAGTGATTAAGATTGCATTAATTAAATTGCATGAATGCTTTTCATATTTAAGTTAGTATCGCACTCACCTCAGATAATACTCACCCCTTAACTATTGTGCACACCTACCGTTTCCCTTATAACTTTCCTAGCTATACTACCCCGTCTAACTAGCCATGTTATAACCCCTTCATGAAACCTTACTCTATCCCGAGAAACTTTTTCTAATGATTGATAAGTTATTTCTCACGTTAACTTAATTTATCATTTTTAATTAAATATATAACAATTTCACTAGTTATATAAATAATACCATTTCACTCCAGGTATTTCTCCCATATATAATTATCGACACTGTTATACACGTATAAATATTCTACACATCACACACATGTTGTATATAATATCCATCCTCCTGAGTAAGAACTCACCAGATACTTTCTCTAAAATGCTATCATCCCAGGTATATTCAATCCAACCCAGATACCGCGAGACGGTTTACTCACCCCGAATTATGAGGTAAATAATAAGCGTAGTGGAGGCGGTTATAGTTCCCAGAGAGTGGGACCGAATCATACTCAAAGCGTCACACCTCGAAAAGAATCACAAAATAAAATACTGGATGCTATGACATGGGGATTATACTCACCCTGCATTCACTAGCCAGGGGATTCACCCACATCGTGCAACCTCCTACGATAGCACTAGAGGGGTATGTATTTATAAAATATCTACACGTATATTAAAAGAGAACATAATAATATATATATATATATATATATATATATATATATATATATATATACAAGTTATTACACTTTCCGTATATATATAATTTTTTTCAACCCGGCTAATCCGTGCCTAACTCCCTTAGCACTAGCCTAAAATATTTGAGTCAATGACCGACTCTAAGTAATTGATTTTCACATTAATTAATATCTTAAAATGGTGTCTCTCAACCAAAATACCCGAACATATCCCCTCGGCCCGTAATTTATTCTTTAGAATTTATTGCCCCTAAATTCTATATTAGAGGTTTCACCCTTTTTGTCTCTACATAATTTATTATACTCAACTTCCTTTTAAATCCCTAGATATAAAAGAACATAATTACCCTACTGTATTTTCTCTTTTGAATCACCCAAAAGTAAACATCTCTGGCCCAATAAAAAACAAGCCGAACTGGGCCGCATTTTTCCCCGTCGCTTGAACGACGCAGCCTGTCGTTTGAACAACAGGTGTTGTCGAGCAAATGAGCCCCAGTGTTGCTGGAGAAATGCCCTGGTTTTTCTCTCTCCTCTTCTTCCTACTCATTTTGGCCACCATTGCTAAAAGATTTGCAACCTTTTTCCCAGAATTTTCCTTTTTCTGTAAACCTTTATATCACAATAATTTCTACTAAAATTCAAGTCCCGAATTCCTTAACCATAATTGACCCGATTTTATAGATTCCAAATCATTAACAGTCTACGATTTTTCTTCATTAATTTCATATGCCCATTTGCTCAGATTAATAATACCTCAAACTAAATTTGACTTCTCTAATCATCAATATAAGGAGATAAATTTCTGGGTTTAAAATCACTAATTTTAATTCTCATACAGTATTCTTTGAGATAGCACATTTTTTTCAAGAATTTGTACACGTATTACTCCATAAATTCTGAAAACCCAATGTATGTATCAACCCAACCCAAAAATAATGGATTTTATCACACCCACCATGATATGAATTGAAGACTGCAATATAAATTAAAAGAAACTTAACCACTTGACTTTTCTAGTTTGTAGGGTCTGAATTCCTTTGGCATAGATGGTGATTCCACCAGAATGCTCTCAAACTCCTTTGATTTGGCTCCCCAAAATCTCCCTTCTTTCTCCCTCTTTACTTCTTTGTAGAACTAGAGTTTTTCCTTTTGAGTTGTGTGTGCCACAATTCCTCTAATTTGGGTTTTATGATATTTTTCTTTTAGAGTTGTGTCTACCCCAAACTCTCAAACTTAGGTTTTAATGTCTTAATTCCAAAAATTTTCTTGTGGGTCAAGTTAAAATGGCCCAAACAACCCCCTCCCCCGTGTGGGCCGGTCATGCCTAAAAATCCCCGATACCCATTTACTATCCCCGGTTACACTTTTCCGACTAGTTCGACCTATCCGGAATCAACCATGCACTCAGAATTATCATCTGAATGACTTTCCTAAAAATCTCTATGTCAACCTTAATATAGTCTATGTCCGACTCCCGGTTGAGATAAAATAATACCACGTCACAATCACTCGCTATGACGTAAATTAATTATTACTATTCACTTAGTAATTTATATTTCATAAATATTAACCATTTACTCTCCTAATTAATATTTAAATAAATTCATAATAATTAATTAAATTAAATTATGACACACAAGTAATTTAAATTAATCGAATTAATTAAATATATAGTTCTTAAAACTACGAGGAGTTACAGTTGGACAGAAATAACATTCCAGTTGAGGAGAGGCATGTCAGCAGCTCTGATCTGAGTAAATGGGACCGACGGCTTGACATCTGAACGGATCATGCAGAGACTGAGCCCTAGTGTCTGAAGGTTGAATTAGTTATCAGAATCACTTTCCTCAAAATTCTCGGCAACTGCCACAGCTTTCTCAGTGAGAGGTTGAACTTGATGCTGGTAGTCTACAGCCCAAGGGTTGTTGTCTTAAAAGAAGATTTTGAGTCTCGATTTCATCTTCTTATCAATGTGGCTATACCATGGTTTGGGAACATCACAGAAAGGGAAATGTTCGTCTTCCTTGATAAACCTTCCATTCAAAGAGTCTCTTGAAATAGTCCTTTCTTCTTCCAAGATTCTTTTCGTTCGTGGACGTCGGAGGGCTTTAAAATTTTCTGGTGAGGGTTGATAACCCAGGCCACATGGGTAAAGGCCTCCTTCAGGACTATGGGCTCAATGATACCTGGCTGGTGTTAACCTAGCCCCATTCCGGGCATGAAGTGCATATTCTTGAACATCTGAATCATATTGACATTTTCATGAGGGTTGTGTTCTGGATAGGCTCGGTCTTTAAAACTATCACCAACTGGAAGGGGAAGTGGGTCAACTCTGAATCCTGAGAGGAGCATGTCATTCATCTCATTCTAGATCTCTAATATCGGTTTGTTAGTACTAGTGGTGTCTAAAGTGTCATCATCCCTCAAGATGGTGATAACCTAGCCATTGGGGAAGAATTTTAGTTTCTGATGAAGAGAAGATGATACCCATCGAATACTATAGAGTCATGGACGAAAAATAAAAAGGTTGAAATATACCGGTATGTCAATAACCTCGAACTCAATGACTGGATTAATAGGGCCAGTCATTATTGTGAGTTTTATTGACCCTATTACCTCTCAACGGGTATTGTTATAAGCACGCACAATAATGAAAGTGGGAGTGAGATCACCAACCTTTAAACCCAAGCAATTGAAGGTTCCAAGAGGGAAAACATTGGGGGAAGATCCGTTATCACCCAATTAGAGTGGGGTTGCCTTTCCCAGTACTTCAATGGATATATTGAGGGTATACTTGTGGTCAGGGAAGATCGTTGGTATCTCTGCTTCGAAAAAGTAGGGATAGTTTGGAAGAGGTCGAGGACCCAATCATATTCATGGCTTCTTTAGGAGTGGTAAAAGGAGAGATTGTAGGCCTGATGAGGAGTCCTATCAGAGAATTTCGATGCATTTGGGAGGATATGAAAAGCCCCCATAAGGTGATGTTGACTTGGATTTTCTTGAGTTGGTCAAGGACTTTGCTTTCTTCAATGGTCATCTCTGGCATGGGGAGTTCTTTAGTAACTCCTTTTCCCTTATCTGTGAAAACGTGAGTTTTTCTAAATCAATGCTCTAATACCACTTCTTGGGAATGTAGACCATTAATTTTTAGATTTTTTACCAAAAAGTAATTTCCTTTTTAGATGCGGAAGAAAGACGTCTCAACAACACAATTACATACAACAGAATTTAATTTTTTTCAAATTAAAACTAAACAAGAAGTGACATTAAATTAAACAACAAATTAATTTTCACTTAAACAACATAATTCAATCCAAGTCCTAGAAATTTGCCTAACAATAAATATTAAATTTTGCAATTTAGGCCAAACCAAATTGCATCCAATAATATAATGACTTGAACGAAATTAATATTTACCCAAATTAAAATATCACCAATTTAATTAAGTGTGACAATTAAACCAAATTTTATCTTGAATTATCTTAAGCATGCGTTCTAAGTTATTTGGCAAGATAAAAGTAAATTAGTCACACTACGCCGCGATGTACGAGGAAAACTCACAACGGAAAAAACCTCGGATGACCCTAGCCTCAAATCCACTAAGTATGGTTTTACAATTACAAGACACAAAAGACTTGCAACACTAGACTTGACTTTGTCCAAGCTTCGATGCTTCTTCTTGTACACACCTCTTCCTAGTGAATAACCACAGAGGTCCACCGCGGTCTTGGAATCCAACGATCGGATCTTTTTTGGTCACCATCACCCGAACAAGGAGCCTTTCTCCAAGTGGGTATGTCACAGCAAACAAGATTCTTCTTTTATGGGATGTAGAAGCAAACTCAAACTCTCTTTTACGGTAGAGATGAATCCAGTGCCAAACAAACTCTCCAAGAAAGATGTATATATATATATATATATATATATATATATATATATATATATATATATATATATATATATAAACTTGGATTAAAATAAACAATTGTGTGTAAACTTGGTTTTGTTCTTTGAATAAATCAATTTGAATAACAAACACCAAGGGAACTTTTATGAAAGAATTAAGATCTCAAACACTCTATATGAGATAGAAAAAGTTCTTGGAAAAATTCTGGTTCTGAAGTCATTAAATTCTGTGAAAGAGTAGTGGGACAAAGTAGTGGAAAAGTGGGACAAAACTGGCAAAAATTTTCCCGCCAGAAATCTCGTCCGAACGAGATTTTCGTTCAAACGAAGTCTCGTTCAAATGACCTATCTAACGATGTTCAAGAGGAAAATTATTCGAACGACAAACTCGTTCAAATGACAATATCGAACGAACTATCAGAATGCCATTTTTCAATTTTAACCCCCAAAACTTTTTATTTAAAAGTTCTAAAATAACTTTCTAAAAATACAATTCATTTTAAAATAAAATTACACCTAATAAAACTTGTTCAAAGATCCTATATATATGTGTAATGCATTCATACCTTAGGAGGAATTGGAACTAATGTTGGTGACGTAGAAACAAGGCACAATAAACTCGGCATATGATGAAGCTTCTTAATCTTGGCCGCTACGTCTTCAACTAACACGTCATAGGCTTGAATGGATACACTGGAACACTTATCCTATGACTTAAATGTTTTTTTACCAAAATTGAGCCAACACTACATTAAGACTCAATCGAAGACTTGTGTCCTTACAATCTGTCTTGATTACATGAGGAATCGAATCTTTGTAGTGTCTCACTGACCTGCTTATGTGATTTAATGAGGTGGGGAATAATAGGAACCTCGTGTCTTCATTTATTTTTGGCTGAATGACTACTTTATTAATTTCCCCCAACAGATCTTCAAAGGATATTATTTCACACAGATTGGTGTCTTCCTAATTGGACTTATCATCTGAGCTATCAAAGTCTTCCCCCCATCCGGTGGTGACTATATCCTCTAGCCAAAAGAAATAAATGCATTCAATAACCTTAATGGCTTCATCATTCAAATCTTCCCACTCAACAGGGAGGTGAAGGAGTGAAGGGACCAATCATCCTTGAAGCTTCAAAGCGGTGAGTAACTCATAAATATTATAAATTTCACTTGTCTGTCAAACTGCATCGATCGTAATCTCCACTACGTCATCTAGAATAATTTCATCAACAGATACAATCCAATCATCTGACTCCCGAACCCATTTTCGGGCTTCCATGATCAAGCCACTAGTTTTATGATAATCGATGGTCATTTCTACGAGCAATTTTATCCCAAACTCCAAGAGTTAATTTAATACAGTAGGTAACTCCATATCCTTCCCTTCAGTCAATGTATGTATTGTAATATAAGCTCTTATGAGGAGTAAAAGAGTTTAGTCAGTGAAGTGGGTAGGGTGTATGAGAAAATATGGGTAAACTTTGACCAGTTTAGGTAAAATTACAGGTACGATGGAGGCTTTACTGGGTACAATCTAAGAAGATGAATCGAATTATGGGTCATTTTCTAGAAATATGGAATTTGTGTGAGTTAGAATTTAGTTATGAATGGTGTTGGGTTTAGGATTGGTTGGCGGGGCGATGATACCTAATCAATTAAACCTTGGATCATATTTCGAAGATGGAAGAACTGATCGATAGTATGGCTGACAAACTGGTGGAAATCACAACGGGCATCGGCTTTGAAATTTATAAGGAGTGGGTTTGGTAGTGGACGAGGGTTCAAGGGTTTGATGAGGTTTCGGCTCATCGAGTCCTACTAGACTTTTAACAGGGGAGCATAGAGCTCAGTGCATTCTTTTTTAGTAGGGTTGGGGCAAATTTTCAGTGCTCAAGAGGTAGTAGGTTAGGAGATATTGATGGTTGATACTGGGGCACTGGCTAGCTTCTCATATTTTCGAGGAGTGAACTGTCTAGTCTTTTTTTCGTCTCGAATTCGACCTTGGCAAAGCCTTCCTTAATTTCTACACCAGCCACTCGGAAGGCTCAAAAGTGTGGGTAGTACTGTCCTCCCATGGATGCCTGGATATGCGGTAAGATGTTCTTCTTCACAATACTCACTTGTTCCTCCTCAGAGGGTCTGTTGGTCATGGTAGCAGCTTTCTCTCTCCACCTTCCAATGAAGATGCTTGTTATTTCCCTAGGGTTCTTCTTAAAAAGCTCTAGATCTCAGCGCGTAACCTCTAACTCCTCATTGTACTTCTATTATGACATGAATTATCGGGTGACATCCTCCCAACTATGGATTTTAGATTCCTTGAGGGGCAAACCCAATAAAGTGTTCTTTCTTTCAAGCTCTACTAGAACATCTGGGCCATTATCACTTCAGAGGCACCAAGGAGAGTCAGGGCTCGATGATAGCTGTGAAGGTGAAAGATTGGGGGTCTGCTTCCCCTGAATTTCTTGATGTTTGGCATCTTAAACTTCTTTGGCAGACTGACTTTGGGATAGGGAGATATATGGGTGTAGTCCATGTAGTTCCCTAATATCTTGACTTGGTCAAACTTCTTTGACAACGGCTTAAGGTCTTCCTTGACCTTGTCCAATTCCTAATCCTTAGGATCTGTGGGTATTAGCAAGTTAGACCCTGGTTGAGTAAGGTTCGGGATAGGGAGTTAAGCTGGCAGTGACCCATTGGTAAGCGGGGCGTGTGGAGCATGATGATACTCTTCTAGGACCCAAATAAGCTCGAGAGCAGATGGACCCACGGGATGAGGAAAGTAGACCTCGGGTTCTTAAGGAATCTGGGCTCGATGATGTTATATCTCATGGACCTCGATTTAAAGGTTGTCAATCTTGGCACTGAGCTGGGCCAAGACGGTCATCAGATCGGGTTGCACATTCAGTGCTTGGTCGATGTCCTCCATGATAAGGTCGTAAAGGTAAATACTGAACTCGAATGAGGTAGCAAAATAACCGGCGAAGCTTCGGGGCGATTTGATGGAAGATCGAAGCCAATACAGATCCAGGACAAAGTCAGGCATGTGATCAACCTGAGAGGGAAAATGGTTTAAATTTATTTTTGAAAGAAGGAGGAAGAACATTTCGGGTATTTCGAAAGGAGGGGAAAATACTTTTGGCATTTTTTGAAAAAGGAGGGGAATCTCAGCATGATTATTATTAATGTTATTATTAGGTTCTCGCTTGTATTAGGTTTGCCTAAATGCAGAAAAAATGTTGGGCGGGACCTGAGCCTGGGAAAATAATGTTTGAAAAAAATATGTAAAACATTGTTGTACTTGTTTCTAGGCTCACGAACGGGATCTTATTTTAAAAAAAGGTGAAATTGCATGAAAATTTGGGCGGCATGCCAACTTGGAAATTTTGATAGAGTTTCGCATGGTAACCAATAAACTAAATACGAGTGTCTTAGGTTTGACATCTATACGAGATTTATACAATTGTTGGGTTAGTGTAAGGGTTCCCCCCTTTGACATGACTTCCACGATATACCTCTTACCTATAAAGGCAATCATTCATCGATATGTGTGGACAATACATTCGAAGCACTTGAGTGTACATGAATTGCCTCACTATATACTTCATGGGGACAGTACGTGCGAGAGCGAATTCGATATACTCAATGTACATGAATGAGTTCTCTGCTATATACCTCCCGTCGTGAGTTCGGTTAAGCAGTACGATGCGGGGAGAACCGTTGGATATACGTCCAAAGTACAAGGCCAATGGAAAGTGAAAGTCATATCGCATAGGCTAACTATAACTCGCAGGTCCAATGCCCAACACAAAGTGACCCCTAAGTACGGGAAGTTTTTTTGATGTGTTTCGACTATAATCATTGTATAACTTATGTACGACCGTGAACTCGTGATTAGGTTTGATTGTAGTATAGTTGGGATTGTTAGTTGGAAGGTTTTTGGTTAACAATGGAGGGTTATTTTTTGAACTTACATTTTTAAGATGAAGGATGCGATCTTCGCCTTTCCCGCTCGAACCAGATGGGATGTTTTATTTGATCGACCATGAGGTCTCATCCAAACAAGTTTGTGCTGTCAGTGACGTTAGGATAAGAGAGGATGGTTGTAGGTTTTGGGAGCATAATCATTTTTTGAGAAATTTGTATGCACTTATTGTGTCCATCTCGAATGTCGGGGAGTCAGGGTCTCCGGAGGTGGATTCCTCCTTCCTCCCCCGTTTCTTTTCTGGCGTGCGTACTCGATTGCGTCCTTTATTGGGGAGCTTGGTCATCGTCGATGTGGGGTGATATGTAGAGATAGAGTATCCAGCTAATTTTTCACAAAACAGGCAAAAGAAATGTTGTCTCCTTGAGAGAATGGCATCAAGGACAATATCGATGATTTCGAAACCAAGTAGTTTAAAGGTCCAGGGACTAAGTTACGGAATAAGAAGGTGTTAGGCATCCATCCCGTCCTATTGGTCTATCCTGGGCATGTATTATTCTTTTTCTATAAAACTCTGTGATGTTTGTGCTTATGTGTGTAACATAAATAAAGGATGGGATCGCTCGACTCGCGTCATGGATAAAGGTGGAGCGAGGTTATCCTTAGGAGTGTTCCCAAAAATAGTAATAAAAAATATGATGTAAGCGTTTATCGATTCACAAATCCTTATGAAGGAATGATTGCGTACATTGGACAAGACACAAGACACAAGACACAAGCAAACAAGTATATAATATGTATATATCATGAATATATGAGAATAAAATAACAAATGTAGGTGGGAGGACCCGAGTCGAGAAATTCACCCAAGATGCCTACCTAACCCGATGGCATCAAAGTCCACATAATTTGGAAACAATATGAGGTGGGTTTTAACCCATAAATCCAACCGAGAACTTTATTATATGTGTGTGTGTGTAGAAAAATGTGTTTTAGTATGAGAAAATGTGATAATAAATTCCCATTTGAAATTTACAAGTCAACCCTCTTTTTCTTGTTTTTGGGTTTTTCTATGAAAATAAGCTATATGCGATTACTAATAATAAAATTTTGGAATTAATATGTGTGATGTAATGAAATAAGATACTAATGTGAAAATAAAGTAACTATTGCAAAATTAAGAGACTTTAAACAAAGATGAAGAAATGGACCTCCTTATGAAGACTTGAAGTATATCTTCCTTGTAGATGCGCTGACCTCAAGGTGAAGTGATGGTGGTTTTAGGAGGTGGGTGGGAATTTACTCAAAAGAGTATAAAAATGATGGAAGGAATGTGGGATATAGTCTTTTTCGGAAAGAACAGCTCTGAGTTCGAGGGAATTCTCTCTGAATTGCTAAGAGGGATATTCAGGGGTCCTGAGGTGTCTTTCAAAGTGAGGTCATAGACTCTGTTTATAGGGCCAAGGGGTTGCCTATCGACATGGTCATTGACCTACCTACCGACATAAAACCGTAGACACATGGGTTTGCTATTCGGTAGTATGAGGTAGTTTTTTGGAAAAAAATAGCTATATAACTTGAATCGTAAGTTAGAATTGCGCATAGGGTAGACTGTTGGAAAAGGGTATTTAAATACCTTTCAGAATTCATTGATCCACTCCCAGGTTTGGGAGTTGACCGAGGTCAAATGGGGCTCAAAAGCGCCCATTGGTCACTAGATAGGAAATTCCCGGAGGAAAATGGATCATTCGTCTGAACCAAAAGTTAGAATCCTGCACGGGACAAATCGTTGGAAAGGGTATTCGATTCCGTTCAAATATTCATTCATTCTCATTTTCTTTGGAGAGTTGACCTTGGTCAAACGGGGCTTAGAAGCGCCTGGTGACCCTTCGGAGTAATATGGGTCGTTCGTTTGTACCGTAAGGCTGATTCGTGCATGGGGCAGACATTTGGAAAGGGTATTTAGAGCCTTAGAAGATTAATTCAGTCTCATTCAAGCTGAAGAGTTGACGAGAGTCAAATGGAGCCTGGGAGCGCCTAATAGCCTCCGAATCAGTTTTCGAGGAAAAATAAATCGTTTGTCTGAACTATAAGTCCGATTCATAAATGGGATGGACCGTTGGAAAGGTAATTCATATCCCTTCAAAGATCTGTTGAGATTTCGCTCAGGTGAGGAAGTTTATTAGAGTCAAAATGAAGTCCGAAAGCGCCCAGTAGCCCTAGATCGATACTCGATGCATGACCTATGGTTTACAGTGAATGAGTGTTAGGGACCTAAGGAAGTGCTTAGGAGGGTACTAGGATGGGGTGTCTACACTTATAATACAGTTTGCAATGATATTTAAATTGAAGAATATGAGAAGAGACTCTAAGTTATGTTTGAGAATTATAAACATTTAATGAATTGGAATGATCCAGCAACGGGGATTGGGATAGTTTCGAGGACAATTGATAGTAGGTGTTATTCTATTTTTTTTGTAGGTATATTATATGTTGCAAGGTTGGATTTTATTAAGGTGTGAGCATTAATAAACCTAGAATTCAATTAACAATCCGAATTTTGGGGATTGGGATGATTCAGATACATTCGAGAGTACGCATTATCCTCTCTCTCTCTCTCTCTCTCTCTCTCTCTCTCTCTATCTATCTATCTATCTATCTATCTATCTATCTATCTATCTATCTATATATATATATATATAAACTTTTTAATTATGTGAATATACCATTTACACGTTAGGAATCTATCAATTAGGGAGACGATTTAGGTTATTTTGATTGTGTACCACACTCTTCGCTAATAACACATTACTTTGTTGAGGTCAATATCATAAGTTTAGTTGGTTGTCATTTCGTGACGGGAGATGTTACAACCTGATCCATTGGGTGAGTTTGTTATAGCCGGTGGTATATGTGACACCCCGCTTAATAAAATACCGGGTGATCAGTCCTATACCAAATTAAATAGGAATCTCATCTGGTTCATTCTTAGCATCACTGTTGAAAAACTTTTTAATTACTAATCACTTAATCTTAAATTAAGCCGATGCCAAATTTTATCTTATGAATTAAATCAAACTCGACCAACATACTAGGAAACCAAATTAACTATTACAAGAAGGAAACGAAACATGCCACAAAATAAGTACAAGAGTTTGTCGAGCAACATCGACTACAAGCAATCCACAAAGTGCAAGCATAAAATGATGCCGATACATGCTAAGACTGAATATAAAAGTACAAGCCCAATAGTACAACCGAAAAAATTCCTATCTAAAGATAGAATGAAACAAGACAAAGATCCCACAACAATCCACATAAGCTGCAGCGGTGCACCCTATGGTAGGACACCTAAAAGGTTTTTGAAAATATTTTATAGCAAGGGTTAGAACCCAAAATATTTAAAAATATTTATCAAGTGTATTTAAATGCAAGAGATAAAAATGCAAATGCTCTTCATATTTAAATTAGTGTCGCGCACTCCCTTGAGTATACCTCACCCCTCAACTAATGTGCACACCTAACGAAACTATATATGACCCATCTAGCTAATCCTCCGTAATTAGTCTTGTATCATATCTCACTATTTCCACCATTCCAACCCAAGTGAGTATAGTATACAATTTATAGGTTATTAACCACAATAACTTGTTTAAATCATTTCCCATTTAATACCATACAACATTCTCACGAGTTATATCCCTTATACAATTCACATCATGTATACGAGTTGTAAGTTATATTTCACACTAACTTATTTAGATCCATATCCAACTTCTTACCATATAACCATTTCACAAGTTATATTATTTATACATTTCACACCATGTATGTGTATATATATATATATATATATATATATATATATATATAAATTCTCATATATAATTATGCACTATATATACGTATCATATCTCAACATTCACACACATATCGGATATAAATGCTATCACCGAACGCCCGCCAAAAGTGTCCACTCCATACCATAACGGTCCCACCCCTAAGTCCCAGACGCTATGGCCTGGAGAATATACTTATCCTGCATTCACTAGTCAGCGGGATCACCCACATCACGCAACCTCCTATGATAGCATTAATATTGGTATGGCTTTACTATATATATTACTCACACAAATATATATATATATATATATATATATATATATATATATATATATATATATATATATATATATATATGTACGACACATCAACATATATATAGAAATCCAGGCTACCGAAGTATTATTCCCGAAACCAAGCCTAGAGTATTTAAGTCTATGATCCGACTTCATTTTGATCACTTACACACTAATAAATTCTCATTATTTTGGTGTAATCCTTTTATGTGTACCCGAACTCTCTATCTCTTGGCCTAAAATTCAATATTCCCAATTCAATATTTAATTTCATCCAATTAAGTTTCCCCCACTTAATTAACAAGGTTTCAATCACTCAATCATAAACCTTAATCTCTCCAATTTAATTAATCCTCTAATTAATCCAAAGGTAATTAGTCACACCTATCAATCTAGGCAATCTCCAACGCAATAACAACTAAAAAAAATATTTCTTAAAATTTTCCCCACGAATCTGCCCAGATTTTTAAAATGCCGTTTTAGGACATTTTGGAGCCGTTTTTTTAGAAAACGTATGAGAGAACAAAAGTTAGAAAATGCGATTTTCTATAGGGCAACGCGGACAGAATCTCCATTAGAATAGTAAATAACTCAATTATGTACAGATTTCTTCATCAAAACTTTTTAAGATTTATCCTAAATCAATTCGTTTATTATCACAAATCTAGCCCTAACAATTTCATCAATTTCATCAATTCTCAAAACCCCTACAGATTTATAACTCTCATTAAAAGGAAATCTCCAATTTACTCAAGAACAAACCCTAGAATTCAATTGGATTCCACTTATTTTAATATGAAAATGTAGATGCAATTTAATAATCACTTTTTAAACCACTTGCCTCAAATGAAGATCTAAAGCTTTGAATGAAGGTGTTGAATTGAAATTGAAGCAATCTCTCCAAGATCCCCAAGTTCCTCTTCTCTTTGGCTCACCCTTTAAGCTTTTTCCCCTTTAGTATTCTAATGTGATTTAATGTAGCCTACCCCTTACCCATTTGGGGTTAAAAACCCTATTCACGTTTTTGGGCCTATGGTCATTATAAAAAGGGTACATACTCTCAATATGGAGCTCACATATGTTTAATTAGGTCCCAATACCCAATATATGCATATAACCACTCATTTCGGGCTATTTCGACCCTAACGGACTCAACCACATGCTTAAAATCGTCATCCAGAATAAATTTCTAAAATTAACTCTCACCCGCTAACTTATTTAAATATATTCACTTTGAAATATTTTCATTAATTAATTCTAATTAATTTACGACACAAGTGAATTACTAATTACCGAATTAATTAAATAAAAATAATAACCTAGAAATTACGAGGTGTTACAGTATATGATTTCATGGTGATATGTTTTGATCATATTTTTACTCAGTATATGCTTTGTGATGAAAGAGGCGAATGATCCGATCCATGGATCGAGTTTTGGTATAAAATAACCCGATAATGTGATTACGTAATGATCTCCCATTCTTAAATGTGTATATTTATATTTCCAAATCCTTTAGGTGAAGGACTCTAATGGATTTACTGATAGGAGCATTACAATTCCCCCCGAAGGTAGATGCTTTGATGTGGATGTTATGAGACTTATATACGTGGTTAATACTAGTCTGGTGATGGACTCTTTAATTTAAATTCCTAGGTCAAATTTATGTGTTCTAATATGTGATTGTGTATATATTATTGTACGAGTGACATGGGTGGGGGTTGATACAAGATAGTATTTTATACTTATGATATAGTCCAGTAATGGGCACGTTTATTTAAGATATTAAACAGGGGAAATGTCATGTTTTGAGATCGTGTGTTCTTAACGAGAAAAAAAGTGGGCATTAAGTTGTATTTTATACATATGTAGTTAGTGGCATCCCATGTTACTATTTTATTAGGTGATATTACTTACTAGTTTAGTGATAGAGACTTATTAGTTTTGATTATGCCCTGGGTCGGGTCACTCTTGTAATATTTCACATATGATGAAGGGTGAGGTATATATTCCATATGAGTGTCGACAGGTTGGCATGTTTATCATAAATGAGTCGGACGATTATCACTATTTTGATACTGTAAGTTATTTCTTGCAACTTTAGGGTGCTGACCCAAATCTATAAACCATTTTTCCACATACATATTATTATTGTTATATACAGGACTAACAGGGCTGAGTGACCACACTTGTAGTGGCTGAAGATTCAGTTATCATCGTTAGAAGTAGGTATTGTTATTTCATTTCAATAGTTACTTGTATTTAGGAGTTTTTATTATAAGTGGCTACAGTTGTATCTTTCTTTTCAGTTGAGACATTTGTATAAAGTAAATTTATCGTGGATTCAGTTTTATCGGAGTTTTAGTTTTATCTCAGTTTAATTGTTTTTATTGACATCATTTATCGTTGTTACACCATTAATGTTTTTTTTATTTACTGTCATCTTTGTTTATCATTGATGTTGAGAGTGATATAAATTTTTTAGCGCTCTCTGTGTTTGGCGTTCAACTTGATTAATTGGGCATAGAAAATAAGGGGTGTTACAGGTTAAGATGGAGTAATTACTAAGATAAGAAAAAATTATTTCTATAATAAACTTAATCAATTCATTGGATCAAGGTAAGTCATTTTTTATACCGTTTAGTCAAATTTTGTGAAAACATAAAGATCGAGATCCTTTTATTAAGAAAATTGTATGTTTATGTTTAATCAAATTAATGGATTGTTGATTATTATTATGGTGTTCTTAATAATGGTTGTACATATTGTATCAAAGCTAAAGTTTGAGATCTAGTGATTTTACTTTATTGATGTTTGCCTATAATGAAATCTACATTAAATTCTTTTTGTGTGCCTGGAACGTTTTGCAATGTTTTTCGTATGTTATTAACTCTCCTCAAAACGATTTTGTATGACCAGAACGTTCTGTGACATTTTTGTTTTGTTGCCAAACTCACTAGTTGGAATAAAAAATTTGAACTTTCTCTGAATTTTACGAGACTCACAAGGTCGCTTAAAAGCGTCAAAATAAACTAAACTCATTATATACCATATGCACCACCTTATTTTGCATTTTGATGTTGTTTAGTCTCTTAAAATGCATTTTTGGTAATAATGTTGACGTCGATATCTCACTCCAAAAAATTATTTTTTAAAATCCTCCAATTGCTTTGAAATTTTAGAGTGATTATCTACAACACTGTGGTGATACTCAAATTTTCATTTTTTTGGCAAAAATTATGATTTTTTCAAATATTCTGTATCGTTACCATATGGGTTGTTTCGTTTGTCACTTTGATTCTAATGTTCGTGTTTATGTTGGATTGGATTCCAAACGTAGGCTATAATTCATATGTACAGATATTAGATATATTATTCATCTTTATTACTAATATTCATGTTTATGTTGAATTAGATGCCATATGCAGGCTATAATTCATATGCGTGGATATTCATTATACGATTTACTTTTAATACTAAGTTAGTGTTTAAGTTGGATTAGATATTAACCACAGACTATAATTCATGTGTGTATATTGTATTTATGATTCAATTTTAAATATTAATATTCATGTTTAAGTTGGATTTAATTCCGAACACATGCTACAGTTCATAAGTGTGGATATTAAAAGGTATGATTCAATCTTCAATATCAAAATTCATGTTTAGGTTGGATAGGATGTCATATGCAGGCTATATATATATATATATATATATATATATATATATATATATATATATATATATATATATATATATATATATATATATATATATAACAATATTCTAAAAAATGCGCCTAATCGGCGTCAAGGCACGCCTAGGCGTCAAGTTTTGGTCCTAGGCGTGGATCAAGGCGTGATCAACGATTGTCAACGTTTTTTGGGGTCAGGCGTGAAAAAACACGCGTCTTTTAGGGGTAAGGCGTGAAAAAATGCGAGTTTTTTTAAAAGTAAGGCGTGAAAAAACGCAATTTTTTTTGTATTTTAATATACAAATATTTAGACATATTTTTATGGTATGTACCATTTTAGTTTTTTTAATAGCCTTGTCATAGTAAAAAAATATTAAAATATATTAAAAAGGGCCTAAACGCCTTTTCACGCCTTTTTACGCCTAAGGCCTGCCTAGGCTTCTAAGGCTTAAGACTTGGCCTTTACGCCTCGGTCACGCCCCGCATTTTTTAGAACCTTGATATATATATATACACACACATGATTCACTTTTAACTTTATGCTCATATTTATTGGATTAGATGTTAAACGCAGACTATAATATGAAATTGTGAATGTTAGACTCATGTTTATGAATATTAATTATCGCTGTATCATGTGATTTCATTTAATCATAATTTTTAGTGTTGCACATCAAACACAGATGACACAAGTATGGTATCTATGATTAACTGATATTAGTGGATGACTTATTTTTTATTAAAAAGTTATACGACATCAAATGTAGATGCCATGATTTCTAAAATTAATTAGCATATTACCAAATCAAAGTATTATGAAAACATCAACAACTTAGTATTCCCTTGAATATAATGATACCATGTGTTAATTTCCAAGCTTGTGTCACTCTCCTTGAATTTTCTAGAGAGAGAAACTAAGTCCCAAACCCATTCTAATCAAAACTCCATTGAAGCAAAGCTCCACTTAAAACCCTTTTGTGCTTAAAACTTCTACATCAATCTCTCATTATTAAAAGATATAAATCCAATAGTCTTGTATGCTAAAGATTTAACCTAATACCCATTTAAGCAACATACTTGTGATAAGTCATTTGTTTACATTTCTAGAAAGAGAAAGTAAAAACATTTCATACTTGTTTTAGTGGAGAAACATTTCTTTACGTTTTGGTTATAAATTTTATTGTTGTTAAATATGGTTGAACTTTATTATATCTTCACGGTAGGTAGTGTCATTGTTGTGGGGAGTAAAGGTGTAATAAGACCTTGGGCTCTTACATATACCGCTTGGACAATGACACGTATACTTCTCTTGTTGGTTCTGGTTTGTAAGGTGTTATAATTTTTTTGGTTCCGCCTTAGTAAATCGTATATAGGGGAGTTTCTCAAGTACCGTCTCGAGGGTTGACATAAGCAAAGGCCGAACCACGTTAAAACTTCGGTTTGCAAAGTTTCAGTAAACCATCTCTCTTAACTAATTATATGCTGGTTGATTAATTGATTTGACTTGAATTGATTTATCACATCGCAATTAATATTTAAAGAAAGTTAAGAAAGTTTATAATTGCCATTAATTTTATAAATACCCAATTCACCCCCTCTTAGGTATATTTTCGGGCCAATAAATACAATGCGAAATAAGTTCAATTACTTAACCATGATGACGTTGATGTTACATACTAAATTTATCCTCAGGCTTACCTCCATAACTCCAAAACATATATTTCTCTTCGTTATGACTTAATCGAGCATTTATGTACCATCACTTAGTTTTATTATTAAGTGTAATTTTTTTTTATCTTAATCGACGTTGATGAAATGATAAATTGAACATTTATATCATTACTATTGTTTCTTATGGAAGAAATAAATAATAGTTTGATCGTCATCACATTAAACATAACCACATACGAAACAAAG
The DNA here is from genome assembly GCA_949130495.1 of Sambucus nigra. Classification (NCBI taxonomy): domain Eukaryota; kingdom Viridiplantae; phylum Streptophyta; class Magnoliopsida; order Dipsacales; family Adoxaceae; genus Sambucus; species Sambucus nigra. Next base: position 807,456,321 of record OX422207.1, read on the forward strand.
AAAACAAACGGGTTGGACTACTTATATTAAACCCACTTCGAAAGCATCTTGGATCGCTAGGTATAATTGTGTTTAATGGGTTCAATAAGCATGCAAGATGTCATACAAGTTAACTTGCTCTCTTTGGCAACTTCCGCCACAATGAAATATATATCAGCGTTCAACTCAATGTCGAAAAGCTTCCACCAATCGATGACGCTTGCCCATATGAGTGTTATTATAAATTTTTGGGCGACGACCCTCAAAATAACATAAAATGTTGAATAAAAATTACTTAGGATGAAAATATATGAGATGCAATAAATGTTGGGATGAAGAATAAATGTGCGAGAATATGTGAGAGTAGATAAAAGGAGGAAGTAGATTTAAAAAGTGTCCAAGTGTAATTGAGGTCGTTGTTTGATTGGCAAACCAACTACCACACGAATGTCTTCCTCGATAGTTAAGTTGTTGCGGGATGGGCACTTTTCCCCTTTTTGTTGTGAAAATTTTTAGAGTTGATTACACTCGCCCCGCCCATTCACTCCCCCCCCCCCCCCCCCCCTTCACTTCACCACCTGAATTCAGATTCTAACTTTACCCCCAAAACTTCCACTGACACTACAAGTTGATATAAAAGGCTCACGACGTGAGTTTTTTGGACAAAGACTTGCCTACGTGTATAACACGAGGTGAAATGAAGGCATTTTCGTCAATTTGTAAAAAAATATTTAAAAAGTAGGAAAATATTTGAAACATTTGAAAATTACCAAAACATTAAATTAAGACTCTAAAAATTTCTAAAAAAATATTTTAAAAATCTGGAAAATTCAAGAAAAAATATAAAACATATTTAAAAATACTAATAATTACATTTAAAACATTAAATATAAGAAACAACATTTAAAAATAAGGAAAATACTAAAAAATATATAAAAATCAAGAAAATATTAAAAAAGTTATAAAAAAAAGATGGAAAGGTAAAAATAGTTGTAACATAAATTTAAAAATAATAAATATTGCCAAAAATCATATGAAATTAGAAAAAATATTTAAAATTATGGAAAATACTAGAAACCTTTTCAAAATATATTGAAATTTGAATAAAAGTATTTGAAACATATTCAAAATTACAAAAACATTAATTAAAATTCTAAGAATTACCTAAAAATATTTTTAAAAATCTGGAAAATAATAAAAAAAATTAAAATTCAAAAGATATAATTAAAATACCAATAATTATAGGAAAAAACATTAAAATTACTCAAAAATATTTAAAAGTCTGAAAAAACACTAAAAATAAAAAAGACATAAAACTGAATAAAAAATATGATATTACACTCTAATTTTTAAAAAAAATTAATAAGCTTGCGCAATATTAAAAAAATCTGCAACTTTGTAGAAAAAAATTAAAAACAATTTCACAAAAAAAAAATCCAACCTTGATAAAAATAAAATAAAACAAAAACAACAAAAAGTTTGATAAAAAAATCATTCTTCCTTATAAGTAATCTCAGCGAAAAACCCACACTCACTCTCAGCAAAATACCTGATAAACAATCTGAAACCCATAGGGCCCGTTTGGTTGCGTAAATTATTTAATTTTATAAATTGATCAATTTGAAATGAATAGATTGTCGATGTATTTAATTTAAATGGGTTTAATTCTAATTTGTGGTGTGTTTGGAAAAGAAAAATGGAGTTATTTACTTTTGATGTGTGTGTGTGTGTGTGTGTGTGTGTGTAGAGAGAGAGAGAGAGAGAGAGAATAGTATGGTGAGAGGTACTCTATGAGAGTGGTGCATTTAAAATTCATGTTGTAATTATAAATTGTGCAATTTCAAGCTTTTGGTGAAATGAACTAATTTAAGTTTTTGTGAATCAAAATGAATTGGTTCATTTTTGAATTTGTTCATTCTTGTAACCAAACACTAATAATAAGGCAATTCATAAATGAGTTAATTTTAAATGGGCTAATTTACAATTTTGGGGACAACCAAACAGGCCCATACTTCATATCTCAAACCGAACCCATATCCTCGAAATCTCAAACGGAACACACATACTCAAAATCTCAAACCCAACATAAACAAATTCCAACCTGGATAAAAAAACTACGAGGAAAAAAAAGAGAGATCAAATCTCAAACCCACATCCCAATCTGAAACTGAATTAACCCACATCCTCCAAATCTCAAAACGATCATTCAGATATACACTAGTGTGTGTGTGTGTGTGTGTGTGTGTGTCTACCCATGTGTATATATTCGTGTGTGTCTGTGAGAGAGTGAAAATAGACGAGATATATGAAGATGGAAGAGAGGAAGAGAGAGCAAACTAGGGGGTCTGGGGTTACTGAGGATGGTGGGAGGGGGATGTGAATATGAGCCAAGAGAGTGAAAGATAGAGGGATAGGGCTTGTTTGGTTTTGTGTTAAAAAAATTCGATTTAAATGCTATTTTTAAATACAATTTTATTATTGGTGCGCATTTGGTAAACTTGTTTATTAGTACAGTTTTTTGAAAATTTGATAAAATTGGCAAACATATATATATATATGTTATATATATATATAAAGAGAGAAAGAGAGAGAGAGAGAGACTCACGTGTACACTAAATTTGCACATGTGCTAACGCACACCAATTTTTTTTAAATATTAAAAAAAAATTGAGTTGATTTTTTTACGTGATATTCAAGCATTTTAATGGACCTATATAAAAAATCAGTTCAAAAAAAACTTTTTTTGCTATTTTTAAAAAATCGGTCAAATTTTTGTAACTTTTAAAGTACTTAAAATTAGCAAAAGATTGACTGATTTTTTAAAAATAGTAAAAAAAAGTTTATTTGAGTTAATTTTTTTATATGGGTCCCCTGAAATGTTTAAATATCACACACAAAAAATCAGCTCAAAAATATTATTTTTATTATTTTAAAAAAATGATGTGCAAATTTAATTTGTAAACTCAGTGTGCACAAGAGCCTGTCTGTATTATAATATATATATATATATATACAGTCCTGCTCTTGTGCGGACTAGTCCGCATTTTAAGAATGCGGACCGGACATGTGTCACCTGACGGTGAGCGCAAAAAAGAGAGAGAGTGTGCCTATAATTTAAGCGATAATTTCTAGGCGCACCGTTAGGTGACACATGTCTGGTTCGCATTCTTAAAATGCGTACTAGTCCGCACATGAGCATTATTATTATATATATATATATATATATATATATATATATATATATATATATATATACACTTCTCCTTAGGTCCCTAGTACCTCCCTTCATCATTGCAAACCCAAGTCATACCCTAGGTACTGACCTAAAGGCCATCGGGCACTCCGAGGCTCCGTTTGATCAAAAGTCAAATTCTTCAGATCGAACGAGACTGACTGAATCTTCGAAAGGAACTGATTCCCCTTTCCAACGGTCCATCCCGTGCGCGATTCTGACTTACGGTGAGGACGAACGACCCGTTTTTTCCCGAAACTCGATTAGGGGGTCACCGGACGCTCCCAGGCTCCGTTTGACCAAAGTCAACTCTTCAGCTCCACCGAGGCTGAATGAATCTTCGAAGTTCACTGAAACCCTTTCTAACGGTCTGCCCCGTGCGCGATTCTGACTTACGGTACGGACGAACGATCCGTTTTACTCCGAAAGGTCACCGAACATTTTCAGGGCCCGGTTGACCAAAGTCAACTCCCCGAACCAGGTCAAACTCTTTGGAATGTCGAAGTACATCTCCTAAAATTTCCAACGGTTCGCCCCGTGCGTGATTCTGACTAATCATGCGGACGAACGATCCGTTTGCGTCTGAAGTTTCCCTGTCCAAAGGACCGACGAGCGCTTCCGAGTTACATTTGACCCAAAGTCAACTCCTGAACCCGGGAGCAGTCCAAAGGACTTTCGAAGATCTCTGAAGTAACTTTCCAACGGTTCACCCCGTGCGCGATTCGAATCAACGGTTTGCTCTCTACAACTGATTTTCCGAAGGAACCTGAAAGAGACTGCCAAACGGCAGGTCCCAAACCCTGCCTATCGGCAGTGTGCCTAAACACACCTACCGATTGGCAGGACCAGGACTATGCCGATTGGCAATGTCATGGGCCTATAAAAAGGAGGGCCTAACCTCATTCCAGGAGGAAGATCAGAGATCCATCACTCTCAGCAAGCTCAGAAAACCCCTCTCGAAGTCAGCGTAATTTTCACATCCAAATCCCTTTCCAACCTTCACCTTTCGTCACCTTCTTCATCAAACTTGGTGAATTAAGTATCCTCCATCATCACCCAAGTGCAAGGGCTGCTCTCCAACATCCAAGATCAAGCTCAAAATCTTCAAAAAGGTCCAACTTTCTCAACTCTCTCTTTAAATTCCCCTAAATTCGCATTAATTCGTTTTATTACTTAGCACTTTTATTCTTTCATCTCACATATCCTAATATACTTTTTATTTAGTATTATTACACATCTCTTATTTTCATATAAATAAAATCCAAAAAATAAGAAAAAGAGAGTTTGCTCATAAATTCCAAGCGGGAATTCTCACACTTTTCTCACAACTAAAATACTTTTTTACACACACACATATAAGAGAAGTCCCCGGTTGGATTTATGGGATAAATCTCACCCCTCATTTTGCATACGGACTACGTGGATTTTGATGCCTCTATAGGCTACGTAGGCGTCTCAGGGTAAAACCCGTGACTCGAGTCCTATTCCTACTTTTCTCTCATTTTTTTATTTTTTCTACATTCCTTAAACTCAATTCTCTTAAAATTTTGCGGGAATTTTTTTTCATTAATTAATTTGTGGGAAATAATTTTTTCATTAATTAATTTTTATTTTGTGGGAAATAATTTTTTCATTAATTAATTTTTAAAATTTTGCATATTTTTCGTATTTTTTTAATATATATTTGTTTTTTCAGAATTTTTTCCAATATTTTTTTACATTTTAAAAATATTTTTTGGTATTTTCTTAATTTTTAAATGGTTTTCTGTTATTTAAAGATTTTTTTCAAAAACAATTAGGTTTGGATAAAAATGCCCTTGCTTAAAGTCATATGTGCACATATGACTAATGATTTTTGCCAAAAGTGAATGAATTTAGACGGTAGGGAGTTAATTGTCTTTGTTTTCAAAGTTTGGGGGGTGATTTGTCAAAATTGAGAGAATGGGGAGGAAAGTGTTAGTAGGGATAAAGTTCAAGGGCTCAAGTGTAATTAACCCAAAGAAGTAAATAAAGATAAAAGGTAAATTGAGTAATTTCCAATCCAAATGAGGGTGAAACTTATACATAATGAAATATAATAGATACCAAATGATTATATACTTACTTTTGGGTTTAAAATAGGAAATTAAAAAGTATATATATGCTCCATAAAGATAGAAAGTCGCAAAAAGAATAAGAACAAAAGCGCCGTTGCCGGGGATCGAACTTGGGTCACCCGCGTGACAGGCGAGAATACTTACCACTATACTACAACGACTTGATGCTTATCCGAATAAGCTCAAACTAAATAACCGAAAACCATACCGCTGTTTATGAAACTCTCCTAAGCAGCTGATCTGTGTTTACAACCAAGAAGAAAAAGACGACAAATAATAAGTGTACGTATCTGCTGCTATATTTTAGTAATTATCTTCTATGTTCTTTTTCGTTAAACTGATTTTTTTGTGATTGTATCATATGCCTGCTATATATATATACTAGTGGATGCCTGTGCCCGAAGGCATGGCGATAAATTTGCCCCCGTGACAAAAAAAAATTGAGAAAAAAAAAAAAAAATAGTTAAAAATTAATTAAAAAATAGTTTAAAAAATGAAAAAAAAATCGAGAAAAAAAAATTTTGAGAAAAAAAAATTTGAGAAAAAAAAATATAAATTAAAAAATCAAAAAATATTTAAAAAATTAATAGTATTTATAATAGTATATATATAACACAAAAAAAATGGGAAAATAAATAAATTTACACGTATTTAAAAAAATATATGTATTTATAATAGTATATATATAACACAAAAAAAAAAGAAAAAAAAAACTTTTAGCATGACATTTCATGCATGGGCATGAAATGAGAAAAAAAATAAAAAAATATAAATTAAAAAATAAAAAAATATTTAAAAAATTAATAGGATTTATAATAGTATATATATAACACAAAAAAAAATGGGAAAAATAAATAAATTTACACGTATTTAAAAAAATATATGTATTTATAATACTATAATAGTATTTATAATAGTATATATATAACACACACAAAAAAAAAAACCTTTTAGCATGACATTTCATGCATGGGCATGAAATGAGAAAATGTCATGCATAAAAAAATGGAGATATTTTTGCCAAAACCATGCTCCTTTGTTATATGGATATATATATAGAGAGAGAGACTCCATACCACGTGTGCGGATTATGTTTTTTAAATAATAAAAAAATTTATTTTTAAGTTTGATTTTTTTATGATATTCAAACATTTCAGGCAACTCCTAAAGAAATCATTTCAAAATATATTTTTTTATTATTTTAAAAAAATCTGTTAAAATTTGTCAATTTTTAAGTAGCTTAAAAACGGACATATTTTGTCCGATTTTAAATTTTTAAGGGGTTCATCGAAATATTTGAATACCACATAAAAAAAATCGGCTCAAAAATATATATATTTTTTCTATTTAAAAAAAAATGGTCCGCACGTAAAGTCCTGAAGTGACTCTCTGAGTGTGAGTGTGTGTGTGTGTATATATATATAAATGTTACTCTATTTAGTATCTAGAGTAGTACTATTTGTGTGTGATGATATTATTCTTTGTTTTAAGAATCAAATATCAATTGCACAATTGTTTAATTCTTTATCTGGACTTTAGAGAAATATTATTAATGTTAGAAGGATGGGGCTTTAAAGTATAGTTAGTAATGTTAGAAGGATGGGAGTTTAAAGTATAGTTAGTAATGTTAATGTGTAAATCATTGTTAGATTGCTGATAATTTAAACTTCAATGTATGCTTGGTGTTTGTAAAGAAAATAAATTGAAAAAACGCCTAGGTGCCCATCATCCGCCCGCCCACTACCTACTTCTAAGGACGTTGGTCATATTATAATTTTTGCTATATTACAAAATTTTCTGTCAAATATCATTAGAAAGTATTTTTATCATGTGCTCGATCACTATATCTTTGTTCCAGTCTACAAGTTACAATGTGCTAGCATAGCAGAAAACTTTGGCAGTCCATCTTTATACCTTCAAAATTTTCTCCTTAATAGCTACATAATTAGATATAAGGGATGTATCACATTTACCCCGTTTTATGTCTTGCTGATACTCACATTCAGTGGTATTCAACCTTGACGAGTGATTCATGCATGCCCAAAAAAATATAAAACAAAATGCTAAGTAACGCGGAGAAAGAGAAAAGCCGACCACAAAACAAGATATATGTAGTTTAATTTAAAATGAGTTTATGGAGCAAGGTTTTTCGAGAATTTGGGATTGTTGGGGTTCTTCCTAACAAAAACATGGACAGATAATGTGTGGAGTGGTAGGGGGAAGGAGCTAAGAATTTTATTTTATTATCGCTTATTTGGGATGTTTGGAGGAAGAGACATAAAAACATTTTTTATGAAATCAGTAGAAAAATTAGATATGGGAGAGGGTGAAGTATATGGCTTCCTTATGGGCCTCAGGTATGAATTTGTTTCATGGATTTTGCATAATAAGGGAGTGTAACTAGGTGAAAAGGGTCTACTTTACTTACTATTATTAGTATCGAAATTTTACCTAAAATGTTTTACATGTATCGTACCATGATGTGGTCCCCACCGTGGTATGATACTTGTATTTTCGGTTTATTTTGATACGAGTTTAAGATAATTGTATCACTACTTGGGGTGTATATGGTGTGGGGAAAGCATACTGTACTCATCTATTGATCATTTTTTTTTTTTTTTTCTTTTGGGGGGTGGGGGTTTTTTTGGGGGGGTGGGGGGCAGGGGGGGGGGGGGGGGGGGGGGGGAGGTCTTTTGGTTTTATTTTCAAAATACTTGGCTGATTTTTTTAGTGAATTTAATGGACTGCTGGTCCATCCATCTATTATATAGTTTCATTTATATCAATAAAACAACTTAACAGTTCCTCCCTTAAAAATTGGACACATTGGAGATGGATTGATCCACATGGATCTATCTAAATTGGTTCTTCGAAAGACAAATTGATTTTAAGACAAACTTTACATTGTAACCAATGACACAAGCCACTATGCTTTGTTTATTTTTAGGGGGTTACAACCTGTCAAATGTCTGCAATGGACATGCCTCTGATTATGTAACAATCATAACTGCGTCTTATTTGGGTGTGTTTATATTCCTTTTCATGTATTTGTCATTGCAAATTCTAGATGAATTAACCTAAAAACCTTTACCGCATGCGTTCTTCTAACTCCTGCCAAAGTGTTACTTTTTGGGGAAACTTTTCTGCTTTGAAAATTCATCTCAGTCAATATTGACATTGAGTCAACCTCCAACCATAGGTTTTTCCATCCATATAGAGGGGAGGGAATGTGCTAGGGATAACTGTTGGAAAATTGGAATATAAATGGGTATTTAAAGCTGTCCAGATTTTTCTGGGGAGATTTTTGAGCAACTTTGAGCTCAAATTTAGGTGGGACCCACACTACGGAAATTGTGGGACCATATACGAACGCGTTCACCTCCGCAAGGAGATTAACGTAGTATATTCATATGTCCAATTTCAATAAGTTATGAATGATAATTATGTCCCCAAAGTGACTCACAAAGCAATGAAAGTTAATGAATTGGGTGTGTTATAACTCTTGTCCCACATTGGAAGAGTAGTGGAATTTTGATGAGTTAATAACACCCCAAGTATGGACTAAGGCTTGGATGCCTTGGGGGTATCCCAACTCTTTGAAGGGGAGATGACCTAAGCTATGCTCGGGTTGACTTTCGATCAAAAGTCCACACGCGCGCGTCCGGCCGGCTCGGTTCGGGCTTGGGCTTGGGCTTATTTTCTTAAATTTTTGGGCCGAATCTAATTAACTTTCTGGGCTTTAATTAATTAATTACGGAATTAATTAATCTTTAATTAACTGATTTCGGTTTTGACTGTTCCCAACAGTCAAGACATTTACTATAAATAAAATGTTACCCCTTCAGTTTTAACTACTGAAAAATTCCGAAATTGCTACTGCATTATTTCCTCTGCCCAGAAAATTATTTTCTTCATTTCTGCATTGCATGTTCTTGGTTCTGTTGAGTACAAACACAGAAATTGTGTTCGCTGGGATTATTCATTGCTGTGCTGCTTGATTAAATCCGAAAATCCGTTCTATCTTGGGAGGCAATTATTCATTAAACTCAAGCACGTTGGAGGAATAATTTTGTCTTAAGGAGACTGTTGAATAGGGCTCGGATTTCTTTCTAATTATTATTATTATTTCTGCAAATTCTAGTAAGTATTTCATTTCTATTATTCTGTTTCTATTCTGTCATTATTTTAATTGTTCATAATTCTGTACAATTGTTATTTATAAATAGTAGAAATAACAATAACTATCCTAACAAATTTGGTGGTCATGGGTGACATCACTAAAGGATTGTCCCCTCCATGCCATCACTTTATTTAGAATATTCTCATTTACAAAATATCTCTATAATCCCTTGACTAGTGACTAAAATACCCCTACGTTATTATGGGAATATTTTTTAATAATAACATAAAGATAAATACATCAATTTTTTATTGATCCATGTGCCAATCCTCTGGCGTATACATCATTCTCCCATCCTCCTTTGAGAAAGCTTTTCCTCGAGTGTGAGGGAGAAATTAGAATGGAAAAGGAGAATCCATGTGGCCGACCCCATATGATGGGATTAAGGCAAGGATGATGATGATGATAATGATGATATTTTCTTCAATTGTGGACGAGACTGATTTTTTTTTTTAAATTTGTGGACCTATAATTTAAGGCACATAAAGGGAATTGGTGGAGGGAGCCCAAATAATTCCAGCCGCAAAAAGTCAATGGGAGAGCCTGTAGTTTTAATTTGCCCAGAATTATCAACTTGAAGTCCTAGGCCCACTTTCTCATTTAATTCATACGGGCCAAACATCCCAACTTCTTCCTGTAGGAGCCCAACGTCAATTAAATTAAAACCCAAATATTCATACAAGGTTACTAAATTAGAGTCCAAATCAAGTATCGAAGTCTACAATAATACTAGATATTTACAACAACGTTGGGTTTTGAAACCAAAATCTTTTATGGGTATAAAAGATAAAGGAAGCTTTTATATAAACCCAACGTAACAATCTACACCCCCCCATCACGTAGATCAGTCGGTAAGGGGTTGTTCTAGCTTAACCAAGGTCTCGGGTTCGAGCCTTGAGAATGCAGTTGTGTTAAAATTTGGGAGGGAGAGCTTTGCCGCCCTTGTGATCCTACCCGGCTCGAACAGGATTAGTCCCACTCCAAAGGCGTGGGGAACCTGGGTCTAGACCAAAAAAAAAAAACAATCTACAACCCCCGTTTAAATCAATGTTGCTTTTGAAAAACGTAATTGAAAAAAGTACTATAATATCCCTGTTTTTAAACCCCAGAAACATCAACGAACAGACCGTTGTGTTCAAGTAGGACTCAACCTTAGACACCAATTAGATTCGTAAATAACAACGCACCAAGTTTCTATTATTTCGGGAGTAAAGTAAAAAAATATAGTATATTACATATATTCCTTTTTGGTTTCGAACTTTGTTTAGTCCTTTTTGTATTCACAAGGGTATGTTTGATTGTAATGGGTGGAGATAATTTATAAGGAAACTTAAGGGAAATTATTTTCATGGAAAATCTCTAATGTCCATTATCAGATTGTACTTAGCAAAGCTGGGAAAAATATCAAGGAAAGTTTAGGCAATCACACACTAAAAGTTGGAAAAACAAAATCTTTCACATTTTGCACGAACAGTGACTTGCTTTATTACTTATTCTGACCTTTTCATGAATTGGCGACTGTTCATTTGAGCTTAGAAATCTCACTTTGATGATTCAACCAGTTAACTAGCCACTGTGTTTTTTAAGGGGTTTCAACATGTTAAGTGTCAACTATATATACACACACACACACATATATAGTTATGCATGCTTATGTGGACCATCTTGGTCTGTTTATAGACTCGGGCGTTTGAGTGTGATTGCAGAGGAGAATTAGTTATATGGCTCTCTCCTTAGATTTGCAGAATTTCGTTCTTGTGCTCGAGTGCTGAAGCTATACAGACAAGCTCTAAGGATTAGTACAGGTAAATTTGTAGTGAAGAAGAATATTGTTGCACTTGATTAGTACTTCATGAGGTAAATTTGACTAACAAGTATATGGTTGCTATTAAACAACTAAAGAAATTTTGTTAGAATGCTTTGAAATATTTTTTCACTTATTCCAACCACTTGTTCCCTTGGCCTTTACTAGAGCCAGGGACAGATCCATAATCTTTATTTAAGGTAGGAAAATTAAGATACTAATATACTTGTCTAAAACTTAGGTGGATAAATTGTTATATTATTAAAATTTAACCTAATTGTCATGAGAATGCTAAACATTTTACGACTACTAGCGTAATTTTTGAAAACAAGGTGGGCAATTCTCCCCCCCCCCCCCCGCATCTTTGAATAGGGATGCAAACTAACTTAGCTGGACTGAGCTTAAGCTTAAAGGAGCTCAACTACTCATTTTTGAGTTTGGCCCGACAAGAATTTTCATAACTCGAACTCGATTCGAGTCCCAAAACGAGTCATTAACGAACTCAAGCTAATAAACTAACCTTTTCCGAACTGAGTTTAGTTTTTGACACACACACACACACATATTTACATGTCTTGTATTTAAACTCATCAATCCATTTCACATGCCTTATCTACTCTATAAATGTCATGTTTGCGAGCCTACAGCAGCCAAACGTATGCTTTAAACGAGCCATATGATGGTTCGAGATCAAGTTGAAACTTTGAAAGAACAATATAGGTGGCTCGAGCTCAGTGCAGTAAGTTATGAAACGGACAATCTCGAGTTGTTCATGGGCAGCACGGTTCATTTTGCTGCCCAGCCCTTGCTTTTTGTTCGAAACCCATGATAATTTTTCTGACGACAAATTTGAAAAAGACTATGATTAAATTGTACTAGTTCCTCTCAAATTTCTTCCTCTTTCTACAATTTACGTTGTTCTCTGATTTTCACTTCCACGTCTGGTTTTCAAAAACATATTAAAAGTCAAATTCAGAGCTACTTGTTTTTCTCTTGCTTTTTATAATATTCGTTAGTTTTCGGGATCACATCCAATTGAATAAACTGGTGTTTGTGGCCTTAAAAGTTATTTAAACTACTTCATAATATATATTTTGGGTGGAAGTTTATTGGCATTGCTTGCATTGCGATGGAGCTTACTGCTGAATTGAGACATATTAGCAGTCGAGATGGAAAATAACCGAAATTGCAACGACAAGCAAATTTCTTGATTAGTGCAGGATTGGAGAGGTTGAAAGATTTATATGAGAGGCTTGATATGCAAGGTCATTAATAAGGTACTGTGACTGCATACTATCCTTTTCGAACTACAGTACTTGGCCCACATATATAAAAGGATCTTGCTTGTTCTCTCTCCTTTTCGTGAACCAAAACAACACAGATAAAATGGTTCCTTAATTTGTCATGATTCGGAATTATTATTATTGTTTAAGAAATTCAGAATAAATTAGATTTCTTAATCAATTTTAACAGTTCTTGATGATATAGTTGGCTTACTTATTTGTTCCTAGTGTTCTTTTGGTGAAATAGATCAATTAAATTCTTTATAATTGTAAATAGTGTTTTGAAGTGTAGGGAATAGTCGTTATAATCGTGATGTTTGGTAAATAATTTTTACTTACAATTTTATTATACGCCTTCGTCCCAATTTAAGGGTCCCTATTCAACTTTCACGTTCATTAATTATACACTAATCAATGGCCAAAATCAACGCATATTAGCTATTGTGGACCATATTGATGTTCCACAAAAAGAAATAAGTCTTCTAATTTGGGGCAACCCAAAAAGGAAGGAATAATGAACTCTTAATTCGGGACGCATGGAGTAGTGGTTTCACTGAATTTATTGCTATGAACAAAATAGAATAGAAAATGAAGTTTCATATAAGTGACTTAATAAAATGGGAAAAGGTTCTTTTGAATATCATAGTGGTATATTCAAATTATGTCAGATCTGCAATGAGAAAGAAGTTGCGTCATTTTAGTATTAAGTCTTTTAGTTATGAATTGGTTAGTTTTGTTGGTTAGAAGTTGTTGACAACTATAATGTTGGTTAGAGATATTTTAGTTTGTAAGCAATTGTTCTTATAAAAGGAAGTAAACAGATTGTATTTAGGACACTGATAAATGATAAATTTCTTCTTCTCTTCTAATTCTATTCTTCATCTCCTTATTGGGTTTCTAACCCAATGAACCAATTAATGGGGGCCAATTCAATGATAGGGACGAAAGGGGAAATTACAGGGATAATTTGGGGGGTAAATACAAATTACACAAGGTAGATTTCTCGAATGCCATGGTAAGGATGTAAGGACTTGGATGAAGAGGTGCCAGAGTTTTTTTGCTGTAAATCCAGTGGAAGAAAGCAAGAAGGTGGGGTTTATGTGTCTCCATTTGGAAGAAAGGGCTGAGGCATGAATGCAAGGCCAATATGAGACTCTTGAAGGAATATAATGGGGAGATATTGTCAAATCCATTTGTGCTCGGTTTGTTGGCCTTGGACAAGGAGACATTGTGGAAGAATTTTATAAATTGAAACAATTAGAGAGAGTGGAAGACTACCAAAACAGGTTTGAGGACCTACAACCCTTGGTACAAGCCGAGAATAAATTGTTAAATAAGGGGTCCTTTGTATCCAATTTCATAAGTGGTCATAAGGATGAAATAATGGCTCATGTGAAGACGTTCAAACCCAAGACCCTAATTGATGCTATTGAAATTGCTAAACTTTAAGAGACTGCCCTAGAATTGGCCTAAAGAAAAAACTATACAAAACAAATCACACCAGCTTATACACCAAGACACCTGCCTCAAGAAACAATTACGCCAGTCCACAAAACTAAAATACAGTTGAAACAGTATACATCAAGAACTTCAGTCCCTATCTAAACACCTACCCAATCAAGAATCCAACCACCAACACCAAACAATTACTTACCCGCAATCAAGAAGATTTCACCAGCAGAAATGCAAGTGAGGAGAGAAAAGGGGCTATGCTACAATTGTGTCGACCATATGTGTGGGGACACAAGTGTTAGAAGATGAGAATTTACATGCTCAATACGAAGAAAACCCCCCCAGAATGTGAGTTCCCCTAACCATCTAGAAGAACAAGCTAATCATTCTGTGAAAATTGGCTAAGATATGACAATCTCAATTCAAAAACTCTCTGGAAGTTCCACCCATCAGACCTTGTTGATTAAAGTAAAGGCAACAAATCATTGCATCATAATCTTGATAGACACTGGAAGTTCACACAATTTCTTAGATCCAAAGAAAGCCAACAAGTGGGTTGTGAAATATACTCCACCAACAAACTCATGGTGAGAGTAGTAGATGGAAGTTAAACCAGTACTGTAATCGACTAAAACTAATACAGGGGTTCGGTTTTAGCAAGAGTATACTAATTACAAGCTATAACAGATGAAGACATATAAACCACAACAATGCAAATCTAGAGAAAACGATAGAGATTAGATGAGGGAGAAAGAATGAAATCAAATTTACGTGGTTCGTTTGAAGGAGTTGCCTACATCCACAGGTGCACGTGTTAATTGTATTACTTCAATGCGATGGATGAAGTTTGGACATAAGCTCTCTAGTTCATTGTAGACTTTGACAGCATAATGGTAAGATAAAAATATCTTGATCCCATTAATGTGAGGGTGTGTGCTATTTATAGGATGTTAGAAGAGAGAGAATAAAGAGTGACATGTCATAACTTTATAGGTTAGGCAGGTACACGTTTTATATGCAAGTGCGAGAATAATCATAAAGTTTGTTATGGGCACATGGAGGGATATTTGAATATCTCCCCCACGTGTGTGCACTGCTGATATCATTCAATCACACAATACATGCTTGCTTAAATAGATTTACTTGACGGTGTTAACATGTTGTGAGTTGGCTGAGTTATACTAACTGACAGTGACATTGGGGTCGACCTGATTGCCCGGGTTGACCAAATTGATAACTAAGCCGACCAGTTTATGTGAGTAATGAGTTTAGGGGTCCTCTTCTGATAGATCCACGAGCCATACCTTATTTATAGTATAACAAAAGCCCCGAAGACTTTGATCACGATTGAGGATTGCAGAAGATATTTTGAAGTGTTGTGTATTCTGGATATGTGCTAAGAAGATTGATTGAGTGAAGTGTTAGCTGAGATTCCATCGGCTCGTGTTCTGGTCAAATTGTAAGGATCTTCTCGGCTTGGAAAAAAAATCGTCTCAACCTCAGACGAGTATAATGACTTGTAAAAAATTTCAATCTTTGGTTAAGGACTGCCACGTGTCGTTTATCCTTAGCGGAGTCAGACTCATAATGGTGTGCGTGCCTTGGGTATTATGCGCACTGCTCTAGGGCGTCAATTGTGCTTCCAACGCATGACATCAACTTCCTTTTTAAAAAAAGTAATCATTACCGACATAAATAAGTATAAAAAACAAATCCAAAATCATATCAAACTTTCTCATCCACAAACCTTCGAGGAAGAGATTTCTAGAGAGAGAGAAAAAACCAGTTCTAGTTCCAAGTTCATCCTCTCTGCTAACTCTTTCCCATTTCTGTCATTTTCGACTGACTCTTTGATTGAAAAACTCTTTTTTGGGAGAGGATTTCAGTTTTCGATCGCTCATTACTAGAACTTAAGAACTTCTGAGTTGTCTTTCGCAATTTTTAGTATTCCAGGTACGCTCATTCAAGGTTTCAAGGGTTTTTTTTCTTAAATTTCTTCAAATTTTGCTGCAATTTTCTGTTGTTTGTTGATTGTTGTTACTAGTTTTGAATATTGGTTGGAGTTTACACGTCTTAGGGGGCCCTTGAGTTGGTTGGCCTAGATTTTTCCAATTTAGGGTTTTATAAGGTTTCCTTACACCAAATCCTTTGTTTCGAAATCAAATATCCTACCAAGCCTTTGTTTCTCTCCAGAACCAAACCTTTATGAGTGAAAACTCTTACACTGGGAGGGTGTTAAAGCGCATTCATGAACTTGAGAGTCTTTGACTTGGGTTTTACGAGGCTAGGAGACCAGTTCCATTCCAAACCATCCGTCCCAAAGATGAATCAAACCATACTAAATTCGCCTCTAGGGTTCCCTTCTCTATAGGCCTTCTCCATAACCCTTACACGTGCAGTATAGTGGGCTTGAGTTCATAGGACCTATGGGTGTTGAAGAAGTCGACCACCAACCTGGTGGTAGAAAGTACGCTGATATTAGTTCCAAAGAGCCTGTAGTTGACCTTGTGTCATCTGAGGTGGAGGTTAAGTTTATGGCCCCACCTTAGCCTTCAGATTCACTTGTTGTTGTACCTCCTTCCAAGGAGAGTACGTATGGGAGTTCCACTGATTCATACGACCCCATAAATGTTGAGGCCAAATACAATGATTGTGAAATCACCGAGGATGAGCTAGACAACCTGAGAGATCGGTATGCCATCCTTATTAGCATTAGGGTGAGACTACCCAGTTGTGATGAGAGAGTCTATGATTGAGGTGATGCCAATGAGATTTATTTTCCTATGTGGGTACTTAAAGTCATAGTTCGTCTATCCCTTCACCCTATTATAAGGTCGATCTTAAAGGGTTATGGGATTGCTCCAACTCAACTTCCCATAGACGTTTATAGAACAATTTTAGGAGCAATGGTGCTTTGGTAGTCACGTACTGGCTTCGACCTCACTGGGGACATTTTTATATTTGTATGTGGCATAAAGGACAATGCTAATACTCCCAAGTATTACTAATTTGCTCCTAAGAAGTCACATTTAAGGATGATGAAGGTTGTTCAGACGAGAAACTACAGTTGGAAGAACCAATATATGTTCTTGAAGAATAATTGGGACTTCCACCTTTATAAAAGGGTTCAGACTAATCCTATCCCCTGTGAGTGGTGTGGGCATAATAAAATTGGTATTTACTTTTTCTAAGTTTTCTTCCTCATTACCTTTCAATTGATTCTGTGCTAATACTTTTTGTCTAACCTTTTTAGTGAATAAAGATCTTTGGGAACTCTCTGTACTGAAGGACTTGATTGAGAGATTTTGTGTGCTTAACCCCCCAAAATTCGAAGATATCTTCTCTGTGTCCAAGTTCATAAAGCTTGGGTATCGCACTCGTCCAGGTAGTGTTCCTCATCGGGAGATATTAGTGCTACTAGTAGCAAAAGACTAGTTGAAGCCGATTAGCGGGTTGAGGCCGAGGTCGAAAATGGTAAGGGATCTTCGCCAATTGTAATAGGTCGTCCTCCGTTATGCATTGTAATGTGACAACTGTTGAGCTTTTGTGCAACTTTTACTCCGACCATTTTAGGTTTCATCGTTGAATCTTCTTGCGAATGCCACCTCGACAGATTGACCGTAGCACCATGGAGACTGCTCGTTGAAGCAAAACTATTCAGGAGGAAAAGAGGAAAGCAAATGCTTAAGCTAAGGATAAAAATAAAGATGATGCTCAGAACAAGGCCGATGCCGAGGATAAGAAACAGGCCGAGATTAATGCACGGAAGAAGGCCGACGTTGATGTTGCCATCGGTGCCAAATCCATAGGGAAAGCTCCCATGCCTTATGATCTTCCAAATGTTGGCGACAAGGATCTGCCTTGGAGAGGGTATTGAGCGGAAGGTGTCCTTCTCGTCAGCTCGTCCGAGAAGTTAGGTCATCCTCCCATTTTGTGAAGTAAAGGATTTCAAATTCGACCCCGCTAATCCCATCACCACCTAGAAGAGGGATCAAGACTCCTTCTCTCATCATATGAATAACGCTACAAACTTGCTCAGCTACCATGGGCATAATCCAGACTTTGAATTCTTGAGGGGCTATGATCTTGACACTCTGTGGAAGTTGGTTCAACATCTCTGTTTGTGGTAAGTTGTTGTGGTCGTTTGCCTCTGTCAAATATTTTTCTACTTGCTGATCCCATTGTTTTTTTCTTTCAGGGTGCAATGGTTGCCACTATCTTCACACTACAAGAAAAATGGTTATTAGGGACGGGGGTGTTTAGGATGGCCGCATAATTTTGTCCCTTAAAAGTATCATTTTGGACGGATTTTAATTACTGTCCCTATTGATAAATCGCAAAAGGGGCAGATTTTGAAAATCGTCCCATTTGATATATCATTTGGGACGAAAAATAATTACCAACCTTTAAAGTAAAGTTAAATTTTTAGCTCTTCTTTTTTTGAGACAAATATAAGGGACAAATTTTAAAAGCCGTCCCATTTGGTATAGCTTATACCACATATTTATAAAATCATCCCTTTTGATAAAATACAAAAGGGACGGATTTTAATTATCGTCCTTTTGATAAATCACAAAAGGGACAGATTTTAAAACCATCCCATTTGGTATACCATTTGGGACGGATATTAATTATTAACCCTTTTGATAAATCACAAATAGGTTCTATTTCATTTTCCCACATTTTTCCCCATTCCCATCTCTTTCTGCCCCGCCCTGTCCCTCGCCTCCTTGCCCTGGTCCCTGCCCCTGCTTAGCCCCACTTCGCACCACCCTGCCCTTGCCTCTCTAGTAATTCTTCTTCTTCTTCTTCTTCTTCTTCTTCTTCTTCTTGTCTATTGATATATATATATATATATATATATATATATATATATATATATATATATATATATGTGTGTGTGTAGTTTATATATGTTTTTAGTTGAATTTGAAGTAATTAAGGGAAGAACTTATGGACAATTAGTTTATTTAATTTGGATGCCTAAATCAGGTTTAATGAGAGACGAAAAATATTGGAAGTTGTCACAAAATAACAAAAAAATACATTAGACTCTTTGTATGTATCCCAAATTACAAACATTAATTGAGCTAATTATTTGAGGGCTTTGTAATTTAGGTTTCGTGTACATATTTTGTTCATTTTGTTTAAAATCTATTTATGTTTATGTTTACATATGGGAATCCAATTATCTTTTGTGTTTTGTTGTTTATTTTCTCTTTTTCAGATCAAGACCTAATTATGTGGGTACTTATATCAGGTATACACTCTCTTTGTGCTTCTAAATTTATATTTTGAGTTTTTTGCCTTGAAATTTTTGCTTTTTTGCTGTTGTCAATTAGGTGTGATCCTTTTTCTATATTGCTAAGTGTTTTCAATTGTTCTCTCTATTTTCCAAGTATACATAAGTTTTGATGGTGCACTCGGATTTTAAGAAGCAAACTTAACATGAGATAATTAGGTTGCATCATTGCAGGCGGCCCCACCAAGCGAGTTTATGTTCTCTTTTTAATTTGGTTTTTAGAGGAGGATGCTAAAAACTCCCCCATTGTTCAGCACCACAAGAGATGAGGTACATCTCTGCTTTCCCCCAATATATTTGAATGTCTTTTCTTTTAACGATGTATCAATTTGTGTTTGGGTTGTGAGCTTTTTATGTTCTCCATATACACCTAAGTACTTATCACAGTTATGTTCAAATGCTAAATAATGTATGGTTTTATTTATTCGCAAAATGAAAATGCTATCTTACTTAAATATTATACAAAGCATGTTCACTGTGCACACGTAACCTACAATGTGAGTGATGATTTCACAAGACTTCTCTTCCTAACTATTATATATTTGAATTTCGAGAATGATTTTTTGTTTGATTTTCCAGGTTTACCTATTTTTTTTGTTTGATATAGCATTCTCATCGTGTACACATAGCATACTCATCGTGCACACATAACATACTAGTGTCTCTCTTTATTTGCATGTTTATCATTATAATTTTGTTAGTTTTTGAGACCAAGATTAATTTGTTAGCTTTTTTTTAATTGAAATATTGGGTTCCTTTTATATTTTTCGGGATGTTCTATTTTTTTATGGGTAGTCATATTTGGGTGTAGATGCAGTTGAAATTTGGAATTCATGTTTATTAACTAGGCTTTTTACTACCATGTTTAATTGTGATTGAATGGACATATAGGAGTAGAACGGGATGGTTATCTAAGGATACACAGAGGTTGCGATTTTGGTAATAGAAATGAAGGAGGGGAAACTATCTTAGAATTTGCTAAGGCATACGATCTAGCGTTAACAATCACATTTTTCAAAAAAAAGGACGAACATTTAATAACATTTAAAAGCAGAGAAAATAAAACTGAAATAGACTATTGCTTAATTAGGAGAAGAGACTTGTACACATGCAAAGATTGTAAAATTATACCAGGTGAAAGCTTAACAAATCAACATCGTCTATTAGTAATAGATTTAGCAATTAAAGAATTTAAGTACCGAAAAGAGAAAATAGGTTATCAAAATATAAAATGGAAGGGTTTAAAAGGATGCAAAGAGATTGAATTTAGACAGAAGTTCCTGTTAAACATGAAGTGGAATTGGGACGACAATGTTAACAACATTTGGTCAAGAACAAAGAATGATATCGAGAAAATAGGTAAGCAAATTTTAGGTGAGACTAAAGGAAAAAGATTCATTAAAAAAGAGACTTGGTGGTGGAATGAGAAAGTGAAAAAGATAAATACCAAAGAAACGAGTAAGCTTTAAAAAGTGGCAAAAGAGTAAAAATCACGAAGATTTAGAAAAATATAAGAAGTTAAAAAGTGAAGTAAAAAATAATATTAGAAGTGCGTAACAAAACGCACTAAATAATCTTTATAATAACTTAGGTACCAAGGAAGGTGAAAAGAAAATATATAAATTGGCAAAGAATAGAGATAGATTGACAAGGGATATGGGTCCGGTTAAGTGTATTAAAGACATAAACCAAAATATATTAATTAAAGATAAAGAAATTCTAGATAGATGGGAAGAGTATTTTCAAGGATTATTGAATTAAGAATATCCCAAAAAAGATGTTGAGAACATTGAACTGAATATAGGAATGGTATTTCCGAAAAAGAAGTAGATATATTAATAAGAAAAATGGTAAAGAATATAGCGGATGTCCCTGATAAAATACCAATAGAGGTGGGGAAAACCCTTGGAAGTCTAGTGGTAGAATGGTTAACAGGTTTATTTAATAAAATTTTAAGAGAAGGAAACATGCCAGATGAATAGAGGAAAAACACTATAATACCTTTGTATAAAAATAACTCCGCCTGTGTCGTGCTCAACTTCTTATTTTTTTTTTACACTGCCAGTCCCAAGCCCGGATAAAGGAGGAGGGTTGCGTTAGGTAGCTGACAGCCAGCGTAAAACTTTGTCAGATCCTTATGAACATGAATCCTATGAATATACGTGCTAATGCTAGGGCATTCCCCTTAAGCGATGCGTTGCGCCTGCCACCGGGTGTCTCGAAAAATAGGCAAGGGGCGTTGCGCCTGCTACCGGGTGTCTTGAAAAATAGGCAAGGGGCGTCGCATCGACGCCCGGATGTGACGATAAATACGCAAGGTTTCTTGCAACAAGTTGGACGTGTGTGGGTAAAAAAGCTAGTCCAGGATACTAGACCTAGGTTAGTGACTTGGAACATAGGGACTATGACAGGAAAAGGGATGGAGTTGGTAGATACCATGATAAGAAGAAAAGTTAACATAGCTTGTTTACAAGAAACTAAATGGGTTGGTGAGAAAGCTAGAGAAATAGAAAATACAGGATTTTAATTTTATTATACAGGAAAATATAGAAATAAGAACGGAGTTGGAATAATAGTAGATAAGAATTTTAAGGACGATATCTTAATCGTTATTAGGAAAGGTGATAGACTTATACTTGTAAAATTGGTATTAGATGAAAACATAATTAATATTGTTAGTGCTTATGCACCTCAGGTAGGATTAGATGAGCGCACTAAAGTACAATTTTGGGAACAAATGGATGAACTAATTCAAGAAATACCCGTAGGTGAGAAAATCTATATAGGGGAGATTTTAATGGCCATGTAGGAGAAAATCATGTAGGATATGAGATAGTGCATGGAGGATATGATTTTAGAGATAGGAACGACGAGGGAGAGTCTATCTTAGATTTTGCGATGGCTTATGCTTTTGTACTAGTAAATACATATTTTAAAAAGACGTTTGAACACTTGATAACTTATAAAAGTGGAACACATGAGAGCCAAATAGATTTTTTCATTACTAGAAAAGGAGACCGATTAACGCGTAAAGATTTTAAGGTTATCCCGGGAGAGAGCTTAACCTCAAACATAGGATAATGGTGTTGGATATAAATATTAAAAATCAATCACGAGTGCAAAAAGTCAAGATTAACCCACGAACTAGGTGGTGGAACTTAAAAGAGAGAAATCATAACTATTTAAATATAAGTTATTAAATGAAGCAACATGGAATACTGAAGAAGAGTGTTTAGGCACATATTCTTCACATTTATCCCCTTAATTTCGGTATTTTTATGATCCTGTGTAGTGTAAATAAGCTTGAATTTGTCTCAAATGTATTCTACTAACCTTTTTTGGCAAGTATTTCTTGTTTTGTGTATTTCTCATGCGTTTTACAGGTATTTCACGCAAGTTAGTTCGAAGGAGAACGCAAAACAGTGAAAGAAACCAATAAATGAAGAGTTGAAGGACATTTTCGTAATTTTACAGCCTTAGTCCGAAGGTGGGGCCAACTAGAAAGTTGAAGAGATCTAAATTACAAGAATACTGGAAAAAACTGTACCTCAATCCGAGCTACGGTGAAGAAGTTACGATGTTTTGAAGTTGCGCGATAATGAAGAGTCTAGATGTGCGGATTTCTGTCATTAATTATGCATTTAATGCAGTGCAACTCTTGGAAAACTTGTTCCACAAGCACTATTGGCTGTCAATTTCGAGATTTTGTGCTATAAAAGCCCATGACCTACATCATTTGAGAAGAGTTGCTAGAGAGAGGCTAGGTTAGGAGTAGGTTAGAAGTGTTAGATTGAATTTTAGGGTTAGATTTTGAGAGCAAATTTTCTATTCCTTCAAGAGTTTTCATGAACCCTATTTTGTAAGAATTTCTGAATCCCAATTCCATTCTTGTTGCTGAATTCAAATAATATCATTTCCATTCTCTTGTTTTATTATTTGCAATTTATTTATAATGTCTTGTAGATCCTTAATGTTGTGTATAAATTTGTTTTTTTTTATCCAATCATGAGTAGCTAAATTCTCAAGGGTTGGGGTACATGAACTCAATCCTAATACAAATTATTTGTATGGAAAATTAGAAAATAAATGAAAATATTGGTTGAATCGTGAATGAAAATCATATATGTATTGTCATATCTTTTAATCTCTCTTGCCCTAGGTACTTGGGATGTTTAAGAATGCTTTGTATGTATAATTTGTCGTTCACCGCCTTATATTGATCTTTGATTTCATATGATGCGGTCTTGAATCTCATATATGTAATGCTTAGTGATGATAAGGACTGGATTTAATCAAGAATTTTGATTTATAATTCTAGTATTCTAAAGGATAATTTGTTAAGGATTGAGGGATTGCACCCTACCCTATTTTCTCCCATTTGTCAGATCTAATTTCTTTTGCACTTTTCAGTTTGTTTTTCTTAAGTAATTTTTTAATAGAAATTTTCCCAATCATCATCTTTTTCATTTTTATTTTAGAAGTAATAAATCAATTAAATTCTATAAAACATTCCCTGTGGATTCGATACCCAGACTTACTACTATACTCCATAAAAGTGTAGTTAAAAGTTTAGGTTTTTTTTTGTATTGAGGTTGGAAGCCGATAACAACGACTAGCGTATTACACGGACGCTCGGTTTTTCCACTCGATCAAAGAGACTAACATAATGTGGAATAAGATGGCCACATGCATTAGGAGAATATCAAAAGAAATTCTTGGAGAATCAAAAGGCAAGGGGCCACAGTCTAAAGAAACTTGGTGGTGTAATGAAGAAGTAAAAAATATAGTAAAAATTAAAAGGGAGTGTTTTAAAACATGGAAAACAAATAGAAATCAATAAAATTTTGAGAAATATAAATGGGCTAAAAAGGAAGTTAAGAAAGTGGTAAGAGATGCTAAGTTAAAAGCGTATGATGATCTTTATACAAAATTAGGTACACAAGAAGGGGAAAAAAGTATTTATAAGCTTGCTAAACTTAGGGGCAGGAAAACAAAAGATTTTAATAACGTTAAGTGTATCAAAAGTGATGATTCGAGAGTCCTAGTAAAAGATGATGAAATTATGGAAAGATGGAAAAACTACTTTGAGAGGTTATTAAATGGAGATAATGAGAGTAGATTAGATATAGAGGAACTTACGAAGACTCGAGAAAATATATTTTTTCGCAGAATTAGGACAATAGAGGTCAGGATTGATCTAAAAAAGATGAAAACAGGGAAGACTTTAGGACCAGATGGTATCCCTATTGAGGTTTGGAAGTTCTTAGGGGAGGATGGAGTATCATGGCTTACAAAATTATTTAATAGAATTTTAATGACTAACAGGATGCCCGATGAATGGAGAAAAAGTGTTTTAGTACCTATTTATAAAAATAAAGAGGACATACAAAGTTGTTCAAATTATCGTGGTATTAAGTTCATGAGTCATACAATGAAACTTTGGGAGAGAGTGATTGAATATAGATTGAGATTAAAGACAACAGTATCTGAGAATCAATTTGGGTTTATGCTTGGGAGGTCAACAATGGAAGCAATCTATTTATTAAGGCGATTAATGGAGGGGTATAGGGAGAAAAAGAATGATCTTCATATAATTTTTATAGATTTGGAGAAGGCGTATGATAGGATACCAAGAGATATATGATGGAATCTACATAAAATAGGAGTGATTCACAGATATATTGATGTGATCAAGGATATGTATGATGGTGCGATGACTACAGTAAGAACATCAGCCGGAGAAAGTAGTGAATTTTCAATTACGGTAGGTCTACACCAAGGTTTAGCATTAAGTCCTTATCTCTTTCTCTTGTTATGGATGAGTTGACAGGACAAATACAAGATGAGGTGCCATGGTGTATGCTATTTGCAGATGATATTGTTTTAGTGGATGAGACTAAGACGGGGATTAATGCTAGGTTGGAATTGTGGAGAGAGACTTTAGAAACAAGAGGATTTAAAATAAGCAGAACTAAAACAGAATATGTGGCGTGCAATTTTAGTAGTAATACGAGGACAAATGGAGATGTGGTGAAATTGGAGGGTCAAGAGATACCTAGAAATGATCATTTTCGTTATTTAGGATCGATTATCCAAAAAGATGGAGATATTAGTGATGATGTTACTCATAGGATTAGAGCAGGTTGGGTTAAGTGGAGAAGTGCTACCGGCGTTTCGTGCGATAAGCGTATACCTTTGAAGTTAAAAGATAAATTTTATAGGATGACCATTAGACCCGCCATGTTATATAGGACAGAGTATTTAACAACCAAGAAACAAAATGTGCAGAAAATGAGTGTGGCGGAGATGTGAATGCTAAGATGGATTTGTGGTAAAACTCGAAAGGATAAAATTAAAAACGAACAAATTCGTGAAACGGTAAAAGTAGGTCCTATAGAAGATAAATTGAGAGAAAATCGACTTAGATGGTTTGGACACGTCAAGCGTAGACCAATGGATGCTCCTGTAAGGAAGAGTGATTAAGTTAGTATTGATGGTAATACAAGGAGTAGAGGTAGGTCTAAATTGACTTGGTGGGATATTATAAAAAAGGACATGATGTCATGTGATTTAACCGAAGATATTGCACTGGACATAATAGAATAGAAAAATAGGATTCATGTAGTCGACCCCAAATAATTGGGAAAAGGCTTTGTTGAGTTGAGTTGAGTTGTATAAAAATAAAGGGGATATACAGAACTGCGGTAGTTATAGAGGAATCAAATTGATGAATCACACTATGAAACTATGGGAAAAGATTATAGAATAAAGATTAAGAAGTGAGTCAACTATTTTGGAGAATCAATTTGGATTTATGCCGGGCCGATCCACCACATAAGCTATTCAGTTAATGGAGAAAATTAAAAGTAAGAATAAAAATTTATATATGGTCTTTATAAACTTAGAAAAGGCTTATGATAGAGTACCTAGGAATATAATTTGGCGGGATTTAAGGAGGAAAAGAATCTCTATGAGTTATATTAAAGTTATTGAAGATATGTATGGTAGCACAAAGACTAGAGTAAGAACTATATGTAGAAACTAATGACTTCACAATTAAAGTAGGTCTACATCAAGGATCGACTTTAAGTGCGTATTTATTTGATGTAGTTTTGGATGAGATTACTAAGGACATACAAGAAGATGTCCCATGGTGTATGTTATTTGCTGATGATATAGTTTTAGTAGACACTTCAAAGGAGGGCTTAGCGATGAGAGAAGATACTTGGAGAAAATCCTTAGAGTCTAAAATCAGAAGAAACAAAACGAAATTTATGGAATGTAAATTTAATAATGAGGCGTCGGATAGCGTAATGTTAAAGATTGAAGAAAAAGTGATAAACTAAACTAATAAATTTCGTTATTTAGGTTCAGTATTACAAAGCAATGGGGATATTGATGAGGATATTACGAGTAGAATATCAACTGGTTGGATGAAATAGAGACAAACACGTGGGGTGTTATGCGATAAGAGGATAACTAATAAATTAAAGAATTTTTTTATAGAACAGTTGTTAGGCCAGTGATCCTATATGGAGCGGAGTGTTGGCCGTTAAAGAAAAAACATGAACAAAGTCTCCATGTTAGTGAGATGAGGATGTTATGATGGATGTTAGGAATTACTAGAAAGAACAAAATTAAAATCAAATACGTTAGAGAAAAGTTAAGCGTACCTCCCATTGGCGATAAATTAAGAGAAAGTAGACTTAGGTGGTGCAGACATGTGTTGTGTAGAATAGTAGATGCACCTATAACAAGAGAAAGATTATTGAAAATAGACGTTAAAAGAGAAATGGGTTGCCCTAAGCTATCGTGGGAGAAAATTATTAGGAGAGATCTTAAGGAATTAAACTTGAATAATAATATTGCATATAATATATTATAATGGAAAAGGAGAATCCATGTGGTCGACTCCATATGATGGGATTAAGGCAATGATGATGATGATAGATTGGAGCATTGGTCTTTCACTCAAGAATCCGGATACATCTCAAAGCTTAGTAAGTTGAATGATTTCAAACTTTTACGTATTCATATTTTCTTAACAGTTGTTTGACGTCATGCCTAACTTAGATTTTCACTTTGTTAGAGTTTAGTGATCTATTAGTCAAACTTTATTAGTGTTTTGAATAATATTCATCCAATGCGGGACCAAATTCATTATTGATTACTAATAGTATTCATATTCAATAATACGACCAAGATGTATATAAAGTTATATTATGTTCAAATAGTTAATGAAGATAAATGGACTTTATAAATATTTATATTTTGTAAATGAATGTTTTTATCCTATGATTGATGTTTTAATAACGAGAACAATGAAATACTGAAATTTTGTGTTGGCCTTCTTTAAACTCAACTCAACAAAGTATTTTCCCCGATTATTTGGGGTCGGCTACATGAATCCTATTTTTCATTTCATTTTGTGTAGTAAAATATCTTCGGTTAAATCACATGATATCATGTTTTTTTAACAATATTAAACCAAGTCAATTTAGGCCTACTTCTATTCATTACGTTACCATTAATACTAACTCAATCACTCTTCCTTACGAGGGCATCCATTGGCCTACGCTTAACGTGTGCAAACCATCTAAGCCGATTTTCTCTCAATTTATCTTCTATAGGAGTTACTTTTACCGTTTCACGAATTCGTTCATTTCTAATTTTATCCTTTTGAGTTTTACTACAAATCCATCTTAGCATTCACATTTCCGCCACACTCATTTTCTGCATATTTTGTTTTTCGGTTGCCCAACACTCTGCCCCATATAACATGACGGGTCTAATGGCCATCCTATAAATTTTTTCTTTTAACTTCAAAGGTATACGCCTATCACACAATACGCCGGTAGCACTTCTCCACTTAACCCACCCTGCTTTAATCCTATGAGTAACATAATCATTAATATCTGCATCTTTTTGGATCATCGAGCCTAAATAACTAAAATGATCAATTCTAGGTATCTCTTGACCCTCCAGTTTCACCACACACCCGATTGTCCTCATATTACTATTAAA
Source organism: Sambucus nigra (assembly GCA_949130495.1). Classification (NCBI taxonomy): domain Eukaryota; kingdom Viridiplantae; phylum Streptophyta; class Magnoliopsida; order Dipsacales; family Adoxaceae; genus Sambucus; species Sambucus nigra. Next base: position 807,484,673 of record OX422207.1, read on the forward strand.
ATTGCACAATTCATAAGGATCTGACAAATTTTTATGCTGGATGTTAGTTACCTAACGCAACCCTCCTTTTTTATCTGGGCTTAAGACCGGCAGTGTCCAAAAAAATATATAAGGAGTTAAGCACGACACAGACAGAGTTTTATGGAGAAGAAATAGCAGTGTAACTCCTTTATAAATTGGCCTCCCATTTGTTTTTCTAGTAGAAGCACGTTCTTTCCAGAGTATTGAAAGTTGCCTCCCATTTGTTTTTTCCTAGAAGTTTATTTATATTGGTTGTGAATACACCATATGTTTTGTCTCTAATTTTTCTTTTGTTTTCATTTTGCTGCTGATTTGCTTCATTTTGAGCATGATGTAGTCATTTTATGTGTTGGGTGATTGAGATATTTGTGATATATAGTGTTGTGTTATATAGGGTAAATCATTAGAATTTTGTTCGGTGACGTTTCTAATCACACACTCATTTACTTACTATGTATCCATTGTTTTGCAAGTCTTTTAAATATTTTTTGTTATTGAACAATTTAATAGATTTTCGTCACATATTTGTGAATTCTATTTTGATGTTCAAACAGCCCTCTGTCATCCTAGCATGTCGATAAGTATCAGTCTCAAGTTGACAGTGCATAGAAAAATGCATTCCTTTATATATTTGCATAGAAAACATAATGTATACCATTCCTTAGCCTAACCATTCTGTGACGGTGGAATTCTATCATCCACGGTACAATTACCCTAGTAAGAAATAACAAAGATTAACCAAAATCCAATTTGATTACACCATAATTACCAACATTTACAGTTAAAAGGAGTGGCCATAGTTAAAGCTAAAAAGGCCTCGAGTCTATTGAAGCTCAGCACAATATTATAACAAACTCCAAATTATGATCGTTTGTATCTCAGGCTACCCAAAATTAAGCTTCTACCCAAGCCTATCCGAGCTTAAGTATTTTAGTTTGTCTATATCATCTTATAGAGCTGGCAAGCTTATAAACCTGAGCTTGAAAGGAACTATATAATTTAACAAACTCTAATTTACAATCAACCTTTGGTTATTGTTCTCATGAGCCAATCTCAAGTGAGTTTCTAGCCGAGCCATTTAAAAAATTTCTTAAAATAGATTCCTTCTTTTTATAGCCATACCTATATAGGTGTAAGGAACAAATGGGACGTTGGATAGAAATAATTACATATCAATTTTGCATTATATATGGTGTTTAATAATATTGTGTACTGAATAACTGCCTTAATGAACAAGAAATTCAATAGACATATGTATAAACATGTTAGAGTACACCAGTCTATATGTGTTATGTGTTTGTGTACATCAGGCTAAGCCACCTTCCTACATCAGCTCCCCTTCTCCTCAATACTCAAGCTCCCGTTTATATCTCTCTCATCTTTCTCTTACTCTTCACCTCTCCCTTTACATGCGCATCTCTTCTAATATGAAGGAGATAATATCAGCACAAAATAATGCTGCTCAATATACAATCTTCTTATCTCATCATATAGGGGCTGCCCTGAGCATGTGGCAAGTGGGAGATCGTACAGGGGCTCCGCTAGTCAATTTGTAATTATTTATATATTGAGGGACCATTTTTTTTTATATCCATACACATAAAAGGAGCCTATAAAACAATTTTTATAAAACTTAGGACTGGCCCTGTCATCATATTATCTAATATGGTATCAGAGATCCTGACCAGAGGCTTGTAACTACAAACACCATTGTGTATAACGATCACCGAACTCCACTATCTCTAAACACCACCAAATGAAGTCCATTCTTCACGAAACTAACATCATTGTCTTCGTCTCTGCACCATAGATCCAACCCCAAAAGAATCGTCGCTAGATCAAATTCAACGCACCCCAACGCACGACCTAAACTTTCTGAAACCAAGTAACATGCACTCATGTGCCCCATCTGCCTCAAAGATTTTACTCCAGTATTGACTCCTCAACCTAACCACTACAAGCCCCGTCAACACAAATTTGATCTCCCAAGCCCCGGCACAAAAATTAGTGATCCAACAAACCACTCGTTCTCCGCCTTTGCATAAAGCCACTTTTTATGTGCTAATCTAGCTCCAGGTCCATATCCGCTCAATTCCCCCTCTAACCCGATCCAACCCGACATGGGTCGCACTCTCAAGCACACTCCCACTTCATTGAGTCTGAACCAGTTCATTGTCTCTTTTCTGCCTGGTTTAGACCAGTTCCTCAGGTTTTTGGCCATTCTGAATCAGTTTTTGTTTACTGTTTTCCCTAGTTCTGCTCCTATCATACTGTTTCAGGTGTATGCTCCTCAAAACTCTTCTCATATGGAGTTATTGGACTCCTAACCTATTTACACTATTCTTGATGGTCACATTTATCTCCTTTGAACCCCATCCATGATCAGTAAGCTTTGGCATCTTATCTCCAATGATGTTACTGAACCAAAAAAATATGAACCAGCACCGGTGCTACACATGTTGAACATCTTGATGATTGGGGTAGAAAAAATCATCAGATTATCACCTAGTTCAGTAACACATCGTTCGATCCATTAATATTAAATTTGGTCAGTTTGACACTGCCAAGGATATGAATTTTTTGAAAATTGATGTACCACTTCGGACCTCACTCACCAGTACTAACTCCAAAAACATCTTTATCCTTTTGTCTATCAATAATTTTCTCGCAGCTATGTTTACTCTTTCGGATCAGTTAAACTCTTTTCAAATTCACTATTGATGCCTTACCAGGATCAACAAAGTCTGCTAACTTTACTCAAAACCCTTACTGATAATTTTATAGCAGTTTGAGCCTCACTTCTTCATTGGAGTACTGTTTTTTTTTAATGATTAGAATTTGGGATAATAGGTACTTTAAGTGTGTGCATGTACTCCTCTTTATAGTTTTGATTGCTTTGATGATTGAAGTTTGGGATATCAGGTATTTTATTGAGCATGGTTGGCCAACTTGGACAATCTTTGAGACGCCTCCTGAGGATGTTACCGATCGGGAAAATCTAATCGACACTCTTCAGGTATATATTCTCCCTTGTACATGTACACGTGAACACACACTCTTATATTTGATTGCCATTTGCATACTTAATTTCTTGAATTTTAGGTTTTGAATGTATATGTACACATTAACATCAAGATATGGCGTTGACACTGATTGTATATGGGCAACTAACATTTTGGATTATTCCTCTACTGTTTTCCAAACACTTTAACTGTTTTAATACCGTTAATAGCCGAACCATCCAATAACTTCAGTATCCCAAATCTGTTGTTTCCCGGATTACAAAAAGTAATATTTCACTAAATAAATAAACAAAAATTACATATAAACAGCAACAGTAAAGAGAGAAAAGAAGAACATACAGTTTGTGATTGACACAATCACTTGCAGATTTTTGACCGAGTCGAAAGTTAAACTATCTCTCCTTAAGACAGAATACGCCCCCGCTACGGTGCTGACGGAAAATACAACGGGCGTCTGCCTCCCAGGATGAAACGGTCAACGACTGTCGCAAGAAGCACTTCAGTGCAACAGTCCCACGAACCAACAATGGCGAATTACTCTCAAGCAGTAAGAAGGGAACAAGGACAGTAGTAGGGAATTCGGGTAGATTTTCTAATCTTTAAATGGACTGCATATGGTCCTTTTTATAAGTGGTGAAGGGTTGCAACTCATGGCTTTTCCCAGAACAGATGTGACTGTTTGAACAGTTGCATCTCTCAACTTAACGTTTTAATTAATTAATTAAAAACGACAGCGTTTTTAAATAATTAAAAACGACAATGTTTTTTAAATAATTAATTAATGCGGAAAATAATTAATTCAGATTTTTTTGGATCAGAAAATAAATTTTAAAGCCCAAAGGTCAATTAAAATTTGTCCAAAAAATTTAATAGTTGCTCAAGAACGACCCACGACCCACGACCCACGACCCGGACCCGGGCACGGGCCGGGCCGGACGGACGGCGGCGGCGCGCGTGTGGGTTTTTGGCCCAAGCCCAACACATGCATAGTGTAGGCCATCTCCCCTTCAAAGAGTTGGGATAGCCCAAGGCATCCAAGCCTTAGTCCCATAACTTGTGTATATTAACTCCAAGCTTTTCTACCACTTTTCCAATGTGGGACAAACCCACTAGCTATTTTACACCATCTAGCTTAAACTCAAATGGGTCACTTTAAGTCCAAATTTTTCATTCATTACTTCACTATTTTGAACAAGTGAGTATACCAAATTAATCTCCTTGCTACAAGGAACACATTGGTATTAAGACACATCACCTTTAACAAATATGTCTTAATTAAAATTGACTCTAAAGTTTGACCAAATAAGCTGGCATTTTACAAAATATACAACAATCCCCCACATGAATGAAATTTGGAAGAATCAAACGAATATAGATGCAAATAGAGAGTTGTTCTAGGAAAAACATTGCATCGAAAAAAGATAGCTTGTGGCTTTGAATCTTTCCTAGTGAGATACTATCGAGCTTACTAGCCAATCAATGAACTTGATGTCTTGAATTGATCGACCATTTGTGTAAACTGAGACAATAGTATTCACACAATGTCTTTCCAACCTTATTGGTTCTCATTGTTGTGTCCTTTTTGGCCTTGGACACCTCCTGGTTTCATGAGTGTGCTAGAGAAATAGCCTTCGTTATTCTCATAGAAGCGGCCCCTTCTCACTCACATAGGTGATTTCTATAAAGAGTATCCTGCTAATACCCCACTTGACCTATACATTCAAGATATAGAAATCATTAAAAACATAGTTTATCCTTATACACGCGACAGTTTGTGCACTGACTCATCTTCGGAATGGGAGGAAGTAATTAAAGTATTACTTCTCAGTGCAAACTGAGTCATCATAATTAGGTTGTCCCTTTGAACCTATTTCTTGGGATCTCCAGTCATTTAGGTTGGGTTTCCATTAAGACGACTCTTTATAATTTTACAGGCTTTAGGCCCATTCCACGTGATGAACTTGCAACTTGCTCTCCAGGTATACCTTTAGTTAGTGGATCCGCAATATTTTCCTTTGACTTTACATAATCAACAGAAATAATTCCATTTGAGAGCAATTGTCTAACGGTTTGATGTCGACGACGTATATGTCGTGATTTACCGTTATAGTTATTATTTTCAGCCCTAGCAATTGCCGATTGACTATCACAATGTATTATGATAGGTGGCACGGGCTTTGACCATATTGGAATATCCTCTAAGAAGTTTCTAAGCCATTCAGCCTCTTCCCCAGCTTTATCTAAAGCAATAAATTCAGATTCCATCGTGGATCTTGCAATACACGTTTGTTTCGAGGATTTCCAAGATACGGCTGCACCTCCAAGGGTAAAAACATATCCACTTGTGGATTTTGAATCATTTGAGTCAGATATCCAATTTGCATCGCTATAGCCTTCAAGTACAGCTGGATATCGTTCGTAGTGCAAACCATCACCCAAAGAGTATCGAAGATATCGAAGAACTCTTATCAAGGCTTTCCAATGATCTTTCCCGGGATTACTCGTATATCGACTAAGCTTACTAATCGAGTATGCTATATCAGGTCGAGTACAGTTTGATAAATACATCAAACTTCCAATAATACGAGAATACTCTAATTGAGATATACCTTCACCTTTATTTTTAAAGAGGTGATGACTTGGATCTACAGGTGTTCTCACTGGACTTTGATCATATTTATTATACTTTTGAAGTATTTTTTCAACGTAATGTGATTGAGATAAGCTAATTCCTTGAGGGGTTCTAATAATTTTAATTCCTAGGATGACATCAGCCAATCCCATGTCCTTCATTTCAAATCTACTAGTCAACATTTGTTTAGTAGAATTGATAACATTATTATTATTACCAATTATTAGCATATCATCTACATATAGACATACAATCACATGTCCCGCTTGAGTGCTTTTGATGTAAACACATTTGTCACACTCATTTATTTTGAAACCATTTGACTTCATGACGTTGTCAAATTTTTCATGCCATTGTTTAGGTGCTTGTTTCAACCCATATAATGACTTCACAAGTTTACATACTTTCCTTTCATTTCCAGGAGATCTAAAACCTTCCGGTTGTTCCATATATATTTCTTCATCTAATTCACCATTTAAAAATGCCGTTTTAACATCCATTTGGTGTATTTCTAATTTATGTATTGCTGCTATTGCAATTAACATTCTAATGGATGTAATCCTTGTAACAGGTGAATAGGTGTCGAAATAATCTATTCCCTCTTTTTGCTTGTATCCTTTAGCTACAAGTCTAGCCTTATATTTATCAATAGTTCCATCAGCTTTCATTTTCCGTTTGAATATCCATTTACACCCTAACGGTTTTGTCCCTGGTGGTAGATCCACCAGTTCCCATGTATGATTTTGCAAAATGGATTCAATTTCACTATTGATAGCTTCTTTCCAATATAAGGCTTCCGGAGTGGATAGAGCTTCTTTAACCGTTTGAGGTTCATTTTCTAACATATATGTTAGAAAATCCGGACCGAAAGATTTTGAAATCTTAGCTCTTTTGCTACGTCTAGGTTCTTCCTCACTAATATTTCGAGGTTCACCATTTGTAACTTCAAGCATTCTTTTGTTAGAAGTTGTTTCTTGTGTATTCTTACAAGGAAAGATATTTTCAAAGAAGGATGCATTCCTAGATTCTATGATTGTATTTTCATGAATTTCAGGAATGTCAGACTTATGCACAAGAAACCGATATGCACTACTATTATGTGCATAACCAATGAATATGCAGTCAATAGTCTTTGGACCAATTTTCACCTTTTTAGATTCAGGAATTAGCACTTTTGCAAGACACCCCCACACTTTTAAGTATTTGTAGGAAGGCTTGCGTCCTTTCCACAACTCATAGGGTATCTTTTTTGTTTTCTTATGAATCAATTTGTTGAGAATGTAATTAGCTGAAAGCAATGCTTCCCCCCACATGTTTTGGGGTAATCCCGAACTTATTAATAATGCATTCATCATTTCTTTTAAAGTTCGGTTTTTACGTTCCGCAATCCCATTTGATTGAGGAGAATAAGGTGCGGTAGTTTGGTGAATAATACCATTTTCTAAGCATATTTCCTTAAAAGGATATTCATATTCACCACCTCTATCGCTTCTTAATTCTTTAATCTTTCTACCAAGTTGATTCTCAACTTCTATCTTGTATTGCTTAAAAGCTTCAATTGCTTCATCTTTGCTTCTTAAAAGATAAACATAGCAATATCTAGTGCAATCATCCACAAAGGTAATAAAGTACTTTTTCCCACCTCTAGTTTGAACAAATTTTAAATCACATATATCGGTGTGAATTAAATCTAAAGGTTCACTATTCCTTTCAATTGAATGAAAAGGTGTTTTAGTTAATTTAGCTTCTACACATGTTTCACATTTGTGACTTGTATCAATGCTAAATTTAGGAATTAATTCTAAGTGAATTAATTTACTTAAAGTACTATAATTAACATGTCCAAGTCTACCATGCCACATATCCATAGACTCAAGCATATAAGCAGAAGATATCATATTATTATTATCATTGTTACTTTTAGGTACAACAGTCATGACGTTCAATTTGAACATCCCATCACACATATATCCTTTCCCTACATACATTCCATCTTTACTTAGTACAAATTTGTCTCCAATAAAGACTAGCTTAAATCCTTTCTTGCTTAGCACGGAACCGGAGACAAGGTTCTTTCTAATGTCAGGCACATGCAATACATCGTTGAGTGCGAGATGCTTCCCCGAAGTCATTTTCAGCACTACTTTGCCTTTACCTTCAACCTTCGAGGTGGAGGAGTTTCCCATGAATAATTGTTCTCCATTTGCAATTGGTTGGTAGGTTGTAAACATGCTTTTATCGGAACATACATGGCGTGTAGCGCCGGTATCAACCCACCACTCTTTGGTATTACCCACCAAATTTACTTCAGATACAACTGCGGAGAGAGAAACATTGGAAACATCGTCGGATAATGCATCAACTTCTGTCATGTTGGCTTGTGGTGCTTTCTTCTTGAAGTTCTCTTGTTTTTTCGGCTTGCGACAATCCTTGGCCCTATGACCTTCTTTGTTGCAATTAAAACATTTTCCTTTGAACTTCTTAGCACCGCCTTGTTGACTTGTGCCTTCATTTTTGTGCTTCCTCTTTTTATTGAATTTTTGTCCATCCTCAACAATATTTGCTTTTGCAGACATAGCATGATTACCATTTTTCTTTTCAGATTTACGATTATCTTCTTCTATCCTTAACCGAACAATTAAATCTTCAAGTCCCATTTCTTTTCGTTTATGCTTCAAATAATTTTTGAAATCTTTCCAAGAAGGGGGTAATTTTTCAATTACCGTAGCAACTTGAAATGTTTCACTTATGACCATATTTTCAGCAAGTATTTCATGAAAAATTAATTGAAGCTCTTGGACTTGGCTTATGACAGTCTTTGAATCAACCATTTTATACTCGAGAAATCTACCGACCACGAATTTTTTCATGCCGGCATCCTCAGTTTTATATTTTTTATCCAAAGACTCCCATAACAGTTTCGCGGTTTTGATTGGACTATATACATTATAAAGTGTATTGTCCAATCCATTAAGGATATAGTTTTTGCAAATAAAATCTGAATGTTTCCATGCTTCTACAGCTAGCAAAGTTGTCTTATCCGTTTCATTTTCATTAACCACGGGAGCATCTTCGTTAATAAACCTCGCAAGATTAATGGTAGTTAAATAGAACAACATCTTTTGTTGCCAACGTTTGAAATCAGTACCATTAAACTTTTCGGGTTTTTCTCCATAAGTTAAATGAGTAGGAACGGTATTAGGAATACTAACCGTAACATCATTTTGAGGAACAGACATCACATTTTCAGAGGATTCGGTAGCCATTATTCTGTTATTGAATAACACAAAGCAATTTAGGAAATGTATATAAATTTTTCCAAAATTAAAATTGTAAGAAAAGATATATTCAATGTAAACACGTTTTAGTATGTAAATAAAACAAGTAAAACGTTGCGAAACAAATTTTAATTAAGAAAATTATTTATTTAGTGAAAACACAAAAAATATAGAAAATATTCTGTCTTAAGATTGTTGTTTCCCGGATTACAAAAAGTAATATTTCACTAAATAAATAAACAAAAATTACATATAAACAGCAACAGTAAAGAGAGAAAAGAAGAACATACAGTTTGTGATTGACACAATCACTTGCAGATTTTTGACCGAGTCGAAAGTTAAACTATCTCTCCTTAAGACAGAATACGCCCCCGCTACGGTGCTGACGGAAAATACAACGGGCGTCTGCCTCCCAGGATGAAACGGTCAACGACTGTCGCAAGAAGCACTTCAGTGCAACAGTCCCACGAACCAACAATGGCGAATTACTCTCAAGCAGTAAGAAGGGAACAAGGACAGTAGTAGGGAATTCGGGTAGATTTTCTAATCTTTAAATGGACTGCATATGGTCCTTTTTATAAGTGGTGAAGGGTTGCAACTCATGGCTTTTCCCAGAACAGATGTGACTGTTTGAACAGTTGCATCTCTCAACTTAACGTTTTAATTAATTAATTAAAAACGACAGCGTTTTTAAATAATTAAAAACGACAATGTTTTTTAAATAATTAATTAATGCGGAAAATAATTAATTCAGATTTTTTTGGATCAGAAAATAAATTTTAAAGCCCAAAGGTCAATTAAAATTTGTCCAAAAAATTTAATAGTTGCTCAAGAACGACCCACGACCCACGACCCACGACCCGGACCCGGGCACGGGCCGGGCCGGACGGACGGCGGCGGCGCGCGTGTGGGTTTTTGGCCCAAGCCCAACACATGCATAGTGTAGGCCATCTCCCCTTCAAAGAGTTGGGATAGCCCAAGGCATCCAAGCCTTAGTCCCATAACTTGTGTATATTAACTCCAAGCTTTTCTACCACTTTTCCAATGTGGGACAAACCCACTAGCTATTTTACACCATCTAGCTTAAACTCAAATGGGTCACTTTAAGTCCAAATTTTTCATTCATTACTTCACTATTTTGAACAAGTGAGTATACCAAATTAATCTCCTTGCTACAAGGAACACATTGGTATTAAGACACATCACCTTTAACAAATATGTCTTAATTAAAATTGACTCTAAAGTTTGACCAAATAAGCTGGCATTTTACAAAATATACAACAAAATCCTCAACCTTCAGTCCCAAGCTTCATTATTTACACTTTTCCTGCACTGTTTTTGGCTTTGTTCTATTTGTTCTGCATTTGAGTTTGGTTGTATTTTTGATGATAGAGTTTCATTCTTGGTTTGGTTGATGGCCGACTTTATCAGTTTGTTGGTTTGCTTGGATTGGCCTATTTTGAGGTGGCTCCGTGCGTGAGTTTTGTTGCTGCCATGTTCTCACACATGGTTTTATTGTGTTGTTGGGAGCTGCTGATTGGATTAGTTGTTGGTGATTGTTTGTACAAGTTTTGGGTCTTTGAGAGCCTTGTTTTGATTGGGTTTTTGATATTTTATTTGAGCTTTGTCTATCTGTTTTGATAGGATTTGTTTTTCTGCCTTGTTTGAGATTTTTCTTTTGTATTGTTTGGTTTTGTTGGACTGATCTCATTCTTATATTAACAATCAACACCCCCACCCCCACACACCACACCACACACCATATTTGTTTTAGTGGACATTTTTAATATTTTTTTCAAGGAGTAAACTAATATAACTATTTTGATATCGTTTTGTGACTTTATCTTAGTTTTAGATGTGCAACTACTTGATTACGACGTTTATTCTTAAATAAGTTGGTGATCCTCTTCTTCATTTCAGTTTATTCTTAAAAGTAAATTTTCATCATTGAAAAATAAAAATGACCCATTCTCTCAAAACTATGTTCATTTATGGTGTCCAAAACTATATAACACAAGTACAAATTGCGTTTATTGCTTTATTTGTGGACTTCTGGAAGAGGATTATCTATGTTGAATTCAATACATACTCGAGCATAGTGGACACGACCAATAGATTCCGTATAAATATCAATTTTTATAGGTCTTCCTAGGGTTATGGCAATCCGATGGAGTATATTTGGATTATAATATTCAATTAGAAGTTTACGAACACCTCGCACAGGATCAATGTTACTCCTAAGAACTGACTGTGTAGCCACATAACACCCGGTTTGAAAATATGATGTTAATATGTAAATAGTTAGATTTGGGCTTAAAAAATCTAGTCAAAGGGTAAAAGCGTAAAATAGTCACAAAACGGGTCCATAAGAGGCACGAACACCCCGCACGGGATCAATGTTACTCGTAAGAACTGACCGCGTAGTCACGGGACTCCCTGTTTGAGATTATGACCAAAATTTGCATAAAAAATGTCGTTAAAGGGTAAAAGCGTAAAATAGCTGCAAAACAATACTGTAAGAGGCATGAACACCTCGCACGAGATCAATGTAACATGTAGAAACTGACCGTGTAGTAACGGGACTCCCTGTTTAAAAATATGACCAAATTTTGCAAACAGTTAGTCTTAGACTTAAAAACATACCGTTATAGGGTGAAAACGTAAAACAAACACAAAACGGTCCCGTAATTGATACGAACACCTCTCACGGGACCAGTGTAACTCGTAGGAACTAACCGTATAGTCTTGGAAGTCCCAATTTGTGAACATAACCAAAATTTGCAAACAGTTAGATTTAGGCTTAAAAACATGCCGTCATAGGGTGAAAACGTAAAATAATCACAAAAGAGTCTTGTTACACGCACGAACACCTCGCACGGTACAAATGTAGTTCGTAAGAATGGACTACGTAGTCATGGGACTCCCGGTTTTGGAATATGAGGAAAAGCTGTAAAACGTTAGACTTAGGCTTAAAAACATGCCGTTATAGGGTGAAAACGTAAAACAAGCACAAAAAAGTCCCGTAAGAGGCATGAACACCTCTCACGGGACCAATGTAACTCGTAGAAACTGATGGTTAGGGCCTTTCGGTTTTGAGAATATAACTAAAATTTGCAAATAATTAGATTTAGGCTTAAAAACATGGCATCATAGGGTAAAAACGTAAAATAACCACAAAATAGTCCTGTAACAGGCACGAACAACTCGCACGGGACAAATATAATTCGTAGGAACTAACCGCATAGTCACGGAACTTAGGCTTAATAGCATGCCGTTAAAGGATGAAAACATAAAACAACTGCAAAACAGTCTCGTAAGATGAACACACACCTCGCACGGGACCATTGTAAATCGTAGGAACTGACCGTGTGGTCACGGGACTCCTAGTTTGAGAATATGACGAAAATTTTCAAATAGTTAGACTTGGGATTAAAAACATACCGTCATAGGGTGGAAACGTAAAACAATCACAAAACGGCCTCGTAAGAGGTACGAACGCCGCGCACGGGACCAATGTAACTTGTAGGAACTGACCGTGTAGTCACAAAACTCCCGGTTTGAGAATATGACCAAAATTTACAAATAGTTGGACTTAGTCTTAAAAACATACCGTCAAAGGGTGAAAATATAAAATAGCCACAAAACGGTATCACAAGAGGCACGAACACCTCACATGGAACCAATGTAACTCGTAGGAAATGACTGTGTAGTCATGGGACTTCCGGTTTGAGAATATGACGAAAATTTACAAATAGTTTACTTAGCCTTAAAAACATGTCGTCTATTGGTAAAAACGTAAAACAACCACAACACTGTCCTGTAATACGCATGAACACCTCGCAGGAGACTAATGTAACTCGTAGGAACTGATCGCATAGTCCCATATCTCACGATTTGAGAATATAATGAAAATTTGGAAATAGTTAACAATTTTTCTGCTTTAATAGAATTTTTGAACATTATTTGATTACTGATATCTTCTCTGTTTTATGTCTTATTTTTTTGCAGGATAACATTTCAGCGTTAGATTTTATCCATGTAGAATACATGAAAAAATCAATGGTTTACGTTAGATAGATTGTTTATTTATTATTGTTATTGACATTTGAAATTGTTGTTTTTAATTTTTTTTATGGCCGTGCTGGCTTTTGTGGTGATTTAATAGGTTGATTTTTATGTATAAACATAGGAGACTGTCGAAATTTTTAAAAATTATAAAGAGTTTTCGATACGATTAACTAATATATTTGGATATTAAATTTTACCATAATCTTATTTTGATAAATGATTATTTATTGATTGCAGGTTATGTACAAGCAGTTAAAGATACATGCTTTTGAGTATATCTACTATATGTATGACATCGAGAGAAGTTTGTTTTAGTGTAGAGACTATATTTATCATCTTAATTTAGGGATGACTTTTCTTTCGATAATTTCATTTCTTATTAATTAGTATTATTTTGCAATCATTTAAGTATTTCGACTTGGATGCAACAATTGTTTGTACTTATTGATTTAAAGATTTATATTGGGTTGTTGGATGTAGTTTAAAGGAAGAATTTGTTATTAGATACGTGTTTTAATGAATGCAGTTGATATATTGCATTTGTAGTTGAATGATTTAACTTATAATACATATTACACATAATTTATTATTGTAGCATAAAGCATATAATAGGTAAATTGTTTATGCCAATTTTTTTTAATCAATTGGGATGGTTATAAACCGTCCCTAGTACCCATTTTTATATTAATTGGGAATACCTTTTGGGATGGTTGTGCCGTCTTAATTGGGTTATCAATTGGGACGGTTGTTAACCGTCCTAATTGTTATTTCTAGAATCTCAGTAGTATTAGGGACGAATAATACATCCCTCTTCTTTTCACGGGAGTGGGAATTTTTTCTTAAGAATACATTTTGGAACGAAAAAATTCGTCCCTAATGCCAAATGTAAAGCATCCATAAATTAACTTTTAGTATGGTAAAATCCGTCCCTAAAATATTTGTGACATCTACTTTAAGGGACGGATTTTCGCCATTGCAAAATTCGTCTGGATTTTTAGCTATTAGTCCGTCCCTAATACTCATTTTTCTTGTAGTGCCATAGATCAAAATATGATTATCATCAAGCATACGATGAAGGGAGACCATTGAAGCACTCACTTAGTGAAAAACCAAGATGAAGGAGGATCTCAAACAATTTGGAGTTGTTCTAGAGAAGGCATGTGTTGAGGTTCAGGAGAAGGATGACCAGTTGGTCGCGAAGACACTGTCTCTTAGCACAACCGAAGCCGAAAATAAGAAGCTAAAGGATCAGGTTGGTGCTGATGCCGTAAAGCTTCAAAGCTTTGAAGAGGAACTTACAAAGGCCTACAAAGAACTTGCCAAGGATAATGATGAGCGCAATAAGGCTAATGAGGAGCTCACCAAGGCCTATGATTCTCTTGTTAAGGCTGAGGAAACAGGGGTTGCTAAATTCAAATCTTTTGTTGTGTACAACATAAAGATCATATCCTTCTTCCTTGATGGCTACGAGGAAGTTAAAAAGAGGGATATGAAAAACTACCTTGACATTTTAGACGTTGTTGGAAAATGGGAAGGTGACGATGAGGAAGCCACATCTTTGGCAGTGGGCACCATTGCCTTGGTGCCAAATGCCAACATAAACGGGGTTTCATCTGTGGCCATCCTTGGCGAGGTTCTGTAAGCCCATAGTACGCTCTGAAGTTTATTGATATAACTCTCCTTTGCATTATCCAACCTTTTCTTCATTCCTTCAAGAAGTGTCTTATTGGTAACCTTAGTTGCCCGTTGCATTGGGGACGGGCAGGATCAGAATTTAGCTTTTTGATCTTCGAATGAACGCAACAGTCTAGGAACTGCTCATTGTCATATTAGGTATCGTGATCTGGTATGAAGTCATATGGTATTCCATATCTTCATATGACACTTTCCATATGAAATGGAATATTTTGGCATAGGTCATTTCGACACACTTCGTAAAATAGTCTATTGTCACAACTAGATAACATAATCTCCCCTTCGTTTTTGGCAGTGGGACTACCAAATCCATACCCCATATCGTAAAGGGATAAGGAGAAGTGGTTGGTTCCATCTCCTCCCCTAGGATCTTGTGCATGTTAGCATAACACTGGTATTTATCACGTCTTTTCACATAGTTGGCACAATCCTCTTTTATAGTGGGCTAATAACAGTCTTGAGTTTCTTCCTTCTTGATAAGTGATCGACCTGCTGAGTGAGTTGCATATGATCCCTCACGTACCTCCTTTACCAAATTCGTCACTTATTCCACATGAAATCAGAACAACAACGGGAGTATAAAGTCCCTTTTTAACAAAACTCATCCTTGTATCAACTATTGAGTTGCCTTGTAGCGCAACCAATGTGCTTCTTTGTGGTCGATCGGTAACTCACTAGTATCTAGATACAACCTGATGTGATCCATCCAAGATGGAGATAGGTTCAACTCCATCACACACACACACACACATACACACACACACACACACACACACATACACACACACACACACACACACACACACACACACATATATATATATATATATATATATATATATATATATATATATATATTATTCATCAATGCTTCTTTGTAGTAGTATTTCCACAGGAACAATTCTTCTCAGCTCGGCCCTAGTCGCAGATGCTAGACGAGCAAGTGCATCTGCTCGGGCATTCTCAGTCCTCAAAATTCTGACCACTTGGACAGTTGTGAATCTCTGGAGTAGCCTTTTCACCTTTGCTAAGTATTTGGAGATTGCCTCCTATCTTTCCTCATAAATCTCGAGCACCTGGTTGACCAACAATTAGGAATCACTAGGGCCTGCCAACTGCTCGGCTCCCAATGAAGATAACATTCTTAAACATGCTATTAAGGATTCATATTCTTCTTCATTATCTCAGGCCTCGAAGTTGAACATGAGTGCATATTCTACGTCAACCCCATCAGGTCTTGAAATAACTAACCCTACCCCAATTCTGTTAGCTTATGATGAACTATCAATGTATAGTTTCCAAATTGGGGATTCCTTCTACCAAAGAACCATTTTTAAACAATTTCTTCATCTGCTCGAGATCTCGATTTTTTATTCTTATTGGCCTAATGACTCCGGATTATCACTATTTGGAGTTGGAGTAGCCTCTATCGGAGATGGTTTCTTTTCATCACGAGTGAATTCTGCGATAAAATTGAATACTACCTGGCTCTTAATCGCTAATCTCAGTTCATACTTGATATTGTATTCACCTAGCTCAATGGCCCAAACCATTATCCTTCCAGACTTTTTTGGCTTATGAATACCTTTTCGGAGGGGGAGGTCCATGCACACAACAATGGTATGAGCTTAGAAATAAGGTTTCATCCTCTTAGTCACTTTAATTAATGTGAGTGATAGATTTTCCAACCTTGGGTACCAAATTTTTGATCAATGGTATGCCTTGCTAGTATACTATACATGTTTCTAGACATTATCTTCCAGTCGTACCAGAGCTGAGCACACGATAGACTCAGATTATGCCAAAAAAGGTAAAGTTTTTCACCAAGGATAAACCTAAACAATGAAGTCACAAACCCTAGATATTTCTTCAGCTGTAGGAAGGCTTTGTCACATTAAGCATTCCATTCAAAGGTTTTTATGAGCACCTTAAGGAATGGTAAATAATGATCTGTTTATCGGGAAAAAACCTGTTGAGTGTAACCACTTAGTCTTTTAATCTTTGGATCTCTTTCTTTATTTGTAGGAGGCTGCATCTAAATCAAATCCAAGATCTAATCAGGGTTGGACTCTATTCTTTTCTGGTTGATGATGAAACCAAGAAACTTTTTTGAAGTTACACAAAATATGAACTTGTTAGGTTCAGTTTCATCTTGTACTTATCTAATTGGTCGAAAGTCTATCTGAGCTCATAAACATGATCAATAACCTACTTTCTCTTTGTCAGCATTTCATCTACTCTAATATTCAAAAACTTTATTTAATAACCTTTGATACGCTGACGTTGCATTCTTGAGCCCCAAAGGCATTACATTGCAACAGAAAGTTCCTCAAATGGTTATAAAATAATTTTTCTTTCTATCCTTTTAACTTCATTTTGACTTGGTTATACTCCGAATAAGCGTCCATGAAATTGAGAAACTTGTGCCCAGTTGTGGCATCGTCTAATTGGTCGATTCGGGGTAAAGGATAATAGTCCTTCAGACAATCTTTGTTTAGATATGTGAAGTTGACATACATTCTCCACTTATACTGCTTCTTTGGAACCATCACCACATTAAAGAGCCATTCCGGATACTTGACATCTTCGATGAAATTATCCTTTTTCAATTTCTCAACTTCCTCCTATATTACCATATTCTTCTCGTCCGAGAACATATGTCGTTTATCTTTTATTGACTTGCATCTTTAACAATATTGAGCTTATGTGAGATGATATTTGGGTCAATCCTTCTTGTCCTCGTGGCTCCAGTAAAAAAATCCTTTTCTCTCCTTAAGAAATTTGTTAGTCTTTCTTGAAAGATGGATCTAGAGATGAGCCGATATGCACTGCCTTTTCTGGATGTTCGTAATAACTGGCTCCACTTGTTCAATAAATTAACTAATGACTAACTTATCTTTACCTCTAGAATCTAATTTTTAAATCTGAGAAGTTTATGTTAGCTCATTCATTTCATCTTGCTCTGCTGACGTATAATTTAACTCTCGGGCTTCAACTTTGTTTCGTTTCATAACTACCACACCATAGTTTGTGGGGAATTTCAGACATTTATGAATAGCGGAAGAAATTACTTCAAGATTCTTTAAGCCAACCTTGCCAAAGATGATGTTTTAATATGAGAGAACATTCCTATCCAAGATGAATAAGCTCGTTTTCTCAGTTTGGCAGGTCGAACGATTGCCAATGATAACTTCTAGCTCAATCGTGCCAAGGAGGCACACATTCTCCCTCGAAAAACTAATTAGCGAATAGTGATATTATTGAAACTTTCGATCCGTTAGTTTCAGTTCCTAGAAGAAGTCATAAAAAACACCTGTTAGGCTGCCATTGTTGACTAGAATCCGAGAAACCGTCCTCTCATGGACCATTATGATGTAGATAAGACGATTGCCGTTGGGATACAATAGCCCAGAAAAATTATCTCTAGAAAAACTAATAACCAACTGTTATATGTTCATCTTGTGAGGTCGGGCCTCAGATGATTCAACTAAATTCATATTCCTGATATAAGCACAAGCCTTGGCCTTGTTCAAGTATGCTTTTGTTTCTATTAGTTCATCACCACCACTAGTGTCACCTTCCCCAGTGAAGTGGCATACCGAAGAGATTTTTTGAACACTATCTGTTGGATTTTGTGACTTTTTTAGGAGATTAGGATCGTCTTTATCATCTAACTCTTGTTCACTCTTATTATGGTCTTTACCTTTGCAAGGAGGCCGATATCGTCTTTTAGGCTTTTGTTCACCTTTTTATCCTTATCTGCTCGCCCTGACCTATTAACAAACTTTGACATCTTACCTTTTCGAATCAGATTCTCAATATTGTTCTTCAGAGCTAAACAATTACAGGTGTCATGACCATGATCTTTATGGAATTCATAATATTTGATCTTATCTATTCTGCTCGCATGTGCTTTCAATTTCTCGAGCCACTTGAGGCCACTACTTCCTTGGATATTGTCAAGGATGTGGTGGATGCCCATAGTGAGCAGGATATATTCATCAAATCTCTGTGTCTTATTAGATTTGTTAGACTTATTTGACTTGTCCTTCTTCTCCAAAATCTTTCTAGTGTCAGACTTGGCATGACATGATTCTTTTGCTACCATGGTCTCTTGTGCATTCATGATCTTCCCCGCTTTGTCCAAGAGCTCGACCATCGTGCTCAGAGGTTCCTTTACAAGAGCCCATTAAAGTTTTCCTATAAGCAATTCACTTATTATTGTCCCGATGACAATATTTTTGGCATAGTCAATAACCTCTAACCTTTCTTTATTAAATCGGGTAATGTATTCCCTTGTCATTTCACATACTTTTGGTGGATGCCTAATAAGTGAGATACACGTTTGAAGAGTTTAGTACCAAAGTAGAAGTTACTGATATACAAGTCCTCCAACTGCTTGAATTTTGTGATCAACTCCCTTGGAAGCCCGGTATACTAATCTGAGCCTATCCAACCAATGTACTAGAGAAGGCTCGACAATGCATTTCATTAGGATTGGAATAGATATCAGAGGCGGCTTGATATTATTCCATGTGCAGTAGTGGATCCAATTTTCTATCATACTTGCGGGTGATGATTGGTGGCTTGAATTTTGTAGATGTGGGGTAGCTAACAACTGACACTACCCCTGCACATACCCTCTCTTTAAAGAATTTTTGGTCTTGATGAAATCACCAATTCGATCTTCAAGACGTTATGTAGACCCTTTCCACGATTGGTCGTCCTACTCGACTTTGGTCTTGTCATCTCAGTCATGACTCTCAGTAGGGCTCTCTGCCCTCTTTGTCATGTGCTCGAATCTAGATGACACCTGGAGTTGTGTCTATAATGAGTCGAGCTATTGGCATCTTTATTTTCAGTCCTCCTTGAATCTTCCTCATGCTCCCTTGGATCCTTGTGCAATTGCTCCCACATATCCACTAGTCCCAAGCAGTAAAAGGTTGAAATGTTTTCCCAGTCTTTTGAAGGAACTGGTATGTTCAGTTGTGAAGCTTTGATCATCCTCATATTGTGTTGATCTGATAGTGGCCATAATTACAGGATCGTAAGTTTTGTCCTCTCGTCCAAACCCTATATACATAGACTTATTTTTTTCATCATTAGACCTGGACCTGGACTTTTCAACACCGAATATTGATCTTCTCCTTTTGCCTTGGGAGACCAAATCCAACCTCCTAGGATTTCTCACAGCCCGATCACGGTGAAACAACCTACTATCTCTTTATGGAGCTAGGGGATGCATGTCGTATCTACTATAATCATTTCCACCAATAACACGGGTGATTGGGTTCACTTCTGGCCTTTGTTGTCTTTCCAATATATTATGTGCCAAATGCCTCATATTTTCCTCCTAGCCTCTTGGCTTCTATCCAGGTTTTGCAAGATGCCTTGTAGATCTCCTATACCGACTTCTGTCTAGGGTGGAACCTTCCACATCGTTTTACTACTTTTAGGGTTTCCAACCATTTTTCATAGAGTTTGTATAAAAACAAATCTCCGCAATAAGAAATATAGATTACTCCAAATATAGTGGCAGAAATGATAAAATAAGTAGATTTAAAGTAGGAAAAAGTAGATCTGATGGTATCTTTAAGAGATTAAATTGAATTGAACGAAAATTGATTAAGACCAACTCCAACCCAACAAAACACAGATGAACTGGATTGCGATTCACTACCCCTCGAGTTTTAGGAATTAACAATGGTGTAAAGCAACAAATGGCTTATCGTTTACCACAGACTCGCCTAAAACTAATACAGTGGCCTAGTCTTAGAAAAGGGTATACTAATTGTAATTTATAATAAATAAAGAGATATAAATCATATCAATGATAATCTAGGGAAAATTATGGAGATAGATGAGAGAAAAAGAATGAAACCATATTTAATGGATGAAGGTTAAATACAAGATCTATAGTTAACTCTAGACTTTAACAACATAACGATTAGGTAAAAATACCTCGATATCTTTAATGTGAAGGTGAATGTGTTATTTATAGTCTATTATAAGAGAGAAAATATAGAGTGATAGGCATTATGTCTTTATAGGTTAGGCATGTACACACTTTACATGCAAGTGAGAAAATAATCATAAAGTTTATTATGGGCACATGGGGAAATATTTTCATATCTCCCCCATGTGTGTACACTGCTAATGTCATCCAATCACACAGTACATGCTTGCTTAAACAGAGTTACTTGACGGTGTTAACCTGTTGTGAGTTGGATGAGTTAAACTAGCTGACTGTGACACATGGGCCGACCTAATTGCCTTGATAAACCAAATTAGTAACTAAACTAAATATATTTCTGTGAGTAATGAGTTCAGGTGTCCCTTTCTGATAGGTCTACGAGCCACACCATATATGGTATAACAAGTGCGAAGGAAGTTTTCCCAAACTTTTATTGGGTGGTGATACGAGTTACCAGTGTCAGAATTTTAAAGTTGAGAGTTTATAACATGGTGTGATGGGTTCAGTAGATAAAGAGCATCAACCCTATAATTCTAGATTTCAAAAAACCGGAACTACTTTTTAACAAGGAAGAGAGGAGGGTCACCTTGAAGGGGACTATATAAGAAGAGAACCACCTCAATTTCATTCGCAAAAAGGCCTTATATAAGTGTTGCTGCAAGAATTCAGAAGTTATTATGGGACAATTATTCTTAATCAACTAATAAGAATTTAAGGTGAACACACTAAGTAAGCGTAAACCATGTGTTCATGTAAGGCAACTGTCGTTATTTGGTTCACCGCCTCAATACAGAAAACCTACACTATGACTACACTCTATATGAGAGTACAACGACCACTCCGGGTATCGAATACACATGGAGTGTTGCTAGACGTTAATTGATTTATTATTTCAAGAATAAAAGTGTAAAAGAGGAGAAATAAAACAAAAGATAAAACTAGGCATGGATTTAGACTACGATTAACAAAAGGAATAAAAATAATAGATTGAGACTAATATCTCTCAGCTCAGATTAATTAATATAAATGGGAGCATGTGAAGACAAGTCTATCAAGATTAAATCTCATTTTCATAATTAATTAAATCTAGAGTTGTCACACTCTAAATTACAATAAAAGCTTAATTGATTTTGGCATCAACAAATATCCCTGAAATTACACACGCAAGGTCGTAAATACAGTGCATACATGATATACATCGTTAAATCTCCTAGGAATAAATTAAGAACAACATAACCCATTTAAACTCATAAAACCCATCACCAAAGCAAAGCAACCCATTAAGCCAAGGTGAGTTCAATCAATCTCAACCTAAACTAAACTAGTTACAAAGCATAATAAAAGACATGTATTTAAATGAAGCAATAAATAAAGAAAGTAAATCTAGGTTACAAAACAAGAAAAACAAGAGAACTCACCTTGAAATAAGAAAATGGAACTTCAATAAATGGAAAAGATAATGAATAGTGCTACTTATAATGAATAGTGCTACTTACAAAGCCAAATGGGTAAAGCCCTAAGAGTGAGAAGCTCCACCCAAAGTCTCCCCTCTCTAACCTAAAAATGCAATAAAACTAAGTATATAATGTATCACAACAAAACCAACTTATATATTAAGTTGATAAAAAATAAAATAAAATGACACAAGCGCACAAAATATGAAGGGCCCGATCGAACGGGGCAAAGGGGCCGATCGATCGGGGGTATATTTCTCATCCAATGGATTCCTTCGTAGGCATAATGAGAATAGCCGGTCGACCGGGGCTTTTCTTTAGGGGTCCTTGATTCTTCAAAAGGAGGAAAATTTCATTAACGAAAATGGCTGTAACTTCCTCATCCGGGCTCGAAACGACGTGACGTTTGTAGCCACGCGAAGCTAACTCAACAAACTAAGCTTCCATGGAATTCCATTGAGTATCAAATGAAGTATAAAATGACTAAATTTCCCTTAAAGTTGAGTTTAATGACTGAACTTACCCAAAATGCAACCAATCCACACGTCAAGTATTCCCATACCTACAAAAGCTTAAGTATACCTCGTAAAGCATATAAACATACATAAAAGAGGTTGTCTGGTTAACAAGCATAAATATAGGCATTAAGGAACACAAAAGTGATAGAATGCATGAAGATAACGGGAGCTAATATGCAATATTCGTGACATATCACACCCCATAACTTAGACATTGCTAATCCTTAGTGATGAAACAAAACAAAACCAGTCCAACAGATGGCGATACAAAATGTATATACGCATAAAATATATAAATTCCACTTTTGCGGGAGAACGATTGCATTTAGCATATGCAATAAGTCGTTAAACCTTTAGGTTACCCTAGTGGACGAGTGTTGTCTCCTGAGGGTTTTCAGGGATGCAACCCACAAACATATAGTTTCCTCAAAAGATATGCCCAACAACAATGTGACAAGCCGAATAATAATGAAAAGGATTTCAACATATTATTATCATAATGAATGAATTTAGACGAAAGTCCTTAGTTATTAACATTATAGAATGAACTTCATAGAATTGATACCTTAGGATGGGGAGGGAGAGTGAGCACATGCAAAGTATGATTTATAAAAACTTTTATAAATCGGGTAAGCATTAAAGTGTGCATATATGTCAATACTCACCAGTGTATGTGATCAACAAATGAAATCACTTTGAATGAGAGGTAATGCACGGGATATGCATGCATAAAGAGTAAATACAAATGGAAACTAGGCTGCACACATGTCATCAGTGAAGAACACTATATATAAAATCAAAACTTTTAATCTCAATGAAAGATACTACTCATTAAGGGAGGTGAAATGTATTTTCATAGATTATCGCAACTATTCAAACTTTTGAATTACATCCACCTTAGGATCACATAGGACTTTTCTAGGTTTGTAACGTAGATTTAGGGTTAAGGTTATGTAACAACCCAAAGATTTGAGCGACTATTTTATACTATTTTTACCTGACGGGCTAATTTTATAAAATAGGAATGTTGAAGTAAATATTATTTCCCGTGAGACTTAGGGATAATATTTACTATGCTTTGTCTATTTACCGTTATGAGAAGGTAAATAGTGTTATATTTTGTATTTTGCGCCGTTATATGTAAAACAACGGTTATGACCTATATTTAAATTGGGTATAATTAACGAATTAAAATGAGATTGGAACGTAAAAATAGTTCACACTTTCCCGAATGCCAAAATAGGGGGTGCGGTTGTTTTAGAATAGTCGAGATAAGTGCCACATTATATTTTTGAGATTTAGGCATTTTTAAGGGGTTATGACTCAAGTAAGTGGTTACGAGTCATTTTAGTGGTGTATTAGCATTTAGGAGTGGGGGTTTATATTTTTAGACCCTTATAAATCCCCCACCCCTTTTTCTTTTCTTCATTTTTGGTGGGAGAAGCCAAAGGAGAGAGAGAGAGAGAAGAGAAAGTAGAGAGAAAGAGAGAGATGGAAGATTTGGGCCGGAACCCGTCGCTACCGGAGGTGTTCCGAGACTACGAACCTCGAGGCAAGTTTCTTACTTGCTAGATATTGATTTAATGTGATAAATTGCATGTATAGTTAGGTTTTGGAGATTTAACCCATAAATGGGTATTTGTTGATTTTGATGATTAAACCCTTAAATCTTAGTTTTAAATTGGATTTGAGGATAAATTATTAGTTGTAAATGGTGTAGGAATGCTTTGGTAGAATTAGATGTTGTTGATGTTGGGTAAAAGCAAAGAATGGAGGTTTTGGGATTTTAGGGTTTATGTAACCCGTCGCCCAAACTGGGCAAAATTTCAGGACCGAATCGATTCGGCCCTAGGGGCGAATCGATTCGGATAAGGAAAGGGTTACATGTCTTGCAGACCGAATCGATTCGGATTAAAGAGAATCGATTCGGCAATTGCAGAAGGTCAGTTTTTGCTCACCGAATCGATTCGGCTGTCTAGAGAATCGATTCGCAAGGGCGAATCGATTCGGTTCCCCTGTTTTTGTGAGATTTTCTTATTTTGATTTTTTAGCCCTTTTTCTTTTAGGTCCAAGGTTTAGGAACCTTCCTTTGGGAAGTAATTAAGAGTCCTAGAGGGTGGTTTTGGGTAGATTAATGCCCTAGGATGATAACGGGATATTTAGGCTTACCGAGGGCTAAGTTGCGTAGGTTGATATCCGAATGACTTAGGAGATTAACCTAGAAATGAAATTGGAAGTTAAAATATTTCGGTTGAGCTTATGAGAGACACTCCATTATGGAGACTCACTTTGAGGGTATATGAATTATATAACCTATTCGAGGCTATTTTGAGGTTAGTGGCACTTTTGGGTCTTAGGTCATTAATAAAATGCGACTTAATAAGAATGGTATGCACCTCCTATAACTTGGTGCTTAATGGTTAAATGGATGATTTTTGGAAAAGTAAAATTGGAAGTTTTCAAAATGGAAAAAGTAATGTTTTTCATAAATGTTAATTTATGGATACACACCTCTCTAAATCGCTATCATAAGGGAAGTCGCGCGCGTTGTGGTGAAGCCCCCTGGCTAATGATGCAGGGTGGATATAGTCCCTAGGCCATGTGAGCGTTTGTTTATATATATTTCTGCGCTGGTTAGGAGATTCCGGGTGTGGTCTTGACTATCCCGCAGGCACATGGTCGCTTCCCGACGTTTCGATAGGATCCCAGGTTGTCTTGGAGGCCCTGGAAGATGATAGCCATTTAGGGGCGCGCACAGTGGGGAAACCCGGACGGGCGGTCTTAGAATCGTTATATATATATATTAATATAACTATTCTAAATCAAGTTGGACTTGATGTATGTTGAATGCCATAAAGAGCATGAGAAAGTGCCATAAAGAGCACGATAAAATGCCATAAAGAGCATATAATGATGATTATATTCCTGATAAGGAAGAGATTTTTACAAATGGATAATTGAGATAAAATGCCACAAAGAGCATAGAAACTATGATTTTATTTCCTGATAAGGAATGGTATTTCGAAATGAAATAGTATATGATGAAAGTAATTTGGTAAACATTTGATAAAGTGTTGTACCATTTATATGTATATTCCTAAAGAAAGAATTAGGAATTATGCCATTAGATGATGGATGGGTTTATTTTTATATTTCTTGAGTAGCTGCAGATGTGACCTCCCACACTTATGCACACACATGTATTTATTTATTATTTCGTGCTTAGGGTCTAATGGATCTCGACGATCAACTTTGCCTAGTAGTAGTGTATCGGGGGGGTTCCTTGTTTGGATTTCGCTTTGCGAGACACCCCACGCACGAATAGGGCATAGTGTTGAGACTGGGGAGAAGTTAACCTTTAGTACTTATATTAATTAGGACAGGGTCTAATGAATCTCAACGATCAACCTTGCCTAGTAGTAGTGTATCGGGGGAGGTTCCTTGTTTGGATTTCGCTTTGCGAGACACCCCACGCACGAATAAGGGCATAGTGTTGAGACTGGGGAAAAGTTATCCTTCTGTTCTTTCTATAACCTGAGCATCATTTATATTTCGCTAGGTTGCTGCTAGATTGAGAGGTGAGGAATATTATTGTTATCTGCGAGAGAACTCGCACTTAACTGTCATGCATTTTTAGTCACATGGTAATCATATCAAACCCGACCCTGACCGGTTTCTATATTTCCTTATTTTTGCATATCCTTTGCCGTTACAGGTGCTCTCCCGCATGGACACCCGTATTTTCATATTCCATTCCAGTTGTCATGGAGCTACGGCATATTGCGGATGTTGTAGGATACTTGTTGTAGACGCTTCCCCCTATTGTACTCTAGTTATGATTAGTACTTTTATTCGGGCGTGTTTGCCCAAGGTATTGCACTCATTCGTTATATTGTAAATATTGAATTGTAATACTTGATACGTATTTGTATTGGTCTGTGCACCGACAGCTTATTCGGTAATTATTTATTGTATGGTCATACTTTATTCATCGATTTTTGATACCCACCGTTTTTGCAAATGGGATTGTCTAAGAGTTTTTCTTTTACTTTTAAATTTTTAAATTTGACAGTCCGTTTTCTAAAATGATTGGTGGTTATCTCATACTATTATTTTAATCGGCAGTGATGCTAAGAATGGACCATCTATGATTCCTGTGATTATTGGAGTATTGGGCTGGCCACCTATTATTTTAGTAGGCGGGTTGTCACAGATGGTATCAGAGCATTAGGTTCTAGAGTCCTTAGGAATCTGTGCGGATGTTTTACGTCTTCTGCGTTTCTCTCTATTTGATGTAGAGCCTTAGGAATAAGGTCGTTGAATTCTCTTCTGAGATTTCGTTCTCCTGCTATGGTATGAGGACCCCGAAGATCTTCTACGCGTTCGTGTGAGGCTTGTAAGTCGTTAGATGAAGGGCATTGAGGAAGGCCGTTGTGAAGGTGTCATAGGATGTGATTACTATAAGCTGTAGGCTGTGGTCGCGAATAAGGACCGCTTTGAAGGTCTCTCCCTTTGTAGCATTTTTATAATGCTGCCGTGACTACTAAGTACGGTGAAAATAGTTTTCCCAAGTACCGCTGCCGGTAGAGAGTGGTACTATGCTTGGGACTCCGAGCAATGTCAATTCGGAGTTGAGAGGTTCTTTATTAGAACCACATGTTGAAGTTTGGTTGGATAGAGGAAGTGTAACCTCGTTCGGTGGAAGTATATGGCCCGAGAGTTTGGCCTAGAGTTGGGTATAGGAGTGCCCAGGTGTGAGGGTTTGAGGAAAACCTTTCACCCTTAGGAGTAAGGTTGAAGTGGCGAATATAATAGTCGCCTCTTTATGGTGGGACTTTCTAACTAGGGTGCGAATGGTGCATTCCTTAGGTAAGATGGAGTAGTATGGTGTTAACCC
The DNA here is from genome assembly GCA_949130495.1 of Sambucus nigra. Taxonomy (NCBI): domain Eukaryota; kingdom Viridiplantae; phylum Streptophyta; class Magnoliopsida; order Dipsacales; family Adoxaceae; genus Sambucus; species Sambucus nigra. The sequence goes on from OX422207.1 coordinate 807,512,233, forward strand.
TAGATTCGGGTGTGTATATCGAGCTTGTGATAGTATCGGTACATTTTTTTTATATATAGTAAGCATATCTATGTGACTTCCATGATAGGGGAGTTCTGTCTTTTCCTTCACACTCGTTATGGGGCGAGTGGTGATATGTGTGGTACGTGCTACTTGTATTATATATTATACGAGTAGAAATATCCTTAGATTGGTGGGTGTGGTAGCAAGCGAATAAATTGCGAGGCTATCCTAGTTCTAGTTCTAGGAGGAGGACTAGTGGATCTATAATATCTCTCCTGAATACGGGTTGAGACTTTATAGAGGTGGTTTACGGTATGCAGATAGTTCCCTTCATTTTTGTTTTTATTCTGTTTGCTTTCTTTGTTTGCTTTGCTTGTGTATGTTATTGCCTTATCTCCATGACCGACTAGTTAAGGTGACTGCGTGGAGGGGTTCCTTGTTTGGATTTCGCTTCGGCGAGACGCTCCATGCATGAACCTTAACGACGTTGGGAGTGGAGAGATGTGCATTTTCTTTTTCTGCTCTTTTCTTCTTTCTTTTTCTTTTCTGTTGGTTAAGTGCTGGGTTGGAAGGTTTAGCCAAGAATAACGTATATGAGTGATTAAAGGGCTAAGTTCATGTGCGATATATGAGCACTATGATAGTTTTCCTCTGCATCGATGTGGGGAAGACTATGATGATGAGAGTCCGATCGAGACCTATGGTTGTGCCTTAATAAGAAGGCCATTTGTGTAGAGGTATAGGTGTATCTTGGAATAGAGTAGTGGTGGCATCTTACTGAAAGTAAATGCCTCGGTCGATAGTTATGGTAGGACGTAGACGTACATATGTAGTAGTAGAATTTCGAGTTAGGGTTTTCGTCGATCCCGATCATTTGTCTTCGACCGTTACTTCTCGACGACTGACAATGTGAGGTAGTAGTGTAACGGGAGGGTTCCTTGTTTGGATTTCGCTTCGGCGAGACGTCCCACGCATGAAATCGAGCTAATGTCAGAAGTCGGGAAAGGTCTTGGACACTAGGGATATTTAGTATTATACTTATACGACTAGGTTAGGATAGATAGATTGACCTTAGGATTCTTAGGATGCTAGGCCCTTAGGGCATGCGGCGTTAGTTTAGGAAGATGGTGAGGAGTTGACCACAATAGGTTGTGGGTTAACTCTAAGTGGGATTTGGTCCTTAGACGAGAAGTATGGAAATTTCGAGCTCGTTAGAATGTTAGGCCATTAGTGGTGAGGCCTCTCGTAGTTAGAGGGTTACATGGGTAACCTATCTTTGGAGGATCGATAGTCTCTGAGATCGATAGCGATGACCTTAGTCTGAGTCCTATGGGGACATTTCCATTCGGGGGTTTTCTAGTATGATAGCACGGTTTTTATTATAGTATACCCTTTATATGGTTATGGGTTACGCCTGAATTTTGAGGGCAAAATTCCCCTTTAAGGGGGGGAGTATGTAACAACCCAAAGATTTGAGCGACTATTTTATACTATTTTTGCCTGACGGGCTAATTTTATAAAATAGGAATGTTGAAGTAAATATTATTTCCCGTGAGACTTGGGGATAATATTTACTATGCTTTGTATATTTACCGTTATGAAAAGGTAAATAGTGTTATATTGTGTATTTTGCGCCGTTATATGTAAAACGACGGTTATGACCTATATTTAAATTGGGTATAATTAACGAATTAAAATGAGATTGGAACGTAAAAAGAGTTCACACTTTCCCGAATGCCAAAATAGGGGGTGCGGTTGTTTTAGAATAGTCGAGATAAGTGCCACGTTATATTTTTGAGATTTAGGCATTTTTAAGGGGTTATGACTCAAGTAAGTGGTTACGAGTCATTTTAGTGGTGTATTAGCATTTAGGAGTGGGGGTTTATATTTTTAGACCCTTATAAATCCCCCACCCCTTTTTCTTTTCTTCATTTTTTGTGGGAGAAGCCAAAGGAGAGAGAGAGAGAGAAGAGAAAGTAGAGAGAAAGAGAGAGATGGAAGATTTGGGCCGGAACCCGTCGCTACCGGAGGTGTTCCGAGACTACGAACCTCGAGGCAAGTTTCTTACTTGCTAGATATTGATTTAATGTGATAAATTGCATGTATAGTTAGGTTTTGGAGATTTAACCCATAAATGGGTATTTGTTGATTTTGATGATTAAACCCTTAAATCTTAGTTTTAAATTGGATTTGAGGATAAATTATTAGTTGTAAATGGTGTAGGAATGCTTTGGTAGAATTAGATGTTGTTGATGTTGGGTAAAAGCAAAGAATGGAGGTTTTGGGATTTTAGGGTTTATGTAACCCGTCGCCCAAACTGGGCAAAATTTCAGGACCGAATCGATTCGGCCCTAGGGGCGAATCGATTCGGATAAGGAAAGGGTTACATGTCTTGCAGACCGAATCGATTCGGATTAAAGAGAATCGATTCGGCAATTGCAGAAGGTCAGTTTTTGCTCACCGAATCGATTCGGCTGTCTAGAGAATCGATTCGCAAGGGCGAATCGATTCGGTTCCCCTGTTTTTGTGAGATTTTCTTATTTTGATTTTTTAGCCCTTTTTCTTTTAGGTCCAAGGTTTAGGAACCTTCCTTTGGGAAGTAATTAAGAGTCCTAGAGGGTGGTTTTGGGTAGATTAATGCCCTAGGATGATAACGGGATATTTAGGCTTACCGAGGGCTAAGTTGCGTAGGTTGATATCCGAATGACTTAGGAGATTAACCTAGAAATGAAATTGGAAGTTAAAATATTTCGGTTGAGCTTATGAGAGACACTCCATTATGGAGACTCACTTTGAGGGTATATGAATTATATAACCTATTCGAGGCTATTTTGAGGTTAGTGGCACTTTTGGGTCTTAGGTCATTAATAAAATGCGACTTAATAAGAATGGTATGCACCTCCTATAACTTGGTGCTTAATGGTTAAATGGATGATTTTTGGAAAAGTAAAATTGGAAGTTTTCAAAATGGAAAAAGTAATGTTTTTCATAAATGTTAATTTATGGATACACACCTCTCTAAATCGCTATCATAAGGGAAGTCGCGCGCGTTGTGGTGAAGCCCCCTGGCTAATGATGCAGGGTGGATATAGTCCCTAGGCCATGTGAGCGTTTGTTTATATATATTTCTGCGCTGGTTAGGAGATTCCGGGTGTGGTCTTGACTATCCCGCAGGCACATGGTCGCTTCCCGACGTTTCGATAGGATCCCAGGTTGTCTTGGAGGCCCTGGAAGATGATAGCCATTTAGGGGCGCGCACAGTGGGGAAACCCGGACGGGCGGTCTTAGAATCGTTATATATATATATTAATATAACTATTCTAAATCAAGTTGGACTTGATGTATGTTGAATGCCATAAAGAGCATGAGAAAGTGCCATAAAGAGCACGATAAAATGCCATAAAGAGCATATAATGATGATTATATTCCTGATAAGGAAGAGATTTTTACAAATGGATAATTGAGATAAAATGCCACAAAGAGCATAGAAACTATGATTTTATTTCCTGATAAGGAATGGTATTTCGAAATGAAATAGTATATGATGAAAGTAATTTGGTAAACATTTGATAAAGTGTTGTACCATTTATATGTATATTCCTAAAGAAAGAATTAGGAATTATGCCATTAGATGATGGATGGGTTTATTTTTATATTTCTTGAGTAGCTGCAGATGTGACCTCCCACACTTATGCACACACATGTATTTATTTATTATTTCGTGCTTAGGGTCTAATGGATCTCGACGATCAACTTTGCCTAGTAGTAGTGTATCGGGGGGGTTCCTTGTTTGGATTTCGCTTTGCGAGACACCCCACGCACGAATAGGGCATAGTGTTGAGACTGGGGAGAAGTTAACCTTTAGTACTTATATTAATTAGGACAGGGTCTAATGAATCTCAACGATCAACCTTGCCTAGTAGTAGTGTATCGGGGGAGGTTCCTTGTTTGGATTTCGCTTTGCGAGACACCCCACGCACGAATAAGGGCATAGTGTTGAGACTGGGGAAAAGTTAGCCTTCTGTTCTTTCTATAACCTGAGCATCATTTATATTTCGCTAGGTTGCTGCTAGATTGAGAGGTGAGGAATATTATTGTTATCTGCGAGAGAACTCGCACTTAACTGTCATGCATTTTTAGTCACATGGTAATCATATCAAACCCGACCCTGACCGGTTTCTATATTTCCTTATTTTTGCATATCCTTTGCCGTTACAGGTGCTCTCCCGCATGGACACCCGTATTTTCATATTCCATTCCAGTTGTCATGGAGCTACGGCATATTGCGGATGTTGTAGGATACTTGTTGTAGACGCTTCCCCCTATTGTACTCTAGTTATGATTAGTACTTTTATTCGGGCGTGTTTGCCCAAGGTATTGCACTCATTCGTTATATTGTAAATATTGAATTGTAATACTTGATACGTATTTGTATTGGTCTGTGCACCGACAGCTTATTCAGTAATTATTTATTGTATGGTCATACTTTATTCATCGATTTTTGATACCCACCGTTTTTGCAAATGGGATTGTCTAAGAGTTTTTCTTTTACTTTTAAATTTTTAAATTTGACAGTCCGTTTTCTAAAATGATTGGTGGTTATCTCATACTATTATTTTAATCGGCAGTGATGCTAAGAATGGACCATCTATGATTCCTGTGATTATTGGAGTATTGGGCTGGCCACCTATTATTTTAGTAGGCGGGTTGTCACAGATGGTATCAGAGCATTAGGTTCTAGAGTCCTTAGGAATCTGTGCGGATGTTTTACGTCTTCTGCGTTTCTCTCTATTTGATGTAGAGCCTTAGGAATAAGGTCGTTGAATTCTCTTCTGAGATTTCGTTCTCCTGCTATGGTATGAGGACCCCGAAGATCTTCTACGCGTTCGTGTGAGGCTTGTAAGTCGTTAGATGAAGGGCATTGAGGAAGGCCGTTGTGAAGGTGTCATAGGATGTGATTACTATAAGCTGTAGGCTGTGGTCGCGAATAAGGACCGCTTTGAAGGTCTCTCCCTTTGTAGCATTTTTATAATGCTGCCGTGACTACTAAGTACGGTGAAAATAGTTTTCCCAAGTACCGCTGCCGGTAGAGAGTGGTACTATGCTTGGGACTCCGAGCAATGTCAATTCGGAGTTGAGAGGTTCTTTATTAGAACCACATGTTGAAGTTTGGTTGGATAGAGGAAGTGTAACCTCGTTCGGTGGAAGTATATGGCCCGAGAGTTTGGCCTAGAGTTGGGTATAGGAGTGCCCAGGTGTGAGGGTTTGAGGAAAACCTTTCACCCTTAGGAGTAAGGTTGAAGTGGCGAATATAATAGTCGCCTCTTTATGGTGGGACTTTCTAACTAGGGTGCGAATGGTGCATTCCTTAGGTAAGATGGAGTAGTATGGTGTTAACCCTAGATTCGGGTGTGTATATCGAGCTTGTGATAGTATCGGTACATTTTTTTTATATATAGTAAGCATATCTATGTGACTTCCATGATAGGGGAGTTCTGTCTTTTCCTTCACACTCGTTATGGGGCGAGTGGTGATATGTGTGGTACGTGCTACTTGTATTATATATTATACGAGTAGAAATATCCTTAGATTGGTGGGTGTGGTAGCAAGCGAATAAATTGCGAGGCTATCCTAGTTCTAGTTCTAGGAGGAGGACTAGTGGATCTATAATATCTCTCCTGAATACGGGTTGAGACTTTATAGAGGTGGTTTACGGTATGCAGATAGTTCCCTTCATTTTTGTTTTTATTCTGTTTGCTTTCTTTGTTTGCTTTGCTTGTGTATGTTATTGCCTTATCTCCATGACCGGCTAGTTAAGGTGACTGCGTGGAGGGGTTCCTTGTTTGGATTTCGCTTCGGCGAGACGCTCCATGCATGAACCTTAACGACGTTGGGAGTGGAGAGATGTGCATTTTCTTTTTCTGCTCTTTTCTTCTTTCTTTTTCTTTTCTGTTGGTTAAGTGCTGGGTTGGAAGGTTTAGCCAAGAATAACGTATATGAGTGATTAAAGGGCTAAGTTCATGTGCGATATATGAGCACTATGATAGTTTTCCTCTGCATCGATGTGGGGAAGACTATGATGATGAGAGTCCGATCGAGACCTATGGTTGTGCCTTAATAAGAAGGCCATTTGTGTAGAGGTATAGGTGTATCTTGGAATAGAGTAGTGGTGGCATCTTACTGAAAGTAAATGCCTCGGTCGATAGTTATGGTAGGACGTAGACGTACATATGTAGTAGTAGAATTTCGAGTTAGGGTTTTCGTCGATCCCGATCATTTGTCTTCGACCGTTACTTCTCGACGACTGACAATGTGAGGTAGTAGTGTAACGGGAGGGTTCCTTGTTTGGATTTCGCTTCGGCGAGACGTCCCACGCATGAAACCGAGCTAATGTCAGAAGTCGGGAAAGGTCTTGGACACTAGGGATATTTAGTATTATACTTATACGACTAGGTTAGGATAGATAGATTGACCTTAGGATTCTTAGGATGCTAGGCCCTTAGGGCATGCGGCGTTAGTTTAGGAAGATGGTGAGGAGTTGACCACAATAGGTTGTGGGTTAACTCTAAGTGGGATTTGGTCCTTAGACGAGAAGTATGGAAATTTCGAGCTCGTTAGAATGTTAGGCCATTAGTGGTGAGGCCTCTCGTAGTTAGAGGGTTACATGGGTAACCTATCTTTGGAGGATCGATAGTCTCTGAGATCGATAGCGATGACCTTAGTCTGAGTCCTATGGGGACATTTCCATTCGGGGGTTTTCTAGTATGATAGCACGGTTTTTATTATAGTATACCCTTTATATGGTTATGGGTTACGCCTGAATTTTGAGGGCAAAATTCCCCTTTAAGGGGGGGAGTATGTAACAACCCAAAGATTTGAGCGACTATTTTATACTATTTTTGCCTGACGGGCTAATTTTATAAAATAGGAATGTTGAAGTAAATATTATTTCCCGTGAGACTTGGGGATAATATTTACTATGCTTTGTATATTTACCGTTATGAAAAGGTAAATAGTGTTATATTGTGTATTTTGCGCCGTTATATGTAAAACGACGGTTATGACCTATATTTAAATTGGGTATAATTAACGAATTAAAATGAGATTGGAACGTAAAAAGAGTTCACACTTTCCCGAATGCCAAAATAGGGGGTGCGGTTGTTTTAGAATAGTCGAGATAAGTGCCACGTTATATTTTTGAGATTTAGGCATTTTTAAGGGGTTATGACTCAAGTAAGTGGTTACGAGTCATTTTAGTGGTGTATTAGCATTTAGGAGTGGGGGTTTATATTTTTAGACCCTTATAAATCCCCCACCCCTTTTTCTTTTCTTCATTTTTTGTGGGAGAAGCCAAAGGAGAGAGAGAGAGAGAAGAGAAAGTAGAGAGAAAGAGAGAGATGGAAGATTTGGGCCGGAACCCGTCGCTACCGGAGGTGTTCCGAGACTACGAACCTCGAGGCAAGTTTCTTACTTGCTATATATTGATTTAATGTGATAAATTGCATGTATAGTTAGGTTTTGGAGATTTAACCCATAAATGGGTATTTGTTGATTTTGATGATTAAACCCTTAAATCTTAGTTTTAAATTGGATTTGAGGATAAATTATTAGTTGTAAATGGTGTAGGAATGCTTTGGTAGAATTAGATGTTGTTTATGTTGGGTAAAAGCAAAGAATGGAGGTTTTGGGATTTTAGGGTTTATGTAACCCGTCGCCCAAACTGGGCAAAATTTCAGGACCGAATCGATTCGGCCCTAGGGGCGAATCGATTCGGATAAGGAGAGGGTTACAGGTCTTGCAGACCGAATCGATTCGGATTAAAGCGAATCGATTCGGCAATTGCAGAAGGTCAGTTTTTGCATACCGAATCGATTCGGCTGTCTAGCGAATCGATTCGCAAGGGCGAATCGATTCGGCCCAAGGGGCGAATCGATTCGGTTCCCCTGTTTTTGTGAGATTTTCTTATTTTGATTTTTTAGCCATTTTTCTTTTAGGTCCAAGGTTTAGGAACCTTCCTTTGGGAAGTAATTAAGAGTCCTAGAGGGTGGTTTTGGGTAGATTAATGCCCTAGGATGATAACGGGATATTTAGGCTTACCGAGGGCTAAGTTACGTAGGTTGATATCCGAATGACTTAGGAGATTAACCTAGAAATGAAATTGGAAGTTAAAATATTTCGGTTGAGCTTATGAGAGACACTCCATTATGGAGACTCACTTTGAGGGATTATGAATTATATAACCTATTCGAGGCTATTTTGAGGTTAGTGGCACTTTTGGGTCTTAGGTCATTAATAAAATGCGACTTAATAAGAATGGTATGCACCTCCTATAACTTGGTGCTTAATGGTTAAATGGATGATTTTTGGAAAAGTAAAATTGGAAGTTTTCAAAATGGAAAAAGTAATGTTTTTCATAAATGTTAATTTATGGATACACACCTCTCTAAATCGCTATCATAAGGGAAGTCGCGCGCATTGTGGTGAAGCCCCCTGGCTAATGATGCAGGGTGGATATAGTCCCTAGGCCATGTGAGCGTTTGTTTATATATATTTCTGCGCTGGTTAGGAGATTCCGGGTGTGGTCTTGACTATCCCGCAGGCACATGGTCGCTTCCCGACGTTTCGATAGGATCCCAGGTTGTCTTGGAGGCCCTGGAAGATGATAGTCATTTAGGGGCGTGCACAGTGGGGAAACCCGGACGGGCGGTCTTAGAATCGTTATATATATATATATTAATATAACTATTCTAAATCAAGTTGGACTTGATGTATGTTGAATGCCATAAGAGCATGAGAAAGTGCCATAAAGAGCACGATGAAATGCCATAAAGAGCATATAATGATGATTATATTCCTGATAAGGAAGAGATTTTTACAAATGGATAATTGAGATAAAATGCCACAAAGAGCATAGAAACTATGATTTTATTTCCTGATAAGGAATGGTATTTCGAAATGAAATAGTATATGATGAAAGTAATTTGGTAAACATTTGATAAAGTGTTGTACCATTTATATGTATATTCCTAAAGAAAGAATTAGGAATTGTGCCATTAGATGATGGATGGGTTTATTTTTATATTTCTTGAGTAGCTGTAGATGTGACCTCCCACACTTATGCACACACATGTATTTATTTATTATTTCGTGCTTAGGGTCTAATGGATCTCGACGATCAACTTTGCCTAGTAGTAGTGTATCGGGGGGGTTCCTTGTTTGGATTTCGCTTTGCGAGACACCCCACGCACGAATAGGGCATAGTGTTGAGACTGGGGAGAAGTTAACCTTTAGTACTTATATTAATTAGGACAGGGTCTAATGAATCTCAACGATCAACCTTGCCTAGTAGTAGTGTATCGGGGGGGTTCCTTGTTTGGATTTCGCTTTGCGAGACACCCCACGCACGAATAAGGGCATAGTGTTGAGACTGGGGAGAAGTTAATCTTCTGTTCTTTCTATAACCTGAGCATCATTTATATTGCGCTAGGTTGCTGCTAGATTGAGAGGTGAGGAATATTATTGTTATCTGCGAGAGAACTCGCACTTAACTGTCATGCATTTTTAGTCACATGGTAATCATATCAAACCCGGCCCTGACCGGTTTCTATATTTCCTTGTTTTTGCATATCCTTTGCCGTTACAGGTGCTCTCCCGCATGGACACCCGTATTTGCATATTCCATTACAGTTGTCATGGAGCTACGGCATATTGCGGATGTTGTAGGATACTTGTTGTAGACGCTTCCCCCTATTGTACTCTAGTTATGATTAGTACTTTTATTCGGGCGTGTTTGCCCAAGGTATTGCACTCATTCGTTATATTGTAAATATTGAATTGTAATACTTGATACGTATTTGTATTGGTCTGTGCACCGACAGCTTATTCGGTGATTATTTATTGTATGGTCATACTTTATTCATTGATTTTTGATACCCACCATTTTTGCAAATGGGATTGTCTAAGAGTTTTTCTTTTACTTTTAAATTTTTAAATTTGACAGTCCATTTTCTAAAATGATTGGTGGTTATCTCATACTATTATTTTAATCGGCAGTGATGCTAAGAATGGACCATCTATGATTCCTGTGATTATTGGAGTATTGGGCTGGCCACCTATTATTTTAGTAGGCGGGTTGTCACAGGTTATTAAAGTAAGGGAATATATACGGATTCAAAGTTGTTCGGGGACGAAAAACATAGGATAATTGAAAATTGTGGGTAATTTCAAAATTAGACAACGATTCCATAACAAGCACTGAATAAAACTTGGGAAAGTGACAAGAATTATTGAACTATATGTACGTAAATAGAAATACTTTCTCTTTCTCTTTCTTTTCATCTTTTTTATCATATCTTCTTTTATTTTCTCTTTTTCTTTTGTTTTTCACTGCTTTTTCTTTTCTTTCACACTCACATGCTTAATTGAATTTACGTGACAAGAACATTATTCAATCCCATGTATCATTCCAAACAAAGGTATGGAAGGTGATAAATTTGGTTTATAACTCCAATATAGAGTTGGTTATAGGATTTTGGCCAAAGGATATATTAAGTCTCAAAGGGGTTATTGAGGAAAAACATTAAAGGTGAGGTTAAGGTCAATATGGGTGATAAATAATATAACAAAGAGGGCCTATGATACTTTCCTAAAGTTCATGCAATTCTCGAGTCAAATAAACTTTAAAAATCATGAGCAAGTGACACATTTCATATATGAACTCAATTAATGAACGATCAATGAAAGAATAGTGAGATTACCAATGGTTGTAACGTTTTCAAGGAAGAAAGTGTAATATATAACACTCACAAATGAAGAAAGCACAAATCTCACTTGATGTAAGTATATACAATGAAATAAAAGAATACTGAGTTATAAACTCCTTAAACCAAATCATTTAAATAAGATGAACGCATGTACTCATGGGTTTAAAGTTTAATTCATGAAGTTTTTCACAATATCAATAATTTGAGAACTACATTCTAATAACTTAAAATCGAGAACATGCATCATTGAATTATCTATTGAATTGGGCATTTATTGAAATTGATAATCGGATACAAAGGCAAAATGACCAACAAAGGAAAAAAAAGAAAGAAAATCTTTTTAATTTTTTTTTACACAAAACCATTCTTGGAAAAATATATAATCAAATCATGGACTAAGAAAAATAATGGATAGAATATCCCACACCCCTAACTTAAAACCTTGCATTGTCCTCAATGTAAATTAAGAACCAAGTTAAAGAGAGGAGGATAACGATATTACCCAAAATGGAGCAATCTTTGAAAAGTGTGAGTCCAATGATTCTACAAAACATGTTAGTACCAAGCATAAAAAAAGAACACAGAAACTTAACTAACTACACTAGTCAATAAGTAAAAAAAAAAAAAAAAAACTAATATGTACAACCTACAATTTTAACTTTTAACTAACTATACACTAGAAGTTGAAATCTTTGAGGGTCCTCCCAAAATACGATTTGACTTTGAGGGAAAATTAGTGTACCCTCATTTTTATCATACCTTCCGAAAGATAAGAATTCCATTTAAACAACAGAAGGTATGTGTAAGGCGGAATAAATGAACTATCATCAATTAAAAAAAATAAATTGGGGGAGGGGGTGATGGGGGGTTTGGATTGAATGGATGAAGAATACACATGGAATCCAAAAAAAATTGAATTTTATCTAAAAGATTTTGCAATTGGAATGGGAGGTGGCGCACACGAAGGCAAACTTTCCTTCATGGAAACCAACTTGAGCAAGTAATCCTCATCGGTGAAAGGGTTGAAAGTTTTAAGTTTTGATCCGATTCATTGGATACTTGTAAAGGTTTGATAATATAGAATAAAGATGGGGAGGAAATAAATTCAATCTTTAAAGATGACTCATCATATCTAGAAGATTGAATTTCAAAGAAAATAACATCATTTTTAATGAAACTTTCTTCTTCGGTTACCAAAGAACAAATCATTTCATTGCAAATGGATACTACATCCATTTCATTCTCACTTTGATTCTCTATTATCCCATGGGAACATTGAAGAAAGGTTTGTTCCAAAGTAGGCAAAAGTCCTCATTTGGTTCAAAACGTTCTTCAACTTCGAAAGTCTTGAAAGAAAAATCATCGCTGGATTCGAATAGTACATCCAAATCTTGTTCCTAACAACGATTTTCTTCCCGATAACGGTTTTCAAGTTTCTCATTTTCAAGAATGTGCAAGCTTTCTCGCAATGTCATAGGTGGACGTGCGGATTCTTGAACATGAGAAGTTTGGAAACTATCCTCAGAGCTACTATCAAAATCATTATCATAAGAATTTTGAAAGATATTACAATTAGTTTCAACATTCTTATTATAAGGATTTTGTGGCCCACAATCATAAAGATTATTCTCAAAATTCCCATAATCCAACACTTAACTTTGGTAATACTCACTCAAAGACATTTTAGATGTTTCAAGTTTTTGACATTGCAAGTATTTACCAAAAGTCACAGGTTTAAGAGGATTTTGATAATTATCGCTACAATTACCGAAAACATTGAAATAAGACACTATTACCACAAAAAGATCAAGACGGCAAAATCCACATAGTGATGTGCGTCCGATAGATTCAAGCATTTTTTAGCGCACAAATGTAGAAGTCCTACAAAAACTAGTTAACAAAGAATACAAATAGAAAGGAAAATATTACGAAATACTAAAACAATTCATTTCTAAAACAAACATTCCCTACCGGTGACGCCATTTTTATAACAGAGAAAAACCGTGCTCCCATGTTACTTACGCTTGTTGTTATTTTTGCCTCCCACCACTATGAAAAAAATCTAGACTATGACTACACTTTATATGAGAGTACAACGGCCAGTCCGGGTATCGAATCCATGGGGAATGTTGCTAGATGTTAATTGATTTATTATTTCAAGAATAAAGGTGTAAAAGATGAGAAATAAAATAAAAGATAAAACTTGGCATGGATTTAAACTATGATTAACAAAACCAATAAAAATAAAAAATTAAGACTAATATACCTCACCTCGGATTAATTAGTATAAATGGTCACATGGGAAGACAAGTATATCAAGATTAAATCTCATTTTCACAATTAATTAAATCTAGAGTTGTCACCCCCTAAATTGTCATAAAAGCTTAATTAATTTTGGCATCAACAAATATCCCCGAGATTACACATGCAATGTCGTAAATAAAGCATACATGATATATACTGTTAAATCTCTTAGGCATAAATCAAGAACAACCTAAACCATTCAAACTCATAAAACCCATCACCAAATAAAAGCATCCCATTAACCTAAGGAGAGTTCAATCAATCTCAACCTAAGCTAAAATAACTACAAGGCATAATGAAAGACATGTAATTAAATGAAAGAAATAAATAAAGCAATGAAATGAAAGAAAGTAAATGAAAGAAAGTAAATATAGGTTACAATACAAGAAAAATAAGAGAACAAAGCTTAAAATAAGAAAATGGAACTTAAATAAATGGAGAAAATAATGAATAGTGGTACTTACAAACCCAAATGGGTAAAACCCTATGAGTGAGAAGCTTCACCTAAAGTCTCCCCTCTCTAACCTAAAAATGAAATAGAAATTAAGTATATAATGTATCACAACAAAACCAACTTATATATTAAGTTGGTAAAAAAAAACAAAAAGAAAAAGAAAAGAAAATGACACAAGCCCACAAAATCTGAAGGGCCCGGTCGGCCGAGGGTATATTTACCAGCCACTGGCTTCCTTCAGAGGTTCTCTTTTTAGGGGTCCTTGGTTCTTCAAAAGGGGGAAAAGTTCATTTACGAAAATGGCTATAACTTCCTCATCCGGGATCGAAACGATCTACCGTTTGATGCCACGCAAAGATAACTCAACGGACTAAGATTTCGTGGAATTCCACTGAGGAGGAGATGAAGTATAAAATGACTAAAATTCCCTTGAAGTTGTGTTAGACAATTGGACTTCCCTGAAATGCAACCAATCCACACGCTAAGTATTCCCATACCTATAAAAGCTCAACTATACCTCGCAAAGCATATAAACATACATAAAAAAGGTTGTCTAGTTAACGAGCATAAATATAGACATTAAGGAACACAAAAGTGATAGAATGCATGAAGATAACGGTGTTAATATGCAATATTCATGACGTATCACACACCTAATGAACTCACCCCTATTTTAGACATGTATTCTGATGTATTTCAAGAACCCAAAGGCTTTCCATACTTAAAAGAATATGAAGACAACATTCCCTCTAAAAAGGGGTTGAAATAGTCAATGTGAGACCCAATAGATATGTCCATGTTTAGAAAACATAAGTTGAGAAGTTAGTGAATGAAATTCTAGTCCATTTGCATCTTCTTTGATTCTTGTGAAGAAGAGGGATAACAGTTAGAGAATGTGTATAAACTATATAGAACTCAACTAGCACACCATCAAAAATAAATTTCCTATTTGAGTTATAGATGAACTTTTGGATGAGACACATGGTTCATGGGTGTTTAGCAAGATAGATCTCAGGTTAGGGTACCACCAGATAAAACTATATGAATCGGACATTCCCAAAAGTGATTTTAGAACTCATGAGGGCCACTATGAGTTCTTAGTGATTAATTTTTACTCACAATGACCCTAGCCTCATTCTAAGCTCTTATGAATTTTATTTTCAAGAAATTTTTGAGGAAATGTGTAATAATTTTTTGATGGCATCCTCATTTATAGTCTTAACTTTGAATCCCATAAGAACCATTTATCACTAGTACTACAAGAATTGAGGAATCATCAATTGTTTTCCAAACAATCCAAATGGGATTTTGGAAAATTTCAATTAGAGTACTTGGAATACCTATTTTCAGGCAAATGAGTGGTTGTTTATCCTTATAAGATGGAACCAATGAATAAATGTCCTATAACTAAAATCATAAAGGGTTTAAGGGGATTCTTGGTACTCACAGAATACTATTAAACTTTTATTTAAGGCTATAGAACTATCAGTGAACTTCTAACAGACATGCTCAAGAAGGACAAGTTTAAGTAGAGTGAGGTAGAATTGCAATCATTAAACAACCTCAAGATAACCATGAGCACAAATCCTGTACTCACATTACCCAATTTAACAAACTGTTTGTGCTGGAAACTGATGCTAGTAATAGTGGTTCGGGGGATGGGAAGAGCAATAGGCTATTTGAGTAAAACTCTACCAATGAGGAAGAAAAGATTATCAACTTATAAAAAGGAACTTTTGTCTATGGGTGTAGTAGTGGAAAAATGGAGGGCATACTCATTTGATAACCATTTTATTATAAAAACTGATCACTAAGATATCGACAACACTACTATAGTAAAAATGGCTTTCCATATAATTGGGATTAGAATATGAGATTCAATATAAGAAGGAAAAGAAAACAAGGAAACTGATACCTTAGGCAGGAGGAAGATATGCTATGCTTACACAATTTAATGAATATGGGCGCAAGATATTTTTTAGAGCATGAAAGATAATCACATGCCTAAGAGTTAATGGTTAAATTCACTAGTTACTCACCTGTCAAACATGGATACTCACTTCATAATGGGCTCATTAGACATGAAGGGAGCTTATATGTGGGATTTACTTGTACTTTAAGACAACAAATTATTTTAGAAATACCCACTTCTAGGATTGGTGGACACTCAAGAAGAAGGCTATATTCAAAACGGTGTCAGAGTTCTTCTTCTAGGCTGGTTTAAAGAATGATGTTGAAACCGCAGTGTGTCCATTTGGGATTCCTCTTGCACGGGTTAGCCTCGAAAGGATAGAAAATGGGGAAATCTATCTTAGTATGTATGAGGATTCGAGGATAAATCATTTTTTCATCACTCGTGTGATTTTCTCGAACTTCCACGGGTATAAATCAAACGCTGTCAAAAGGGGAGAAAATGTAGAAAATGGACTCGTCAACCTATTTTTCTCAAAACAGGCAAAATAATGTATCCTTCCTCGAAATAACTACATCAAAAGACAAACTGATGCATACGAAATCAAATGAACTAAGGGTCTGAGGACTAAGTTATGGAATGGAAAGGTGTTAGGAACCCATTTCTCCCTTTTAGTCTTTTATGGGATATAAAAATATTATCTTTTTTCTCCAAGATATGACTCATGTATACAATGTGTGCGATGTGAAAATGAGTTAGAAAAGATGAGTCATCCTGCTCATGTCATGGGGAGGATGAAGATGAGTCATCCTAAGGAGTATAGGAAAGAAAAGAGAATAATAGAAAATATGATGTTAATATACACCGAATCACGATTCACTATGAGAAAATGAATATGCATGTCAGGTGGGAACATTAATGCACATGTCGCGTGGGAACATTAATATGTAGGTGTGTCCATACGTGCAATTATACTAAATATGAGATATAAACGATGGTAGCACAATGAGTAAAATATGACTCGAATCCCGATAATGACTCGAGACTCTTACATAGCCAAATAGGCATCAAATTCCACGTAGTTCCACATATCACTAAGGTGGGGTTTGAACCATAAAACCAAATTTAGGACTCCTCTTTAGTTGTTTTGGAAAGAGGTGTTGAAGTGTAAAATTTTGGAAAAAGTAGAAAAATCGTACTTAGAGGTTTATAGGTGAAGCCTCTTTTTGCCTTTTTGGTTTTATGAAAATATATTATGTGAATACTAGTAATAAAAAAGGATATTAGTTGATGTGTGATAATGGAGTAAGACTAGAAGATATCAAACGCGAAAGAAGAGTAAATAAATAACACTAATTAAATAAATTAAAAAAGAATAGGAATAGACATATTTGGAGTGGCGGCGCACTAATTTTATCGCAGGGAATTATCTGATTGCTTAAAGAGGGTGTCCTTAAGAATGAGGTCATGGCCTCCTTAAATAGTAAAAAAATTAGGGCTCAAGGGTTTGATGATCGACATAGGCCCTAGCGTACCTATCGTCATATATCTGGCTTATTGGCGAAGTAAAGTACACCCCTTTCTATATGCAAGGGGATTGGGGTGCCTATAGGCCATCCATAAAGAACTTTTTTTAAAAACGGGCATAAAATGAAAACTGTATGTTCAAATTTCACACGACTAAGGGATCATTGGAAAGGGTATGCATAGACCTATGAAAATATATAGGCCACTCTCGATTTCTAGAGTTGAAGAAAGTCAAAAGAAGCTCGAAAGCTCACCACGACCTTTAGACAGGGGTTCTCGGAGTAAAATGTTAAGTACACAGGAACCGTAAGGCTAATTCATGCTCGGTATGGACCGTTAGAAGGAAATTCATAGCCCTGTGAAGTTGAAATGAGATTCACTAGGGTTAGAGAGACAACCAAAGTCAAATGGGGATAGGGAGCGTTTAGTGGACTCTAGATCAAGGTTTGGAGTAAAAAGGCCAGTACACCCGAATCGTAAGGCTGATTCACGCATAATATGGACCATTGGAAAGGGTATCCAAACCCTAATGAAGGTGAAGTGGTCTTTTCTTGGGTTGGAGAGTTGACCAAAGTCAAACGAGGATAGATAGTGCCCAATGGCCTCTAGGTCAAGGTTTGGTGTACTCCTTAGGGTCTTAGGGTAAGGCGAGGAGTGTTAGGGACCTAAGGAAGTATTTGTAGGATACTAAGATGGGTTCCAAAGCAAAATCACTACTGTTTCCATCCGAATTCCTTCGTTGTGGGATGGAATCGAAAGGAGTGAAAATGGAGAAATCTCTCTCAGCGTGTGTGGGGATTCGAGGATAGGAATCCTCTTTCTTCCACTAGCACAATCTTCGCGGGTTGCCACTGATATAAATCGGCTATTGTCAAAGGAGGAGGAAGATGTAAAAAATTGAGTTTTTAACCTATTTTTCGTAAAACAGACAAAAAAATGTAGTTGTCCTTAAAAGAAAATCATTAAAAGACAAATAAATACATACGCAACGAAATGAATCGAGGGCTTAAGGACTGAGGTACAAAATGCGAAGTTATTAGGGCCCACCGCCCTTTCGATCTCTAATGAGATATAATAATGTTCTCATTTTTTTCAAGATATGACTCATCCTACGGATTATACAAAAGAAAAAGGAATAATAAAAAATATGATTTTAGTGTCCACCAAATCACGATTCACTATGAGAAAGTGAATGCGTATGTAGGGTGGAAACATTAATATATAGGTGTGTGCATACTCACCATATTACTATATATGATATATAAACAAAGGTAGCACCATGAGTAAAATAGGACTTGAATCTCGATAATGATTCGGGATGCCTACGTAGCCAAAATAGGTATCAAAGTCCACGTAGTTAAACCTATCACAAGGGTGGGGTTTAACCGATAAACCCAAATTTAGGTTTCCTCTTTAGTTGTTTTGGAAAGATTTGTCATGTGCATAAGTGTAGAAAAAGTGAGGAAATCTTACTTAGGGGTTTATAAGTGAACCCTCTATTTGTCTTTTTGATTTTATGAAAATATATTATGTGAACACTACTAATAAAAAAAAGGATATTAGTTGATGTTCAATAATGCAGTAAGAGTAGAAGATATCAAAAGTGGAAGAAACGTAAATAAATAACACTAATTAAATGAATAATAAAAAATAGGAATAGACTTCTTAGAAGATTTTGCTAATGATTTTTGAAGGAGATTAGGCTGATTTTATGGTGCTGGGATTATGATGAAGTAGGGGTGAGATAAGTGGCAAAAGGTGGTGTAAAAGTGAGGTAAGGAAAGAGAGGGGAATTTTGGAAACTTGGATTTTTTAGAGTGGCGATGCACTAATTTTGAGGCATGGAATGTTCTGAATACTCAAAAGGAGGTCCTTGTGAATAAGGTCATGGCCTCCCTATATAGTAAAAAAAGTTAGGGTTCAGGGGTCTGCCGATAGGCATAGGCGCTAGCTTGGCCATCGTCATACCCTTGACTTGCTGGCAACGTAAAGTACATACCTGCCTAGGAAGGAGGTTTGGGGTGCCTATAGGTAGTCTGGAAAGTATTTTTTTGGGGAAAAATAGGCATAAAATGCAAACTATAAGTCGAAATTGCACATAACCAGGACAGTCGAAAAGAGGATTTAGACCGTTATGAAAATATATTATTGAAGTAAAAAGGCAAGGACCCGCAAAGCTTAAGGCTAATTCGTGCACACTATGGACAGTTGGAAAGGGGATTCAGAACCATATCTAAGTAAAATGATCTTTGCTCAGGTTGGAGATTTGTCCAAAGTCAAACGGGGATCGGGAGGGATCGGTAGTATCTAGATCATGGTTTTGAGTAAAAAGGTGAGTATGCGCGAAGCATAAGACTGATTGCGCATAGTATAGACCGTTGAAAGGGGTATTCAGAGCTCTACGAAGGTCCAATGATCTTCGTTTAGGTTGGAGAGTTGAATAAAGTCAAACGGGGCTCGAGAGTGCCCAGTGGCCTTTGGATCAAGGTTGGAGTAAAATGGTGAGTAAAAAAAATTTGTAAAGATGATTCACGCATGGTATGGATTGTTAAAAAGGTATTCAAAGACCTATGAAGTTTCAATGAGCTTATCTCCGATCAGAGAGTTGAATAAAGTCAAATGAGGCTCGGAAGCACTTGGTGGCCTCTAGATCAAGGTTTGGAGTAGAACCTATGGAATTAGGGCGAGAAGAGGAGTTTAAGTGATCTAAGTAGGTATTTAGAGGGTATTAGGAGGGGGTTTCTACCAAGCCCTCGACAGGTGGACTTGGAACAAGCAGAGGTCATCAAAAGATGGACACCTCACGCGTATTTAAGAGTTTTTTATGGTCAAGGCTCCCACTGGGGATTTAAAAGAGTGAATGTGATTGATTCAGAGGGTCGAGGTCAATTCTACAAAATTAAAGAGTTAAAGTAATGGATTTAGAGGGAAAATGTCAATTTTAGGAAACTAAGTCAATTCTACGAACCTAAAGAGTTGAGGTGAACAATTCAGAGGGTCGAGGTCAATTATATTGACCTAAAGAGCTTAGGTGACTGATGCCGAGGGTTGAGGTTGATTTCACAGACCTAAAGAGTTGAGGTGACCGATTAAGAGGATCAAGATCGATTCTTCGGACCTAAAGAGTTAAGATGATCGATTCAGAGGTTCAAGGGCGATTCTGCATACCTAAAGAGTTAAGATGATTAATTCAGAGGGTCGAGGTCAATTCTGCGGACCTAAAAAGTTTAAGGTTACTGATTCAGAGGGACGACATCGATTTGGCATACCTAAAGAGTTGAGGTGATCGATTCAGAGGGTTAAGGTCGATTATGTGGACCTAAAGAGTTAAGGTGACCAATTTAGAGGGTCGAGGTCGATTCTATGGACCTAAATCAATTATGTAGACCTAAAGAGTTGATGTAACCATTTTAGATGGTTAAGGTCAATTTTTCTGCCCTAAAGGGTTGAGAGTGATTGATTCAAAGGGTCGAGGTTAATTTTTTAGACCTAAAGAGTTGACATGACTGATTACAGGGTCGAGGTTATTTTTACGAACCTAAAGGGTTGAGATGACAGGTTCAGAAGCTCAAGGTAGATTGTAAGGACCTAAAGAGTTAAGGTGACGAATTCAGAAGGTTGAGGTTAATCCTATAGACCTAAAGAGTTTGAGGTAACCGATTCAGACGGTTGAGGTTGATTCTGCAAACTTGAAGACTTGAAGTGATCGATTCAGAGGTTCGAGGTCAATTTTATGGATCTAGAGAGTTTAAGGTAATCGATTGAGGCCCTCGAGGTTGATTTTACAGACTTAAAAAGTTATGGTTACAGATTCATAGGATCGAGGTTGATTCTCTCGACCTAAAAATTTGGATGATCAGTAGTTATGACGGGTGAAATTCTTTAATTTTGTGTTTGGTGGGGAGTATATTAGTGGCGAGGGTTCTACGAGTGGTGGTGTACTTTATTTATGATATTACTGGGGAGTGTGATGGTGATGTGAATGCTGGAACAATTTAATTATGATCTCAATGGAGGAGTATTCTCGTGATAAGGGCTCATTAAGTGCTGACGGACTATAATTATATCTTCCTATGGAGTATGTTGGTGCCGAGGAGTAGTGATGGTGTCCAATTCTGGCTAGTTCCTTTCGGGATTTTCACATATAATCCGTCATTGTGACTAGTGGAGATTAACATGGTGATGCGGTACGCTTGATTTAATTGCTTTTTTTTACGTAAAAAGAGACTCAACAGGAAAAAATAATGCATTTTTGTTTGATTATCTTGATTTAGTGGCTTACTCTGCATGCACTTTAATTTTCCATTGGGGATTTAGTTTGATTAAGAAAAATCTATTTTTTTAAATTCTTGAATATGTTTTTATCATATTTGAAAAGAGAAATGCCTTGGAGTCTTTGTTGCAGAGAGCTTCCCTTTGAAGGGAGTTATGGTTGCAAAGAGCTTCCCTTTGAAGGGACTTAATTTGAAATAAAAAGGGGTAAAAGAGGAAAATGGGGGTTTCCCCAAATAGGGATTGATTGGCATACCCCTAGGCTTGCTTATCAGTTTATTAGTGCATGGACGAAGTATTATTGTTCTGCCCATAGTGAATTCGGTGTGGCAAAGAGACTACACCAACAACAGTTTTTCTGGTGCTGTAGCCTTGGGATTGACTTGCAGGATGCTTTTAGTGACATGTGACATGAGAATGGACCTTAAGTGGCCATAATTGTGCTCTGGATGTCCCATTATTGTAATCATGCTAGTCTTATACTAGCGGAGAGTATGAATGGAATTGATTTCTATAAAGAAAGTCAGGCCAATATCTTATGAGGGATCTCGGTGATGCAATTCATGGGGTTTTCGGAGAGACTGCGTGCCACACCCTGATTTTTGGTAGAAATGAACAAGAAGTACACATAAAGCAATGAATTAAAGTTAAGGAAATACCATAACCTTTTATTCATTATTAATATGTTACATAAAGTGGAACCACCGCAGGGGTGAATTACACGTTTCTAGTACACACTACAATATAGAAAATTAAAAAGTGCCACTCCTTGCTCCCATCTGGTTTAATCTATGCGCATACGGTCACATATGCGAACAGGTGATCAGTTTCTTTCTCTAGTAGGGAAGAGATACTAATTTCTTTCTCATGGCGTATCTGGAGAAAGAAGGAATTAACACAAATATGCTATAAGAAGATTCTACAAGTTTTATAATAATGACATAAATATAAATATGAGTTGGTGTGTGTACATAATCAGTGTTTAAAATGGCTGACAATAATAAGCTCATAATTCCATATTTATCAAATTATCAACATCAAAATGTTAAAAATTCATAATTCCATAGTGATTAGTCCGTTTAAGAAAATATGGTACATTACCAGTTTCGTTAGAGTCATGTTTGAAGAAAGTCAAGGAATATGAACTAATAATCCCATTATTACTAGTTCACTAAGTGGTATAGAGGTAATTAAACCATCAATGTAAATTTACCATAAACAATCCCAAAACCTTTGGGGAAAAGTAACCTGTTATGCTCACAATTAAAGTGACACTCATACGTATGTAGAAATAATCTGGGCTCTCAATCATCTGAGACAAAGAGGCCAAGTAGAAAGTTTTTTGGGATAACACGTCAGTCTACTTCCTGGTTAATACTGATGCTTATGGTAAAGTATAGCATAAAAGTGCAAGAGAAAACTGAATCAATAAGGTACATGATCTCAGTTATTAGGTGAGATGGGTTAAAATTGATTATGAAATTAAATATTGGTGATAATTCAAACACTGATGATGGTTAACAAAATATATAGTACGGAAGTATAATAGCATGCACATACTCAAAGTCAATGTGGCTATCACAGAGTGATATCAATAACATTATTTGAAATATGCGAAGTATAATACTAAAAAGGTAGGAAAAACCTACTTGCTTGGGTATTTCAGTTGAATTGCTATCACAATGGAGTATTCAAAAGATTTGGAACTTGATTTTCTATTATAAAATGTGTGGCATAGGAGTATTATGGTTTAATCAATTAGTTTTTCACTTAAAACTATTTTTAATAAAGTTTAGGGGTTTATGTGTAATTATCTTGGGACTTAAAAATAAGGATCTTAAGCTCATTTTTTAACTTTGGTGCAAGAGATTTTTTGTCTTAAAATAGTTTGATTTATGTAGGGGCAAAGTTTGGGGTACAAATTCCAAAGTTAAAAATGTTACTAAGGGTTGATTTGTAATTTTAAGAAAATTTTTTTAATTAAAAACCTCATTTTTGCATAACTTGATCTAGGTATATCCAAACATTGTCTTATCTTATACCATTTTGATCAGAAAAATTAAATAAATTTTTGGGAAAAATCAGAATTTTCTGATTGGCCACGCACCCTCACGCGCTGGGTCAAACTTCGTGGACAAAGTCTTCATCTTTTACCTCTCGACTTTGACTTTCTAGGGTTTATAACTTTGACTGAGGTTTTCTCCTTATCTATTATACCACTTGAGATGATTTCTTAACCAACTTAATCTAATTTTTCACGAGGATTTTATACATAATGGTTCGAAGTATAACTCGAGTTTTAAAACTGTGTTTTTAACGAAATTTTAACCTAACATTTATGGATATATATAGAGTATGGAAGGGTATCTTATGAGTTGGGTTTAGTTTCTGCTATGTATGAGAGTAATTTGGTTTTGGTTTAAAGGATTTTTATGGACTGTAGGTCGAGAATTTTGGATTTACAGGTTTTTAGTTTTAAAAACACTTTCGACCGATTAGCCTTTTGTATGAACATTCATGGTGTTTCACACTCGACATCTCGAGGTTCTAATGAGTCTATTCATGGCTTTAAATCAGATTTTTGGTTAATGTAATGGATTTCACCATTAAATCTCAAGCTTTAATGATGTTCCTGCTATTTTCCTCTATTCTAGGCATTTTTACCCATAAAAGCTTGCATATTACTAGTGTTATAACTGTATTAACTATGCATACACTACAAGACTTGAAATTAAAGTATAAATTATTACTTGCCTAAATTGAGAAAAAATTTGAACTTTGAAAGTGAACTCTGGGTTAAGTCTCTACGTAGAACGTTGGGTATTTATACTATTTTAACTGGAGAGTTGATTAGAGTAAAAAGGAGGTGGATCTGAATTAAGTTAGGGTGAGTTTTGAGTTTGGTTCAAATGGGGCACATGGGTTCCTAAGGTTTACTATGTGTTACCATGTGATTTTAGCCTCTTTTGTTGATGTGGGGGGGGGGGGGGGGGGGGGGGAGGTGTGGACTGGGGTAAAACTAAAGTTTTGATTTGAGTCCTTAATATTTGATGTAATTGCATTTATATCTGTAAAAGTACTTTTTTGTAAAGTTTAGGGGCATTTTGGTAATTTTATAAAGTTTCCAGGGTTAAAACGATAATTTTATATGAGTTTAGGTCTAAAGGTTCAATTTGATATAAGGTTGAAGTTTAGGGGTTCAATATATCTTAGTTTTTCTCATTTTGGAAGTTTTATGGACTCTTTTGTAATTAACTAAAACTTCAAGGGGTTGAAGTCAATGAGCAAAGTTATAGGATTTTAAACATAGGTCATTTCTTATTTAGAAGATTTTTTAATTTAATCATCTTACAGGGGTTTAAATCGAGGTCGTAGGTCATATTCGTGTTTGAAAATTCCCGATTCTTATAATCTACCTACTTAAAAAAACAATTCGTCCTTGAATTTTACCTTAAAATAAGTAGGGGTATTGATCCTTCACTGCTTGTTCCCATTCCCATGTAGATTCTTGTTGATTATGGTGTTCCCAAAGTACTTTAACTGAGGGGATTTCCTTATTTCTAGGATACTACACTTGGTGATCAAGAATTCGAATAAGACGTACTTTAAATTCATGGTTGGGTTCAACTGAAACATCTTTCCATGTGATAGTATGAGATGGATCTAGTATATACTGACGTAACGGTGATACATGAAACACATTATGGATATTGGATAATTCCATAGGCAATTCTAATTGATAGGCTACAGAGCCTTTTTTTTAGAAATTGTGAAAGGTTCAATATATTGGGGGGTTAATTTTCCTTTCTTTTCGAAACGTAAAATTCCTTTCTGGCGAGATACTTTCAGATATACTTGCTCGCTTTCTTGAAATTCCAATGGTTTTCGGCGATGATAAACATAGCTCTTTTGTCGATCTTGGGCTATCTTCAATTTTTCTCGAATTTGTTGTATTACCTCGGTGGTTTTTTGAATTATTTCAAGACCAATGTGTTTTCTATCTCCTGATTCTATCCAACATATTGGGGATCTAGAAGGTTTACCATATAAAGCTTCAAATGGGGAAACTTTAGTACTGGTTTGATATCTGTTGTTATATGAAAATTCGATAAGGGCTAAATATACATTCCAATGGTTAGATATATCTAACGTATACGTTCATAACATTTCTTTTAAGGTTTTAATTATACATTCGGATTGTCCATCCATTTGGGGGTGGAATGCAGTACTTCGGTGACGTTTGGTACCCATTTTAGCTTGTAATGCTTGCCAAATGTTTTGATAAACCGAGGGTCTCTATCTCATACAATGGATAAAGGGATTCCATGTAATCGAATAATTTCTCGAATATATAACTTACTAAGTTTCTGGATGAATCGGTGGTAACGGCAGAAAATGGGCTGACTTAGTAAGTCGATCTACTATTATCCAAATTAAATTATGTCCTTCGGATGTACGGGGTAGTCCACTGAAAAAATCCATGGTAATATGACCCCATTTCCATTCGGGAATAGGTAAGGGCTGAAGAAGTCCACCAGGGTGTTGGTGTTCTATCTTTACTTGTTGATGAGTAAGATATCTCCTACCAAGTTCTCGATATCGCTTCTCATGTTTGGCCACCAGCATTGCTTCTTCAAAGCGTGGCACATTTTCGAACTTCTATGGTGTATCATGGATTTTAAATGATGATCTTCATACAACACTTCTTTTTGTATAGATGTATTGTTAGGCACATACAATCTATTTCTAATTCGAAATCTTATTTCTCTATCGTAGGAAAAGTCTGGATTTTTGATAGAAATTTTTTGTATAAATGAATCTTGAGTCTGTTGCATTAAGATTATCTTTCTTAATTCAGGATGAGAGATAATGTTAATAAATTTGGTGCAAGGGGTAAGTAATCGTAGATCATATTGCTCTACGATAGCGGTAATATCATAGGAGTTTAGAGTATGAAGTCTTCATATCGAATTTTGACTTAAAGCGTCAGCTACTATATTACCTTTGTCTGGATGGTAATTAAGTTGAAATCGGTAATCTTTCAAAAATTCTATCCATCACCGTTGTCTTAAGTTCAAGTCTTTTTGAGTAAAGATATACTTCAAACTTTTTTGATCTGAAAAAACTTGGAAACTTACACTATAAAGGTAACAATGCTAAATCTTTAATGCAAAAACTACGGCTGCTAGTTCTAGATCATGGACTGGATAATTACGCTCATGTGTCTTGAGTTGTCGTGACCCATATTCTACTACTTTTTCATTCTTCATTAACACACATCCTAATCCTTGTAATGAAGCATCGTTATATACCTCATAACTTACATCACTAGAAGGAATAGTGAGGATAAGAGTAGTAGTCAACTTGTCCTTTAACACATGGAATGATTGGTTACATTATTTTGACCATACAAATAGAACTTCCTTCCTAGTTAGTTTTGAAAGGGGCAAAGCAATACGTGAAAACCCTTCGGTGAATCGACGATAATATCTAGCTAATTCGATAAAACTTTTTATTTCGATAATATTGATAGGATTTTTCCACTCCAAAATGGCTGAATTTTTAGCTGGATCGACTTGGATTCCATTTTCAGAAATCACATGTCCTAAAAATTTAATCTCTTTCAAGAAATCACATTTGTTCTTTTTGGCGCATAACCGATGAGTTCTAAGAGTACTGTAGACTATCTTCAAATGTTGAATATGCTCTGCCAAGTCTTGAGAATATACAAGAATATCTTTAATGAAAACGATAACGAATTGGTCCAAAAAAGTTCTAAAGATTCGGTGCATTATATCCATAAAACATGCTCAGGCATTAGTTAAACCAAATGATATTATGGTAAACTTAAAATGTCCGTAACGAGTTCGAAAAGCAGTCTTTGGAATGTCTTCCTCTCTGACACGTGACTGATGATATCCGAATTATAAATCTATTTTAGTTGGAATCATGTTTGAAGAAAGTCAAGGAATTTGAACTAATAATCCCATTCTTACTAGTTCACTAAGGGGTATAGAGGTAATTAATCCATCAGTGTAACTTTATCATAAAAATCCCAAAACCTTTGGGGAAAAGTAACCTGTTATCCTCACAATTAAAGTGACACTCATACGTATGTAGTAATAATCAGGGCTCTCAATCATCTGAGACCAATAGACTAAGTAGAAAGTTCCTTGGGATAACACGTCAGTCTACTTCCTAGTTTATACTGATGCTTATGGTAAAATATAGCAGAAAAAGTGCAAGAGCAAACTGCATCAATAAGGTACATGATCTGAGTTATTAAGTGATAAGGGTTAAAATTGATTCTAAAATTAAATATTGGTGATAATTCAAATACTGATGTTGGTTAACAAAATACATAGTATGACAGTATAATAACATGCACATACTCAGAGTCAATGTGGCTATCACAGAGTGATATCAATAACAATATTTCAAATACGTGAAGTATAATACTGAAAAGGTAGGAAAAACCTACTTGCTTGGGTATTTTGTTGAATTGTTGTCACAATGGAGTATTCAAAAGATTTGGAACTTTATTTTCTATTATACAATGTGTGGCATAGGAGTATTATGGTTTAATCAATTAGTTTTGTACTTAAAACTATCTTTAATAAAGTTTAGAGGGTTTAATTGTAATTATCTTGGGCCTTAAAAATAAGGATCTTAAGCTCATTTTTTAACTTTGGTGCAAGAGATTTTTTGTCTTAAAATAGTTTGATTTATGTTGGGGCAAAGTTTGGGGTACAAATTCCAAAGTTGAAAATGTTATTAAGGGTTGATTTGTAATTTTAAAAAAATTCTTTAATTAAAAACCTCATTTTTGCATAACTTAAGCTAGGTATATCCAAACATGGTCTTATCTTATACCATTTTGATCAGAAAAATTAAATAAATTTTTGGGAAAAATCAGAATTTTCTGATTGGCCATGCACTCTCACGCGCTGGGTCAAACTTTATGGACAAAGTCTTCATCTTCTACCTCTCGACTTTGACTTTCTAGGGTTTATAACTTTGACTGAGGTTTTCTCCTTTTCTGTTATACCATTTGAGATGATTTCTTAACCAACTGAACCCAATTGTTTTGGAGGATTTCAAATATATAAGTTTCATGGTTCAAATCTCAGTATAACTTGAGCTAACTATGTTTTCTTTATGAAATTTTGACCTAACATTCTTGAATTTATAGAGTATGGTAGGGTATCTTATGAATTGGGTTTGGTTTCTGCTATGTACGAGAGTAATTGATTTTGGTTTCAAGGATTTTAATGGACTGTAGGTAGAGAATTTCGGATTTACATGTTTTTAGTTTTAAAAACACTTTCGATCGATTAGCCTTTTGTATGAACGTTCATGGGGTTTCACCATTACACTTGACATCCTAAGGTTCTATTGAGTCTAATCCTAGATTTAAATCTGAGTTTTGGTTATTGTAATGGATTTCACCATTAAAGCTCAAGCTTTAATGGCATTCCTAATGTTTTCCTCTATTCTAGGCATTTCTACACATAAAAGTTTGCATATTACTAGGGTTATAACTGTATTAACTATGCAGAACACTACTCGAATTGAAATTAAAGCATAAGTGACGAGTTACCTGAATTGAGAGAAAATTCAAACTTTGAAAGAGAACTGTGGATCAAGTCTCTACTGTGTAGAACATAGAATATTTATACTACTTTGAGTGGAGAGTTGATTGGATTAAAAAGGAGGTGGATCTGAATTAAGTTCGGGTGAGTTTTGAGTTTGGTTCAAATGGGGGCACATGGGTTCCTAAGGTTTACTATGTGTTACCATGTGATTTTAGCCTCTTTTGCAGATGCGGGGGTGTGTGTGGACTAGGGTAAAACTAAAGTTTTGATACGAGTCCTTAATCTTTGATGTAATTGCATTTATGTCCATAGAAGTACGTTTTTATAATGTTTAGGGGAATTTTGGCAATTTCAAAAAGTTTCCAGGGTTAAAACTATAATTTTATATGAGTTGAGGTCAAAAGGTTTAATTTGATATAAGGTTAAAGTTTAGGGGTTCAATATATCTTAGTTTATCTCATTTTGGAAGTTTCAAGGACTCTTTTATAATTAACTGAAACTTCAAGGGATTGAAGTCAATGAGCAAAGTTGTAGGATTTTAAACATAGGTCCTTTCGTCTTAGAAGATTTTTGATTTTACTCATCATACTAGGGTTTAAATCGAGGTCATACGTTATATTAGGGTTTTGAAAATTCTCGGTTCTTACACTGCGCCTGGAGGCTCCTCCTGAGTACCCTTTAGCAGGTGTTCTCAATTTCTTTGCACAGTCTTTTTTTAGACTTGGTCCACCTATGGAGAACTTTATGGATTGGTATGTGGATCATGGGACCAGTAATCTTCCCTAGTCTATGTCGTGGTGGGGCAGCCTGCAACCTATCCTATAACTGGGTGACTACCGGTATGTGCGATTGGTGGGCCTTCAACAGACCTCTTTTTATTTTTCATGGAGGCTTTTGAATCAAGTGGGATGGGTGCAAATCAATTTTCCTCGTGTAATTAACTTTTTCCCACGGAGAATCTGACTGAATCCTTGAGGATGATCCTTGGAATATTGTGGTAGCGCCTTTGACCGATTACACATACGTCTTATTCTATTATGGAGGTAGAGTCTGTTCCGGGGGACTATTAGAAATGGCTATGGAAGCAAGTGGTTATGAAGATTTTTGTTAAAGATATGGGGCTGAGGTGGCTTGTGATGTTTGCAACTTTAGAAGAGGGCATCGCAATTTTATCCAAGATGATCAAGGTATATCATCGTATGGTGCAGACATGGTATTGTAACCATGATTGGGATTCCTGAGGTCTTTAGGGACTGGGAATGATGATGAGGCAGGCCCGTCTGACAATTGAAGCGGGACTTGAATATAGGAAAGGTGTTAGTAATATGTGGATTTATTGTGTAGGTTAAGTTTGAGGTGTTTGGTTTGTGAAGTGTTTGTAAAGTATTGGTTATTTTTCATTGTTCTTCTTGATGTGTCATGTAAGTGCCATATTTTATTTTATAATAAAAGATGATGGTGATTTTTACATATCTTGTCGTGCCTTCAATGAATTTATATTGTTTTAACTATTGATATCGATCGGTAAGGCATACATAATCCTTATGTTCTTTTAAATGATAAAGGAGACTTAATATTTTCGAAGGGAGAAAAGAATAGAATTTTATCAAAGAAAAAGGACCGTACCCAAAGTGTGTTATGGGTTGTCTACGTACCTCTGTGATATTTGAAAATTTCGAGTTTATCTTTTAAAAAGTTGATTTTTGAGAGGATCAGGTCCCACGTAGTTCTGATTAGAGAGGGAGAAAGGATATAGTTTATAGAGTAGAAAGGAGGTGGGAAGAGCCGTAGGGAAATGAGAATTAGGACTGGGGATAAATCTTTTTAAGACAATCCAAATTCACTGTACATGCCATCTTCTCTCCATCTAGGTCCATGAGTATAGCGGGGCCATTTGACCAGATATTCTTTACGATATAGGGGCCTCTCCAATTGGGATTGAACTTTCCTCTCGGATCCCAAATTGGTTTTATAATTTCCTTAAGGGTAATATATCCTTCTTGGACACCACAGTCCTTGACCTTTTATTGAATGATCACGCAATATGGTGATGGTACCTTGTATATTATATAGGGATTTTAATGTTCTTTCATTTAAGAGCAAAATTTTGTCATAACAACTTTGCTACCACTCTTCTTCACTGACTTAAATTTCAAGCATAACTCATAGGGAAGCTATTTCGAGTTTGAAAGGTAATAATTTCTACATGTCATATACCAGAGAGCAAGGAGTATCCCCAGTGGGCATTCTTATGGAGGTATGGTGGCCCAAGAGGCTATATGGGATCCAATTGGCCTAGTCTCTATAATTTTGGATGATATTGGTGATTATGGTCTTGAGGTTTTTATTGGCGGTTTTGATAACTTCGTTGATTTGTGGTCGTCAAGGAGAGGACTTATGTCTATGGATTCCATATTCATCAACCAATTCTGCAACCTCAACTTCGAAATGGATCCCATTGTTAGATACTAGTTTGTGGGAACTCCATAGTGAAAGATGATGTTGTTCTTGATGAATTTAGCTACTTTATTTTCATTCAACATTGCATATGATTCAACTTCAACCTTTTCGTGAAGTAATGAATGGCGATCAGGATGAATTCATGCCCATTTTTTTGCCTTGGGCGTGACTTTACCAATGATGTCTATGCCCCAATTGGAGAAGATCTAGGGAGAGGTCAAGTTATACAACAATCGAGGAGGCAAGGTATGAAGGTTGGAAAACTTTTGGCATTTGAGTCATCTTCTTATGTAAGTACCATAGTCTTGAACCATAGTAGTCCAGTAATATTCCTGACGGGTGATCTTCTTGGCAAGTGTATGGCCATTCTTGTGGCATCCACATTCCTCGCTATGGATTTTCTGCATCACTTCTTTGAACCCAACCCTTGCTATGCAATGTAAGTGGGTTCCATTTAAATTTATTTTGAAGAGTTCCTTATCATAAATGATATATCGAGCAACCAACCTACAAGGGGAAACATGATCTTTTTTGTCATAATTCTAAGGATATAGACTATGCTTGAGGAGGCGCTAAACATCATAAAACCAAAATCTTTCTATATGCGAATATTCTTCTGTAACAAGCTCAATGTGGTAGAGTTGAGTGGGTGTTACCTATTTCTGGATTAGATAAGGGGCCATTATTATCCCCTCTTGAATATTGGCCATAAAGGCTAAGGTTGCCAGTGTGTGGGCTAGGCTATTTCTCAAGCGAGAAAGGTAATGGACGGTGACTTCTTCAAACTGGAAGGTGATCTATTCAAGGTGATCATGGAAGAGTAGGAGTTTCTTCTCTTTAAATTCTCATTCTCTGAGAATTTAACCCACGATAAGAGCTGAGTCTCCACGGATATAAATGCGCTTAATTCCACTCTCAAGGGAGATCTTAAGCCTTACGATATATGCTCATATTCTATCATGTTATTGGTACAAGGTAAGTCTAATTTGATGGCAATAGGAGTGTGATACTGTATCATTTCTTATTAGTATCTCCATCGAAGAACATCCGCCATCTGATATCCTCGTAAGAGGTATTGAAATTGTCTTCATCTAGGAATTCAGAGATCCAAACCTCATCTCCACCTATGGGGTTATCGACAAGCTAGTCGAAAAAGGATTTTACCTTTATGGATTTCTACATGACATATATGATGTCAAATTCATCCAGTAATATCAACCATCGAGCCATGCATCTGGACAAGGCGGGTTTATCCTATAGGTGTTTCATTGGATCCATTCCGAACACTAATGTGATAGGGAACGCAAGCATATAATGCCAAACTTTGGTTGAATATTTCTATGAAGGCATGAGCACCGAAGGTCAAGTAATGTATCGCTTAATCTGATTGAAGGCTTTTTGATATGCCTCGTGCCAAAATTTGGTTGAATCTTTTTAGAGAATCTTTAAATGAGCTCGCGGATAGAGGTCAGTTGGCTAATGAATCGACTGATGTATTGGAGCTTACCTAAAAATCCATGAACTTTTTTCTTCATTGGGGTTGGTGGCATCTTGAGTATTGCCTTTAGTTTGGCTAAGTCTGCCTCAATCCCCTTTTCACTAACCATGAATATGAGGAGTTTAATCCTTCGTGACATCGAAGATGCATTTTTCTTGGTTGAGTCACATCTTGTATTATCGCAGCCACTTAAAGAATTTTCTCAAGGAAATAGTATGAGCTTCCATAGTTTTAGACTTTATGATCATATCGTTGACATAGACCTCAACCTCTTTATGTATAAGATTGTGTAGAATGGTTATAATGTCCCTTTGGTAGGTAGCCTCGACATTCTTGATACCGAACGACATGACTGTGTAGCAAAATTTTCCCCACGGAGTGATGATGGTCGTCTTTTCCTGATGGTGAGGATGCACCTTGATCTAATTATTCCTAGAGAAATCGTAAATGTAGGAGGTGAGTTCTTAAGATTATATTAATATAAAGGGAGGCGTAACCCCTTATTAAGATGGTAATTATGTCCTTAGAACAGTTAATGATAATAATAAACGCTAGCCTCAACCCAACACATTCAACACACAAAACTCTTGTATTAGATATATTCCTTTAGCATAAATGCCACAAAAATCAAACGATAATAATTAGCAAGAGAAATATTCCAGTTAACTTGGTCGGAAGGAGTGATCACAAGAACCTTTGAGGCTATAAAGGCAAGGCAGTAACCTTAAACACAAATGCAATTAATGAAGTGGATCTTTTAATAAATGTTCTCACAATAAAACTCTCTTGTATGGAAATATTTCTGCAGCAGTTCTAGGCTAGAAAAGTGCGATCCTTTCATAGTTTAGAGGTATTTATAGAAGGGAAAGAATCCTAAGAGGGGACTTATTATAACAAATAACTTTTTTCCCTTGTTGGAATCAACAGACCTCTGCATTTAATGCCAAAGATATTGCATTAAATGAGGTAGATATGATATTTTTTGCGAGAACACTATTTAGACTCTCAAAGCTGTGAACGTCTTGCTAAGAACGTGATGTGCTAGGTATGTACTTAGAATTCGAGGAATATCTCTTCTTGATTCGTATTTTATCGAGTTCCTGAATGTCAGACATGCTAATGTCAAAGAGTTGGTAAGCAGTGATCTGCAAAAGGTGTGCTGTCACATCACTCAAAAAGGTGGTTTATCGAAGGAAAGGTTGCTCGAGACATAAGTCACTCGAGCAACTTGAAATCTGAATGTGAGCGCGACACTGGTTGAAGGTAGTTCATAGAATAAAAGGTTGCTTGAGATACAAGTCACTGGAGAAACTTTGTAATATCCCTGTGAATGAAACAAGTTCATTTTTAAATAACTATTTAGGACTGGATTTCCTCGAGTCGGTTCCCAGAGATAGTGCCTCGAGGTACTACTAAGCCAAGTTGTGTATAAACCCAAGTTTTCCCTTGGTGCCTTAAAAGGGTTGGTCCATTCCATCGTCGCCTTATGCCCAATCCTCCAAACCAAATCCCCATGAGATTCCCAACATGAGGTTGTTGGGTAGAGCATGTAGGCTCTCCCATGAACTGCCAGACATGGTCCCTCGAGGATACCGAGCAACCTCAAGGTTTTTACAAAGTAAACTTTACATAATTACAAGAGAACAAAAGTATGAGTACATTAAAAGTTCCTATTATAATTTTGCATTTTTTTATAGTATTTGCCTCATGGTATTAATCCTTGTGTGATGCCTTTCGATTGTTTTCATCTTTATGCGAGCAACCATCCCTAATCCTTCTTGTGCAGTGTTTGATGTTGTTTTAATCAACTTTAAGTCTAGACATCCCTCTATATTTTCCCCTTCGTAGAGATATTTGTCTATTTGAAGCGATAACTGCATGAAATAGATAAATCCCTGAATCCACATCCTATCTCACTTTGATCTGTGCACACTTGTTAGAGCAAAAGAATTTTCACATTTGTATATCTTCACAAATTATATATAAAGGACTTGAAACCATGGAGTCTGGCTCAAGTTATTTGGATATTGTTCTTTCTCGAATGGAATTACGCCTTTAATGATTGCTTTGTTTTTACATTGGGGGAATTAGAATGGCTTCAAAATAAACTTTATCCCCAAACTATTTATTCCCCAAGTGTAAAAGGGTGTAGAGTTTTGCTCCCAAACGTCTCTTAAATTCCCCCCTAAAGATAATTACTATTGTGTCTCTTCATTTTAAATGCGTCTGACAGTCTTATCTCTAGCCCTACACGCATCGATTGATTGCCTGCGCGTGTAAGCCACGTGAGCCACTTGTGCCAGTAAAAATCTAAGTGTGATGATTGATTTCCCACGCGCGTCTTTTCGTACCAACCATGCATTATTTTCAAAGATGAAATGACGCCTATAAAAGGGTTTCCTTTGATTCACAAATATCTTTTACCTTTGGGTATTTTGAGCGAAGTGTTTCCCTTTATTTGTGAGAGCATACAATACTCTTTGATTCCCATGCTTCTTCTTTTCTTTCTCTACTTGCTTTCATGGCTCCCGTTGTGAAGAGAAATCCCTCAATTGTTGGTGTTGCCACGAAGAAAATTTTTCCGACCTTACTGATAGTCGTGTACAGTGGGCAAAATATTGTCGTGCCCCTTACTTTGGCACTATTGACAAATTTTGGGAGGTCACCAACGCCTTTCTCGATTCCCTTGTGTCTAAGTTTGATAATTTGAAGCTGCTAGTTGGTGAAGATGATGTCATCGAGAATTACACCTACATTCCTGGTTCTACCATTACTAGGTTTAGTATTAATAGGGGGATTATTCGTACTCTAATGTTGAGTTTGAGTCTGTTGGGGGGTCCTATGAGCGGCTAGGTGCATGGAGTGATTATATCCACGACAAGTACTCTGGGGAGTTGCTGACTGTTGGTTTATATTCTAACAAGTTGTTTAGCAATGTAACTCTGGACAAGAATAACAATACTCTGAGAACCCTAGTTTCTCGTTGGAGTCACAGGACCCACACTTTTGTTGATGCCTGGGGTGAATTTACGATCACCTTAAAGGATGTGTGCGAGCTCCTGGGGATTGAGGCGGATGGAACTGATACTTATTTTGAGGAAGCCATCTCAAAAGAGGAACGAGCTAAGCGCAAGGAGATGAGTAATTTGGTGAAGAAATGTATGAAGACCTATAACAAATACACTTTTTTGGAGATCATAAGGTATTTATTTTACATGGAGGATAGGGAAAGTGACCTTGTTCATGAGCAGGCCAAAAAAGACCCCAAGGGAAAGAACGTCATGGAAATGCCCCCCACTGAAGAAGGGTATGGGAGCCATGTTAAACTAGTTGGTTACATTTAGATTGTTCTCTCAAGGTTTTATTTACCTGGGAAGCCCCACGATTGCCCCTGTAAGGACCTCATAAACTTAGTTGTTCATCTTGCTTTTGAGGTCAAAGTTCCCTTAGCTTCCATGACCCTTGGTTCCCTATACACTTGGTTGGTAGGGTTCAAACAGATTATGTCCGGTATCTTGGCCATTTTGATGTGTCCAACTATGCCAATCACTTACTTCTGACAGCCTTTGTTTATGCTCGATTTTCTGAATGTGCCCCAGATCACATACTTCCTTGCCTCTCATGGTGTCAAAGTCCCTCGAATCCTCTCCTGGAATTATAATGTCTAATGTTTTAACTTCTTCCCTTACTCTATTACATATTAATTCTTTACTAACTCCTTCTTTAAAGATGCTCCTCGCCCAATCTAGGTAGTTGAGCCATCTTTTGCTATGAATTTTCCTTCTTCCAATGTTCTGTTGGTTCTTACCCCCTCGTAACTCCCTTCATATACCGAATGGTCGAACTACTTCATGACCTACTTAGCCCATCAAGTAGCGTTACAGTTTGGGTTTGATCAGGGGGTGCCCCTCCTCAACCATAATATCACCAAAATACCAATAAATTTTTCGAAGGAATGCAACTATTTTTTTACCGAGACAGTATCCACTCTCTGTACCCAACTGAAAGGTCTTGTTATTCCTGCCTGTCGTATATAAGGCAGTAGATCTGTGAGTACCTTAATGTATTCTGGCCTAAAACCCTTGTCCCTTTTATCAAGGTTATTAAGAGAGAGCTTGTTTACCCAGATGTTGAGCACTTTCCCCTTGCTGAGTTGGGATTGCGAACTTACACAGTCAACCCAACCCAATTTCCCCATAGCGATACAAATAGTACTACCCCCAAGGTACTTCCTCCTCTAGAACCTCTCAGTGAAGTCATAATGAAGAAAAAGAAGGGGGCCTCAAGTTCCTAACAGTTTGAGGAGGCTATAGATCCCCTGCCTCTTTTCGTCCTACCATTGAGGAGGATACTCCCATTAATATCTCTAATGTTACGGTGGCCAAGGAAAAGAAGATAACTCCTAGCAAAAAGAAAAAAATTATCACCCCTAGTGACTCTAAGGAATCTCAATCTCCCTTCTCTTCGGACCCACAATTGGTTGATCAGTGCACCAAGATTCTGGATAACCTTTTGAAGCAATTTGATAAAGGGTCTGCAGACACCCAATCTATTTTGGCCAAGAAAATGGATGAGCGAGGTATCTCCTTTACGCCTTCTGCCCTTATTACTGGTCATTAGAGGATGAGGTATGTCCCTAAAGTCCACTTCGTCTTGACGATATTGAGGATGAGTACCTTCCAGAAAAAAGGTAAGAGGTGGAAGAAGAGGTAAAAGAGGAGGAAGAAGGAGAGGAAGAAGGAGAGGATTCCCCTTTGATGCGACCTTCTCGCAGGCTACACCGGATGTTCTCAACTGAAAAACCTAGTTCCATCCCCATAGACTATACTATTCTGGATGATTATAATGAGGACCCTGAGCAAGAGATATCCAAATCCACACCTAGTAATGAGGATCTTTCTTCCTACCACACTCTTAGTATTGATCTTCATTCCTCATGAGGTTGATACACCCCTCGTTTTAGAGCGTAGTCCCTCTTTGTCTGTTATCTCTCGGGCCAAAGAGGTGGTTGAATTTGTATCCACAACAGCTGCTGGACCATACCTTTTGTAAGTGTTTACTAATTTTCTTGCACATTATGTATTTTATTCATGTGTACATTACACTTATTCTTTTTGCAATGTCTCATGTAGGATGCCCCTATTCAAGAAGCTGTCCCTAACCCTTGTAGGGACATCATGAGTGTTCCTTCGAAAGTCAATATTAGTGAACAACTACTGGTGGGACTGGTTGGGCCCTCTATACTGGAGGGGAAATCAGCCACTTTTGAGGAGGGGCCAATGGAAGCATGGATCAAGCATGTGGAGCAGAC
This sequence comes from Sambucus nigra, assembly GCA_949130495.1. Taxonomy (NCBI): domain Eukaryota; kingdom Viridiplantae; phylum Streptophyta; class Magnoliopsida; order Dipsacales; family Adoxaceae; genus Sambucus; species Sambucus nigra. The sequence continues at coordinate 807,550,332 of OX422207.1, forward strand.
TACCATTTCCCCTATTGAGTTTTCTCGTGAGTAGGTAGCTATTCGAGAGGTATTCATACTCCCCTTCTCTTTCATCAAACCATCTTTTAATAATTTTTCTTGTTGAGTATCACTGGGACTCTTTGAAGTGACAACAGTTTACCTAGTCGAGCAACCATATAAGTGCTTTAGGCAAATCCGAGGCTTAAATTCCTAGTCTTACTTAGTCGAGCAACCATAAAGGTGATTTAAGTAAAATTGGGGCTTTTAAAGCGACAACAGTCTACCTAGTCGAGCAACCATATAGGTGATTTAAGTAAAATTGAGATTTAAGATGCCTAGTCTTAGTCGAGCAACCATAAAGGTGCTTTAAGTAAAACTAGAATTTTGTAAGCGATAAAGGTTTACCTAGTCGAGTAACCATATATGTGCTTTAGGCAAAATGAGGCTTAAGATGGCCAGTTTTGCTTAGTCGAGTAACCATAAAAGTGCTTTAAGTAAAGATGGGACTTTTTAAGTGACAACAGTTTATCTACTCTAGCAACCATATAGGTGCTTTAGGTAAAAAGAGGCTTAAGATGCCCAGTCTTACTTAGTCGAGCAACCATAAAGGTGATTTAAGTAAAATTGGGACTTTTGAAGCGATAATAGTTTACCTAGTCGAGCAACCATATAGATGCTTTAGGAAAATTGAGGCTTAAGTCTTGTCTTACTCTATTTTGTGTTTTCTCAGGTTGAAGATATCCGCCCCAAGACTTTGGGGGGGGGGGGGGGGTATTGTTGATGTTACCGAGCAAGTTCCTCCCGAGAACGATCCTCCAGAGTCGGTTGGAAATTTTTCTAGGCCCACCGTTGTTCCTCAGGTTTCCCAAGTCGTGGAGGGAGGGGAACAAGTCAGAAATCATGTTCTACAAGAAGACGACAAGGCTTCTAACTCTATATTTCCATCTACTAGTGACAGTGCCTTCAGTGTTCATCCTCCATACTTGGCTCCTATAGATATTATGAAGTGTTCTTTGAAGGATTTTGCCCATATCATAACTTCGCCTTATAGTGACATCATCAAGCGACTGGTGGAACGTCATCCATCCACTTTTACGATTCGTTGTATCCAAGCCATCCCTATTATCATGGCTTACTGATTGTTAGGATTTGCCACTATTTTGGCTGATGTGATTCATTCCCCTCTACCTTCTTTAAGTCCCAAGAAGATTAAAGAAATGCTGGTACAAGTAAATATCCTTGTGGGCGAAGGTTTTTCTCTGAATTGGTTGGTTGATCTGCTCAAATCCTTTAAGAAAGCCTACTTTCCTTCTTATTTTATAAAAATCTAGGCCAATATCCCTTCGCAGAGTGCCTTAGCTGAGAGGATGGCTACTTTGAAATTGCAAAGGCTGAGGAGAAGGTTGTTATTGCCAAGGAGTCTTTGGATAAGGCTGAGGCCAAAGTGGACGAGCTTCAGTAGGAGATGGATCGTTACTAGCAAGATATGACCGACTTGTCTAACGAGGATATTTCTTTAGCCTCTCTATTACCGGAGCACCACCACCGAATTTGGACTCTTCAAGTTTGTGGCTCATTATAGACGACCATAGTGATTACTAGGGGAACTTCTAGGTCATAAATAATAATGGAACCATGTATTGCCCCCTCCTTCTTTTTCATGTATCTCGAGGCAGTAGATCCTCAACTTTGTATTAATGTACTTTATCATGGTGTGCCTAAAAAAAGGATTGTTCTTGCTTTCATGCGAATTGTTTCAATGCTATAAAAATAGACTACTTTATTAAATTAACATCATCCTCATTCATATGACTTTCAAAAAAGAGAAAAGAACAAAAGTAACCTAATAAGTTATGAGAACATTATCTCTTTTCAACTTACTCGTACCTACAGTTTACAATCAAAAGGAAAACATGGTAGGACAACTTATTAACTTAAACAAAATAGATTTTGAGCCATTTGTTGTTAAGTTTGAATGTCTCCTAGTCTTCGATCTTCAAGATTTCATAATATCCTGAATCGTTGGCCTTTCTAACAACATATGACCATAGCCCTTCCCAATTTGATTCAAACTTAGGCAGCGAGAGTCCCATGATATGTCTTGCACAATCCTTAAACACTAAATTTTCTTTTTAAAATTTTCTTAACTTCACCATTTGGTCGTACGATCTGGACAACAACTTTCTATACATCTCAAAATGCCTTTTCACATTATCTCTGTACTCTTCTAATGCTTCCAGTTATACATGATGACTATTGGGGAGCATTGCACTTCGTAGGTTGTACCGTGCAGAAGGTACCTCGAGTTCCACTTGTAGAATTGCTTCAGCCCCAAACACTAACGAGAAAGAGGTATACCCTATAGGTTTCCTCTTTGTTGTTCTATATTCCCACAAGATCTCTGGTATTTTATTATCCCAACTCTCGGGGAAATATTCCAACATGTTCAAGAGGATATTCCCCAGAGTCTTGTTCGTGGCTTCAGCTTGTCCATTGCACTTAGGGTAGGTAACTGTGGACTTATGATGGATAATGGAGTATTTTTCTATAAAAATCGCACATCATTAGTAACAAATGGGGTCCCATTATCCGATAGGAATCCCTTTGGGATACCAAATCTATAAATAATGTATTCCTTCATAAAGCATGCCACTACCCCGACCATAGCTTTTTTTAACGGTATGGCCTCTACCCATTTGGTGAATCGCTCAATTGCCACCAGTATCCAGATATTTCCCCTCGAGGATGGGTTAATTTTCCCTACCAGATCAAATGCTAATGTATGAAATGGGAAGGGTGTAGAAAGGGAATGAAGGTCCACTGAGGGAGCATGAATCATATTCCATGGAGCTGGCATACCTTGCACTTTCGAATAAACTCTGCTGAATATTTTTATATTGTTGGCAAAATGTACCCCAGTGTTATTAGTTGGTCATAATTTTTGCTCCCCCAATGTGCCCAAGTTCATATGCTTGCTTTGATACCTCATCCGCTTTGTCCAGTCTGATGCATCTTAAGGGCCCGTCATGGTAACCCTTTCTGTAAAACTGCCCCTCCTGGACATAATACATGGACACTCATCGCATCATCCTTATCCATGGGTATTGTCTCGTCAATCAAAATGTCAAGATATAGTTGCCTCCAATCTGACGGTTGGTCGATGAAGTTGCACTCCGCTGCTTTGTATTATAGTAGTCATTTCCCACATCCTCTCTGTAGTTGCGCAACATTTTGTTTCATTGTGATCCAAAAATACCCTTCCATATTTATTCTTCTATACAAGGAGATTTCTGTTGTCTCGCAGCCTTTGTCATGTATCTCTATTAAACTCTGTTTTGCTTCCTCAGGTCCCACACATCTAGATAGACATCCCCTTTGTTTTTATAATACAAGTTGCCTGTAGTGGTAAAATATTATGGTAGCTCTACTAACGTCAGTGGCTATTACCATGTCTCTAGCTGCTTTCGTGTTTCCCCCCTCCAGTCATTGTTGTCATTAAAAAGAAACATTTTTATTATCATTGAAGGCATCGTTCTCTTTGTGATTTGAACAACTGTCGATTCTCCATCAAAGGAAATTTTCTAGGATATCATGGCGTACGCATCTGCGTGCTTATTCCTCATTCTTGAATGTCTCTTGATCTTTACTTTATGGAACTGCCCGAGAAACCTTTGTACAATTGTTCGATAAGGTGCTAAGGTCATGTGCTTGAGAGCATACACACCATTCGCTTACCGTACCACCACATTTGAATCCCATTTTATTGTTAACACCCATATATCCCTTCTTAAATCCTCTAACAACCCCAGTACTAGAGCCTCGTACTCAACTTCGTTGTTCGAGCATTTGAATTCTAGTTTGAAGTATAATCGGACTTCTTCCTCCTCCTTTCATAAAATTACTCCTGCCTCTCCTGTGTTTTCAGCTGAAGAGCCATCGAATTGTATACTCCATTCTTCCAGATTTTCTTCAATGTAGTTGAAAAAATGCGTTACTAAAGCCGTTTATTGAAAATAAAATATTTAAGTAACTCCGAGTTATTTTTTTAAGAAACTCTTTTCTTAAATAAAAAAGAATTAATCACAAGAAGTGTTTAATAAAACAGTATGTACGAGATCTAATTCAAGATTTGGGCAACAAGTTTAAAAGATAATTTAAACAAGTTTTAAACACATCACAACCAAGAGTGAGATGAGAAAATGTAGAAAGATTCTGTTCATAATTTTTTTACGTGGTAAAACCTCACCAATTGAGGAAACATCCACGACTCCCTCTACGGAGTAAAATGAAAAATCCACTAAAACAAATTTATGAGTTACGAACTATATAACTAACATGCAAACAACTCAGACCTATATAAGTTTAGGAATGTACCCTCTGGTGTCCTTATAACTTCTCTGCAGTTCTGATTGTAGATGTAGTTCTCTCAGTTTGTCAACTTCTGATTTGTTCCAGCACTTTACGTCGACTTATGTTCACAAGATCTTATTACCAACACTTTTCGTGTTGTAGGGTGTAAGTGTTTGTGGAGGTTCTTTCTAACATATGCATGCACACACACACACACTTATTAAGTACAAACAGTCCTAAAAAATTACAGTTACACTATATGCTGTGATCTTTTCTTTTCTTTCTTCTTATAAAACTTTGAACCTTATTTGACCTTTCAATTAATCCCAGAATCCACAGATATCTTGCTTAGAAATCAGCCAAGATCTTAATAAATCTCAGTTTTGAAAAGATTTTCGAGATTGAAAACCTCCAAGTGAGATTCCAAACTAGGTCAAAGGTTTAGTTTTACAAGAACAAGAAACAGAAAGCATTTATTGTTGATTTCAAAGTAAGAAAATGTTTTAGAGAAAATAATCAACAATATATTTCTCAAGATGAGAAATAAAGAATGAAAGTAAGTGTAATGTAACATGAATAACTCAGATCTGAGATTTCTATGAAATCAGAAACTAGATCTAAGTAAAAGTCTAAGTTGGAAACAAGATCTCACGAACACAAGGTTACAGCAACAAAAATAACTCAACTCAAACTCTCAAACACTCAAGAACACTCAGGGTAGTGTTTTTGGATATGGTGTTTTAAAGAGGTGTTTGGGTTAGGTTTGAAGAGGATTTAGACGAATGAAGTTAGGGTTTCTAACTTTCTTTCTCTCTCTGGTTTCTCTCTTCTCTCTTCTCTCTTCTCTTTCTACTCTCTCTTCTCTCAGAAATAATGAAATGGCAAAAGTCTTCGAAGTCTGAGAATAGAGGCCTTTTTATAGTGAGTGGAGAAGGTTCAAGATGTTGGTTCAAAATCAAGTGTCATGATTAAGTCAATTTAAATTGACTTGAATCTAAGGGCTCAAACAAGGCGGTGGTTAAACGTAAGCTTATTAGTTTAGAAGGTTACACTGGGATTCATCAAGACGACATGCAGACCATTGATAACAAATGATCCAAGGGTTGATAACACACGCGTTGTTATCTCAGTAAAGAAACACACTTCCAACCAATCAGAGGCAGACAGATGTAGGGCAAATACAGGATCTGAAACGCGCGTCTAAAATAATTAAAACCATACCCTCATGTTTATGCCGCTTTCGGTTTCTACCCAAGGTAACATTATGCCAAAATACACAACAAAGTATATTTAGAGTTTGACCCCAAAAACTTATAAATCAAGTTTTAATTACTAAAAAACATGGTTTAAAAATTGTTTAAAAAACCCCAAAAAATTATTAAAAATCAAACTTAGGGATTTAAACACACTCAACATATGTACACACATTATTGTGCCGTATGACATGTATGAATTGAATTCTACTGTGTGTGAGAGTTGGCAATAGTCTCTTGATCACTACAAGTAAGAGAGATGAATAGGCAATCCAACTTTTGAGTCTCTTTGGTTTCTAGGATGGACATAATTGTGTCACAATTTTCAAACTAGATGAGCACTTATACAATATAGACTCAAGTGAGTCAAATGTATAAGGGCTTCAATCTCCCCCTTTGGAAATATGAGACAAAATCTCCTTTGAGTCAACTAGGACTCGTAGGGAAACAAAAATAAGAAAAACTTAGTCCTATGAAAATTCTATCTACCCAAATCCTAGAATTCAAAAAGTACATAACTCAACTATTTACAATTTAATACCCTAATACATCAGTTGAGAATGAATGTACAAAAAAGAATACCTGCAATGAATCACTAAGATCAAGCTGTTTAGTATATGTAAGAGATTAGTAGACTCAAATTTCTCCCCCATTTTGTCTCAAATGGACAAAGGGAGAAACTTGGACAAGCAGCAAAGGTATTACTCAGCACAAACCATACCAATAGATTTACGTAATGAAATGAATCTATTATAATCTAGAGGTTTGGTAAACATATCTGCGAGTTGTAGATCAGTAGGAAGATAATTGATTTCTAATTCCTTAGATTCAACTAATTCGCGTATAGAATGATGTCTTATTTTTATATGCTTTGTTCGCGAGTGTTGAATAGGGTTTTTAGAAATATTAATCGCACTTTGATTATCACAATAGAGATTCAATTGGTTTTCTTGAATACCATAATCACTTAGCATTTGTTTAAGCCACAATAATTGAGCACAACAGCTACCAGCGGCTAAGTATTCAGATTCAGCTGTCGAGAGTGATGTGCAGTTTTGTTTTTTACTATTCCATCCTACCAAGTTATTACCAATATAATAACATGCTCCTTAAGTGCTTTTACTATCATCAGTACATATAGCTCAGTCAGCATCAGTGTACCCAATAATAGTGCTTGGTGTGTCATTAGTGTACCAAAGTCCTAGATTCAGAGTGCCTTTAACATATTTAATTATACGTTTAACAGAATTCAAATGGCTCTCTTTAGGGTTGTTTTGATAACGAGCACATATTTTAAGACTCTTCTTCAATAGGTAATTCACCAGTCTTTCTTTCTACAGTAGTGTCACTAACAATTACATTTATGGATTCCATCATGGTTTTAGTACGAAGATTATACACTCGATAAGCTCTACTGTTAGGCGAGTATCCTAGAAATATGGCTTTATCTCCCCGGCTCTCAAATTTAGATAAGTGTTCCCTATCTTTTCATACATAAGAAGTACTGCCAAAGGTTCTAAGATATTTGAGATTAGGCTTTTTATTGTACCAAAGTTCATAAGGGGTTTGTTTGGAATTCTTTCTAAGATAGACCCTATTAATGATGTGACACGCAGTACGAATAGATTCTACCCAAAAATATTTAGGTAAATTCTTGGCATGTAACATGACACGTGCCATCTCTTGCAAGGTACGATTCTTTCTCTCGGCGATTCCATTTTGTTGAGGAGTCTTAGGAGCACTGAACTTGTGTTTGTAACCATTATAGTCATAGTATTCTATAATACCAGTGTCTTTGAATTAACCACATCTATCACTACGAATTCTATTTACTTGAGTGTCCTTTTCATTTTCAATCCTAAGAAGAATTTTTAGGAAGGTTTGAAAAGTGTCAGACTTTTGTTTTAAAAAGGCTACCCAAGTAAATCTGGTGAAGTCATCAACCATAACTAAGATATAACTATGTCCACAAAGGCTAACAGTTTGGGAAGGACCCATTAGGTCCATATGGATGAGTTCTAAGGGATTAGAGGTGAGAATATCTTTGAATTTCTTATGAGGGGCCTTAACAATTTTACCTTCTTGACAGGAACCACAAAAAAATATTATGAATGGGTTTAATTTTTGGAATTCCTCTTACTATGTCGTGAGTAGACAATTTACTAAGATTATCGTAATTTATGTGACCCATTCTGTTATGCCATATCTCGTTGTCATCCATTCTAGCAACATTACAAATTTCAGAATTGTTCTTGTTAGTGTAGCAGTTGTCAGGAGTTCTGAATCCAGTAATTATGCATTCTCCTTTTTCATTTAAAATCTTGCAATTGTTCTTTGAAAAGGTAACAGTATGGTCTGAGCCACAAAATTAAGAAATACTAAGTAAGTTGGCCTTTAGACCTTTAACTAGAAGAACATATTTAAGAATAGGAAGCCCATCTTCTTGGAGAGTTCCTTTGCCTATGATTTGAGATGAAACTCCATCACCAAAAATGACTTTACCACCAGCAAATCTGGTTTTGTTTAAAAGTTTATATTCATCTCCAGTCATGCGCTTAGAACATCCAGAGTCTAAATACCAACCAAATGATGTGTGTTCGACTTTTAAAGCAGTAACAACAATATTACACTTCATCTGAGGTAATAGATCATCTTTTCTAATCCAAATTGCTCTAGTTTTCATCTTGCGCTTATTAGCTCTCAACTGATAAAATTTGCGAGCATTAGATTTTTGCTGAAAAATGTTTTGCGCATGATTTTGAATTTTGTGAAAGACTTGAGAATTTGGTTTAGGAAAGTTCTTATCATTCCTTCTAGGAAATGTTCTTTTAGGTTTGGTCTTTCTCTTTCTATAGTTTGAGTTTTTATCTGGCTGTCTAGGAAGTATATAATTTTTTCGACTCCTCCTAGAATAGTTAAAGTTCTGGTAAGTACTCGGATTATAGATAGGTTTAACAAGTCTCCTAGCATAGCAACCATCGAAAGAGTGACCATATATGTCACAGTAGGAGCAATAAAGATTGCTCAAGATGGGGGTCTCCTTAGGAAAGTCTCTAAACAAAGGTTTTGAAAAGTTTTCAGTCTGAACTTTATTCCTGGGTAGTACAGGTTTGAAAGTAGGTTCACTCTTTCTGATAAAAGGGCAGACGTATTTAGCCTTAGGTGAACTTTCATGCTTAGAGCAACTTGATTCCCCAATGTTGAAGTTTTGATGTTTTAAATCAAACTCAGTTTTTAGGGAATGAAAATCTGGGAATGTTTCAATAGGTCTTTTGCCTCCTGACACAAACTTGATAGGTTCAAAAGGTTTTGTTTGTGTTTTCAAATTGGGATAAAATCCTATACCAGTTCGATCATCAGAATTGGTTTTAGATTCAGCAACAAATTCATCAAAACAGTTAGAATTATTTTCAAATTTTGTAAATTTTTTGAAAATAGTTGCTGTCTTTTCTTTGGTTTGTTCCAATTCTAACAATGTCCCTTTGTAATTTTTCTCCAGAATTTCATTTGTTTCAGTCAAATTTTTCAGTTTTTCATCAAAAACTTTAATTTCACTTTCATGAGTTAAACATTGGGGTAGTGTACTCTTCAGCATTCAGTTTAACCATCATGCTTAGATCTTCCAATTTCTTGGTAAGATCTTTAACAATCTTTTCTAGTCTAGCGCTTTTCTTGAGAGTCTCAGTGTAAAGTGTGTGAATGTCTGGGAGGTCTTCATTGTCCGAGTCACTAAGTGTGGTGTGTGAAGTGACCCCTAAGGCTTCATTCTTAGAACTCACACACCTATTAACATCGTCATTATCGCATTCCCTTTGACTCACACACCCCGAAGTAGAACATGCAACATTCTCAGTAATCAAAGCATCTAAACCAGTAATAACCACATTCGAAGTATCAGTCATAGAATTATTTGGTTCATCCTCATTAACCAACATAGGCATGTCATCATTATAAATAATATTGGCAAAGAAAGACATGCAAGGATCAAAAGCATCTGATGACTCAGGTTCCTCACTTTCAGAGTCACTTGAATCATCCCATATTTTGCAGATGTTAGCTCTAGTGTGTTTGTTTTGAGTGTTCAAATTAACTCTACAGTCTTGTGCAATGTGCCCCAGTTTACCACATCTAAAGCATTCAGTCTTCTTAAGGTCTATTAGGTCTGATATGAGAGTCCTTGTGATTTTTGTCATTGTTTTTCTCATGAGGTCTGTGAGTAGAGGGAGTTGGATAATTTGACTTGCCTTATTTATTTGCCACTTTGTTTCTAAACATAATGATTTTCTTGAACTGTTTTGTCATTAAGGCAATTTGATTGTCCAAACTCTCTATATCGCAGTCCTCATCAGATTCATCATTGGAAGTATTAAACTCAGGCTTAATCAATTTAGAAGAGAAGCTTATATTGGAACTAGTCTGTTTCCTATGGGATTGGGTTAATTGTTTCTTAAATTCCAGTTCCATTTCCACAGTTCTTAATTTACTACTGAGTAATTCAGGAGTGAGATTTATATCACAAATTTCCTCAATAGCATATCTTTTGTTATCAAACTTCTGTGGTAATGATCTCAGAATTTTAGATACAATTTCTTTTCTATCATAGGTTATCCCATTAGCATGCAGTTTGATCACAATATCAGTCAGGTTCATATAGAAGTCATCAAATGATTCAGTCTCAGACATAATTAAGGAGTTATACTGCTGGATAAGCATTTGGGTTTTAGCAGCCTTAACTCTAGTGTCTCCTTCATGAGCAGTAACCAAGGTGTCCCAAGCTTCCTTAGAAGTGGTACATGATGAGATTCTTTTGAACTCATGTTCATTTATGGACATAAATATGACATTCTTTCCTTTGTTATTATTTTGAGAAACTTGTTTCTCTTCTTGAGTGAACTCACTTAAAGCTTTCTTAACTCTCTCATTACTTCCTTCGTTGGCTGGTTTAGTAGGAAAAGTATAACCATTTTCAACAATGTCCCATACATCATCTCCCAAAGTTCCTTGAATGAAAGCAATCGTCCTTACTTTCCAGTAAGCAAAATTAGTTCCATCAAAGATTGGAGGTCTGGTCAAGTTACCAAATCTTTCATTTTTCTCGTCCATATTTGATTTTCAGGAAACAATTTCAGAAACACAAGATCTCTTTAAAAGCAGTTTTACCAAGCTCTGATACCAATTGAAAAAATGCGTTACTAAAGCCATTTATTGAAAATAAACTATTTAAGTAACTCCGAGTTGTTTTTTGAAGAAACTCTTTTCTTAAATAAAAAAGGATTAATCACAAGAAGTGTTTAATAAAACAGTATGTACGAGATCTTATTCAAGATTTGGGCAACAAGTTTAAAAGATAATTTAAACAAGTTTTAAACACAGCACAACCAAGAGTGAGATGAGAAAATGTAGAAAGATTTTGTTCACAATTTTTTACGTGGTAAAACCTCACCAATTGAGGAAACATCCACGACTCCCTCTACGGAGTAAAATGAAAAATCCTCTAAAACAAATTTATGAGTTACAAACTATATAACTAACATGCAAACAACTCAGACCTATATAAGTTTAGGAATGTACCCTCTGGTGTCCTTATAACTTCTCTGCAGTTCTGATTGTAGATGTAGTTCTCTCAGTTTGTCAACTTCTGATTTGTTCCAGCACTTTACGTCGACTTATGTTCACAAGATCTTATTACCAACACTTTTCGTGTTGTAGGGTGTAAGTGTTTGTGGAGGTGCTTTCTAACACATGCATGCACACACACACAAACTTATTAAGTACCAACAGTCCTAACAAATTACAGTTACACTATATGCTGTGATCTCTTCTTTTCTTTCTTCTTATAAAACTTTGAACCTTATTTGACCTTTCAATTAATCCCAGAATCCACGGATATCTTGCTTAGAAATCAGCCAAGATCTTAATCAATCTCAGTTTTGAAAAGATTTTTGAGATTGAAAACCTCCAAGTGAGATTCCAAACTAGGTCAAAGGTTTAGTTTTACAAGAACAAGAAACAGAAAGAATTTATTGTTGATTTCAAAGTAAGAAAACGTTTTAGAGAAAATAATCAACAATATATTTCTCAAGATGAGAAATAAAGAATGAAACTAAGTGTAATGTAATATGAATAACTCAGATCTGAGATTTCTATGAAATCAGAAACTAGATCTAAGTAAAAGTCTAAGTTGGAAACAAGATCTCACGAACACAAGGTTACAGCAACAAAAATAACTCAACTCAAACTCTCAAACACTCAAGAACACTCAGGGTAGTGTTTTTGGATATGGTGTCTTAAAGGGGTGTTTGGGTTAGGTTTGAAGAGGATTTAGACGAATGAAGTTAGGGTTTCTAACTTTCTTTCTCTCTCTGGTTTCTCTCTTCTCTCTTCTCTCAGAAATAATGAAATGGCAAAAGTCTTCGAAGTCTGAGAATAGAGGCCTTTTTATAGTGAGAGGAGAAGGTTCGATATGTTGGTTCAAAATCAAGGGTCAGGATTAAGTCAATTTAAATTAACTTGAATCTAAGGGCTCCAACAAGGCGGTGGTTAAACGAAAGCTGATTGGTTTAGAAGGTTACACTGGGATTCATCAAGACGGCATGCAGACCATTGATAACAAATGATCCAAGGGTTGATAACACACACGTTGTTATCTCAGTAGAGAAACACACTTCCAACCAATCAGAGGCAGACAGATGTAGGGCAAATACAGGATCTGAAACGCGCGTCTAAAATAATTAAAACCATACCCTCATGTTTATGCCGCTTTCGGTTTCTACCCAAGGTAACATTATGCCAAAATACACAACAAAGTATATTTAGAGTTTGACCCCAAAAACTTATAAATCAAGTTTTAATTAATAAAACATGGTTTAAAAATTGTTTAAAAATTCCCAAAAAATTATTAAAAATCAAACTTAGGGATTTAAACACACTCAACATATGTACACACATTATTATGCAGTATGACATGTATGAATTGAATTTTACTGTGTGTGAGAGTTGGCAATAGTCTCTTGATCACTACAAGTAAGAGAGATGAATAGGCAATCCAACTTCTGAGGCTCTTTGGTTTCTAGGATGGACATAATTTTGTCACAATTTCCAAACTAGATGAGCACTTATACAATATAGACTCAAGTGAGTCAAAGGTATAAGGGCTTCAGTAGTTGGCTTGAAGATCATCCCCGTGCAGCTCCTCAATAGGTGGCTCAAACATTCCTGAAGGGAATATGGCCAGTAGACCCGCATAAGCTTGACCTTTGATCGCTCGAGGCACCACACACTTGAGATCATACTCCGAAAGAATCAAGAACCATCGCGCAACCCTTCTTATTAACATAGTTCTTTCTAGTAAAATTTTTATAGGGTCACATCTAGTAATAATATGAACCGTAAAAGCTAACATGTAATGCCTAAGTTTTTTAGTAATAAATACTAAAGCTAAAAACTATCTATTAATGCTTGTATACCTAGCCTCAGGCCCATGTATGATTCAACTTTGATAATATACAGGTTTTACCACACCCTTATTGATCTAGCAATGCCCTTATTGATCTTTTAGTGGAGGTGAGGTCGAGATGTAAAGGGGTACCTGCTCGAGGGGGAACCATCATTTGGGGAGATTTCAGCAACTTCTTTAACTGTTTTAAAGCTGTCTCGTGCGATTGTTCCTAAGTGAATTTTGCCTTTGCTCCCAGAAGTTCCATTAGTGGGTGAGTGACTTCGGCCAGTCCCGGCACGAACCTCCTCAAGTAAGAAACCTTCCCCAGAAAACTCTTGAATTCTTTCACAATCTTTGGTCTTGGCATGTTGAGGATACCTTCTCGCTTATCTAGGTCCATCTGCACCCCTTGTCTGTTTACTAAAAATCCCAGGAACTTGCCACTAGTATCCCTGAATGCACATTTTAGGGGATTCATCTTCAACTTATACTTCCTGCACCTCTGGAATACTCTCCTCAGATCCGCTAAGTGTGTGGCTTCTACCTTCGACTTTACCACCAAATCGTCCACATAAAACTCCACAATGTCATGGAAGAGATCATGGAATATCACCATCATAGTCCTTTGGTAGGTAGCCCCTGCATTCTTCAGACCAAAAGGCATAATAGTATACATGAAGTAACCTAATGGTGTGAGAAAGGAGATCTTCTCAGCATCTTCTGGGTCCATTTTAATATGGTTGTATCCCACATAGCCATCCATGAAGCTGTACATCTCGTTCCCCACTTTTGTGTCTATGATCCTATCAATGGAAGGTAAGGGAAAATCATCTTTTGGATATGCTCGATTCAAGTCTCTAAAGTCCACACAAATTCGTATTTGGTCTTTCTCCTTCTTTCCTACAGTCACAATGCTGGACAACCAGATAGGGTGTTGGATGGGGCTAATGAAACCTGCTGCGAGCAACCTCTGGACTTCCTCCATTATCTTCAAGTCTAGATCCTACTTATTCGAGTGGCCTACTTCACTGGTATTGCTTATGGTATAATGTTCAACCTGTGACAGCTCACATCTTGGTCTACTTCGGGCATCTCGGTATATTTTCATGTGAGCATGTCCTTGAATTCCCTTAGCAATCCCATCAATGCTCCTTTTGCAGCAACATCAAGGTTTTTTAAGATAAACATTGGCCTCGGTTCATTCCCTTCATCAACTAAGTCTACTTACTCTAGCTCTTAGACTTGGGATCTTGTCCTATCTTTCATGCATTCTAGTTCTTCCTCAACTTCCTCTATGAATTCCTAGATGTTAGAGTTGTCTATCACTAGGCATTAACCTAAGTTGTCCACCAAAAAACCCTCATAGACGGGGTCAATCTCATCATCCAGGTCTTCAGCTGCCTGATGACACCTTTAGAGTTTTTAAATAATTTTTCCATTGGATAAAACCACTCTTTACACTGGCGTGGTTTCTCCTACTGATGAGGTCTTTTCATGCATTTTCTTCTAACTTCCTCACTAGAGCCCTGCTAAGCACACTTTGCTGCTGGACTTAGTGCTCGATTGGGTCGATTCGTGGTGTCATTCGATCGTGAAGCTGTCTCGAAAGGCTTAGCAGCCTAACCGTTTCACCTGTCCTTTCTTGCTCATCATAGGCCATTACTGGTCATGGAGGTGCTCGCACCATCTCTCTAGTACTTGGGATCTTAATCCCCCCAGTGTACTGAGTGAGCACAACATATTCTGTGGCTAACTCCGTATCGAAGGCTGCATCCACTATGTGAGCTTCCTCCCTTGCGAAAGGATTCTTGGATGCTCTAATGGCTATTTCCTTTCCTTTGATATTGGCCTTGGCACACTGGTGGTATTTGGATGGCACTAGATAATGGTTATGCATCCATACCCTCCCTACAAGCAATTGGTAGGATGGTTCACAATCCATGAGGTGGAATTTAATATGGGAAGTGGTTTTCCACATTATGATCCCTACATTGACATAACCTATCTATTTTTTCGACTGGCTATCATACCCTGCTATGGACAAAGGACTTTTCATAATCCTTATCTCCGAGATATTGCAGGCGTAGAATGATACCAAAGGCATAATGTTGGTAGATGCTCCTCGATCCATCAAGACATGGTTAAAACTATACCCATTCATGCTCGCTGTCACATAAAGTGGTCTGCTATGAGGATATCTGACCTACCGATTTGCCTCCGAGAAAGTGACCCCTGAAAGGAAATTTTTTACTAGCTTGGCCATTGTCCCTTTCCATCATAAGTTTGGGTCCATGTTTTTCTTCACGGTCTCTGTGATTGCTCGAGTGACTTCTAATCGAGAATCTTTCGATAGTCCAACCTGCTAAAAAACGAACTGAACTTTTGCGATCTTGCTACCGCAACACATTCCACCCAAGGATCATCTTGTTCTTCTTCTAGCTGGTAAAATTCCTCCACATCTCTGTACCCCGATTCATCGTATGCTATTACCACATTCACTCCCCCCAAAGAGCAAGCCTCTAGCTGTCTTCTCTAATCGTCAATTGGACTCTACTCGTCTTCTATTTCTCCCTCTATCATCAAGCAGGGCATTTGGGATAAACACTCTTCCATAGAATCCACAAAATCCTCCTCCTGGAATCTATTCTCCATCACTAGCCCTTCCGCCTCTTCATTAAAAGTAATGGCCATGTTTGCCCCATGTGTCGACAGAGGATTATTGTTGACATTGGCTTGTGGTAGCTCGATATCCCCCCTCTTGACATGTCTATCTATTATCTTCCCGAGAGAAAAAGTCTTGCTCGTAGGATGTCCCACCCTGTTGTTCACTAGGTAAAAATTTGGTCACTCTTTGTCTTCTCGAGTGACGGGTGCTGTATCGGCCACAATAGTCCAACACATTTTATCTCGAATCATGAGATCCTAAGTTTCTATAGCCTGTTCCATCAAGCGAGGCATCTCTGGGGGGTCATCTTTGTCTAACTTCCTCTTATTTCCCCTTACATTAGAGCAACGATTTCTTTCCTTATGTTTTCCACCTTCGTCATTAGCGTAGTTCACCTGAGGTGGTAGTCCTCTCCCCGAGTTACCTGACGGCTTTAGTAAAAACTTGATAAATATGGCGAGGGTGTTGGGAGTGTCTTCATAACTAAGGTTATGTTCCTCGTATATTTAAGTAACAAAGTTAACGTACCCTCCCACCTCCCATTTATCAAATGACATATATATTCGGGCAATAAGCCTTCTGCACGTACGTACCAGATCTTAGCTTCTTGCATCTCTTCCCTCATATCTAGGGAGCATTCGCAAAATCTCCTGATGTAGGTCACCACATCCTCGTTGGGCTTCTGTTTCTATCAAGCCTGTTGTGTTAGGGTGAATTCGTCCTCAGGGAAGAAGAATTTGTGTTCAAGTAGCCCAGATCAAGTTATGAAAGAAAGCCCATTTCATTTCCATGTAGTTTGAATAAATTAAAAATCCTCTATAAGTCCAAGTATCCAAATAATTGATTGAGTATATAAATGAATGGATAAACTTAAATAGAATAGGTTACCCTTTTATTTAGTTATAGTCAAGCTACCCCTAAATTTTCTTCACCTTACAAGGTATCTCATAAATGATAGAAGCTTTATGTATGCACATCGGAGACATTGCACATTTCATGCAATATGTGAATATAACTATTTTAGTTCTATCTGAAATTAATTAGATGTTTATATTTAAATTGCGTAATGGAGATAATTATACTTCATTTAAATGAAGCAAAAGGGGCATGTCAAAGGATTTTTGTTCCTCTCGTAAGACCATGTAAAATATTTAGTATCTTTGAATGTAGTTCATTGACAAAAACCTTTAATTTTTTGAGTTTTATGTTATAAAACTACATTAGACATTTATTTATTTATTACGTTATCCATCTAAGTTTAAGTAACATTGCCAGAAAGAGAAGAAGTTACCGACTATGTAATGTAGTAAAACATGAGTTTTTCATGATAGAGCAGCCCCGCAAGACTACGCCGTGTTATTGAAATTTCATCCCAACGCCTTCATAGCGAATATGTAGTAGTTATATTTATTTAGCATAATCGTAGATAATAAATAAATTCTGATCTTCAACTTGACAAAAGGAACAAACAAATTTAGAGAAGGTATGTTATTGAAAATATACCTCTTCAAAAAATGGTTTATTTATTTTTCATAAGTGCATCGTCTATGTTGAAATAAAGATTTTTTCATCATCACAGTAATATGATTTCCATCTCAATGTTGGGATAAGAAATAAGTTACCAGAAATATGAATTATCCAATTATGAATTCTCGACCTATCATCTCCAGTTTCCTCTTGTGTTGACATATAATTGGATTGTACGTATATTGTGAATTCCAGCTGTTTTCATAGATAAATTGTCAGATAAGTAACCCAATGGCTACCCTATCTAACTCACTGTATTATTTGATAGAGAATATTCTATTCCGTATTAATTATAATGAGAAAGGATTTATTCAGTAGCTAATTTATTAAGTTTAGTGTCATAATTTGTGGAAGAAATAAGTGGAATGTGCACATGGTGATTATATTGAATGAGATGAAGAAAATATTCTTTAACCTACTAGGAATATTCCAAGAGCTATTACAAATGATACCATAGACTTTCATATCAAGAAACTCTATCCGATCAATTTATCATCTTAGTCATATGGACACCAAGCTAACTGTCAAAACATAAATTGACTTTCTAATAATCTATTGAGACAAAAGGTTTATTATACTATATGCCTCTTTGTATCAAGGAAAAATAGAAGTAATTTTATAGCTTTTAATCTCTCTAAGATTATAAAATATAGTAGAGAGCCTTGAATTTTAATTATGTTTAGAGATTTACTTTGTCTATGGTAAACTTCTATGCTAAAAAATAATCTGCAATGCATTTATTATATACAATGTCTGAACCTAATTTGCATCTTTTTTACATGGGATTGACACTGTTATAGCCTATAGGAGGGCCAAAATAGATTTATTAGTGTACATGGGATTTACACTGTTAAAGCCTATAGGAGGGCCAAAATAGATTTATTAGTATACTTGTGCTGTTTTGAATAAGTGTAAAATGGAAGGTTGCAAAGGAAAATAATTATCTATAAAGGAAAGAATGCAAGTTATTGCCCTTGTTATACATTGGAAAGCTTCCCACCATTTCATCTTTTTCAAGTGCCATAGTACAATTATTGAAATCATTGGAAAATTAATAAAACAAATTCATTAGAGAATGTGTTTAAATCCATTCTTTATCATGTGTTTGCAAGTGCCATCAATATACAAAAGCCCAAAAAATATTAATTATCAGCCTATTGCTATCCTGAATAAATCTGAAATGGAAGGTTGCAAAGAAAAATAGTTTTCTATTGAAGAAAGAATGTAAGTTATTTCTCCTATTTTACATTGGTAAGCTTCTCACCATTTCGTCGTTTTCAAGTACGATATTCCAGTTATTGAAATCATAGGACAATTAATAAAAAAAATTTATTAGAGTATGTGTTTCAAGCCATTATTTATCATGTGTTTGCAATTGACATAGATATACGAAAGCAACCTGATAATGCTTTTACCAACAGAGGCCATTAGATTTTGTAAATAGAGGCTTATAACAGGTTATTTTTAGTAACTAATTTTGTATATTGTTTGATGCTTTCTCTGTCTTATTGTTATTTTAGTACTATTTAAATAGTTTTTTTTGGTTATTTAGATGTAAGGGAAATGGAAGGGGATCAATCTAAAATAAAATTGAATATGATGCAATACTAAAATATAAATTTCTTCACATAGTATAAAAATGAAACAAAATATTCACTCTGGAATTTTATCATACATGATCATATATGCTTTTGAACCATACTAAAATATAAAGTGCTCCACATAATACAAAAATGCAACAAACCAAATATTAAGTCAAACATTTTTACCTACAACGTACATACATACTCATATATGCTTTTGCACCATACATACACCATACACCAGAATTTTGCAACCTCAAAGGATTATTCACATGGAAAAAGGAATTTCATAATTGTTTAGTAAAAATATGTGGGGATAAATTTGGGGAAAGACTGAATAATGAATGCACTTGATTTATCTCACCTTCTACAAAAACAATGTCCGATGATATTGAGGGATTCGAGGTGGGAGAGCTCCCAATAAATATAAGTTGAGAATACCTTTAGCTATTCCATTGTAGGCAACAGTCAGGGCTGGTTGTAAGGGAAATGGAAGGGTCTATGTCGATTGAGGAAAGTGAAGGCTATAACTTCTTCATTCTGTGTCGCTTGAGCAAGATGACATGGCCAACTCTAAACTAAGTAGACTTAATGGATAGGCTTCCGTTTTAGAATAATGAGATAGATTTTTTAAAACATCTCTCTAAGTTGGTCATCATACCTACTAACGTCAAATCGATGGTCAAACTGGGCACCTTAAGTAATGTCTCGAAGTTTTTTTACGTTGTATGGCATGAGATAGACCCCATAAATGGAATCAGTGGCTTCCTATGGAAGAGTGCTGGTATAATTCCAGTCATCACACTTCATGGGTACAAACCACCTCAATTTACACTGAACAAACCCTCCCCCAATAGACACTAACACTCACTAATTCCTAAAGAAATCGAACTGGAATCCATACCCTACTCAAACTTAACCTTATCCATACCCAAGTAAAAAGGTATAATATGTCAACAAAGAATAACAATGAAATAATTTTCCATAAGGGAATAAGTATACCCATGATTATAACCATAAAAACAAATTTTGACATATTTATATCACAATTTGAAGTTAACACCTCGATTTAATGGCCCATTTAAGATCATTGCATGAATTGGACAAGCTACTTATCAACTAGACTTGCTAGCCTCCTCCCTAATCCATTTGGTTTCCACCCGTACCAATTGAATCAATGTGTTGGGAAACACATCACTACATCCCCAAATATACCTCATATAGGCCCAAAGGGGCAAATGTTGGTTGGACAAATTGATATCATTGATTAGGGAATAATTAATTTTGTAAATTCTTCAGTTGATTAAGTAATCATCCATTGGTCCTATTATCATTTAGATGACACCACTTCGGAGAATCATTTTGCCACCAAATCTTGATTTTTGACATTCGATCCTTGAGGGAAAAAATCCTTTTAAGGAGGAAGAAATCGACTGGTATAAGTATCAGAACAAAAACACAAATCTTGAAGACTCATGGAGAACATGTGCTACACTTGTAAACCAATACACTTTTAAGAAACTTAGTTAGATTAGTTAAATTGATCAATGAAATCCATTGGATGATCTTATAATAAAATATTTATTCAGTTAGTTCGATAGGGATGGTTGGTTATAAAAAGATGTAAAGTTATTGTAAATGGAGTATTGTATTGCCATTTTAATAAATGAATTATTTTCGTTTCTCATTTGCATCTTATCTCCTTCCATTTTAATTTTTAAATTATTTTCCTGAATTCTCTGTTGATGGCATGACATATGACACTTATCGGCTATGGATACATATGGGATCATGGTACCAAAACCCACAACCATTCACGAACGCTTTGTGATTAAACGAAACAATGCTCATGTGGTTCAAGTCTTAAGCCTGTGAGTTAATTCCAGTGTTGCAAATTCTACTTGGGAGGATTATATCAAGCTAATTGATAAGTTTCCTTACCTCGATCCTTGAGGAAAAGGATATTTTCATGGGGAGGGTATTGTAAGATTTTTTAATTAGAAAGAAGTTGCTTCATTTTTGTTACGAATTAGTTAGTTTGTTTAGCTAGTTTTGTTGGTTAGAATTTATTAACAGATGTAAAGTTAGTTAGAGATATTTTAGTTTGTAAGCAATTGTTCCTATTAAAGGAAGTAAATGAATTGTATCCAAGATGTTGATAAACGATAAAAAAAATCTTCTTCTCTTTTAATTTGATTCTTCTTCTCTCCATTCTCATATAATCTCCATTTATATTCGAAATTCTATCACTCGAACATATGGTTTGACAAATTAAAATAAAAAATTTATTTATCTTATTTTTAAGTTGTGGGCATTACGAACGATTTACTATTTAAAGTTCTACGGGTTTAATTAAACATGCTTGAGGCTTAAAAAATCCAAAAGATTTTATTCAAATCGATCCATTACTTACAAATTTGATGGTATCTTTTGTGTGTCCACTCTCAAATATTGATTTTTTACATGTTTACATTTCTTAACTTATATTTTAGGTTGTTAGATGATGGACAAAAAAAGTATATTATCGTTTCCCCAAACTATCCTAATATGATTGCAAAAGACAAAGATTCTCTCTCCGTGTAGTTATGGGTGTGATTGTAAAATTGAAAAATATATTATGTTGTAGTATTATGTACTTGGGGAATGTTTTTATGTTTCTAAATATCTATGTTTATCTATTTTGAGAGATAAAAAATAGTCAGAAATTAGTTTCACATTACCACAACCTTTTATCATAATTAGCATAATATCATATGATGACATTGTACAAATCACATTATAGATTTTGATTCTTTGATTTTTAATTAGTTTGTTTTTTATGGATTTATTATGTTCCATCACATGGTAATTTGATTATGGTATAACTTGTACACATATAGTAATTCTAAATTTATGAGGACAATTATTGAAAATTATTTACCAAAACAATATATAAAGAGAAATTACACTAAACCCAAGCCCCTTGACTAACTATCAACTCGTTACAACTAACCCATAACTTCGTGTTTTCCATGTTTTTGGACATGAAATTAGCCAAATACCCTTTGAAAAGATATTAAGGCTCATCATTCTATTACCAAAATAGTCGTTGATAAGTCCCTTCTAAGAAGAAGCCGAAGGTTGGCCTTCTTCTTTTTACTCTCTTTATACACAGAGATTTTATGTTGTATATATATAAATTGATTTTAACCAACTCTACTATTACCAAGCTCAATGGATAACTCACTGTGCAATGTCTTCCTTTATATCTTTATTGGTATAATGTTTTAATTGTTTCTCTTCGACTAATATATGAAGCAAAACTTACTGGCATAGATTTCAGCATGAGGATTTTATTTTAGTAAGCGAATATTATGAATATTGACTCGGAACATGGATTAAATTAGTTTTGTTTTTTTCAATCTTGACGTTATATTATATTTGCGACCTCACAGTACCTATTATTCACTATTAAGAGCATTCACAATAGAGATGAAAAATGACAAAAAAATTTGTATCTTTACAAATTGGGATGTCTACACTTGTGGGATTAACTCAACAAATTCCATCCCTCAATTTGTAGTGGGTTTGCAAAGATATAAAATGCTAGAAGAATTTGCAAATGCTTCTTACAAACTTTATTTGTTTGTAGGAATTTCCACGAACTTCAGTAGTTCGTAGGAACTCGTATCAAATATAAATAATTATTTTTTATTATATATTTGGGTTCTTAAAAACTTATTTTGTTCGTAATATTTCCTACGAACAAAATTATTTTGTAGGAAGTGTTTTAACAATTCCTTCACCTCCACCATTTTGGACTTGAGCAATGATAAAAGGAAAATTGAGGTTTTGGTTCTGCATATTTTCCTTTCATGAGCATCCACCATTTCGGATGCTCTAAAAGAGACTTGGGTATATATTGGGTTATATATATATAATAAGTGTGCTCACGTGCATTGCACGTGTGACATAATTCATAAAGTCAATTTAAGCACTAAAGTAGGGAATAAGGCATTATAAGTGCATACATCCATTACCACCTAAGAAATCCATACCAATGGTTTGTGTTGTGATATGTTTAAAATATTTTAATCAATAAAAATTCATGTGCAACAGAATATAAATAATATCTGGCCATGAATTAAGTCCAAAACTTAAGCAGGCAGGAAGTCATAAACACCAAAGAATGAGGAAGATTAACTAAATACAGAATTTCAAACTGCCCCAACGTTTATGCAAATGAAGATATCAAATTTTTTTCGTATGACGTTTATTACTCTTACTTATTTTAATGACTTCTACTTTTTGCGTAACAAAATGTTATCTGTTAAGGATTTTCATTTGATGTATAACTTGAAATTTTTTCTTATTCAAGTATATAGCCCTCAATGTACTCTGTAGGCATAATGCCCTATGTTTGAAGCTATTATTTACAATTAATAATATATTTAAAAAAAAAATCTATATGAAAACTATTTAAAATATACGAAGAACGTCCCATTGTTCCAGTTTGGATAAACCTACCAAATCTACTAATTCATTTCTTTAATAAATCATCACTTTTCTCAATTGCCCAATTGGTTGGAAAGACAGTAAAACTAGATGCTTCCACGGTTTCAATAAATACACCTAACCTAACAAGAGTTTGTGTGGAGTTAAACTTTATTATGGATAAACCTAAAAAAGTATTGATAGTGGGGAAGGAGGATTTTGATAGGAAATATAATATGAGGATCCATAATTTTGTGTTCATTGTAGAAAGAAAGGTAATGCTATCAATAAATTCTTACTCAAGAATTAATCTAGTCTAAAGGTTCAGGTACAACCAATCAAGCCAACTCTTAAAAAATACATAGCCAAGGAAATCATGGACCAAAAGACTCAAGAAGCTGAGTTACAGACTAAAGAAAAAGATCAAGAAATGGAGGAAGTAGTTGAAGTTAACAATAATAAATTGAATATAGATTTCATCATGCAAGAAGCAACCCCTAACAAGAAAGGATCAAAGAGTATATCCCAAATCCATATTCAATAAGTGGATAATGGAATCAAATAGAGTGAAATTTCAAGTGAATAAGTTTTTATAGTAGAGCATAAAAGTGTTACTCCCAGAGCTTCTAATTTACTAGACTTCGAAGTGCAAGAAAAACATGAACCCATACCATTCAGACTCAGAGCCTACTGTTAAAAGTCTAGTGCCAATGATTGAAGAATATATATATTTGCCAAGTATCTAGAAGCCAAGATCAAGAAGATTAGAGAGGAAAAAGATCAAGCTTATAAGAAAGCCATTAACAGTGGTGAAACAATGCAGCATATGAATAATACGGTTAGGGAAATAGTTCTAAAGATTGTTCCTAATGGTCCTTTATTTAGAACAATCACCCGATTAGGTAACCAAGTTCTCCTCAAATCCAACTCCCAACAATTAGATAATTAATCTCATTGTGTGGAATGCAAAAGGTGTGGTCAATAAATCAACTTATAGAAGAATTAAAAAAACTCATTAAGATACATAAAATTCTAGGCTATCATTGAACCAAAAGTTAACCAATCAAAGATAAATTCAATAATCTTAAAACTTGGATTTGAAGGCTACTACTGCTATAATACTTCAAATAAAATTTGTTTTTTTGGGTAATTTGGTATGACCTGTTCAGTGATGCTTAATGATGAACAAGATCTATGTTTAAAAATATCTCATGAGATGTTGAAGGATGATGTGATAATAACTTTAGTGTATGCCAAATTTACAAGTGCTGATAGAATGCCTATTTAGAACAGTATTAAAATATTAAGCACATATTATATTCACAATCCTCACTTGATAAAGGGGGATTTTAATATAGTTAGTCATCCTGAGGAAAAAATTCATTGCAATCCCCTAGACTTTCATGGATCTCAAGATTTTATTGATGTGATTTCATTGAGTGGTTTGATGGATCTTGGATTTTTGAGTTCAAAGTATACCTAGTGTAATAATAGAAGTGAGGAAGAATTGGTATTTTCCAGGTTGGACAGAGGCCTTGTGAATGCTAAATGGCTTGTTGATTACCCTAGAACCACAATCAATCATATTAATAAGTGTTGTTCAGACTATTGTACCAAATGCTAACATATATGCGGATTCTCCAGTTGCTATTCTCGAGGCTGTTCAGTATGCCCATAAGTACATACCGAGGTTGTTCGGTATGCCCACAGTCCTCTCATGTACAAAACACATTTATCTAATACATACCGAGCTAGTTTACACTTCAATTTCTTTGCTTCCACCATATATGTTGCCTCGAAATAATGTTTTGTTATAAGTGGGTGACTAGTGACACCACTTTTTATAGGTTTCTCAAAAACTAGAAAAATAATGATTAAAAGGCAGCATCGATTGAACTTGCAGCGGATAAAGGCAGAAAAGACGAATTTGCCCAAAAACGATTCATTAAAGTGATGGATAATTACAAAAATTCCATGCGCATTATATGTCCACAGATAAGTCATAATTTTTACAAGTATGGGAAGTCGACAGTCGACCAAGCCTAAAATTGTTGCCTGAGCAATGTTTTTGAGTTAAATATTCCATACTCTTGTAAAACTTCAAGCATGAAACATTGGGGGCTTCTGTTGAGACAAAAAATATCTTGCTACGTGGAACAATCGGATACTGACACGTGTAATATAGTATAAGGCTAATCCTAGTCAATAAGGACGAAACGCCGACCTAATGAGGGATGCCGACCAACACCGGGAAGACCGACCAACAATGACAGAAAAATGCCAACAGTTGTATACATAAATTATTGTACAGATGAACATGTGTACGATATAAAGACATTCCATCCTTTGATATTCCAGCACTTGTACACCCCCTGGGGCTATAAATACATTGTAAACCCTATATACAAGGGACACATGAAATAAGAGGCAATTGAGCATTCCCAAAAGTAATACACAACAGTGGACGTAGGCTCTTTCTTTAAGCCGAATCTCTTTAAAAATCTTTTGTCTCTCTAATTTATATTTATTTGTGATTAATTAATTAGCTTAGTCTAGTTTTTTGCATCAACATCCCTCAAAACTCACAAATATAATATTTCACT
Organism: Sambucus nigra; assembly: GCA_949130495.1. Lineage (NCBI taxonomy): Eukaryota > Viridiplantae > Streptophyta > Magnoliopsida > Dipsacales > Adoxaceae > Sambucus > Sambucus nigra. Next base: position 807,576,206 of record OX422207.1, read on the forward strand.
GAAATTTTTGTTTTGAAGAAATCAATGCTCATATGTAGCGAAGCATCAATATTCTTTGAATTTGGCTTAGGACTTTATATTTTTTCTTTTGAATGATTTTAATATTTTAGGCTCTTTTCTTTTACAAATGGTGGCTATTCACGTAAAACAACATGTAATTCACAGCGCGAGCCATTGCATTAAATTTAACAGATATGGGAGATATAATTTCAATTTTTCCAATTCGGGCAATGGTTCTTACAAGCACTACTTTCATTATCTCGTTTGATCGCATTTGGTTTGTTAATAGGCAGGATTGAGATGAAAACATTTTGACCAACATGTGATAGATAAGTGAAATTCTCAAATAAATTCGTGCATGTGTGCATTAAAGGAGACAATGAGTCAAGCATGTTAAAATTAATCACTAATTACATCTCAATGACTCCAATACATTATAAAGTACATGGGTGAAATGATGTTATGTCGCAAAACACTGTCAAAAATCACGTGGATAATGAAATGATATTGTGACTTTGCAATCCTAAATGTCCATCCATAAAAGGTGTAAATAGACAAAAATAGTTTTGTGTTTTTCAAAAATCTTATAGAAAGAAAATCGTTTTGTCTGTTTCATTTTTCCCCAAAAAAATCAAAAATATTTTTGGACTTTTCATTTTTTCTTAAAAATCAAAAATATTTTTGGATTTTTCTAAAAAATATGAAAAAAGAAAAAATGATATAAGAATAATACAATTAGTACAATTTAGTGATAGAAATCAAGAATATGAACGTGAAAAAATCATCCCATGCTAGACAAAGTAACCAACCCTTAGTCAACTATGCAGATACCTAAAGACTTCTAAGACTCTCGAATATAAGGGCGTATAAAGTTTTATGAAGATATAGGCTAACTAGCAATCATTAGTCATAAATTTCAAGGACATGACCTTCTCCTCTAATAGGTTTCGGATAAAATGCTCGTGTATCCTAATGTGCTTTGTGCGCGAATGCTAGACTGGATTTTAGGATATGTGTATCACGCTCGTGTTATCACATAAAATAGTCACTATGCCCTGTAAAATCCCATAATCCTCCATCATTTGCTTCATCCACAAGAGTTCCGTGTAACAACTCCCGACGGTGATGTACTCAGCCTACGCAGTGGACAAAGAGATGGAGTTGTTCTTTTTTCTCAACCAAGAGACAAAAGCACTCCCAAAATTGAAACACCCACCCTAAGTGCTCCTATTCCCTCTACATCCTCGGCCCAATCGGCATTTGATTAGGCAGATAAACGGATGTCCATATCAAAGGAATACCAAATGTTGTATGAGAGAGACCCACTCACGTATTTGATAATACGTTTAAGAGCATGTAAGTGTGAATATTTTGGAGATACCTGATATCGCGCATAAACTCTAACACTAAAGGCTATGTCAAGACGACTGACAGTCAAGTGGAGAAGACTACATATCATACTCTGATACAAGGTTTGCTCTACGTACTTGCCTGATGTGTCCTTGCTAAGCTTTGTTGAGGTACTCATTGGGGTACATAAGTGCTTAGCGGAATATAATCCAAACTTATTCACAAGGTCTCTTGCATACTTGAATGGAAATGAACATCCCATCCTCTAATTGACGAACCTAGAGACCAAGGAAGAACATAAGCTCACCAACCATGCTCATAGCGAACTCACTCTTCATCTCCTCATCAAAGTAGTGAGCATGGCGGGAGAGCGTGGATACAAAGACTATGTCATCCACATAGATATAGGCAACAAATATAGCACCTTTTCCTCTCCTAATGAATAACGTCTTATTTATGCCCCCTCTCTTGAAGCCACGATATGAGAGATAGGAATTAAGCCTCTCGTACTAAGCCCGGTGTGCTTACTTCTAACCATACAAGGCTTTCCTTAGATAATAGACGTATTTATGGTGCTTAGGTTGTTTAAACCCTTTTGGTTATTCCACGTAAACATCCTCATATAGAATGCCATTCAGAAATGCACTCTTGATACTTATCTAATATAACTTGAAGCACAGATAACATGCTATGACAAGTATTAAGCGGACGGACTCAAGCATCGAAATAGAAGCAATTGTCTCCTTAAAGTCTACACCCTTAATCTGTGTGTATCCCTAAGCGACCATCCTAGCCTTATTATGAATAATGGTATCATTCTCATCCATCTTATTCTTAAAGATCCACTTAATACTAATCACATTTTTCTCACTAGATTGGGGACAAGTTCCCCGACATCATTCTTTCTAAACTGAAGCAACTCATCCTGTATAGTTGATATTCAGTGCTCATCTTTGAGTGCTTCTTTGATGTTCATGGGCTCAACTTTGGACGTGTAGCATAGAAAGCTAACAACATTCTCAAGCTGAGTGCGAGTCTTGACATTTAAAGTAGGATCTCCTAAAATGGCAGAAGGGTCATGACTCTTATGAACCCAAGCAGGAGTAGGGTCCACCTTAGTTGTGGGAGGAACAATGGGATCATCACAAATGGGTGCCTCATCCTCACACAAAGGATTAGTATCAACAAACGCCGTTGAATCGTCATCTTTAATATTGACATTATTGATTCCATAACCTTAGAGTTGTTTAGGTTAAAAACTCGATAAGCTCTGCTCGCCAATGAATATCCTAATATAATTCCCTTATCCCTCCGACTGTCGAACATTCCTAATTGCTCTCAATCCCTCAGAATGTAGAATTTACTCCCAAAGACACAAAAATAAAAAGTTTAGGTTTCTTCCTTGTCCACAAATCATATGGCATAAAAAATGTGTGTGGACGAAGATATACCCTATTCATCATGTGGCATGCGGTAGACACCGCCTGTGCCTAAAATCGTCTAGACACTCTACGAACAAGAAGCATGGATTTAGACCTCTATTGAATCATCTGATTCTTCCTATCAATAATCCCATTTTGTTGAGGAGTTTTCACGATCGAAAACTCATGTTTAATTCCAAGGCTATCACAATAACTATCCATATTTTCTTATTCAAATTTTGTGTCGTTGTCACTACGCATACTATTGATGGTAACACCTTATTGATTTTGTAAGGCACGAAACTTGGTCGTAAGATACTATATTGCATCGGATTTTTCTCTCAGGAAACCAACTATAAAATATCAAGAGAAATCATATACCATCAAGAGGATATACCTCTTACCACCCAAAAATCTCATTGCAAGTAGGATCCATATGTATCAACTCAAGCACACGTGTAGTGGAAATGGAGTTCAACTTTCGATGGGGACTCCAGACTTATTTTCCTTGCAGGAAAGTACAATAAACCATGGAAGTTGGCTTTCCAAGCGACGGTAAGCCACGTACTAGGTCTTTCTTAGATAAATAATTCAAATGTCTAAAATTAATGTGACATAGACGTTGATGCCACAAATTTATAGAAGATACCGTGGCTCTGTTGCACATAAATGAGGACTTGGGAAAAATCCCATAACAGTTATCTTCTATCCTCACCCTTTGCAGTAAACGTTTATCGGCTTGATAAAAAAATTTACACTCGTTACAGTCAAACTTTACATCAAAGTCTGTGTCGCACAACTGGAAAATGCTGATAAGGTTTATTTTCAAACCTTTGGCGTGCAAAACATTATCTATCTTAGGAAATCCAGGCATCTCTACTGTACCACGTCCTATGATGCTAGATTTACTCCCATCTCTAAAGGTGACTTTACCGTCTTTGCGATCCTCTAGGTTGTTAAAAACTCAGATGTCACCAATCATATGCCTGGAGAAACCACTGTCAAAATACCATTGGGAGGTATTATGAGCCTTAGGAGAGACATGAACAACGAGGGCTTTCTCTTCATGCTTAGGCACCCAAGTAGTGGTGACCTTTTATTTACCCTTGTCGTTGTTGGTTCTAGTCGGGATGTGGGAAGTATCCACTAACGGCAAGGACATCTGTTGGAACTCTTCCATCAAACTATGATAAGTGGCTACTAAACACTCAACTAGCTCTCTGAAGCTAGAAAAGTCACTAAAGTGGTGTGGCAGAGTATGTGTACATTGAGTTCGACCCAAACTATAGAAAAACTCCCTAAGGTGGCCTTTTCTCTTACATTAAGTGCAAAAATAAACAGTCTTAGTTTGACCTTGGTTTGCTTTTTTGGCCAAACTTTTCTTTGGGGTTTTGGTTGAGGGCCATAAGGATTCACAATGAATTCATGAATCGGGTTCGGTGCGAAATGTGACATGGAAGCATCACCAAAATATATTCCTCGCCTCTCATCAAATCCTAAAGTGGGGCTGAGGAACATCATTTCCATCTTCCTGGACGTGTCATCAATCATTACCTTAACCACCCGGTCTCTCTCGAGATATTTTTCAAATTGGGATACAAGTGCTTCAAGTTTTTTCTGATTCTCCACGAATGCAAGGAGCTCACTCGTAAGATTAGCCACTTGTTTGTTCAAGTCGCCTCTCTCTTTCTCAAAAACTCTATCCCTCTCCAAAAACTTTCTCTCTCTTTCTCTAAAAACTTTTTCTCCTTCTCCAAAAACTCTCTCTCTCTCAAAGATTCTCTAACGGAGGAATCTCTCTCTATCGTCTCCCCTAACTCCTTCTCTACAGCAATGATCCTAGTAGCTAACCCTTTGTTTTAATTTTTCATTTTAAAGGACTCGGCATATAACTCGGCGTACGTGCACTGTAGGTCACTCTCGCTCTCACTTCATGCATACTCACCCTCACTCACATCGTTCTCACTGTTGAGGTGTCCCTATTAAGTAACTTCCTCATAATCGTGAGGTCCACTAAACATACACACATGACTAGCCATGAATGCGGTGAAGTTACATTCATACGGTGATTTTTCTCCTGAATCCATCGATTCAACCTTGATATCATCAATAAGGGTGGAATTTAAGGTAGCTTTGCCCTTCCCATATGCTTTAACCTAGTTGGGAACTCATACGCTTTGTGGCCTCTCCTTTCACACTCGTAACACCTTTCTTCCTCTCTCTTTGCGGCGTCCTTTTTATCTTTTTCAAATTTCTTCCCGATTTTATTTTTCTCAAAACTCTTTTTATCTTTAGATGTGCCATTATTTTTAAGTCTTAGAAATTTCTTAAATTTTTTAGCAAAGAGGTCTAAATTATTTAAGTCAAAATCGTATTCAGAATTAGAAGACATCTCCTCTCTCTTTCTGGATACATCATCTCTTTTTATAGATGTCCCCTCACTCTTTCTAGACTGCGCCTTAAGTGCAATCCCTTTCTCTTTTGGTTTTACAGTTTTAGGAAACATGTCGATTTCATAGGTTTGAAAGTATCCTACAAGTTCTTCTAACCTAAGTGAATGGTATCCTACAAGTTCTTCTAACCGAAGTCAATCTAACATTCCTAAAGAATTAAGCATAGTGATTTTTGGGATAAAACAGGTAGGGAGTGATCTTAAAATATTTTTGACTACTCTAGTTTCAGGATTTCTTTCCCCAAGATTAAAATTCGAATTAATAATATCCGATAGGCAAGAAAAAAATTCATCAAATCTCTCGGACTCAAGCATGGTTATAGTCTCAAACTGTGCTGTCAAAATTTGCAATTTAGATGCCTTAACAAGATTTGTGCCCTCATGTGTAAGTTGAAGGATATTCCACGCCTCTTTTGACGTGGTGCCCATCATTATACATCAGAACTTGTCGGGTGTGATTGCTTCAGAAATGGCACTAAGGCCTCGTGAATTAAAGTTACTCCATTTAAATTCTTCTTTAGTCCATAGAATAACATGTTTAGGTTTAACTTCATTACCTTCTACTGTAGTGGGTGGTGTCCACCCTCTTTCACACGTAATCCAGACTCTTTCATCAATATCATTTTATGTGGATCTAATTCCAATAGGCATAATTTCATCCATCAAAAATTGGCATTCTATTATATTAGTTATCCATTTAAACTCATCCTTTTCAACAATTAATTTTTTTCAGAAAATTAATATCAAGAATTTTTTTGCAAAAAATCAATTACACAGTAAATTTGTGTCAATGGATCTGAGACCAATTTGAGAGTCCTCTATGGTTCAATGGTCCAAAATTATTTAATTAAATATCAACATAACCCAGATTTTAATTCTTATTAAACCCTAGTTCATGCAACTAAGTGATTGAAAGTAGTCAATCAAGAAGCATGCAACCAAATAAATAAGAGAGGCAAATTTTAGTAAAAATCCCAGTAGAGAAAAATCTTTTGTTATTTCACTATTATACGCAAATCACAACTTAAAAGTACATAGAAAAATACAGACAACGTTTAAGACAAAATTCCCACAAGCGACGCTTCATCTTCCTCAACAATAGTTCCCACGAGAACTACAAGTCTATCAGTGGAACTCCTTCTCCATTAGAGAAACTCGTAGAATGGAATGTGTTTATGAAGGTTTTAAAGTGATTCACAAAATATTAATTTGGATGAATTAAAAGTGTGTTTTGGCCTTTAAAAGGTGAGACTTTTATGCACCAGATCTGTAGGATTTGCAATTTTAAAAGTCTTACAAAATACCTCTAGGAAGTAGATTTTTATAGGCAGACACGAAAATCGAGGTGATGTTAAGTTGTTCAAATGAGTTAGACAGGTCATTCGAACGAGATGTGCATCTCACTAGTAGCCACCATCTAACGACCTTGAAAAACAAAAATAGTGAGATCTCTCTAGAAGCACATTTGATTTAGCCCATCAAATGAGACATCTAATGACATTAGTAGGTCGTTTTAAAGACAAGGCCCTGTAGTTCTAACGACTGCCGACGAAAATTATTTTTCATTAAAATCCAGCCTTGTTTTTGTTAAAATAAAACCAATTAAAATTAAATAAAAATATCCATGAAATATTTGCGAAAAGCTATCAACTCCAAATAAAAAAATAATAGAAAGAACGTGGAGTTGTGGAGAATTGTTGAAGACGAACATGTGGCATATTGAAGATGAGTGGTGCATGTTGACGGCGCACGTTGCCAAAGATTCGAATTGTGGATATCGCGGATGATCGTGAAGACGTGACTAATGTAGCGGTATACGCTACATCTAATGTAATCTAGAATTATATGGACAAGTCCTAGATTTTAGGGGCTTTGTCAGATATAATTCATTTATAGAGTTGAAAAACAATTTGTGTGTGGGTGTTTAGGAATACCTTGGAGGATAACGCGTCCCCAGTCGAGCATGTGAACTTTGGCAAAATCATCTAAGGAATTTGAGGACGGGCGAAGGCATGGATTATAGCTTTCGAAATATTGTGGAAATTGTGGAATTCATGTTCCAATAGAAAGTAGGCAACCAGATGGTAAGATCTTTTAAAAGGCATAGATAGGGTGATGTTAGTGTTGCTTGGCCTCACCTTATCAACGTTAGTGGGTAAGATGTTTTTCGGGTATACGATAAAGAGAGTTATTGAGGGTCCCGTTGGTTTTCACCGATTAGAATAATTGGTTTAGAATATAACCGAATGCAATTTACAATGACAGAGAACTAGGTGTGTATTAGGTCGTAGAGAATAGGTTCATTTACATTAATGGAAGGATGCTACAAGTGAGATATTCTTAGATTTTCAACTAGGAATGTAATGAATTCAAATTTTGAAGACGAAATTCCTTATTTAAGGGGGAAAAGAATGTAATACCCCATATTTTTTGTGAATTAATTAATTGAATAAAATTAATTATGTGCGCTTGTTGTGACAGATGATATCACTATTCATATCTTTATGTGTTATTTAATTTGGAATTAAGACACTTTGATTAATTAACTAAATTAATTATAATGTAAACTCGTACCGAGAAATTAGTAAATAATTGAGTTGTTAGTTATATGGTTTGGTATATGTTTTTATTGGGCTAGTGGAACATGCATTATGTCCATTTTTAGTTTAAATTGGTGTAGTTTATGCCTATTAAGTTAGTATAGGACCTAGGTGGATTTTTAGACCATTTAGAGACTATTTTGGCCCTTTTTTTTAGTGGATCATTTGGGTCCCAAACCCATTTTGGTATTTAAGGGTTTTAATAGGCATTAGGAACCTCATTTATCACAAAACACCAATGGAGAGCAGTTGGGGGGGCTAGAGAGAGAAAGCACCAAGAATAAATGAGGATTTGGATTATTTAGGGATTGATTAATTAAAAAATTCATAATGAAAGTTCTATATAGAATATGATTATGATTGTACGTAGGATAATATTATATCTATTCATTGCAAATCTAGATCATATTATGTAAATCTAATTTTAAATAATTAATTAGTTGATCTTCGTATTTAATCTAATCTAGATTTTAATTAGGTTGATTTCCCATTTATAATTATTGATTTTTTCTTGAACTTGGATTAAAATAAATAAATGATGATTTGAATCTATTTTAAATTGTTAATCATAAACAACACCTATGCTTAATTATATCAATCCATGAAAATTTGTAGATATGGATTGAACTATAGTTCTTAATTAGGTTTTTATTCTAATCTTGGTGTAGATTTTGAATTTGATGTAAGACATAGATTCCAATTATATGGATGGTGTGTTTTTCTCAATTGGATGTTTGTGGGATGATTAGGAGAGTTATTGTGTTCCTTAAGGGAGGTTGGAGAGAGAAAAATAGGGGTTGAAGATGAAGAATCTCGTAATGGGGGAAATTTTAGAAGTTCCGCATCGACTGATTGACCCATCCCAGGCCACTAATTGATCGACAGTAACAGGTATGGACTAGGTTGGGCTTTTGTGTAATTTGTATTAAATTTTGTGTTTGAAGCCTAGGGATAGGATTTATTAGCCTATAGTTTTCATGAATGCCTAGAATATATATATATATATATATATATATATATATATTCTTATACTTTAGTTTGTTAGTGATTGATGGTTAGGGCATTTTGATATTACGAAAGTCTTTGATTTAAGATTTAAGGGGTTAAGATTATGGATTGGAGATTTGATTGTAAATCCGTGTGTAGAATGAGTCAGTAATTAGGAATTTGGAAACCTAAAGGACGGGAGCTTGTTGGTCGGGATTATAAGAGTCGTTGTGATTGACTTGTGAGATGCCTGTCTTTTGGATAAAATTAGAAATTTGGTGAAAAATCCCTAGGAAATGGTGGCTATCATAATTGATAGTCTTATATAAATTAGGTTTGGATTTTACCTAAACACAATGTCCTGGGATATTTGACTAGGGATAATTGAGATTGAATATAATTGATGTATGAGTTTTAAGGTATGGTAGGGTGATACAATGCCTAGATTTGAGAACCCAAATGGTTAGAGTTAATGTATTCTGGTATCAAAATAAGGTTATAGATGTGATATATCTATTTATGATAGTGATGCTAGTATGAACCGGTAGAGTTTGCGTCCGTATGTATATGTGATTTACCTTAACCCGTCAATGAAGGTTATATATGTGTTTTCTTTAACCAGTTAGTGAGGGTCTTGCATCTTTGATGTGAAATTCGTGCCATGTATGATTTTTCGTTAGCAGACGTATTAGGAGGGATTTTATGATAAGGCACGTGCGATGCGAACTGCGCTGGTACCCTAGTGAGTAGGCGGGATCTTCCTGGTCATATTTTACCCTGGGTCATACGTCAAGGTACCCGCGACCGAGATGGTCTTCGATGATATTTATTTCATAAGTCTTGATTATGGTAGGATTTATGACTTATAGGTAGACGTGGTGATTTATCCCTTCCCATGTTGAGGTTTTAGTTTTGGGACGACCTAAGACTATGCTTATACGTGCGGGAGATACCCAAAGACAAGAAGAGTAGGCCTTTGTTATGGGTTAGCGCGAGAGATTATTATCTATTTGTATGTCAGGGGCTTTACCTTTGTATGGATGTCAAACATGAGTAGAGTATTTATTCTAATATAAGTGATTATGGTGTGGCGGTACTAGAGATGTTGTTCAGTTCATGTGTTATACTAGAGATGTATATAACCTGTAGTAGGGATGTCTACCTACATACTTATAATTCGGATTTGTGTTTTACATATACTAGAGACGCGCATATGTTATTATTGGCATGAGATAGTCAAATGTGTATAAACTTGAGATATAAGTCTGTTATTGGTTATTTGGTGAGACGTACCGTAGGTTCAAGACTACCACACAACTTATGTTTCATAATAAAAGAGATAAACTTAAAGATGATAAATTAATGATTAAAGAATGATGTTGTAAGGCTTACATCACATGGGATACATATGGATGTTAAATTTAGAACTACATGATATTTTAGGTTGTCGGGTTGGGTAACTAATAACTTAAAAGTTGTTAAAACACGAGAGGAAGATGTCTAGTTATAATGTATCCTAGGTTAAGTTATATCTTATTCCATATATGCTTGCTTCTTATGATTTCTTTTAAAAACTGTTTTTATCAGTCATTATTGTGGTAGTTCATATATATATGTGAGTTTGTTGGGAGAACATCTCTAGCAACATCCTATTCCTTATTCCTAGGATTGTAGGAGTTGATAAAGTTCAACTCATTCTTTTTTATACTATTTTATTTTCACATTGTTCGTAAATGTGTATTTATTTTCAAAGTTGGACTTTTGTATAGAGATATTTTATGTTCCAGAATTGTCTTATGTTTTATTAGCAGTGATTAGTATTAGAGTTGGATTTATGCTAATTCAACATTCATTATCTTATCAACATTCATTTAGTTTTTATTATTTCTTATGCCGAGAATGTCAACAAAACGTTTTATTTCCTGTGATTTTTATATTAGACATAGTCACTATAAATATGGATTTTACGAGGTGTCACACCATGATTATAACTAAATGTTGATAAGAACTTTGTGATTGACTCTAGAAACTCAAGTAAAAGCTTGTGTTTATTAGAAACTATACAGAGAAAAATCTATTACTAAGACGTCCTGGGATACAACTGTAAGAGCAAATTTATAATTTCTCCTTTTATTTTTATTTGGCTTATCCCTTTACGCCCATTGCACCTTCGTGACTGTTCTCAAGTCTTTTAAAGAGAAGAAATGTTTTTGATATCGACAAGATTGAGCGTTGTTCATCACAATGTCCGAGAAGATTTATGAGGTGGTTTGGTAAAGCTTTAAATATCCAAAGGTCATTTTAAAAGAGTTTTCATTAAAAAAAATTCAAAAATGTTTTTAAAATGATTTTTAAAAAACTCGTTAGAACGAGACTAACATGTCGTTCGAACGAGTTGCATAAGGTCATTAGAACGAGGTTCTTTCATTTGAAGGAGATTTGGAATGACTTTTTGGGTTCGCTCTGGAATGTCATTCGAAGTTTCGTTAGAAACCGTTCGAACTTGATAGGGTACATTGTTTGAACAATGTGGCAGTTCGCTTCGAATGAGTACATGTGTTTTTATTTTTCAAAACAAACCTTTTCGAATATTTCATTTTTATATCTTTACAACAACTTTCCCTATAAATAGATATGTGGGATAAGATTTCTCACCAAGCCATTTTAGAGTTCTTTCTGGGATCCGAATCTATGCTTTTTTCATCCAAACACATTGGATCTTTAAAGATCACTTTTTCCAATCAAGAAGAACATAATCAAAGTTTTAAAACTTTTGTAGAGATTTTATCTATCAATGATTTTTTGAGTTAAGGATCTACTGTTGAAGAAGAAAGGAATTGTATATTCCTGAGGTTGATCGATGGATATCGAGGCAAGATATGATTGCTATGGGTAGTGTTTGACTATACCATATTCTACAGAAGATTTGAAGACAATTTCGCATTATACTTAGTGGATCTCTAAGTAGTCTCTAGGTTGTCTTACGTCTGAAAATTATCTTGCATTTGAAAATTATGACACAGTGGTAAATCAAAGCTTTTGCTCGAAAGTGATTTTTCCTCCACTTCTTTTTCTTTCTATTTAGTTTGGAATTTGGATTCAGTTAATATTACATGTTCATTTAAAATTAAATCCGGATAAATTTTGGTAAAAAGTGAATTTATGTGTTTGGACTAATATACAAGTAATTTTATATATCTGTAGCATGTTCTTTCTCACTAACAAATGAAAGAGGAACGGATCAACCGTTACATTAGGGATTCGTACTCCCGCATTTAACTCGAAATCCTCTCGGAAGGCTCTCATGGTTTCTCAAATGTTAATGTAGTTTTTTCAATATACACTTTCACACCATATATCACATTAAATTCTAGTTTTCATTATCTAATTGATTGCCTAATACAATTAAAAGAACACAAATATGGGATATAACATTACGATAGGACCGATTTAATTCAAGAAAGAATATGCAATTGGATTTACAAACGAGATGGAATGCTACTTATATTATGATTAGTAATTCTATAAAGTTGAGAACATATTTTAAGCAGTTAGCTTAATTAGATCATTATTACGAGTTTTTTTCCAAGGAGAGGGAGATTTGGAAAGGGGTAAAAGAATTTGTCAATGTTTGAAATTTTCTATGGCATTGCAAATCGTCTTTCAGGAATAAAATATTCAACTGCGAACTATTATTTCAATGACGTGTGTAACATTAATTATCAATTGAATATGTGACTACTAAGTAATGAGGATTATATTTGTTTGATGGCATTAGAGATGCGAGAAAAGTTTAATAAATATTAGGAGGATTGCAATTTCGTTTTAACACTTGGATCTGTGATTGATCTTCGATACAAAATGTGGATTTTTCAATATTCTCATCATGAAATTTTAGGTGCTTTGGCCGATAGTTACACATATAAATTTTGCGCCACTTTGTAAGACTTGTATATTGTATATAAACCTCAAATGGTGAATCTTCATATTTCTAGGTCAAAGTTAGGAATAAAGGTGATAAATGTTCTCTAGATATATTGATATTGAAACTATTCACGGTGGGAGATATGGGTTTACTAAAGGATTTGTGCAATATATTATAAAGCACCCTACCAAGTCTTGCACATTTCATAATTCAAATATGGAGTGATACTTGGAGGAAGCATCATTTCATTTAGATGATAAGGATGACCTCTCATTTGATATTGCTTTGGTGAAAACTTATTGGTCCAAAGCTTCTGACACTTACAAAAATGGATCGTAATCTATATTTGATAATGGTATCAATATTTTTTTTTAATCATATATGCCGATCTTGTATCATAATACTAAGTACTTAGTGATATTTAGAGAATCCTCTTGAAAGAAAGTGCGACATTAATGTGTCATAACTTAAGATATAAAAATTTCATACTTATCGAGTTGATGTTTTCACTCATACGCAATTTAACTTATTGAAAATAATGACGCTAAGTAATAACACAAGTTATTACAAGTAATTCACATTCATAATGATTATAGTAACATAAATTAAAAAAGGAAAAATAAATAAATTTAAGGGGCCCCTATTGTAAATTCACTAGATATGTAATAAGACATAATTACTTCAAACTAAATATATATAACTATAGAAATGGAAAAGATTACCTATTCTGATTTGGAGTCGATTCTTGAAAATAACGATATATCGAACTGCAAAGCCTAAAATCTGTAATTGTATGCACAAATTCAAATAAGAAATCAACTAATGAGTCAAATGAGTGCGCATATGCATGAGGAGAAATCTAATCGGATTGAGATTTAATCATTATCAATGTATCAAAACAGGTTAAATATAACTTAAGAAACAAACCACAATGTATGCTAAAAGTCCATGAACTTAAATTAATCCATAGATTATACTATGAAATATGAATAACATGACCCGACATCCGATAAGAGAACTCTAACCTTACCGAATCCTTTACCCCGAATCAATTCTTGAATTCAACAAAACACGTGTACTAGTGTGGGAATATGTTATGATTTGGCCCAAAATATAACATTTTAGATTGCAATCACTAAAAAATTGAGGATGAGATTTGGGTGGCTATATCACCATTTTATCAAATAATGATCTAAGCATAGTAGTTAAAACATTTTGTTCACAACCACACCACATGACAAAATAAAAACATACATATTTGGAAAAAGTCAATAGGATCTTAAGATACACTTTAATTATACCTACTAATTTTAACATCCCCCTTGCATTGCCACTATCAATATTACCAATGTTAAATAGGAAAATAAAATGGTATAAACAAAACCCAATATCAAACAATGACATACGATAGAGAAAAAAATGGTATAGTTAGAAAGAAATTTCCTAATATCTCCCGAAGTTCATAATCTCTCTACCCAATAAATTTTTCAACGGGTAAAAAATGGGTTTAGCAACCCAATACGTCGGTTTGAAGAGGGTTACTTGGGAATCAAATGCAGGTTATAATGGGGAGAGCCAAAATAAGTTTATTTGTTATAATTGATTAAAATGTTATGGATTGAACAACTATAATGCAAAAATACTTTTGTTATTATGGACATTTGCATACAAACTGTTATATAAAAATCACATCAATTACTTATGTGCCAAATCCAGTCGAAAAAGATATGTGATGACCCATTTTCAGACTGCCAAACCTAACGAGAAATATTTTCGAACCACCCATATCCACTTACAACTACACATTTGTCAGTTCTAACCCATGCATAATTTTTAAAACATCTAACTCGTTACCATACCACAAATAAAATAATATGTACAGTAAGAGTTTTTATGTATCCAAGATTTAACTATTTCATATAAGCACAATAATTACTAAGAGATATGATGAGTGCATTATTTTGTATCATTTATACCCAAATCTAGGACTTGTTAGTCTCGTTATATCATTAATAAAGAGCTTTTAGGGTTATTTTTGCTATTTTATAGAAAAATACAAATTTAAGAATAAATGGGGTTAATAATGCAATTTTGGGAACTTCAAGCTCACATCTTATATTGCTAATTTCTTGTGCAAGTTTTTTTTTAGTATTAAAAGGTTTAAAAAGAGAGCGGTGAAGTCCGGACGCAAATTGAGCATGAAAAGGTCACTTACGCACCTTCAGGGGCAAAATTGTAAATTCAAATGGCTGATTTCAGACTCGGACCAACCATGGAAATTTAAGGCCTTGAATCAAGGGACGCCTGGGCTTAAACGCCATATCAATCGGAGTTGAAACGAAGAAGTTATGGCCGTGCAAAGTTTGAATTCAAAAGAAAGTCAAAGTCAAAGCCCCGGGTCAACGCCCAAAGTCAATCCCGAGACCTGGACACTACTGAAATATTGTTGGCACCGAAATGAGGATCACGTCGGTTCAAACGGAATGTTAATCGGCCTCCGAATGAAGAAGTTATGGTGATTTGAGCTATTGTGCAAATTATGAAATTTGGGATTTAATAAGATGTTAAATATAATTGGAGGCATATTATAAACAAAGATAAAAGTTAGCTTAATGGATGGACTCTTGGGCATGCATAAGAGAGGTCAGGGGTTCGACCCCTCCCTGAACTTATCTTTTTGGCGAATATATATATATATATATAATATCCCATTACACCATTAACCTCACGACTTTGATCCAGTATATCACTCCATTAACCCCACTATTTTGCTACATCCCATCACCACACGACCCCCATGATTTTACTCCATCATTCCCCTATTTCCTTCCGTGTGGAGTTTTTTTTTTTCTTATAAATGGAGGACTTGGACATTGTGGGACGGGAGAGTGAAAGAAAAAGAAAAAAAAAAAGACATACTTTGAGAGATAAAAAAAAATTGTGTAGAGAGTATTTTGGAGGCACACTTTGGAGGAGCATATTGTGTATTGTAATTCGAGTATTGGACCCGAAATGTTGTAAGTTGACATTTATTAATGAAAATTATTTTTTTCAGCTTGCAATATTTGTGTGTCAATTATGTGGTGTGAGTAGTTTAATTACGAGGACTTAGGTGATGTTTGTCATGACTAATTAAACCACGCATGTTAATTTAATTTCATACATATTCCGACGTGTTCTAATTTGAAATAAAAAATTCGGTATTCGCTTAAAATTACACGAGAGTGTATTTTTAAACCTCAACGAATTAATTATAAATTCATGCTTTAAAAAAATTTAAAGTTGTCATTTTTGATGGGTTATGCTTGCACTTAAATGTTTTGATACCTCATGCTTAAATACAAGTTAAAAAATTTAAACATGATATTTTCGAGGGAATAGGGATTTATGGTGTCTAATTTAATAGACGTTAAAATATTTTGAGCGCATGTATTGTTTTATTCTCCGAAATGTACGCGACGAGAGTCGGTATATTTTGTGTTATAAATGCGGAAGTACGAAATTAAATTGATGTGTTAATTTAATTAAAATTGACAAACGAAACCGACGTCCTAGATTCTTCCACATTTAATATTATCTCTTGTACTTGTTCGTTTATTCCGTCTTTATTTTTATTGTTAGATAATTTGTGTCACGCATTTATTTATTTATTTTGTTCCATCACTCAATCACATTGACACACTCATATGTCTAGTTGGACAATCGATATTTTATAAAAGTTGACGAAATCTCTGTGGGTTCGACCCGTACTTACACACGCTATATTTCAATAGCCCGTGCACTTGCGGTAATTTTAACTTTTAAAATTTGACAACAAGTTTTTGACGTCGTTGCCGGGGATTTCGGTCGATTTTAAGAATATTGATTTTCGGACTAGTTTTATTAAAAAAATAAATAGTGTTTTTGACAAGTTCAAAATTCCAGAGCAATTTTCTTTATTTATTTTCAGAATATAGAAAAAAAACAAAGTTAAGTCTTTTGTGATTAAATAGTGTTTTTGACACTAATTTTGTCATAAATTACCTAAATATTTGTAAAAATTCGTAATTATTATTATTTTTCTTTCTTTTATCGTGGAATTTTTTTCAAAACTGCTATAATTTGTTAAAAAAAAAAAAAAGCTTTAAGTGTTTTATGAGAAACTAGTTGTTTTTTACACTAGTTTGTCACAAAAGTACTTAGAATTTTGGAAATTTCGAAAATAATAATTTTTTTTTGGAAACTTCCAGATTTTTGAGTTTGTATAAAAAAAAAAAAATTAAAGTCTTTTATGAATAACTAGTTGTTTTTAACACTAGTTTTTTCATAAAAGTACTAAAAAAAAAAATCGAAAAATCCTAAAAATAAATAAATAACCCAAAAAAAAAAATCCAACAGCCTTGTTTTTTATTTTAAAAAAAAAATTCAAAATATTAGAATTAATTCTTTTTGTGAATAAATAGTTGTTTTGACACTAGTTTTGTAATAAACTATCTAAATTTTTTTTTTTTAAAAAAATTGATATTATTTTTTTTTTCTTTCGGAAACATCGAGAATTTATCGCTGCTATAAAAAAAATAGTAAAAGCAAAAAAAAAAAAAAAACTGATTTAAGTTTTTTTTAATAAATAGCACTTTTAGTACTAGTTTATCACAAAAATACATAAAAAAAATTGAAAAAAAAAACTTGAAAAAAAAAATTTATTTTTTTTAATGTAAATTTCCAGATTCGTTTTTTTTAATTACTGAAAAAAAAAGTTTAGAAAAAAAAAAATCAGTAGTAATTTCCAGAATAAAAGCAATAAAAAAAAATTGTTTCATAAGTGTGCTTGGTCATCTTTGTTTATGTGTTGAATACACCATTAGTGCGCGTGTCGTGTTAATTTATTTATTTTTTTTTCTTTCCTTGTCACTATTTTTTTGTGTGTGTCGCACTTTACAAATGGTGTATTTATTTTTGTGTTATTTTTCTGTAGCACACTAAATAAATGCAAAAAAAAAAAAGAGAAAAGAGATTGACGTAATAAACTACAATGAGTGATCCCAATATTGTTATCCCATCATATTTTTCGGATTCCTATATTGATCATTTGGATGTGTGGCTAGAAAATATTGAAAATCCAGATGACTACATATTTCGATTTGAGTCGGATGGGTCAGTAATAATTTTTAAAGAAATTAAAGATGGCATGGACGAGAGTCCAACTCCTTTAATTACAATTTGCCCACCAAAGTGTATCAACTGGGAAGAAGTGAACCAACGTTGTAATGACGAGATTTCTAAAAATAGTCATGAAATAATTGAAGATAATCAATTTTGTCTGAAGAAAATTGACAAACTTGACACAAGTAATAATTGTGATTATTTAGATGTTGACTTTTGTCAAGTTTCTTCTTATAATTCAATTGATAAAATTGCTACTTCACCTTATCTGTGGGAAAATCTAGTGGAGGATTTGTTACCCGATTTTCTCGATAATTCTAGTGATTATGATGGTCCTCCCATTTTTGACGAAGAGAATACATTCCCGTGGGATACATCTTCGTCCCGTATTTTTTGTAAAGTCTCACATTTAGGATTGGAGTATGCATCTCCAATTTTACATGACTATTTTAAGAATAGAGATAGTAAATATGTGGATCCTTATTGTGATTTGTTACCCCAATGTGATGCATCGACACATGATTCACGTGCTTTGAAATTCTTTATTTGTGATGATGTCGGTGATCACCATTATGACCGTGACTTTATTTTTTGGATTTATGTTGTGCGGTCAAATTCACTAGTTTATACTACTTTTTTACTTAGTACTATAAAGATTATTAATTGGAATGACCCACAACTATTTCAATTATTAATTTATGGTGATGGTGATAATTGTCACAACTTTATATATAATTATTTTTTCCTTCCTTCTTAGATTTTTTTAGGTTGTTTAGCTTTATTTTATGGCTAACATACACTTGTATAGTTTGTAAGTAGGTGACACAAGTGGAAATTCACAGGTAATATCCTCATTTTACTTCTCTACTTTATTTTATTTGTCCATATTTTGATTTTTGTATACATTGAGGACAATGTAAAATTTAGGTTTGGGGGTAAGGATAGTATTTTTGAAGAAAAAAAAATCAAAAATCCAAATAGATTTTCAATATAAATGAGTTTTGAAACAATTTCTTAATATAGAATTAATTCACAAATCTCTCAACTTATAACATATTACACTTAGCCATATAATATGATCGAAAATGGATATTGAGGCAAAAGTTAATATGCTTAAAGAATAAATGTGGAGATTTTAGCCCGGTGAGATATTGTGCCATTCATCGTTTTCGAGAGATTTAAATCAATCCGAGTTAAAATAACTTAAACTTCCCTTCAGTGATAAATTCGTTGATGATCTCAAATTCATTGTTTTGTTCGATTACTGAAAACAAAATGTCAAAATCAGAATCTTACGGACTAGAAGTCTTAGTAAGTCGTCTTGAGACACAAATCAACTTAATGAAACTTGAGAAATGAGATAAGGCCCTCGTTTGAAAGCCCAAAATTAATCCCAAACTCCAACATTTTTTTTACATTATTACATTGCAAGCCCATTTGAGCCAAAAAAAAAAGATAAGCCTTTTGTTGAAAGCCCACTGTCCTACCCAACTCCAACTAGGAGTTTAAAACCATAAAAAGAACCCATGCCCATTTTCTGAGAATACTATGGTAAAATTACGGTTGGAAAAAGGCCAAAAGAAAATGAGGTTGCAAGAATGATGTGTGAAAAAAAAAGGAAAAGAAAGAAAAAAAAAAGTGAGTTTGAAAAGAAAAATGGAGGTGAGAAAAAGTACCTAAAAGTCAAAATATCGAAAAACCTCTATATTCTCAGAAATTTTGAACTCCAAAAGCCATTCTTTCTAGCCAAAATTCAAGCCTACAATAAAATCAAAGAAAGTCCTAATCAATCTCAAGTGAAGTTAGTTAAAGTGTGGAGAGAAGATGAATAAGATCTATGGTGTGATTCAATGTTTTCAAAAAGTAATCGATTTTCCGTTCATGAGATCATATTCATCCATTATAAAACGTTCGTTCTTGATCATGTATATGTGAAATTTGTTCATATAAATTTACTCTTTTATTCACATATACCGAGAGAAAATAACCCATTTCTGAGTGTTCGATTGTGAGTGCATTCTATGAGACTTTGAAATCAAAACAAACTTTCGGATAAGAAATGTAACGATCAAATCTTTTGAAATGGACGGTTATATTGGCCATGCACACACACACGATAAGTTGATATTGAAAAGTGAAATTCTGTTATATTTATGAAGTTTGCATTCAAACTTGGTTATATTACTTTTGAGTCTCTTGTAAATAGAGTCAAGTTTTTGAATTTTGTGGGTATATTCACTGCAAACCCTCACGAGACAAAACTCGTCCACTAGGGAAACCTAGAGGTTTAACGGCTTGTTGCACATGCTAAGTGCAACCGTGATTCCTACGAAAGTGAGTTAGATTTCAATTTTTGCTCGAGGACTAGCAAAGTTTAGGTTTGGGGGTATTTGATGAGTGCATTATTTTGTATCATTTATACTCAAATCTAGGACTTGTTAGTCTCGTTATATCATTAATAAAGAGCTTTTAGAGTTATTTTTGCTATTTTATAGAAAAATACAAATTTAATAATAAATGGGGTTAATAATTCAATTTTGGGAACTTCAAGCTCACATCTTATATTGCTAATTTCTTGTGCAAGTTTTTTTTTTAGTATTAACAGGTTTAAAAGGAGAGCGGTGAAGTCCGGACGCAAATTGAGCATGAAAAGGTCACTTACGCACCTTCAGGGGCAAAATTGTAAATTCAAATGGCTGATTTCGGACTCGGACCAACCATGGAAATTTAAGGCCTTGAATCAAGGGACGCCAGGGCTCAAACGGCGTATCAATCGGAGTTGAAACGAAGAAGTTATGGCCATGCAAAGTTTGAATTCAAAATAAAGTCAAAGTCAATCCTGAGACCTGGACACTACTGAAATATTGTTGGCACCAAAATGAGGGTCACGTCGGTTCAAACGGCATGTTAATCGGGCTCCGAATGAAGAAGTTATGGTGATTTGAGCTATTGTGCAAATTATGAAATTTGGGATTTAATAAGATGTTAAATATAATTGGAGGCATATTATAAACAATGATGAAAGTTAGCTTAATGGCTGGACTCTTGGGCATGCATAAGGGAGGTCAGGGGTTCGACCCCTCCCTGACCTTATCTTTTTGGCGAATATATATATATATATATATATATATATATATATATATATATATATATATATATATATAATATCCCATTACACCATTAACCTCACGACTTTGATCCAGTATATCACTCCATTAACCCCACTATTTTGCTACATCCCATCACCACACGACCCCCATGATTTTACTCCATCATTCCCCTATTTCCTTCTGTGTGGAGTTTTTTTTTTCTTATAAATGGAGGACTTGGACATTGTGGGACGGGAGAGTGAAAGAAAAAGAAAAAAAAAAGACATACTTTGAGAGATAAAAAAAATTGTGTAGAGAGTATTTTGGAGGCACACTTTGGAGGAGCATATTGTGTATTGTAATTCAAGTATTGAACCCGAAATTTTGTAAGTTGACATTTATTAATGAAAATTATTTTTTTCAGCTTGCAATATTTGTGTGTCAATTATGTCGTGTGAGTAGTTTAATTACTAGGACTTAGGTGATGTTTGTCATGACTAATTAAATCACGCATGTTAATTTAATTTCGTACATATTCCGACGTGTTGTAATTTGAAATAAAAAATTCGGTATTCGCTTAAAATTACACGAGAGTGTATTTTTAAACCTCAACGAATTAATTATAAATTCATGCTTTAAAAAAAATTTAAAGTTGTCATTTTTGATGGGTTATGCTTGCACTTAGATGTTTTGATACCTCATGCTTAAATACACGTTAAAAAATTTAAACATGATATTTTCGAGGGAATAGGGATTTATGGTGTCTAATTTAAGAGACGTTAAAATATTTTGAGCGCATGTATTGTTTTATTCTCCGAAATGTACGCGACGAGAGTCGGTATATTTTGTGTTATAAATTCGGAAGTACGAAATTAAATTGATGTGTTAATTTAATTAAAATTGACAAACAGAATCGACGTCCTAGATTCTTCCACATTTAATATTATCTCTTGTACTTGTTCGTTTATTCCGTCTTTATTTTTATTGTTAGATAATTTGTGTCACGCATTTATTTATTTATTTTGTTCCATAACTCAATCACGTTGACACACTCATATGTCTAGTTGGACAATCGATATTTTATAAAAGTTGACGAAATCTCTGTGGGTTCGACCCGTACTTACACACGCTATATTTCAATAGTCCGTGCACTTGCGGTAATTTTAACTTTTAAAATTTGACAACAAGATACAAATTATCTCATGTAGAGATTTAGAATATAAAAATACAATCATGATAGATTAAAACTAAACAAAAACAAAAGCATGTATCAATTTTCTTTTTATATTGATCATATATAGCCCAACATATTTCAAAATTTTACAAGAGTGGAACATCACATGGTGGAAATTTATTACCACGAGGAATATATATAGAAATACAAATTATAGAAATTAAAAAGTGAAACATTGGGGAAACTTCTATATATATAGAAATTATAGAAATACAGTTATTTATTATAGAATAAAATCAGATTGCCAAGATAGAAATCAAGTCTACCAACATATTTTCATATTATGTAATAATAATTGATACAATTACACTCACAATTTAAATTCATTCCACTCCCACCACAAGTAGAAAAATAACATTGGGGAAACCGATTCAATATGTTTACAAACATGTATGAGTATGATTACATACGATATAAAGAGCCAAAAAAAAACTCAACATATATCACTAAGTCAATTAAACCCCTGAAGAGAGAGAGAGAGAGAGAGAGAGAGAGAGAGAGAGAGAGAGAGAGAGGAACAAATTCAACAAATGAAAAAAATAAACGCAACGTTAGTTTCTTGAGGGTTAATTCTAAACGTCAAAATCTAATGGTGATGACAAAGACATGGGATTGGTACTAACTCAAATGTTGGAAATAGTAAAAAAACCATAAAAATCTATAACAAAATATTACACCACCCCACCTAAAAGAAAAATGGTCTTATGAAGAAAAATGAAAGGTTATGGGGAAAATAAGTGTTAATTACATTTTACAAAATTCTAAGGACAATAATATCAACAAAGACTCATATTATCATTTTTGCAAACACATGTGACGCACTTCACAGTAACACAAACAAAAATAACAAAAAAATTTAGAACACCAACATTTACCAATTGTGTTCCTATATGTTCAAACATATAAATTCTAAAAAAATAACTGGTTTAATAAAAAGAAAACATAAAGAATCTAATTTATCAAGTAATAAATTAAAACACGTAGGGATAATGAACCAAACAATATAATAATTTTCTCACTTGAGAGTTTGTAGCTCCAAATTATCACCACTTTTGGTAAGTGAGAATGAATTCCAGCACCGCTTGTACGATTTTTCCTGAACATAAGGATGAAGTAATTTTGTGAGAGAGGGGAAGATAGAGTTGAACGGTTTTGCTTAATCATAGGGATTGATTTTCTTACGACCCTCCTCACGATCAAGAGCACCATTGCTGTATTTTTTACCATGTTGGAATTAATATGTATCCATAAATTTAAAGAAAATAAAGTTTCATTTACAAATTTAACAAAAAAAGACATTAAACATATATTGTATGCTACATTTTTTAGTGAACCATCGTGTAAAATATGTTACCTTGTATTTTTTAACATTTTTTTCTAAACTAGTCATAAAAATAATAATATTGTACTTTTTATGACTATATATTTTAAACCGACCTTAGTTCGCATTAAAAAATGTCTTATACAATGCATATTTATTTTAGTGTCGTGTACCTAAAACTGTTCAATAAGATTAACCTGAAGATGGAAGATTTGAAGGAAGTGACTATCAAATTGGTCAGCTTCTCTGGAAAGATGACTATACCTCTAAGAAAGATGGTGCTACTAGCACTAACTAATAATGTATCTAAATTGATAGAATTATCGACAGTAGACATCGAATCCCCTCACAAGTCTATATTGGGAAACTTTTGGCTCTAAGCCATGAAGTTTGTCCTCTCTACTTACCACCAGAAGCCCAAATGCATCACTGATAGGGGGATAAGGAAGATAAGAGGAAATTAGGTTATTGCTTGATAATTATTCATCAATTCCATGAGGCCTTAGAAACATAAGAAGAAAGAAAAAATGGTTGCAAATGAATCAATAAAAAATCGGGCTACTTCATCCAATAATAACTAAAGCATGGGATATCAGGGGTGAAATAAATAAGGGTGGCCACCACAGATAAAGTCATGGAACCATTGCAAGGATTCATGTTCGATGACTCATACCTGGAATATAAATTCATGATCAGCAGCTCACTTATCGATCATAAAAAGAAATAATTGATCTCTTTACTCAAAGCGAATCAGGATGTGACATGCCTGGGATTGATACCAAAGCCATCTTCCATCAAATTCACATGAATATGTCATTCCCATTAATCATAAAAAGGCAGATCGAATGAACTGAGAAGGAAAACGTTATGAAAAAGAAGTGGTAAAATTTTTGGAGGCAATGTACATTAACTAAGTTTAATTCCCCATATGTGTCCCTAACCTGGTGGTCATTAAGAAAAGTAATGAGATGTGGAGAGCATGTATAGACTTCACCTACCTATACAAAGCATGTCCAAAATACAACACTCCTCTTTCGATAATTGACCATTTGGTAAGCACCACAAATAGCCATGAGTGGATGATCTTGTTTGATGCTTATTTACGGTATCATAAAATGACCAGGAGAAGACTTCATTTATCAATACCCTTGGTTTGCACTATTATATAATCATGCCATTTAGGCTCAATAATTGAAGAGAAACCAACTAATGTTTGGTAACCAAGATGTTCAAACATCAACTGGGTGAAGCAATGGAAGTCTACATAGACTATATGCTCGTAAAAATCAAGTGCTAAAGCGACCATCTAGAAGACACGGTGAAGACATTTGAGGTCCTTAGATAATACATGATGAAAATTAATACAACCAAATGATCATTTAGAGTACAATTGAGAAGTTCCTTGGCTATGTGGTCATCCAAATCGGAATCAAAGAAAATCTCAACCAAATTGAGGTGATCAAGAACATTATGCCACCAAAAAAGTTAGGGATTTATAAAATTTAACTAGAATCTTCGCAACAATCAACCTTTTCATCTCTATGTCCTTTGATAATTCTTCTATTATTTTAACTCTTATAAAAGGAGAAGGGCCAGACCTGGAACAAACAATGCTTAAAGGCACTTGAATAAATTATGTTTTACTTAAGCTGACAACCTGTGCTCGTGGTCCCGAATCTGAGTGATCTAGTCTGCTTGTATCTCACGATAACTGAACAGGTAGTTAGCTGGATGATTCGTCTCGAATATTTTATTTTAACCCTTTTAATATTATGCATTTTATCCCCCCTCATGTACATTAATTTCTATATGTATTCTAATTATCTAGAAAACCAATTTTATGTACGATTATCTACTTTTTGAGGTACAATTGAGGTTTTGTAGGTGTTGAGGTGCTAAACCTGAATTTTGGTTGTGTTTTGAAAACTTTCGTCGCAAGATACAATCTCAAGAGGAATTTAGCCTCTTTAAACTCCATATCTTGGATGGTATAAAATTACCAACATGTAGATCATAAAATAATTTTGCGTGGCTGACAACCATTTGTTACGATCCTGAATAAGGAAATTATGGCCTTCTTTGAAAAGTTTTGGCATTTGCTTCAACTTCAAGGGTTGAATATTTTATCGGTATATAACACTCATATTGATAAAAATGATTTGAACCACTTATTGTAAAATGGATATTTCATTCCTTTTTTATACACCATGGAATCAATGACCTATGTATTGTTTATAAAGTAAGAAAAACTTTTTGGATTTGGAAAAAAAATAAACAACTTTACTCACAATTATATATTTTTTGTTTGGTCAAAAGAGTCCTCCAAATAAGACTACTTGCATAAAATGTACAATCCTTTTTTTAATGGGACATACGGTGGAACAATAAAAAAAATGCATCATCTTCAATCATAAATGAAACATGGGTAGAAACTTTCATGGAGACAATTGAAATAAATAGGGTTCATAGTAATCAACAATAAAAGGTACTAATTTTAATATTTGTGTCTGTCTAAATTGCATTAACAAAGAATCAAATTACCAATGTAACCCATGTATTTTCCAAGACGAGTAGTGATTCACATATTTTATTAATTTTACTTTATGGCAAGTTTGTAGAAAGATTACATAACAACGGGTTAAATAAAATACAAAAATACATATAAAATGAGGAAATGCTTAGCTTATATATATGTATTGCAATTGTTTGATTGCAAGTGTTCGGATCTATCATGATAACTGTGAGGCGCTCAACGAACCTTTTTTTATATTATAAAAGTCTTTTTGGGCTTTTGATTGATAAAAAATGACTTTTTGTGCAACCTAGTGCATATTCATATCTTAATTAAAAGTTCTTAGATGGAGCTGCTTCATGTCTTACATAGAATAAAATACTATTACTTTATTTCAAATCATGGGAGTAGCCATTTGCCATTACTTAGAGATATCCTACTATGTATATATATATATATATATATATATATATTGTTATTATAAGGTCTCTTCTATGAGTTTGAATAATAATTCGTTTTAATATAATAATTCGGAGGGTTTTAAGACCAACAAGTAGAGCATTGAATTATCATCCTTGGGATTTTGGTTGTGTATCATTCCGAGTTTGTACGAGGATTTTATGGTCGTTCTCGTACTGACATACAAAATTGAGATTGGTGTAGACCATCTCAACAAGACCTTAAAAATGAAAAGTTTGCCCGAGTCGGTCCTAGGTAGTCCGAGTCGGCCCTGGGAGGGGATCCACGAATTGTTCGTTTAAGTTTCATCTTAATTTTGCTCTTTTTCATCCCAACTTACTATTAAGAGTAAGTTGGATTTTCTTTTGGACATATCTTCATTTTTAAGTTAATTTTAGTTGGTGTTTGGGAGCTTCTATCCTTTATCTCTAGATTGGTTTGGTGATATGCCACTATTCATCATCTCCTTCATTATTTTACATCTTTTTAAGTTGATTTTTTTTTGCTTTGTAACTTAGCCATGTTCTAATACAACTTCTTTTTGTTGGTTAGTTTGTTGTTTGCTTTCATTAGTTAATTTTATTAGTTGTTTTAATCATTTTTTGTGGCTAATCTATAGGTTGGGATCATATTTTCACCATTGAAGATTATTGATCTTTAAAATCCAGATTTTGGATTGAAACACTTTTAATTGAAATCTTATGTTTTAAAGTTAGAATATTAGGCGTTTAACTCCGTTTGTCATGCAACTCTAGTATTTATAGAGATATTGCAATTTTAATCCATTCGTGATCATATTCGAGTGAAAGTTTAATCTTTCATTGTTGAATTAGATTTCTTCATGTTTTATGTTTATAATCAATTGGATATGAGTGTGTTTCGATCCATACTTGTTGTTAGCCCATGGTGGGGAAATGATCCTATTCTTGTTTTTGTCATTTAAATTACTTTACTTATTGCCTAGTGTTAATTATTTTCAACCACCATCATCTTTTATATTTTTCCTTTTTGTAAGTACTAAATAAATTTAAATCTGAATACTGTTCCTTATGGATTCGATTCCTTCTTAATGCTAGACTTCCATATAGTATGTGTCAAGTTATGACATTTGTTTGTAGAAGACATAAACACTCAATAATACATATTTTACAATTGAAGTTTACGCACCATAAAAAATGGCTTCGTTTCTGAGTAATATTATATTTTATAATTTTATTGATTTAGTTATTTGTATGTAACTTTGTATTATTCTTTTTGTTTTAATTTTTTATAGACTTGGACGTTTGAGCTCCAAGAAACATTGAATTTTCGGTCACACACAACTATACAAAATTTCTTTTTTGAGAAATTGGGGTAAGAGTATCTATTATAATGGCTTCGATATTTGCAATGATTCGTGTTTATATTGAAACGATAATTCTCAAAATCCCCCCAAATCGAAGACTTTCGATGATAACTTACAAAGCCAAAACTTGATACATCTATAGTGATTTTTGTGAGTATTACCGAAGTCAAGTAAAGGATTTTTGGAATGTTGAGAATTATTTTTTTGACAATGGGAAATCAAAATTTTGTAATAAGGAAGTCGAAACTTGTCATAATAATTGTTATCCTAAATACTATTCCAATTACTTTCAAAATTCTTATAGTTGTAATTTTGAGAGTATTTCTAGCAATAGTTCTCACTATTTTCATTTTTAAGAATTCATGCCTCCACCTATTACATTGCATGAGGGTTTTGCATTATTAAGAAAAGATTGAAAATCTTTATTGGGAAGAAAATCCTTATTGGGAACAAGAGTTGGAAGCATTATTCGAATCCAATGATGATTTTTCTTCCAAGACCTTGAAGTTGAAGAATATTTTCAATAAAATGATGAATTCGATGTTGTTGGGCTAAGGAGGCCTACTTTGGAAGGAACCATGTGTATTTTCACCTAAATTGTAATGATGAAAGTTGATGGTGAGAATTTGAAAATTGAAGCACTTTACAATGAGATGATATTTTCTTTGGAAAATAAATAGGAGGTTGAGACTTGTGTTTCACAAGAAACTTTTTTGGAAGAACATTTCATTAAAAGTGAATCTTTCTCCTTTAGAATTCAATCTTCAAGTTATGATAAGTCATCTATTGAGGTTGATTTTATTTCATCTCCATTTTTATTCACCGTTATCGAACCACTACAAGATTCCCATGAGTCAATTAAAAACTTTAAAACATTCAATCCTTTTATCGATGAGGACTTTTTTCTTGAATTTTTTTCCTTGAGGGGATATTAACTTATGTTTTCCCCACTTCCCATTCTAGTTAAAAAAATATTTGGGAGGAAATTCTATTCTTTTTGGAACCCACTTGATCTTGTCTCCCATTCAATCCAAACCCCCCCATCATCCTCCAAAGACTTTTAATTGGTTATGATTCCTTTTGCTTGCCCAAATCGTGTCTTTCGTTGTTTAAATAAATTCCTATTTTCCTGAAGGCATTAACTCAAATGTGGGTATGCCAGTTCTCCCTTAAATTCAAGTCAAATTTTAGGTGGACCCTTAAAAGTTTCAACTTATAGTGTAAAGTTGGTTAAAATTTAAAATTTGAAATTTTAGGTCGTACAAATTAGGTTGATTTTTCTGCTTACTTATTGTCAAGTGTAGTTAATTAAGTTTTAGTTATTTTTTTGTTATGCTTGGTGCTAACATGTTTTGTAGAATCTTTGAACTTGTACTTATTGGAGATCTCTTCATTTTGGATAATATCGTTACTCTCATATATTTAACTTTTTTTCTTGATTCTTATATAGGACAATGTAACGCTTAAGTTATGGAGCGTGGATTATTCTTCCCATTCATTGATTTGATTACATGTCGCCCCAAGCATGCTTTTGTTGAAAATTTTAAAAATTTTGACAAAAATTCTTTCTATTTCCCCTTTGTTGGGAATCTTGCCCTTCTTTCCGGTGATCTTTCAAATAAATACCCAAACCAATAGATAATTCAATGATGCACGTTCTTAATTTTGGAAGCTATTAGACTTTGGTCCAAAAATCAATGATATTATTAATACAATTGAGGAATTAAACTTTAAACCCCATGAGCACAAGTGTTTTTATTGTTTAAATGATTTGGTTTAAGGCCTTTTTAACCCGGTAATATTTTTTTGCATTATATATACTTACACCAAGTGAGCTTTGTGGTTTTCTTCTTTTGTGAGTTTTTATAAATTATTTTTCATCCTTGAAAACGTTAAATTCATCGGTAATCTCATATTCTTTCATTGATCACAATTTTCAAAGTTGTTTTGACTCGAGAATTGGGTAAACTTTAAGAAAATATCATAGTCCATATTTTCTTATTATTGACCTCGATGCCTAAATAGAGTCTTTCATTTCAAAACCCAAAATCTCATATCCAACTCCACATTGGAGTTTTTAAACGATACATAAACTTCACATACCTTTGTATGGAATGATACTTGGTATTGAATTATTTTATTATTATGTTGTTGCAATTGAGCATGTGATAGTGAAAAGAAAAGAAAAAGTGAGAAATAAAAGAAAAAATTGAAAAAGAGAAAAAAGAGAGAAAAAGAAAAGATAAACAAAAGAAAAAGAAAAGAAAAGGAAGAAAAAAAGAGATAGTATTTCTTTAATGTAAATAGTGTGCAATAATCTTTGTTAGACTCCAATTTCATATTCAATGCTTGTTATTGAAATCATTTTCCAATATTGAAATTACCCACAATAATTCATCATCCCAAGTATTATCCCCCAAACACTTTGAGTTTGTAAATATTCCATGCATTTAATAACCTTAACATAAAACCTACATAATAAACTTAAAAAGTCCTATGTGATCTTAAGATGAATTAAGTTCAAAAGTCACAATAATTGCGATAATCCGTGAAAATGCATTTTGCCTCCCTTGATGAACGATATCTTTCATTGAGATTACATTTTCACTTTATATAAAGCGTTCTTCATTGATGACATGTGTGCGGCCTAGTTTCCATTTACATTTATTTTTAATGATCACATGTCTCCTGTGTGTTACACCCCATTCTTAGCTATTTCATTTGTTGAGTGTAAAAACTAGTGAGTATTGAATATCATGCACGCATTAATATTATTCAGTTTATAAAAGTTTTTTCAAATCATAATTTTCTTCTGCTCTCTCTTCCTCCCACATTTAAGGTTTCAATTCTATGAAGTTATTCTAATAATCTTAATTATAGCAATCTTTTGGATAAATTCATGCACTATGCTAATAATTGTAACATATGAAACCCCATGTATACTGACGTTGGAGGTGGTCAGTCCCTGCTCCTAAACTACATTGGGTTTCAAAATTAAAATATCATTCTTAGCACCTGCAGAAATATGATACATTAAAAATTATTTTCCACAAGATATAATCCAAATTTTAAAACCAACGAATATAGATATCCACACAATAAAATTCATCACCATTCTAACTCCAGAATAAAACTCAATTCCAAAAGATAGATTAATACCTAAATGAAATAATTCAACTGTAACTCCAATTGAAATGAAACTGTAAACACTTGTGGAGCCGAATTTCCCACCAAATCCCTAAATAACTATCTCATAAATAAAATAACAGAATGAAAAATCTAAAGTAATAAAACACTAAAATAACTCCATCTATACTCCACGAATCTCCAATCCAATCTATGCAGCTACTCCAGTAACTATACCTAATGTCAAAGTCCACTACATGAACACCAACTACTCCTCACAATTAGGATCCACGAATCCAGATAAGCATAATACGAAATAATTATTACAATAGAGTATTTTAAGGGAGGTGCATGATGATATTAGACTCAGCTTCAAAGCTATACCCTATAAGGGTTCTTTTACTAGATTTTTTAAATCTTTCATAGATGATTTTTCTATAGCTTGTACCTAGCATGTACGCCTCCGAAGAAGGGTTGTTCTTCTTCTTTTTCAATAAATCTTTGTTCTATTAAAAAAAAAAAAAAAAAAGCAGTATAAGAATATGCGAGTAAAATAAAAAAAAATACAAACTACCCATATAGCTAAGCCATCCCATTATTTAAGTCCAATTATATTATTTTGACATTTAATTATATTAAAGCCATTAACTTAATTTAATGCAATTAGCCTATTATTATTAGAGCGAAACAACTATAGTCATATGACCTATCTATTGATCCTAAAAAAATTCGTCATTGCCAAAAATTATCAATACGTCACACCCATTCCCATCACTATAGCCAGATGGCCCACCCAATTTCATTAGCCCTGTAAATATTGGTGATGTTCCACGCACGATACTTCACTATAGCCAGACAACCCAATTATCGTTAGTCCTGCACATATTGGTGACGTCAACACACACCACATCACTATAGACAACCAACCCAATTATTGTTAATTCTGCACATATTGACGACACAACCAAACACCCACATCATTATAGACAACCAACCCAATTATTGTTAGTCTTGCACATATTGGTGATGCAAACCCATTTTCAATACTCGTTTATTATCTTAGGAATTAATTATTAATCAAGCTTTCTATATTCTCAATTCGCCCCACCCATAATTTGGGTATCACAACCTAAAACCATCTCTAGTCCCATACCTAGAGATAACCTAGTCTATCACTTAGAAAGAATACTACCAAAAATCATCACCAAGTTTCGCACCTAGGCTAACGAAATAATGTAACGGCAATCTACCTAGCCCCACTCAAGAAATAATCAACCATGCAAGCATACACTCATTAGTACCATACCTAGGAAGTGCCAATAATAACAAAGTCTACCTACTTGTCCCATACCTAGAAAGGAAACTATAAAGCAAGTGAAATTACAACTACTCCAAAAAATCCCAATGTTCTCACGGCGTCGACGTATTAACACAAGCGATCTCCAGTTAAATTATATTTTAATTTTATGTTACAATCCTTCAATTAATACTACGATTTCAATTCCATTCAAATCACATCCATTTAGTCATGTAATAGTCAAGTTCAACCAAATAGTCACACAAGTTGTCAAATTCTATAATTCAATATGAGTGATACTTAACAATTTAACACATAATCTATTTCCAACATGCATATTAGCAATGTTAAACAACAAATAAGTTCGTTCAATGACCTACACATCAATTTCGTAATTTTACGAGTCGAAAAAATATTACAAGTTCCTATTTTAGTTCTAACATGTGAATCGTCCCACGCATCTAACGCAACCCAAACTATTAATCTAAGCATGTGATTGTTTCAAGTCATAAATCACATCTTTAAATTTAATTAAAAAAATCGATTTTTGCTTTCACTTTTCCTAATTATACTTCCTAATTAATTTTAAGAAAACATGATTAATTAAGGTTTAGTCAAAGTCTAAAACATATAATACTTAAGGGGAAGAATATAGATATTCATGCCTGATAAGAACTCGTTTCAAAATTCTGATTTTATGGTTGTGTTTCTCTTGTGAAAATAGCAGTGACTCGTTCTCGGTTGATCTTGAGAAAACTTGATTTAAATTTTCAAAACATAAGTGGAAACTTGTTCTTAATGCGGTTTAGGTTTTGTAAAAGAGAGGAGAGAATAATTTGGGAGGCTACTACTTTTTAAGATGGGTCCAAAGTATTTGAAAAGGTGTTAACTCGAGCCTTATTAATATAGGAGACCAAAAGAGTTTAAAACCAACAAAAACTCTTAAAAACAATCCAATCCACCACTCTGCCCCGATGCAAATCGATTCACCCCCAGGGCCGAATCAACTTGCCACCTAAGCAGAGCCCAGGTCTTTAAATTTAAATTACAACATTGAAAATTTCAATTTTTCTCACGATTTCAAATCCAATTAAAACCTTATTTCTTACATATCAAGACCAATATTTTTAAATACTAAAAATAATTAACTACAACAATTTTTTTTTAATTTGTAAAAAGATATTTACGATCCAAAATCACGGGGTATTACATTCTCCCCCACTAATGTTGGAATTTTGTCCTCGAAATTTGACAAATCGTAAACGTAAAATGTAAACTTGCGCAAATAAAATAAGGCTCACATATGCATACCCGTAGAATGCCTTGATTGGGTGCCCATACACCCAATTCTACACGCATCTGCTCCACGAATAAAAGTACAATATATATGTAACTATATATATAAGCATAACTATGAAAATAACGGCATATAATTTTGTCCCACGAATCACCACTTGATTCTATCTCCAAAAGCCATAGAAATGCTTAAGTCATCAAATCAAATCACATCACCACATCGATACTAGAGATACTGAACATCGGTACTAACATTCTGCAAAGTAAATAAATCTCATCTCCAAAATCAACTCCAAGGATCCTCACATCAAGATTACTACTTCTACCCTCGATGACTATAACGGCCTTAACAGAAAACTCTCTATCTCCAGGAAACACAACTAACACGTATGCAGGAAAAAATTCCTTAAAGAGTACGCATCAATAAGAGAAATCAAATATTGATAATGTGAAAGCTATAACGGACTCAAAACCTACGAGACCTAAGACCATACTCTGGTACCAACCGTGACACTTTCCATATTTTAACATTGGAGGTGGCCAATCCCTGCTGCCAAATTACGTCGTGCATCAAAATTAAAGTACCATTACTTAGTATGTGACATCAGTACAAAAAAACTGCTTTTTGAGACGATGCTCTATCCGTCTCAAAAATTTTCTAGCCGTCTCAAAAGCCTTTTGTGACGCCATTTGAGACGGAAAAGGGGTGTCATATTAGACCCTCATTTTAAAAGATTTTTAAGATGAGAACAACCCTCTCAAAATATTCTTTTGAGACGGGAAATGCGCCTTCTCAAAAGATATTATTTACAGGATCCTTTTAAGACGGCAAAAAAGCCGTCTTTTAAAGTTTTTTTAGAAACGGTGTGTGCCATCTCAAAAGAGTTTTTTTTTTAGACGGTGACTTAACCGTCTCAAAAGGTCCTCGTTTATGGAATCCTTATGAGAGGGAAAAAAAATCCGACTTTAATCATTTTTGTGCCAAAATTAAAATTTCATCCGTTCCATAATACGCTCAATATACTTTAAAACAAAAACTCTTAAAAATAATAAATACCATTTTGGCATCCCATTTCAACAAATATAACACAATTTTCTATTCAATTAAAATTACATCCATACAAAGATAAAATAAACAATTTCAACATTGTGCCCACCAAACTAAATATCTCAACAAAATTTAACTCGTCTCGTTAGAATAAGTATTCTCAATCTTCAAGCAAACGATATCCATCAAAACGTGTCTTGCCTTGTCCACAAAAGATTTTGGTCTGTAATAAAATTTATATAGTGTCAGTTATCGTAAGCAAATAAGTAATCTTATTTAATAATTTCTATTGATGACTGTAAGAGGGTACTTTTGATGAGATGGAGGCGTAACCCCTATTTGAGTATGGTAATGATAAGCAAACTTGGCCAAAGCTTTGGATTAATGATAGGACACACAAACACAAACACAATGAAGGTAAACTCAGTTTAAAATCACAAATCTCTCGTGTGTAACTCAGGAAATAATAATGAACTTAGAAATATCTTAGCTAGAGGGAGAGAGAAGTAAGCATCTTAGATACACCTTGGTAGGCAGGTAGAAACACACCAAAACACCCTTTCTCTCTCTGTCAAGTATTAAAGGCTTCGTGATTAATAACAATGGTGAGTGGGTGAAACCCTCTGGTTTGTAATAACTCTCTCTAGCAATAACTTCTCAAACTCTCAAAGAGATCCTCCTCTCCTCAAGGGTGGTTGGGGTCCTTAAATATCCCCCCACATCATCCCCGAGGCAACTCAGTCATTAAAGACTATGAAAGACGTCCCTCATACTTTATGTCACAACATTAAATTCCTGATGCACTAGTTGTCTCCACATCATAAACATTAAATGACGAGACATGCCTTTTGTCTAACCACTGTGTGTCAGGGGCTATTGTCGCAGAGGTGGCTCATCAACTGCCTGACAACCCCAAATACAACAGTGGTTTACTCAAGTGCAGGTCTGACATTGTTTAGCTGGCTAGTGACATCACCTACAGTAGATGTGGCATTAAGTAGAGGGCTATTTGGTTCATAACTCAATACCCGATGGAACTCCAAGTTACTTCCGCCCGAGGTTCCACGGTCAGGGTCCTTCGGTGTTTTACCAGGTGTATCTAAGACGGTCAGGAAAAGCCCCAACGATGCCCCACTTCTCAATCCTCCAAACCAAGTCCCTCTAAAGTTTCCACGGTGAGGTCGTTTGATAGAGCATGAAAGCTCTCCCAGGCCCTGCCAAGCATGGTCTCTCGCGAGTACCGTTCGACCTCGCACAGATTCATTATTCTCATTACATCATTACGATCGTTATAGCTCATAGCCAATATAAACAAAGATACAATATGACTAAGTAATCAATAAGCTAAAGTATGAGTTGCCACGCCAAGCTGCCTCGCTTGAGATGCCTCGCTTAAGCTGCCACGCTGAGCTGCCACGCTGTCTTAATCCCAAACACTGTTGATAATGGGTGGATAGTCCCTAATATCAGGATTACCTCCAAGCCCCCTCTACACTTTCCCCTTCATGAAGGGATTTGTTGTGGGAACAAGAAATGCCTGCACAAAAACTTCGCAATCTGATGAACCTTCTCTGCGTAAAAATTTTTTAGCCTTCTTTCCCCTGTTAGAACCGCAACGATATAATCTCTTGGAAAAAGTAAAATTCTCCCCGATGTACCTAAGCCGAAGCGCCATTCTCATTGGGGCTTGGGCAAAGGGACATCGCCGCTTTTTCCTCGTGCTGATCCTCGACCGTTCTAGCTTTAATATTTGAAATTCTCCCGAAAGGCCTACTAACCTTCTCAAATACTCATTTGGACCCCTGGTAAATGAAATTCTCCCATGTGGTTCTTCGCTATGTTTGAAAAATGTTTGGACGTGTGGGAACTTCTTCGTTAGAAGTTTATTGGATATGCCTGACAAAATCTTCTGGCGCCAAAACTTAAACTTGTTTTAGAAGGCAATGCTTTATGTTCCCTATGCGTCACTTCATTGATGATGTGGTGCTATCTTTTTAACTGCCAAAGTACTTCTCGAAGTGCCACGTGTTCATTTGAAATGATTATAGGCGGCCGCGCACATGCGATGGTGGGAAAATCTAAACGCCAAACTCAAAAATTTCAAACGGCCATATCCCAACACTTAACCCTTCTTTTCTGTTACTTTGCCTTCGTCTTCCTCAAGCTTTCATTTTACTTTAGAGAGAGAAATTATGTGAGAACTCCATTGTGTCTGAGTCATTACCTGCCTTCCCATATGATCTTCTACACCACCACCTGTGGTTGTGCTCCTCCATTTTCGTTCTCAAACCTTTCTTACTTGAAGTTTTTCTCTTATTTTATCGATATCTGCTATGGCGTCCTCAAGCAACCCCACCATATCTACCGCTAGTGTTCCGCCTGCCGCCTCTACCGTTGCCACCACCCCGGATGCTGCCTGCCAGGAACAACTAAGGTTTTACCGCCGATCACCTATTTTTGGGCAAGGTGATGATTTTGCTGGTGCATGTAAGAGGGTCCATTTTTCTTCTAAGTTTGACCCTCTATTATTGGGTGATGAAGATGACACTTCTACTGAGTAGGGCTTTATTCCTCCCGAGGGGACTCTTCGATTTCGTTTGGAGCGTGGGGACTTACCGTGGTCCCATATCGAGTTTGAAGCGCTCGAGGGTTCTCCTGCTCAGTTTACTGTGTGGAACTCCCACATGCAGAGCTTTTATGCAGAAATGCTCACCAAGATTGGGCTGCAACGGGCTA
This sequence comes from Sambucus nigra, assembly GCA_949130495.1. NCBI lineage: Eukaryota > Viridiplantae > Streptophyta > Magnoliopsida > Dipsacales > Adoxaceae > Sambucus > Sambucus nigra. The sequence continues at coordinate 807,613,546 of OX422207.1, forward strand.
AGTGGTTTGGTGAGTTCACTCTCTCCAAGAATAATGTTGCCCTTCCTGTTCTGGTGTCTCGCTGGAACGTTACAACCCATACATTCATCGCTGCGTGGGGTGAGTTCATCGTGACGTTGGAAGACGTGTGTGAGCTCCTGGGCCTTAAAGCAACAGGCCACGAGCCTTATACTAATGAGGCTTTTGATGCCCAGGAGACTGCTGACCATTTGGAGCTGGACCAAATATGCCGAAGCTGCACCCGTTCATCGAACAAGGCCACTTTCTCCCCACTTATCAATTATTTCTTCAAGGATTCTGCTGAAGGTAGTTCTTCTGGAGGTGCCCCTGGTCAAGGTACATCGCTGGAACTTCCTTCTTACATCCTTATCATTCTTTCCCATTTCCTTCTACCGGGAAACCCCAACGATCAACCCCGAAGGGACCTTATCAATATATCCCTTCATTTGGCCTGGGGTACCAAGCTTCCCCTGGCTGCAATCGCCTTGGGATCTCTTTATACATGGCTCGATAGGACCCTCTTCGACATGGAACGATCTCTTGGTCGTTATAACTTGGAATTTTTTTCCAACTGTATCCTTCTGACGGGCTTCCTCTATGTTCGTTTCCTTGCCGTAGAGGCCAAGATCAACCGCCCTCCTTCTGGGGAAAGAATTTTTCCCCCACGCTCTTATCTTTATCATAAGAAACTGAGTCAAAAGGAGTTGATCTCTGTGATTGATCGTTTTGAAGACTTCGTTATGAGGCCCTACGAAGAGGATATCTTTGTTCACAACTGTGACTTTTTTCAGCATGAAACCAGGGTAGTGGAGGTAGGTGTAGATATTGAAGATCCCTTATTGGCCGTGGTCGTTTTGCTCTCCCCTAGGTATCTGCCTTTTTATATCGAATGGGGATATACTAGCGAGCACTACAATCCCAATTGATGCAGCTGCCAATTTGGTTTTGATCAGGGGGCTCCTCGTCCTATTTTTCAATCATCAAACCCCAAGGTTTCCTTTAGCGAGGCATGCTCCCTGTTTTCTTCTACTACTGCGTTGGGAATAAGTTCTACGATGGCTGGGCGAGTTACCATTCCCAGCAACAAAAGGCAAGGGAATGTGTCCCCTCTGTTCTCTACACAATACTGACCAAAATAATTGGTTGATATTGCAGAGTTTATCGAGGGATCCAGTGTATCCTCCAGTTCTTTCCTTTTCTGCGTTGGAGTTGGGTTTAAAGGGCAACTCCATCCTTGGGATTGAGTTCCCTCTGAGTAAAACCCCCAAGATATATCCCACTGAGCTTCCTCCCCTTTGTTCTATGATCCCTACTGCTACGCCCAAACCCAAAAGTGTTGCAGCCTCTAAGAAAGCTGCCCCTTCGACCAAAGTTGCTACCGATGAACCTTCAGGCCAGAAGACAAAGAGCGGGGCTTCATCCAAGTCCAAGTCCCAGACTAAACTCCAAGCTCCTAAGGAGGCATTACACATTCCCTCCGTTCCTCCTCCCATACCTGCAGAGATAGCTGAGGAGTTGAGAAGGCAAGTTAAAGCCGAGGTAGCCCACATAAACGCTGAGTTCGAACGGCGTGTTCCAGCTATTCCTCCACCGGGAACCTTCCCCAAAATCATAGTTGATCCCATCGAGCCCACGGTAAAGAGGAGAAAAAGTTCAAACGTTCTTCGAGGTACTGGAACTGGTGCATCAGGAACGAGGAAGAAAACTATGGGTACCAAGTCCTATAGGAGACAAACTCCTGAGGTGCATTTATCTCCTGCCCCCTCGCCTGTCAGATCTGAGGTATGTATACTTGTTCTATTATCATTTCCCATTTGCTTAAGGAAAATGTACATTTGCTTATGCATTTTGGTAACTTTGGTGTAGGAGGTTGAAGAAGAAAGTGTCAATCCCCCTAGCCCCCCCCCCCCCCCCCCCCCGTGAGCCCTTTCGTGGGGGGAGGTTTCGGTGTTTCACCACCCGATGTGACTCCTCCTTATTCGTCGATGATCAGGCTTACTTATTCCCGTCGTTTAGCCTCTCAACGTGCAAGGGATGTTTCCATGGGGGGTGATGCTGTTGACTCTATGGGCGTCTCTTCGCGACCAGAGACAACTCTCCCCATCCTTTCTAGTTTATCTTCTCCACCCGAGCTTCTTCTGCCCATCGTTCTGGCTGAAGAAAATGAGCCCGAGGTATGATTTCCTCTATAATTTGTTTGGTATAATGTCCTTTCAGTCTCACCCCATTATTTATTTATAATGATGAACCTTGAGATTTTGGGATGCCCTAGGTTGAAGTGTCCTCATTGTTAGCCAACATTTCTCTTCCCACGATGCTAACGAGACCCTTGACCACAATTCCCCTTTTCCGTACCATAACCGAGGTAAGTGACATTTAGAGTTACTTCTCCCTATTTCTGTGCGTATTCCTCTTTTCTTTTTTTAACACTGAACTTCATGTTGCAGCTTTCTCCCAATCTTGCTCCACCTTATCTTGATAGTCTGTATGCGTATAGGGCCAAGGTTGTTGCCTCTGCCCCCCGTGGTGGTTTTTCTGTACTCGCCCATATTGGGGCCTCGTTTGGGAGTCCATTGTCTTCTCCTAGTGAATCGCCTATGCTGGCGTTGGTACCCTATGTTGGCAGTGGGAGTTTTACCCAACGTTGAGGCTTCTGCAACCAGGGGTCCCGTTGGGGGCTTCTGATTTAATAAGCCCACCTCCAACGATTTCTGCCCCCAAGGCCTCCATAGTGATTCCCGTTCTATCTCCCTCCATGATTGAGGTATTTTCGCCAACTCCTCCTTATAATGTTGACTTAACAACGAAAACGCTTGTTAAGGTTTTTCATAAACTCCACCTATAATGGTGACTTAACAATAAAAATACTTTGTTAAGATTTTTCGCAAACTCCACCTATAACGGTGACTTAACAATGAAAACACTTAAGATTTTCAATAAACTCCGCCTATAACGGTGACTTAACAATGAAAACACTTGCTAAGATTTTTCATAAACTACACCTATAACTGTGACTTAACACTGGAAACACTTATTAAGATTTTTCATAAACTCCACCTATAACGGTGACTGAACAATGAAAACACCTGTTAAGATTTTTCATAAACTCCACTTATAACGGTGACTTAATAATGAAAACACTTGTTAAGATTTTTCATAAACTCCACCTATAACGGTGACTTAACAATGAAAACACTTGTTAAGATTTTCATAAACTCCACCTCTAACGGTAACTTAACAATGAAAATACTTGTTAAGATTTTTCATAAACTCCACCTATAACGGTGACTGAACAATGAAAACACTTGTTAAGATTTTTCATAAACTTATTACTCTTTTTTTTATCTCAGGTTGCACTAGAGACTTCTCCACCCGTTCTTTCGCCTATTGGCTCACCTCATTGGGAACCTGCCGTCTCAAAAGATTCTGACTATGCTGACCAAGGTTCCACCACCGGTGCTGAGAGTGAATTCGGGTGCGAGCTTCCTCTGCCTGATTTGGCTCCTCATGCATTATGTTTGATGGTGCTTCAACATTCTCCCCAAATGCCCGTCAACCATAGACTAGTGATCAAGAAACTTGCGAATAACCATCCTGAAACCTTCACGGTGGATTGCTTACATTCCAACATCTATGTCATGAGTTATAGGCTACAAGGCATGGCTACCGTTGTTGCAGAAATTGCTAGCACTCCCACCGTGATCGTTACCAGACCCCTCCTTAACTAATTTCTTAGCTATTTGAGGGAGTTAGGTCGTGACGGTTTCCGCTTTAACTGGCTTATATCGTATTGAAAAACCTTGAAGAGCCAACAACTGATCAGGTAGAGGGAAATATTACAAAAACATAGCAGGACCAACAGGCTGAGGAAGCCAGGTTTGCCGAACTAGAATCCTTTCTAGAAGCAGTTTATGAGGAGGTAGATGATGTCGAAGAAGCTTTGCACCTGGTCAAGCTAAAACGAGAAAGACTCCTCATCAAAAGTACAAAAGTGCAAACGAGGTTAGAGGTTTCCATCAACGTCCAACAGTGTTTCACTACAGCTTGTTCGGGCCTTCCCGAAGATTTTTTCTCATCTTCAGATTTATGGTTCCTCTTAGGCTAATCAACTCTTGTATATGTCTTCTTCTTGCTTCTTTCTATGTAATTCTTGGGCAGTAGTTCTCAATTTTGTAATGCTCCATCGTTTACGAATGAATGAAAAATGTATATTTTCCAATTCGTCTGTATGTTACAACTGCTTTTATACGTTATAAATTTCTATATTTCTGCAACTCTTTCATTCTGTTCAAGTTATAACTAAAGCTTATATATTCATAACACCAGCTATTTACAATCATGGTTAAAACTTAATTATCCACACATGATAAACCTTCAGCCATTTATTGTTAATTTTAAATGGCTTGTCTTCCTCCATCCTAAAAATTAAGCAATATCTTGAGTCATGAGCTTCTTTTACAACAAAAAGGTCCCTCCCAATTGGCTGCAAACTTCGATAGAGGAAGCCCCCTGATGTGCTTCACCGCTGCTTTCCAAATGAGGTCTCCCTCCAAGAACTTCCTAGGTCTTACCAAGTTATCATATGCCCTGGAGAGCTGCTTCGTGTACATTTGAAAGTGTTGCATCGCATTATCTCTGTATTCATCTAACACTTCCAACTGCACGTGTCTATTCTGAGGGAGCATGCTTCTTCGCAAGGTGTATCGGGCAGAGGGAGCGTTTAACTCTACTGGAAGGATTGCCTACACCCCATAAAGAAGCGAGAACGGAGTGTACCCCGTGGGTTTCCTCTTGGTTGTTCGATAGGCCCATAACACAGCTAGTATCTTGTCGTCCCACGATCCTGGGAAGTCCTCCAATACCTTGGCTAGAATATTAACCAATGTTTTATTAGTCGTTTCGACCTACCCGTTTCCTTTTGGGTATGCCACCGTTGAGTTATGGTGAACAATGGAGTACTTATCTGTGAACATTATTACTTCTGAATTGACGAAGGGTGTCCCATTATCCAAGAGAATAACCTTTAGGATCCCAAAATGACAAATAATATATTCTCTAATGAAGTTGCTCACCACCCCAGTCGTTGCCCTTCTGAGTGGTATTACCTCAGCCCACTTTGTAAAGCACTCCGTTGCAACTAGTATCCATATTTCCCCCCTCGAAGAAGGATGTATTACCCCCACCAAGTCAAACGCCCAAGTGTGAAAAGGGTAAGGCATTGCCAGAGAGTGTAAGTTCACCGATGGGGCATGGATCATGTTGCCATGTAGTTGGCAAGCTTTACATTTTCAAACGAACTCAACAGAGTCTTTCTCCATCGTTGGCCAATAATACCCCAACGTTATCAACTGATCATACAACTTGGCCCTTCCTATGTGAGCTGGATCGTGCGCCTGTTTGAGGACCTCAACTGCTTCTTTCTTCGTGATGTAACGCAATGGTCTGTTGAAGTATCCCCTTCGGTAGAGCTGCCCCTCCTAGATATAGAACCTTGGGGCCCTTCTCTTTAGTCCCATCACATCAATTGTTTTCTATTGGGATAACTCCATCTTGAATGAAGTCGATATAGGGTTGCCTCCAGTCGGCCTGAGTTTCAATGAAATGACATTCAGCTGCTTCAAAAAAAAGCTTACACTTATCGCACCTCCGTTGTAGCTCCGCCGCGTCCTGCTTCATTCTAGGCCAAAAATATCCCTCTCTTTGAATTCTCCTATAAAGAGGCACCTCAGTTGTTTCGTAGTACTCCTCATGTGTTTTCTTCAACCTTTGCTCTACTTCTTCTGGACCAATACATCTTGACAACCATCCCCCTGCATTTCTAAAGTAGAGATTTCCCTGGTTTATAAAATATTAAGCCAACTCTCTTAGCCACATTGCTCCTTCGCCAGACTCCAGTTGCTTCCTAATCTCTCCCCTCCAGTCCGCGTCCTCCCTCATTGGTAGAATTGATTGTACCACCGAAGGAGTTGTTCTTCGTTGGATCGTGACAATAGTTGTATCGATCCTCATGACCATTTTCTAGGCAATAGTTGCATACGCATCTGGATGGCGGTTCATCGTTCTTAGATGTCTCTTGATCTTAGTTTGATGGAACTGGCTGAGGAGTCTCTGAATGATCGTTCTGTATGGTTCCAGGTTCATGTGCTTCAACGCATATTCTCCATTTACTTGCTGGCTCACTAAGTTCGAATCGCCCTTAATGCAGAGTGAACGAATTCCCCTTCGAAGAGCCTCCAGCAACCCTAGTACTAATGCCTCGTACTCTGCTTCGTTATTGGAACAAGGAAAATCTAACTTGTAAGAAAGGAAAATCTCTTCCATTCCTTTTGAAAGAATAACCCCTGCCCCTCCCTTCTTTTCTGCCGAAGATCCATCGAACTGCATCGTCCACTCCTCCTCAGTTGCATCTAGATAATTGGCTTATAGGTCATCTCCTGGAATGTCTTCTTTAGGTGGTTCAAACGTTCCTGATGGAAAAATTACCATTAGATCGGCATACGCCTAGCTCTTGATCGCGCAAGGGACTACACACTTCAAGTCATATTCTGAGAGGATGAGGAACCACCTAGTTGCCCTGCCAATCAATATAGTTCTTGCTAATAAATACTTAATAGGATCGCATCTCGTTATAATATGAATCGTAAAAGACAGCATATAATGCCTAAGTTTTTGTGCTATAAAGACTAAGGCTAAACAATGCCTTTCTAGGCTGCTATATCTAATCTCTGGCCCATGTATGACTCTACTAAGGTAGTAGACTGGTCATTCTTGCCCATCAATTTCCTGTGCCAGTAAAGCTTTGACAAACCTCGTGGTAGATGTAAGATATAACTGCAACGGTGTTCCTGCCCGTGGGGGAACCATGGTCTGTGGTGAAACCAACAGCTTCTTCAGCCCAGCGAAAGACTCTTGGTGAACCTCCTCCTACCTAAACTTCGAGCTCTTTCGCAACAGCTGCATCAGCGAGTGTCTTACTTCGGCCTATACAAGCATAAATCTCCTAAGGTAGGAAACTTTATCGAGGAAGCTCTTCAACTCCCTCGCCGTTCTAGGGCTTGGAATTTCCAAGATCGCTCGCTGTTTGTCCTGGTCCATTTGCACCCCTTGTCGATCAACCACAAAGCCCAAGAATTTCTCGCTCGTCACTCCGAAAATACACTTCAACGGGTTCATCCTCAACTTATACCTTCTATAATGAGAAAACACCTTCCTCAAATCTCTAAGGTGGGACCCCTCCTCCTTTGATTTGATGACCAAGTCATCCACATAGAATTCTATAAATTTATGGAAGAAGTCATGAAAAATGGCCATCATCGTTCTCTGGTAAGTCGCCCCAGTGTTCTTGAGACCGAACGACATCACCCTGTATATGAAGTTACCCAACGAGGTCCTGAATGCCATTTTCTCTGCATTCGAGGGGTTTTGATCTGATTATACCCCATATACCCATCCATGAAGCTATACATCTCATGACCAGTTGTTGTGTCTATCAGGCTATCGATGGAGGGTAGAAGGAACTTATCTTTAGGACAAGCTCTATTCAAATATCTGAGGTCCACATAGATCCTTATTTAGTTTTTGTCCTTCTTTCCCACTGGGACAATACTAGATAGCCAGAGTGGGTGTTGTATCGGTACAATGAACCTTACCATTAGCAGGCATTGGATCTCTTCTTTAATCTTCAGATCTAGCTCGGGCTTGTACGTGCTTGTTGCCTGCTTCACTGGAATAGCTGAAGGAATTACGCTTAACCTGTGGCATCTTACTTCCTCATCCAGCCCTTCCATTTTCGTGTATTTCCATGTGAAGACATCTATAAACTCCCGAATCAATTCGACCAAGGCCTCTTGTTTCTGATTGCTGAGATCCTTCGAGATGAAGATGGGTCTTGGATCTTCTCCTTCTTTTTCCAGGTTCAACTGCTCCAACTCCTGTGCTTGGGGCTTTAGTTGATCTGCCATGTAATCTGGTTCCTCGGCGACCTCCTCCACAAATTTGTGTATGTTAAAATTGTCTATCACTATACATTGTCCCAATTAATCCACCAGAAAGCACTCGTATATCGATTCAACCTCGTCATCAGCTTCCTCGACCGCCCGATCACACCGTTATAATTGATACACCACTTTTCCCTCCTCAGTAATGACTTTCTTACATTGACTGCTAGTAGTGGTGATCGCCTTCCTCTTCTTCTCTCTAGAAGCTTCAGGCACTTTTTCTCCTGAGAACCGGCTCAGCACGCTCTGCCGTTGAACCTCATGCTCTATCGGGTCCACTCTGGGCCTCCTTCTGTCTTTAAGCTGCTTTGAGATGCCTTGGGGCCGAGGGGCCACCTGGTGAGCTTCTTGGGCTATTTCCCTTATTCCGCTCACAACCTCCTTCTCCTGCTCGTTTAAGGGCCCCATCCTTTCTCTGATCGAGGGAACCCATGCTCCCTCCATTCTTCTTATCAAGTCCCGAACATCTTCCTCTAACTCTGTGTAAAATGCTACGTCCACCAAGTGAGCCTCTTCCACAGTGAAGGGCCTCTTTGTTGCCCTAATGGTCACCTCTGTGACCTTAACATTCGCTTTAGCACATTGGTGGTATGTAGAAGAAACTAGGCCTTGGTTGTGCACCCACACCCTTCCTATTAGCAGATGATAGGAAGTTGCACTCTCTATTACGTTGAAATTGATATGGGAACTCATATTTCCCATTATAATCCCAACGTTAACGTACCCAATGGACTTGGAAGATTGATTATCGTATCCCAAAATCACCAAAGGCATGGGGACCAACCTTTCTTCTGGAATATTGGCTGCGTGGAAGGAGTTGATCGGCATGATATTGATGGAAGCTCCCCCATCCATAAGAGTCCTTGCGAAGCTAACTTCGTTGACCATGGCAGTCATATACAATGGCCTGTTGTGAGGGAACCTTACAGCCCTGTCTGCATCGCTGAAGGTTACCTCTGACAGAAACTTTCTCACTAACCTGGCCATGGGTCCCTTCTATCTCAGCGAAGGGACCGCGTTCTTTTTCAAAATATCAAGTATCGCCTGGGTTATCTCCAACCTACTCTCCTTTGGAATCCCCACTTATTCGAAGAACCAAGTGAACTTCGGGGATTTTGAAACTGCCCAATATTCTAAGGTCGTGTCTACCTCTTCGCCTTCGGCATCATATACATCCTCCACATCCTTGGCGCTTGCTTCATCATAAGCTAACACGACATTAGCCATTCCCCTGGTGCAAATATCGAAAGCTTCCTCATACTCATCCCTATCTCTTTTCTCTTCTTCCTCATCATAGGTCACCACGAGATTAGCCCCATGTGTGGGCAGAGTGTTGTTATTGACGTCATGTGGAGGGATTTGCAATGTCCCTGCCTTCACGTATTTGTCAATAATACTTCTTAGTGTGAAGCAAGTTTCTGTCGGATGCTGGATCCTCTGATGAACCTGGCAATGCATTGGATTTGCCTTCGTTGCCGCATCGGGCTCTTCGATGGGGACATCCTTTGGCTTATAGACCGTCCCCCTTGGACCATTGCATTGTAACAGCTGATAGCTTCTTCCACCGTACAAGGCAATAGTGGTGGGTCCTCCCTGTCTCTTCTAAACTTCCTCTTGTTGTCCCTCTTCGGTGCTTTGCCCCTATTTTCCCCCTCGACGTACCCTACACGTGGGGGTTGAGACCTCCCCCCCGTGGGTTGCATCGGCTGCCTGAACATCATGGGCACTACCATCGGATTGGGTCGCACCACCAAAGAAATATTTCTCGCCGCTTTCAAGAATGCCGCAAAAGTCCCCTCTCGCGTCTCATTGATAAGATGACAGATGTATTCAGGAAGCAGTCCCTCAGCAAAAATCTGCAATAACTTCGACTCTTTAGCCTCCTCCCTTACATCGAGGGACCTTTACCTGAACCTTCAAACATAGGCCACCACCTCTTCCCCAGGTCTTTGCTTCTCCCTACCAAGTTGGGTCAAGGTGAACTCATCTTCTGCCAAAAAGAACTTTTGGACAAACAATACATGCATCTCCTCCCACGTAGAAACGCTATTGGGAGTCAAATGGGAGTACCAGGTGTATGCCTTATCGGTTTGGGATTTGTAAAACTCCCTCAATCTAAGCTTCTTATCATTGCAATGTGCTCCCAAGTGTTCAAACAAAATGCTTAATGTGCTCCTTCGGGTTCGTACCTTTCCCTGTATATTTTTCAAAGATAGGGGGAATATAGTCCTTTAGGTAAGGCTCGTCATTGTATTCCTGAGGATAAGGCGTTCGAAAGTCGTCATAAATCGAAGCCACCTCGCCAGCTAATTTTGAGGAAGCTTTTATAAACTTCAACATCTCTTTATGTATCTCTTTTCTCATTTCCTCCATGGGCGATGCTAATGGGGCAACTAGCAGCGAGGCCACGGGCTGAGTACCTGTGGCAACTGAAATGAACGTTATCGGTGGTGCCGTTAAAACTCCTGGGGTTTCCACTGTTGGATTCACGACAGAGGGTACGCTTGCCGGGATTGTTCCCGCAATACCTGCACCTGGTGGGGCCGTTGGAGCTACCCCTGGCGTTACGAAAGCATTAGCCTCCAATCCCCCATCATAGTTGAAGCTACTGGAGTTTGCAAAAACTCATGAAACTTGCTCATGAGGAGCGCAATCTGGGCGGGTCCCAACCCCGCGCTCATGGAAGGTTGTGTCACCCCTGGAATGCCTGATGTCGTCGAAACCGTAGGTACCTCTACTCGAGGAGCCCCATCCCTTAGGGCCTCTTGCTCTCTCGCGGCCTGTTCTTCATTATGTTGTATATCATCAAAGTTGAGTCTTCGAGTAGCATCATCTTACGCCATGCACCTTACTTATAAGAATACCTCCCCAGCAGAGTCGCCAAATGTAAGAGGGTACTTTAGATGAGATGGAGGCGTAACCCCTATTTGAGTATGGTAATGATAAGCTAACTTGGCCAAAGCTTTGGATTAATGATAGGACACACAAACACAAACCCAATGAAGGTAAACTCAGTTTAAACTCACAAATCTCTCGTGTGTAACTCAGTAAATAATAATGAACTTAGAAATATCTTAGCTAGAGGGAGAGAGAAGTAAGCATCTTAGATACACCTTGGTAGGCAGGTAGAAACACACCAAAACACCCTTTCTCTCTCTGTCAAGTATTAAAGGGTTCGTGATTAATAACAATGGTGAGTGGATGAAACCCTCTGGTTTGTAATAACTCTCTCTTGCAATAACTTCTCAAACTCTCAAAGAGATCCTCCTCTCCTCAAGGGTGGTTGGGGTCCTTAAATAGCCCCCCACACCATCCCCGAGGCAACTCAGTCATTAAAGACTATGAAAGACGTCCCTCATACTTTATGTCACAACATTAAATTCCTGATGCACTAGTTTTCTCCACGTCATAAACACTAAATGCCAAGACATGCCTTTTGCCTAACCATTATGTGTCAGGGGGCTGTTATCGCAGAGGTGACTCACCAACTGCCTGACAGCCCCAAATACCACAGTGGTTTACTGAAGTGCAGGTCTGACATTGTTTAGCTAGCTAGTGACATTAGCTACAGTATATTTGGCATTAAGTAGAGGGTTATTTGGTTCATAACTCAATACCCGATGGAACTCCAAGCTGCTGCTGCCCGAGGTTCCACGGTCAGGGTCCTTCGGTGTTTTACCAGGTGTATTTAAGACGGTCAAGACAAGCCCCAACGATGCCTCACTTCTCAATCCTCCAAACCTAGTACCTCTAAAGTTCCCACGGTGAGGTCGTTCGATAGAGCATGAAAGCTCTCCCAGGCCCTACCAAGCCTGGTCTCTAGCGAGTACCGTTCGACCTCACACGGATTCATTATTCTCGTTACATCATTACAATCGTTATAGCTCATAGCCAATATAAACAAAGATACAATATAACTAAGTAATTAATAAGCTAAAGTATGAGTTGCCATGCCAAACTGCCATGCTTGAGCTGCCACGCTGAGCTGCCACACTGTCTTAATCCCAAACACTGTTGCTAATGGGTGGATTGTCCCTAATCTCAGGATTACCTCCAAGCCCCCTCTACAATGACAATCTTTAAAAACCTTATCAAATTTATATATCTTCGTTTTATTTACTTTTAACCACTTAATATTTTTACAAAAAAACCGCAGAGTCTCCTCTGTTTATTTATGAAAACCAACCTGTTTAAACATAAAAATTAACTCAAATACAACTATAGAAACATCCACAACATTGTAAACAACTAAGAGCGAAATAGACACAACATATATCCTATCTAATACTCTACCAAACTAAATATCTCTACAAAATTTAATTTGTCTCATTAGAATACATACTCACAATCTTGAATCAAACGATCTCCATCAAAATGTGTCTTGCCTTGTAAACAAAATATTTCGACCTGTAATAAAATTTATTCAGTGTAAGTTACCATAAACAAAGAAGTAATATTTTTTAATAATTCCTATTGATGACAATCTTTAAAAACCTTATCAAATTTGTATATCTTCATTTTATTTACTTTTAAACACTTAATATTTTTAAAAAAATTCAACAAAGTGTCATTTGTTTATTCATGAAAACCAACCTGTTTAAACATAAAAATTAACTCAAAAATAATTATAGAAACAACCACAACATTGCAAACAACTAAGAGCAAAATAGCCACAACAACATATATCCTACCTAATACTCCACCAAACTAAATATCTATACAAAATTTAACTTGTCCCGTTAGAATAAATACTCGCAATCTTGAAGCAAACGATCTCCATTAAAACGTGTATTGCCTTGTCCACAAAAGATTTCGACCTGCAATAAAATTTATCCAGTGTCAGTTACCATAAACAAAGAAATAATCTTTTTTTTAATAGTTCCTATTAATGAAAATCTTTAAAAACCTTGTCAAATTTGTATCTCTTTATTTTATTTACTTTTAAACACTTCATTTTTTAAAAAAATTCGGCAAAGTCTCCTTTGTTTATTCATGAAAACCAACCTATTTAAACATAAAAATCAACTCAAAAACAACAATAGAAATAACCACAACATTGTAAACATCTAAGTGCGAAACATCCACAACATATATCCTACCTAACACTTCATCACATACATATATAAAAATAAAATAAAGATGTGTCATTACCTAGTCGGTATGGGCTGTTGAGGTAATGGAAGCATGATTAGGGATAATACTCTGAAACAAACTCTGCATTTCACTTATCATGCCAGTTTTTATCTGTAGGAGTGCTTCTTGGTGGTGAAATTCTAATTCTTCGAGCTCGTGTCGATGTCTAGCCTCTCGATCTTCAACGTCTTGTCTTGCTCTACCCTTTCGATATTCAACGTCTTTCTTAAGTTGATTAATATCATCCAATAATGAATGAGAGGAACTTATTCATGTAGATGTTGGCCTAATGTCTACTCCCTTTAGTAAAGTATAACCATGGCCTCCTTGTCCTACCATATCCTTCAAAATCTCATTCCTCTCTTTCGGATCATTTCGCTGCTCTTCTGGTAGGTCATTTAGTCGTCTCTCGAGCGTTATCTACCAATTAAACATATATTAAAAACTAATGAATTTAATTTAAACATATAAGACCTTATCTATTTTCTTGCACATGTATGCATATATGCAACAACAACATATATGCAGCAGCCACATAAATGCATATATGTTGTTGCATATATGCATATATGTTGTTGCATATATGCATATATGTTGCATATATATATATATATATATATATGCATATGTTGTCAATTCTTTAAAGTTGGATGATATAAGTTCCTCAATAAGTCAAATAATTCATCATTTATTGTTATCCTTGATCTTATGATTATTAGTAATAAAATAGAGAACCATAGTCAGATTCTTCAATTTATGGGGTGTATGACTAATTCCTCTAATAAGATATGGTGTTTTGGAGGCATGGTATCAATTTTCAGCTAATTTCTGATGGGGATCAAAATCTTATTCTAAAATTGGATCATCTTATGTTATCGAAAGAGGTAAGAATAATTATTTGTATGCTAAATGTACCAAGGAAGAAAGAAAGGGTTTATGGAGTATTTTAGTGAAAGAAGCCATAAATTATATGGAAATATCCCTTCTTTTTGTAGGGGATTTCAATATTTTTCTAGTAGCACTCAAAATCCAGTGGTTATGATTTTGATTTAGGTGCAACAACTGATTTTAGTGGTTATATGACTTCTAGATCTCTTTAAGACCTTAGCTATGCAGCATCGAAGTTTACTTAGGAGAGATCAAATAAAGGCCAAATTACATGGGAAAGACTAGACAGGGGGCTTATCAATTAGAAATATTTTAAGGAATTTCTAGTATTAAAGTTAAACCACCTTATCATAAGTTATTCAGACTATTCCCCTCTTTTAAAAAAAATCCAACTCAAAACCAATATACAAGTTGAACCTTTTGGATTTAAAAAAAAGAAGACCACCAGTCAATTGACCTCAAGATTTTTGCAGCAGCAGGCACCTCCTATGTTCTGTGTCATACTGCGCATGTGCCAATGAGAACCTAAAATCCCAATATCGAGATTATTCTTTTGATAGAGAAGATATAAATTGAAGATGTTTTGCATCAGTTAGTCTGTGTAAGATTATTTTACAAAAGACGTCCGAGTATACCCGATTTAACAGTTAAATACATAATATGATCAAGCACAAACACAATCATAATTATGAGTGGAAAATTGCACTTGTTACAAACGATCTTTACATACTAATCAAGTTGCACTAACACGTTGAGTAACAATTAACATTTTCCTATATTTACCTTTCTTTCCTAATGCCAAACCTCCAAATTTCTATACACACGCACGCCCTATGGTATAGAGTGTCCATTGTTCATTATTTTTTTATTACTAAAAAAACTACTATATTGCAACAAAAGTAAAATGTCGACCAACTCCTAAGACAGGAAGGCCATCTCGGTGCTTTATATCCAACCAAATAAACTGCATTTATCATATAGTTCTAAAGAGGCATCTTGTTGTGAATAGGAGTACACAACAGAATTAAATGGACAAAAGAAAAATACCAAAAATGACAGATGTTTCTCAAATATTTAATGAGGACAGAAGCTTGCAGCAGGAATATTTATATCCTAGGGAATGGAGTCCTAGGGCAACACTAAGAAGTGAAAAAAGATAAAAGGGGCAAGTGCTAATGATCCCCATTCATACTACTCTAATAATTATGTAATAATAAATTAATAATGCTAACTAATAATCTCTTGGAAAATAAGGTATGGGATGCAACTAAAATAATCGTAGAAAATTACAAATGCATCCATACTTTATTTATTAATTACGTCACCCCCACCCCCACCCCCACCACTTAGAGGAGATGGACCGTGAGTTCAAATAGGTTTGCAAGGAACCCGCATCCGTATGAGGAGAACATCTCAATGAGATTCCTCAATTCCTCTTTCATCACGGCCTCACATGTCAATTGTCTTTTAACTTTTTAATAAAATGTAGTGGGCTCTTAAAGGTGGACAATGCCACGAAATTGATAGAAGAGTTATAATAGGCCAGAATCCTTATTGAATGGACATAACACCCCCTACCCCCAATAATTAAAGATTATTGTTGGAGAGTGGGTATTTCAGATAGCAGTGTGGGTGGAACACCATAACTATTATTTTGGCGGACAAGTAATCAGTCACCATGAGGAGATAAGTCACAATCATGATTGTCTTGAGAGGGGAAAACATCATACTATGGGTGTGTTCTCCGAAAGGAGAGATAAGGAACAGTGGAAAGCGAGTAATCAAAAGGATCACAATCATGATTGTTTTTGTTTGTTATATTCTTGACTTTTCATTGGACTTACATACGGACAAAATACAACTTTATTGTGATGCCTACAAACAATTCTTAGTTGAGCGACACATTGAGGGAACTTACCCTACGCTAGATTGTAACTATGACCCTATCCGTGGTGCCCAATGTGAAAAGTGTGGGAAGCTATTGAATCCAACAGAATTGATAGATCATATATGTAAGGTGATTTATCTCTTCTAACTCAACGCAATTTTGTGATATAGTCTGGCTGGCATAATTACGTGTCATGAGTGCATTGACAACATGTACGAATGTCATCTCCATGTCAAATAATTTCATGATAATCATTACAGAGGTCCCTTTCGAATAGATTGGACTTCTTTAGCGGTGGCATAGCCTCTGTAGCATTACCAACCCTTTTTTGAGTAAGAGCATCTATTTTCAAAGATTGAATTTTGCTGAAAACATCATATTTTATTTATTATAGCAAGACACAATTATTAAGAAGCTATTCAACATAAGTTTATCCAAATTAGAGGGACGAGGTGAAAAAACTCATGAAAAGGGGCCTTGACCAAATCCATTAACCTTATCGGTTACCAAAATCTTGATGAGATAAAGATGGTTAATTTTATGAAAAGCCTTCAAGGGTCTCTTAATTAAGACATTATGAAGATTAAAAATGATGTTATAATCACCTTTTGACCTAAAAAATAAGTATAATCCCCATATGTCTGGAATTTAAAATGATAAGTTTGTCTAGAGTTTACTAGTCAATCAGTATAATCCTTCAAAAGTCCACTTTTAAACCCAACATGAATGTTTACTAGTCGATTTGGGAAACCAAGAGCCCGATGAGGACACAAACACTTCTTACAAGTTACTTTTGTACGTCTATGGATTTCCATGCCTTTTTTTGGGCCACTCGGTTGCTATTTTGAGTTTTCATCCCAAAAGCCCTAAACGACCGTATACTAATCGATTTTGAAAATCGGTATTCTGATTTGGGCATGCGTGCCTCTTTTCAAGACACTTTAGCATCAGCGGCCATGGGAGAAATATGGTTCTCTAGAAAAGGAAGTTAGGGTGTAAATTACTCGGAATGAGTTAAAAAAAAATTCTCGGCATTATGACGAACATTTGGTGAGCAGAGTTTTAACATGTCAATGGCGATGATGTTGGAATATAGTTCTTGACAAAAATTCAACAAACAACAACCGTCGAAGACAAAGTGATTATTAATTCACGTTGCAACAATGATTTCTAGAAACTATGATATATCCCCCTCACCGATTCTCCCAAAAGGCAAACTCAGGTAGATTTACAAGATCGTGTTCCAATTGACCAATACATCAATAATAGCACATTAAGTGATGGTGACTAACGGTGTCTATGATTTGTTCCTAGAGAACCTAGCATGATATTTTCTTTTTTCTCACACTGATAGTACACTAGAAACCTGAGATCCTTAGTTGCTACAATACTGATTATGCTATTCAGCAATGTACCACAGTAACAACTACATAGCACACAATTTGTCTTAACCTTTTTTGAATTTTCTTTTCCTAATAATAGACATCACTATATAACATAAGTGATCACAGTTCAAAAGCGTACACTGTTAATGCAACGGTGTATGGATCTACAACAGCCGATCAAGGGTAAAAGATTTAGATGAAATCAATTCCACAAAGCGACTGATTGACATTATGGTTCAAAGTCGTGGTATCAGTGTATGACTCAGACACTCAATTTTTAACTCGGTATCGGTATCGGTCTCGGTGATACCCAACTGTACACTATTTAGAGGACTCAAAAAAATTTGAAAAAAATACAGGAAAAGTTTAGAAAAATGAGAATAATAATATGGCTCAATTAGATAAGTACAAATTCATCCTTTAGTATGCATAAAATTGTCTACTTTTTTATACTCAATCATCATTTAGTATGCATAACATTGTCTAAATCAATATATATTTAGTAATATATTCTTCGTGAATGTTATAATAGTACCTATTACTAGTTAAGGATATATATAATGTAAGTAATCATAAACTTTAAGGATACTAGTATAAATTAATATATATCGAAAGCGATTGCTCCAATAGTGACATGGATGTAAAATCGAGGCTCAATTGAGTGTGTTAAAAGTTGAGATAGAGAGATCTATGCTTAGTAATTTATGACATCTCGGTCGATATATCACCAATATGGGTCGATAGTACCGTGATATTACCAATATGGGCCGATTCTAATGCAATATCACCGATATGAGCCGATAATACTGATCAATTAATGTTATAGGGTCAATTCACACCAATAATCAAAAACTGAACTCATAACTTGGAATCGGATCGGTGGGTAACAATACCTAGTTAACTCGGTCGTATGATCGTGGTATGAGCCTTGACTTTGAACCATGACTGACACCATGCAACCTTTAAAACATCGAGTCTAAATTTGAAAATGACCCAAACTTTAGGATTAATTTTTCATTTTACTTTATATAATATAATAAAAACTTTTCTCCCAAACCCTAACTTTTCTATATTTGGACTTCCACAAACCCTATCTTAAGGAGTCGCAAAAGTAAAGTCCATTCCAAACTACATCACATAAATTCAACACACCAAAAGTGAAGTTCGTAGATACATATATATCATCCGAACACAAATTTAACAAGGCATCAAAGTATACACAAACTTCACTCAACATAAACAACATAATTCAAATACATAAAAGAAACTAACAATAAAAACTAAAAAAGCTAATGATAGAAAAGTAGGTAAGGAAATTAACCTATTTATGTCCATATCTATAAAAACTTCTCTCATTTGATTCTATATTCATCATTGATCTTTTCAATGATGACGCGTGTTTGAATTAATTGGGTCCATCACATATATCACAAAACAAAATCATAATGGAATAGAAAATCAAATTAATGGCATAAACTACTTGCAAAGGACATGGATTAATTAACTGAGGCAAACATATCAATAATTCTAACTAAAATTCACACAAATAAGTATAAGCATATTCTCATAAATTAATTTTAAAACTAAACTACAACAACCAATTGACAATCTAGGTTTTCAATTGGCTCACCCTCAACCTCCTATCACCACTACAAATCAATCTCGTACAAAAACTAATGATATGGATTAATAACCAAGAATTAAAATTACCTTTTATTCATATCAAGTCGACGATACTACAACTTGAATGTCCGGGGCTAGATCAAATATATAAATGCCAATGAACCCTGTCAAATACAAATCAATGAAAAACGTATGATTCCCATAACTATGATATTTATATTTCACATATAACTATATATACACATAATTGTCCATTAAGAGTGAAAATTTATCACTGCTTTATATTATAGTTATGGTAACACAATAATTAAAAACACCAATGATTTTTTCACATATTTAAATCATTTAATGAACAAACACGAAAAAATATACAAACTGTAGGAATTGTGTCACAAAATTGTACATAATCCATGTATCAATGATTGCAACGATTGAAACACAAATAGAATAAGCTAAATCCCAACTATAAAACTAAAATCTAAAATAAAATTGTTGAAACCAATAGTCAACAAAAAAACACTACTTACCCGATCTTGTCCACGTAGCCATCGGTTTGAGCTATGGTGAGGGATAGGGCGGTGAGAGATAAGGCTAGGGTGGATAGGGATAGGTCTTGAGCGGCGTGTCGACATGCGACCGAGCGGTGTGTCCAGAATGTTGAGCGGTGAAGAAGAGAAATGACAGGGGTGGGTATTTCTTTTCCTTTCTCTTCTTTTTTCCCTTAGGTTTAGGCTAATAGAAAGAAGCGGGGAATGAAAATCGATTAAGGAGACAATCCAAATTATATTAAGCTGTCTCATAAAGTATATGTTTTGAGACGGCATATAGTATGTTGTCTTTTAAGTATTCCCTTTTGAGACGGATAAAATTACCCGTCTTAAAAATTAATAATTTTTAATACGACTATTTTTACCCGTCTCAAAAGGTAAGTTTTAGAGACCTAATTTTTTGCCGTCTCAAAAGCCTCTGTCTGAGTACTTTTTTTTGTAGTGCATAAATATGAGACATTAAAAACTATTTTCCACAAGATATAATCCAAATTTTAAAACCAATGAATATAAACATCCACAAAATAAAATCCATCATCATGCTAACTCCAGAATAAAACTCAACTCCAAAAGATATATTAATACTTAAATGAAATAATTCAACTGCAACTCCAACTAAAAAGAAATCGTAAGCAACCGTGGAATTGAATGGCCCACCAAATCCATAAATAACTTTCTTATAAATAAAATGAATGAACATAAAATCTATAATATTAAAGCATTAAAATAACTCCAGCTGCACTCCATGAATCTCCAATCCATCTATGGAGCTATTTCAGCAACTATACCAGAAATGTTAGTCAACAGAATGGATCAGAGTCCACCGCATGAATAAAACTTACTCTTTATAATTAGGATCTGTGAATCCAATCATAAATATCATACGAGATAAATATTACAATAGATTATTTAAAGTTACACGGTATAAGAACACGCAAGTAAAATAAAATAATACTAACTACCCACATAGCTAAGCCACTTATTATTCAAGCCCGATTATATTAAAGCCACTAACATAATTTAATATAATTATCCTATTGTTATTAAAGTGACACCACTATATCCATCCGAGATTTCAATTGAACCTGCACATATTCGGGTATGCCTAAAATCATCAACACGTCACACCCATCCCCATCACTATATCCGGACGGTCTAATTTCATTATCCTTACATATGTCGGTGATGTTATACACACAACATGTTATTATAGCCTGACAGTCCAATTATCATTAGCCTTACACATATTGGTGATGCCAACACACACCCATGTCGCTATAGCTAGCCAACCCAGTTATCTTCACATATTTGCGACGCAAGAAAACACCCACATCATTATAGCTAGCTGACTCAGCTATCGTTATTCCTGCGCATATTGGTGATGGAAATCTATTTTTAATAGTTGTTTATTATCCTAGGCATTAATTACTATTTTTAATCAAGTTCTCTTTATTCTCAATTAGTCCTACCCATAATTCGGGTATCACAACCTAAAACCATCCCTAGTCCCATACCTAGAGATAGCCAAACCATAAGTACTACCTAGTCTATCACCAACGAAGAATACCTACCAAAAATCATCACCTAGTGTCGCACCTAGGCTAACTGAATAACACAATGGCAATCTACCTAGCCGCACCTAGAACATACCCAAACATACAAGCATACACTCATTAGTCCCATATGTAGTAAGTGTTAATAACAACAAAGTCTACCTACTAATCCCATACCTATCAAGCAACCATAAAAAAGAGAAATTAAAACTACTCCCCAAAATCCCAACATTCCTCTGGCTTCGAGATATTAACACGAGCGATTTCCACGTAAATTATATCTTTATTTCAAATTACAAACCTCCAATTAATCGTTCGATTCTAATCTCATTCAAATCACGTCCATTTAATCATGTAATAATCAAGTTCGGCCATATAGTCACACAAGTTGTCAAATTCTATAGTTTCAATACAAGGGATACTTTAACAATTTAACACATAATCTAATTCCAACATGCATATTATTAACGTTACAAAACAAATAAGTTTCTTCAACAACCTACACATCAATATCATAATTTTATCAGTTGAAATAATATTCCAAGTTCATATTTTAATCCTGACATGCGAATCATTCCACAAATCTACCATAATCCAAACTACTAATCTAAGAATGTGATTGTTTAAAGTCTTATATCATATTTTTGGATTTAATAAAAATAGCCCCGATTTTTACTTTCACTTTCCCTAATTAATCTTCCTAATTATTTTTAAGAAAATATGATTAATTAAGGTTTAGGCAACATTTTAAACACACAAATCTAAGGGGAATAGTAGATATATTCATGCTTGATTAGAAGTTGTTTCGAAATTCAAATTATACAGTTTCAATCCTCTCATAAAATAGAAATGAATCATTCTCGGTTGATCTTGAGAAATCTTGATTTGGATCTTTAAAACTTGAGTTGAAAATTATTTTTAATGGGATTTAGGGTTTGTATAAGAGACGAGAGAATAATTTGGGAGGCTAATGCTTTTTTAGATGGGTTAAAAGTGTTTGAAAAAGTCTAAACCCGAGATTTATTAATATAGGAGATTAAAAGAGTTTAATCCAACACAAACTCTTAAAAATAACCCAACCTCTGCGTTGGTGTGAATCGATTCGCCCACAGGGCCAAATCGATTCGGCACCTGAGTAAAGTCTAAGTCTGCCAATTTAAATTACAACTTAGAAACTTTTGATTTTTCTCCCAATTTCAAATCTGATTAAAACCTTATTTCTTATATTTCACAATTAACATTATCAAATACTAAAAATAATTCACTCGAATAATAAAATATATTTTTTTCAATTTTTGTTTCTATAAAGATATTTATGGTTAAATATCACGGGGTATTACATGATACCCCGCGTATTTTAATGTTGGAGGTTGCCACTGCCCGCTACCAAACTATGTCGGGCGTCAAAATTAAAATACCATTCTTGGCACGTGACAGAAATATGAAACGTTAAACTTTCTCCACAAGGTATTACCCGAACTAACTCCAATGAATATAAACATTCACATGATAAATTCCATCTCCATGCTAACTCCAAATAAAATTCAACTCCAAAAAATAAATTAATATTACAAAAATGAATAATTCAACTACAAATCTCTTACTGAAAATAGTAAACAAGTAGAGAATCGAATAACCCATCAAATTCATAAATAATTGTCTCATAAATTAAGCGACGGAATGGAAAAAAATTAACTACTAAAGTAATAAAATCCATCTTCACTTCACGAATATCCAATCCAATCTCTGTAGTTACTACAATAACTATACTTGAAATGTTAGTCCACTAATTGGGTGAGAGCCCACCGCATGAATACTAGCTACTCCTCCCAATTAGGATCCATGAATCCAAACATAAGCATCATACGAGATAAATATTACAATAGAGTATTTTAAATTAAATGATATAAGAACATGTGAGTAAAATAAACTAAAACTAACTACACACATAAAGTAAGTCACCCAATTATTAATATCCTCACCCATAATTCGGGTATCACAACCTAAAACCATTCCTAGTCCTATACCTAAAGATCACCAAACAATATAGATTACCTAATCTATCACCTATGAAGAATACCTATTAAAAATCATCTCCAATATCGCACCTAGGCTAAGAAAATAACATAACGGCGTTCTACCTAGCCCCACTAAGAAAATATCCAAATGTATAAGCATAGACTCACTAGTCCCACACCTAGAAAGTGCCAACAATAAAAAAGTCTACCTACTAGTCTCATACCTAGTCAGTAACCTAGAAAAATAGGTTAAAGTATAATTGGTCTTAAAACTCCAACATTCCTATGGTGTTGAAATATTAACACAGACATTCTCCACGTAAATTATATTCTTAATTTATCAAGATAATTCTTCATTCAATACAACGATTTCAATTACATTTAAATTATGTCCATCTAATCATGTAATAACGAAATTCTACAAAATAGTCACAAAATTGTCAATTTATATAATTTCAATACGAATGATATTTTAACACTTCAACACATCATCCAAATCAAATAAACATAATAACAACGTTACAAAATAATAATTTTCGTTTTACACATACACATATAAACTTATGATTTACAAGTCAAAACTTTATTTCAAGTTCAAATTTTAATTCTAGCATGCTATTCGTCCCATAAATCTATCATAACCCAAAACACTAATCTAAACATGTGATTATTTCAAGTCTTAAATAATATTTTTAGATTGAATAAAAATATCCCCGAATTTACTTTCACTTTCCATAATAAATCTTCCCAATTAATTTTAAAAAAAACATGATTAATTACGATTTAGGCAACATTTAAAAAGTACAATATTTAAAGGGAACAATATATTATTCATGCCTAATCAATGTTGTCGTACAAAAAATTCGTAGATATGGCTGTGTTCCTCTTGAAAAGTTAACAAAGAAAGTGTCCTGGGTAATCTTGAGAAAACGGGTCCTTCTTCTTCAAAAATAAACTTGGAATTATCTTGAATGGATGTTAGGGTTTCAATGAAAGATGAGAGGTATTTTGGGAGACAAAGTCACTTGAAAATAGATTAATATGATTTTGAAAAACTTCTCTCCCGAGATCCCTTTGAATAGGCAAAAATATAAGAGCCCTTATCCAATTAGAATTCTTAAAAATTACAAATTTGTAAAATCTAATAGTTTGAAAGATTAAACACCTTTTACTAAAATGGCTATTACTCCCTCCACAGGTTTCCAAATGACTTAATTTAAAGGTCATTGGAAATCTAAGATCCAGACCTTTTCTCACATATATGGCTCATAACCTAATTCAAATTACAAATACAATGGCACACGTTTGAAGTGATGTCAAGATTTTTAGCAGATTATCATCATAACTTAGGGATATTCATCTCATAAAATCAATATTTTATTTTCATCAAAATGGTTTAAATTGAATTATAAAAATCATTCGATAACCCCACTAATAAAAAATTACTTTATTAATAATAAGGTCCAAATTAACATGTTTACACATTCCACATTTTTATAAGTATGAAAAAAAATCTGAATTTCACATTTTACAAAACTACCAATTTCAAGTTATAACCATTAACTATTTTCAAAATTTACGATTTATTAACCTTAAATTAATCCTACAAAAAGTTCAGAGTATTACAATAACTAGTTTAAATCCTTTTTAGTTATTGTTCAGCATTGTCTTATTGACTTTTTGGGCATTCTTTTGTGAGGATACTTGATTTTTCTAGGTTTCATCCCTTAAAACCGTTACAAGACAATATTTTTTCACTAGGGTAACATAAGGGTTTAACGTCTTACTACATATTCTAAATGCAATCGTGTTCCCCATAAAAGTGGCTTTTTATTATTTTTTATATTTCTATTTTGTTTAGTCTATTTCTTGTGCTCATTTTTATTTGGAATCATTGCTAGAGACTAGAGATGTGCATGTTACGGGTGATTTATCTTAAATATTGTAGTTTAACGAATTTTATCTCCCTCGTATACTTTAATATCAAGGGCATTTTACTCTTTTAAATTCCATATTTTGGATGGTATAAAATTACCGACATATATATCATTAAGTTATCTTCACGTGGATAGCAACCGTGCATTCTTTCGATCCTGAATGAGGAAACTACTGCCATTTTTGGAATGTTTCAACATTTCCTTCAACTACAAAGATAATTTTGTGTTTTCATACTACACAATTTATAGGGTTTCAAAAGACCAACACGTAGAACATTTAATTATCTTTGGGTAGCTTTCGATCATGCTTCATTCCAAGTTCTTATGATGATTTTATAGTCGTTCTCGTATGAACGTACGAAATTGGGCCTGATGTAGATCATGGCAGCGGAATCTCAAAAATGCAAAATTGGCCTGAGACGGTCCAGGGTAGCCTGATCCAACCCTGGGAGGGGAGTCACGATTTTCTTCGTAATTTTTGTCTTTATTTTTCTATTTCTCATCTCCACTTACTATAAAGACTAAGTGGGGTTTTATTTTGGGTATATCTTCATTTTTTAAGTAGTTTTAGTAGGTGTTCGGGAGTTTATCTCCTTTATCTCTCTAAAGGTTTGGTGGTATCTCACTATTAATAATCTTCTTCATTGTTATATATCTTTTAAGTTGATTTACGTCTTTGTAAACTAGTCAAGTTCTAATATAAATTTTATGTTGGTTAATTTTTTTGTTTGCTTTCATTAATTACTTGTATTAATTATTTTAATCATGTGTTGTAACTATTTTATAGGTTGGTATCATATTTTCACCATTTATGGGTATTGATCTTTAAATTATAGGTTTTGAGATGAAACATTTTTAATTGAAACCTTGTGTGTTAAAGTCGTAATATTAGGCGTTTAACTTCCTTTGTCCTGTAACAGTAACATTTATAGCAATATTGTGACTTTAATCCATTCATGACATATTCAAGTGAAAGTTTAATATTTCCTTGCTAATTAAATTTCTCCATGTTTTATGCCTATAATCAATTGAATATGATTGGATGAGTGTAATACCCCGTAATTTTAATGACTTTTAAAATGGGTTTTATTTTAAATTAATTGATTAGTTGGATTTTATTATAAATTAATTCATTTGGATTTTATCCGAATTGTGGATATTAAAATGAATGATTCTGAATATTACTTAAAGATATTTAGGTAATATATAAATGTGATGCTATTGATGTGGCTGTGTGATACTAATTCAGTAATTTGAATTTTTAGTCGGACGCGGTATGGGATGTCTCGGGACAAATTGTGAGATTAAATAAAAAACTTATTTTTATATCGACCTTATAGTCATTTCGACTGTGTCGTTGCATCCGGAAGGGTTGAAATAGTCAGAAAAGTCTATTTGGATGTTGGTTTTGGGTCTCGGGTCATTTGGAAATGAAAAGGCAACCCAAAAGGGCATTTTGGTTATTTTTACAAGTGGGATGAATAGTGATTTCGGATTTTATCTTATTATAAGTATTTGGAGATTAGTTGTACGTGGGTTCATTCTTCTCTTCTACACAAAAATTAAGAGGTCATCTTTTGAGAGAAAGTGAAAGGTTGCTTGGGAAGAGAGAAGCTTGCTTGGAAAGGAGGAGACCTAAGGACCAAAGGTCACCACCACTAACCACCACCGGAAGTGATCGGAGAAAGGGAGAACCACCTGTGATATACTAGATCAAAGGATCAGATCTTCATTAGAGGCAAGTATTTGATATTTGCAATCTAAGTTTGTATATTGTCCATGTTAGAATAGTTATAAAAAAAATGAGATTTTTCATGTTTGGAAGATGAAAAGATAGAGTTGTTAATGGACTAATATAGCAATCAAACTCATGTTGTAGGTAGATAGTAATCCATGAAATAATCATAAATCTGTTGAAGAAATTCTAAAAAACATTGGTGTGTTCTTGAAGATATCATGTTTATAATTTTCTGGAAAAATAAGATAAGTATATGTTTTTAATTCAAACTCTTGATGAT
Organism: Sambucus nigra; assembly: GCA_949130495.1. Taxonomy (NCBI): domain Eukaryota; kingdom Viridiplantae; phylum Streptophyta; class Magnoliopsida; order Dipsacales; family Adoxaceae; genus Sambucus; species Sambucus nigra. Next base: position 807,640,534 of record OX422207.1, read on the forward strand.
GAGATGTTAGGAATGATTTATAATATGCTAGGTGTTAATGGGTATTGATGATGAGATGTTGGGTGTTGAATCTTAGAGGTTTTTAGGTTAAAAAATGGTGAAAAAGGCAGAATTCTGGGAAAGAAGACGAACAGTGACATCTCGCGCGAAGTTGTTCGAGCGAGATGGCATGTCGCGCGAAGTCGCTCGAACGACACGTGGAAGTCGTTCAAATGACAATCATTCTTGTTCGAGCGACAGGGGAAATTTTTGGAGATTTTATCATAGTCCAGTTTTGGGTTACCGATTTATTGGAGTGAGAGAAATTTCCAAATAGTAAATTCAAATAGGAAAGAATTTTGGGAAAAGTATGGGAGAATTCATACTTTAATTATTTCGGTATAGAGAGAATGTACCCTTGGATATAATGGGACATAAGGAAGATCAGTAAGACCTAGATAAGAATCAAATTAATGTGATTGGGATTTAATTGATTAGAATGATGATAATTAAATTGAAAGAAATTTCGGTTGCTAGATTCATGTGTTGGATTCTAATTTGTATACGTGAGGATTAAGGACAGTACCAGTAGGGGAGATTTAATATAACACCTGGGTAGCCATAGGGTTACAATTTGAATATCAAGGTGTGAGTTTAAGCTCATTATTGATTGCGCAAGGACTGAGTGTAGTACAAGCGCTTAGTGGTATGGCTCTTGGATAGAGATGGGAGTTCAGACCACATTTAGTTGAAAGAGGGGACGAGGTTATCCCAATTGTGTATTTAAAGTTGACGGACCTCCACGACCAATAAAGTTAAGTAGTAGTGTATTGGTGGGGTTCCTTTTGTGGATTTCGCTTTGCGAGGCGCTCCGCGCATGAACCTTAACGAAACAACGTCGGGAGTGGAGAGATGTTATAGGGCGCGAGGATGTTGGTTTTGTTGTTAAGTCATATAGTGTGAATGAAACACTATAGACTATGAGACATGTGATGATGGTATTCAATCCTAGTTGATAGAAGATGTGTTTATAAGAGATTAGAAACAATCGGTTATAACCCTAATTAAAGGAGAGTTTAAATTCATAGTAACTCGGGGGATAAGATGAGATGGACAAGTAGGATATTAGTGATTTCTTACTGAATAAATATATTGAGGAGAAACCTATTTGAACCTTGGGTAATGAGTGAGACTCTGGAATAATTAAATTAAAGAAGTAAAGTCATGATGTTTTAATACGTAGGATTTATGAGATATAATGCTACGTATGGGAATTATCTTAGGGTAATGTGAGTACCTTGTTGATATTTTGTTATAGGTAGATGATAATGCCTATTTGATTGATTGATGATTTATGTGTATGACATACCTAGCTTACTTGCTATCGATGGGGAGGTTTGAGCGTGAGGGAAGTCATATCCTAATAAATCCATGGGATCTTTGATTTGTCGCTCAAGAACATAGGTCTATGAAAGACTTATCGGGGAGTTGATAAGTCTGCTGACTATGGAAATGTAGGTATGTGCGTGACCCGTGGGTATGAGAACTATGTTCGCCTCCAAATGTTTGTGTTGTTATTTGTGGTTCATGGAATCCTTACCGAACCTTTAGTCCCCTATTCGGCGACCAGCGATATTGGGACATGATAGAAGAGTAATGCATTGCACTGCAGCTGTGAGTCGGGGAGCCGTATTATATATATATATATATATATATATATATATATATATATATATATATATATATATATATATATATATAATGAATTAAATGATTGTACATAGTGGTTAGTTCATTCTACTGTGTGATAATTGTAGATGGCAGTGAATAAAGAAAAAGAAGTGAATTAAGTTAATGAATGTTTATTCTTATAGATTTGAAAAGATTAATTCATGTTAATGGGAAACGTATAAGAATGATTTTACTACGTATGGTATGGGACATGAGGGGTTATGATATGGGATGTAATCATTTATGGAAACTAGCTAGGAGGAACCATTAACTAGGAAGTTAACAGGAAACTTTAAGTGTGCACTATAAATGAGAGGTGAGAATAGCAAGTGAGAGTTGGATACTAACATGTACATAATAAATGTTTTATTGCACTTGTTAAATACTTGCTGTTTTCAAAATCATTTTCACATCGGGCTCTGACCCGTTTCCTTGCATATTTTCTTTTCTATTGTACCTTCTATATCAGGTGTCCAGCAGCAGGGACGCCAACCTTAGCTGATTATGACGAGCTATGGAGCTATGGAATATTGCTTAGATGCTTATCTTCATTTGATTCATGTCGCCCAAAAGGAATTCAGTTATCTTCTTTTCTATCGGAGTCAAATAGTCTTGTACTCGTGTCATTTTAATACATTTACTATTGTGGGGATTACTGTATTGGATAATTATTTGGGAATGTTTATTCCAATTGCATTTAAATTCTTTTGTGTTATCTGTTTGGTTATTAGTGTTATAGAATAATATGTGTTGTGTTATTGGTAAAAGAAAAATCGATTTTATTGAAATTAAAATTTGGAAAGTTTTTAACACCAGCTTAATAGGGTATTGGGTGATTAGTTAATGTTTTCGACAGTGATGCTAAGAATGAGCCAACTGTATATTCTGTTTTAATTTGGTATGGGACTGGTCATCCGGTATTTAATTAGGCGGGGTGTTATAGGTGGTATCAGAGCATCTGGTTCTAGTGTCCTTTAGGGTCTGTACGGCTTAGTGTGTTTTCAGCTTAGCGTTCTTTTATGTAGAGCCCTATGTATAGGATTGTTGATTTCTTTGGTAAGATTTCGTATATATTAGTGAATCTTATTTGCGTTCGGACGGGTTCGTACAAGATGTATAACAGATGAGGGCCATTGGACGGATAGCGGAGATCGTACCTAGGATGTTATGAAGTATGTTCGAGTATGATGACCGTAGTCGAGGTTACCCCTATTATGGAAAATTGAGGAGAGTCATCCGTAGAAGTTCTTGAAATGCGGGAATTGTGTGTGTTACCTAACGAAGGCAAGATATTCAAAGGCTTGGGCATATAGTGGAGTGTGGTTAACTAGAACTGAAAATTTGGGGTAAAATTTTTCTTGACTCATCGGAGCAAAGTTATAATAGTGGGAGTCAACAACCATCACCCGCGAATCAGGGTATGTTTTCTATTTAAGGAGTTATGAGGCGCATACTGATTTTTGTAGAGATTAATATTGTATGGGCAAAAGGGTTACTAAACTTAGCCAATAGCACTGTTATTTACGTAGACTAGCCGAGGGGTGTGGGACACCTATATTTTGCATGTCATCACGTGGGTTTGATTTTTATCACGGAATTACTTACTTTGGGCATGTCCGAACATGATGTGACTAGCGGCGTGCATCGACTTGTGGTATATGAGAGCGTATAGCCAACATCTTGTCTTTAATAAGAGAGTAAATGAGTAGAATTTTATTTGAAATCGATAAAACCTATAGAGAGGTTATATACTATCGAATAAGGACCTGAGGAGTTTCGATGACCAACTACTTTAGGTAGTAGTGTATTGGGGGGGGGTTCCTTGTTTGGATTTCGCTTGCGAGACACCCCACGCATGAAACTAATAAACGTTGGGAGTCGAAATAAGTTAGGTCTTTAGGATATGAGTTTAAAACCTTTGCGATAAATCAGAGTATTATGCGGGTAATCATATCCATATTATAATGAAAGTTGTACGATAGGGTGTATGGGCGCCCTGGATGGTTGGATTGTAGTATTTTTCAGAATTGTGAAAGAGTAAGTAGTTGTGACTTGAGGATTTATTTGTTTAATAAGTGAGGGTCATTTTTCCCAAACTTTGTCACGAGGATGGTATAGGTAAGATTGCATAAATTTTAAATTCGATTTAGTTGAAACTATACGGTGAGGCTTGGCGTGTAACATCAATGGGGATTTTTGATAATGTACTGTATGGGCGGTACGACATAGATTACTTGCGATGTGAGATTTATACTCAGAGTTGATCTAACCAGTATGATTTATTTTTCTGAATTTCGGGACGAAATTCTGTTATAAGGGGGGAAGTATGTAATACCCCGTAATTTTAATGACTTTTAAAATGGGTTTTATTTTAAATTAATGGATTAATTGGATTTTATTATAAATTAATTCATTTGGATTTTATCCGAATTGTGGATATTAAAATGAATGATTCTGAATATTACTTAAATATGTTTAGGTAATATATAAATGTGATGCTATTGATGTGGCTATGTGATACTAATTCAGTAATTTGAATTTTTAGTCGGACGCGGTATGGAACGTGTCGGGACAAATTGTGAGATTAAATAAGAAACTTATTTTTATATCGGCCTTATAGTCATTTCGACTGCGTCATTGCATCCGAAAGGGTTGAAATAGTCATAAAAGTCTATTTGGATGTTGGTTTTGGGTCTCGGGTCATTTGGAAATGAAAAGGCAACCCAAAAGGGCATTTTGGTTATTTTTACAAGTGGGATGAATAGTGATTTCGGATTTTGTCTTATTTTAAGTATTTGGAGATTAGTTGTACGTGAGTTCATTCATCTCTTCTACACAAAAATTGAGAGATCGTCTTTTGAGAGAAAGTGAAAGGTTGCTTGGGAAGAGAGAAGCTTGCTTGGAAAGGAGGAGAACTAAGGACCGAAGGTCACCACCACCAACCACCACCGGAAGTGACCGGAAAAAGGGAGAACCACCTGTGATATACTAGACCAAAGGATCAGATCTTCATTAGAGGCAAGTATTTGATATTTGCAATCTAAGTTTGTATATTGTCCATGTTAGAATAGTTATAAAAAAATGAGATTTTTCATGTTTGGAAGATGAAAAGATAGAGTTGTTAATGGACTAATATAGGAATCAAACTCATGTTGTAGGTAGATAGTAATCCATGAAATAATCATAAATCTGTTGAAGAAATTCTAAAAATCATTGGTGTGTTCTTGAAGATATCATGTTTATAATTTTCTGGAAAAATAAGATAAGTATATGTTTTTAATTCAAACTCTTGATGATGAGATGTTGGGAATGATTTATAACCTGCTAGGTGTTAATGGGTATAGATGATGAGATGTTGGGTGTTGAATCTTAGAGGTTTTTAGGTTAAAAAATGGTGAAAAAAACTGAATTCTGGGAAAGAAGACGAACAGTGACATCTCGCGCGATCTCGCTCGAAGTCGTTCGAGCGAGATGGCATCTCGCGCGAAGTCGCTCGAACGACACGTGGAAGTCATTCAAATGACAATCATTCTGGTTCGAGCGACAGAGGAAATTTGTAGAGATTTTATCATAGTCCAGTTTTGAGTTACCGTTTATTGGAGTGAGATAAATTGCCAAATAGTAAATTCAAATAGGAAAGAATTTTGGGAAAAGTACGGGAGAATTCATACTTTAATTATTTCGGTATAGAGAGAATGTACCCTTGGATATAATGCGACATAAGGAAGATCAGTAATCCCTAGATAAGAATCAAATTAATGTGATTGGGATTTAATTGATTAGAATGATGATAATTAAATTGAAAGAAATTTCAGTTGCTAGATTCATGTGTTGGATTCTAATTTGTATACGTGAGGATTAAGGACAGTACCAGTAGGGGAGATTTAATATAACACCTGGGTAGCCATTGGGTTACAATTTGAATATCAAGGTGTGAGTTTAAGCTCATTATTGATTGCGCAAGGACTGAGTGTTGTACAAGCGCTTAGTGGTATGGCTCTTGGATAGAGATGGGAGTTCAGACCACATTTAGTTGAAAGAGGGGACGAGGTTATCCCGATTGCGTATTTAAAGTTGACGGACCACCACGACCGACAAAGTTAAGTAGTAGTGTATTGGAGGGGTTCCTTTTGTGGATTTCGCTTTGCGAGGCGCTCCGCGCATGAACCTTAACGAAACAACGTCGGGAGTGGAGAGATGTTATAGGACGCGAGGATGTTGGTTTTGTTGTTAAGTCATATAGTGTGAATGAAACACTATAGACTATGAGCCATGTGATGATGGTATTCAATCCTAGTTGATAGAAGATGTGTTTATAAGAGATTAGAAACAATCGGTTATAACCCTAATTAAAGTAGAGTTTAAATTCGTAGTAACTCGGGGGATAAGATGAGATGGACCAGTAGGATATTAGTGATTTCTTACTGAATAAATATATTGAGGAGAAACCTATTTGAACCTTAGGTAATGAGTGAGACTCTGGAATAATTAAATTAAAGAAGTAAAGTCATGATATTTTAATACGTAGGATTTAAGAGATATAATGCTACGTATGGGAATTATCTTAGGGTAATGTGAGTACCTTGTTGATATTTTGTTATAGGTAGATGATAATGCCTATTTGATTGATTGATGATTTATGTGTATGACATACCTAGCTTACTTGCTATCGATGGGGAGGTTTGCGCGTGAGGGCAGTCATATCCTGATGAATCCATGGGATCTTTGATTTGTCGCTCAAGAACATAGGTCTATGAAAGACTTATCCGGGAGTTGATAAGTTCGCTGACTATGGGAATGTAGGTATGTGCGTGACCCGTGGGTATGAGAACTATGTTCGCCTCCAAATGTTTGTGTTGTTGTTTGTGGTTCGTGGAATCCTTACCAAACCTTTAGTCCCCTATTCGGCGACCAGCGATATTGGGACATGATAGAAGAGTAATGCATTTCACCGCAGCTGTGACTCGGGGTGCCGTATTATATGTGTGTGTATATATATATATATATATATATAATGAATTAAATGAATATATATAGTGGTTAGTTCATTCTACTTTGTGATAATTGTAGATGACGGTGAATAAAGAAAAAGAAGTTAATTAAGTTAATGAATGTTTATTCTTATAGATTTGAAAAGATTAATTCATGTTAATGGGAAAGGTATAAGAATGATTGTACTACGTATGGTATGGGACATACGGGGTTATGATATGGGATGGAATCATATTATGGAAACTAGCTAGGAGGAACTATTAACTAGGAGGTTAACATGAAACGTTAAGTGTCCACTATAGATGAGAGGTGAGAATAGCAAGTGAGAGTTGGATACTAACATGTACATAATAAATGCTTTATTGCACTTGTTAAATACTTGTTGTTTTCAAAATCATTTTCACATCGGGCTCTGCCCGTTTCCTTGCATATTTTCTTTTCTATTGTACCTTCTATATCAGGTGTCCAGCAGCAGGGACGCCAACCTTAGCGGATTATGACGAGCTATGGAGCTATGGAATATTGCTTAGACGCCTATCTTCATTTGATTCATGTCGCCCAAAAGGAATTCAGTTATCTTCTTTTCTATCAGAGTCAAATAGTCTTGTACTCCTGTCATTTTAACACATTTACTATTGTGGGGATTACTGTATTGGATAATTATTTGGGAATGTTTATTCCAATTGAATTTAAATTCTTTTGTGTTATATGTTTGGTTATTAGTGTTATAGAATAATATGTGTTGTGTTATTGGTAAAAGAAAAATGGATTTTATTGAAATTAAAATTTGGAAAGTTTTTAACACCAGCTTAATTGGGTATTGGGTGATTAGTTAATGTTTTCGACAATGATGCTAAGAATGAGCCAACTGTATATTCTGTTTTAATTTGGTATGGGACTGGACACCTAGTATTTAATTAGGCGGGGTGTTACATTTAGTTTGTTTCAATCCATACGTGTTGTTATCCCGTGGTGGGGAAATGATCTTCATCGCGTTGTTATCATTTAGTTTAGTTTACTTATTGCCTAGTGTAAGTTTTTTTTAACCATCATCATCATTTACATTTTCCCATTTTGTAACTTATAAATCAAGTTAATCTTAAATACCGGTCCCTATGGATTAGATCCCTACTTGCTGCTATAATTCTATATGTAGCATGCCAAGTTGTGTTGTTTTTATGTATTGGGCGTAAACACCCAACAACATATATTTTACATACGAATTTTACGCCTCATCACTTGACCTTAATGTGATTAAAAGATAGGCATCAAACTCCAATATATTATGTTAGCAAGACATTGTACGACATAGAAAGACGTTACCTTCATTTTGAGAAACTAGCTTACTCACCATATTGCTTTTTGAAAATTGAAGCATTTTTTCGAAGCTCAATGAGTCATAGTCATCACCTTATTACCACTGAAGGAAATTCAGATCGGTCGACCTTTCTAGACGAATGCCCAAATGGTAAGTGGGCCTAAGAAGGTTTGATATCCACTATAAATATGGAATTAAATTAAAGGATTTGTTTTATCATATTTCATCGTTGAGTTCATTAGAGGGAAGGAGACCGATGAAGAACAACTTGTCAATTAATATACCATCAAAGAATTTGACCAACTAAATAAGTGGACACTCTATGTTGATGGGGATTCCCACTTAATAAAGTCAGGAGTAGGAATTGTCTTTGTAACTCAATATTGAAATATGATCGAGTAAGGAATTAGGTTTGGATTTGGAAGCCTCCAAAAATGAGTTTAAATATGAATGCCTTATTGCCAGACTAAAGAAAGCCATATACCTTAGTAGATGTCACCTTGAAGTTTTTCGGGATCTAAGCTTGGTATTAAATCAAATATCAAGAGAATATAATGCGAGGGATGGATTTTTGTCGGCGTATTTACAGGTTGCCCAAGACCTAATTGCCAAGTTTAGAAAAGTTCAAATCCAACAGTGTCCTTGAAAAAACAAAATCCATGCAGATGCCTTGGCCACTTTATCCTTAGAAGTTGGCTCTAACCTCACGAGAAAGATTGAGGTGGAATACCTTTCCCAAACAAGCATTGTGAAGTCTAAGGTTACTAACAAAGTCCTCACTTCCCAAAATGCTCCAAGATAGATGGATCCAACCATGTTGTATTTTTTAGAAGATATATTGCCTTCCAACAAGAAGAAAGATCATCAGGTTAAAGTAAAGGATACTCCATTATACCTCTTCCATGATGGAAAATTATATAGCCCATCTTTCACTAGGCCTTACCTTTAGTGCGTGACTCCTAATGATGTCAACCAAGTCCTTTATGAGCTTTATAAGGGGATATTTAGGTGTCATATTGGGGGTAGATCTTTGACGTTCTAATCTATAAAGGAAGGTTACTAGTGACCTTACATGTAGAAGGACGCAGTCTCATATGTGAAGAAATGAAAGAAGTGTTCAGTATTCTCACTTGTGCTTTATCGGCTAACCAACGACCTCAAGTCCTTGACCAGCCCATAGACTTTTTCATAATGGGCCTTTGGTGAACATAAATTACACCAATATGATTAGATTTATCTGGAGGAATATCATGACAAATTTTGGCATACCAAGGAGGATCATTAAAGATAATATAATGAAATTTGAAAGTAGACCATTCAAGACTTTTGTAATAGTCAGAATGTTAAGCATTACTGTAATTTAGTGGCCTATCCCCAAAGAAATGGACAAGTTGAGGTTTTCGATAAGACAATTGTTGATGAAATGAACAAATGTTTGGAGAAAGAAAAAGGTCTTGGGTGGATTAGCTTCCCCATATTCTCTGAGAATATCTAACACTTTCTAGGAATTCCACCAGGAAAATTCCCTTTGCCCTAGATTATGGAATGGAATCCATAAGTTGGCTATAAGCTAGATTACTGACCATGAAGATGATTGTTTATTATCAAATATTGAAAAAATAAATCATAAGGAATGAGCTTTCTTTCCACTAAATAAAAAGCAGTAATCCTGACACCTCTACTTGCTCTGTAATAGAGGGCTATAGTTAGTTGCCGATAGAGGGGCGCAACCTTCCTGTTCTCTATTTCTCGAGGTCGAGGGCGAACCACATATACCATTTCACAAGAGCTGAGCTGAGAGAATAGTGATTTTTTTATTTTGAGTTTGGATGATTCCCAGATCTTATACTAATAATAATTGTAAAAGTAAAACAACAAAGGCATCAATCTGAGGAATTTTAGGTTGGATACTATGTGCTAAGGAAGGCTTTCAATAATGAGAAAAAGTCATCAAATGGAAATTGGGACCTAATTGGTAGGGGAAATTCAAAATCATCAAGGACGACTTTTAAGGAGGCTATCATATGGAAACAATAGGGGCAGGGAGATAATTAAATCATGGAATCAACCAATCTTAAGAAATTTTATTTTTAAAACACTTTAGGAAAATTTATTTTTAAAGCATCTTTTAAAGTTTTAATTCTTTTGTCATTTAAATTTCTAAATATTTCAAGGATTCAATTAAAGAAAGTTTATCTTATTGTTCCAAATGGTAGACCAACATATTTAATTACAAATTATCATATTGGATAGGCCGTCATCATCACAAATTTGTTCAAATTTTTCCAATCAAGCTTTAATCTCCCCCTTTTTTGCCTTAGTATAGTTACACTTGATCATGTCTCAAGGTTACATATTTTTGTCTCTAACAAACACAAAAACATCAAGAATATCGTAGGCAAGAAAAGACCAGCAGGGTACCTTAGGCATCAAGTGTTTCAACTTTCGTAGGATAAAATCCCGAATGAGTGGATTTCCATATGACCAAATGCATATTTTCCATATTTTGTTTTAGGACTAAGGAAAATACAATAGGTATATTTTATCGATGTGAATTATGATTATATATGGGATATTGTTTACCCAAAAAATGCAGAGGTATGATGATATAAACATCTAATGATAAAAACATCAGATGTTTATATCATCATAACTCTACATTTTTTGGGTATACAATATCTCATATGTAATCATGATTCATATCGAAAAAATATAACTATTGTTTTGACGACAACATCCTAAAATATAAGACTAATGATAAAAAAAATGTTCAGCATAGAAAATAGGAAAGCGAAAAGCACAAAATTAACTGATAAGTTCATTCATAAAGCATTTATTTCACTAGAGTTAGGTTGTCAAAACTACAAAATGAAGATAAACAAAGACATAAAATAATGAAAACGACCATTATCTTTGGCGAATCACCAGCTTGATATAGCAACTTGAAAACCATAATGAGGATTAGGCTAGAACTCATTTTCACTATCATGGGACAGGAGATAATTAGTCACTAGATAAAGAGGAATGACATCGTTGTGTATCCAACATTTATCATTTACTAGGGGTGGAAATTGAACATGAGGGCAATCCAACTAGTACCAATACAAAAACTTGGAGTGTTTTGCAGATTTTTATACATCTAGGGCATTGATCAGACCATTTGTCTCGCTTAGTCTAAGTGCAGGGGGTATCTATCTAGCGTTCATTATAGCTAACGACCCAAACTGAGCGAGGACCCTACCTGAAATGGAAGTTCAAATGGATAATTTAGCATTATAATAAAAGTTTGATCGACTCATTCTTTGCAAACCTTGCTGAGCTACTTCCTTAAAGAATTTTTTCACTCATCAATAAAATAATAATGTTTACATAATATTTGATATCAAACCGAAGAAAAGCAACCCCACAGTCTGCTCACCATAAGCAATTTTCATTTTTTAGAGTGATTGTCGAATAGAGAATTCTTCTCGAGCATGTCCACAAGAATATCGACCAAAAATAAAATCCAAGTCTTCATTCTTTAGGACAACTGGAACCAAAGCCAACTTATTTTCATACTATAAAATTTAAAAGGAACGGGAATTCAAAAACTATAAACAGATCGATCAAGCATAAATAAGCATCTAAAAGTAATTTAATGAGATTAAATAGACAATGGGGCTAAAATAATGAGTCATTTCATTTTAGAAGTAATTTGTAAAGCCCTTACAAAGAAAACATCAAAAAGATAAGAAATACAAAGCATACAAAAATCCTAAACTAATCTAATTAGCTGGACCTTATTCAAATATTGTCACCTACTCTTGATTGACCACAACCTTAACTTGGACCATGGCCTATTTTTCCTATGAGCACAATCCTTGCCCTGGTATATGCCTTCTGCCTCTTCTTCATTAAAGTTAATTGAGAACCTATATGGTGTTCATCGAAAAGATTTGACTCAGGGGGACCCTGAACTTGACCAAGGATTAATCCCAACCTTTTTTAAAGAAATATTTGCAGATGAAGTCTAATTATTTCTTAGCTTGACCAATGTCATGATCCCATCCCTAGTTGTAAACTTTGTCCTTAGACTCTAAGGCGGCGGATAGAGATTGTACAGACTCCTCAGTATCCTTCTCCAGCTTATCGATCTTAGATACTTACCTGGAAAGATCTAAGTACTTAGTCTTTACCTAAACTTTATAGTAATTTTCAGCAGCCTTCTAGGAGTCGTTCATGGTGTGTGTAAGATTAAAATTAGCCTTATCTTGGTTGGTCCTCCTATTTAGGATGTCAAAAAAATCCACCAGAAACTATAAGACAAAACCATAACAAAATAAATTAGCACAAAAAACATAAAGTGATAATCCGAACATAAGCCACAAAAGGAGATACTAGATAAAACTTTGGGATAGTGTGGGGGGGCAGGTTTTTAGTTGATAGGATACCAAAAAGTTAATGATCTTCTCATAAATAGGCCCCCCTCAGTAGTGCAGGGGGCAGATCGGTGTTCTGGGCCACTGACAAAGTGGAAGGTCCCTTCCTCTTAGCAGAGGCATCCACATTTTTTATGAGTGGAGTAGTTGTAAGACTTATCCTACTATTTCTATTCTTCATAGGTTAGACATGCGATTTGTCAGAGGAATCCCCCCGTTAACAAGATCCGATGGACCCCCAAATATCTTATTTGTCGAATGTTAGTCATTTAGTGAATTGGGGAAAAAAGGCCCTATCCAACAGGTTTATAATCCTTTCCCTCGACGAAATTTCCTCCTTGAATGTAGAAGGGATGATGAATGTAATGGATGTTACATCTATGAACTTAAATGAACTTGAAGAGATTGAGGATAAAAATCTTATTTTTTGTGTAAAACATGTGTTTCTAGATTTTATTTACCGGACAGGCAACAAAGGAGGTTCTTATGGAAGTGTAATTCAACAACATTGAAGCTGACATTAGATGCTCCGCAACTATCATTAAAGGCTTTATAAATATTCAAATCTTGCTTAGCACGTCAAAGTTAATGTGCATTTCGTCGAGATCCCTCTTTTGGTTCTTTTACAAAAGATAACGAACAACGACATCAGCAAAAATGAAGCAAGACTTGGAGAAATAGAAAAATAACAGGAAAAGTTAATATTGGACCTATTTCATGTCCCCTGTTAGGGCACCTATGGTCCCTATAATGTTCATTACACTCAAGAATAGATAGGTGCTCCCATTACTTTTATAATGAAATAATGATACCAGTAATCCTGGAAGGTTTACTACAAGGACCCTCTTTACCTTCCTCGCCTTCTGATAAAAAATATCATCATTCATCATTATCCACATGTAATAGTAATGGATCTCCAGGATCCCTAATCGAGTTCTATACAACTCATTTATCCTATTTACCCCTTCACTATTCTATAAGTATCGGGGAAACATTGGTATGGAAGTACACATAATAACTCGTAAAAGTCTTAAAAGAGTTGGCATGGAGGGAAAATTATATCGGCTTTAGCAGTAAATTAGGAAAATATCAAATGTCCCCCCTCAATGTTATAATAATCTTTGGGTTTTTTCTGCGAAATCTATGATCACCCACTCAGAAATTGAGAAACATCTCCTAAACTCCTCAATGGAACCCTCGCCATTCGAATAAATCATTTTCTAAGTAAATAAATAAGAACAAAAGAAGAAGTAAAGACAATGCCTGAAGGAAAATTATAAAAAAATAAGAGAATGGAAAGATATGAACTTACAGTGACAAATGAGGTAAATGGCTCTGAGTCATTTTTTAATAATGAAGAATAAATTTCTCTTTGAAATGACTAGGGAATATCATTATTTTCCCTAGTTAAACTTTTTAGAAAAATCATCATTTGAAACACGCCCCCAAATGTTGTCTGTCGGTTGCTACCACCTTTTAGCTAAAGGGCACAAAATTACCAGCATAGCCCTGAAATATCAAAGAAAATTAAAAGTATCCTTTGGGTTTAACGGGAAAAATGAAGGCAACATTCAACTTGAAAAACACAAAGTGTTGGCACCCTTCGTCCATAAATTTTATAGGTGGTCAAATTCACTTACCAACCATAATTAAATTTATAGTTAACAGACAAGAAAACCTCTCTAACCCAATCAGGTTGCAAAGCTTTGGGGGTAATTATTAGAGAATTATCTAACGAAGTCAAGAGCGGATAATGTGTGTCTGGTAGAATTAGTAACAAACACAACTCAAAGAGATGATAATGAATTTAGGTCAACCTATAGATATTTCAAAATTAGATTTACCTGATTAGATCAGGATAGTAATCGAAGTTCATCAACTCCCATCTCACTTAGTCTCTTTATCCTTACTCAGAGTAAGATCTGAGGTTCATCTAGACAAAAATTCTAGATTTCTCCTTAAGGAGTTGCTTTCTATGTAGAGTAATGATCAGCCTAGATCAACACATATATCATGAATGGTCGACGATTGTGAGAAATGACTTCGCCAGCAAGATAAGGAAACACAACTCCAAATGGAATATAATGAACACCTTCAATGACTACTGCTGAAGATAAAGAAATAACTTCATGAGGGAAATCGTAAGGGTCGTAGTTAGACGCCTAATCCTCAGGCGAGCAAAACTCGTAATTGAGGAAGGATTACTAGCCACGAGAAGGATCATTCAGAGAACAAAAGTCATTTGATATGGCAAAATTGAGATAAAATATTACAAGTAAGATATATTAAGGTTGCTCCGAAGAGAGAAAGATTAACACCCAACTCATTATGGAATTGAATCCACAAAAGACCTTGCAAGAACGGTCCACGTCACACAGATGAAGCCCCCTTTCTCAAGGGAAATTAAAGAGTAGGAGACTCTAAAGAAGTTCACAGTCCCAAGGTTCAATATATTCATGAGGAAGACTGGCCCCATAGATTATGTTTGCCAGTATAGGTAAGTGATGACTCTATGGAACCACAAGAATGCTCTTATGTATCGAATATTTTGATACAGACTAGGATATTTCGCCCAGTAGTGGCTCGAGAGGCTACCCCGTAGGTCGATTAAAAGCTTTAAGTACTTTATGAAATCATTTGTCGCTCGCTTTATAACTACCATCTTCCATTCGAAGAGGATGGATTCTCTCCTCTCCATGAGGAAGAATCCATAAAAGACATTGTAAGAATATGCCAAACATCATTGGGAAACCTTCAACGAGGTTGAAGATTGCTCGGAGAAGGTTATCGAACCATCATTCAATATTGGCTTACCCCCTAACTCCATATTTCACTAGTAACTCACCAAGATGAAAGCATACATCATCGAATATCTCATATCACGTATTAAGAAGTATGCTAAAGTGGAAGATGTGGTCAATCTCAGCTAGGGAGAAACTGGTCGTGCAAACGCGACCAAAGGAAATGACAAGGAAAATACCCCAAAGAAGGGGAATATAAAGCATAGCGGACAAGATAGAAAAGGGAACAATGCAGACTCATCTAAGGAATTCCAGACCATTAACAAGGTTTTCATGAAGCTAATTTATAAAATCCTGAGCAAGATCAAGGACCAACAGTTTCTCAAGTGGTCGAAAAATATGGGAGGTGATTCGAGCAAGAGGAATAATACACTCAGGTCTGCCTACCACAAGGAAAACGGACATAAGACAGAATTTCAAGTCCTTAAAATCCCATCTAGAGGAATTAGCTCAGGCAGGGCATTTGAATAATTACATTAGAAAGAAATTTGATCTGGTTGCCACCAACGGTGACCCGAAACTAGATAACATTCTGGACGACAGAATAAGTCATCGGTCGTCATTATTTACGGGGCATATAACCCCAAGAAGATCTATTGCAACACAGTTAAGATGGAACATAAGAAGGCCACGATAGTAATGGAGGCCTTTCATATTGAACCCACAAAAAGGTAAGATAGCAAACACAATCAACCTAAAGATATGGGCTACAACAAGAACATAATGTTCACGGAAGGCGATTTGAATGGGGTAAGGACCCCACACCATGATGCACTAGTAATCACTCTAAGGATTGTAAACTGGGATGTGGATAATCCACTAGTGGATCAAGGTAGATATTTTGAAGTAGTGTACTTGGATCTTTTTCACAAGATTAAATTAAAATTGAAAGACCTAAAGGAAGCGATCGTTCCATTAGTCAGCTTCGCTGGAAAGATGACCATGTTATTATGAAAGGTAGTTCTAACGATAAAGGAAGGAAACATCTCTAAACTCATCGAGTTTCTAGTGGTGGACATTGAATCACCGAACCATGCCATCCATGAAAGAGGGTGGTTAAATGCCATAAGGGCGTTGCCTTTAACATACTATAAAAAACTCAAGTGTGTTATAGAGTATGGAATAATGGAAATTAGGGGAAATCAGACCGTTGCTCGAAAGTGTTACATTGTTGCCACCAGGCCTATGGAAAAGAAGAAGAAAGAAAAGAAAGTCATCCATGAAACATCTTAGGATGGATCCATTCGATCCAAATATCAACTAATGTATAGCAGACCAAGGGTAAAAGAGACAAGAGTTAACCCCACTAAAAGAGTCGTGGAAAGATTGAAGGAAGTGGCTTTTGATGAGAGACGACTAAAAAGGAAATTTTTAATCGGTATAACACTATCCGACCAAGAAAGGAAGGAATTAATCACTTTTCTGTAGAAAAACTTAAACGTATTTGCATGAAAACTGTATAACATGCTAGGTATCAATCCCAGAGTCACTTGCCATCAACTTCATGTTTATGTAGCATTTCTGCTCACTACACTTCCCCATAAAAGGCCAAAGCAGTGGAAAAGGATGTAGTAAATTTTTTGGAGGCAAGGTCCATCAGAGAAGTTCAATTCCCAAAATAGCTCACAAACTCAGTAGTGGTACGAAAGAGCTATAAAACAACCCTGGAGGGTATGTGTGGATTTCAAAGAACTTACTAAAGATTGTCCTAAAAATAATCTCTCTTTGCCAAAGATAGGTAAGTCGGTCGATGCCACAGGAACCCACGAAAGGATGAGCCTTTTGGATACCTACTCAGGGTATCACCAGATCCTACTGTTTAGGCCCGATCAATATAATACCTCATTTATCACCCCTAGTCTTGTACTATTATAAGGTCTCGCATTTAGCCTAAAAACTGAAGCCATGTACTAGATATTAATCACCAAAATGTTCAAAAGTCAAATGGCAAAGACAATGGAGGTGTATATTGACGATATGATTATCAAGAGCAGGTGTAAAGATGATCATGTTAATGACTTAGCAAAGACAATTAGAATCCTCAGGCACTACCAAATGAAGCTCAGTAAGAGCAAATGATCCTTTGGGAACTAGTTCGAAAAGTTACTTGGCTACTTGGTTAGTAAAAGAAGGATTAAGGCAAACACTGACCAAATAGTTGTGATAAATTCAAAAGCTAACTAGGATTCTGGAACCTTTGAACCGTTTCATCTCTAAGTCATCCGAATCGTACCCACCATTCTTTAAACTATTGAATAAGGAAAAAGGCCTCAACTAGAACGACGAGTGCTCAAAGTCCCTTGAATAAATTCTATACTATTTGAGAAAACCTCCTCTATTGACCATTTCAGACCGAGGAGGCCCTCTATATCTCTACCTACCAGTTTCAAGCCATGCGGTTAGTTCAACCTTGGTTTATAAAAAGGAAGGATGACAATTCCTCATTTATTACGTCAGTAAGATGCTCCAGGATGTCAAGGAGCACTACCTCCCACTGGACAACTTGGCCTACTCTTTGTTCATTGCATCTCGAAAGTTAAAACACTACTTTGAGGCCCATTCAATCACAGTCATCACATCCTTTTTCACTCAAATTTGTTCTTCACAAGGCTGACCTATCTGGACGTATATCCAAATAATGAATCAAACTCTGGAGGTTTGATATACAATATCAACTGGGAATATAGATTAAGAGACAAGTGTTGGTTGATTTTATTATAGAATTTCTAGGGGAAGAAGCACTTAGCGACCAACAAGTTGTCGATCAATTGAAATGTCATGACATTGACCAATCCAGGAAGTGGATATTGTATGTGGATGGGGCTTCAAACTCTAAAAGGGATAAATTAAGGATTATGTTCATCATACTGGAGAACAAAATGATCGAGCAAGGAATAAGGATGGACTTTAATGCGTCTAACAAAAAAGCTGAGTGCGAAGCCCTCATAGTCGAACTATGTAAGGCTCACTTGTTGGGGGCAAATCATTTTAATGTATACTGTGATTCAAAGCTAGTGTCCAATAAGGTTATTGGAGACTTCAATGCTAAGGATGAAGTGATGGCGGCATACCTACATGTGGCTTATGATTTGATCTCAAAATTCGTGGTAGTTCACATTCAATAGTTCCCCTGGGGTAATAATAGTTATGCCGGTACCTTAGCAGCCCTAATATTAGCAATGGAATCCAATCTGAGGAGAACAATTGAAGTGGAATTCCTCGATAAGTCGATTATTATGAAGCCAGTAATCTCCGAAAAAGTTCTCATCATGGAAAAAAGTTCTAGCTGAATGGACCGGGTAATTGCCTATTTATAGAATGGCATCTTTCCAACCGAATAAAGCAATCCCATTAAGTCAGTGTAAAAGATATGTGATTTTACTTGGGGCCCAAAGGAAAGTTTTACACAATATCATTCACAGGACCTTACCTCCAATGTGTGCATCAAAACGATGTTAACCAGGTTTTTGATGAACTACATGATGGAATTTACGAGTGCCACGCACGAGGAATATCTCTTGCCTTTAGAGCAATCAAAGAAGGGTATTGGTGGCCATACATCCAAAAAGATGCAAGCACTTACGTCCAAAAGTGTGAAAATGCCAAAAGTTTTACCCTATACTTTATCAACTAGCCAGCGATTTGAAGTCACTAACTAGTCCAAGGTCGTTCACACAGTGGGGGTTAAATATTATGGGACCACTCCTAACATCACAAGGAAATCGTAAGTATCTAATGGTTGGCACAAATTACTTCAGAAAGTGGATTGGAGCAGAGCTACTGGAGAACGTAAGAGACATAGATATGATCAAATTCATCTAGAGGAATGTTGTAACACACTTTTAGATACCCAGGACAATCATCACGAAAATGGAACACGACTTGAAAGAGAACCTTTTCAAGGTTTTTGTGATGACCATGAAATTAAACACCATTTCAATTTTGTTGACTAATCCCAAAGAAATAGCCAAGTCGAGGTATTAAATAAAAACAATGCTCGGCAGTATACAAAAATAGATTAAAAAAGCAAAGAGATCTTGGGCGGATGAGCTTCCCCCATGTTCTGTGGGCATATTGTAAACACCTAGGATGCCCACTGGGGAAATGCCATTCGCTATAATGTAAGGGAGGGAGGCTATGACCCCTTTGGAATATGGTGTGCCAACCATGAGTTCCACCGTTGCCAAGCAAGGTTTGAATGATGAAACTATGGGAACTAAACTTTACCTAGTAGAAGAACGAAAGGAACAAGCCATGATAAAACTAGCCTCTTACCAACGACAACTAGCGAAGTAATACAATAAAGGCATCATGTGGGCCGTTATGTTCTCTAAAAATTCCTTGGTAGTGCAAAAAAACATTCAGATGGAAAATTCAGACCTCACTAGGAGGTACTATTCAAGGTGCTAAGAGATGAACTACAGGGATCCTATCATTTGAAAATAATGTAAGGAAGGGAGATACCCAAGGCTTAGAATGCAGCTAATCTCAAGAAGTTTTACTTTTAAGGTTCATACTTGCTTAAGTTATTTCTAGCATAATTAGTATTTGCAAATTTTTATTTTAAAACTTACGACACTCGTGGGTTGATCTAACATTTTTATTAAAAGCCCAAGTGGTTAAGTTGGTTACTTAACATTGTTTTAAAATGCCATGCTTACATTTTAAATTAACATTCATAGTATCAATAAACAATACCTTAGCTTAATTATAATTGTGAATTGGTCAATTATAATTAAGCCTAAGATCTCCAGGTCTTCATCATAAAAAATTCAAAGACCTCATGAACTGTCAAGGAAAATAAAAGACCTGCGGGGGATTCCTAGGCACGGAATGAACCCAATTTTAGTTGGATAAAAATCTTAAATGGGTGGATGGCCCTAAAACTAGGTGTATTTTTTCCATAGTCTGTTCTAGGCTTAAGGTGGTGTGATGAAACAACCTAAAAAGTAAGACAAGATAATAAAATACATGCTCAACATAGTGAAATGGAAAAAGGCAAAATGATGATATTAAGCAAACAACTTGTTATAAAAATCTCGTTTACAACAATAATGGTGGAAAATAAAACAACAATTATTATTGGATAGTGAGAGTAACAACGATTACTCTTCTTCGGCTATCATCAGGGTTTGGATGCTGTATTGACTAAGGCTCATGGTTATACTATGAGCCTTTCGATAGCTATCCTCTGCTTTAGAAAGTTTCTACTTAAGGGAGTCATTTTCATTTTGGATAAGGGACCCAATATCCCCGACATCCTTTGACCTAACATGTTGTGCCTTCAAGGAATTTTCTTCCTCCTCCATGCGAGTGCCCACATCTCCTAAGTCTTTTACACCATCTTTCATCTTGGCCACTAGGGTAGACTGGTCTTTATAGGCGTCATTCATCTTTAATAGGGGCTTGTGAACAAAAATAAATGCATGACGAGATTAATCACTTGCATCCCGACTAAGGATGACATCAAGATTGCTAACAAAAGAAGGAATATCCTCGGTAACATTGGTATGCTACAAAAAGTAAGAATGAAAGAGGAATATTAAACATTAATGAAAAACATAATTGAAATTTACAAAAGTCTTTCATTAATAATCAAAACGGGCCAAGCCTTATGTGACACCCCGCCTAATTAATTATCGGGTGATCAGTCCTTAATTAATCAATTCCAGAATATCAAGTTGGTTCAGATAATGCATACTTTCAAAATCTCAAATTTTAATTTAATAAAGCTAACCACCTAGTATGTAAAAAGGGTGATGTCAAATTTTTTATCTTGTTATTAACCAATCAAAAAGAATACTGACAATTGCCATGCATCATAGTAAGATAAGTAAAGTCTGACTGAAGTAAAATAAATGTTTGGAGTAAACATCTCCAGATACAATCCCATACAAAAAATCAAATGAAATAAATCAAATCTAAGAGAGAATTTAAAATGACTAAATCTCTGAAAGTAAGCTGAAGTAAGGGCGACATGTCCAACATGATAAATAACTGAAGAGAAAGAATAAGCCGAGTCGTATACTAGAAATTATCCTGTAGCTTCCACAGCAGCTACAACACGACAACTGAATAGAGTCTCCTAAGGCTGGTGTCCTTGTGGCTGGGCACCTAAAATAATGTAATAATAGAAAGATATACAGAAAAATGGGTCAGAGCCCGAGTTGAAAGACAGTTTAAAATAGCAAGTGCTTAAATTGATTCAATTAGCACAATTATTAATCAATTTAACTTAGCGTACTCACTTGAGATACTCACCCCTCAATCTAGTGTGCACGTCTAACGAGCCTAACTACCCATACTAGTCATGATACCCTGGCTGACTACTAAGTGTATAAATATGATGTTTTAAAGTCTCCCTAAATAACACAAAGCCAACGTAATTATAATTTCGTCATAATTTTAGGATTACATTAGCTTATTCTCATATTCTTATAAGTGCCCAAGTGATCATACCATAAGTGTACATAAATATGCATCGCAACATAAGACACTAAACATGATTCTAGTAAACATACATTATTCTCTTTATGTA
Source organism: Sambucus nigra (assembly GCA_949130495.1). Taxonomy (NCBI): domain Eukaryota; kingdom Viridiplantae; phylum Streptophyta; class Magnoliopsida; order Dipsacales; family Adoxaceae; genus Sambucus; species Sambucus nigra. Next base: position 807,662,311 of record OX422207.1, read on the forward strand.
TACATATCAATATATAAATATAGCAATATTGCACCATTGGTTGAGAAACCTTTAATGCTACGCTTACTCGGCTATCTAGTCCATTTGCAAAGCTTACGCATAGAGGACAACAAGTTCAATCTCTCGAGAACCAATAGAAACATAAACACATATTTTAGGCGAACATAGTCCCAAGCCGATGGGCTACACACATACCTACGCACCCATACGACCGTCATCACTATCAATCTCATGGATATCCCGTACCTAGGTTCCATGCTCTAGTGGTACGACTCTAAATTCCTCGAAAGCACACAAAATTCGATCGTCCACAACGCATTAACCTCTGTTCAATAGCCAGTAGCTAGGTATGTCATGCAAATAGTATTTTGAACAAAAAGCATGCACACAACTTACATAAATTCATTAGCTTTCCACAGTCTAGTATTTGCAGTACGTATAATATATCTCTTATTATAACCCGAACCCTATTCGTAGATACTATCACTTGTATTTTCGCACTCCTTAACTCTATGGATTTTTATACTTTTCCGAGGGTTAACTTATTCTCCGCTCATTAATAGTTGTTAATATAAGTCACTCGTTAATCATACTGGTTTAACACTTATTTAAATAAGCCTACGAAAAGTTCGAAACTAAAAAAAAAATTGGGTTTAAAAAGGTCATTCTGGAAGCTCGTTAGAACACCCAGAAATCTCGTTCGAACGAGGTCGTTCGAACGAAGGGTTTCGAACGAACCACCAAACTCGTTAGAAGGCTACTAGAATCTCGTTAGAAGTATCGTTCGAACGAGGTCATTTGAACGGCCTGGGCTGGACTTCTAACGAAATTTCTGAAGTTGCCCAGTTCGTCTCTCTCAACTTCGTTTTTCCAAATTTTCACCACTCAAAACTCAACCTAAATTCATTATAACCCAAGTACAATGTTTCCCACTATCCTAAGTCATCTTAGAACACATAATAACATAATTTTGGGGGTCAAATCCTTCTAATCATCATGAAATTTCAATAAATCCCCAAAATTTACCACAAACCCTATTAACATGAACCCAAAATTTATTTGTCCATAAAAACTCCATTTTTAATTCGTGATTTACATCTAGTTCACCAACTTTCATATTTATATTAAGGGGAAAATCCTCTACATACAAACCCCCATTAGATTTTCTAAATTTTCTACACGATTTCATCATAGGAAAACCCAATTTGGTATTTATTGTTCTAAAACCTCAATATATGTTAACAAGAGTAATAATTGCTAAGAGAAGAGAGAGATAATCACTTGCCTTAATACAAACTTCTGATTCGCGGGTTGAAAATGGTATAAGGACGATCCTCCTGACACGAACTACGCACTGGTGTACTTTTTATTGTGAAAGGTTGAGTTCTTGGCTTAGGGCTCTAATGGAGTCTTCTTCTCCTTCCTTAGTTCTCTCTCTCTTTTCCTCTCTTTCTCACGTAGGTTGCAACTGACAGACCACTAATTTTAAAATGCTATTAATTAACCTAATTTTCGTGCATTTAATTACCCCAAAATCCCTAAAGACCGAAATACCCCTCCGGGGTGCCATTTTGGGTTAAAAAGTCCCGGACTCCAAATACAATACTCGAATAGTATTTTCTGACTATTTCGACCCTTCCGAACACTCTGGCGCACTCAAAATAGTCGTCCAAGTTATACAAAGATAATTTATCTTTTAACCCTCCAAATATATACAAATGACATGACTCATGCGTGTCCCAAATATTTATAACATAACTGCCGAGGGGGCTGAGTCTTACACCGTGGGTTCAGACGGGGGACTACATTTTAATGAGAGATTGGTTGTTCCTGAGGGTGAAGATTTGCGATACAAGGTGATGATAGAGTCGTACGGTTCCCGATTTGCAGTGCATCCCGGTGGGGATAAGATATATCAGGACATGCATAGACAGTACTGGTGGAGCGGAATGAAGAAGCATATTGTCGAGTTCGTCTCAAAATGTGCCACTTATCATTTGGTAAAGGTGGACCATCAGAGACTGGCGGGACTTCTACAACCATTAGAGGTTCTTATGTGGACATGGGAGAGAAATTCCATGGATTTCATCACGGGATTACCTACATCGCAGAGGGGTCATGATTCGATATGGGTGATAGTGGATCGGTTAACCAAGGTAACCCACTTCCTGCCAGCCAAGACAGACAACACCGCGGGACAGTATGCCCAGTTATTCATAGTAGATATAGTTAGACTCCATGGAGTGCCTCTCAATATCGTGTCTGAGAAAGATAAGGTGTTCCTTTCTCGATTTTGGGAAAGTTTTCAGGAGGCGTTGGGTACGAAGTTGTGGCTGAGCACATCCTATCACCCGCAGATGGATGGTCAGACAGAGCGGACGAATCAGATGTTAGAAGACATGTTACGGATGTGCATAATTTATTTTGGCGGAGGTTGGGAGTAGTACCTTCCACTGGTGGAGTTTGCTTATAACAACTCCTACCAGTTTACTATCGGTATGGATCCATTCGAAGCCTTATACGACAGACCTTGTCGTTCACCATCATGTTGGCTAGAGGTGGGGGACAAAAAGTTACTGGGTCCGGAAGTAATTCAGGATACTTCGGCGAGGATATAGTTGATTCAGAGTCGTATTCGAGTCTCTCAGGATCGGCAGAAGAGCTACGCTAATGCTAAACGTTATTTTTTAGAGTTCAACATTGGGGATCAGGTGTTACTTCGGGTGTCTCCTATGAAAGGAGTTATGCATTTTAGGAAGAAGGGAAAGTTGACGCCTAGGTATGTAGGGCCATTCCCCATTATCAAGAGGATTGGGCCAGTTGCTTATAGACTTGGGTTACCGGAGCACTTGCATAGAGTCCATGACGTGTTCCATATCTCTTCACTAAGGAGATTTCTTCGAGATGATTTGGCCCATACTTACATTGCGTTAGAGGAGATAGACTTACAGCCTGATAGCTCGTACGAGGAGGGACCAATAGCTATCCTAGACCGTAGCGAGAGGAAGTTGAGGTAAAAAATGGTACCACTAGTACGTGTTCAGTGGCGACACCATAATGTTAAGGAATAAACCTGGGAGCGCGAGGATGATATGCGTGAACGTTATCCAGAATTATTCTTGCCAAGTATATATATTCTTTTTCCGAATTTCGAGACGAAATTCTGTTATTAGGGGGGAAGTATGTAATACCCCGTATTTTTGTGGAAAATGGGGATTAATTAAATTAAAGGGAGAAAATGTAAATTGCAATTAATTAAATTTTATTATAATAATCACTAGCGGGATGAGAATTAGTAATTATTGAAATAATAGTATGGCCGGGAATGCGATACACGACAGTTATGTTATTGGGACACGCATGAGTCACGTCATTTGTATATATTTGGAGGGTTAAAAGATAAATTATCTTTGTATAACTTGGACGACTATTTTGAGTGCGCCAGAGTCTTCGGAAGGATCGAAATAGTCAAAAAACACTATTCGAGTATTGTATTTGGAGTCCGGGACTTTTTAACCCAAAACGACACCCCGGAGGGGTATTTCGGTCTTTAATGATTTTGGGGTAATTAAATGCACGAAAATTAGGTTAATTAATAGCATTTTAAAGTTAGTGGTCTGTCAGTTGCAACCTACGTGAGAAAGAGAGGAAAAGAGAGAGAGAATCAAGGAAGGAGAAGAAGACTCCATTAGAGCCCTAAGCCAAGAACTCAACCTTTCACAACAAAAAGTACACTAGCGCGTAGATCGTGTCAGGAGGATCATCCATATACCATTTTTAACTCCCAAATCAGAAGTTTGTATTAAGGCAAGTGATTATCTTGCTCTTCTCTTAGCAATTATTACTCTTGTTAACATATATTGAGGTTTTAGAACAATAAATACCAAATTGGGTTTTTCTATGATGAAATCGTGTAGAAAATTTAGAAAATCTGATGGGGGTTTACATGTTGAGGATTTTCCCCTTAATAGAAATGTGAAAGTTGGTGAACTAGATGTAAATCACGAATTAAAAATGGAGTTTTTATGGACAAATAAATTATGGGTTCATGTTAATAGGGTTTGTGGTAAAATTTGAGGATTTATTGAAATTTCATGATGATTAGAAGGATTTGACCCCCAAAATTATGTTATTATGTGTTCTAAGATGACTTAGGATAGTGGGAAACATTGTACTTGGGTTATAATGAATTTAGGTTGAGTTTTGAGTGGTGAAAATTTGGAAAAACGAAGTTGAGAGAGACGAACTGGGCAACTTCAGAAATTTCGTTAAAAGTCCAGCCCAGGTCGTTCGAACGAGATTCCAGAAGCCTTCTAACGAGTTTGGTGGTTCGTTCGAAACCCTTCGTTCGAACGAAATTTCTGGGTCTTCTAACGAGATTCCAGAATGACCTTTTTAAACCCAATTTTTTTTAGTTTCAAACTTTTCGTAGGCTTATTTAGATGAGTGTCAAACTAGTATGATTAACGAGTGACTTATATTAACAACTATTAATGAGAGGAGAATAAGTCGACCCTCGGAAAAGTATAAAAAACCCATAGAGTTAAGGGGTATGAAAATACAAGCGAGAGTATCTACGAATAGGGTTCGGGTTATAAGAAGAGATATATTATACGTACTGTAAATACTATAATTGTGTGCATGATTTTTGTTCAAAATACTATTTGTATGACATACCTAGCTACTGGCTATCGAACGGAGGTTAACGCGCTGTGGACGATCGAATCTTGTGTGCCTTTGGGGGATTTATTGTCGTACCACTAGAGCATGGAACCTAGGTACGGGCTATCCGTGAGATTGATAGTGATGACGGTCGTATGGGTGTGTAGGTATGTGCGCAGCCCATCGGCTTGGGACTATGTTCGCCTCCAATATGTGTTTATGTTTCTACTGGTTCTCGAGAGATTGAACATGTTGTCCTCTATGCATGAGCTTTGCAAATGGACTAGATAGCCGAGTAAGCATAGCATTAAGGGTTTCTCAACCAAAGGTGAAATATTGCTATATTTATATATTGATATGTATACATAAAGTGAATAATGTATGTATACTGGAATCATGTTTGGTGTCTTATGTTGCGATGCATATTTATGTACACTTATGGTATGATCAGTTGGGCATTTATAAGAATATGAGAATAAGCTAATGTAATCCTCAAATTATGACGAAATTATAATTACGTCGGCTTTGTGTTATTTAGGGAGACTTTCAAACATCATATTTATACACTTAGTAGTCAGCGAGGGTATCATGACTAGTATGGGTAGTTAGGCTCGTTAGACGTGAACACTAGATTGAGGGGTGAGTATCTCAAGTGAGTACGGTAAGTTAACTTGATTAATAATTGTGCTAATAGAATCAATTTAAGCACTTGCTATTTTAAACTGTTTTTCAACTCGGGCCCTGACCCGTTTTTCTATATATCTTTCTATTGTTCCATTATTCTAGGTGCCTAGCCACAGGGACACCAGCCTTAGGAGACTCTATTCAGTTACCGTGCTGTAGCTGTTGTGGAAGCTACATGATAATTTCTAGTAGACGACTCAGCTTATTCTTTCTCTTCAGTTATCTATCCTATTGGACATATTGTCCTTACTTCAGTTTACTTTTAGAGATTTAGTCGTTTTAAATTCTCTCTTAGATTTGATTTATTGTATGGGATTGTATCTGGAGATGTTTACTCCAAACATTTATTTTACTTCAGTCAGACTTTACTTATCTTACTGTGATGCATGACAATTGTGAGTATTCTTTTTTATTAGTTAATAACAAGATAAAAATTTTGACATCACCCTTTTTAAATACTATGTGGTTAGATTTATTAAATTAAAATTTGAGATTTCGACAATGATGCATTATCTGAACCAACTTGATATTCTGAACTTGATTAATTAAGGACTGATCACCTGGTAATTAATTAGGCGAGGTGTCACAGCTTATAAATAAAGACGAAGGGAAAAATATAAGAGCATATAAGATAATCGTTCCTAACTAAGTTTGCTTGATTTTTACCTGTTCCATGGACTCTTGGGCTTTTCCCTTGGCAGATGCAGAAGAACTCTGGTGGACTAGAACGTCTGTGGTAGCCTCCTCATCAAATTTTGATAGGGAACTCGGGTTATACTCGCCAAGAATCTCAGAATCAGCAGGCACATTCACCCTTACCAAGGAAGCATCCCAACCCTTCTTAAAGATGGATCTCCTAATGAAGACTAGCTTGTAGCCTTTATCATAACTTGCCTCCTTAGCCACAAAAATATCTTAACACTTTTGCCGTAAATGATCATATTCAGCCACAAGCTAGTCGTTGTTGACCTTCAGCTTGTTGTGATCGCTCCTTAGTGTGCACATATCATTACTGGTGGACTTTTTCTCCTCGTCATAAACCTTCTTGGCAATAGTGAGAGCCTCCTTGGACTTGTCTAAGGCTACCGTCATATCATCATTTATTTTAGATTGATTTGAGCGATGGAGATAAAATCCTCCACAAACTAAAAATAGGCAAACAAGAAGCATGTAAGGAACACAAAAGAGGAACTCAATAACTTCATAATAGAAAAAAGAGAATTTTTTAGCTTACCGAAACTAATACCTGAGAAGCTTGGGATGAAAGCTTGTCATATGATAGTTGTTTGATTAAATTACGATCATAGGCCAGCACTAACCTCTTCAGCAAACCATAGGCCAATGAAGGGTTCTTAGCCACCGACATCACCTGCGAAGTTCTCATAGAAGTGGGGGAATCACCTTTCTTCGAGAGTTATAGAGGCATATAGGAAGAGGCATTGTCCTTTTTGCCTTTTTCTCAAACTAATAAATCCAACTCAGTAGCCGAAGGGCCCTCTTGCACAGTCCTCTTTAAGGATATGGTTTTGGGGAAGGAACGATTAACACCTTCATCATTAATCATCAGTAGTCTTATTATGGGTGCCATCGAGTCTTCTTACTCAGTAATAATGGACTCAACGTTTAAAGATTCAAAGGAGGATTAGGTAAAATCTTCCTCGCTTAGTGAAGGAAGTGGAAGATCAGGAATTTTGTACACTAGACGAGTAGTACAACTGCCAGTGGAATTCTTGTACTTGAGGAGAAAGGAGGCGGAACAAGGATGATCACCACCTTAAATCAAGGGTTTCCTCAACTTATAGATTTTCATCATCTCTTCCTTGTTAATATGGGAAAGAGAAGGCTCTTTTTTCTTCGATCGAGTTGCTCAGAAAAAAGAAAACTTTTCTATCAGCAACCACATAATCAAGAGAAAATTCAAAAGCATAAAAAATAATGTATTAACTTATATCACTCCCCCATTCTGGAAAAAAAAAACCTTGGTGCTATTCGCCCTTTGGGAGAGGAGGATGTTGCTAATTTCGGGAAATAAAACCCTGATCCGAATACCATTTATTGGAATCAGAAAGGTTATCTACTAAAATCCTGTGAGCCTTCCTCGCCTTCAGATATAAAAGACCAGGAATAAAAAAATCTAATTTCAGGGATCCCTATATTGGTCCCATACAATTCATTTATTCTGTGAACTCCATTTACAATTCGCCATGTATTTTGAGCACATTAGGTGGGAACGATATAACAAAATTCATAAAATTTCAAAAAACGTTAGTTTAGGGGAAATGTTATTCCCCCATTAGCTACTGAGAGGGTACGGATTAAATGGCCACCCTCAACAACGATGCAATTACTGAAATGGGGGCACACACGATCGTAACCCAATGAGGAATTGAATAAGTTTTTCTAAACTCCCCCAAGGTCCTCTTATTGATAGTGTAAACCATTTTCAAAGAAGAAAAGAATAGAAGAAGACTACGCCAGGAATAAAAACAGAAGGAACTATAGAGATGGAAAAATCAAACAAAGAAAAAGAAGACTTACAAAATGAATTGAGAAAATAGGAGCTCTGGAAAGTCTTCTGAGCAAGAGAAGAAGGAAGTAAATTAATGTTACAGAGTTCGAAACGAGTGAGGATTGAATTCCAAGAGTTCAATCACAAGGAACGAGACTCAAGATCAAATTTGGCGATTTATTTTTATACATAATACTAGCATACCCATGATGTTTTAAAATAATTACAGATATGTCCGAGCGCACATCTCAGGCTTTGGACTCAACTTGGGCCAACAAAGCATATAAAATTCTTCGGCCCATCTTTGACAAAGAATTTCATGGGCAATTACTAGTGCAAATCCATGAAGGCCCAACTTTCGATAGTCCAAACAGGCCCAGTGTGCTGCCCAAGTCAAAATTAACATCGCATAGATAAATACGAGAATATATTACGTGGATAATTGAAGACTCATTTTGGTTACCTACATTCTCGGAGGAGATAAACAAGAATCATCAACGAGCCAATAAAGAGCTAGATGATATTCGTGTACAACTCAACTACTTTTATTACTATAGATAAGACCCTTACCCTCGAGCAATGGGGCATGTAATTCGAAACCTCAGAAAAATTAATAAAGGATTTTTTACTGTTTGGGGTCCAATAGTTTTCACTATATAGAGTTTAGATCCATTTGTTTATATTATAGTTGGTTGGGGTCTAAAATCGATGGAAGTTGTTAGTTGACTAGTTCGACCGTCAGTTGACTCATCTTTTCAGCCGAAAAACTCTTTAACCCCTTAATACATAAGTACACATTAGTATAAGTATATAATAGTGTATTAAAAAAATTCTATATTACTTCTAATTGATTTTAATAAAAAAAACTTTTTTTAGTAACAAGTTTTTTATAAAATAAAAAGGTTCCTTAAAATGAAAAAGGTTTTATACAATGTTTTTTTTATTAACTGTTTTTTATAAAGTCAAAAAGTTTTATAAAATCAAAAGATTTTATGAAAAGGTTTTTCATAAAATCTTTTTTTTATAAAATGATAAAAAAACTATTTATATAAACTGTATTTTAAACACACTATTTTTGAAAATATTTTTATACACTTTTTTTTAATAAAAAAACACTGTTTTTATACACTGTTTTTCAAAATAAAAAAACTATTTTATACTTTTTTTATACACTGTTTTTTAAAATGTTAAAAAGAAAGTTTTTATACATTGTTTTTAAAAAACGCTAAAAACACTATTTATAAAATTGATTTTTTAATATTAAGAAAACAATTTAAAAAACCTGTTTCTATACACTGTTTGTTAAACAAAACACTGTTTTTTAAAATGGTTTTATACCTTTTTTTTAAAACACTAGGTTTGATCAAACCAGTTTTTTTTTTTTTAAGATAAAAACGGTGTTTTTTTTACAGTTAAAAAAATAATTTTTAACGTTAAAAAAATTAAAAACAGTGTTTTTAACGTTTATTATAAACATTTTTTTTAAACGGTGTTTTTTAAAAAGCAGTGCATAAAAATAGTTTTTTTAAAAATAAAACAGTGTAAAAACAGGATTGTTAACATTTGATAAAAACATCGATTTTATAAAAATAGTTAATAAAAAAAATGTGTAAAAACTTTTTCATTTTATAAAAAAGTTTTAATAAAAAAGTTTTTTTTTTTATTAAAAACAAGTAGAAATAATGTAGAATTTGTTTTCAATACACTAATATATACTTATACTATTATGTATTAATGTATTAAGCGGTAAAAGCGTCTTTTTGGTTCAAAAAGTGAATCAACTGACGATCAAACCAGTCAACTAACGGTTTCCATCGATTTTGGATCTCAACCAATTATAATGTAAACAAATGGACCCAAACTCTAAATAGTGAAAACTACTGGACCCCAAATAGTAAAAAACCTGCTAATAAAATTTGAGAAAACCTTAATGAACGTAGGCAATTGCCGAACCATGTAAGTACGATGTGTTGTGACTATTTCGTACTCTCTTAATCCTTTTGCTCTTTAGAATTATTAATTGTATTTCTTGCACTCACAATAATAATAATTTTAATAATAATAAATAAAATATTAATGATAATAATAATAATATAACTACTAATATTATACACACATGAGAAGTGGAAAGATTTGGAAAAGATGGAGAAATGGTTTGGGTATGTTTTATTGAGTATCCAAAAGTGTCACGGGTCAATTGAAGTTCGAGTTGATGCATTTATTCGTATTTTCTTGTAATTGATGGAAATTTGTGCATTTGCGCACCGCAACTGCACATTAACATAGAAAATTGACGAATGCATGTATAAGAGTAATTGTAGATTTTAATAACAATTAAAATAAAACCACTTAGGATATAAATATGTTAGTTTTAAATGCTTCTCAAATTTTTCATTAATTGATAAGCAAATAAGAAAGGAGTCATTTCTAGTCATGGTGAGGAAGAACCTTCCCAAAAACTCCTTTAAAAGAGAGAATCTTATGTTAGAATATAGAAGTTCTTATGAAATGTGAACACTCAAATTGAATATATTACATGCATTACTCTATTCTATTTGATTACCTACTATGGTGGTTAACGTGGCTGGTTCGGTAGGACCTGTCCCTTCAACCAATAAACACTAGTGTCCAGGAATGACTTCTGCCGTTAAAATTTGACCTTAAATTTTTTTAAACAAATAAGACTCATTAATTATTCACTTGATCATATCCATAGATGATTACAAATGCTCAGGAACGCGGTTTCTTCAAACTCCTAATCAGCACCCATTTTTTACAATTTGTTTGATTTTGCCGCCCAGTATCATCTATGATTTGATTATTTTGACTTAAATGTATAATTGACTCGTTTTCCGTTACCTTTACTCTGTCCATGCGTTCTTATTCTATCAAAACTTTATTTATGACTTACCAACACTTTACTCCGTAGGAAACACGGCCACTCATAGAAGCTATAAACATGGGTGCATGCATTACATAATGTATACAGGCCTGGTCGCATAATTAGCCTTAGTACTTTAGGGTAAGTCTCGAAACTAATTAAAAAGATGGATGGTTTACGCGATACTGCCTTGGCGCACTATAGAAATGGTTCGAGAAGCATTCGATCTTTGGCAAAAAAGTTCTACAACGCGATGGATTGGGATGGCGATGGGGAAGTAACATTCGAGGAATTCAGCTGGTTCATGGAAGAAGAGGGGCATTCGGGTTTGGGTAGTGAGGAGTTCTTCGAGTGGCTGGACATTGACGATAAGGGCATTCTGGATTTTGAGGATGTGTTGACCCTGTACTACATTGTTAAGAGTGGGAGGCCTTTTTGCACTAACTGTGGGTTGTTCATTGATGAGACCTTTTACACTTGTGTGCAATGCTTTGAAAGCCCTGGAAGGGATTACTATCTCTGCTACCATTGCTATTACAACAAGAGGTGGGAACATGACATTCATGAAGGTCGTTGCCAAATCTTGGACAACTTCACCTTGCTTGAAGCCAAGAGAGCTGCTGTTGTTAACCGGGTAAGGAACTCCCTTGTCAATAATATTGAGATTAAGCAATAAATTTCTTTAAGATTTTTTAAATTGTTTAGTATTTTCCAAGTTTTAATAATATAAATATTTATTTCTCTTCATAAATTATGTTATAATTAGTTTCAAATGAATCATGGCCGTCTAAAGAGATCAATCACAATCAATCAATTACGTCGCATAAATATGAACCCTAATGCTCTCATGTACATTGGTTTACAACAAACTAGGGGATGCTATATTCTTAGACTAGTTGGCTTGTATAGACTACTTCTGTGCCAAAAAAAGCCCAAAAGAACAGGACGAGATGTGTTATAACTTCCCTTATACCAAATTAGCAATGAACTCAGGAATAAGTATCATAGTCTAGACGGTGCAACTTTATTTTCTTCAAAACACTTCGAATTTCTCTCCCGTCAAATCATCTAATAAAATACAATGTATCACTAGCCTCCAGATTTTTCGAACTCCCTTCCTACCATTTGGGGGATGTCAAGACTCTAACAATGCCCTCGCCGATTTAAACACCACCTATGAAATACGGCTCAGAGATAAGAAAACATCACAAAGCCCCTCATCACCCAACAATTCAGGTGTAGATGATTTGTCATCTTTTCTGCCTCTTTACACATCTAGCATCGACTAACCATTTCAACTGTCTGCTCTTATGCAAGCCCTCAGTTAACAATATCGCTTGTTTGGCAGCGATCCAGACAAAGAGCATAACTTTCGAAGGCACCTTCGACTTATAAATCTCCTTCCATGGAAGGCTAACATTCTCATTCCCGCTAGCTCCCTGTCAAGACGAAATAATAATCTTTTATCGTAAAAATTCCCTCCCGCCTGACATCCATCTCAGAACATCTTCTCCTCCTAATGGTATAGGTATCATTCCCAACCAAACGAAGAAAGCCTGGGTTTCCTCTAACTCCCAGTCCCACAATCGTGTTCTAAATTTTGGGTTACACACAACTCGACTCCCTTCCAGCGTCATATGATCATCTACCAAGCCGTCTTTATCCCCTCTTATACTAAGGCCATCCACAATGGGATACTTTAAATATAAAGGTATAAGGTTCGAAAACTGATGTTGGTTCATAATGGGATCCCTTTCTTCTATGGAGAAATGTGAGACTTTGGAGTATTTGGGAATGGAAAAATTGTAAACGGGAAAATGCCGGATGTGTAACAGTTCGATGTCTAGAGTGGCCAGATGTGGAACAATTCCACATATGAAATAGATGCGTAAATCTTCCACGTTTGCCCTCCAAACGTGTAAATGTTCCACGTTTTTAACCTTAACCCCTACTCTAGCGAATCCCTTAATGTTCCCACAAATTTGAGGCAGGGTTAATGAATCCCCTTTCTCTTCTACAATAATATATTTCCATTGTGTACTAATATTACCTGAACTAAAGGATCCACAATGGGTTTAACGTACCAATTGTGGATGGCCAAAATATCATAGGGAATTGGTCCTCCAGAATGTCATTTGGCCCCCACTTGTTCTTTCAGTCCTATTATCGTTCTGCAAATGAAACTCCGTGTATCTATAGAATTCCCCCACCCCTTCAAAATATGCTTCCACAACCCCACTCCATGTGCAAATTGTCTCACTATAGGATCCCACCCGAGATGAGTAGATCCTCCCTAGCTACCACCACTCCTCTCCATAACTTATTTTCCTTGTGAGAGAATCTCCACAACTATTTACCTAACAATGAGTTGTTGAAGAAATCTAGGTTCTTTAATCCCTAACCCCCTCCTTAACTATCTTGCATACTTCCTCCCAACCCACTAGGCATTATTTGGAACTATATTCATTACTTTTCCAAAAAAAAAAAAAAAATCTCTCATCATCTTCTCCAGCATCTTTCGCAGTGAACCTGACAATGGTAAAATGGACAAGAAGTGGGTTGGTAGTTGTGAAAAAGTGATTTTTATCAATGTTAACCTCCCACCCTTCGCTGTGAAATAATTCTTCCATCCCACCAATCTCCCTTTGACTTCCAAAATCGTGTCTTATATATCTTTAGTCTTGTACATAGCCCCTAACAATAGTCCGAAATATGAGTTACCCACTCTACATCCCAACGTCCTTGCCATACTACCCACATTCCTACCTCCCCCTACCTAAATCCTCACAAACTTTCTGGCATTATTTATAGTCTTGAAACTGCCTTGAATCACATCAACAAAAGTCTTAGAGATCTTAACCGACCCTATTTTGTTTTATATAAGATAATCATATCGTCTGCAAATAACCCATGAGATGCCCTAAACATACTCACGCTTGGATGCCCAATTACGGAACTGATAATCAACCCCGCCTTTACCACAAGACTCAACATCTGGCTAAAGACCTATATGACCAAAGTGAGAGGAAGGTCGTGTGAACTTGAAAAGAACCCCTCTGGAACCTCATTAATCAGAACCGAGAACCTGACAGGTGAGATGCAACGTGTAATAGAAATGACATCTTCAACATATTTTCACAGTCCGAGAAAATAACATGTGAAGATGTGTTACATCTTCGAAGGTTATTTGGGTTTGGCATGCATTAGTTATGCCCTTTTAGGTATTATTGACTCCTAAATTTCAATTAGTCAATGTACAAATTAACATTAATCAATTAATTTTCTATATGAAAAATCTAAATATACCCCTACCATGACTTTCTTCTTTCTCTATCATACATCATTAAATCAAAAGAAATATAAAATGAAAAAAAAATAATCCGGATATTATATAGGCTTGTGTGTGCGCACGCGCACGTGTAATCTCGATTTACATATATGTATATATATGATGAAAATCTTAGGTGGAAATTTAAAAAGAAAAGGAAATATAGATAGTAAGAGACTAGAACAGACGAATGTGTAGTTGGCGTCATGGGTGACAGTCTTTGTGAGAGAGAGATACATAAAAAGGAGATATGAAATAGAAAAAAATAATCTAGAAAGATCGTGTTTCGTGGTAGGAGTGGGATGTTTAGGTGTTATTTACCTTCTCTTTTCTATATTTCTTTTTATATGTCATAACTCCATTAACAAATAATCGTCAATTGAAGGAATCCATTTAAATGGGGCCAATTTGTACAGTAAAAGTTTGAATCCCAATACACCATAACTAAGTGACGTTGAAACCCAAACAATCTAATTTTCAGCCCAAAAATTAAAAAATGTTTTTTGACTTTAGTCGCATCTACAAAGATGTATTTACGCTTTACTCTCATGTGTTTTTAAAATTGTAAAAAGTCTCATAACCACCCAAATCCGCCTATAACTTCCCTGTAACCACCCAGCCTTCTTTTTGTAGACAATGACACTTGTCCCATATAGAACCAATAACTAAAAAAATAAAACTATGAAAATAGCAACGAATAAATCATTATAAGTAGGACTAAATTAACAATTGTTGTATCACTTTATAAATATATGAGTACGATTAGGACTTTTAAAAATATGTGACTATTAAAACAGTTACTAACAACAAATGATTGATGCAGAAAATGTCAAAGGCAATTGTACCTGCAAGTCGAAGCAATAGGGATTATGATTATGAACGAACTGAAAGTGGACGCAACAGTAAAAGAAGCAGTGGGAGAAGAAGTAGGCATTATGATTCTAAACGAAATGAAAGTAGAAGAAGTGGGGATTATGCTTATGAGCGAATTAAAAGTCGAGGTAGAAGTCGAACAAGTAGCAATCGTTCTGATAGTAAACGAAATGTAAGTCGAAGAAGTAGTAGTCGTTCTAATAGCGAACGAAATGTAAGTCGAGGTAGCAGTCGAAGAATTAGTAGCCGTTCTGCAAGTCGAGGCAGCAGTCGAAGAAGTAGTAGCCGAAGGGGAAGTGGTTGTTCTACCTCTCGTTCACTTGTTCCAGCTAGTCATGGCTCAAATAATAAAGTAAGTACCCAATCAAACAATTACACATACTATTTAATTTCCTTCTAGTTTTTCTACGTTAAGTAAATTCATTTTATCCAATGACACACTAGTCTACCTATTTCAAATGAAGTACTTTGAGCCTGATTCATCATTCACTTATTGTTTTTTAGCATGTGAAAATAGCACGTCAGTCACCTAATAGAAAGGAATTAGTCACTATGTGAACTAGTCCTAAAAAGAATGTACGTAACATTTTTATTTAGGATTAAAGTTGATCCAATTTCATTGTTTAAAATTTATTTTCCAACAACCCCCCATTTGAATGAAATTGTAAGATAATTTTCAAAAAGACATATTGAGACACTAAAAATAGTTCAATTAGGAATTCTATGTATCGGGAGATGTAGTTTACGACTTTGAACCTTCCTTACTAAGAATACATTGAATTTACAAGCTATGCTGTGAATATGAAGTCTTAAAACATTAGTCGTTGATGTAAAATAAGATAGGTCTCACATAGATCCTTGTTGCACAGAGTTAGTTCTCACAATTGTGTTCATTTTATCCCTTAATATTTCAATGTCTCATGAGTGCTTTAGGATATCAAGCCTTTGAGATTCTCGTTGAAGAAGCCCCATTTCATACTCACATAGGTGATTCACCGTGAAAAGTACCTTGCAGTACCACACTTGTTTATCTAGCTATTGGGATCATTAGAAACATTATTTAAGCTAAAGTATAACATAATTGCATCATAGGAGTAAGTAGGAAAATTAATCTTTAAAGTGTAACTAGAGGGACATCCAAAACTTCATTCCCCATTAAACATAAATCATGGGATCTTTACTTAATTAAGTCATGTTGCAATCATTGCGACTCTTTATTATAGCTTTTAAGCATATTCTCATCGATGTTGAATTAACTTTCTCCCTCGGTAAAGGTTTTGTAAAGCGATCCATTATATTTTCTTTTCTTATGCACTGTCAATGGAAATAATATCACTTGCGATAAATTGTCTAACAATATTATGTCTACATACGCCTAGGCTTCATGTTATACACAAAATTATATACCGTAGAGAGTTTTTCTTGATTCCATGATATATAGATATGGAAAGCATAGTTTTGGCCAGATATGAATATTATTTGAGAAATATAGAAGCCATTCATCTTTTTCAAGTTTTGTCTATTGCAATAAATCCCTACTCCATCGTTGACCGAAAATTCAAAAAATTTAAAGCAAGATATAGCTCCATCACACCAGCGAATACATATCCACTTATGGGTTTTCACTCCTTTAAGTCTGATATCCAATTTTCATTGATATGTCCTAAATATCACAAGATACCTTCTATGTTGAAACCCATAGTTCATGATTCACTTTAAGTACTTTAAAGCCCTTGCAAATGCTTCCTAAAGTTCATCGCCTATGTGTTACATGTGTATCTACTCAATTTCCTTACGGCGTAAAAAATATTGGATCTTATTCAATTCAGGTTGTACATTATACCACAAATAATATGAGAATATTATGGTTTGGGGATTAAATTTTTGTTATTCTATTTTCAATTGATGCTTTAATTGAAAATGGCAATCTAAAAGGTAAACGTTTATCTTAATCAAACTTATTGAACATATTTTCAATACAATGGGATTCAGATATGATATAACCATACGTCAAAATTATCATTAGGCCTAACATTTTCCTTTCCAATTTCTTTCATATAAAAATTTCTTGCTAAAATTTTCTTAGTAACATTTATTATGTCAATATTTGTTCTTTAATTAACAAGTTATTATCATAGAGACAAATAATATTCATGCCTCTAATTAGCCTACCACCACCACTACTAATAATACTACTCAGAAGATGTTTTATTTGTTTTCTTTTGTGGAATCTTATTAATAATTTGATTTGTAGAAACTAAAGCTTCTCTAAACAAATTAAAGGGTAGTCCATAATTGAAAAACATGGCATTGACTATGTCTTTCAATGCTTTATTTTTCCTCTCGAAAATTGCATTTTGCTGAGGAGTGTATGGTGTTGTCGTTTGGTGAACCATATTTTCATAAAATTCATATACTGGTTATTAATATTTTATCCTCTATAAGATCTTAGTGTTTTAATCTTTTTATTAATTTGATGTCAAACTTTAATTTTATAAATAGTAAATATTTCAAATGCTTCATCTTTACTATGAAGTATATAAACATAATAATATCGAATGCAACCCTCAAAGAGTAATAAATTATTTCTTAACACCTCTAGTTTGAATTTGTCTAAGGTCAAATATGTCATAATGAATTTAGTATCATTGATTTTGAAGTTAGGAACTAAACTCAATGTAATTATTATATTTGTAGAGATTTAATTAACGTGTTCTAATCTATCATCCCAAATACTAAATGGACCAATCATATAAGAAATAATATTTTTATGATCATTAATAATATAAT
This sequence comes from Sambucus nigra, assembly GCA_949130495.1. Classification (NCBI taxonomy): domain Eukaryota; kingdom Viridiplantae; phylum Streptophyta; class Magnoliopsida; order Dipsacales; family Adoxaceae; genus Sambucus; species Sambucus nigra. The sequence continues at coordinate 807,680,038 of OX422207.1, forward strand.
CAATCGTTATATCTAGATTAAACATCCTATCACTTGAAACCTTTTATCATAAACCCCCTACATGTGGTGAGTACAAATTTGTTTAATTCAATACTAATTTAAATCCGCTGTTACATAATAATGATCAACGCATGAAATCCTTAAACATTTTGGGAACATGGATTATATTATTTAAAATAATATTTTTAAGAAGCAAACTTGAGAATAATCTTTCCTTGTCCTTAAATAGTTTAACTTGAAGAGGTCCACATGAATAGTTGTTTTGCTTTATCGAATTTTGTACCATGTGGATACTTTGATCGAAATAGATGAGGCATGCCATTTTATAAATACAAGGAGACTTCAAATTATACCAATGTAAATTATGATAAGTTTTGCATCCTTCAATAGATTTTTATCAGATATGTAATTTATGAGACCAACCATTTGATTTAATAACCATTTTACATGGATTGTAAATATCAAATAAAATTAATTGAAGATCAAAAGGTGTCTTGTGATGATTAAATATTTCAAAATAAAATTATATAGACTTAAGACAAATTTGAGCACACTGATCGAATAATTTCTAGTACCAATTAGAATGATAGTTTACATGCATATTGTAGATTACAGGTCAGTCAAATATAATGATTTTGAATTATATACCCAATAAAAAATTATTAAATGGTGTAAAAGTTTTCTTAGTTTACACTAGTGTAAGTTGAATCCTCATATATATATATATATACACACACATACACACACAGAGACAAACTAGCTAAATGCTCGTGCCTAAAGGCATGGAATTTTTTTCCAAAGTACATAATTACAAAATGGTGAAAATTTTGTTTTCCAACAAAACAAGGTGTAATTTAAAAATAAACCAGGTATAATCTCATTTGTTTATAATACTATCCACGTGCTTAACAAATAACAAATAGTCCAACAACATTCAAAAAGTCTAAATTCAGCAAACTAATTCATATATACAATATTCATCAACCGAATTCACACTGTACCTCAAATAAACAAAGTGTCAATCTTCAAAAAAACAAACTATAAAAAACAAAGTGTCAATTTTACATATAAGTTCAAGCTATAAAAAACAAAAGCCTCATGGACTTCTTTATAATCTAAAATAAAATAGAAGACATTACAAAATGAACACTAAATGAAACAAACACATCTCTATTTGCTATGTTTGCTAGATCCCAAACTAATCATAAGAAAGTCATTTACTCTACTTCAAACATCGATCCATGCAAATTTTCATATCCATTTTCTGCAATGCATACAAAAAGAAGAAGAGATGTGACACCTGCCTATTTTAATCACGAGTGATCAGTCATTTACTAAAATAAATAAGAATCTCATTTTGTTCATTCTTAGCATCACTGTTGAAAGCTTTTTTTAAATTACTAACCACCTATGTTAAATTAAGTCGATGCCAATTTTATCTTTCATTGAAAGCCAATGAGTAAAACATTAACTAAAACAAACAATAGTAAAACTACATAACCAAACACACCAATAAGGAAAGTCTAAATATCATATAATATAGCCAAACACTGAACAAACCATCAGTTACCCAAAATCTAAAACAACATCTGAATAAAATAATCAATACAAGTAGCTGCATCTGAAAATAAAAGGGGCAATACGCCCAGCTGATAACTGAAGTAAAGAACATATTCTAGAATACAATAAATGAAGTGGCTACTCAACAACCTGCCAGCCTCCACATCAACTGCAGTTATGTGTCCCTAGAAATAATCCTCAAGTCTGGTGTCCCTGTTCCTGGACACCAAAAAATATTTTGAAAAATAGATTTAACACTGGTCAAAGCCCAAAATCTTTAAAAAAATATTTAGTACGTATTTAAATTGTAGTTATAAAAGCAATTATTAGATATACACTTTAGTCCAGCGTACAGTCCCTTAAGTTCCTCACCTCTCATTTATTGTGCACACCTAACGTTTTCTATTAAACCCACCTAGCCCAGTCTAACTAGCCAGATGTATGTAACTGACCACAACAGGTTGATCTCCCTCGTACCACCTATACAATATGCTACCGTTAAGTCAATAATTTCATCTTAACCAAATATTATTATTACAACATTAATTAAGTTTCTCAAACTGAAATTGCTTTTAAATATACACCATCTATCTACTCTACCGCCACACACAAGTATAATAATATCATTTATATATATTTATCACACTACAATATATACAAGTACAGCATCCTCCGGAATGGCCACCGCGATGTATGCATACTCTGCTATTATGTCTATGTACCTCTCATACTAAATCATGGACTATCGGTTGGGAATGTCTCCTCGAACCATAAATCAAATGGCACACAAAGGAAGCGAACATAGTTCTAAGCCTTTGGGCTACGCACATACCTAACGTACCCAATGGCACGTCGGTCCCACTAATACACTACACATAGTGAGCCGCCCTAAGTTCTATGTTTTGGGTCACACATCCAGACCTCACTAGAATCGCCAATGTGGGATCGCACTCTGCGCGGAGCCCCTGATAGCAGGCAACGTAGGTATGTTCACACACATAGAAAATCACATAACATGTATTCACACTACCTACCTACCTACCTATATATATATATATATATATATATATATACACATACAATTAACCTATAATATATCTTGTACGTAGTATTTATCTCTCTCAAATAGTCAGTGTACTAATGATTCTCACATAATGTTTTATTCATATTGTTCGAGTATCACACACCACTAGGAGGGTCCCAACTATCCCTTAAGTTATTTCAGTAGTTAAAACATCACTATACTACTGGTATTAGCCTTAGGTTATTGTTTACTTTTCTCGTAACCCAAATCGTAAATTCTTGATACGCATCTCAATCGGTTAACTATCGTCGGTCCTAATCTCAATTTTACCCTCATTAAGATTAGCCATGCCCTAACTAAATGGATATTGACCTTCTCTAAGTCTTAACATAGATACTAAACTATCACCAAAATTTCCCGTAATTAATTTCATGCGGAAGTATGACCTAAATAATCAAACTTAACAAAACTGGGGAGCAGAAGCAGTTAGTAATATTAGGCGAACCAGTTTGCACTACTTGACACCCCCCTGTTGTTGTTATGAGTTTTCATAACTTATACTATTGCAAACCTTCATGGATCTTTCCCAAACTCTTATTAAACATACCCAATCATCCAAATATGTTAAAGGGCAGTTTCTAACGTAAATAACACATCAAGATTATAAGAAATCTACCCAAGAACAGATCAAAACTTATAATTCATCAAAACCCTAGTTTATGATGTTCTTTAAGCACATTCATAAGAGAGCCACATTTCTTTCAAGTTATTCATCACATATTCTTTGATTTTGTATTATCATTATAGAGGTATTAATTTAACATGAATCCTACCCCAAATTATGGGCCATACCCAACTAAATCCCGAGAATGAATCCAAATCATGTGATTTAAACCCTACTCAACATGGGTATTATAACACGCTTAAAATAATTGCAAGATAAACACTTGCTTTGATAAAGTAGGTCTGATTTTCATTCTGAGATGATGAGGTTGATCTTTCCTTGCTCCGATCAGAATTCGACAACGTTGATCGTGCGAAAAGCTATGGAATGGCCTAAGTTTCTTCTTCTTCTCCTCTCCTATGGAATCCTCCATATCCCAACTGTTGTAACCCTAGCTCATAACTCAAAGGGGATGATATAACACTCAAATTTTTGGAGTTCCTTCTACCCTAGACTCTTAAATAACCTAAACACCCTTACTTGGTGTCAGTTTGATCTAAAATCCTCCCGGAACCCAAATAGTACACCTGGGTGTACTATTTCAACTATTTTGACCCATTTGAAATCAACTATGACCTCGAAATCTCCCTCTGAGTCACTCTATATAAATATCCTATCTCGACCTCAGTGTAGTCAACACCTGAATTCTGGTTGAGATATAATACAGTCACGTCGATGTCACTCGCTAAATCATATGTTATTTACTACTCACTTAATAAATTTATTCCATAAATATTAAGCATTATCTCTCACAATTAATATTTTAATAAACACGTGATATTTAATTCAGTTAAATTACAGTACATATGTAATTTAAAATAAGCGAACTAATTAAATTCAAAATACTTAGAAATACAGGATGTTACAAGAGAGAGTTAAGAAAACATGAGAAAACGAATCTTTTTTCACAAATAAATGACTTAAAATACAAAATCAGTGAATTTAGATTCTAAAACCACCCAAATGTCAATCCCATTAATCTTTTCCCCATTTGAACCCCAAAACATAAAAACACAGTAAACCTACAAAATTAAAACAAATAGAACCCTTAAGATATATAATACAAAAGTCGGGGGTGACTTCAACTCCTCCATTCTTGAAATATTACTACACTCAATCAGGACCAATAAACCTATAGACCCTGAGACCATTTCTCATTTACCTGCATATATAAAGTAAAGAAAAAAAAAACGTTACATTTATAAACCAAAAATGCAGACTAAATTACACACATATAAATTAAGATGGATATTGGAGTTGGGTGGGTTTAAAGGAGGTAAATAAAGTTCAAGAGTAAAACAGTTCATTTAAAAAATCAACATCCTTTCTATGTGAGTCAACTTAACGTGGTAAGAAATAAAACAATTAAAAAATCATATATAGCACTCACATGTCATTTAACTAACCGCCTCTTAGTCTTATTCCTGCCTTGTTACACCTTTGGCTTGTATACTCTTAGAACCACTATTATCCTTCCCAAGCCATGAGATTTACGCTCATGATTTCCAACCCCACACCAATACCTAAGCAATGCATGTTTAGGGTCCAAATAGGCACAATTTATGCACAACATGGATAGAATACTTATGAGTAAAGATGAAAATTCCAAGAAAGATAAAAATTTGCATCTAGTTATATTACATATACCAGGAAAAATGGCATAGAATGAATTCATCTTCATTCACTTGATCTCTAGGAGACAGGGCGAGCACATTCCCCACAAGAATGTCTCCAATATGTAATTTAACTAACTGCCCCTGGTCATGTTCTTGCCTTGTTACACCAAAATGATGTGCAATATTTTTTTAAGTTATAGCCCTGGAAATACGACAATCTTATAGCTCTGAAGGCACAAATGAAAAATCCAAAGGATTGTATATTGTATAATGATTTCAAAATATTTATGTTACAACACAAAATTTCTGTTAAGATGAAACATACTAAGTCCTAAATGGAGAGTCCCAAATGCAGTATACAATTAACAAAATGTATCATCCTTATTTTTTAATTAAAACTATTGAGGTCACATCTAAAAGCACTAGAACAAAATAATTGAACATTTAATAATATCAAGTCTATAGAATATGTATTAAATTTTGGGGAAGAAATTATATACAGAAATCTAAACTTCGCTACGTGCTCCACAAATCATATAAGATCACGTAATTTCTTCCATAACAAAATCAAAATATAAACAAAAAAGCATATATTTATACATTTTCCAAGACTGACAAATAAGTGAAATAGTAGGAGTTAGGATCCAAATCCACATACAACCCACGTTTAGAATGCCCAGATGAAAAAGGAGAGACTTTACCAATGTTTTCCTTTAATAGTTTTTTGCCTTACCCTTTATGTCATCTTTGAAGTATGAACTCTTCAAAACCTATAGTAAAATTACACTAAGAGATGACCTTTTGTTAATATAACATAAAGCTCAAAATTACCTAAGATCAAGACATGTTAATTTTAACTACATTTAGTCAACAACTTAATAGAGGAAAATTTAAGCATTAAAGATGAAATAGATTTAGTTCGAACCCAAAAGAACCTCATATATGATACAATATATTTTTTGTAAAGATATCAGAGACGATACATTGAATGGTGGAGTGGGAGAGAGAATTAATAAATAAACCTGAAAAATTAATCAAATTAGAGTAAAATTGAACAAAACTTCATCAGATACTCTTTAAAACAAAATTTATTATCTTAAACAAATTGAAATCTGAACATCAAAATACTATAGGTCTGAAACAACAAATCATTATTAAAACAACCTAAATAATAAAAGAATAAATGAACAACAAAAGTGCAGTTTGGAAGAGAGTGAAATCGAGAACAAAAAAAAACTCTAAGAACTTGGGACCATTTAATATGTTATATAAAAAAATGGAGGTAGAAATGAAAAATACTATACTTGATGTCGATTTGCAAGAAAAAATCGGTCAGATTTAAAAAAGTAAACCACCCCAAACCCCATACTACACCTAAGGCAGAGATGAACTGTTTTGTTTTTTAGATCTGACTCCATCCCAATCCTCTCACTATTGTCGTCGATCAATGGAGCACGTTTGAGGAGAGGAATGTTGGGGGTCATATGGAGCCAACGGGCTTCATCTCTCAATTATCAGCATGCTTTGCCATTTAGCTCGAGCAGTTGGTTTAGAGAGATATGGTGTTTGTTAAAGAGAGAAATAGGAGTTCAGATGTTTGGCTCTTGGATTATAAAAAGAATTCAAGTTAAAGTGTCTTAACAAAGGCATTTCTCATCTCAAATTAAAGTATGAGAGAGGTGAGATTATTAGGAGCGGGATGTTGAAAGTATGTTACTGAAAACACCCCTTTTTAGATTTTTCCAAATTAGGAAATGGACAAATGTAGGTCCTTGGATTTGTACATGTGGAACAAATTAAACTCTTGGATTAATGTTACTGTTGTAGAACAGTAAAACACACTTCTTCCATATATATATATATATATATATATATATATATATATACTACTGGATGCCCGTGCTCGAGGGCACGACGATAAATTTGCCCCCGTGATAAAAAAAAAATTGAGAAAAAAAATTGAGAATAAATAAAAAAAAATTGAGAAAAAATAAAAAATATAAATTAAAAAAAGAAAAAAATAGTTTAAAAAATGGGAAAAATATTTAATAAAAAAATATAAATTTACATGTATTTAAAAAAATACATGTATTTATAATAGTATAATAGTATTTATAATACTATATATATAACACAAAAAAAAAGGAAAAAAATAACTTTTAGCATGACATTTCATGTATGTGCATGAAAGAGAAAAATGTCATGCATAAAAAAAGTGAAGATATTTTGGCAAAATTTTCAAAAACCATGCTCCTTTATTATTTTATTTATATATATATATATATATATATATATATATATATATATATATATATGTATGTGTGTGTGTGTGTGTGTGTGTGTGTGTGTGTGTGCACATTTGTTACATATACATACATGCATAAGGATATCAATTTATTGTAATATTAGATTTAATCATTATGGTCTCTAATGGATTGAATTAGACTACATTTATATTCGACCCATTTATACAATAGATAATATCTAAGTTATATTATGTTATTTACTATGCTCATTGTAGTTTTAGTTTGATTTTCCTTTTGTAAATTTTTTAATAGAGTTTAACTCACTATTTTTACCTTTTAGGTTTTAACCCTGAAATAGTAGCAATCGCCCTTTTAGGCTATTTTGTGAGAATAATTTGCGACACTTAATTAGTACTTATGACATTTTTGGAACCGAAGTTCATAAAGTGAAATAATAAGTGTTGAACTTAACATTAGAAAAACAAATGTGGGTGAAGGACTAACAACTCATAAATTTAAGATAATTTTGTATTTGTCAATATTTATATATTTTTCATTAGGTTTAATCCATAGTGTTTTATTATTAAAATTTATTATACGTTTATAGTATTCACTATGTATTGTATGATATAAGTTGTAATGTTTTGTTTGTGAATATTCTTGCTCTAGAATTTTACAATGCTATTTTTTTATTTTGCAACTTTGTGTTCTTTAATTTTAAGGCATTTCTTGCCCTTTGTCACCGCGGGGGGGAGGGGGGGGGGGGGGGGAGAAGGTCGAATGGTGAATTAGGCAATGCACTTGTCTTGAGATTTTAAGAGTTCCAATTCGGAGACCTACTTTCAAAAAGAGTAATGGTGTCCATCTCACCTCATTGGTTGAAATATTAAAATAATAAATATGTAGTTGTAATGGGTTGTTATGTTTTTAATGTATTGACCAATAAGGTGGGAGGATGTTCAAGCACGTATTGTGCACATATTCTTATATTTTTTTGTTTCACGTGTTTTGGTCTCCGTTTTCCATACAAAGATGATGTTCAGAATTATGAAAAAAATTAGACTTATTGATTTTCTTTTCCCAATTCTTCTAATATTTGAACAAAAAATTAAAAAGTGATTGGTCCATACTATATAAATATAGTCGGGCAAACTTTGTGATATAGTATTGGAATTTTCTTGAGGATAAATGAAGGAGAAATCGTTGGCACGGATGTTAAAACCCTACATGAGTAACGTTATAGGTACCAAGTTTCCACACCAATTTTTATCACATGTGCATTAAAGTGTTATACATATACTCAGGGTATAACATATGTAACACAAAATTGGTACATATATAATTTTCCTCGATATATATGGTATATTGTTCTTGTAATAAATTTGCGTAGGAATGAATTTGTTAAAACCTATATAGGCATCCTGTTGATATGCATTGGGGAATATAAATACTGCCTTAAGTATATTATAAAAATGATTTTATATTTAAAATTATATCTAGTGTAATAATTCACATTTCATTCATAAATAAAAACATATATGCAATCTGCAATTTATATAAAATATAGTAAAGTGGAATACTTTTGGGCTCTCTTATTGTGTGACATGACAACATTTGAAGATTACACTTTCCTTATTCTCATTTATCTATCGCCCTTTATTTATATTTCTCTTTTTCCTCCCTTAATTAATTTATTTTTCCATTTCTATTACTCTCAATTATCTTACATTTCGATTGTATCTTTTTTTATCCTTTCATTTATATGATTTTTTATGTCAAATGATTATATCCCATTTGTTACTTTTAGTATAACCTGATATTAGATAAATTAAATATTCATTCACATTTAAATTGCTCACACATTGCGTGAAACTGAATATTATTTCCTTAAGTTGTAACTTGAGTCAGCAATTACAATTCACAGTATTAATGACAGAGTTTGATCCTAGAAATCTTCAATCCTAATATTTGATAATCCCATTTAATTTTGAACTACGAAAATTGAAAAGTTATTCTTAATTAATCATAATTTGGAGAATATAGATTTTTTACTCAAAGTAAATAATTACTCTACCTCCAAACTTTTTAGATGTGAAAATCATTCAGTATTTTCCCTTGGGTTCTTGTCATTACAGAGGATAAGTTGTGCATTCTACTGTTCTTCATTTCCTCTCTTATTGACTACGTGAGATGATATGTTTTCAGACTCATTGGAAGAATGCATACAAAGCATTTGACACGGCACTCAACATCGTCAACATGGGTACTGCTGCAGCTGCTCTTTGTACCATTTTGTGAGATATCCAATGCAAATTATTGTGCATCATGAATACAAAAATTCATGGTTTTTAAATGAAATAATGTGAACTTATTTTGTATTTAAATTATGTGACACCCCGCTTAATAAAATATCGGGTGATCAGTCCTATATCAAATTAAATAGGAATCTCATATGGTTCATTCCTCGCATGACTCTCAAAAACTTTTTAAAACTTACTAACCACCTAATATTAAAAGACACGGTGCCAAATTTTATCTTTTTATTTAACATCTCTAACAACATGCGAAAGAATCTAAAGGTGACCATTAGCACTCAGTAATGCAGAAAATGAACAATTATAATCCTTCCCGAAATAACCATCGGCTACAAATCAAATACAAAAAATAAACCACAAGAGGAATAACTAATACATAATCTAAATGAAATTAAATGGACAAACTAGAGCGACATGCCCATATGGAATACTGACTGCATCATACTCTAGGAATGAAATGACTGAAACAGCCAAGTCAAAGTCCTCCAACATCCACATGTGTCTCAGCTGCGTAAACCTGGAATAAAACAATTATGGCGTCCCTGTGGCTGGACACCTAAGAGGTTTTAAAAATATTTTATAGCAAGGGTTAGAACCCAAAACATTTAAAAAATATTTAGCAAGTGAATTTAAATGCAGAAAATTAAAATGCATGAATGCTCTTCATATTTAAGTTAGTGTCGTACACTCTCTTGAGGACTCCTCACCTCTTGACTAATGTGCAAGCCTAACATACTTATATATGACCCATCTATCTATTTACCCTATAACTAGTCTTGTCATATATATGTCCATATCCTACTTTTCCCACTACTCTATCCCGAGTGAGTTTATTATACGAGTTATAAGTTATTAATCACACTAACTCATTTAAATCTCTTCTGAATTAATACCATATAACATTTTCACGAATTATATAATTTATACATTTCACATCATGTATTTACCCGTATATAAATCTGCACTATATATACGTATCGCTATATCACAACATTCACACTAACTTATTTAGGTCATTTCTCATTTAATATCATATAACAATCTATCAAGTTATATAAGTATACATTTCACATTATGTGTTCACATGTATATAAATCTACACCATATATACGTATCGCTATATTGTAACATTCGCGCACATGCCATAGATATATAAATGCTATCACAAACGCATAGTAGGCGGCCATAGTTCCCCCCGAAAGTGGTCATCCCATACCATGACGGCTCACCCCTAATAACAGACGCTATGACCTGGGGATTATACTCACCCTCCATTCGCTAGCCCGGCTACCGGTGTACTACATCTATACACAAGCCTAAAACATACAAGTCAACAATTCGACTTAAATTTCAAATAATAATCTACTAATTAATTTCATTATCATGGTGTCTCTCTACAAAATATACCCAGACTATCTATCTTTTGGCTCGAAATTCAAAATTCTCAATCCATTGTTTAATTTCATTCAATTAAGTTTACCCACTTATTTAATAAGGTTTCAAATCACTCAACCATAAACCATTATTCTCTAATCGGATTTATCCTCAACTTAATCCAAGGGTGATTTTCACAAATTCAAACCCTAAATTATAATCATAATATTTAAATCACAAAATAACAATCTCTCAAGTTATATTTATACATTTCACATTATGTAATATAAAAATCGGCACTATATATGGGTATCACTAGATCACAACATTCACTCGCATGTTGTAAATATATAACTATCCCCAGAGTATGCACTCATCAGGTGTCCTCTAGATGCTATCATAATCAAGTATACTCATCTACCCGAAAACCTAATAAGGTTAGCTCCCCGTTTCAGAAAAATGTACAAACACTGTGGAGACGGCCATAGTTTACCACGGTAGTGAGATTAAAACACACTCAAACGACCCACTCCTAAACTCGAACGTTGTGACCTGGGGACTATACTCACCTTGCATTCACTAGCCAGGGGATTCACCCACATCATACAACCTACCCCGATAGCACTGTAATGGCTATGCTTTACTATAAATATTATACACACAAATATTTATGAATCATATATATATATATATATATATATATATATTAAATCCATGTTTCCCGTGTACCAAGTCCGTAACACTAGCCTTACCTTTCCAAGTCTATCTACATAATTGATATTTAAATAATTTCACACAATTATACATTTACCACTTATGTTATGTCACCCAACTAAAATCACCCGGACTTGCATCATTAGCCCGAAATCTCATCATGTAGAACTTATTCCTCAAATCCCACATGTTGCAATTGGCACCGTTTTTTATATTCGAATACCCTCTAATTTATTACATATCTCTATAATAAATTAACTTGACCAAATCTGTGCCTAAACGCTCATAGCACTAATCCAAATTTCACCCGAGTCCATATCCTGACTCAATTGAATTAATTCACATATTAATTAATTATCTTGGTGTCGCTCAACCAAATACACCCAGACTATCTGTCTCTAGGCCCGAAATTCAAAATTCCTCATTCATTATTCAAATTTCATTCAATTAAGTTTACCCACTTAATTAATACTGCTTTAAATCATTCAATCATAAACCTTAATTCTTTAATTGGCTTTATCCTCAACTTAATCCAAAGGTGATTTTCACAAATTCAAACCCTAAATTATAACCATAATTTTTAGATTCGATTAACCCAGGAATAATTCATCATAGCTTAACAATCACGTCTGAAACAGGGGAATGGGAGAAATTTGTCAGAGTTGATCAGGTCGTTCAAATGACCAGCCATGTCGTTCGAACGACACTGGCTCTCATTTGAACTAGACATCAGGTCGTTCAAACGACCCTGGTGTTCTCTATATTCTTTCGTTGCCCTAAAAACCAGTCCTCCATTAAAACTTTACAACCTCAAATTCTGTACAGATTATACCCCAGAACATTCCCAGATTTCATCCTAAATCCACCCATTTGATTTACTCAATTTAACTACATCATCTATACCAATTGGGGCATCAAATCTACAAAATCTTATCATCTCTACAGATTTATAAATTCCAAACATGAAATCCCCAAATTCAAATGTAGAATAAACCATAACGTATTAATTAATTCACACCTTCTATAATATGAATAGGAAAATGCAATTTAACAAATGCAAGTTAAACCACTTGCCTTAGGGTTGTATAACCAAGTCCTTTGATGAAGATGATGGGTTGGATTCAAGGATCACCTCTTATTCTGGAAGTAATTTCCCAAAATCTCTAAGTTCTCTTCTAATTGTTCTCCTCTAAGGCTCTACCCAATTTTGGTGTTCTAAAATGAATTAATGTCTTCTTACCCTTTCACAATTAGAGTTATTAACTCTAATCCCCTTTTGGGGCTTATGAGCCTTCTGAAAAGGGCAAAACCCTTAACTAAATGTGTCTAGAAAAATTTTGAAACCCATATAATACCTATGGACACTCTTTTCCAACTATTTTGACCCATCTGGACTTCACCGTGCACTCCGAATTGCCATCCGGATTAATTTATAACATTCTCCAAATTCTTGACCTCAAAATGTGACACACAAAGTAATCCAAAATAATATATCCTCAATTCGCCAATTTAATAAATTCCTTAAATTAGAAATTTCCAAAATTACGAATTTAATTCTTCATAATAAAATGAATTCTTTTTCCCCAAATATAATTTAATTAAAGGTCCTTGAATTTACGGGGTGTTACATACTCCTCCCCTTACAATGGAATTTCATCCTCGAAATTCGGATAAGCCTAGTACTCCCAATCTCAACTAGCCCCACAACCACTTACTCTTAGCATTGCTAAACAAAATTATTAAGCGAATGAAATTAACCAGAGCGCCAATACGACCTCTACTAGTGCTTAATCGCATGAAATGAAACCCGTGTTTTACCCTTAATCCATAATATAACTTCTATCCCACGGCTATAACATTCCAAACACCATCCTCTCAGCATAAAAGTATACATATACACTCTTTTGTAAAAAAAAAAAAGACAACACACACTACGACGCCCTTCCTATCAGTAGTTTCCTTGCGCGAAAATAAAACTCGAGTTAGATCTCCCCACTCGATAATAAGTTCAAATACTCCAAATCACATCAGAAATGTCCCTACTCCCTGGGATTTCAATTAACAATTTATAACAATTTACACATCAATATGCAACACAAATAACATACATAACTGTATATATACTCTAGACCCTATCTCAAGTGAAACCTAGCAGCGATAATTCATACCCCAGTATTGTGGACATTCAATCTTACTATAACTATCCACTATAGCCCCAAACTATAGCTATACAGTTGAAACTTTGAAAAACATCCACGCTACTCTCATAATTCTCAAAAGTAGAAATATCTCATATAATGCAACCTTCCTCTTAGTGTACCTTCCACTTTCTTGTAGATAACACTAAATAACCCTGCCATCCCATGGTACTTAAATATATACACTACGATTATTTCGGCAGGCACATCCACTAATATTTGTCTCACTTGCGAATCCTAGTGGTAATAAGCCATAGGTTGTGACGCACTTAATGTCACTTTCAAACACACCCACGTTCAATTATTCCAAACATTCGAGGGACAACTTATTCCCATTCCTCCGAAATATACCTAAAATCATTACCTTTGTGTTTTCTCCCTGAATCTGCTAAGTATTAGCACAATAGATGTTCTAAATCCTCCTAGGATTCCCATATACCCTATATCTCGTGGTTATATGCTTAACCCTCCAATCATTACATACGTAACCATATTTATCTCACTCCCCACTCCCATATTTTTCGACGTGTTAATATCCTCCACATGTTTACGATGATCGTACTACTTACAATTCAATTCTTCCTGATTTTACCCCACCTGTCAACTTGTGGTGCAAAACTTCGTAGTGTTTCTTTCACAACACTTTCCAGCTCCACTTGCCTTATCTCTTAGTGTCTCCATGCTCAACTTATTTTCTCCACTTGTTCACTAGTTATCATTAAATTCGATGACCTAGAATCCAATGGCGTCTCCACACTTTCGACAATTTATTAAGGCTTATGCGTATAACACTTCCCAGCAAAGCTTAAAAGAAATTTTCCTAATGCACTAAATCTCAGCATTGTCAATCCTTGATTTCCACAGATACTAAAGCATATCCCTAGGACTCTCAAACCTTGTCCCTATACTCACAAGTCTATCATGGACTCCCACGTCTCTAAAGGAGTCATATACTACTGCGCTCGTACTGTCACTAAGCCCTCAGAGCTGAATATTAATAATGAACAAAATTTCTCTACTTTATGGAAACCCAACATATCTTGAGTCTCATTAGTAAGAGTCCCTACACATTGAGATCCAATATAACTAGACAACTGTACCGTATGAAGTTTACTTGACAAGATAATGTCGCGGGCTCAATCCTCTTCCAGGTGAGACATCAAAAGAAGGATGTACATCCGGTACTGGAATAATGAACACGATAGCCTTACTATGATCGCCCACTATTGCAAACTCGTCCGTACCCAGGATAAAATCATACCTCGAATATCACCTCTTAAAGGAGCTAGTCCTAAATATACATCGTCTCAATGTACTTACCCATTTTTTTCAAGTGTAACCGAAGAGTACCCGCTACTCCATGGTAAAAATAAACACTAGTTATATTAATGATACCTCCCCTAAATTCATTTCTCACGCGAATCTAGTACTACTACATTACCGTGACCCGCTCGCATCACACCAAACAGACCCCAATATTCTCAGAATAAAACTCGTAGTTTCAATTGCCCCTTACACTGTCGGCTCAATGGTTATTAGACAAAACACCCGCATTCTAACAAAACCAAAAAATTTTCTACTAATGTCCTTCATATAAATCCTGCTCCTGTCCCCTGACTCGTTACGGACAAGATCCTCTTATGTGTTTATACTCTTTTACACATAAGGCACCTCTATGTGTCATCCCCCTTTCTCTAGCCCCACTGGCTATGTCGGGGTTGTCCTTCTTACAGACCTGGTATTCTTGACCCTGATCACTACCCAAAATGTCCCTTTGGATCCGCTTGACCCCCTTTCTCTAAACCCACCATCACTTGGTAGAAATTTTATTAATCTCAATCATTAATTTGGGTCCCCTATTGGGTATTCCTTCCCTTGTAAACTTACTATCTCAAAAATCTAATCTTACTCCTCTAATAGATTTTCCAACTCCCTTAGTTCCCCTCTCTCCGGAGCATTGATACAGATGTAAATGTACATCCTTGATGACAACGACACCAGTTATTCTGTCCAAATCTCCTATCTTGTTTGTACATTTTACCCATGTGTCTAACATCAACTTACAACCCTACTTAATTCTCCGTATCCCTCTCATCTATTACGAAGTTTGCGAATTCTGTCAACTTTCCTTGCCATTCGACCACTGCGTGACCCTTTTGGAAAATTATTGAAATCTCCTTTGCCTCTCAATTTAACCTCTAGTGAGAGTATTCATAGTAATTCGCACCCCAAATGCTACGATATTCACGCTATCTCCCCATGGATGTGGTGACTAGCTCCCGTCATGCCATACTGCTTTTAAGAGCAAACTTCCTTGCCTAAAATTTGACTTGAGTGTCACTACACTCCCCCATATGTGATCCCAAATGGATGTTATCTACTTATTGGTAAATCACTCTTCCGCACCTCCCTCGAATTCTAGTGAATTGTTCTTCAGAAACAAAATCTTCTTCGACCGTTACCCCTCATATTCTACACTTGGGGTTTTAACTTTGTGCCATCGTCCTTCACGACGGTTCTTGGGTGAACTACTGCTCCCCAGCGGTTACTACAACTTCAATTGTTCGAACAATTATCATGGTGACTCCTACCTCATCACTATTTCCAGAATACTCCAAGCCTTCAGATGAGTCCTCCCTCCTATAAATCCTTCTACGTCCCACTCTTGTCGTTCTAAAATGTTCGATTTTCTACTCTCGACTGAATCGTATATGAATCACATGAACTATACCCTATAGCGGAAGAATGTAAATCGCATATGTGAAGGAATACAACAATACTATAATAAGGCTCTATATTAAAGAATGCTACGCTGAAACGTGAAACCCGCACAGATCCCAAGGACACTAGAACCTGATGCTATAATACCATCTGTGACACCCCGCCAAATAAAATACCGGGTGATCAGTCCTATATCAAATTAAATAGTAATATCATCTGGTTCATTCTTAGCATCACGATCGAAAACATTTTAAAACTTACTAACCACCTAGTTTTCAAAAGACATGGTGCCAAATTTTATCTTTTATTTAACATCCCAATGACAACATACGACAGAATATATAACTAAACATCATGTAATCACTAAATCAAACAATAAAATAAAATGAATATCATCCTTGTTGAGACAACCACCGTCTATAAATCAATAACAATAATGAACCACAAGAGTATTAAACTGAGTACAACATTTAACTTAAATAAAATGGAACAACTAGGGCGACATGCCCAAATGGAAACATGCCTAAATAGAATACTTACTGCATCCTACCCTAGTAATGAAGTGACTAAAACGGCTAAGTCAAAGTCATATAACATCCAAATGTGCCGCAGCTGCGTAAACCTAGAATAGAACAATTATGGCGTCCCTGTGGCTAGACACCTAAAAGGTTTTGAAAATATTTTATAGCAAGCGTTAGAACCCAAAATATTTTGAAAATATTTAGCAAGTGAATTTTAATGCGGTAAATTAAAATGCATGAATGCTCGTCATATTTAAGTTACTACCGCACACTCTCTTGAGGACATCTCACCCCTCGACTAATGTTCACGCCTAATGTACTTATACATAACCCACCTAGCTATCTACCCCGCAACTAGTTTTGTCATATATATATATATATATATATATATATATATATATATATATATATATATATATATATCCTACTCTTCCCACTACTCTATCCCGAGTGAGTTTAGTATACGAGTTATAAGTTATTAATCTAATACCATATAACATTTCCACGAGTTATATAATTTATACAGTTCAAATCATGTATTTACCCGTATATAAATCTGCACCATATATGCTTATCACTAACTTATTTAAGTCGTTTCTCGTTTGATATCGTATAACAATCTCTCAAGTTATATTTATACATTTCACATTATGTATTCAGCCGTATATAAATCGACACTATATATACATATCACTATATCACAACACTCACACGCATGCCGTAGATATATAACTATCCCCCGAGTAGGCACTCATCGGGTGTTCTCTAGATGTTATCATAATTGGGTATACTCATCCACCCGAAATCCTGACACGGTTAGCTCCCCGTTCTAGAAAAATGTACAAACGCTATGGAGGAGGCCATAGTTTCCCATAGTGGTGAGATTAAAACACACTCAAACCACTCATTCCTAAACTCGAACGCTATGACCTAGAAACTATACTCACCCTGCGTTCACTAGCCAGGGGATTCACCCACATCACTCAACCTCCCCTGATAGCACTAGAATGGGTATGCTTTACTATAAATATTATACACACAAATATTTATAAATCATACACACACACACATACACACATACATACATATATATATATATATATATATATTTCGTGTACAAAATCCGTAACACTAGCCTAACCTTTCCAAGTCTATCTACCGACTTTATATTAAAATAATTTCACACAATTATATATTTATCACTTAAGTTGTGTCACCCAACTAAAATCACCGGAACTTGCATCATTAGCCCGAAATCTCATCATGTAGAACTTATTCCTCAAATCCCACATTTTACGATTAATGCCCTTTTTTATATTCGAATACCCTTTAATTTATTACATATCTCTATAATAAATTAACTTGACCAAATTCGTGCCTAAACGCTCGTAGCACTAGTCCAAATTTTTCCCGAGTCCATATGTCGACTAAATTGAATTAATTCAAATATTAATTAATAATCTTAGTGTCGTTCAACCAAATACACCCGAACTATCTCTCTTTTCGCCCGAAATTCAAAATTCTCCATTCATTATTCAAATTTCATTCAATTAAGTTTACCCAATTAATTATTAAGGTTTCAAATCATTCAATCATAAACCCTAATTCTATAATTGGTTTTATCACTTAATCCAAGGGTGATTTTCACAAATTCAGTCCCTAAATTATAACCATAATTTTTAGATTCAACCAATCCAGGAATAACTCATCATAGATTAACAATCTGGTTTGAAACAGGGGAAGGGGATAAATCTGTCAGAGTTGATAAGGTTGTTCAAATGACCAGCCATGTCGTTAAAACGACACTGGCTCTCGTTTGAACAAGACACCAGGTTGTTCGAACGACCCTGGTGTTCTCTTTCCTCTTTCGTTGCCCAAAAAACCAGTCAGACATTAAATCTTTAAAACCTCAAATTCTGTACAGATTATACCCTAAAACAATCCCAGATTTCATCCTAAATCCACGCATTTGATTTACTCAATTTAACTGCATAATATACACCAGTTGGGGCATCAAATCTACAAAATCTTATCATCTCTACAGATTTATAAATTCCAAATATGAAATCCCCAAATTCAAATTTAGAATAAACCCTAACATATTAATTAATTCACACCTTCTTTAATATGAATAGGAAAATGCAATTTAACAAATGGAAGTTAAACCACTTACCTTAGGGTTATAGAATCAAGTCCTTTCATGAATATAATGGGTTGGATTCAAAACTCTCCTCTTATTCTTGAAGTCTGCAAATTCTCTTCTAATTGTTCTCCTCTAAGTCTCTCCCCAATTTGAGTCTTCTAAAATGAATTAAAGTCACCCTTCCACAATTAGGGTTATTAATTCTAATCCCGTGTTTGGGCTTATGGGCCTTCTAAAAAGGGCCCAAACACTTAATTGGGAGCTCAAATGTGTCTCGAAAAGTTCTGAAACACATATAATACCTATGGACACTCTTTTCCAACTATTTAAACCCATCCGGACTTAACTGTGCACTCCGAATTTCCATTCGAAATAATTTATAACATTCTCCAAATTCTTGACCTCAAATTGCGAAACATAAAATAGTCCAAAATAATAAATCCTCAATTCGCTAAATTAATAAATTCCTCAAATTAAAAAATTCCAAATTACGAATTTAATTCCTCGCAATAAAATAAATTCTTTTTCCCCCAAATATAATTTAATTAAAAGGTATTTGAATTTACAGGATGTTACATATTTTTAAATTCTTTATAGCTTCTCCACATGAGTTCCAGTGTGAATTTAAGGAGTGTTTTTGTGTTTTTATTTTTGTCACAAAATAAGTGAAAATAGTGAGATAGAGACTATAAAAGGCCTAATCACTTCAAGTATTAATTTATGGTCATTTTGTCTTTATTCAGTTGACTGCTTAAAATTTTGATCTTGTATATTTATTTAATTGAGTCTTAGGTTGGGTTATTTATATTCTTTTATTTTCTAGGTGACTCAACTCAAGAAAGTCTTTTCTAAATTATTAAGGCTCAACAACATGGACCTTATTTCCTAATTCCATTATGTTTAGTGCAATATCTTCGATTAAATTATATGATATAATGTCTTTTTTTTACTATATCTCACCAAGTTAATTAAGACTTATATATCCCTTGTGTTACCATTATTACTAATTAAATCACACTTCCTTACGAGAGAATCCATTAATCGATGCTTGACGAGTCTAAACCATCTAAGTATTATCTTCTACAGGACCTAATTTTACCATTTCACGAATATGTTCATTTAAAATTTTATCCTTTCGAGTTTTACCATAAATCAATCTTAGCATTTACATTTCCGCCACACTCATTTTCTACACATTTTACTTTTTTGTTGCCTAACACTCAGTCTTATATAACATGGCAGGTTTTATGGCCATCCCGTAAAAATTTTCTTTTAACTTTAAAGGCAAATGTCTATCACACAATACGTCAGTAGCATTTCTCTACTTAAACCCTCTGCTTTAATACTATGAGTAAAATCTTCACTAATATCTCCATATTTTTAGATAATCAAGCCTAAAAAATGAAAACGATCATTTATGGGTGACCCTCCAGTTTTACCACATCTCCATTTGTCCTCCTATAACTACTAAAATATACTCAACATATTCTGTTTTAGTCCTCCTTAGTTAAAATCCTCTTATTTCTTTAGTTTCTCTTCACAAATCTATCTAGAATAAATCCCCGTTTTAGTCTGATCCACTAAATGATATCATCTACAAATGTCATACATCACGAAACCTCATCTTGTATTTTTCTAGTCAACTCATCCATTACAAGAGCAAAGTGATAAGGACTTAGTGCTAAACTGTGGTGCAGACCTACATTAGCTAGGAATTTAGTATTTTCTCCAGCTGATGTTATTACAATAATCATGGCTGATCATACATATCCTTGATCATAATAATATATTTATGAGTCATACCTTTTTTACGTAAATCCCACCACATTATATTTATTGGTATCCTATCATACGCCTTCTCCAAACCTAAAAAAACCATATGTAGGTCCTTCCTTTTTTCCCTACAAATCTCCATTAATTTCATTAATAATACATTTCTTCCATTGTTGACCTTCCAGGTATAAACCCAAATTGGTTCTCAGATACTATTATTTTTAATCTCAATTTATATTCAATCACTCTTTCCAATTATATAACTTATTAACTTTATACCACGATAATTTGAATAACTTCGTATGCTTTATAAATAGGTACTAAAATACTACTTTTCCATTCTTTGATTATCTTATTAGTCATTATAATTCTATCATATAATGTTTCAAGCCTTTTTACTTCTTAGATACATTTCCATATACCATAATCAATATTTAAATAAATATGTGATCTATGCAAAAAAAAAAAAGGTATGATTTTCTTAAATTCTCCTGTGCAATTTTAATTATTATTTTATAATTAACATGATTTGAACAACAAAATTTACTTCAAAACACATTTCCCAAATCGATCCACGAATTGCATTCATTTTGAGAATCATATACATTTTCTTTCAAGTGTGACCACTAGTTAGAGAGTAATATTTTCAATCCTATCAAGGAAATCTTTTGATATAGTTTATTAATTTAGAAAATATTTCGGGAGGTCTTCGAAAAAACTGTGGTAGAATAGGGTATTATAGCTTTTTTATTTCTATTACGAACATTAATGCTTGATTTCCATCACTATATTTACTCAGAGTTAATCATTTGCTAACAATGTCAATTTCATCTTTTATGCTCCTATCCTCTCTCAATTATACAAATATCAATTGATTTTTTGTCTTGGAAGTCTAATAATTCAAAATCCTTATTTTTAACAATTTGAGTTTAAAATTAATTTGCGACCTACTCATCTTTTGAGGCGGGTCTAGATTATAAAATAATTCTTAAGAACACCATAATATTAATGAAGAATTAATTAATTTGATTAAACTTTAACAAAAACTTATTCTTAATAAGAAGGATCTTGGATCTTCATGTTTTCATAAAATATGCCTAAATGATAGGAAAAGAAGAGTTATCTTGATCCAATGCTTTGATAAAATATGTTGTAGAGATCCCCCTTGAATCATGTTAATAATTTCTCCATCAAAATCTTCATCACTTTGATAAAAAAAATAATAAAGTTGTAATTTTGGGATTTCTCTCTTTTGCTTAATCTACTTTGTGATATTATGTAGATTTTTGATGGAATATAATCTACTATGTAAAGGATGAGGAGGACACTTTTTCTTAGTTCGACTATAGTTATAGCATCCTGTGACACCCCGTCTATTTTAATCATGGGTGATCAGTTCATTACTAAATTAAGCAGGAATCATTAATGGTTTCATTCTTAACATCACTATCAAAAAACGTTTTAATTACTAATCACCTATGTCAAATTAAGATGGTGTCAAATTTCATTTTTTTATTACGAACACATGCGAAAATAAATTAAATGAATTAAACCATTTACACATAAATGAAAATAAGTTAAAGCTCACCTCCTCTCTTGATCTCCTTCACATGGAAGCGATGATCATGACAATGTAACAGTGTAACATTGATGACGTTAGTATAAATCACCAATGTGGGACTGTTGAAAAAATGCTGCCTGATCCTCCAAGCTAAACCATCCATAAATTTTGCCTTCTTCCTCTCTTTATTATTCACCCATTCTTATTATTCACCTCTTCTGGTACAAAATTAGCTAAACGAGTGAACTCCTCCTCATACTCGGCCATTGAACGATCCCCCTGAGTCACCTCACTCAATTTCTTCCTCATTTATGTCTCGAAAACTGGTGGAAAGTATTTGGGGTCAATCTGCACCCAAAAATCAACAATAGTCATAGTATCGCGCTTTATAACAATAGTAACTGACTCCCACCACTATAACGTTGCTCCAACCAACCTAAAGGTAGATAGCATCTATTTCTGTACCTCACTACAGTCAACCATACGCAAGTGGCACTGAATATCTTTCTTCCACTAGCACATCGCAACCACATTATAACTACCCTTAAACTCTGATGGGTGGCCCTTCTAGAAAGCCTCCCTAACCCTCTGCCGCCCTGTCGGCCCTGGATGTGACTGAACCCCTGGTGCCACTCGTCGCGGTGGATGCTAAACCTGAGGGAAATGCTGAGTCATAGCAGTCATAGATGTATTCACTGCCTGTGCCACTATCGTCGCCACCTCAGGTGCTTTCACTGCCCCTTGTGGTGCCGGTGGCTGCGGTGCACGTGGTTGTGGCTGATCCTCCCATGCATTATTTAGAGTCGCTACTCTCGTCGCTCGTCGTCTCCTAGGAGACATATGAAAATAGATTCGAATCTTATGAGTTCACAGTCAATACAGTTATAATAGGAGAAGAATGAAACTCAAGTTCGTAATCATGAATGAAACATTCCTATTAATAGGTCCCTAGGTTAAAGAATGCTATGGTAAAATCGTAGTAAGTCGTACAGATCCTATGGCCACTAGAACTTGATGCTCTAATACCATCTATAACACCCGTATATTTTAATCTTGGGTGATCAGTCCATTACTAAATTAAACAGGAATCATTAATGGTTTTATTCTTAGCATCACTATTGAAAAACGTTTTAATTACTAATCACCTATGTCAAATTAAGGTGGTGTCAAATTTTATCCTTTATTATAGAGACATGCGTAAATAAATTAAATGAATTAAACCATTCACATATAAATATATTTCTAACAATTGGACGACATATATGTAAATAAATCAGACTGAATAAACCACAAATTCTCCAAGTACATAATCCAACCACAATATGAAATAAGTAAAACTAAAATCGGAATACAGTCTGATGCATAGATGAATAAAATTGAAAATATAAAGGCAACACTCACAACTGAACTACTAAGGAAATTTCCTATCTAGAGTGAAAGAGTTGAAGCATCTAAAGTAATCTCCTGCAAGCCTCCACACTTCTACAGCTACGTATCTCTGAATAAGATCTCTAAGCTTTGCGTCCCTGTGGCTGGACACCTAAAAAGTTTTGAAAATATTTTTGACATGGGTCAGAGCCCAAGTAAAATATTTTGAAAATATTTTGCAAGTATTTAAATCAGTTATTTATTACACATGTATTATCCAAGTATAGTCACTTAAGATCCTCATCTCTCAACTAAACTGCATGCCAAACGTATTCTACATAACCAGTATCCCTTTCTCAACTAGCTAATGTATTTGACTACTATCACTAAGTCTCGTTCACTTTTATTTCCCCATGCAACACAATGATACACTCGAAATAGTAAATTCATTTACTCCCATTTTATTATTGAGTCAATCATTTAAATTCCACTACTTAAATTCTTTTAGATATACATCATCTATCAAATATACTATCTCACATAAGTAGATATATCACACCGGCATATATTCATCACATATATAATATATAAACACAACTATAGAATCCCCAGAATAGCCTCTTGTGATGCTGGCATACTCTATTATCAAGTCCATGTACCTCTCGTACTCAACCAAGGACTATTAATTCGACATGTCTCCTTGAACCCAAAATCAATCAACATAATGGTGGAGGCGAACATGGTACTAAGTCTTTGGAATACGTACATACCTAACGTACACAAATGACATGCCGTTCCTATTAATACACGTCCCATTAATACACATTACAAATCTCACTGGAATCGTCAAAGTGGGATCGCCCTCTACGCGGAAACCTCCGAAGAGCAGGCAAAGTAGGTATGTTCACACACATAATCAAATCATATTTATAGGTATTCAAACCACACACACACACACACACACACACACACACACACACACATATATATATATATATATATATTTCAGTAGGTATACACAACCCAATTTCATCAACTCGTATGTAGTATATATCATTCGCATATTCGACGTATTATTGATTTTACTTAAAATCCCAATTTATATAATTTCGAGTATCAGTCACTACTATAAGGGTCCTACTTACCCTTTAATTAATATGTAGTTATTCCCATCGTTAACTATTGGTCATAACATGAGTTCACTCATCATTACGTAACCTCTCTCAAATTTCCTCCATTTATCAATTACGAATATTTTCTCAATTATCCCAATACTTAACTTGTTACAATTTATGTAACCCAAATTTCCACTTTAGGCCTAATTTCATTATTATATTTCCCTCTATAGTTTAAGAATATACCAAAAGTCCCCTCACGAATTATACAAAATTTTCGAGTTTAAAAAAGGACAATTTCCAATTCTGGGCAAAATCAAATCGATTCGCCTTGCCGAATTGATTCTCCCTTGGGCCGAATCGATTTGAAAAGTGTCAGGGTTCTTCTTCTTCATTTTGTTGTTATGAATTTTCATACTATCAAATTCCTCAAATTTTCATATTATAATCCTAAACTCCCAATTAATATGATAAACATCAAATATTCATAAAGAAGTAATTTCTATTGTATATAATGTATAAAATACATACAGTTTTACTAAATATCATATTAAAATCTCTATTAATCATTAAACCCTACAATTTTGTGTTCTTCACATGAATTCATCAAAAATCCTTATTTAGCGTGTGATCTTAATCCCACAACTCTTAATTTCGTTTCATCTATATAATGGTAATAACCCTTACTTTTGAGTAGTTTATTTTATATTAATTTACTGTGTAAAGTAATTATATAAAATACGGAATAATTGAGTAAATATTAATTAAGTGAGTTAAAAGATAATATTTACTAGATTGTTGCATATTTACTGTTATGTGTATGCAAATATCATTATGCTACGTTTTATAGTGTCATGTGCTTTGAACGACATTTATGGTTTAAGTGAAGCCGAAACTTGAAATGATTTAAATATTTTCGGATGCTAATGTATAGGGCGCAGTGAGTCCCGAAATAGTCGAGATAGTCAAAATAAGTGCCATATTGTATTTTTGGGTTCCGGGCACTTTTGGCTGGTTATGACTTAAATGTGTAGTTACGAGTCATTTTAATGGTATTTTTACATTTAGAGGTGGGAATTAAGGATAGAGGCATGTTTAAGTCTTGGACCTCATTTTTTTTATTTCTTAAGTGTGTATTTACTAAACCTAGAGAGAAAGAGAGAAGAAGAGAATTTTGGAGAAAAAGAGAAGAAAAGGAAGAGAAGAAAAGGTTGAAGCTTGGGGTTGTTGCTACCAAAGGAAATCTGAGATTACAAGATTAAGGAAAGTTTCATACTTGCTAATATGTGATTTAGGGTGAATAAATGGTATTGATGGTTGTGTATTTGTTATGATTTAACAATTTTGGGGTTTTAAGAGATTTGTAGAGTTTGAACCCTTAGAATTTGATTTAGATGTGTATTGTGTAGATCAGAGTAGTTAAGATGAATTTATGATTATATTGGGGTGAATTAATGATTTTGATTGGAGGAAAATTAGGGTTCATAACCCGTAGCCCCATTTTTGGAAAATTCGCCAGGGCAAATCGATTCGCTAAGGGGTGAGTCTATAGGTCTGGGAATCCGAACCGATTCGGGGTAGGCCGAATCGATTCTTCCTGAGATAGAATATTGGTTTCTTCATCCGAATCGATTCGCTTTTGGGCGAATCGATTCAAAATCTTGCTATTTTGAGTTATTTTTCTAACTCAATTTTAACCCTTTTCTTTTAGGCTTAGGACTTAGGAACCTTATTTTATAAAGTAAATTAGTGTCCTAGAGTCTTATATTAGTAAGGTAACTACCCTAGATTAGAAAGGGAATAGATGGGGCTTGTTCCGGGGGTTACCAACTAGACGATAAGGTATTAATTTCCCTTAGCAAGTTAGTTGAGATTTGGAGTGATAAGATTATATATCGGGGGATTTTAGAGACTCGATTGAAGTATACTAGACTCAGTGGCTTATAGAAACGTCATGATTTCTTGGAGACTAATTTGGGAATTTATTAAACGTGAAGTTCATAATGGTGACCTTAAA
Source organism: Sambucus nigra (assembly GCA_949130495.1). NCBI lineage: Eukaryota > Viridiplantae > Streptophyta > Magnoliopsida > Dipsacales > Adoxaceae > Sambucus > Sambucus nigra. The sequence goes on from OX422207.1 coordinate 807,707,028, forward strand.
CGGTTATGGTCTCGGATATAAAGTAACGTATATATTAAAATGGGAATCAACTTTAAATGGTAATTTACATAAACACACATCTCTAAATGCTATCCTAGGGGAAGTACGCTCATGAGGTGAAGTCCCCTGGCTAGTGAATGCAGGGAGAATATAGTCCTCGGTCATAGGACCGGTTATTATATTTATTGTGTGATTTTTATTTCGAAGTGAGGTAATTCCGGGTGTGGTTATGACTCACTGTCGAAGGTATATGGCCACTTCTCGACACCACGCGGTGTAGGATGCCCAGGTTGTCTTGTGTGATAGGCCCTGGAAGATGATAGCTATTTAGGGGCGCGTCCAGTGGGGAAACTCGGAAGGACGGTCTTAGAAACGTTATATATTGTGAAATATAACTATTCTTATTTAAGTGGGATTAAATTGATGGCAAGGCATTCTACGAATTAAATTGCCTTTCCTAATAAGATATGAATGGTGAAATGAAATCGTGTAACAAGTATATTGAATCTAAGTTAATATTATTTTCATTCATATTCTCCTGCACAATTGAATTGGGATTATGGACATTACGATTGCTTTAGTTTATGCTCTTAAATTGAGTAGTTAGATTCTTATCATTATTAATTATGATGTTTAACTGCTCATGACTGTCATACTCTTTATTCATCTGGTGATCATATAAAACCGGGCCCTGACCCGTTCATATTTCTTGTTTTGCATGAAACTTTTATTCGCTCAGGTGCTCCGTCACAAGGATGCTCATATTGACTCTCCTATTCCTATGTCTTGGAGCCGTAACACCTTGCGGATGTTACGGGATATTTTGTTATAGACGCCTCCATTTTTGTATTCTAGTTATGATCGGGTTATCTATTCGGGCGTGTGGCCCAAGCTTTTGTAATTTCCTAATGAAATGTACTATGTAACTTAGTTAACTTGTTTTTTATGGTTTCTAAGAGACTGTTAACCGACAGCTTATTTGGTTATTTTGATGTAATTGTTATTTATGTAATACAAGTGTAATACCCCGTTGTTGATGTAAAAAATTAGATTATATCTAATTATTTAATCACAGATAAAATAAAATGAGACAAAGAAATTTTAAAGTGGTTCAACCTTATAAGAATGGCCTACGTCCACTATTTCTATTATTGCTGACTGTTTGGGAATTCTTGATTACCAGTTTCGTCAAGAAATTCCCGGTCCCCTTACAATGAGGATGATACAATGTATTTATAGCCCTTAGGCTGTACATGTGAAAGGGTAATACATAGCTATCCATTAGGCGTATACATCTGTATGATAATAATAAGCATATAATGCGCAGTCAATCTGTTGGTTATCCTGCTATTAATGCTCTGTTCGAGGTGCAGCTCGGACCGCCAAAGTAGCTCGGTACTCATAAGTTGCTCGATGTATTAAAGTTCCTCGGAGAACTCTTGTTGGTCGGAGCATTTGAGTTGATCGGGGAAGCAGAATTCCTCGTTGCAGTATGGTTCCTCGGAGAGCATCTGTTGCTCGGAGTATCTGAGTGGGTTGAGGAAGTTGAGTTCCTCGAAGTCAAGGTGTTGTTCGGAAGTGTTTGTTATTTCCACGCAGATTGCCACGTGTCTTCACTCAATTGAGCCATGTCAGCAGACTAAATTTGATATCAACAGAATCCCCCAATGTTTCACAGTTCGAAATTTGAGGAGTGTGGAACATTCTTTCTCGAAATATGGAGGTTTTAAATGGTCATCCTGAAATTTAGGAGTATTTTCTTTTGTATTTATTTCTCCTTCCAAATTCGTAGAATCGGACTTTTTGAATTTTTATAAACGCTTCGATTCCCGCGCCCTTTTTGTCTTTTTAGCCGCTGGTAACGTAACCGTCTCTTTTTGTAATCATTATCTTTACCCATTCCCAAGACAGGGTATTTAAGCGTTGCAGAAAATCCCTTCATCTTCTACTTTTTCAAATTTGTCTCTTTGAGTTTTCCATTGTCTCTCTCTCCTGTGCGTTCATCCCTTTCATCTTTCGTTGTCAACAGACTCATCCTTTTTCCTGTAAGATCTTCTTCTTTCTCTTTGATTTTCTTTACTCATTATGGTTTACCCTGTAGAGTCGCTTGATAAGTTTCGTTCTGATTTCTCTATTCCTTCATGGGTTATTTTGGAGGAACTTTCTCAGCCTTCAGATTAATTTCGTTTGGCTGAGAGACATTGGTTCCCCAGTCTCTTTGTCGCTGAATGTGGCTTTTCTTTTCCCCCAAATCCTTTATGTCTGGAATTCTGTCAATATTTTGACGCGGCTCCTATAAGAATAGCCCCCAATATGTGGAGAATAGTTAACGGAGTTCATAGATTAAATCAAATTCATAGAACTCGTATAGAAATTCTAGAAATTATGTTCTGTTATAGATGGGCTGTTGGTGACAATACTTTTTATTTAAAAACTAGGTTTTTAAATAGGGTTTTAGTGGTCAATCTCCCAGATGCCAATAGAGACTACTTCGAGCACGGGGTTGTTATGAAAAATTGGCAACACCCTCCACTGACTGGAAATGATGTGTACCAGGGTCCTAGATGTCCTCCCTATGGCAATGGGATAGGTTATTTTTATTTTATTTTATTTTTGAAATTATGCTTCCTTTGTGTTTGATAAAATGTATCACTGATATTTTAATTTTCATTTATTTGCAGTTGACAGCAAAAGAAGGTCTCCAAAAGAGATAAAAGTTAATTTAAAACATCTAAAACTTATCTGGGGTTTGCATCAGACTGTTGCTGACGAGCATATCAGGTCAGCTTCATATTTGTTGCAGTATAATAGTTACACCTCATCTTTTACTTCTCGTCCGGTGATAAGTGAGGTGGAACCAATACTTGCTTCTACAAGTTCTTCACCTGACTCTCATATCCCTCTGAGTAAAAGAATGAAGAAAAGAAGAGCTCCTGCCATCTTCGAGAAATCTGCCTCTGTTGCTGGAGAGGCAAAGAGAAGTAAACATGATGTTCCAGAAGTGGGGACAAAGAAGATTGAAGCACCCCCTACGGATACTACTGTGAAGGTTGCCGAGAAGCCCCCAGTGGCTCCGAGCAAGGCCGCTGTTCCAAGCGAGGTGATTGTTATCTCTCCGACTAAGACTACATCGTTAGTCGAGACCATTCCTGTTCCCCCGAGGAAGCTGAAGAAGAGCTCCTCGATCAATTTGGCTGAATCCATCTCTCAGCCCCCGATTACTGGAAGTGGTGTTCCCACTTTTGTTGCCCCGAGCTTTTCCATGAGCTCCGTGAAGTCTTGGATCATTCCCGAGATCCAAGGTATGGAAAAAAATCTTTCTCGAGACATGGTTACCTCATTAGCTGCTCGTCATATAGCTTCTGTAATTATCATTGTCCTCAACTTTCATTTTTCCCTTGTTACATGTGTGTACTGACTTGATATCATTTTCTTTTCCCAGTTGGGGACCCATTTTAATACCATTTTAAAGAAAGATGAAGCTATTAAAGCTTCAAGCTCCTCGTCTGGTGTAGAGGAAGCTTTGGTAGGCCAGACGCAGTCTTTGAAAGATTCTCGTCAGAAGTATGATGATGATAAGGCTTCTTGGGAGGAGAAACTTGATTCCACCGAGCAGGAGATAAACCAAGCTGTTGAAGTCTCCAAAGGTTTGGTGAAGAAAATAAAAAACTTGGAAGAGAAGAATAAAGAGCTCGATGAGAAGCTCAAAAATGCTAGGGAGCTTGAAAGTAGGCTCAAAAATGCTGAAGAAGAGTTGGGCCGACTTCGTGAAGTAGGTCGTCAAAAGGAAGAAATAGAGAATAAGCTGAAGGCTGCCGAGGATCTTCTTTCTGAGAAGCTTTCCTTGGAGGAAGCGAAAAGGAAGTTGGCTATAAAAAAGTCTTTCAGCACTGGCTGGGATAAGGGGTGGAATAAAGGTCTGGCTACCATGATGTCGCAGGTGGAATATGGTAGCCACAAATACTTTAGGGATGGCTGGGTCGCTGCTCTGCAAAAGATGAAGGTCGATGAAAATTCTGACCTGTTTCAGTGACACATCCTGGGCCCCCTCCAACTCCTGAAGAAGAAGAGGACGAAGCCGCCTCTGAGGAATCCTCCATGGTGATGGGAAATCAAATTCCTCATTCCCCAGCTATCCAGTCCACCAGCGAGCAACTTCAACCATCCATTGTTTCAAACGAGCAACTTCCAGCACTCCCCAAGCAACCATCTGTACCATCCGAGCAACCTACCTCCTCGTCCCAGCCTCCCGAGAAAGTTTTGGGATACAAGAAAAAGGTGTAGAGTTGTTCGGATTTTTCTCTCTATTTATTTTTCTTTATCAAATGTAACTCTGAATTTTGTACTTCTCCTTTATGATGTAATATAATTTGAAGTTTTGCCTATTCATTCTGTTGTTTCTCTTCTTCATGCTCTGTTTGAACACTTATTGATTCTTGCTTTCTCTTCCTTTACTAGTTTATGGCCATGATGGAGTTATTGTTTGCTCATGATACAAAATTATTGAGACAATGCAATGAGTACTTTAAAGCTGGTCATACAGATATGAGTGCATCACAAATCGTTGACATCCTCGGTCAAGGTGCTTCAGAGCAAGCAATTTTAGTCTACTAGTATTTGAAGTGCCTGCTTGACCGTGCAGTGGCTAACAATGTAGCATATTATGAAATGATTGAATATCTCCAAGGAACTCTTAAAGAGATTCAATAACAATATAAGGAATCTACAGCCCTTTTGTACGAAGGATACGAGAAGAAGTATCAACAACTCAGTGCTGATAAGGGATACGATACATTATTTGCTGCTTATGATGTGAGGGAGAGAACTTTGAAGGCTGAGGTCGAAGAGCACAGACAGATAGCTGAGTTGTTAGAGCAGGAAAATAATAACCTGTAAAGAGAGGTGTCTCAGTTGAAGTCTGCAGCTTCCACCTCAAACGCTTTGATCCCTGTGAACGACGAGGGATTCTCTTTCTTGGAGGCCAAAAACGCCAACCTGAGGGATGAATTAGAAACCTTGAAGAGAGCTGGTCCTTCTACATCTACTCGGGGACAAGCAAGAGCTCCTCGGGTTATTGTCGAGGAACAGAGAACTTAATCTCCTCTGGAGAACCAGGCCTTCCAACTGATGGCAAAGAACCAGGCATTGGCTGAGATGTCTAAGAAGATCAAGAATCTGAACGAGCAGCTTTCTGCACAGAAGTCTGCCTTGGAGAATAAAGAACTCTTTATAAAAAGTCTTCACGAGCAGTTGGAAAGGTTGACTTATCAGTTCCACAAGCAGCCCAGAAAATTTTGGATGGCTGGCTACAATGAGGCTCTTTACCATTTGGATGATCGGATCCAAAATGCGAATAATGAAGGTTACAAACAAGGGTGGTTGAATGACCTAGGTGTACTGCAACTAGAACAAGGTCACTACTTGTGGGATTATCATAATCATGGGTTGCTCGACTTGCTAGTGCCACCCTTCAAACTCGATATGAGTTGGATCCCTGCCCGAACAATCCCTCAGTGTTTGATTTCCAAATACCTTGGCGATTATAGTCTCCATTCCAATGCTGAAATATCTCGCCCCGAGCACCTACTAAATCGACCATCTGTGATGAACATCAGGATGCTTAAAGATTTTAATTTCATAAACTCCCCTTATGCTTTAGACGATCCTCCTGCTGGCGAGGAACCTGTTTCAAAAGCAGAGGGGAAGAAACCAATAGAATAGGAATCTTGATGTAATAATTAATTTGTATTTCATTCTCAATGTATTCTGTTTTTGGATTTAATAAAATACTTTTATTTTTGTTCACAATCTTGATTGCCATTGCCTTGTGGTTGTAAAACACTTTATATATATATATATATATATATATATATATATATATATATATATATATATATATATATATATATATATATATATATATCTGTTAAAAAGATAACAACATTGTGTTATTTGTCGATCAACTTAGAGTTGATTAAAACTTATTGTCGACTAGTTTGAATTTGTGGTAGTCATTTGACAAATAACCAAACTTAATGATGTTTTATTTCTCGACCAACTTGGTAGTAATTTAAAAAGTTACGAGTATAAAAAATTTTGCTCGATCACTTTCTCGTACTCATAAAATGTTTCCGACCAACCAAGGTCGGTAAATTTTCCTTCTCGACCAACTACAGTTAGTGGTTTTTTATTCCCGATCAACCATAGTTAGTGGATTTTTTCTTACCGACCAACTTTGGCACTTTTTGGAATAGTTTTTCTTCCTAACCAACCTTAGTTGGCATTTTTAGGAATAGTTTTTCTTCCTAACAAACCTTAGTTGGCATTTTTAGGAATAGTTTTCTTCCTAACCAACCTTAGTTGGCACTTTTAGGAATAGTTTTTCTTCCTAACCAACCTTAGTTGGCATTTTTAGGAATAGTTTTACTTCCTAACCAACCTTAGTTGGCATTTTTAGGAATAGTTTTGAGTAGTCTGAGTTTTGCTGAGTAGTGTGTAGCACTAGTATTCCGCAAAAAATTTCCAACAAAAGGAGAGAACTGGGCAGAACATTGTCACTTTATTCATACTAACGAAAATATATTACATGAGAGTTTACATCACTGATAATACTTGCGCAAGTGTTCTGAATTCCATGCATTCTTAAACTCCTGCCCTTCTAAAGTTGCTATTCTGTAGGTTCCTGGTCGAACAACTTCTGTAACTCGGTAAGGTCCATGCCAGTTTGCTTCCAATTTGTTGTGCTTTTGAATCACTTTCTTTAGCACAGAGTCTCCTTCTTTCAGGTCGCACTTCTTTACTCTCTTGTTTTAGAACAAAGTTGTTCGTTGTTAGTAAGCAGCATTCTTGATGGCTGCTTCTTCTCTAACTTCCTCGAGCATGTCTAAATCCAATCTTCTCATTAAGTCGCTCACAGGGGAATTAAAATTCAGTACTCTGTGTGTCGGGAGACCCAACTTGGCAGGTATAACGACTTCACTTCCAAATGCCAGCATATATGGAGATTCCCCTGTTATTGCTCTGGGAGTAGTTCGGTAAGCCCATAGTACTGATTGTAGCTCGTTGATCCAATTTGCTTTCGGGTCATTCAGTCTTTTCTTCAAGCCATTCAGTAGCGTTCTATTTGTTACTTCAGTTTGTCCATTGCTTTGGGGATGGCCTGGTGCCGAGTGGATCTTCAAGATATTTGACTGATGATAATAGGCAGCGAACTCCTCATTGTCAAATTGTGTTCCATGGTCGGTAATGAATGCATGGGGAGGACCATATCTATAGATGATATTTGTCCAAATAAATTGATACACCTTCTCGTACGTCATGTCGACAAGAGGCTCAGCTTCTACCCACTTAGTTAAATAATCTACTGCGATAACGAGATATTTAAATCTTCCTCTGGTTGTTGGAAATGGTCCGACCAAGTCAATTCCTCACATAGCAAATGGCCAAGGGGAAGTAATGGGTGTCAATAACGCTTGGGGATTTCTTCGGATGGGGGAGAAGCGCTGACACTTGTCACATTTCTTAGTATAGGCTATACAATCAGCCCTCATTGTTGGCCAGTAGTATCCTTACGTCATAACCCTTTGCAAAAGCGTCCGACCTGTTACATGGGCTCCACATGACCCTTTATGGATCTCTTCAATTAAGTCTTTCACCTCGGTGGGATGCACACATCTTTGCAAACCTGCTATAATTCCTCGTCTGTACAGAATACCATTATTCAGTACATAACGAGCAGCTTTAAACTTCAGTTTTTTGGCTGCAAGTTTGTCAGTTGGTAATTTCCCCTCCTCAATATATGCCCTGATGGAATCCATCCAAGATGGTCCTAAATTAAGGGTAATAATTTCATCGTCAAATATTTATCTATACTCTGACCAGCTAAAACTTCAATTGGGATTGTTATTCGTAGCTCGGTACGAGTAGCTGATGTTAATCGAGCTAAGGCGTCTGCCCTCGCATTCTCCATTCTTGGTATTCTGACCAGCTGAATAGTAGCAAATTCTGATACCAATTCCCTTGCCTTTGCATGATACCTGATCATTATTTCTCCTTTAGCTGCATATACTCCCAGCATTTGATTTATGATCAATTGTGAGTCACTGAAGACAATAACCTGCTCTGTCCTCATGGTTTTTTGCCAAACTAAGACCTGTAATCATGGCTTCATTTTCAGCCTCATTATTCGAAGCTTTGAATTGGAAGTGTGGGGAATATTCCACGTCGACCTCGTCTGGACTATTAATAACAATCCCTGCCCCACAGCCTGTTGTGCAAGATGAGCCATCCACATATAAACTCCATATAGGTAACTCGTCTTCAAATTTATGATCTGACAGAGTTCCTCGGTGGAAAATTTGTAGCTTCCTTTCACCCTCTCCTAATATTTCTTGTTGTTCGTCGATCATCACTTCTTGCCCTTTTACCAACCTAAGTTGGTCTGGGTTTGCGTTTGATGATTCTGTAACATCTACTTGCCCTTTTACCAACCTAAGTTGGTCTGGGCTTGGGTTTGATGATTCTGTAACATCCACATGTTGATCGGTGAGCAGCTTTTGCTCCTCGGGGGTATCAGGATAGGTGAACTCTGCTATAAAATCTGCTACTGCTTGCCCTTTAAGCGATGATCTGGGTTTATAAATTATGTCATATTCACCGAGCTCTATTGCCCAATACATCAATCTTCCTGATTTTTCTGGTTTATGAAGAGCTTGCCTCAATGGCATATCAGTATATACGACTATAGTATGAGCCTGGAAGTATAGCTTCATTCTTCTACTTGCCTCGATCAATGCTAGTGCCAATTTTTCCAGCTTTAAATATCTGATCTCTACTCCTCGGAAGGCTTTGCTAGTGTAATAAATCGATTTTTGTACTCCATTCTTCACTCTTATTAATGCCGAGCTAACTGCATTCTCTGACACTGATAGATACAAGTATAATTTTTCTTCCATCACTGGCCTGGACAATAGTGGAGGTGCTCCCAGATATTTATTCAAGTCTTGAAAGCCTTCTCACATTCATTATTCCACTCAAAAGTCTTTCGGAGCGTTTTGAATAATGGGAGACATCTATCAGTTGCCCGGGATACAAATCTGTTGAGTGCTGCTACTCGTCCTGTAAGACTTTGCACTTCTTTCTTCGTCATTGGAGATCGCAGCTCTAACAGAGCTTTGATCTTTTCAGGGTTTGCTTCAGTGCCTCGTTGATTGATAATATACCCGAGAAACATGCCTTCTCGTATTCCAAATATGCACTTCATCGGGTTCAGCTTCATTTGATATTTATCTAGTTGATCAAAGGTTTGGCCTAAGTCAACTAGATGATCAGCAGCATTCTTGCTCTTTGTCAGCATATCATCAACATAGACTTCCATATTGCAACTGATTTGTTCTGTAAACACCTTGTTCATCAGCCGCTGATATATTGCACCTGCATTTTTCAAATCAAAAGGCATAACATTATAACAGTAAGTTCCCCTCGGGGTAATGAAAGAAGTACTCTCCCTGTCTTCAGGTTTCATCTTAATCTGGTTGTATCCAGAATAAGCGTCCATGAATCTCAACAGCTCGTGTCCCGAGGTAGCATCTACTAATTGATCAATTCGGGTCAAAGGAAAGTGGTCCTTTGGGCATGCTTTGTTGAGGTCAATGAAATCTACACACATCCTCCATTTGTTTTTGTTTTTCTTTACCATCACCACATTTGCTAACCAGTCTGGATATTTAACATCTTCAATAAAGCAAGCTTTTTGGAGTTTCTCGACCTCTTCCTGTATAGCTTGATTCTTCTCGGGACTGAATACTCTTCTTCTCTGCTTTACTGGCTTGATCTCCTTATTCACGTTGAGTTCGTGACATAAGAAATTTGGGTTTATTCCGGGCATATCCTCATGACTCCATGCAAAAGTTTGCTTTCTGCTTCTTAGGAAAGTTATCAATTTCTGTTTTAGTGAGGCCTCCAACGACGAACCTATTTGAGTTGTTCGTTCAGGGTGCTCGTCGTCCAGAATGACGTTTTCAGTAGCTTCCACCACCTAGCCTTTCACGAGTTGGGACTCATCTCTAGGATCCAATATTTCAATTTCTGCACCTTCCTCCACTTGATAGGTAGTAGTCTTTTTCCTTGATTCCTCAAGTTTCTCTTGCTCGGCAGATGAATAGTAGCATTCCCGAGCTACTTTTTGATCACCCTTCATAACTCCTACTCCAAAAATTTTTGAAAATTTTAGGCATTAATGTACCGAAGATGGCACTGCCTCGAACTTCTTCAATCCTACCCTTCCGATGATGATATTGTAGGCTGATTGAATATTTTTATCCATCACGAAGAAGCATATTCTTTCTGTTCGACAAGCAGGCCATGTACCAATGAATATATCCAATTTTATCGTCCCAAGTGGAAAAACTTTCTCGCCAGCAAAACCGAGGAGGGGTCTATGATAAGGCTCCATTTGAGATAGCTTTAGATTTAAGCTGTCGAAGCACGAGTAGAACATGATGTCTGCCGAGCTACCATTGTCTATCAGTACTCTTGAAATCATTACTTCCTTCATCCTCATTTTGATCACCAATGGGTCATCATGAGGATATAGAACATCTGCGAGGTCGTTCTTTGAGAAACCAATGACCAATTTCTCTTTGTTTACCTTTCTCGGGCGATCCTCCTCAGCTAGATTTATTCGTTGAATGTATGAGCAAGCTTGAGCCTCACAAAGGTAAGCTTTTCTCTCTGCAATAAGGTCTCCTCCTCCTGCATCTCCACCTGTAATAACATTACAATCAAATGACCCAAAGCGTATTGAAAATACCTCACGTTCTGGCTGCCTTTGTCTTTTGGGAAGATCGGGGTCGTCTTCTGGATCAACTTCATGGTCTCTTTTTTTGTTCTCCTCTGCTCGACGAGGAGATCTAGACCTCTCTCTTGTTCGGTCGTTGTTTCTTCTTTCATTTCTACGATCAACATACTTTGCAAATTTTCCTCGTCTAATAAGTGCTTCAATCTCATTCTGAAGAGCTATGCAATTTTTGGTCATATGGCCATAATCTTTGTGAAAATCGCAATATTTGGCCTTATTCCTCCTGTCAGGGTATGTCTTCATTTTCTCTGGCCAGTTTAATTCCTCGTTGTTCTTGATTTCTTCTAGAACATGGTTGATGTCTATCTTCAAAGGAGTGTAATTATCAAATTTCTTCAATACCTCCCATGACGACCTTGTTTTTGATTGTTTGTCACCACCCTTGTTCTTGTGCTCTTTCTTCTTAACTTTATCACCTTCCACCTTGGTTTCTTTGGCGTCCATATTCTTCTTCACAGCCATAGCCTCCTCGGCATTCATGATCTTGGCCGCTTTTGCCATTAGTTATGACATGGTTCTGGGTGGATCTTTGGCCAAAGTGTAGTACAATTTGTTGGGCAGCAACCCACTCATCAAGGAGGTAATCGCTGTCTTTTCTTCATAATCAATGACTTCGAGTTTCTTGTTATTAAAACGAGTTATATAATCTCTGGTACTCTCACCAGCTTTCTGTCTAACACCCGAGGAAGATTATTATACCATATTTGAGCAGATCCGGTAAGAGTTCCTGAGAATGCTCTGCATCTCATCTCATCTGGAACAACATAGATGTCGGCTGCAGCTTGGTATTGTTCTACATGAAGAACAGGGTCGGTCTTTCCATCATATTTGGGAGTCACAACAGGTGCTTTGAACTTTGACGATGTGGGAAAATCCAAAATGGCCTGGACAAAGGGTGTCCCTTGAACAAAAATTCATTTTTGGGGGTTCCTGGCCTTAGCTATTTCCCCTAGTCTGTCTTCCAGCCTCTGAATAGAGCCTTTCCACGCATCATTTCCTTCCTCGGGCCTGTTGGTTCGAGTAACTGATCGCGTTGAGGTGGCTTCCTGTGATTTATCTTGACGAGCAGCTGGTCGCGACTGGGCAGATCCTTCCCTTAAGTCTGATGATCGTCGAAAGCTCCTCGACGCAGCCTTAGGAGGACTTTTGTTCCTCCTAGGACCTAATCGATCAAAAGGAGATACCCTGCTTAACCTTTCTAGCGCACTAGTCATTTCTGGAGAGAGAGTGATACGTTGTTCAGTATCTGTGACTCGTACTGACGAAGTTCGTCCAGGTTGATAAGAAAAATCTTCAGACTCCTCAGTACGATATGAATCGGTACGCCTAGTACGCGAAGAAAGTAAATGGGTATTTCTTTGAACACTTCGATGTCCTGAATGGGTCGGTACTCCGCCATGAAGGGTTTGTATGAGTTGTCGCATAGTTTCTTGCATGGTTGTCTGGCCCTGGGCCAGATTTGTCATTATTTCAGCCAGATCTGGAACGTTTGGCAGAGCAGATGGATTTGGAGGGCTTCCAGCATTTCGATTGCTGGGTTCTGGATTATCAGCCATTTGTAATGAATTTTTTTTTATGAAAAACGATATTACCAGTCGTTTCCCACAGACAGCGCCAATCTGTTGATAAAAATTAGATTATATCTAATTATTTAATCACAGATAAAATAAATGAGACAAAGAAATTTTAAAGTGGTTCAGCCTTATAAAAATGGCCTACGTCCACTGTTTCTATTATTGCTGACTGTTTGTGAATTCTTGATTACCAGTTTCGTCAAGAAATTCCCCGGTCCCCTTACAATGAGGATGATACAATGTATTTATAGACCTCAGACTGTACATGTGAAAGGGTAATACATAGCTATCCATTAGGCGTATATATCTGTATGATAATAATAAGCATTTAATGCGCAATCAATTTGTTGGTTATCGTGCTATTAATGCTCTGTTCGAGGTGCAGCTCGGACCGCCAAAGCTGCTCGGACCGTCTAAGTATCTCGGTACTCATAAGTTGCTCGGTGTATTAAAGTTCCTCGGAGAACTCTTGTTGGTCGGAGCGTCTGAGTTAATCGGGGAAGCAGAGTTCCTCATTGCAGTATGGTTCCTCGGAGAGCATCTATTGCTCGGAGTATATGAGTGGGTCGGGGAAATTGAGTTCCTCGACGTCAAGGTGTTTTTCGGAAGTGTTTGTTATTGCCACGCAGATTGCCACGTGTCTTCACTCAATTGAGCCATGTCAGCAGACTAAATTTGGTATCAACACGCGTATTTCTGAATATTCCAAATATTCTATTTAATTAAATTGGAGAATTAAATGAGAAAATACGACTTAATTTAAATTACGTAAGAGTAGTAATTTAATGAGTTTTATTTAAAATTGTAATTATGGAATATTAATCGAGAGATAAATACCGATTTAGATTGCCTCATTATATTTACTTAGTGTGTGTGGTAAATAGTTACTTAACGCGTGTAGACCGTGTTGGGGTGAGAACGAGTAATATTTTTAAGTAACTCAAATGATAATTTAGAGGTCACAAATGAACCTTAGTCAAAATAGTATGCCCGGAGGTACTAGTTGAGTCTCGGGGTAATTTTGGACTAAACCGAAACCGTTCGGGGGCGTTTTGGTCTTTTAACATAAGAGGTTATGGAGACCTACGAATTTGAGAGCTTTTTATCAGCCGTATGAAAGAGGGGTTATGGTTAGAAAACCCATGTAAACACCAATACCATTAGAGAGAAGGAGAATGCCATTCTTAAGTCTTAGAAGATGCTTTTGAGAAGGTTGGGTTTGGATCTTACACCCTAGGTGCCAAAGGAGGAAGGATTGAAGAAGAGAAGCATTAATCCATCATCAACTCCACGAAATCAGATTCCTTCTGTCAAGGAAAGTTGTTTATTGCAAAAATTATAAAGTTATAATACCCATGTGTAGGGTTTTTGAGTAGTTTTGTTAAATCAATATATTGATAGGAGAAAAATGGTATTTATACATGTTGGGAGAGGAATCACATGTAGAATGATTTAACATATGTAGAGGATTAATATTCAGAGTAGACTTGATGATTTTTTCAGAATAAAATCTGGGTTTTGAATGCATATATGGGAAGAAAACCATAACCAGGGTTTTAAGAAATTCTGGGTTTAATTCACTATTTCTTTAAAGGAATTGGGGTTTTAATGTATTTGACACGTTAAAAATTGTCCTAGTATATGTGGAAACATGTTAAGATCATTGGGTCGAAGTTTGGTGGACTATAATGGAGTTTGGAGATTTATTAATGGAGGAAGAGGTTAATGAAGAAGACGAATTGCTTCTGTCCCTGTTCGATCGATCGATCGATCTCGAATTGTCGATCGATCGACAAGGTCGATCGATCGAACCCAGTAGTCGATCGATCGAACGAAGCTGTTTTTCCCGAACTTTCCGTGTTTAAGGCTCCTTTGATTTTCGAGAATGAATAGGTATCCTAGGATTTATATTATACTTATATGGGAGTGAGAATAAGACCAGTAGGTATATTGTTCAGGTTCGATAAGGCTATTGGGTGTAGGGCTTGGATTACGGACCGACGGGAATAATCTGATTTAGTAGAGTATCGGGGAATTCAGAATTGAGTTACGAGGCGAAGTAAATTCAATTTAAGTAATAGGCCAGTAGGGTAAGTAATAACTACTGAAATTATATGTGAAGGGTACCTAGGACCCTTAGAGTTGTGCGAATACTCAAATAAAGGCGATTAATGAGATAAATCTTAAAGCGAATATTGTACGGTAGATATAAGAGATTAAAATATTACGCACGTATATAATTAATAGGATGGGCGTGTACCTACTGAATTATATGATCTTCTAGGTCGAGTGATTTATACCTAAATTAACTATGTTAGGGTCTATGTGATATTCCGAACTAACATAGGGTTATTATATGTTTGGGGTCGATGTAAAATGCCGAACCAAACCTTTGAACTGGATTTAATGATGTATCATTCCGAACCAATTCTTACTTGGGGTCGATGAATCATTCTGAGCCAAGAGTTCTTTATTTGTGTATATAAATAATTGGGGTCGATGTATCATTCCGAACCAATTCTTACTTGGGGTCGATGAATCATTCCGAACCAAGAGTCCTTTACGTGTGTAAAAAGGGGCAATATAGTAATGACTAATGTTTAGTATATATTGTGTGTGAAATATATACTTGATGATATTCTACTTTTGTGTATTAGTAGACTGACATATATTATGTATTTAAAGATACATACCGAACTGGTAAGTTAAGTAGTGAAACTTAATTACGAAACGTAATGTTAGATAGAGAATATCTACTTAGTAATTTAAGTAGTGAAACTAAATTACAAAAGTGTTAAGATAGAAGTTTTGATAAATTGTAGAAATTTAGTAGTGAAACTAAATGAGAAGTTACAAAACATAACATAGGTGAAATGTTAGTTGTGTATTAATTAACCTTCGTGAGATGTTAATGTAATGGATGTAAGGTGTGGGAAATACGAGAAATTAAGTATAGATAAGTTCAGGTGATTACTTAGTCTTAGTTATCTTGGGAGATATGGCTAGGTAGGCTAAGTGTAGAACGTTAGGTGTGCACAATAGATGAGGAGTGAGAAACTCAAGAGAGTGTACGAGAACCTAACATGTGTAATCAATAACCGCATTTTGATATTGTGATAAACGCTTGCTAAATATTTTCAAAATGTATTGAGAACTAACTCTTGCTATAAAATATTTTCAAAACCTTTTAGGTGCCCAGCCACAGGGACGCCATGTATGATGATTTCCTTCGAGGTACTCGAAGCTATAGCACAGTGGATGCTTACAGGATTTTGATTATACGATATCTCTCATTCAGATCTAGTACAGGATCTCACACTATTCTTGGTATGGACTTGTGGTCCGGTATCAGTCTCAGATGTTTAGTTTTAGACTAGTGGATTGTTCTTGTTCTATTGTTGTTTGAGATTTTTAGCCGATGGTTTATTCGGTATTACTCTTATTCTTTTGTACTTACACTTTGTTGATTGGGTTATAGTACATGATTAGTTTTACTTTGTTCCGCATGGTTGATTTATCTGTTTTAAGAAAGATAAAATTTGGCACCGGTCTAATTTTTATTTAGGGGATTAGTAATTAAAAAGTTTTCGATAGTGATGCTAAGAATGAACCATTTGAGAAACCTATTTTAATTTAATAAAGGCCTGATCACCCGATGTTTAATTAGGCGAGGTTTCACAGATGGTATCAGAGCATCAGGTTCTAGTGTCCATAGGATCTGTACGGCTTACTACCTTTTCAGCGTATCGTTCGATTAATATAGAGCCCTATCTTAGGATTGCTGTACTCCTCTACGAACGTAGTTTACATTTTCCTGCTATTTAGTAGATTTAGTTTTATATATACGAGTTCGATTGGGCTTGGTACGTCGAACATGGTGGTAGAACCAGCATTGGTGTTGGAAGGACTGCAGGAGGGAGGAGCTCAGCATGAAGCCTGGAGTGTTTAAAGATGGTAATCATAGGAGAGATGACCATTGTTGAGGTCACTCCTAGTGTGTAATGGAAGTAGATGCTGCAAGGGTTGTTGAAGCATAGCAGACATTTTCCAAGTGTCGCGACGGCAAAGGGGGATGCTAATCTAGACCCGCCCAATACAGCTATAGTGGGAGGAGGTCTGAAGAAATTTTTGATGAGAACGAGCCGCAAAATGTGATAAAACGGCGACTGTGCATGGTAATCAAGGGAAGTAGAATGTGCAGAGGTTTTGGCATTTAGGGATAGAGTAGAAATGCCCAGAAGTGAAAATTGAGTAATTTTTTTTTTGAGGCAACGTGGCGGGGATACCAGTCACCACATCCGGACCGAGGGTCCGTATACAAATAGAGGGACCTTACGTATAGTTTAATCACAAAGTTCTCCAATGATGATTCAGAAGCAAGGTGAATGGAAATATCTGAACCCATCACGTGAAAGCCTGGTAGAGACCGACCGTAAGAAAGAAATTTATCTGTTGAAGTGAACTTATACCGATGAGATAGGTATAAAAAAAACTTGAGAGAATGGAATCTCGAGTTGTCGTTCGCAATTTTGGTAAAAACTCTTCTTGGACGACTTATGTATATGAAGGAAGTATGGTGCTTCTTACAAGGTTGAGGTAAATGCTCCTAGGTGGGCGGAGCTAAGAGAGTTTAAGGATTTAGTCAAAGAGTAAGACTGAATGTAATGGGGCTGGTGCAAGCCATAAGTCCCATAGTGCATTCCTCTTGGTCAACAGAACTAAGGGAACCAGGATGATAGTGTTCAGAATCGAGGATACCAAGTCCGAGAGGAGGGATACCCAAACCTGTCAGTGTGGCCTGGCATAAGGGAATTTTTGAAGTCTAATGTGGGTTGTAGGGCCATGCATTTTATTTTTAGCTTGAAGTTATTTCAGGAAATAATAACTCCGATAAGTTTTGCATTTCGAAAAGGACAAGCGTGTTATGTCCGAAAACAATCTGAACCACCAGAGCGATGGAGAAGGAGGTATATGGGTTTTAGCCTCGAGTGAATGGGGTATATGACGATACCTCACCTGAAAGAGGGTCGAGTTGTCATTATTCATCAATTTGCGGGAGACTTCAGAGATTATGGATGTCTCATAGTAATTGATTCTGGTGAGTATGAACCTAAATGATGTGAGTCAAGGTATGTCGTATGACCTCTGAGCGGAGAGATCGAGCTCGTTGTTGTAATTAGTGCTAAGGACTTAGTGATAGTATAAGTGTGGTGCCACTTGAATCCTTTAGAAATATTGGAGTATGGTTGCACATATTGTCGAGGAATGGAATTTGAGTATCTGGACTATGTGTTTTTCCGACAATGCTCAGTAAGAATGCATGGGGAGAAGTCCCTTGTTTAAGTTCGGTTGTGAAAGGGGATACAACTGAAATTTTTATGCTCGTCAGGAGAAGAGACGTTGTTAGATGCTAGGTCCTTAGTGGAGCTGGTAGTGTTGTGGAGAAACACTGAAAGGCTTACTTCACCACGAAGAGATAAGTGGGACTTTGTGGGCAAGGATTTGATTTTCGATCTTTAAGGGATGGAGAATACCCGCAAGATTGTAGTCACGTTGTCTAGACAAGGCTAGAGTTGAGGAAAAGCATGTTACGGGTTCGACGCTTGCAATGTTTTTGCAAATGTGCACGGAGAAAAGGGTGTATGGGAGCCCTAATCAATTGGATTTCTTAGACATCCAAGATAGAGGGATGCGGAAAATTATTTTTATATGCCAGTGCGGAAGTTAGGAGACAAGTCGTATCGATGAAATGGGTTGAACGTCATGGGAGATAGACGATGATCCAAGATTATATGTTCTCTGAGAGCCAGCATACCCTATGGGATGAAAGTCAATGGGGAGCCGTTCAAAAGTTATCTCTTGATTTGGGAGGCCTAACTGTTGTGAAGAAGTGATGCAAGGTGCTACTCAACTGAGTGTTGAGAGTGACTTACACGTTACTAAAATGTTGATTTTTATAAAGTAACCAACCCCAAAAGTGCGCCAATTACGAAGAGTGCACGAATTGTGAAGTATAATATACCCGGAGAGAAAGGGGAATGGAGTACCACTTGAGGAAAGATGACGTAAGTGGGAAGAGATATTGAGGAAGAGACATAGTGAGATTGTCTCCAGACACACCACTAGTTGATAGAGAGAGATGGACTCGAAATGAGCAACCAGAATGTGGTAGTGAACCTACGTTTCCAATGATGGAATGAGGAGACGGACTTATAAATTATTGATGGGTTGTGAACATCATAATTAAGCCAACATTTCGTTGGGGTAGCGGAATGGGGTGACCGGGATGGATTAGTATGTAGTTGAAAAGGGAGAGTACACAAGTGCACGGTGCCGTTCTACATGATTGTGAATCAGGATGAAATCCTAAAATTCCACCCTGTGAGAGATGGTCAGGGAGGAATAGAGATAAAGTGTTATTTTGAGTATGTTGTGTTGCCTACGACTCAATGTTAGTGAGAAAGGAGGATAATACGCCCTTACAATAGTGGAATTTTGGAGAAGCCCACTAATCAATTCACAGGTTGAATGTATACCTATATGAGCATATTTGTAGGTAGTGTGAGAGTGCCTATATGGACTGTACATAAGTTTTAGATTCTTGGATACCTATTAAGAACTTATGTGTACTTTGAGGTGTGGTTCGAGTAGACATTTCAAACTTTTCGTCCTTAACGCGTGATATGAGGACATTCTATTGGGGTATGACATTTTAGAATATAAGAGGTGTGAAATATATGGCTCACAAATTGTCTACTCATGTACGATGAGATATATATACTTATATTGTGCTCGAAGTGTGATTCCGAGACAATATAACCAATTACTATTGGTGATCGACGTGGGATTCCGAGCCAATAACCCCAAAAGTGTTATAAAAGGGGGGAGATTATAAAATAAATGTTGATAGTATATGCTATGTGTAACATATATATACCTTATGATTTCCTGCTTATGTGCGATAATAAGTATGCTTAAATTCTGTATTGGGGTCGATGATGTTCCGGACCAATACGTGAAGGATCGATTTGGGGTCGATGATTTTTTCGAAGCAAATCGATGTTTAATTTAATAAAGGTCCGAACTAACACATGCATTACATATACCTTGGTGTCGAGGGATTTCCGGACCAATGTAAATGATAGGATTATTGGGGCCGATGATTTTGCCGGACCAATTTCCTTTATAGTATATATTGTGTGTGAAATATATACCTTATAATATTCTACTTATGAGTGATAGTAGACACATAGATGTTATATATAGAGATATACATCAAAAGGGTAAATTAAGTAAGTAGAAACTTAATTTCAAGAGTTAACGTTTGATTGGGAAAAATCTATGGAGAAATTAAGTAGTGAGACTTAATTATGATATATGCGGCATGTGTAACATGCGATAAGAGTTTATAATGAAGCAAGGCATGTACTTGGGGCGACCATTAGGATGATATGATTTGATTTTGGGAATTAGAGGATGCAATGATGTTTAAGGTCCTTAGTCTTAATACTAGCCTTATCCTAATTTCGAGGACGAAATTTCCTTTGTAAGAGGGGGAAGTATGTAATACCCCGTATTTCTGAATATTCAAAATATTCTATTTAATTAAATTGGAGAATTAAATGAGAAAATACGGCTTAGTTTAAATTACGTAAGACTAGTAATTTAATGAGTTTTATTTAAAATTGTAATTATGGAATATTAATCAAGAGATAAATATCGATTTATATTGCCTCATTATATTTACTTAGTGCGTGTGGTAAATAGTTACTTAATGCTTGTAGACCGTGTTGGGGTGAGAACGAGTAATATTTTTAAGTAACTCAAATGATAATTTAAAGGTCACGGATGAGTCCGGCAGGGTCAAATTAGTCAAAATAGTATATCCAGGAGTACTAGTTGAGTCTCGAGGTAATTTTGGACTAAACCGAGATCGTTCGGGGGCGTTTTGGTCTTTTAACATGACAGGGTATGGATACCTACGAATTTGAGATCTTTTTATCAGCCGTATGAAAGAGGGGTTAGGGTTAAAAAACCCATGTAAACACCAATACCATTAGAGAGAAGGAGAATACCATTCTCAAGTCTTAGAAGATGCTTTTGAGAAGGTTGGGTTTGGATCTTGCACCCTAGGAGCCAAAGGAGGAAGGATTGAAGAAGAGAAGCATCAATCCATCATCAACTCCACGAAATCAGATTCCCTCTGTCAAGGCAAGTTTTTTATTGCAAAAATTGTAAAGTTATAATACCCATGTGTAGGGTTTTTGAGTAGTTTGGTTAAATCAATATCTTGATAGGAGAAAAATGGTATTTATACATGTTGGGATAAGAATCGCATGTATAATTATTTAACATATGTAGAGGATTAATATTCAGAGTAGACTTGATGATTTTTTTGGAATAAAATCTGGGTTTTGAATGCATATATGGGAAGAACACCATAACTAGGATTTTAAGAAATTCTAGGTTTAATTCACTATTTCTTTAAAGGAATTGGGGTTTCAATGTATTTGACACGTTAGAAATTGTCCTAGTATATGTGGAAACATGTTAAGATCATTGGGTCGAAGTTTGGTGGACTATAATGGAGTTTGGAGATTTGTTAATGGAGGAAGAGGTTAACGAAGAAGACGAACTGCGTTTGTCCCTGTTCGATCGATCGATCGATCTCGAATTGTCGATCGATCGACAAGGTCGATCGATCGAACCCAGTAGTCGATCGATCGACGAAAGCTATTTTTCCCGAACTTTCCGTGTTTAAGGCTCCTTTGATTTTCGGTAATGAATGGGTATCCTAGGATTTATATTATACTTATATGGGAGTGAGAATAAGACCAGTAGGTATATTGTTGAGGTCCGATAAGGCCATTGGGTGTAGGGCTTGGATTACGGACTGACGGGAATAATCTGATTTAGTAGAGTATCGGGGAATTCGGAATTGAGTTACGAGGCGAAGTAAATTCAATTTAAGTAATAGACCAGTAGGGTAAGTAATAACTACTGAAATTATATGTGAGGGGTAACTAGGACCCTTAGAGTTGTGTGAATACTCAAATAAAGGAAATTAATGAGATAAATCTTAAAGCGAATATTGTACGGTAGATATAAGAGATTAAAATATTACGCACGTATATAATTAATTGGTCGGGCGTGTACCTACTGAATTATATGATCTTCTAGGTCGAGAGATTTATACCTAAATTAACTATGTTAGGGTCGATGTGATAATCCGAACTAACATAGGGTTATTATATGTTTGGGGTCGATGTAAAATGCCGAACCAAACCTTTGAACTGGTGGCGTGATGAAAGAGTCCAAGCCAGAATTTGTGTATATAAATAATTGGGGTCGATGTATCATTCCGAACCTATTCTTACTTGGGATCGATGAATCATTCCGAACCAAGAGTTCTTTATTTGTGTATATAAATAATTGGGGTCGATGTATCATTCCGAACCAATTCTTACTTGGGGTCGATGAATCATTCTGAACCATGAGTTCTTTATTTGTGTATATAAATAATTGGGGTCGATGTATCATTCCGAACCAATTCTTACTTGGGGTCGATGAATCATTCCGAACCAAGAGTCCTTTACGTGTGTAAAAAGGGGCAATATAGTTGTTGATACCAAAATTAGTACGCTGATGTGGACGAATAATAAGAAGACATGTGTCAATCTACGTGGCATAATAACAACGAGGAAGACTATTTCCCCGGCCAACATACTCACTCCGAGCAACAAATACCCCCCGAGGAACTCTTATCTTCTGAGGAACTCCAATGCTCCGAGAAACTCTTGGACGACGAGCAACTAAGGCGGTTCGAGCTGCACCTCGACCACAGCATTAATTGCCAGATAATCAACAGTTCAACTATTCATTGAATGCTTATCATCTTGACACGCACGTTTGAAGAACATTAAATGAATTACCCTTTCATATGTATATCATTTAATGTAACACCCTTTCATGTACAGCCTAAGGGCTATAAATACCTTGTATCACCCTCGTTCTAGAGGGACTGGAATTTCTTGGTATCATTTGTAATCGAGAATTCCTAGACACTCAGCAATAACATAACAGTGGATGTAGGCCATTCTTATAAGGCTGAACCACTTTAAAAATCTTTGTCTCATTTATTTATCTGTGATTGAATAATTAGAGTAATCTAATTTTTTACATCAACAGATTGGCGCCGTCTGTGGGAACGATTTGTTATTATCGTTTTTCACCAAAAATCATTCATCACCAATGGCGGATAACCCAGAATCTAGCAATCGAAACGCTGGAAATGCTGGAAATCCTCCAAATCCCTCTGCACCTCCAGATCTGGCTCAAGGACAAACCGCCATGCAAGAGACGATGCGGCAACTCATACAAACACTTCATGGCGGCGTACCTGCACAGTCAAGGCATCGAAGTGGTCAGAGGCGAACCTATTTACTTTCTTCACGATCCAGGCGTACTGAATCATATCGTAATGAGGAATCTGATGATTTCTCTTATCAACCCGGGCAAACTTCGTCAATACGGGTTACAGATACTGAACAACGTGTCACCCTTTCCCCAGAAAGGGCCAGCGCATTGGAAAGGTTAAGTAGGGTCTCTCCTTTCAGCCGATTAGGCGCTAGGAGGAATAGGAGTCCACCTAAGACCATGTCGAGGAGTTTTCGACAACCATCAGATCTAAGAGAAGGATCAGCACAGTCACGACCAGCTGCTCGTCAAGATAGATCTCAAGAGGCTACTTCAGAACGATTAATTTCTCGAACCAATAGGCTCGAGGAAGGAAATGAAGCGTGGAAAGGATCTCTTCAGCGGTTGGAAGATAGATTGGGAGAAATGGCTAAGGCGAAGAATCCCCTACAACGAACTTTTGTTCAAGGGACACCTTTTGTCCAGGCCATTGTAAATTTTCCAACACCATCAAAATTTAAAGCCCCTGTGGTGACCCCCAAATACGATGGAAAGACAGATCCTGTTCTTCACATAGAGCAATATCAAGCTGTTGCCGACATCTATGCTGTCCCCGACGAGATGAGATGTAGGGCATTCTCAGGAACTCTTACTGGATCTGCCCAGATATGGTACAACAATCTTCCTCAGGGTAAGATTTCAACTTTCTTTCAATTGGTCGAGTTGTTCATCGGCAATTTCTGTTTTGGAGCAAAGCCAGTAAAAAGAGTAGCACACTTGTTAAGTGTTAGACAAAAATCTGGTGAGAGCACTAGAGATTACATAACTCGTTTCAATAACGAGAAGCTGGAAGTCATAGATTATGAGAAAAAGACAGCAATCACCTCCTTGATGAGTGGGTTGTTGCCTAATAAGTTGTATTACACTTTGGCGAAAGATCCACCTAAAACTATGTCAGAGTTAATGGCAAAAGCAGCCAAAATCATGAATGCCGAAGAAGCTATGGCTGCAAAGAAGAATTTGGATAAAGACCCCAAGGTGGACGTCGACAAGTCTAAAAATAAAGAGCATAAGGGCAATGGCGGTGACAAGCATTCCAGAAATAATAAGTCGTCATGGGAAGTCCTGAAGAAATTCGATAATTATACTCCCTTGAAAATGGGTATTAATCATGTCTTGGAAGAAATCAAGAATAGCGAGGAGGTAAAGTGGCCGAAGAAACTGAGGTCAGACCCTGATGCGAGGAATAGGGATAAATATTGCGAGTTCCACAAGGACCATGGCCATATGACTAAAAATTGCATAGCTCTTCAGAACGAGATTGAAACACTCATCGAAGAGGAAATCTAGCAAAGTATGTTGATCGGGGAGGTGAAAGAAGAAATAATGATCGAACTAGAGAGAGATCTAGATCTCCTCGTCGAGCAGAGGAGAAAAAGAAGAGAGAACATGAAGATGATGCCGAGGATGACCCCGATCTTCCCAAGAAACCAAGGCAACCAGAACGAGAGGTATTTTCCATACGTTTTGGGGCATTTGATTGTAATGTTATTACAGGAGGAGATGCAGGAGGAGGAGACCTTACTGCAGAAAGAAAAGCTTACCTCGGAGAGGCACAAGCTTGTTCGTACATTCAGCGAATAAATTTGGCCGAGGAGGATCGTCCGAGGAAGGTAAACAAAGAGAAGCTGGTCATTGGCTTTTTAAAAAACGACCTGGCAGGTGTTCTTTACCCTCACGACGACCCTTTGGTGATCAAAATGAGGATGAAAGAAGTAGTGATTTCAAGGGTGCTGGTAGACAATGGTAGTTTAGCAGACATCATGTACTATTCATGCTTTGACAGCTTGAATTTAAAATTATCTCAATTGGAACCTTATCATAGACCTCTTTTGGGTTTTGCTGGCGAGAAAGTTTTTCCACTTGGGACGATCAAGTTGGACATATTCATTGGAACTTGGCCTGCTTGTCGAACAGAGAGAATACGCTTCTTTGTGATGGATAAGAATGTGCAGTCAGCCTACAACATCATCATGGCAAGAGTTGGTTTGAAGAGGTTCGAAGCAGTTCCATCTACAGTACATCAATGCTTAAAATTTCCAACAAATTTTGGAGTAGGAGTTGTGAAAAGTGATCAAAAAGTAGCTCGGGAATGCTATTATTCATCTGTCGAACAAGAGGAGATTGAAGATTCAAGAAAAAAGACTACTACCTACCAGGTGGATGAAGGTACAGAAATTGAAACACTGGATCCTCGAGATGAATCCCAACTTGTAAAAGGACAGGTGGAGGAATCTACAAAAAATATTATTCTGGACGACGAGCACCCTGAACGAGTAACCCAGATAGGTTCAACGTTGGATGCTTCAATAAAACAGGAGTTGATAACTTTCTTGAGAAACAGGAAGAAAACTTTTGCGTGGAGTCATGAAGACATGCCAGGAATAGATCCAAACTTCTTATGTCACGAGCTCAATGTGAATAAGGAGATCAAGCCTGTAATGTAGAGAAGAAGGGTATTTAGCCCCGAGAAGAATCAGGCTATACAAGAGGAGGTCGAGAAGCTCCAGAAAGCCCAATTCATTGAAGACGTGAAGTATCCAGACTGGTTGGCAAACGTGGTGATGGTAAAAAAGAAAAATAATAAATGGAGAATGTGTGTTGATTTCACCGATCTTAACAAGGCATGCCCAAAGGATCATTTTCCAATGCCCAGAATTGATCAACTAGTGGATGCTACCTCGGGACACGAGCTGCTCAGCTTCATGGATGCTTACTCTGGCTACAACCAGATCAAAATGAAACCTGAAGACAGGGAAAGTACTTCTTTTATTACCCCTAGGGGAACTTATTGCTATAATGTTATGCCTTTTGGTTTGAAAAATGCAGGAGCGACATACCAGTGGCTGATGAACAAGGTTTTCACAGAACAAATCAGTTGCAGCATGGAAGTCTATGTCGATGATATGCTGACAAAGAGCAAGAAAGCTGCTGATCATCTAGTTGACTTAGCTCAGATCTTTGACCAACTGGATCAATACCAAATGAAGCTCAACCCGACGAAGTGTACATTTGGAGTACGAGAAGGGATGTTCCTCGGATACAT
Organism: Sambucus nigra; assembly: GCA_949130495.1. Taxonomy (NCBI): domain Eukaryota; kingdom Viridiplantae; phylum Streptophyta; class Magnoliopsida; order Dipsacales; family Adoxaceae; genus Sambucus; species Sambucus nigra. Next base: position 807,732,982 of record OX422207.1, read on the forward strand.
CGTCAACCAGCGAGGCATTGAGGCGAATCCAGAAAAGATCAAAGCTCTTTTAGGGTTGCGATTTCCAACGACGAAGAAAGAGGTGCAGAGTCTTACAGGACGAGTTGCAGCGCTCAATAGATTTGTATCTCGAGCAACTGATAGGTGCCTTCCATTCTTCAAAACACTCCGAAAAACTTTCGAGTGGAATGATGAATGTGAAAAAGCCTTTCAAGACTTGAAGAAATATCTGGGAACACCTCCATTGCTGTCCAGACCAGTGATGGGCGAAAAGTTATACTTATATCTAGCAGTATCAGAGAATGCAGTCAGCTCGGCACTGATCAGATTGGAGAATGGTGTCCAGAAGCTAATTTATTACACAAGTAAAGCTTTCCGAGGTGCAGAGATCAGGTACCCGAAGTTGGAAAAATTGGCATTGGCATTAATTGAAGCAAGTAGAAGAATGAGACCATATTTCCAGGCCCATACCATAGTCGTGTATACCGACATGCCGTTACGACAAGCCCTTCATAAACCAGAAAAATCAGGGAGACTGATGTATTGGGCAATAGAGCTCGGTGAATATGATATTGTGTATGAACCCAGATCATCACTAAAAGGGCAGGCCGTAGCAGATTTTATAGCAGAATTTACTTATCCTGATACCCCCGAGGAGCAAAAGTTACTCGCTGATCGACCTGTGGATGTTACAGGATCAATAAACATGAGCACAGACCAACTCCGGTTGGTAAAAGGACGAATGGATGTTAAAAAATCTACAGACATAAGCTCAGACCAACCCCAGTTGGTAAAAGAACTTGTGGATGTAGAAGGATCATCAACTTCGAACTCAGACCAGCTCCGGTTGGTAAAAGAGCGAGAAGAGATGGTCGACGAGGAGAGAAAAGCACCAGGGGAGGATGAAAGGAAGCAACAAATATTTCACCGAGGAACTCTATCAGATAAGGAATTTGAAGACGGGTTATCCATATGGAGATTATATGTAGATGGCTCATCTTGCACAGCAGGTTGTGGGGCAGGAATTGTTTTGAACACCCCAGACGAGATTGACATGGAATATGCCTTACGATTCCAATTCAAAGCCTCCAATAATGAGGCTGAGTATGAGGCCATGATAGCAGGTCTTAATTTAGCAAAGATTATGGAAGCGCAACAAGTGATGGTATTCAGTGATTCTCAATTGATTGTGAATCAGATGATGGGAACATATGCAGTTAAAGGAGAATTAATGGTCAAGTATTATGCCAAGGTAATGGAGTTATTGTCAGAATTTGATGCGATTCAGTTAATCAGAATACCAAGAATAGAGAATGCACGAGCAGACGCACTGTCCCGACTAGCATCAGCTACTCGTACCGAGCTGCGAAGAACAATACCAATTGAAGTATTAGAAAGTCGGAGCATAGATGAAAACCTGATGATGAATATTATCACCCTTGATTTAGGACCATCTTGGATGGATCCCATCAGGGCATATGTTGAAGAAGGAGAATTACCGGAAGATAAGCTCGCTGCCAAGAAATTGAAGTATAAAGCTGCTTGGTATGTACTAACTAATGGTATTTTGTATAGACGAGGAATTATGGCAGGTTTGCAGAGATGTGTACATCCTTCCGAGGTGAAAGAATTAATTGAAGAAATCCATGAAGGGTCCTGTGGAGCTCATGTAGCAGGTCGAACACTTTTGCAAAGGGTGATGACTCAAGGATACTACTGGCCGACGATGAGGGCTGATTGTATAGCCTATGCTAAGAAATGTGACAAGTGCCAACGTTTTTCCTCCATCCGACGAACTCCACAATCATTGTTGACACCCATAACTTACCCTTGGCCATTTTCCATGTGGGGAATTGATTTGGTTGGACCACTGCCGACCACCCAAGGAAGATTCAAGTACCTCGTCGTCGCAGTAGATTATTTTACTAAGTGGGTAGAAGCTGAACCCCTTATCGATATTACGTATGAGAAGGTATACCAGTTCGTTTGGAAGAACATCATCTGTCGATATGGTCTCCCTCATGCCTTCATCACAGACCACGGAACACAATTCGATAACGAAGAATTTGCTGCCTATTGTCATCAGTCGAACATTTTGAAGGTTCATTCAGCACCAGGCCATCCTCAAAGCAATGGACAGACTGAAGTGACGAACAGAACATTATTAAATGGTTTAAAGAAGAGGCTAAGTGAGGCTAAAGCTAATTGGATTAATGAGCTACAGTCAGTACTGTGGGCTTACCGAACAACTCCCCGAGCAGCAACTGGAGAATCACCATATATGCTGGCATTTGGAAGTGAGGCTGTAATACCTGCCGGGTTAGGTCTTCCAACACATAGAGTGCTGAATTTCAATTCCCCAGTCAGTGACTTGATGAGAAGACTGGATTTGGATATGCTCGAGGAGGTTAGAGAAGAAGTAGCCATTAGGAATGCTGCATATCAACAACGAACAGCTCTGTTCTACAACAAGAGGGTGAAGAAATGGGATTTAAAAGAAGGAGATTATGTGCTAAAGAAGGTCATTCAGAAGCACAATAAATTGGAAGCAAACTGGCATGGACCTTACCGAGTTACAGAAATTGTTCAACCAGGAACTTACCGAATAACAACTCTAGAAGGAGAGGAATTCAAGAATGCTTGGAATGCTGAACACCTTCGCAAGTATTATCAATGATGTAAAATGTACAGCAGTTCCATCAACATGAATAAAACGATGATGTTTCACAATTTTTCTCTCCTTTGTTTGAAAGTTTTTCGGGGAATACTAGTGTTGTACACTACGCTGTTCAACAGCAAACAGAAGACGATAGTTCAGACCCACGACCAACTCCGGTTGGTAAAAGGGCGAGAACAAACTATACTCCTTTGGTTAGGAGACATACACTAGCGTGACCAACTCCGGTTGGTAAAATAACTAGTAGATAGTTCGAGCGTGACCAACTCCGGTTGGTAAAAGAGCGAGAGCACCATACTCCTTTGGTTAGGAGGCATACACTAGCGTGATCAACTCCGATTGGTAAAATAACTAGTGGACAAGATAGTTCGAGCGTCACCAACTCCGGTTGTTAAAAGAGCGAGAACACCATAATCCTTTGGTTAGGAGGCATACACTAGCGTGATCAACTCCGGTTGGTAAAATAACTAGTGGACATAATAGTTCAAACCCATGACCAACTCCGGTTGGTAAAAGGTCAAGAACAACATTATTAGAAATGCCAATTTTGGCTGGTTAAGAAACAAAATATGCCAACTTATGTTGGTCAGAAGGTAAAACCATTCCATAAAATACAAAAAATTCCAAACTGAGCCAAGTATAGTTGGTCGGTAATCAAAACCCACTAACTGTAGTTGGTCGACGAGGATAAATTATCGACCTTGGTTGGTCGGACATATTTTATGAAAAATTTTACCAAGTATGGTTGTTCGGGGATAAAAACCCACTAACTGTATTTGATCGACGAGTAGAAAATATTTCAAATTGAACCAAGTATGGTTGGTCGGGGATAAAAACCCATCAACTGTAGTTGGTCGACAAACACAATTTAACAACCTTGGTTGGTTGGAAACATTTTAAACATTTTATACTCATTACTTTATTATTAAGTGATTGAGCAACATTGATACTTGTAAACTTTTTTGGATTGTGAACAGCACAATATTGTTATCTTTTTAACAGATACATATGCACAAATATAAAGTGTTTAACAGGCACAAGATAATAGCAATACAGATTTGCAAACAGAAAATGAAAGTCTTTCATTAAAATTCAAAATAAATTACAAGTTACATATGTGTGCTAAATATTACATTGAAAATCCTATTCTATTGGTTTTTTCCCTTCAGCCTTCGATACAGGTTCCTCGCCAGCAGGAGGATCATTTAATGTCTGAGGAGAATTGATAAAATTCAAGTCCTTCAACATTCTGACATTCATTACTGAAGGAGTATCCAAGAGATGCTCAGGACGAGATACGTCAATTTGAGAATGAAGGTTATAGTCACCAAGATAATTCGCGATCAAGCTCCGAGGAATGGCGCGAGCTGGTATCCATTCCATGTCCAACTTGAAAGGTGTCACAGGCAAGTCAAGCACTCCAGGCTCGTAGTAATACCACAAAAAATGTCCTTGCTCGAGCTTTAATACACATAAGGCATTCAGCCAGCCTTGTTTATAACCTTCATTATTGGTATTTTCAATACGAGCATCCAAGTGATAAAGGGCCTCATTATAGCCTACATTCCAAAATTCCCTGGGCTGTTTATGGAATTGGAAGGTTAATCTATCCAATTGTTCATGAAGGTTTTTGGTGAAAAGGTCTTTGGTATGTAAAGCTGACTTCGTTGCAGTAAGTTGATCTTCCAAAGTCAGGATTTTCTTGGACATTTCAGACAAAGCCCGATCTTTTGCGTTCAACTGGTACGCTTGAGTTTCCAATGTTGACAGAGTACGAGCTTCTTCAATACTACGAGGAGTTCTTGATCGTCCCCGAGCAGCTGAAATGCTTCGTTCCTCGTTAACATCCTGGGCAGCTCTTCCTCGCCCACGAGAACCTCTTCCTCGTCCCCGAGCAGTAGCAGAAACACCATACTTTCTTAAAGTATCCAATTCTTGCCTTAATTTAGCGTTCTCAACTTCTAAGAATGAGAATCCTTCATCAGCGACCGGTACCAAGGCAGTGGAGGATGAAGCTGCAGACTCAAACTGTGCCAACTTTTTCTGCAAATTGTTGTTCTCTTGTTCCAGCAGCTCGGCGATCTGTCTGCAGGCCTCAACTTCACCTTTTAGGGTTCTCTCCCTGACATCGTATCCAGCAATGATCTTTTTGTGGCCTATCTCGGAAGAAAGCTGTTGATACCTATTCTCATACTCCTTGTGCAACAAGGCAGTTGATTCATTGTGCTGATTCTGAAGATCTTCTAGGGTACAATGAAGTTCCTCGATCAATTCATAATATGCCACATTACTGGACACAGCTCGATCAAGTAAATCTTTCAGGTACCGATAAGCCTCAACTGCTTGCTCTGAAGCATCATGGCCAAGGATGTCGGCAATTTCTGATACACTCTGTATGACCAGCCTTATAATATTCACGGCATTGCTGCATCAGCTTTGTATCATGGGAAGATATCAGTTCCATTCTAGCCATAAACTAATAAAGAGGAGAAGGCAAGAGTTAATAAATAAAAACAGACAGAGCATCAACAATGCAGAGGAACAAAAAGATGTGATTTTATTACATCATCAACAAGATTACATCATTTGGGATACAGAAGTAAAAGTAAGAAGAAAAATAGAAAGATAGTACCGAACAACTTCACACCTTTTCCTTGTCTCCCAAGACTTTCTCGGGAGGCTGGGACGAGGAGCTTGGTTGCTCGGTGGGAACACTGATTTGATTAGTAGATGCTGGGACTTGTTCTGGAGGAGTAGGCAAGGAAGAAATCTCCTCGGTGGCTGTCTGGTTGGGTGGTGGAACAAGGACTTGATCACCTACTGTCATTGAAGATTCTTCAGATGCAGCTTCATCCTCATCTTCGTCTTCAATAACTGGAGGAGGACCAGGGAGATGTTGTTGAAATAGCTCGGAATCCTCGCTCACCTTCAATTTCTTGCAGGGCAGTAACCCAACCATCATGGAAGAATTTCAAACTTCCATAATTCACCTGTGTCATCATTGCTTCTACCCCCCTATCCCATCCTTTATCCCAACCAGTCCGAAAGGATTTCTTCACAGCCGTTTTTCTCTTCATCTTCTCCGAGGAGAGCTTCTCAGATAGAAGGTCCTCGGAGGCTTTCAGCTTGGCCTCCAACTCCTCCTTTTGACGATTTGCTTCGCGGAGAAGGGTCAGCTCTTCTTCAGCTGATTTCAGCTTATTCTCAAGCTCCCCAAAGCCTGAAAGTTTCTCGGCATAGTCTTTATTCTCACTCTCCAAGTCCTTCACCTTATTACCCAGTTGTACCTTCTCTGCATCAGACGCAGCCAACTTCTTCTCCCATTCAATTTTATCCTCGTCATACTTCTGACGAGATTCACTCACAGATTTGATAGCTTTCTCCAGTGCTCCTTCCACAGTGGACGAGGAGTAGGAAGCTGTGATCGCTTCATCCTTTTTAAGGATTATATTGAAACAGCTCGTCAACTGTAATCAGAAAAGGGAAATGATATCAGAAACAAATATGGGAAATAACAAAGGAAAATATGAAAAACTCAGAGTAGAGATACTTAATAAAGCAAGATGACGAGCAGCCAGAGAAGTAACCATATCCCGAGTAAGGTCTTCTTCAGTACCTTGTACCTCGGGAATGGGCGAAAACTTTGCCAAGCTCATCGTAGAGCTCGGAGGAACAATTATTGGAACACCATCTCCACCAGCTGGGAGCTGGGGAATGGCTCCAGAAATACTGATCGAGGAGGATTTCCTCAGTCTCCTCGGTGCTTTTTCAACAACCTCAACCAAAGAAGAACTTTTGGTTGGTGAGATAGTGATTACTTCAACAGGTGCATCCTTCTGCACATGAGCCACTGGGGGCTTCTCGACAGCCTTTTGAGAAGCAACAGGAGGGGTGGCATCTTTATTCTTTGTCCCTTTTTGGACATCAACCTTATTTTTCTTCCCAGCAGAGGAAGTTTCCTCGAAGAGAGCGGGAACTCTTCTCTTGCCCATTTTTTGGCTCAAAGGAATATGAGATTTCGGATCAGAGTCTTCAAGAATTTGCACTGGATCACTGATGCTGACCACAGGACGAGCAGTGAAGGACGACGTATAGCTCCTGTACTGCAACAAGTTAGAAGCAGACCTGATGTGCTCGTCTGCAATTTTCTGATGCAAACTCCAGATATGTTTCAATTGCCTTATATTAACTTCTGATTCTTTGGGAGTTTTTCTCTTGCTGTCAACTGCAAACAAAAACATATTGAAATATCAGTCATACATTTTATCAAATACCATGAAATCATAATTTCAAAAACAAAATAAGATGAAAACGACCTATCCCATTGCCATATGGGGGGCATCTGGGACCCTCATATACTGCATCTCCAACCAAAGGGGCATGTTGCCAATTTTTTATAACTACCCCGTGTTCAAAATAATCCCTGTTGGCATCAGGGAAGTTGACTACTAAGGCCCTATTCAAAAACCTAGTTTTTAAATAAAAAAACGTTGTCTAAAACAGCCCATCTGTAGCAGTACATAATCTCAGGAATTCCTATACGAGTTCCATGAGTTTGATTTAACCTATGTACCCCATTAACTATTCTCCATGTGTTGGGGGCTATTTTTGCAGGGATAGCGTCGAAGTACTGACAGAACTCTAAACATAACGGATTTGGTGGAAAAGAAAATCCACATTCAGCAATAAATAGGCTAGGGAACCAGTGTCCCTCAGCAAAATCAAAATAACTTGAAGGCTCAGAAAGAACCTCTAAAGTTACCCAAGAAGGAATAGAGAAGTCAGAGCGGAATGTAATACCCTGTACTTTTGGCTATATTTATTTTTGGGATTAATTAATTAAATGCGTATTAATTGAAAATTAATCCGGGTAAAATACTAGCGAGATGTGAGTTGGTATTTAACTATATTGTGCATATATGATGTTATATGAATATTGAATTATGAAAAATTTGTCGTGAGATTTATATACGGCAATTTGGGAATTTTGTTGAGACGCGTGTGACCGCCGCGTCATGGTATATTATTTTAATTATAAAAGTGATTTTTATTTCTATTATCTGTATGGTCATTTTGAGTGCGCCAACGCGTCCGGAAGGGTCGAGATAGTCAGAAAACACTAGCCGGGGGTGTAGTTTGGATTCCGGGGTATTTTTAGGCCATACCGGCATCATAAAGGGTATTTTGGTAATTTTACATTTTGAGGAATTAAAAGTGACGAAAATTGGGAGTTTTAATCTGATGTGGATTTAACCCACTAAGCCCACTAACCAACCCATATTAACCCTTTAAGCTACGGAGGTTATCATTTAGGTTTCCAACTCTCCCAAAGAAAACCCTAGCCACCTTAAGCCACCATTGGAGAAGAAGCTTGGAGAAGAGAAGAAATTATGCAGAAATCTTCACCAAACCAACACCAAAAATCAGAAATCGAATCAAGGCAAGTGACTTAATTCCATTTAAATTTCAGAGAATGTTCTTTCCATGTTAGATAATTCCAATTTATGTTTATTCTTGGTGAAATATGAAAACCCATGTAGTTTGGATCTTAGAACTTGAAAATCTTGAGGAGAATTGCATGTAGAATGATAGGTAGATGAGTATTCCCATAATGTTTGTGATTGGAAGAAATTAAAACGGATTTATATTGGGTTAATTCATGATTCAAAAAGTTAGGGTTCATGTTCTTAAAAAAATTGGGAAAAAGTGTAGAGATTTGTAAATTTGGTTGATGTTAGGATGGATTAATCCTTCAAAACGTGTTAGGATGTGATTATAATATGTTTAGGATTGTTTAGAGACCTTAAAACGATTGTTGGGACTTAGTTTAGAAGAGATTTGAGGAGTAAGAATGGTAAAAAATGAGATTAGACAAATCTGGGACGAATCTGGTAGGTCGTTAGAAGCCCCTGCCCAGGTCGTTCGAACGAACTCGTTCGAACGAGCTTCTAACTAATTGACCAGTCGTTCTAACGAAAGGGATCCTCGTTCGAACGAGATCTCGTTAGAAGGTACAGTTCGTTCGAACGAACTGGAATCTCGTTCGAACAGTCTCGTTCGAACGAGACTTCTAACGAGTTGACAGAGGGATCTCGTTCGAACAGTCTCGTTCGAACGAGACTTCTAACGAGTTGACAGTTTGGGCCTTTTTGGACTGTTTTGATTTTTGGAGTCCCGTAAACTTGTTCGAGGATATAGATAACATTCCAATGATGATGTAATGATAGAATTGGGACTTTTGGGTATTTATGAGAGGGAAATTATATACGAGAGTTATATTAAATGGACGGTTTGGGTTGAGACGTGAGTGTCTACTACGACGTGAGAATAAATTATGGCGCGTATGATTATAAACCGGAATAGTATAAATTGTGATAATTATAAGTTAGTACGAGAATGCGACATGTACTACGATTAAACTACGGGATTACTAAGATGTGTGTTTACTTAGTATTGGTATATGAATTGTGTGTATGACATACCTACCATACTTGCTATCACGGGAGGTTTGCGTTCGCTTAGGGCCCTCTAATCCTTGTGTTGCCCGGATTTAGACTGGTTACCTTGATGAACATAGGTTATAGAAAGATTTATTGGGATATTAATAAGTCCGCTGATCGTGGGAGCGTAGGTATGTGCGTGACCCATGTGATGTGACTGTGTTCGCCTCCATTACTTGTGATGTTGTTATCTGTGAACTATTCCTGAGAGATTCGGAATATGTAATCCTTATGTACGTGATGTACCGGGATGGATAGCAGAGTATGTGTGCACCGCAGCTTAGTTCTCGGGGTGCTTATATTGTATATTTATGATGTGAATATTATACACTTAATTAATGGGAACCTTCATGTTAATGCTATGAATATAATTACGGTATTGTTTCGAGAAATATAACGAGTTAACTGATAGTGATATATATTGCATATTGAGCATCTGGGTTTACGTTAAACCCCTACTTAATTATGAGCGTTATAATGTTAATAGAACCGAGTAATAAGGGTAGGACCTATGGCAGTCTAGCTAGATAGAATAACACTTAGCTAGTGGTTTGTATCGTTATAGATAGGTACTTACGTTAGGAGTGCACAGTTAGACGAGAGGTGAGAATATCATGTGAGTGCACGTCCTAACATGTACTTTGCATTTAATGTTTTAAATATTTTTAAAGCACTTGCAGGTTTTTAAAATATAACTTCACATTCGGGCTCTGACCCGTTTGCTTTTCAAATCCATTTTCTCTTTGTAAAACCATTTTAGGTGCCCAGCCACAAGGACACCATGCATAGGATACTCATTCAGGTGACGAGCTGTAGCTGTTTGTGGAAGCTACATGGATTTGCTTATAGACGCTTCTTTCACTTGGATTCCAGATTTATTATCTATCAGTTGTAGGGCATGTTGCCCATTTCTATTAGAGTTACATTTCCATTACAGTTTTTAGACTTTGGCATGTATTGTTCTAGCATTCGGTTTATTTATTTCAGTTGTGGGATTTTTAGTGAGGAGTTTTCCTCCAGACTTTATTTACACTGTTGTGATGGTTATTCTTTTTATTTCAGTATGGTGAATGGTGTTATTACTCTTTATTACACTTGTTGCATGTTAATCGGACTTTAATTAAAATTTGGCACTAACTTTTTAAATACTAGGTGGTTAGTAATCTTTAAAAATGTTTTCGACAGTGATGCTATTAACTGGACCAACTTGGCATTTTGAATTAATTTAATAAAGGAGTAGCTACCCGGTATTTAATTAGTCGGGGTGTCACACGGAACTTCTCAAGAGATTCGATAATGTAAACCATGATGAATAAAAGAATAAGGAAGAAGAGCTTACAGAGAAAAAGGAGATCTGCACACAAACGAAGGAGGAAATGAACGCACAAGAGAGAGAAAAGCTTTAGAAAACTCGAAAGCAGAAATTGAAAAGGTAGAAGACGATGGGATTGCCTCTGAAGTTTAAATACCCTGCCTTGGGAAACGGCGAAAGAAATGATTACAAAAAAGAAATATTACGCTACCGGCGGCTAAAAGGACAAAAAGGGCACGAAGATCGAAGCGCCTATAAAAATGCAAAAAGGCGGATTCTGCGAATTCGGAAGGAAATTTAAAGACGAAGAAAAGGCTCCTAAAACCCAGGAAGGTCATTTAATATCGCCATATACCGAGAAAGAATGTTCCATACTCCTCGAAGTTCGAAATATGAAACATTGGGGGCTTCTGTTGATACCAAAATTAGTACGCTGATGTGGACGAATAATAAGACATGTGTCAATCTACGTGGCACAATAACAACGAGGAAGACTATTTCCCCGACCAACATACTCACTCCGATCAACAAATACCCCCCGAGGAACTCTTATCTTCTGAGGAACTCCAATGCTCCGAGAAACTCTTGGACGACGAGCAACTAAGGCGGTTCAAGTTGCACCTCGACCACAGCATTAATTGCCAGATAATCAACAGTTCAACTATTCATTGAATGCTTATCATCTTGACACGCACGTTTGAAGAACATTAAATGAATTACCCTTTCGTATGTATATCATTTAATGTAACACCCTTTCATGTACAGCCTAAGGGCTATAAATACCTTGTATCACCCTCGTTCTAGAGGGACCGGAATTTCTTGGTATCATTTGTAATCGAGAATTCCTAGACACTCAGCAATAACATAACAGTGGATGTAGGCCATTCTTATAAGGCTGAACCACTTTAAAAATCTTTGTCTCATTTATTTATTTGTGATTGAATAATTAGAGTAATCTAATTTTTTACATCAACAATAGTAATGACTGATATTTAGTATATATTGTGTGTGAAATATATACTTGATGATATTCTACTTTTGTGTATTAGTAGATTGACATATATTATGTATTTAAAGATACATACCGAACTGGTAAAGTTAAGCAGTGAAACTTAATTACGAAACGTAATGTTGAGAATATCTACTTAGTAATTTAAGTAGTGAAACTAAATTACAAAAGTGGTAAGATAGAAGTTGTGATAATTGTAGAAATTTAGTAGTGAAACAAAATGAGAAGTTACAAAACATAACATAGGTGAAATGTTAGTTGTGTATTAATTAACCTTCGTGAGACGTTAATGTAATGGATGTAAGGTGTGGGAAATACGAGAACTTAAGTATAGATAAGTTCAGGTGATTACTTAGTCTTAGTTAGCTTTGGAGATATCGCTAGGTAGGCTGAGTGTAGAACGTTAGGTGTGCACAATAGATGAGGAGTGAGAAACTCAAGAGAGTCTACGAGACCTAACATGTGTAATCAATAACCACACTTTTATATTGTGATAAACGCTTGCTAAATATTTTTAAAATGTATTGAGTACTAACTCTTGCTATAAAATATTTTTAAAACCTTTTAGGTACCCAGCCACAGGGACGCCATGTATGATGATTTCCTTCCAAGGACTCGAAGCTGTAGCACATTGGATGCTTACAAGATTTGGATTAGACGATATCTCTCATTCAGATCTAGTACAGGATCTCACACTATTCTTGGTATGGACTTGTGGTCCGGTATCATTCTCAGATGTTTAGTTTCAGACTAGTGGATTGTTCTTGTTCTATTGTTGTTTGAGATTTTTAGCCGATGGTTTATTCGGTATTACTCTTATTCTTTTGTACTTACACTTTGTTGATTGGGTTATATTACATGATTATTTTTACTTTGTTCCGCATGGTTGATTTATCTGTTTTAAGAAAGATAAAATTTGGTACCGATCTAATTTTTACTTAAGGGATTAGTAATTAAAAAGTTTTCAACAGTGATGCTAAGAATGAACCATTTGATAAACCTATTTTAATTTAATAAAGGCCTGATCATCTGATGTTTAATTAGGCGGGGTGTCACAATAAGCCTTTTCGGTATCCACTTTCTTTTAATTTGAATGGTTCAAATGTTTCTTTTAAAGTACAAATATTATTTTGGCAATTCGTTTTTCTAAAAATAAAATGGGTCGTTATCTCGTATACTTATTATAGTATTGTGATGCTAAGAATGGACCATCTATGATTCCTGCCATTATTGAAGTATCGGACTGGCCACCTCTTGTTTTGATATTTTTTAACTAAGTGGATAACCAAACTACTGAGGCTCAAACACACTTTAAAGTGTCTAAAATTAATAGCATATATAAACACATGCCTAAATTTAGATCCACAAACTTCAACAAAACCCAAAAACATGAAAGGAAGAGGCGAAGATAAGAGAGAATGTGCCTTAATGCAAATTAGAACATGACTAGGGCTCAATCTGCACAGAAAAAGCAATAATATTAAAGAAAACAAATGTTTCAGATAAAACAATATTTAACAACAAAAAATCGTTTAACTCGCAATGAGATAGAGTAGCTCTGAGTCAAAAATTGCAACAAAAATTAATTTTTAGAAACCCAAAAGCTGAAATCTCTGATTGCAGCTATACACAAACATGATTTTTTTAAAAATATCAATGGAGTGGCAGAAGAAGATCAAGTGAGGGACTTTTTCATGGGATAGAGGAGAAGAAGGTGTTGAAACCCACTTTGCCTCCACCCAAACACATTGCGAAAAACAACCAAACATGAATTTCTAACTCCATGTTCCTTTATCTAGTCACTTGTTCCTTCATAAATTAAGAAGAATTCGTAATAAAGAATCATAAAAAAATTAAAAAGAAATAAAGGGGGAGGGGAGAGAGAGAGAACCCATTTCGTGTTTTCATCCTCACTTCATATCAAAACACGATATTGACCCCTGCTTTCATGCGATGAGAAAACAACATAAATTAGTAAAGCCAAAAGGTAAAAAAAACAAATGAGGGGAGAAATGTCTCATATTTATTCCTGGTTTTGAATGAAATTAATACAAAAAAAAAATCAAGTAGCCATTATTATAGTAGCCATGGCTTTGAATACAACTAAAACAAAAACCCTTAATGAAAGGATAAATGTATCAAGCTTATAGTAAAGAGACAGAGAGCTAAAGTTGCGGTGATGGGTTGAAGAAATTAAGCTTCAATGAAAAGGGGTTCGTTCGCCTGATCGCAGGTAAATAATATACGCCAGAAAACATTATAAGACAAGAAATAAAAAAAAAAAGCTTGCGGTGATGGGTTGATCCAGTTAGGGGTTGAAACAAATGTTTAAACAAAACTTCAATGGGATTGCAGAGAAAAATTTATCCAGTTATTACTCGTACCGAAATAAAGCTTGCAGTGATGGGTTGAAGAAATAAAAAAACAAAGTTTATGGTGAGCGAGCCATTCGTATGACAGAACGAACCGCGTTAGGGTGAAGTGAGAAATTAGCTTTGATGAATTTTTGTGAGCGGTAGATTCAGAGATGGGTTTGCAGAGCACGTGGGTCGAGGTCTGAGGGGGAATTAGTAAAAGATCACATGGCTCAAGGTCTGAACTTTCGATCTCACCACATGGCTCGTTTTTTACCTTTATATACAAACCCATCTGATTTAAGTGAAAGAGAGGCAACAAGAAAGTTCAATTAAGGGATTCGAGTGAATGAATTAGGAATGCGAGAATCAACTAATGGAATAGTAACTACTCCTTATTATATATATATATATATATATATAGGGTCAATTATTTAATAGTCTCTACTATAAATATATATTTTTTAAAAAGGACACATATTTTTAGTTTAACCCATTTAGTCCCTCAAGCACTCAATATTCTCTTATTTTTAGAGGTTCGCGCCAGCGGCACTCCCTTTCCAAAATATGTGGCAAATGACTTTTTGAGGCAAAATTAAAATGCTTGTACTAAATGAGTATTAAAAAATATTTGAGGTACTATTTAGTATATGTCCCATATATATATATATATATATATGTGTGTGTGTGTGTGTGTGTGTGTATGTGTGTGTGTGTGTAGCTTTATGTTTGGTAGATCTGATTTTTGAACTAAATTTATGTTTGAAACTTCATTATGATTTGAAACAAGATTTGGTTATATCATGCTCAGATTTGTGTTGATCCATCAGTTGTTTGTAAACATTTTGATCTAAAATATTCCTTACATAGTGATTTTTTTATTTTCACACGGTTGAAACATCAAATTCTAAATCAAAGACTGTTTTTATTGTCGACTTTAGATTTTATCTTTCAACAATCTGTAAAAACCAAAAATTACTAGAACTTGATTTTTTGTGTTACATCTTCACCGCATACTCTTGTCTTGAGTGTGAAGATATATGTGTACTATCAAGTTTACAATTTTTATTGCTTAAAATATTTTCATAGCTGTGGGGTTGCTTAATACTTGCCTTGGTATACTAGGTGTATTGGTTGTACTAATTCATTTACACATTATAAGATGTAAATTGTACCTAAACTGTTGTTTTAGTGGATTTGGGGTGCGTGCGGTCTTGGAACTAAAAACCTCGACATCTTCTAGTACACTGGTTTACTCAATAATAAAATTACTTTGTTCAAATCCCGTTCTCCTCATCCCATTCCATTTTAAACATCAAACCAACCAGAACTAAGTTTTTTCCGTGTGTGTATATTATACCATTGAAGTTAAAAAAGTATTTACCAAAGAGTTAAAAGGGAATTTTTAATCTTAATACTTTTGTGTAATAGGTTACTTTCAACAATAAGTACGTGTCTATTACTATTACATGATCTAATAAGGCTCACTTTAATGGAAGTATCTCATAATATCCTACCTAGGCACACATGTTATATGATATTAGATATCGTACAGTCTTAGGAGTACAACTCGACTATCAATATTTACAAGAGACGTTTTTAAAACAATTTTGCCCACTAAAATCATAAAAAGGAGAGCACAACATCAATTTTGCTACAATATTTGAGATTTTCATCAATAAGGGTACAATTTTGATGCAAGGTAAAACGATTCGTTAAAATAAAATATGTTAAACCTTATTTTATATAAAACATCAAAAGGAATACCATAAGCAATGAATATTATTATATACATTAAAATAATGTTTTAACAACTTAAGCTACAATCCCCCACGATCAACTCTAGACAAATATTTTCAAGAAAATTGAAATCATTGAGGGCTTATGGAAAACCAAAATGGTGAATTGATTCCCAAGTACATAACAAAAATTCTTATTCGCATTTTTGGTTTGTTTTTGTAAAGAATACATGCATTGAATTAAAATACATTTCATAGAGCCCTATGTTTAATTAGAAACATACGAGATTTGAATTCTTAAAATTCTTTTCGAACTAGGCATTATATTTCACCCAATATACCTTAACAATGTCGAATATATTACATAATATGAATTTATTTGTATGGAAAGTTTAAACATATTTACATTTGGTCTTTAACATTATTAGTCCGAGTTTGAAACAGTAATTTGCATTAATATTCAATTTGGTTAATCTCTTTCAAACTTTATAAGGAGTGTGCCACATAGTTTTCTTATTTAATAGTGGGTTAGTAAATTAAAATTTCCATGCAGTGTTCTATTCGGTAAATTGAAACTTAACTTCTTCACTACGTTATAAGAATATAGTCTCGAGAGAATTAAAATGGATGAAATATTCAATTTTAGATAAACAAATTAGGGTACAATAAAGGGACAAAATAATGACATAAATAGCTCACTATATTAATCTTTTGACTTAACAACACACACGTTAATAACTTTATAATTCATGTAATAAATAATCATTCTTTTTTCTTTAGTAGTAATATAAATTATATAATAATTGGAGATTCATTTATTGGGTATAACTTTAATCGGTTACATATACACGATATTTGTGGACAAATTATCTTAATACAATTTAATAATATATGTGATCATTAACATTCATTCGATCACACAAAATTTATTCCTTGTAAGGAATAGTCTTGATTGATAAAAAAAATCAATATGACCCTAGTAATATTCTTATAATTATAAGCATCATGAGTTATTACTACCATATTTATATTTATAATTAATATTCACTCACATTATAATTAGGCTATTGTCGAGACTTTAAATATTTCATAATATGAATATTACATTAAGTAAAGACTTCCATACACAAGTTATAAATTTTTCACTTATGTTTATTAAACATCTCATGAGTAATGAACTAAATTATTCATGTTAATGTTTTCATACACTTAATTCGTAATATAACAATGAATGATGACATATATTTCCCCTCGTACAATATATATCGCCCATTAACTTTTTCTCAATCGTTATAATTGACTATATAAGCTACCAAATCACAACAAGATAAACAATAATGTGTATGAAATATCATAAAGTATTAACAACCCACCATTCAGTATAATAAATGGACCTATATACAACGAAAACATGCATGATATGAATGTACATGTCTAATATATCTCTCTCTATAATGAAGTACAATTATGGATAGCAAACCATACATTACATGACTATTAGCGATAAACATACATGTGTGCATAAGCAATCGTAATACAAAAATAATTTGCATTGATATCCATTTCTTTAATTTGAAATTCACAAAATATTTTAATTTGTTGCAATAAGAAGATAAAATATATGAGGGACTTTATAATACCTTAAGTCGGTTATAATAAAATAGTAATTCATAAATCATTTACTTTCATACCATCATGCATAATTATAACACCCCATAGTTTTGGGAGTGTTAATATTACATGTGTGCTCGTAATTTAATTTATTCAAGAAATAAAGTTAATTGAATAAATATTAATTAGCGAATATATGTTTTGATGTCAAAAATCACCTTATTACGTGGACCAATCAGAAATGAACATGTGTTATCCAAAGTGGCATCAATCCTAGTCAGCAAGGAGTAACCCCGTTGACCAAGTCCAGGAATACCGACCAAGTCCTGAAATGTCGACCAATATATTAAGAAGCCCGACCAACAGCAGGAAGACCGACCAACCTGGTCCGTAAAGCTCCATCAGTTGCATACACTATAAACGTTGTACAGATGTAAATGCCTAATTTACAAAGACATTCACTACAAGAATTTGCACCATTAGCAACAATATTTAGCAACACAAGATATTTTTGTTGCCAAAGATACCCTTTTGGCAACAAAATTTGAATTATGTTTCCAAAAGACTATTTTACATTGTACTTTTGGCAACATAAAATAAAACTTGTTGCCAAAAGTTAAAATTTCAAGCGGGAAGCTAGCAAAATAAAAGAGGAAAATTTTTTAGCTTTTAGCATCATATTTTTTTGTTGCCAAACATGACTTAACTTTTGGCAACATAGGAGTGGGTTGAGAAAAATCTCATACTTTTGGCAACAAAGAAAATTATGATGCCAAAAATATTTTATTTGTTTGTTACTAATTTTTGTTGGCCGTTAAGTTAGATAAAAGACCAAAAAAAAAAAAAACTCTCCCTCTCCGCTCACCGAAACCGAACCCTAACCTTTCCTCCGTCCTGCTCTCCCTCTCCTCCGTCCTGCTATCCCTCCATCCTGCTCTTCCCCTCGTTCAATCCTCGTCCACCACCTCGTTCAATGAGAAAAATCGATTTTATATTTATCAGAAATCGATTTCGGTGAGTTCAAACGATTGCTCATAGTGAAGATCCCCAAGATTTTAACCGAAATCGATTAAAATCGATTGTTCAATGCTTCTCTAAAACATTTATCAGAAATCGATTGTTCACTTCTTTTCAGGTACATCATTCGTTTGACAATCCTTACTCTATACCTCATTTGTTTATTTGTAAATATATTATATTTTATTATATTAGTTTTATAGTAAAAATTAGTGCTTATGCTGATTTGGTTTTGATGAGAATGATTGATTTAGGTCATCTCCTTGTTTATTTCTTCACTTTACATATTTGGGTCTTCTGGAAGAGTTGGTTATGGACATGAATCTGTTTACAAATCTGATGATGGCTCTAAATGGGCTATCTTGACTTTTATTGATAAACATTATTGTGATTCCTATTTTATAGCTACTGTAAATTTATTTTTGTTTGCTGAAAAATAATCAAATGGCTGGAAGCTACAATTTGTACTACAATTTTATAGCTACTGCAAATTTATTTATGTTATTTCCCGTTTTTCGGTTTATAATACTCAAATTAATGTTTAGAAGATATGTGCATTGCTCTTTAATTATAGTTTTAATAGTATTTTTGCAAGGGGTTAGTTGTGGTCTAAGAATTTAAAAGTAAAGTATAAATACTATTATCTGATTGGTGGTTTTAATGTGGTGAGCAACATAACTTTTAAAGCATCAATTAAAAGTAGGGTAAATTATACATAGTAATAAACCTCTCAAGTTACACATAGTGCGCATAGATACTATCCATCTAGTTCTTATGCGTACGCATTCAATAGCCCTTAGACCCGTTCGAGAGTCATTACCCCTGTAATGAGATCTCTTGAATTGTCCCGTTTGGACAGTTTGGGACTGCATAAATTTTGTATAATAATGTACTTAGTGGTGTGCACTTGTTACTTTTTGGGGAACTTATGTTGCCGTCTCTTAATGTTCTCTGGGTACATACTAGATTGATGTGGTGTTGAGTGTTAATTCAATTGATAAATCGACATCAATTGAAATAACGCCAACACTTGCGAATCTATGTCGTGTACTTGGAGAACTATGGGGATATGCTGCCGAAATTTCCTGAGATTGAAACAATCTGGATGAGCTGCTAAGTGTGTTACAGAAATATGCGGTCTTGAATGGGATATGACCACTCACCTTTTAGAGGAGATACAATTATATTGTTTTATACGAGATGCACAAGGAAATAAATTGTAACTTCTAAGTAAAAGTTAATTCATCATTTGCTGTTTATGTACTCTCTCAATTAGCGAATATGTAGGGGGTCAATAAGAGTTTAAATTATATTGCTTTGTATGAAATATATGAAGAAAAAAGGTAACTTTTAAGTAAAATTTAATTCATCTATTGTTTTTTATGTAATCTCTCAATAAACAAATATGGAAGAAGTGGACAAGAGTTGGATGACACTTAAGCATAGAGTAGGCGAGCGGTATCGTGAGGGCGCTAAGTCTTTTGTTGACAGAGCAATGGCCAAAGTGAGCCAAAATGGTACAATTCAATGCCCGTGTAATAATTGTTGTAATCGTTATTGGCACATTGGCCATGTTGTGATGTATCATTTAGTACGACATGGCATAATGGAAAGTTATAAGATCTGGGTTCATCATGGGGAATCTATTTGCAACACCAAATCGATGAATCTGAAGATGACACGGATGTTGAAATTGGTGATAATGAAGACGAGGATGACGATTTCCCCGAATTAGTAGAAGACTATTGTAGGGGGACTTATACGGGGCGTGATTCAGGGGATTTTGGGACAAAAGAAGCGTATGATAACACCAAAATGAATGATGTGCAAAATATCGAAAAAATACTAAAGGCTGCCCAACGTGAGGTGTACCCGGGCTGCAAAACATATATGCTATTGAAATTTGTGATTACAATGTTTCATTTGAAGGTTGTGGGTAAATGGAGTAATAAGTCATTTGACATGTTGATGGAGGTATTAGTGGATCTTCTGCCTGCAGGGAATTTGGTTCCGAAATCGATTTATGAAGCCAAAAAGCTGCTACGAGAATTGGGCTTGGGATATGAGACAATCCATGCATGCCAACATGATTACGCTCTCTTTTGGAAGGAGAATGCATCTCTTGATAATTGTCCGATATGTGGGGAGTCTAGATACAAGCCCAATTTTGGCAATGGTAAGAAGATCCCTCAAAAGGTACTACGCTACTTTCCATTGACACCTAGGTTGCAAAGATTGTTTATGTCAAGGAAGATGGCTACAGGCATGAGATGGCACAGTGATAAGTGCGTGGATGATGGGATATTGAGGCATCCAGCTGATAGTGAGGAGTGGAAGGACTTTGATCGATGTTATCCTGATTTTGCTAAGGATCCCCGTAATGTGAGGCTAGGCCTCTCCACCGATGGGTTCAACCCTTTTGGGAACATGAGCACCTCTTATAACATGTGGCCTATGGTAATGATGCCATAGAACATGGAACCCTGGAACTGCATGAAAGATCCATTTTTCATGATGACTTTACTTATTCCTGGGCCTAATGTCCCCGGTAAAGAAATTGATGTTTACATGCGACCATTGATTGATGAGTTGAACGAGTTGTGGGAAAATGGCGTACTCACTTATGATGCCTCTACTCAACAAACGTTCCGGATGCATGCAGCTTTAATGTGGACGATAAACGACTTTCCTGCCTATGGTAACTTATCTGGGTGGAGTACAAAAGGTTATCTTGCTTGTCCCCCATGTAATGATGATGCATTATCTCAACGCCTACGAAGTAAGATTGGCTACTTGGGCCATCGACGTTACCTTCCCGAGGACCATACTTTGCGAAGGAGTAAGTCATTTAATAGTATGTCTGAGAATCAAACTCGATCCTTGGAGTTACCAGTGGAAAAAGTACTAAATCAATTGAATTGCTTGTCAAATGCCAAGTTTGGAAAGCATCCGAGCAACAAGAAAAGGCCTCGTGACCCAACATAATTGAACTGGACAAAGAAAAGCATTTTATACGAGCTCCCGTATTGGAAAACACTAAAGCTTCATCACAACCTTGATGTGATGCACATTGAGAAAAATATATGTGACAATTTACATGGAACAATATTGAACATGGATGGGAAGAACAAGGACACAGAAAAAGCACGCCTTGATCTAGAAGATATGGGCATAAGGGCGGAATTGCACTTACAAAAGCGTCCTGATGGGTCTTACGTCAAGCCTCCCGCAATATATACATTAACCCCAAAGGAGAAGGAGTATTTTTATGATTTTTTGAAATCAGTTAAGTATCCATATGGCTATGCTGCAAACATCTCAAGATGTGTGACTACAAAGGCTGGAAAATTATTGGGCCTTAAAAGCCATGATTTTCATGTCTTGTTACAACGAATTCTTGCCATTGGAATGCGTGGATACCTTCCTAAAGATATTTGTATTACACTGGCTGAGTTGGGTGAATGGTTTCAGGAGTTGTGGTCCAAAACATTAGTGCGGACATATTTGGAGAAATTAGAGGAACGCATAATTCTGATACTTTGCAAAATGGAGAAGATTTCCCCCCTGGCATTCTTTGATGTAATGGTCCATTTGGCGGTTCATTTGGCACGTGAGGCCAAACTTGCTGGACCAATACAATATCGATGGATGTTTCCAATTGAAAGGTAAATGCAACTATTATAACGTTAATTTAGTTTAATATCTTGAAAAATGTGTAAAATGTGTAATATTCATCTAACTATTATTAATTTCAAGGTTTTTTGGAACTTTGAAAGAATTTGTATCTAACCGAGCCAGGCCTGAAGGTTCCATTGCGGAGACGTACATCGTGAAAGAGTGTTTGACTTTTTGCTCAATGTACTTGAGCCATGTTGAAACCGTATTTAACAGAGAAGAACGCAATTATGATGGTGGCGAACGTGGCTTGGGGCTAGTTGCCTTTAACCAAAATGTCCATCCTTTCGGGTGTATCTCAAGGGCTCCTGATGTGTCTGAAAAGGAGCTCAATATGGCTAGGTGGTTTGTGTTGTATAACACTGCTAAGGTTGAGCCGTATCTAGAGTACCTGTTTCAAATTTATAATATTCATGATCTTTTTGTTTGATTATCCATTTTATTAATAAATTAAATTTCTCTAATTAGGGAACACAAAAGTCTACTTCAAATTCCAAATGGACGTGACATACTTCAAATTCAACGCCAAAAATTTCCGAAGTGGTTTAAAGAACGGGTAAGATATATAAAGAAAGTTACTTTGCATCACTTTAACAATAATTTAATACGACTTTCATATGTTGTTTATGTAGATGAATCTTTTACGAGCGCAAGGGTCCCCTAAAGCAAATGATGAGCTCTAGTCATTAGCAAATGGACCTAACGTGATAGTGAATATGTATTCGGGTTGCATTTGTAATGGAGTTCGATTCCATACTAGGGACTGAGACATGCATCGTAGGAGTCAGAATAGTGGGTTGGTCTCCAAAGGGGAACACGAGGGTCGTGAGCTAGACTTTTACGGTTACTTGAGCAAAATTTATGAGATGACATATATTTACGGGAATAAAGTCATTTTGTTCCAATGCGAATGGTTTAACACCGGTAGTAGGAAGACAATGCGCACTGATTCACATTTTATTAGTATTGATGTCAAGAGTCGGTGGTATATGTAATACCCCGTATTTTTATGCTATATTAATTTGGGGATTTATTAAATTTAATGAGAATGATTATTTAATAAAAAAATCCGGAAATTAATTATGTTATAATTATTAACGTGACGAGAGTTAGTAATTACGGGAAACTTATTGAATATTACTAATGAGCATAGTGATATACTATATTGGTTATATTAAATGTCATAAGTGAATTAAATGACTATTTCGAAAATTTAAGTTGGGACGTGCCCGTGTCACGTCGGGACTAATTTTGTTAAATAAAAAGTGAATATTTTATAAGTTGTTCGTATGGTCGTTTTGAGTGCGCCAACGCGTTCGGAAGGGTCGAGATAGTCAGAAAAGTGTACCCGGAGGTTTAGTTTGGATCTCGGGGCGTTTTTAGGCCTAATTGGTGCCCCGAGAGGGCATTTTAGTCATGTTACTTAAGTGCGCAATTAAACCCATGAATTTCAGCCAACCTATATCAGCCATTAGGTCAGCCTCTTAGGGTTATAACATTCACAAATCAAGTGACGGACATTGGAGAAGAGAGGAGAGAGCTCCAAGGCCAAAAAGCCACCGGATTTCACCGCCACCACCACCACCGCGTAGATCACGAGACAAGGAACGCAGCCATACCAAAATCATCCGGGAATCTGCATACCAAAATCCCAGGCAAGTGTTTAACTTGCGTATTTTCGTTAATGCAATCTTCATATTAGTTTAGGATTGAATTGTGATGAAATTTATGGAAGAAAACCCAATCTTTGATAGGAAAAACCCATGTAGTATTGGTGTACATGTTAATTCTGGAAAACCTTGCCATGTAGAGGTAATAATCAACGAAACTTGGTGATCATAATAAAGAAATATTGGAGAAAGATTCATTAGAAATCTGTTTAAGAAAATTCTAGGGTTCTTGATAATTGGACATGATTTTAGGTTGAAAACCCATGTTTAATGATAGTTACACGCATGCTTTACGTTATAGACACCTGGTATTATGTTATAATGATGATAGTAGGATTTTTTGGGAGATTAGAATGGAAACACATCGTTTTAGATGAAGAAGTTGGATGAAACCCGTAACTGCATTCTGCAGAATTTTGCCCAGACCTGCTTGATCGATCGATCGAGCCTAGAGCTTCGATCGATCGAAGGTTCGATCGATCGAGCCCCAAACTTCGATCGATCGACCCCTCCTGGAAGACTCCTAATTCCCTCTTTAAATGCGTTAAATTCAAATTGTCGTGATATAATTCTTGGGCACTCTTGATAAATTGATTTGGGAGACATTGAGGACCAGTAGGGGATATGAATAAATGTTGGAGCCTTTAATCTTTAACGAAAATGGTATTTATGGGATATTTACTTTAGGTTAATGGATTTTATGAATTTAAAGTGTGAGGTGCGTAAGAGAGTTACGTTGGAACCTAATAAAGACACTTACTGAAATTTAGATTTGTGAGGATATAGCCACGAGTGTTAGGTAATAAGTGAGAAAACCCTTCGAGTTAAGGTTAGGAACGAAACCTTATACGTATTTGTATAAATGTGAAATTAAGGATAAATGGTATAATTACGGGTGATGAGAAGAACCTATATTAATATGATAAAGTGGTATATTTATATGATTGTGTGTACATATATTATATGCATGTGAAAATCATACCCACGCTACTTACTATCCCGGAGGTTTCCGCGCTGGGACAAGTCTTATCTCGATGGGACCTTTATGGGGGATATTGACTTGTACCCTAGGAGATAGATATCCTTGGTACAGGCTATCGATGTGATAGTTCAGACGGTCCTAAGAGACGCCGGTATGTGCCATCCTCTTAGAGACTTGGAATCTATGCTTCGCCTCAATATTGATTGTGTATTTATGTTAATACAATTCGAGAGTGATTCCGAATGTATTCCCCTTAATATGAGTGATATGGGGCTTTGGATAGTAGAGTATGCACGCACCATAGTTTTATTCGGGGTGCTGTTATATATATATATTATACGAGTAGTTAATATATATATGAGATCATGATATTTGAAACTTTCTACTGAGATTTGATAAGTAGGACATGGTTGTTGACTCAAATTATTAAATACTTGTTTTGAAAAAGTATAATATGTCACTGTAAAACTTTTTTATTTTATAAAGTTAAAATGGAGGACTTTGATTACTATTTGGAACATTCTTTTTAAAATGGAGTCGTGAATTATAAATCTTGCGAGTAATCTAAGTTAAGTTAAATCTTTTAGAAAGACTAGTGCGTTAAATGATAAGAAACCGTGGGGAAGGTTAGTGCGATAGGTGTGCACATTAGAAGAGAGGTGAGTATTTTCTCAAGAGAGTGACGTGCTAATATGTTATTGCATTGGCATGTATCATTTTAAATACTTGCTAAACGTATTTTAAAATCAAACACACTTTCGGGCTCTGACCCGTTTCTTTTTTTCTCTCTCTCTCTTTGTATATATATATGTATATTTTCAGGTGCCCAGCCACAGGGGCGTCTTGCTTAGAATCCCTTGAGAGGAACGTGCTGCAGCTTAGGTGGGAGTTGCAGGTCACTTGAGTAGACGGCTTCTTTTATTGACTCCACTTCTAGCACTCTCATTTATTGGGCACGTGTCGCCCTTTCCATTATTTATTTGTTATCAGGACATTTATATTTCAGTCATTCCAGTATTGTTTCTTTGGGATTTATTCAGTATGGACTTGTGATTTTAGTTTTTATATGTTGGCATTCGATTGACGAATGTATTATATTATTTGGTTTATCGTGGTGTGATTCTTAATTGTATAAATGTTGTTTTATATAAATAAATCTTTTTCTTTAATTAAAATTTGGAAGTTTGTATGAAAAATGTTTTTGACACTTAGCTTAATTATTTAGGGTGTTAAATTGGTTTTTTTTTTATCGACAGTGATGCTGAGAATGAACCAACTGTTAACCTTGATTTAATTTAATAAAGGAGTGATCGCCGGGTATTTAATTAGGTGGGGTGTCACAGGTGGTATCAGAGCATCAGGTTCTAGTGTCCATAGGATCTGTACGGCTTATTTCGCTTTCAGCTTAACGTTATTGTTATAGAGCCCTATTTTTAGGACTATTGTATTCTTGCTTTTACGTTTAAGTCTTCAGCTATTCGAGATTTGATGATAACTGTAGACTAATAAACTTGTTCACGTTTCAGATGCCTTCGAGACGTGCTCCGAAAGATAGGCGGGCCCAAGCCGAGCAGCCAGCAGCTCCGGCACCAGGCACAATGAATGCGAACGAAGTAGCCGCCATTGTTGCTCAGGCGGTGAATGCCGCAATAGCGGTGATTCAACAGGCTCCACCCCAGGTTCAGACAGTGGCGCCATTACCAGCACAGCTTCCATCCGCATGGGAGAGGGTTCGGGATGCTTTTCAGAAAGCGCATCCCCCTGAGTTTTCTGGTAGCTCCGATATTATTACAGTCAGCCAATGGAAGAAGGACATCCAGCGGCACCTCCGTATGTATGAGTGCACTGACGTGCAAAAGCAGTTATTGGCTTCCTTTAAGCTGGTGGGAGCCGCATTACAGTGGTGGGAGTCCACTACTACTTTGGAGGAGAGGGACACGATCCCTATTCAGTTGTTCTGGGAGCGGTTTGACCGCAAGTATTTTCCACCCGCAGTGCAGACTGAGATGAGGCGGAAATTACTAAATCTGAAGCAGGAGAACCTTACTGTAGCTGAGTATGAGGAGGAGTTCACGAGACTTCTCACTATTGTGGCGGATGAGGCACCCACTGAGAACAAGAAGATTTTGCTGTTTGTCGACGGGTTAGCTTGGAGGATCCGTCAGCACCTTATTGGGAATCTATCCCTGAGTACTTTCACTGATGTACTCAATGCAGCGTTACTACATTGCCAGGATCACCACTTTTATCTTCAGGGAAGCAAGAGAGAAGGAGAGTCCTGCCAGCAGGGCAGGACCGGGGGAAATAGTATCGGTGGGGCACCAACTCATGGACAGACTCGTCAGCACGAGCAGAGTTCCCATCAGGGAGACCCTGCTAAGCGATTCCGTTCAAGTGATTCTAGGCAGGGATTCGGGGGTTTCAGGCAGGGCCATCAGGGCCAACCTAATCAGTAGGGCCAACACCGACTGCAGGGACAACAGCAGGGCCAGTAAGGCCAACAGCGTGCACATCAGGGCCAACAGGGCCAGTGGCGTGGAGGTAACGGCCAGTAGGGCCGTGGACAGCAGGGTCAGAGGGGCGTAAACTTCAAGGGACGATGCTTTGGGTTCGGTAAACATGGCCATAGGCGCCAGGATTGCCCAGAGGGCGATAGGGCCCCACAGCAGCAGGGAGCCCGTAATGAGCCGCAGAGACCACTCTTTCCACCTGCCCTCCCAGCTCCAGCCCAGGTGCCAGCCCTACCAACCATTCCAGTAGCTCCAGTACAGCAGGGGTAATTACAGTATGGACGTGTCTATAACGTCCACCAGGCAGCAGCTCCACTGGCACCACCCGCGATTGAGGGTATGTTTCCTATCCATGGTACTATGGGTCGGGTATTATTTGATACGGGGGCAACACATTGTTTTATAGCTACGCATTTTTCGAAGGCCTTAGGGTTGTTAGCCACGGCAGAGAGCACCGTGACATGCGTCGACTCACCCCTGGGGAGTGGGTCACTTATTTTCTTTATATGACGAGGAGTGGGGGTAGAGATTGGTAGCTTGGTATTACCTGCAGACCTGTTAGTCTTAGACATGCACGAGCATGATGTGATTATTGGTATGGACTGGCTCGCAGCTTATAGAGCCATGATTGATTGCTTCGGTGGGAGCATTATTTTTGCCATTCCGGGGCAAGTGATGTTTGTAGTGGCGATGCCTCGCCCAGAGGGAGGTTCGACAGCTCATTTGTATTACATAGAGGAGGATACCTCTAAGGAGGTTGTGATTCCCTTAGATTCGATCCCTATTGTCAGGGAGTATTCCGATGTGTTTCATGAGATACCAGGCCTACCGCCCAGTCGTGAGATAGACTTTGTTATAGATTTACTGCCAGATACGAGACCTATAGCACGCGCACCGTACCGTATGGCTACGGCAGAGATGCGAGAGCTACGGGATCAGATAGAGCAACTGTTAGGTCAGGGCTTCATTTGTAGGAGTACCTCACCTTGGGGCGCTCCAGTCTTGTTTGTGAAGAAAAGAGATGGTTCACTGAGATTGTGTGTGGACTACCGGGAATTGAACAAGGTCACGATACGGAATAAGTATCCATTGCCTCGAATCGATGATCTGTTCGACCAGTTGAGGGGAGCAACTTTCTTTTCGAAGATAGATCTGAGGTCGGGGTACCATCAGTTACGTATTAGAGAGCAGGATGTTTCAAAGACTGCATTCTTATCGAGATATGGGTCCTATGAGTTCAGGGTGATGCCGTTCGGACTCACAAATGCCCCAGCCGTTTTCATGGACTTGATGAATCGAGTATTCAGAGAGTTCTTGGATCAGTTTGTAATCGTCTTCATAGATGACATCTTGATATATTCACACTCCGAGGAGGAGCATGCCGAGCACTTGAGGTAGGTTCTTCAGACTCTAGGAGAGCATCAGTTGTATACTAAGTACGAGAAGTGTGGATTCTGGTTGCGAGAGGTACAGTTCTTGGGCCATGTTGTTTCTAAACAGGGGATTGCAGTTGACCCGAGCAAAGTGTCAGCGGCGAGGGAGTGGGGACAGCCCACGACACCGACAGAAGTGCGTAGTTTCTTGGGGTTAGCCGGATACTATAGGAGATTCATTCGGGGATTCTCCAAAATAGCGGGTCCATTGACAAATCTGACTCGCAAAGGGGTACCATATGTTTGGGATGACGCTTGTCAATTGGCTTTCGATGAGATGAAAGACAAACTTACTTCAGCACCAGTCCTTGCGTTACCGAAGCCGGGTGTGGAGTACCTGGTTTACATCGATGCGTCTTTATGGGGACTTGGAGGTGTGCTTCAGCAGGAGAAGAAGGCTATAGCTTTTGCTTCCCGCAAGCTTAAGCCTCATGAGAAGAATTACCCCACCCACGACCTGGAGTTAGCAGCGGTCGTCTTTGCATCGAGAATTTGGAGGCACTATTTATTGGGCGAGAAATTCCGTTTGTTCACAGACCATAAGTCACTACAGTACCTGTTCACTCAGCGAGAGCTGAATATGCGTCAGCGTAGATGGCTAGAGTTTGTGAA
Organism: Sambucus nigra; assembly: GCA_949130495.1. Lineage (NCBI taxonomy): Eukaryota > Viridiplantae > Streptophyta > Magnoliopsida > Dipsacales > Adoxaceae > Sambucus > Sambucus nigra. The sequence goes on from OX422207.1 coordinate 807,762,083, forward strand.
GGACTACCAGTTTGATATACAATATCATTCGGGGAAGGCCAACGTAGTTGCTGATGCGTTGAGCCGTAGACCGGTAGACGATGTAGCGGACGTCTGGAAGGCAAAGTGGAAGGAGTTGGGTCACCAAGATGCAGTGACACATTCTTTCATATTAATGATGTCAGTCACACCCGAGATTGTTACGAGGGTGATACATGCACAGACTACAGACCCGTTTTTCCAGGAGCAGATTGTGCGACTTCTAGCCGAGGGTGCTGAGTCCTATTCTGTTAGTTCTGATGGAGGTTTGCAATTGAATGGGAGATTGGTGGTTCCAGAAGGCGCGGAGTTACGTCATGAAGTGATGACTCATCCTCATGGGTCCCGATTTGTAGTACATCCGGGAGGTGATAAAATGTACCAGGACATGAGGCGTCAATACTGGTGGAGTGGGATGAAGAAGGACATCGCCAAGTTTGTGTCCAAGTGTTCTACCTGCCAGCTGGTGAAGGTGGACCACCAGAAACCGTCAGGATTGCTTCAGCCGTTGGAAGTACCGCGTGGAAGTGGGAGAGTATTTTCGTGGATTTCATTACAGGGTTGCCTATATCACAGCGGGGCCACGATTCTATCTGGGTGATTATAGACCGTTGGACCAAAGTGGCTCATTTTCTGCCAGTGCGGACAGATTATACTACGGGTCAGTATGCTCAATTGTTCATTGCTGAGATTGTCAGATTACACGGGGTGCCCCTGAATATTGTGTCAGATAGAGACAAGATTTTTGTGTCACGTTTCTGGGAAAGTTTTCAGGAGGCTATGGGTACTGAGTTGAGGTTGAGTTCAGCTTACCACCCACAGACAGATGGACAGACATAGTGTACTAATCAGATGTTAGAGGATATGCTACGCATGTGTGTTCTCGATTTTGGAGGAGGTTGGGAGCCACATCTTCCACTGGTAGAGTTTACTTATAATAACTCTTATCAGTTTACGATTGGTATGGCTCCATTTGAGGCTTTGTATGGCAGGCCTTGTCGTTCTCCAACTTGTTGGCTCGAGGTGGGGGACAACAAGTTGCTAGGACCAGAAGTGATTCAGGAGACCTCCGCGAGGATTGAGATTATCAGGAGTCGTATTCGGGTGGCCCAGGATAGGCAGAAGAGCTATGCCGATGCGAAACGGTTCTTTCGGGAGTTTAATGTGGGAGATCAAGTGTTATTGCGTGTATCTCCTATGAAGGGTGTGATGAGGTTCGGGAAGAAGGGGAAGTTGGCCCTGAGGTACGTGGGACCATTTCCAATCATCGAGAGGATTGGGCCGGTAGCATACAGGTTGGGATTTCCAGAACATTTACATCGCATCCACGATGTATTCCACATCTCATCGTTGAGACGATTTCTTCGGGATGATATGGTCCATACTCACATTGCGATAGATGAGATAGACTTACAGTCTGACAGCTCTTACGAGGAGAGACCAGTGGCTATTCTAGACTATAGTGAGAGGATATTGAGGTCGAAATTAGTTCCACTTGTGCGAGTCCAGTGGGAGCATCATAATGTGGACGAATCCACTTGGGAGCGTGAGGCAGATATGCGCGAAAGATACCCAGAGTTGTTTTTACCAGGTATGCCTTATTCTCCGAATTTCGGGACGAAATTCCATTTTTAGGGGGGAAGTATGTAATACCCCGTATTTTTATGCTATATTAATTTGGGGATTTATTAAATTTAATGAGAATGATTATTTAATAAAAAAATCCGAAAATTAATTATGTTATAATTATTAACGTGACGAGAGTTAGTAATTACGGGAAACTTGTTGAATATTACTAATGAGCATAGTGATATACTATATTGGTTATATTGAATGTCATAAGTGAATTAAATGACTATTTCGGAAATTTAAGTTGGGACGTGCCCGTGTCACGTCGGGACTAATTTTGTTAAATAAAAAAGTGAATATTTTATAAGTTGTTCGTATGGTCGTTTTGAGTGCGCCAACGCGTCCGGAAGGGTCGAGATAGTCAGAAAAGTGTACCCGGGGGTTTAGTTTGGGTCTCGGGGCATTTTTAGGCCTAATTGGTGCCCCGGGAGGGCATTTTAGTCATTTTACTTAAGTGGGAAATTAAACCCACGAATTTCAACCAACCTATATCAGCCATTAGGTCAGCCTCTTAGGGTTAGAACATTCACAAATCAAGTGACAGCCATTGGAGAAGAGAGGAGAGAGCTCCAAGGCAAACCAAGGCCAAAAAGCCACCGGATTTCACCGCCACCACCACCACCACCACCGCGTAGATCACGAGACAAGGAACGCAGCCATACCAAAATCATCCGGGAATCTCCATACCAAAATCCCAGGCAAGTGTTTAACTTGCGTATTTTCGTTAATGCAATCTTCATATTAGTTTAGGATTGAATTGTGATGAAATTTATGGAAGAAAACCCAATCTTTGATAGGAAAAACCAATGTAGTATTGATGTACATGTTAATTATGGAAAACCTTGCCATGTAGAGGTAATAATCCACGAAATTTGGTGATCATAATAAAGAAATATTGGAGAAAGATTCATTAGAAATCTGTTTAAGAAAATTCTAGGGTTCTTGATAATTGGACATGATTTTAGGTTGAAAACCCATGTTTAATGATAGTTACACGCATGCTTTACGTTATAAACACCTGGTATTATGTTATAATGATGATAGTAGGATTTTTGGGGCGATTATAATGGAAACACATCGTTTTAGATGAAGAAGTTGGATGAAACCCGTAACTGCATTCTGCAGAATTTTGCCCAGACCTGCTTGATCGATCGATCGAGCCTAGAGCTTCGATCGATCGAAGGTTCGATCGATCGCGCCCCAAGCTTCAATCGATCGACCCCTCCTGGCAGACTCCTAATTCCCTCTTTAAATGCGTTAAATTCAAATTGTCGTGATATAATTTTTGGGCACTCTTGATAAATTGATTTGGGAGACATTGAGGACCAATAGGGGATATGAATAAATGTTGGAGCCTTTAATCTTTAACGAAAATGGTATTTATGGGATATTTACTTTAGGTTAATGGATTTTATGAATTTAAAGGGTGAGGTGCGTAAGAGAGTTACGTTGGAACCTAATAAAGACACTTACTGAAATTTAGATTTGTGAGGATATAGCCACGAGTGTTAGGTAATAAGTGAGAAAACCCTTCGAGTTAAGGTTAGGAATGAAACCTTATACGTATTTCAATAAATGTGAAATTAAGGATAAATGGTATAATTACGGGTGATGAGAAGAACCTATATTAATATGATAAAGTGGTATATTTATATGATTGTGTGTACATATATTATATGCATGTGAAAATCATACCCACGCTACTTACTATCCCGGAGGTTTCCGCGCTGGGACAAGTCTTATCTCGATGGGACTTTTATGGGGGATATTGACTTGTACCCTAGGAGATAGATATCCTTGGTACAGGCTATCGATGTGATAGTTCAGACGGTCCTAAGAGACTCCGGTATGTGCCATCCTCTTAGAGACTTGGAATCTATGCTTCGCCTCAATATTGATTGTGTATTTATGTTAATACAATTCGAGAGTGATTCCGAATGTCTTCCCCTTAATATGAGTGATATGGGGCTTTGGATAGTAGAGTATGCACGCACCATAGTTTTATTCGGGGTGCTGTTATATATATATATATATATATATATATATATTATACGAGTAGTTAATATATATATGAGATCATGATATTTGAAACTGTCTACTGAGATTTGATAAGTAGGACATGGTTGTTGACTCAAATTATTAAATACTTGTTTTGAAAAAGTATAATATGTCACTGTAAAACTTTATTTATTTTATAAAGTTAAAATGGAGGACTTTGATTACTGTTTGAAACATTCTTTTTAAAATGGAGTCGTGAATTATAAATCTTGCGAGTAATCTAAGTTAAGTTAAATCTTTTAGAAAGACTAGTGCGTTAAATGATAAGAAACCGTGGGGAAGGTTAGTGCGATAGGTGTGCACATTAGAAGAGAGGTGAGTATTTTCTCAAGAGAGTGACGTGCTAATATGTTATTGCATTGGCCTGTATCATTTTAAATACTTGCTAAACGTATTTTAAAATCAAACACACTTTCGGGCTCTGACCCGTTTCTTTTTCTCTCTCTCTCTCTTGTATATATATATATATGTATATTTTCAGGCACCCAGCCACAGGAGCGTCTTGCTTAGGATCCCTTGAGAGGAACGTGCTGCAGCTTAGGTGGGAGTTGCAGGTCACTTGAGTAGACGACTTCTTTTATTGACTCCACTTCTAGCACTCTCATTTATTGGGCACGTGTCGCCCTTTCCATTATTTATTTGTTATCAGGACATTTATATTTCAGTCATTCCAGTATTGTTTCTTTGGGATTTATTCAGTATGGACTTGTGATTTTAGTTTTCATATGTTGGCATTCGATTGACGAATGTATTATATTATTTGGTTTATCGTGGTGTGATTCTTAATTTTAGAAATGTTGTTTTATATAAATAAATCTTTTTCTTTAATTAAAATTTGGAAGTTTGTATGAAAAATGTTTTTGACACTTAGCTTAATTATTTAGGGTGTTAAATTGGATTTTTTTTTTTATCGACAGTGATGCTGAGAATGAACCAACTGTTAACCTTGATTTAATTTAATAAAGGAGTGATCGCCCGGTATTTAATTAGGTGGGGTGTCACAGTATAAAGATGATCCATTTGTTTTGCCTAGTCAGGTTCAACAAGTTTTCTATGTCAATGATACAAAGTTAGGTGCACAATGGCAAATCGTACAAAAAGTCCAACATCGGGGAACCTGGGATGTACCGGAGTTGGATGGCGATGATACCGGGGCAGCAGAATTGCATGGATCTGGTGACGTGTTCCAACAAGTCGAAACAACAAATGTTATCCCAATCGTCGTTGAAGATACTGCTACTCAATTTCATAGGAATGATGCAACTCCTGAGGTTATCCCTAGTGATAGGGTTCTGCATCCAATGGGGGAAAACATTGATGATGATGATGATGATGATGATGATGATGATGATGATGATGATGATGATGTCGTTGATGATGAAACAATGCTAGAGAATGGGGATAACGAAGAAGATGGGGAAAAAATGGATTATGATTATGATATTGATACCGATATGTAATGTTAAATGTTTTGTTCCTATTTTGTTTTGTATGTGGACAAACTTTTTATGTTTCTATCTAGTGTAATTCGTTACGTGTTGTGCGAAATTAGTTTTATCAAATTAGAGAATGGAGATAACGAAGAAAATGGATTATGATTATGATATTGATACTGATATGTAATGTTAAATGTTTGTTCCTATTTCGTTACGTGTTGTGTCAAATTAGTTTTATCAAATATTATTAATCAAGTTATATGTTTCCATCTAGCGTAATTCGTTATGTAGTGTGATGTTCATTTTATTTTATTTAATTTTTGTGTTTAGTCGAAAAATATGCCTCCAAAGGAAAAAATATGGCTTCAACCTAGACATACAGGTCGTATGATGTTAGCATATGAGAAAGAAAGGCTCAATAATATTAAGAAGAATCAATTGCGACTAAATGCATTGGTGCCTAATGAGATCAGATTCAGTAAGAATCAAAATTTTAATGTAAATGTACGAGATGATGATGAGTACAGATTGCCCGATGGTGAGGAGGATCTTAGTTCGTCCAGTGGTGATGATGTCAGTGATGATAATAATGAGTATTCTAATCCTCAAATGGAGAAGGTAATGCATGCATGGTAGTGTAATTGAAATTAAGTTTATGTTCATTACCTCAATATACTTTAAAGTACATATATAGATTCTATACATTTTTTGCATCACTAATTAAACTGTATTTTGTATTGGCAGGTCTCGAACATGGCGCCCGTACGACGATTATTTCGTCGTTCTCCCTCCCCCCGACGAGAGAAGCCTCATTTGAGGAGACACTCAACCCCCAAATCAATATGTCACGAGTACCACCAGTGACCAACAATGCAGGTAACATAATATATATATAAAGTTATATATAAATATATATATATATATATATATATATAAACTGCTATATAAACAGTTTATATATAACCAGTTTATATATAAACTGCTTATATATAACAGCTTATATATAGCAGTTTATATATAAACTGTTATATATAACAATTTATATATAACTGCTATATATAAGCTGTTATATATAACAGTTTATATATAACTATTTATATATAAACTGCTATATATAAGCTGTTATATATAATAGTTTATATATAACAATTTATATATATAACAGTTTATATATAACTGTTTATATATAAGCTGTTATATATAAGCAGTTTATATATAAACTGTTATATATATAACAATTTATATATAAACTTATTTATTTTTCTTCGAAATCTTGTTTAGATTGTTTAAATCTACTTCTTGTATATATAATTATCTTACTTTCGCATTAAAACAGGAGGTTCGAGTCACTCCTCGGTGCACTTTCAACAGAGAACATCAAATGATAATGCCGTAGAAGATATACAAGTTACTGTTCCTGACGTTTCCATGATGCGTAAGTCATTTTTGTTTAGATTGTTTAAATTTACTTACTATATATATAATTGTCTTTATTTTTTATTAAAACAGGAAGCTCGAGTCACTCCTCGATGCGTCTCCAACAAAGAACATCAATCAATGATGTTGTTGAAGATATACAAGCCGATATTCCGGATGTTTCTTGATATGTAAGTTATTTTGATTATTTTATTAGTAGTTTATTATGTAATACTTGACATTTATTATATTACTTTATGTAATACTTAACATCAATCAATGACATTTATATTACTTTATTTTTCTACAGCTAGTAGAACCAAAAAGCGAGTTCGAGGATTAACACGTGGAATGAAGGTTGAGAAAACTGTAAAAAGACATGGAAAACTTGAAGTGTGTGTGTTGGAAGGTGATGGGGCACCTATGGGTGTAAATGCTCCTTCTCTAGGACAACAAATCGGAATTGAGGTTCGAAATGCGGCACCATTTCAAGGGGTAACTCGTTGGGGGGAAATTGATTCTGGGACACGAGATGCAGTAATCGCCAGGATTCGGGTAGTTACATTTGATTCTTTCAGTTAGATATTCTTTCAATGTTATTGTGTGTATTTCTAATTAAAGTAAATTTGCAGGATAAATTTGATATTGTTAACTATGATGAGGATGAGTTTGTCAGACATGCTATTCATAGGAAGTGTGCACGGAGGTACAGTGGATGGAGGAGTAAAATGTACATACATTACACGAAATTATTGAAGGATGGAGTCGACCCTAAAAAGAATTCATATGGAGAGGTTACACCAAGCGATTGGAAGTACATGATAGATGATGTTTGGAGTGGTGAGAAGTTCAAGGTAAGTAATTCGTATTTCATTATGTTTGTAATTTAGCTATTCCTTGAAAATTGCATTATTGGAGATCCATTTAGTATTTTTTTTTTATGTTTTTAATTACGCAAGGTCAGTAAAAGGTCAATTAGCACGTGCTAATTTGCCTTGGAATCATACTTGTGGGTCACGATCATTTGTAGCTGCCATGTCAATCGAGGTGATGCGTTATGTAATTTATGAATTTAATTACTTATCAATGTAAAATCATATTCTCATTGGTTCCATTTATGAATAGGCCGAAGAAAAGGGTGGTGAGAGACCACATATTACTGACTTCTTTAAATCATCTCATTGGAGTGAGAAAAATAATGACTGGGTGGATCCAAAGTGCAAGGAAAAATATGTATGTACATCTTTGATTAATTAATTATATTGCGAAAGATCCCATATTGCTAACTTCTTTATATTGTTATTTTACAATTTGTTGACTAATTCTAACATGAGCTTATACTATTTTAAATATGGCAGGAGAAGTTTGTGGAGCTTAAAGAGAGATCCTCGCAACCAAACGCACCCTTCATGTCACAAGAGGAGATGTCGATGGAAGTTTTTGGAAAAATATCGGGCCATATTATTGGATAAGGGGTAGGCCCGAAGCCCTCTAAAGCTTCAAGTACAATAGGACAATTGAGGGCGCGTGATGAAGAGGTGAGGCTACTAAGAGAGAATTTGGCTTTAGTCGAGGAGAGAAATGCTATCCAACAACAGAAGATAGATGCTCAACAACAGAAGATAGAGGCCCAAGATAAAAAATTTGAGGATTTCTAGGAATACACGATGCAAATGTTTGCAAAAATACGTAAGGATCAAGAACGAGGGAGCGTATCCGGAGGATCTCCAAATTCGAATCAATTTGGTAAGTATATATATTTATATGTTATATATATAGCTGTTATAACATATATGCATATATAACAACATATATGTTGTTATATATATAACAGCATATATGTTATAATATGCTGTTATGCATATATAACAACACCGTTATGCAGCATATATAACAACAATATTATGATATATAACAACATATATGGTGTTATAACAGCATATATTTTGTTATATATATAGCAGCATATATGTTCTAATATGCTGTTATAACATATATGCAGCATATATGTTATAACAACATATTATGTTGTTATATATATAGCAGCATATATGTTATAATATGCTGTTATAACATATATGCAACATATATGTTATAATCTGCTATATATATAACAACATATATGTTGTTATAACAGCATATATGTTGTTATATATGCATTTATGTTATAACAGCTATATATATAACATATGTTGCTATAACATATAACATTTGTGTTGATATGTGATTTATAAGCCATACTTTATCTTATATAAATTATGTAAGGATCTATGTTTTGTTTTCTCATTACTGTACGAGTCACGAACACCTCGCACGGGACCAATGTGACTCGTAGGAACCGACCACGTAGTCACGGGGCTCCCGGTTTGAGTGTACGACGTAAATTTGCAAAAATTAGACTTAAGCATAAAAACATGCCATCGAAAGGTGAAAACGTATAACAAACACAGAACGGTCCCGTAAGAGTCACGAACACCTCGCACGGGACCAATGTCACTCGTAGGAACTGATCGCGTAGTCACGAGGCTCCCGGTTTGAGTGTACGACGTAAATTTGTAAAAAATTAGACTTAACCCTAAAAACATGCCATCGAAGGGTGAAAACGTAAAACAGCCACAAAACGGTCCCGTAAGAGTCACGAACACCTCGCACGGGAGCAATGTGACTCGTAGGAACCGACCGCGTAGTCACGAGGCTCCCGGTTTGAATGTACGACATAAATTTGCAAAAAATTAGACTTAAGTATAAAAACATGCCATCGAAGGGTGAAAATGAAAAGCAGCCACATAACGGTCGTGTAAGAGTCACGAAAACCTCGCACGGGACCAATGTGACTCGTAGGAACCGACCGCGTAGTCACGGGGCTCCCGGTTTGAGTGTACGACCTAAATTTAAAAAAAATTAGACTTAATCATAAAAACATGCCATCGAAGGGTGAAAACGTAAAATAAACACAGAACGGTCGCGTAAGAGTCAGGAACAGCTTGCACGGGAGCAATGTCACTCGTTGGAACCGACCGCGCAGTCACGGAGCTCCCGGTTTGAGTGTACGACGTAAATTTGCCAAAAGTGAGACTTTTGAATAAAAAATGACATGGAAGGGTTAAAGCATAAAACAAACACATAACGGCCTCGTAAGAGTCACCAACGCCTCGCACAGGACCAATGTGACCCCTAGGAATCGATCGCATAGTCCCGCGACTCCCGGTTTGAGTGTAAGACTCAAATTGCAAAAAAATAGACTTGAGCATAAAAATATGCCATCGAAGGGTGAAAATGTAAAACAAACACAAAACGGTCGCGTAAGAGTCACGAACACGTCGCACGGGACCAATGTGACTCCTAGGAACCGACCGCGTAGTCACGGGGATCCCGGTTTGAGTGTATGACGTAAATCTACAAAAAATTAGACTTAAGCATAAAAACATGCCATCGAGGGTGTAAACGTAAAACAACCACAAAATGGTTGGGTAAGAGTCACGAACACTTCGCACGGGATCAATGTGACTCGTAGGAACCGACCGCGTAGTCACGGGGCTTCCGGTTTGAGTGTATGACGTAAATTTGCAAAAAATTAGACTTAAGCATAAAAACATGCCATCGAAGGGTGAAAACGTAAAGCAGCCGCAGAACGGTCGCGTAAGAGTCACGAACACCTTGCACGGGACCAATGTCACTCGTTGGAACCGACCACGTAGTCACGGGGATCCCGGTTTGAGTGTACGACGTAAATTTGCAAAAAAATAGACTTAAGAATAAAAACATGCCATCGAGGGTGAAATTGTAAAACAGCCACAAAATGGTCCCGTAAGAGTCACGAACACCTCTATTGGGACCAGTGTGACTCGTAGGAACCGACCGCGTAGTCACGGGGCTCCCGGTTTGAGTGTACGACGTAAATTTGCAAAAAATTAGACTTAACCATAAAAACTTGCCATCGAAGGGTGAAAACGTAAAACAGCAACAAAACGGTCTCATGAGAGTCACGAACACCTCGCACGGGACCAATGTGACTCGTAGGAACCGACCGCGTAGTCATGGGGCTCCCGGTTTGAGTGTACGACCAAAATTTTAAAAAAATTAGACTTAATCATAAAAACTTGCCATCGAAGGGTGAAAACATAAAATAGCAACAAAACGGTCCCGTGAGAGTTACGAACACCTCGCACGGGACCAATGTGACTCGTAGGAACCGGCCGCGTAGTCACAGGGCTCCCGGTTTGAGTGTATGACCTAAATTTTCAAAAAATTAGACTTAAGCATAAAAACATGCCATCGAAGGGTGAAAACATAAAACAACAACAAAAGGGTCCCGTGAGAGTCACGAACACCATGGACGGTATCAATGTGACTCGTAGGAACCGACCGCGTAGTCACGGGGCTCCCGGTTTGAGTGTACGACCTAAATTTTCAAAAAATTAGACTTAACCATAAAAATATGCCATCGAAAGGTAAAAACGTAAAACAGCAATAAAACGGTCCCGTGAGAGTCACGAACACCTCGGACGGGACCAATGTGACTCGTAGGAACCGACCGCGTAGTCACGGGGCTCCCGGTTTGAGTGTACGACCTAAATTTTCAAAAAATTAGACTTAACCATAAAAACATGCCATCGAAGGGTGAAAACGTAAAATAGCAACAAAACAGTCCCGTGAGAGTCACGAACACCTCGTATGGGACCAATGTGACTCCTAGGAACCGACCGAGTAGTCACGGGGCTCCCGGTTTGAGTGTACGACCTAAATTTGCAAAAAATTAGACTTAATCATAAAAACATGCCATCCAAGGGTGAAAACGTAAAACAAATACAGAACGGTCGCGTAAGGGTCACGAACAGCTCGCGCGGGACCAATGTCACTCGTTGGAACCGACCGCGTAGTCACGGAGCTCCCGGTTTGAGTGTACGACGTTAATTTGCCAAAAGTGAGACTTTTGAATAGAAACATGACATCCAAGGGTTAAAGCGTAAAACAAACACATAACGGCCCCGTAATAGTCACCAACGCCTCGCACGGGACCAATGTGAGCCCTAGGAATCGACCGCGTAGTCCCACGGCTCCCGGTTTGAGTGTAAGACATAAATTTGTAAGAAATTAGACTTAAGCATAAAAACATGCCGTCTAAGGGTGAAAACGTAAAACAACCACAGAACGGTCGTGTAAAGGTCGCGAACACCTCGCACGGGACCAATGCCACTAGTTGGAACAGATCGCGTAGTCACGGGGAGCCCGGTTTGAGTGTATGACGTAAATTTGCAAAAAATTAGACATAAGCATAAATACATGCCATCGAAGGGTGAAAACGTAAAGCATCCGTAGAACGGTCGCGTAAGAATCACGAACACCTTGCACGGGACCAATCTCACTCGTTGGAACCGACCACGTAGTCACGGGGATCCCGGTTTGAGTGTACGACGTAAATTTGCAAAAAATTAGACTTAAGAATAAAAACATGCTATCGAGGGTGAAATTGTAAAACAGCCACAAAATGGTCACGTAAGAGTCACGAACACCTCTATTGGGACCAATGTGACTCGTAGGAACTGACCGCGTAGTCACGGGGCTCCCGGTTTGAGTGTACGACGTAAATTTACTAAAAATTAGACTTAACCATAAAAACTTGCCATCGAAGGGTGAAAACGTATAACAGCAACAAAACGGTCCCGTGAGAGTCATGAACACCTCGCACGGGACCAATGTGACTCGTAGGAACCGACCGCGTAGTCGTGGGGCTCCCGGTTTGAGTGTACGACCTAAATTTTCAAAAAATTAGACTTAATCATAAAAACATGTCATCGAAAGGTGAAAACATAAAATAGCAACAAAACGGTCCCGTGAGAGTCACGAACACCTCGCACGGGACCAATGTGACTCGTAGGTACCGACCGCGTAGTCACGGGGCTCCCGGTTTGAGTGTACGGCCTAAATTTTCAAAAAATTAGACTTAACCATAAAAAGATTCCATCGAAGGGTGAAAATGTAAAACAGCAACAAAACGGTCCCGTGAGAGTCACAAACGCCTCGGACGGTACCAATGTGACTCGTAGGAACCGACCGCGTAGTCACGGGGCTCCCGGTTTGAGTGTACGACCTAAATTTTCAAAAAATTAGACTTAACCATAAAAACATGCCATCGAAGGGTGAAAACGTAAAACAGCAACAAAACAGTCCCGTGAGAGTCACGAACACCTCGGACGGGACCAATGTGACTCGTAGGAACCGACCGCGGGCTCCCGGTTTGAGTGTACGACCTAAATTTTAAAAAAATTAGATTTAACCATAAAAACATGCCATCTAAGGGTGAAAACATAAAATAGAAAAAAAAGGTCCCGTGAGAGTCACGAACACCTCGCGCGGGACCAATGTGACTCGTAGGAACCGACCGAGTAGTCACGGGACTACCGATTTGAGTGTACGACCTAAATTTGCAAAAAATTAGACTTAATGATAAAAACATGCCATCAAAGGGTGAAAACGTAAAACAAACACAGAACGATCGCGTAAGGGTCACGAACAGCTCGCGCGGGACCAATGTCACTCGTTGGAACCGACCGCGTAGTCACGGAAGTCCCGGTTTGAGTGTACGACGTAAATTTGCCAAAAGTGAGACTTTTGAATAAAAACATGACATCCAAGGGTTAAAGCGTAAAACAAACACATAACGGCCCCGTAAGAGTGACCAAAGCCTCGCACGGGACCAATGTGACCCCTAGGAATCGACCGCGTAGTCCCGGGGCTCCCGATTTTAGTGTAAGACATAAATTTGTAAGAAATTAGACTTAAGCATAAAAGCATGCCGTCGAAGGGTGAAAACGAAAAATGACCACAGAACGGTCGTGTAAAGGTCGCGAACACCTCGCACGGGACCAATGTCACTAGTAGGAACAGAACGCCTAGTCACAGGGATCCCGGTTTGAGTGTATGACGTAAATTTGCAAAAAATTAGACTTAAGCATAAAAACATGCCATCGAAGGGTGAAAACGTAAAGCATCCGCAGAACGGTCGCGTAAGAGTCACGAACAACTTGCACGGGACCAATGTCACTCGTTGGAACCCACCACGTAGTCACGGGGATCCCGGTTTGAGTGTACGACGTAAATTTGCAAAAAATTAGACTTAACCATAAAAACTTGCCATCGAAGGGTGAAAACGTAAAACAGCAACAAAACGGTCCCGTGAGAGTCACGAACACCTCTATTGGGACCAATGTGACTCGTAGGAACCGACCGCATAGTCACGGGGCTCCCGGTTTGAGTATACGACGTAAATTTGCAAAAATTAGACTTAACCATAAAAAGTTGCCATCGAAGGGTGAAAACGTAAAACAGCAACAAAACGGTCCCGTGAGAGTCACGAACACCTCGCACGGGACCAATGTGACTCGTAGGAACCGACCGCGTAGTCACGGGTCTCCCGGTTTGAGTGTACGACCTAAATTTTCAAAAAATTAGACTTAATCATAAAAACATGCCATCGAAGGGTGAAAACATAAAATAGCAACAAAACGGTCCCGTGAGAGTCACAAACACCTCGCATGGGACCAATGTGACTCGTAGAAACTGACCGCGTAGTCACGGGGCTCCCGGTTTGAGCGTACGATATAAATTTGCAAAAAATTAGACTTAACCATAAAAACATTCCATCGAATGGTGAAAATGTAAAACAGCAACAAAACGGTTCTGTGAGAGTCACGAACACCTCGGACGGTACCAATGTGACTCGTAGGAACCGACCGCGTAGTCACGGGGCTCCCGGTTTGAGTGTACGACCTAAATTTTCAAAATATTAGACTTAACCATAAAAACATGCCATCGAAGGGTGAAAACATAAAACAGCAACAAAACGGTCCCGTGAGAGACACGAACACCTCGGACGGGACCAATGTGACTCGTAGGAACCGACCGCGGGCTCCCGGTTTGAGTGTACGACCTAAATTTTCAAAAAATTAGACTTAACCATAAAAACATGTCATCGAAAGGTGAAAACATAAAATAGCAACAAAATGGTCCCGTGAGAGTCACGAACACCTCGCACGGGACCAATGTGACTCGTAGGAACCGACCGAGTAGTCACGGGGCTCCCGGTTTGAGTGTACGACCTAAATTTGCAAAAAAATAGACTTAATCATAAAAACATGCCATCGAAGGGTGAAAACGTAAAACAAACACAGAACGGTCGCGTAAGGGTAACGAACAGCTCGCGCGGTACCAATGTCACTCGTTGGAACCGACCGCGTAGTCACGGAGGTCCCGGTTTGAGTGTACGACGTAAATTTGCCAAAAGTGAGACTTTTGAATTAAAACATGACATCCAAGGGTTAAAGCGTAAAACAAACACATAACGGCCCCGTAAGAGTCACCAACGCCTCGCACGGCACCAATGTGACCCCTTGGAATCGACCGCGTAGTCCTGAGGCTCCCGGTTTGAGTGTAAGACATAAATTTGTAAGAAATTAGACTTAAGCATAAAAACATGGCGACCGCGTAGTCACGGGGATCCCGGTTTGAGTGTATGACGTAAATTTGCAAGAAATTAGACTTAAGCATAAAAACATGCCATCGAAGGGTGAAAACGTAAAGCATCCACATAACGGTCGCGTAAGAGTCACGAACACCTTGCACGGGACCAATGTCACTCGTTGGAACCGACCACGTAGTCACGGGGATCCCGGTTTGAGTGTACGACGTAAATTTGCAAAAAATTAGACTTAAGAATAAAAACATGCCATCGAGGGTGAAATTGTAAAACAGCCACAAAATGGTCCCGTAAGAGTCACGAAAACCTCTATTGGGACCAATGTGACTCGTAGGACCCGACCGCGTAGTCACGGGGCTCCCGGTTTGAGTGTACGACGTAAATTTGCAAAATATTAGACTTAACCATAAAAACTTACCATCGAAGGGTGAAAATGTAAAACAGCAACAAAACGGTCCCGTGAGAGTCACGAACACCTCGCACGGGACCAATGTGACTCGTAGGAACCGACCGCGTAGACACGGGGCTCCCGGTTTGAGTGTACGACCTAAATTTTCAAAAAATTAGACTTAATCATAAAAACATGCCATCGAAGGGTGAAAACGTAAAATAGCAACAAAACGGTCCCGTGAGAGTCACGAACACCTCGCACGGGACCAATGTGACTCGTAGGAATCGACCGCGTAGTCACGGGGCTCCCGATTTGAGTGTACGACCTAAATTTTGAAAAAATTAGACTTAACCATAAAAACATGCCATCGAAGGGTAAAAACATAAAACAACAACAAAACGGTCCCGTGAGAGTCACGAACACCTCGGACGGGACCAATGTGACTCGTAGGAACCGACCGCGTAGTCACGGGGCTCCCGGTTTGAGTGTACGACCTAAATTTTCAAAAAAATTAGACTTAATCATAAAAACATGCCATCGTAGGGTGAAAACGTAAAATATCAAAAAAACGGTCCCGTGAGAGTCACGAACACCTCGCAGGGGACCAATGTGACTCGTAGGAACTGACCGAGTAGTCACGGGATCCCGGTTTGAGTGTACGACCTAATTTTGCAAAAAATTAGACTTAATCATAAAGTCATGCCATCGAAGGGTGAAAACGTAAAACAAATATAGAACGGTCGCGTAAGAGTCATGAACAGCTCGCGCAGGGCCAATGTCACTCGTTGGAACCGACCGCGTAGTCACGGAGCTCCCGGTTTGAGTGTACGACGTAAATTTGCCAAAAGTGAGACTTTTGAATAAAAACATGACATCCAAGGGTTAAAGCGTAAAACAAACACATAACGGCCCCATAAGAGTCACCAACGCCATGCACGAGACCAATGTGACCCCTAGGAATCGACCGCGTAGTCCCGGGGCTCCCGGTTTGAGTGTAAGACATAAATTTGTAAGAAATTAGACTTAAGCATAAAAACATGCCGTCGAAGGGTGAAAACGTAAAACAACCACAGATTTGTCGCGTAAAGGTCGCGAACACCTCGCACGGGACCAATGTCACTAGTTGGAACAGACCGTGTAGTCACGGGGATCTCGGTTTGAGTGTATGACGTATATTTGCAAAAAATTAGACTTAAGCATAAAAACATGCCATCGAAGGGTGAAAACGTAAAGCATCCGCAGAACGGTCGTGTAAGAGTCACAAACACCTTGCACGGGACCAATGTCACTCGTTGGAACCGACCACGTGTTCACGGGGATCCCAGTTTGAGTGTACGACGTAAATTTGCAAAAAATTAGACTTAAGAATAAAAACATGCCATCGAGGGTGAAATTGTAAAACAGCCACAAAATGGTCCCGTAAGAGTCACGAAAACCTCTATTGGGACCAATGTGACTCGTAGGAACCGACCGCGTAGTCATGGGGCTCCCGGTTTATGTATATGACGTAAATTTGCAAAAAATTAGACTTAACCATAAAAACTTGCCATCGAAGGGTGAAAACGTAAAACAGCAACAAAACGGTCCCGTGAGAGTCACGAACACCTCGCACGGGACCAATGTGACTCGTAAGAACCGACCGCGTAGTCACGGGGCTCCCGGTTTGAGTGTACGACCTAAATTTTTAAAATATTAGACTTAATCATAAAAACATGCCATCGAAGGGTGAAAACGTAAAATAGCAACAAAACGGTCCCGTGAGAGTCACGAACAACTCGCACGGGACCAATGTGACTCGTAGGAACCGACCGCGTAGTCACGGGGCTCCCGGCTTAAGTGTACGACCTAAATTTTCAAAAAATTAGACTTAACCATAAAAACATGCCATCGAAGGGTGAAAACGTAAAACAGCAACAAAACAGTCCCGTGAGAGTCACGAACACCTCGAACGGGACCAATGTGACTCGTAGGAACCGACCGCGTAGTCACGGGGCTCCCGGTTTGAGTGTACGACCTAAATTTTCAAAAAAATAGACTTAATCATAAAAACATGCCATCGAAGGGTGAAAACGTAAAATAGCAAAAAAACGGTCCCGTGAGAGTCACGAACACCTCGGCCGGGACCAATGCGACTCGTAGGAACCGACTGAGTAGTCACGGGCTCCCTGTTTGAGTGTACGACCTAATTTTGCAAAAAATTAGACTTAATCATAAAAACATGCCATCGAAGGGTGAAAACGTAAAACAAATATAGAACGGTCGCGTAAGAGTCACGAACAGCTCGCGCGAGACCAATGTCACTCGTTGGAACCGACCGCGTAGTCACGGAGCTCCCGGTTTGAGTGTACGACGTAAATTTGCCAAAAGTGAGACTTTTGAATAAAAACATGACATCCAAGGGTTAAAGCGTAAAGCAAACACATAACGGCCCCATAAGAGTCACCAACGCCTCGCACGGGACCAATGTGACCCCTAGGAATCGACCGCGTAGTCCCGGGGGTCCCGGTTTGAGTGTAAGACATAAATTTGTAAGAAATTAGACTTAAGCATAAAAACATGCCGTCGAAGGGTGAAACGTAAAACAACCACAGAACGGTCGCGTAAAGGTCGCGAACACCTCGCACGGGACCAATGTCACTAGTTGGAACAGACCGCGTAGTCACGGGGATCCCGGTTTGAGTGTATGACGTAAATTTGCAAAAAATTAGACTTAAGCATAAAAACATGCCATCGAAGGTTGAAAACGTAAAGCATCCGCAGAACGGTCGCGTAAGAGTCACGAACACCTTGCACGGGACCAATGTCACTCGGTGGAACCGACCACGTAGTCACGGGGATCCCGGTTGTGACACCCCGCCTAATTAATCCCGGATGATCAGTCCTAAATCAAGTCAGAACAGGTTTCTCATTTGGTCCATTCTTAGCATCACTGTCGTCTTATTTAATTACTAACCACCTAAGTGAGAAAAGTAGACTGGTGCCAATTTTTATCTTTCATTATTTAACCAACACCCATGCGGAAAATAAAACTATATAACAATCACAGATAACTAAATTAATCATTCACAAGTAAAAATAATTGACCGAATAAACCAATGGTCCAAATAATAAATCCCATAAAGATAAGAATAAACTCTCAACAAGTCTAATACAAATAAATGGAAAGTGAGCTACATGCTCGAATACTAATCATGAACTTCTACATTTAAGAATGAAGAATGAGGCGTCTATCAAAATCCCGCAACATCCACACATGCTGCAGCAACGGATCCCTGGAATATAGTCAAGGCTGGCGTCCCTGTAGTTGGACACCTAAAAGGTTTTTAAAAGTTTTTATAGCAAGGGTTAGTACCCAAAACATTTGAAAAACATTTAACAAATGATTAACTTGCAGTAATAAATAAATATGCATGCTCTTCATATTTTTTGTTAATATCGCACTCTCTTGAGGACTTCCTTACCCTTCCTCTATTATACCCTACGAATGCTTTAATTAAATTACCTAGTTACTCATCTCATGACTAGATAATTAACAAAGTTCCTTTATACCCACCCTACTCTAACTGAGTATGTAGTGATTTTGATATATAAGTTATTGGTAACATCAACTTAACTAAATCATTTCCCTTTTTATATTCATATAACTTCTACACTTGTTATACCTGTGAAATCACTCACTTTTCATTAATATTCCGTATATAATTAATTATAAAATTATATACTTCTAATCATATTCCAGCATTCACGATCATACTGTAATATATATAATAATTTGCAACCTCTCGAGTAAAAATACTCCCGGAATGTAAATTCTATAAAGTGTTATCCCACTAGGTATAATCACATAGCCTAGTTATCCCAAGTCAGAATTTTTCACACCAACTTGATAAAAATAAATAATTGGAGGCGGTCATATTCCTTCCCTGAAAGTGAGTTGTCCCTCACACATATAACGGACGCTATGACCTCGGGAATATACTCACCCTACTCCTCAAGCTAGGGGATTCATCCACTACGCGCAACCTCCCCCTATAGCACTATAGTAACAAATATCTAATCACTGATATTAATTGAGCACACCATATATATATATATATACTAACGCCTCCGTATATATATAAATATAAAAGTCCCGGCTATACCGTTCACTAAAATCCGTAACATAAGCCTATTAAAATTATTAAGAGTTTATGGTCCAACTCTAAGTATTAATTAAATTGCACTTTAATTAATTTAGTTATTGTTGGTGTCGCCCCCACCATAAATTTGGACTTACTCCCGTAGCCCAAAATAAATTTACCCGAGTCACAATTCCCGACTCTAATTTATTAGCCTCAAACCCTAATTAATTTATCTACAATTAATTAGATTTAAACTCATGTATTTAATTTCTCAATAATTAATTACATAAGATTTTTATATAAATTTTCCCTCTTATATAACCAACTGGCGAAACTGCCAGATTCTGGCGACCGTCGATCGATCGACCGAACAGGTCTTCGTCTTCTTCGCGAAGACAGGGCAGCCATGGACGGATTTTCTTAAACCCTAATCTCTTCTAACATGAGTTTTAAGCCTTCTTATCACCAGAGCATACTAGAAACCTTATTAGGATTACCCAGAAAACTTACAACAATCATCAATTCGTCCATAAACTACTGATTCATAAATTTTGGGGAAAACCTATCTTTTTCCTTAAACCCATTTTTTTACTCCAAATTTCTCCATTAAATTCGTTTTAATTTATCTGAATATCATCCTAATAGATACACATTAATATTCCAATATCAGATTTTACATAACTCCTCATAATTTCGGGCAAATCAGATTCATGTTTTCTTTTGAATTATCAAAACCCCATGTTTATACCATGAACACCAAAACGAATTTTTTTATTTCATAACAGCACACAAATATGAATTTGAAAGACATATTTTATGCTATTGCAAGTTATTCACTTGCCTTAGGTTTCGTAGTGTCTGAATTTGTGATGGATTCCAAGGTTGAAGATGACCTTGTTGGTTCTTTGAGATCCCCAAAATGGCTTTGGCTGCTGTTAGGGTTTCCTAACCCTTTAATTCCTTTCTCTGTTTAAGCTTAGCCAACCCTTATTTCTTTTTTATTAAGTTAATTAATCCATTCCCGTTTTTTGACTAATGGGCCAAGCCCAAGTGACCAAAATGCCCCCGAGTGGGCCCGACTATGTCTAAAAACGTCCCGTGACCCGTTTACTACCCCTGGGTACACTTTTCCGACTATCTCGACCCATCCGGACTCAATTGTACACTCAGAATTTGCATCCGAATTAATTTATAAAAATACTTATCCCCCACCCAATATAGTCTATACCGACTTCCGGATGTGATAAGTACATATCTCGTCATTAATACTCGAAACGACGAAATTACATTATTACTGTACACTCAGTAAATAATTTTCCTTAAATATTAACCATTCAATCCCAGATTAATATTTATATAATATTCTATCATAATTAATTCATTAAATTACAACACACTAGTAATTTAGAATTTTCGAATTAATTAAATTTTAAATGTACCAAAAATACGGGGTGTTACATACTCCCCCCCTTATAAAGGAATTTCGTCCCCGAAATTAGATTGTACCTGCGTTGAAAAGCTCTGGATATTGTTCCCGCATATCCTCCTCTCGCTCCCAGGTAGACTCGTCAACATTGTGATGACCCCACTGTACTCTAACCAATGGAACAACCTTGGATCGTAATTTCCGCTCACTATGATCCAGAATAGCTACCGGTCTCTCCTCATACGATATGTCTGGCTGTAAGTCGATCTCCTCGAGTGGAATGTGCCAAAAGGCTCTCTCGCTCCTTCGATATTTCTTCAGCGATGCCACATGGAATACATCGTGTATCCGCTGAAGATGTTCTGGTAACCCAAGCTTATACGCCACCGGTCCCACCCTCTCAATAATAGGTAAAGGTCCTACGTATCGCGGTGCTAACTTACCCTTCTTGCCGAACCTCATCACCCCTTTCATTGGGGATACCCGGACTAAAACCTGGTCCCCAATTTCTAGCTCCACATGTCGTCGAGAAGCGTCAGCATAACTCTTTTGCCTGTCCTGAGCTATCCGAATTCTTCCTCGAATCAGCTCTATCTTGGAAGATGTCTCTTGAACAATCTCCGGCCCTAAGAGTTTGTTGTCCCCCACCTCTAACCAACAAACGGGTGAACGAAAAGGTCTCCCGTACAGTGCCTCAAACGGTGCCAGGCCAATCGTGAATTGGTAAGAGTTGTTATACGCAAACTCTACCAAAGGAAGATATTTCTCCCATCCTCCCCCGAAGTCCAAAAATGCACATTCTGAGCATGTCCTCCAGCATCTGATTAACTCTCTCAGTCTGTCCGTCAGTCTGTGGGTGATATGCTGTACTCAAGCGCAACTCCGTGCCCATTGCCTCCTGAAAGCTCTGCCAAAAGTGGGCGACAAAAATTTTGTCTCGGTCGGATACAATATTTATAGGCACTCCATGCAGCTTAACAATCTCTGCTATGAATAGCTGTGCATAACGCATCGTCTCAAAGTCTGTGCGTACCGGCAAAAAGTGGGCCACCTTAGTCAACCGATCCACAATAACCCATATGGAGTCGTGACCCCTCTGCGATACAGGTAACCCTGTGATGAAGTCCATGGAGATGCTCTCCCACTTCCACACGGGAATTTATAACGGCTGTAGCATCCCTGATGGTCTCTGGTGGTCAACTTTCACAAGCTGACACGTGGCACATTTCGAAACAAACTCCGCTATGTCCCGTTTCATTCCTGCCCACCAATACTGCCTCCTCATATCTTGGTACATTTTATCCCCACCGGGATGTACCGCAAATTTCGAACCATGGGATTCTGTCATAACAGCGTGCTTCAAATCCTCATCCTCTGGCACCATTAACCTCCCATTAAAGCGTAGGCCTCCTTCTGAGCTAATCGAGTAACCCTCTGCTCCCTCAGCTAACAACTGGCCCACCCTATCCCGGCAAACCTGATCCTCAGCCTGAGCCTTCACAACTCGCATAATGATCTCGGGTGTGATGGATAAAGCTGACATGCAAGCCTTGGCTACGTCATCCTCATATTGGAGCTCTCTCCACTTCGCTTTCCATACCTCTGATATCTCCCCAGTCGGTCTTCGGCTCAATGCGTCTGCTACCACATTGGCCTTACCAGGATGATACTGAATATCAAACTGGTAGTCCTTCACGAATTCTAGCCACCGCCTCTGCCTCATATTCAGATCCTTCTGTGTGAAGAGATACTGAAGTGACTTGTGATCCGTGAATAGAGTAAACTTCTCTCCTAGAAGATAATGCCTCCATATCCTCAAAGCAAAAACGACTGCTGCCAACTCTAGGTCGTGAGTGGGGTAATTCCTCTCGTGGGGCTTTAGCTTCCTGGAAGCATAAGCTATAGCCCTCTCCTCCTGCTGGAGTACACCCCCAAGACCCCGTAAGGATGCGTCTGTGTAAACCCGATACTCTAGCCCTCCCTTTGGCAAAGCAAGCACGGGCGCAGATGTTAACTTGTCTTTTAGCTCGTCGAACGCCAATTGACAACTATCATCCCACTTGAAAGGTACTCCTTTCCGAGTCAGATTTGTCAAAGGTCCTGCGATCTTAGAGAATCCTTTAATGAATCGCCTGTAGTAACCGGCCAAACCCAGAAAACTGCGCACCTCGTTCGGTGTCGTGGGCTGTCCCCACTCTCTCACCGCCGACACCTTATTCGGATCCACTGCAATACCCTGATCTGACACGACGTGACCAAGGATCTGCACCTCCCGAAGCCAGAATCCACACTTCCCTAATTTGGCATAGAGCTGATGATCCCTCAGTGTCTGCAGAACCATGCGCAAATGCTCTGCGTGCTCCTCCTCGGCGCGCGAGTAGATTAGGATGTCATCAATGAACACGATGACAAACTGATCTAAGTACTCTCTGAAAACCCTGTTCATGAGGTCCATGAACACTGCTGGTGCATTGGTGATCCCGAAGGGCATCACCCTGAACTCATATGATCCATACCGCGACAAGAAAGAGATCTTAGGAACATCCCCCTCTCGGATACGCAGTTGATGATACCCTGACCTCAAGTCGACCTTGGAGAAGTAAGACGCCCCTCTCAATTGGTCAAATTGATCATCGATCCGAGGCAACGGATATTTATTCCGTATCGTCACCTTGTTCAGCTCCCTATAATCCACGCACAAGCGGAGTGAACCATCTCGCTTCTTCAC
Source organism: Sambucus nigra (assembly GCA_949130495.1). Lineage (NCBI taxonomy): Eukaryota > Viridiplantae > Streptophyta > Magnoliopsida > Dipsacales > Adoxaceae > Sambucus > Sambucus nigra. The sequence goes on from OX422207.1 coordinate 807,785,782, forward strand.
AAACAATACCGGCGCACCCCACGGCGATGTACTCCGCCGAATAAAATCCTGACCCAGTAGTTGTTGAATCTGTTCCCTCAATTCCCGCATCTCTGAAGGGGCCATTCGGTAAGGTGCCCGAGCAATCGGTCTCGTCCCCGGAGCCAAATCGATAACAAATTCGATTTCTCTGCTGGGTGGTAACCCTGGTATTTCCTAGAATACATCCTCAAAGTCCCTCACTACAGGAATAGATTCTAAAGGAACTACCACTTCCTGGGAGGTTTCCTCCTCAATGTAATATAAATGAGCTGTCGAGCCTCCCTCTGGGCGAGGCATCGCCACAACAAACATTTCTTGTCCCGGAATGGCAAAAATAATGCTCCCACCGAAGCAATCAATCATGGCTCTATAGTCAGCGAGCCAATCCATACCGATAATCACATCGTGAACATGCATATCTAATACCAACATGTCCGTAGGTAATATCAAACCACCAATCTCCACCCCCACTCCCCGACATATAAAGAATATAAGCGACCCATTCCCCAATGGTGAGTCGACACACGTAACAGTGCTCTCCGCGGTGGCTAACAACCCTAAAGCCTTCGCGAAATGTGTAGCTATAAAGCAATGTGTAGCCCCCGTATCAAACAATACCCGACCTATGGTGCCATGGATAGAAAACGTACCGCGGCGCCTGCTGTGCTGGGGGATTAGGAACATCCCGAACGTTATACACACGTCCGTAGTGCATCTGCCCCTGCTGTTGTGGGGCGGGTGGGGCTGGTGCTGCTGGCGGCATCTGACCCTGTTGCCCCTGCTAGGCACCCTGCTGCTGGCCTCTGCCCCTCTGCGAGCACTCCCTCTTGAAGTGTCCTGGTTGGCCACAGGAGAAACAGCGTTTCTGGTCGTCACCCTACCGTTGGCCCTGCTGGCCCTGACGTTGCTGGCCCGGTTGGCCTCCCCCGTTGTTCCTTTGGCCCTGACGGCCCTGAGGAACCTGCTATTGCTGATTAGGTCCTGGTTGCCCCTGCCTGAACCCCTGTCCTCCCGGTCGAAACCCACCAGGTTTAAACTTCTTAGCCTGATTCCCTTGCTGAATGATGACCTGCTGCTGTGTGCCACTCATCTCACTACTAGTGACCGCCTTGCCTTGCTGGCTCGGCTCACCTGCCTTCTTGTTCCCCTTAGCATGGAAACGATGATCCTGGCAATGTACAAGTGCGGCATTAACGACATCTGTATAAGTCACTAACGCCGGATTTCCAATCAAGTGTTGCCTGATTCTCCAGGCTAGGCCATCCATGAACTTTAACTTCTTCCGCTCCTCATCGCTCACCTCATTTGGCACAAAGTTTGCCAAACGGGTGAACTCCTCCTCATATTCTGCTACTGACCTGTCACCCTGTACCAACTCGCTGAATTTCTTTCTCATCTCAGACTCTACTGCTGGAGGGAAGTACTTGCGGTCAAACCGCACCCAGAATTCCGAAATCGGCATCAAATCCCGCTCCTCAGCGGTGGTTACGGACTCCCACCACTGTAAGGCTGCCCCCGATAGACGAAAGTTAGCCAGCATCTGTTTCTGCACCTCTGTACCCTCTAACATGCGCAGATGGCGCTGAATGTTCTTCTTCCAGTCACAAGCCTCGACCACATTGGTGCTACCTCGAAACTCAGGTGGGTGACCCTTCTGAAAGGTCTCCCTCACTCGCTGCCAAGATGGTGGCCCTACTGGAGCCTGAACTGCTGGAGCCAATGGAGGCGGTGCCTGAGGCTGTGGAAAATGAGCTGCCATAGCTCGCATCGCTGTCTCGACCGCTTGGGCCACTATCACTGCCACCTGAGTGGTAGAAATCAACTCGGGTGGGGGTGGTGGTGGCGGTACCTGTGGCTCCTGGCGAGCCTCCCTCACCTCATCTCTAGCCTCAGCCCTTTCCGCTCTCTGTCTCTTTGGCGGCATCTGAAATAGATTGAATTGTATAAGTACACAATTTATACAAAAACTAATAGCAGGAATACGATATCTCACAAGCGGAAAATATAATCAATAGTCCTAATAATAGGGCTCTATAACAACCGAACGCTACGCTGAAACGTAGAAAGCCGCACAGATCCTAAGGACTCTAGAACCTGATGCTCTGATACCATCTGTGACACCCCGCCTAATTAATCCCGGGTGATCAGTCCTAAATCAAGTTAGAACAGGTTTCTCATTTGGTCCATTCTTAGCATCACCGTCGTCTTATTTAATTACTAACCACCTAAGTGAGAAAAGTAGACTGGTGCCAATTTTTATCTTTCATTATTTAACAAACACCCATGCGGAAAATAAAACTATATAACAATCACAGATAACTAAATTAATCATTCACAAGTAAAAATAATTGACCGAATAAACCAACGGTCCAAATAATAAATCCCATAAAGATAAGAATAAACTCTCAACAAGTCTAATACAAATAAATGGAAAGTGAGCTACATGCTCGAATACTAATCATGAACTTCTACATTTAAGAATGAAGAATGAGGCGTCTATCAAAACCCCGCAACATCCACACATGCTGCAGCAACGGATCCCTGGAATATAGTCAAGGCTGGCGTCCCTGTGGTTGGACACCTAAAAGGTTTTTAAAAGTTTTTATAGCAAGGGTTAGTACCCAAAACATTTGAAAAACATTTAACAAATGATTAACTTGCAGTAATAAATAAATATGCATGCTCTTCATATTTTTAGTTAATATCGCACTCTCTTGAGGACTTCCTTACCCTTCCTCTATTATACCCTACGAATGCTTTAATTAAATTACCTAGTTACTCATCTCATGACTAGATAATTAACAAAGTTCCTTTATACCCACCCTACTCTAACTGAGTATGTAGTGATTTTGATATATAAGTTATTGGTAACATCAACTTAACTAAATCATTTCCCTTTTTATATTCATATAACTTCTACACTTGTTATACCTGTGAAATCACTCACTTTTCATTAATATTCCGTATATAATTAATTATAAAATTATATACTTCTAATCATATTCCAGCATTCACGATCATACTGTAATATATATAATAATTTGCAACCTCCATAGCCTAGTTATCCCAAGTCAGAATTTTTCACACCAACTTGATAAAAATAAATAATTGGAGGCGGTCATATTCCTTCCCTGAAAGTGAGTTGTCCCTCACCCATATAACGGACGCTATGACCTCGGGAATATACTCACCCTACTCCTCAAGCTAGGGGATTCATCCACTACGCGTAACCTCCCCCTATAGCACTATAGTAACAAATATCTAATCACTGATATTAATTGAGCACACCATATATATATATACTAACGCCTCCGTATATATATAAATATAAAAGTCCCGGCTATACCGTTCACTAAAATCCGTAACATAAGCCTATTAAAATTATTAAGAGTTTATGGTCCAACTCTAAGTATTAATTAAATTGCACTTTAATTAATTTAGTTATTGTTGGTGTCGCCCCCACCATAAATTTGGACTTACTCCCGTAGCCCAAACTAAATTTACCCGAGTCACAATTCCCGACTCTAATTTATTAGCCTCAAACCCTAATTAATTTATCTACAATTAATTAGATTTAAACTCATGTATTTAATTTCTCAATAATTAATTACATAAGATTTTTATATAAATTTTCCCTCTTATATAACCAACTGGCGAAACTGCCAGATTCTGGCGACCGTCGATCGATCGACCGAACAAGTCTTCGTCTTCTTCGCGAAGACAGGGCAGCCATGGACGGATTTTCTTAAACCCTAATCTCTTCTAACATGAGTTTTAAGCCTTCTTATCACCAGAGCATACTAGAAACCTTATTAGGATTACCCAGAAAACTTACAACAATCATCAATTCGTCCATAAACTACTGATTCATAAATTTTGGGGAAAACCTATCTTTTTCCTTAAACCCATTTTTTTACTCCAAATTTCTCCATTAAATTTGTTTTAATTTATCTGAATATCATCCTAACAGATACACATTAATATTCCAATATCAGATTTTACATAACTCCTCATAATTTCGGGCAAATCAGATTCATGTTTTCTTTTGAATTATCAAAACCCCATGTTTATACCATGAACACCAAAATGAAATTTTTTATTTCATAACAGCACACAAATATGAATTTGAAAGACAGATTTTATGCTATTGCAAGTTATTCACTTGCCTTAGGTTTCGTAGTGTCTGAATTTGTGATGGATTCCAAGGTTGAAGATGACCTTGTTGGATCTTTGAGATCCCCAAAATGGCTTTGGCTGCTGCTAGGGTTTCCTAACCCTTTAATTCCTTTCTCTGCTTAAGCTTAGCCAACCCTTATTTCTTTTTTATTAAGTTAATTAATCCATTCCCGTTTTTTGACTAATGGGCCAAGCTCAAGTGACCAAAATGCCCCCGAGTGGGCCCGACTATGTCTAAAAACGTCCCGTGACCCGTTTACTACCCCTGGGTACACTTTTCCGACTATCTCGGCCCATCCGGACTCAATTGTACACTCAGAATTTGCATCCGAATTAATTTATAAAAATACTTATCCCCCACCCAATATAGTCAATACCGACTTCCGGATGTGATAAGTACATATCTCGTCATTAATACTCGAAACGACGAAATTACATTATTACTGTACACTCAGTAAATAATTTTCCTTAAATATTAACCATTCAATCCCAGATTAATATTTATATAATATTCTATCATAATTAATTCATTAAATTACAACACACTAGTAATTTATAATTTCCGAATTAATTAAATTTTAAATGTACCAAAAATACGGGGTGTTACACCGGTTTGAGTGTACGACGTAAATTTACAAAAAATTAGACTTAAGAATAAAAACATGCCATCGAGGATGAAATTGTAAAACAGCCACAAAATGGTCCCGTAAGAGTCACGAAAACCTCTATTGGGACCAATGTGACTCGTAGGAACCGACCGCGTAGTCACGGGGCTCCCGGTTTGAGTGTACGACGTAAATTTGCAAAAAATTAGACTTAACCATAAAAACTTGCAATCGAAGGGTGAAAACGTAAAACAGCAACAAAACGGTCCCGTGAGAGTCACGAACACCTCGCACGGGACCAATGTGACTCGTAGGAACCGACAGTGTAGTCACGGGGCTCCCGGTTTGACTGTACGACCTAAATTTTCAAAAAATTAGACTTAATCATAAAAACATGCCATCGAAGGGTGAAAACGTAAAATAGCAACAAAACGGTCCCGTGAGAGTCACGAACACCTCGCACGGGACCAATGTGACTCGTAGGAACCGACCGCGTAGTCACGGGGCTCCCGGTTTGAGTGTACGACCTAAATTTTCAAAAAATTAGACTTAACCATAAAAACATACCATCGAAGGGTGAAAACGTAAAATAGCAACAAAACGGTCCCGTGAGAGTCACGAACACCTCGGACGGGACAAATGTGACTCATAGGAACCGACCGCGTAGTCACGGGGCTCCCGGTTTGAGTGTACGACCTAAATTTTCAAAAAATTAGACTTTACCATAAAAACATACCATCGAAGGGTGAAAACGTAAAATAGCAAAAAAACGGTCCCGTGAGAGTCACGAACACCTCGCACGGGACCAATGTGACTCGTAGGAACCGACTGAGTAGTTACGGGCTCCCTGTTTGAGTGTACGACCTAATTTTGCAAAAAATTAGACTTAATCATAAAAACATGCCATCGAAGGGTGAAAACGTAAAACAAATACAGAACGGTCGCGTAAGAGTCACGAACAGCTCGCGCGGGACCAATGTCACTCGTTGGAACCGATCGCGTAGTCACGGAGCTCCCGGTTTGAGTGTACGACGTAAATTTGTCAAAAGTGAGACTTTTGAATAAAAACATGACATCCAAGGGTTAAAGCGTAAAACAAACACATAACGTCCCCATAAGAGTCACCAACGCCTCCACGGGACCAATGTGACCCCTAGGAATCGACCGCGTAGTCCCGGGGCTCCCGGTTTGAGTGTAAGACATAAATTTGTAAGAAATTAGACTTAAGCATAAAAACATGCCGTCGAAGGGTGAAAACGTAAAACAACCACATAACGGTCGCGTAAAGGTTGCGAACACCTCGCACGGGACCAATGTCACTAGTTGGAACAGACCGCGTAGTCACGGGGATCCCGATTTGAGTGTAGGACGTAAATTTGTAAAAAATTAGACTTAAGCATAAAAACATGCCATCGAAGGGTGAAAACGTAAAGCATCCGCAGAACGGTCGCGTAAGAGTCACGAACACCTTGCACGGGACCAATGTCACTCGTTGGAACCGACCACGTAGTCACGGGGATCCCGGTTTGAGTGTACGACGTAAATTTGCAAAAAATTAGACTTAAGAATAAAAACATGCCATCGAGGGTGAAATTGTAAAACAGCCACAAAATGGTCCCGTAAGAGTCACAAAAACCTCTATTGGGACCGATGTGACTCGTAGGAACCGACCGCGTAGTCACGGGGCTCCCAGTTTGAGTGTACGACGTAAATTTGCAAAAAAATTAGACTTAACCATAAAAACTTGCAATCGAAGGGTGAAAGAGTAAAACAGCAACAAAACGGTCCCGTGAGAGTCACGAACACCTCGCACGGGACCAATGTGACTCGTAGGAACCGACCATGTAGTCACGGGGCTCCCGGTTTGACTGTACCACCTAAATTTTCAAAAAATTAGACTTAATCATAAAAACATGCCATCGAATGGTGAAAACGTAAAATAGCAACAAAACGGTCCCGTGAGAGTCACGAACACCTCGCACGGGACCAATGTGACTCGTAGGAACCGACCGCGTAGTCACGGAGCTCCCGGTTTGAGTGTACGACCTAAATTTTCAAAAAATTAGACTTAACCATAAAAACATACCATCGAAGGGTGAAAACGTAAAATAGCAACAAAACGGTCCCGTGAGAGTCACGAACACCTCGGACGGGACCAATGTGACTCGTAGGAACCGACCGCGTAGTCACGGGGCTCCCGGTTTGAGTGTACGACCTAAATTTTCAAAAAATTAGACTTAATCATAAAAACATGCCATCGAAGGGTGAAAACGTAAAATAGCAAAAAAACGATCCCGTGAGAGTCAAGAACACCTCGCACGGGACCAATGTGACTCGTAGGAACCGACCGAGTAGTCACGGGCTCCCGGTTTGAGTGTACGACCTAATTTTGCAAAAAATTAGACTTAATCCTAAAAACATGCCATCGAAGGGTGAAAACGTAAAACAAATACAGAACGGTCGCGTAAGAGTCACGAACAGCTCGCGCGGGACCAATGTCACTCGTTGGAACCGACCGCGTAGTCACGGAGCTCCTGGTTTGAGTGTACGACATAAATTTGCCAAAAGTGAGACTTTTGAATAAAAACATGACATCCAAGGGTTAAAGCGTAAATCAAACACATAACGTCCCCATAAGAGTCACCAACGCCTCGCACGGGACCAATGTGACCCCTAGGAATCGACCGCGTAGTCCCAGTGCTCCCGGTTTGAGTGTAAGACATAAATTTGTAAGAAATTAGACTTAAGCATAAAAACATGCCGTCGAAGGGTGAAAACGTAAAACAACCACAGAACAGTCGCGTAAAGGTCGCGAACACCTCGCACGGGACCAATGTCACTAGTTGGAACACACCGCGTAGTCACGGGGATCCCGGTTTGAGTGTATGACGTAAATTTGCAAAAAAATAGACTTAAGCATAAAAACATGCCTTCGAAGGGTGAAAACGTAAAGCATCCGCAGAACGGTCGCGTAAGAGTCACGAACACCTTACACGGGACCAATGTCACTCGTTGGAACCGACCACGTAGTCACGGGGATCCCGGTTTGAGTGTACGACGTAAATTTGCAAAAAATTAGACTTAAGAATAAAAACATGCCATCGAGGGTGAAATTGTAAAACAGCCACAAATGGTCCCGTAAGAGTCACGAACACCTCTATTGGGACCAATGTGACTCGTAGGAACCGACCGCATAGTCACGGGGGTCCCGGTTTGAGTGTACGACGTAAATTTGCAAAAAATTAGACTTAAGAATAGAAACATGCCATCGAGGGTGAAATTGTAAAACAGCCACAAAATGGTCCCGTAAGAGTCACGAACACCTCTATTGGGACCAATGTGACTCGTAGGAACCGACCGCGTAGTCACGGGGCTCCCGGTTTGAGTGTACGACGTAAATTTGCAAAAAATTAGACTTAACCATAAAAACTTGCCATCGAAGGGTGAAAACATAAAACAGCAACCAAACGGTCCCGCGAGAGTCACGAACACCTCACACGGGACCAATGTGACTCCTAGGAACCGACCGCGTAGTCACGGGGCTCCCGGTTTGAGTGTACGACCTAAATTTTCAAAAAAATAGACTTAATCATAAAAACATGCCATCCAAGGGTGAAAACGTAAAATAGCAACAAAACGGTCCCGTGAGAGTCACGAACACCTCGCACGGGACCAATGTGACTCGTAGGAACCGACCGCGTAGTCACGGGGCTCCCGGTTTGAGTGTACGACCTAAATTTTCAAAAAATTAGACTTAACCATAAAAACATACCATCGAAGGGTGAAAACGTAAAACAGCAACAAAACGGTACCGTGAGAGTCACGAACACCTCGGACGGGACCAATGTGACTCGTAGGAACCGACCGCGTAGTCACGGGGCTCCCGGTTTGAGTGTACGACCTAAATTTTCAAAAAATTAGACTTAATCATAAAAACATGCCATCGAAGGGTGAAAACATAAAATAGCAAAAAAACGATCCCGTGAGAGTCAAGAACACCTCGCACGGGACCAATGTGACTCGTAGGAACCGACCGAGTAGTCACGGGCTCCCGGTTTGAGTGTACGACCTAATTTTGCAAAAAATTAGACTTAATCATAAAAACATGCCATCGAAGGGTGAAAACGTAAAACAAATACAGAACGGTCGCGTAAGAGTCACGAACAGCTCGCGCGGGACCAATGTCACTCGTTGGAACCGACCCGCGTAGTCACGGAGCTCCTGGTTTGAGTGTACGACATAAATTTGCCAAAAGTGAGACTTTTGAATAAAAACATGACATCCAAGGGTTAAAGCGTAAATCAAACACATAACGTCCCCATAAGAGTCACCAACGCCTCGCACGGGACCAATGTGACCCCTAGGAATCGACCGCGTAGTCCCAGTGCTCCCGGTTTGAGTGTAAGACATAAATTTGTAAGAAATTAGACTTAAGCATAAAAACATGCCGTCGAAGGGTGAAAACGTAAAACAACCACAGAACAGTCGCGTAAAGGTCGCGAACACCTCGCACGGGACCAATGTCACTAGTTGGAACACACCGCGTAGTCACGGGGATCCCGGTTTGAGTGTATGACGTAAATTTGCAAAAAAATAGACTTAAGCATAAAAACATGCCTTCGAAGGGTGAAAACGTAAAGCATCCGCAGAACGGTCGCGTAAGAGTCACGAACACCTTACACGGGACCAATGTCACTCGTTGGAACCGACCACGTAGTCACGGGGATCCCGGTTTGAGTGTACGACGTAAATTTGCAAAAAATTAGACTTAAGAATAAAAACATGCCATCGAGGGTGAAATTGTAAAACAGCCACAAATGGTCCCGTAAGAGTCACGAACACCTCTATTGGGACCAATGTGACTCGTAGGAACCGACCGCATAGTCACGGGGGTCCCGGTTTGAGTGTACGACGTAAATTTGCAAAAAATTAGACTTAAGAATAAAAACATGCCATCGAGGGTGAAATTGTAAAACAGCCACAAAATGGTCCCGTAAGAGTCACGAACACCTCTATTGGGACCAATGTGACTCGTAGGAACCGACCGCGTAGTCACGGGGCTCCCGGTTTGAGTGTACGACGTAAATTTGCAAAAAATTAGACTTAACCATAAAAACTTGCCATCGAAGGGTGAAAACATAAAACAGCAACCAAACGGTCCCGCGAGAGTCACGAACACCTCACACGGGACCAATGTGACTCCTAGGAACCGACCGCGTAGTCACGGGGCTCCCGGTTTGAGTGTACGACCTAAATTTTCAAAAAAATAGACTTAATCATAAAAACATGCCATCCAAGGGTGAAAACGTAAAATAGCAACAAAACGGTCTCGTGAGAGTCACGAACACCTCGCACGGGACCAATGTGACTCGTAGGAACCGACCGCGTAGTCACGGGGCTCCCGGTTTGAGTGTACGACCTAAATTTTCAAAAAATTAGACTTAACCATAAAAACATACCATCGAAGGGTGAAAACGTAAAACAGCAACAAAACGGTCCCGTGAGAGTCACGAACACCTCGGACGGGACCAATGTGAGTCGTAGGAACCGACCGCGTAGTCACGGGGCTCCCGGTTTGAGTGTACGACCTAAATTTTCAAAAAATTAGACTTAATCATAAAAACATGCCATCGAAGGGTGAAAACGTAAAATAGCAAAAAAACGATCCCGTGAGAGTCAAGAACACCTCGCACGGGACCAATGTGACTCGTAGAAACCGACCGAGTAGTCACGGGCTCCCGGTTTGAGTGTACGACCTAATTTTGCAAAAAATTAGACTTAATCATAAAAACATGCCATTGAAGGGTGAAAACGTAAAACAAATACAGAACGGTCGCGTAAGAGTCACGAACAGCTCGCGCGGGACCAATGTCACTCGTTGGAACCGACCGCGTAGTCACGGAGCTCCTGGTTTGAGTGTACGACATAAATTTGCCAAAAGTGAGACTTTTGAATAAAAACATGACATCCAAGGGTTAAAGCGTAAAGCAAACACATAACGTCCCCATAAGAGTCACCAACGCCTCGCACGGGACCAATGTGACCCCTAGGAATCGACCGCGTAGTCCCAGTGCTCCCGGTTTGAGTGTAAGACATAAATTTGTAAGAAATTAGACTTAAGCATAAAAACATGCCGTCGAAGGGTGAAAACGTAAAACAACCACAGAACAGTCGCGTAAAGGTCGCGAACACCTCGCACGGGACCAATGTCACTAGTTGGAACACACCGCGTAGTCACGGGGATCCCGGTTTGAGTGTATGACGTAAATTTGCAAAAAAATAGACTTAAGCATAAAAACATGCATTCGAAGGGTGAAAACGTAAAGCATCCGCAGAACGGTCGCGTAAGAGTCACGAACACCTTGCACGGGACCAATGTCACTCGTTGGAACCGACCACGTAGTCACGGGGATCCCGGTTTGAGTGTACGACGTAAATTTGCAAAAAATTAGACTTAAGAATAAAAACATGCCATCGAGGGTGAAATTGTAAAATAGCCACAAATGGTCCCGTAAGAGTCACGAACACCTCTATTGGGACCAATGTGACTCGTAGGAACCGACCGCATAGTCACGGGGGTCCCGGTTTGAGTGTACGACGTAAATTTGCAAAAAATTAGACTTAAGAATAAAAACATGCCATCGAGGGTGAAATTGTAAAACAGCCACAAAATGGTCCCGTAAGAGTCACGAACACCTCTATTGGGACCAATGTGACTCGTAGGAACCGACCGCGTAGTCACGGGGCTCCCGGTTTGAGTGTACGACGTAAATTTGCAAAAAATTAGACTTAACCATAAAAACTTGCCATCGAAGGGTGAAAACATAAAACAGCAACCAAACGGTCCCGCGAGAGTCACGAACACCTCGCACGGGACCAATGTGACTCCTAGGAACCGACCGCGTAGTCACGGGGCTCCCGGTTTGAGTGTACGACCTAAATTTTCAAAAAAATAGACTTAATCATAAAAACATGCCATCCAAGGGTGAAAACGTAAAATAGCAACAAAACGGTCCGGTGAGAGTCACGAACACCTCGCACGGGACCAGTGTGACTCGTAGGAACAGACCGAGTAGACACGGGGCTCCCGATCTGAGTGTACGACCTAAATTTGCAAAAAATTAGACTCAAACATAAAAACATGCCATCGAAGGGTGAAAACATAAAACAAACTCAGAACGGTCGCGTAAGAGTCACGAACAGCTCGCGCGGGACCAATGTCACTCGTTGGAACCGACCGCGTAGTCACGGAGCTCCCGGTTTGAGTGTACGACGTAAATTTGCCAAAAGTGAGACTTTTGAATAAAAACATGACATCCAAGGGTTAAAGCATAAAACAAACACATAACGGCCCCGTAAGAGTCACCAACACCTCGCACGGGACCAATGTGACTCCTAGGAATCGACCGCGTAGTCCCGGGGCTCCCGATTTGAGTGTAAGACATAAATTTGTAAGAAATTAGACTTAAGCATATAAACATGCTGTCGAAGGGTGAAAATGTAAAACAACCACAGAACGGTCCCGTAAAGGTCGCGAACACCTCGGACGGGACCAATTTCACTAGGGGGAACAGACCGCGTAGTCACGGGGATCCCGGTTTGAGTGTATGACGTAAATTTGCAAAAAATTAGACTTAAGCATAAAAACATTCCATCGAAGGGTGAAAATGTAAAACAGCCGCATAACGGTCGGGTAAGAGTCACGAACAACTCGCACGGTAACAATGTGACTCGTAGGAACCGACCGCGTAGTCACGGGGCTCCCGGTTTGAGTGTATGACGTAAATTTGTAAAAAATTAGACTCAAGCATAAAAACATGCCATCGAAGGGTGAAAACGTAAAGCAGCCACA